>CM038678.1:311893048-313141103 GCA_021605205.1 Aegilops longissima
TCATTATTATTCATCACGGGTTGACTATTGGTGCCGAGTCTTTTGTTGAAAACTCTCATTGCGTGGTGTATACATTTGACCGTTGGTGATGATCGCTCCTCCTTTAGTCCCAGTGCATTACACCAAAATGTCTAGCACACGGAGCGAAGGAGAAGCGACCCCGACAACGGTCGGGATTTTCATCCTCTCATATGTGGTGGAGACTCTCACTCATTGATTCCTCTCGACATTTGCGACCGTCGGTGATGGTCGTTACTCCTCCTTCCTAGTGCATAACAAGGTCTAGCACCGGAGAAGAAGGAAAGCGACCCCACGACAACGATCGAACTTCTTCGTCCTCTCTCATATATGGTGGATACACTCCCTCCTGATTTTTAGACCTTCGGTGATGGAGCCTCGGCAGACTTAAAGTCAACCCGAGATGTCGTTTAATTATTTTTCTAGAAAATCTAGGCCACTCGATATTTCCTACATATTCTAGCACAAGTCATGCCGGAATTCACGGAAAAATCCGGCAAGACCTTTGCTAAAAAAGGACATATCAAGCGCTGAAATTTGCTTGAACGGAAATTAATCAACACTCCCAAAAAACATAGGCCACTATAGGAGGTGTAACACTGCAAACATGGCCGGCCACTTGGGCAAGCACATATCCTATTTGATCAACACAAGATATACATGTTTATATCTACATCATATGAGCATTCAAACTTGATGGAGTAGTTTTCCAATTTGAGCATTCAATAAGAAAAACCAAATCGTAAAATAAATTAGTATTCAAATTAGCATTCATTCAATAAGCAAAACTAAATCATCTCTTTAAATCGTGCATCGTCGAATAACATCACTAATCTGATTAAAACCCTAGCGAGCAGCGGGTATCGACGCAGGCGGTAGACACCGAAGAAGGAACCATCACATGATCATAGCTCGATGAGATCCTGAAGAATCGCCGGTATTGGAGAACCTGCCTCCAATGCAACCATGTAGTGCCGGACGTGCTCGTCCTCCTCGCTGACACAGTGACGTACCACCTCCGCGGGGTCCTCAAGCCTCTGCACCGTCACTGGCCCACGCGATCGCCACCAAAGAAGGTTCGAGTCAACGACGAGCTGGCTCCTCACCAAGCTGCGCCCCCTGAAGGTAGCACCTCTCAGTACCAGCCCGGCGAAGCCCGGTCCCGGACATGGCCCCTCTGAACAAGCAGGCTCCTCCGCCGAGTCGACGACGAGGATGCGGGATAGGCATCGTCGACGTCGATGCATGAATAATTGCTTTAACTAAAAAACAACAACAAATGTGACACCTAAAACACCTAAATTCTATTAACTACACCTAATTAAAAACCTACAGTTTGAACATGATTTGATCATAAGTAGGGTTCATACTACATTATTCTAAGATTAAACACCTAAAATACCTAAATTAAATTAACAACATAGGGTGGCTGGTCTCACCTCGATCGAGGTCGGAGGGGGTCGGTGACGGGGACGACGGCGGGGATGATGCAGGGGCTCCTTGATTTCTGCAAAAACAAAATATAAACAAAAACATTATTGTGTCATCTTAGGACTTAGTGAAACTCCATAAGCTACATTTAATTATTCTATTCAAATTTACTTATAATTTCCCATTCTTTTCAAATTTACTTATTCAAATTTTCTAAAAAATTCCTATTCTATTCAAAAGACCTACATTTACTTATTTTTTCCAATTTCATATCTTATTCTATTCAAATTTACTTATTCAAAATTTCTAAAAATTTCCTATTCTATTCAAAAGACCTACATTTACTTATTCTTTTCAAATTACTTATTCAAATTTTCTGAAAACAAAATATACTAAAAACCTACATTTACTAAAAACAAAAACCTACATTTAACAAAATCTAAAACCTATTTACAGAAAGGGGGAGGAGGAGGTGGGAGGAGGAGGGAGGAGGAGGGGAAGGAGGAGGGAGGAGGTGGAGAGAGCAGGAGAGGGAGGAGGAGGGGGGGGACGCCGGAGAGGGAGGAGGAGGATCGGATGGGGCCGCCGGCGGAGAGGGAGGAGAGAGGAGGGCCGTGGGAAGCGGGAGAGAGGAGGGCGGCGAGAGAAGGAGGAGGGAGGGAGGAGGGAAGGGCGGCGAGAGGAGGAGGGAGATACCTTGGGGGAGTCGGCAGCCATGGCGAGGCGGCAGCCGCGACGACGTCTTGACGATGAGTGTGTGAGGAGAGTGAGGGGCGGCAGGCGTAAAGTCTGGATAAGGTAAGCATAGTCGTAGCGCTTTTTAGAAGTAAGCGCTACTGCTCCT
This sequence comes from Aegilops longissima, assembly GCA_021605205.1. Classification (NCBI taxonomy): domain Eukaryota; kingdom Viridiplantae; phylum Streptophyta; class Magnoliopsida; order Poales; family Poaceae; genus Aegilops; species Aegilops longissima. The sequence continues at coordinate 311,895,342 of CM038678.1, forward strand.
CGTCAGAAGACAATGCTATTGCTATGTACAATAGCAGTAGCGCTTTTTAAATACCAGCGCTACTAGTATACCTACACTGCCATGCAACCGTTGGCAACTATTGCAGTAGCGTTCTTTATAACACAAGCGCTACTGCTAAATGAATAGTAGCAGCGCTCTTCAGTGACAAGCGCTACCGTTATATTAGCAGCAGTGCTTTCTTATAAAAAGCGCTACTACTAAACTCCTGTGTATAAGCATTTCCCTAGTAGTGTTGGTTAGAGTAGGTACCTCCCGTTCGCTGATCCAAGTGAATCTGCGGCCATGGAGAAAAAGCTCTTTGAGTGCATTATCGTCCACAAAGCGCTTGAACTTGCTCATCATCCTTCGGTCTAGTAGTGTGTTGCTCTTGTCCTGTGCGTATAGAATCATGTTGAAGTCTCCAATGACAAGCCAAGGTCCCGTACAAAGTTGTCGTCTAGCCGTAAGTTCCTCCAAAAAGATAATTTTCTCCGCGTCCTCCTGAGGTCCATACACCACTGTTAGCCACCAAGCCAGCCCTTCTAAGGGGGTGAGGTAACCCGTGGTAAAGTTTGTGTCATTGACAAAATTTGTCAGCTGCACTTTAGTGGAGTTCTAAGCAACAAAAATTCCTCCATGGGTGTCTGAGGTAAGAAGGTAAAAGAAACCATCATACGCCGCCCCAAGACATTGCATTATCACACATTGATCGACCACCTCTAGCTTAGTCTCTACATGATGGCAGTATGAATCGAGTCTACAAACTCCCTAAGCGCTTCCTTTTAGCAGGGCTATTTAGACCAGGCGAGCAAAGGGAAGGGGAGGCTGCCGCAGCAGTAAGAGCAACTCTAGCAGACCCCGCATCCGGCGCAAACCCGCATAATTCCAGCGATTATACGGGCTCGGCCCATTTTTCTGGCCAGACCAGAGTCCGCATCGGTGTCCGGCCCGTAAATATTTTTTGCCGCAGCCATAAGCGCTACACCGAGCTAGTATAGCTGCGGGTTTGCAGGCGATCTCTGGTCGAAACCTATCCCCCGCAGCGCGTTTGCCCCAATTCCTCACCACGCCGCTCGATTTGTGCGCCATGGCGAAACCCTGAACCGCCATGGGCGACTTCGGGGATGAGGCGGGCGCGCCGCCGCGCCGAATCGGCAGCAGCAGCATAGCGGGCGTGTCGGTGGCTCAACCGCGGTACCCGACCGCGCCGCCTTCAACGCCACGAGCTCGAGACTTGATCTCGAGCTCGCCGATCGCCCTACGCCTCCTCCGGCAAGCGGTCGCGGGGAGCTCATCCGCCACTGGTCGCGGGGTGCTCATCCGCGGCGCATCGAGCTTCGTGGCTCGTTCCGGTGAAGAGGAGCCGGGAGGCGGTGAAGAGGGAGGCCGGAGGAGGCCGTGCCGATGCACCGCCGCCGCCCGGCGTCATCGGGCCGAGGACTACCGCCCTCGGGCGGGAGGAGCTCCTCGGCGTCGTCCTCGGCGGTCGGTGAGGAAGCAGGAGGAGATGGAAGGCGCATCTGGCGAGCTCGTCTGGCGGCTCTTCCTCGAGGCAGGCGTCCGCGGCATCGCGGCGCGCATCAAAAGAGACCGACTGCAGCGTGATGAAGGCGGGCGGCGAAGCTCTACATCGAGGTCGACTCCGACTCCGACTGATCACCGCCGGTGGGCAGCTACCGCAGGAACTCTAGTGAGCTCAATTTTGGTGTAATGGTGCGGTAGCGTAGGCCATGTCTAGCATCTCTAACCTTTAATATGTATGTATGTGGAGTGCATGAACTTATTATGCGAAGAAGAACCATCTATGCGAGCGAGCTCCGGCGAGCCGCTGCTTAAATTTCTAGCGCGAAACAACTTTTTTAAAAATATATTATGGGTTTGTTTGCTGTTTCTATTCTGTCGTTGTAGTTTTCAACCTGCATAAGCGCTCCTGTGCGATCAGCAATGCGGGGTCTGTTGCTCTAAACACTCCCACCAACAAGTGGTGCCGGATTTTTGTCAGTCTCCTCTCTTCCTCACGCTTGTCTATACCCAACATTATACAGGCACAGCCTTCCTCCTCTCGTCTCTTCGCCTCGCTTGTAGCACCAGCAGTTTCTTTTTCGCATCCCCCTCTACCTCCGTCCCCTCCTGAATTCCGACCTGAATCCAGCTCCCCCCACGGCGTCGGCGTCGCCTTCTTCAGGTACTGCTCGGGAATCGGAGCCATGTTTCTCCGCGGCTTTGACCGCGTTATTTCCCCCAAAATTTGAACTTTCTTGGTGCTTGCTTTTTTTCTTCTTCTTTTTTTTGGAATCGGAGCTCGAATCTTTCTGATCGGTCTGTTGGATTGGGAACTAATTGCAAGTGCAGCTTCTTTTCTCAGTAATTTTTTTTTCTGTTCTGAGGATGTTGGTTGGCATGGATGCAGGAATATTTGGTTTCTTGACCGAAACCCTGGCGGTGGAAGATGGATGCCAACAAGGACAAAGGGAATGACAAGATGCATTTGAGGGATTGGTCGTCCCAGGAGGCTCTGCGCACATACAAGAGACGCCGTCAGCCAGAGCCTGAGCCTGAGCCCAAGCCCGTGGATGTGCCGGAGCAGCAGGTGGAATCTTCAACTGAAATCTGTGTATTACATGGTGCTGAGTTAGAAAGAGACTTCAGTTGTAATGTGGCATAGTTAGGGCTTTACGCTAGCCAAAGATTTTATTTTGGCCTGTTAGAATGGATTAGTGGCATCAACTTGGTAGTTGCATGACTGCGAGAGGGCATCAGTGATAGGGTGCATATTACCAAAGCCTTATGAATTTTCCAGGATTACCACTTGACCTCGGTAATCAAATGGGTGAAGAATTGATGAGTAAGTATAAGAGCTTGTTTATCAGTGGTCTATTATATGCTTTTGGTCTCCATGACTGCAAATTTCTGGTTACAGAGTATCTTATGCTCGCCAAGCAATTTGCTGGGGGCAACATTTAGCTTTTGCCTTTTGCAATCTGGAAATTACTTTGCTAATGGTAAAAGTGTGTCACATTTGATTTTGGCTTGTCAAAAGCTTGAGTGGTTGTTTCTCGGAAAAAAGAAAAGAAAAACATTGAGTAGTATCTTTGCCTATCTGTTTTGTCAGTCAAACAGAGTAGCATGGAGGAACTTTTCCTTTCTCCAGCTAGTATTGAAACCTGTGAAAATGAAATAACAGAACATGCAAAACCTGGCGTATCTTGTCGGATACCCTATGTTATATGGATACATGCTGGATACATGTCCACCAAGTATCGGGAGAGTTAATATTAAACTAATACAAATCACCAGCGTCAAGCCACCACTGTGTATTAGCATTTATAAAAATGTAAGTACCCCCCTGTCCAATTCGTCACATATCCGTGTTGGTGTTGCATAGATTAAAACTATACCTTTTACTTTGCCAGCTTTTAATTTTGTTTCTATCTTTTTCTTCAGTAAGTGACATTCTTGCTGACCTATTAAACTCTATTTCAGGGCCTTCATTTATTCTGACTTGAATGAGCTACTTATATTTGCATATATAATGCAAAGTTGATCTTACTACTTCTGTATCATTGTTCAAGAGATCATAACTTTTTGCAGGTTAATGATACTTTCTGGAAAAGTAGGGATATTGGATGGAAGCACGGGATAATGATTGATGAAAACAGACAACACTGGAAGTGTATGTATTGTCACCTGACTAGGTATGGTGGTGGTGTGTCTAGACTCAAACGGCATCTTGCTGGTGATTTGGATGTCAAAATGTGCCCAAAGGTTCCAGCAGATGTTGCTGAAAATATTAGGGAGCATTTGCAGAAGAAAAGAGAGAGACGAAAGACGCGAGCTGGACAGAATGGTGTCAACAGTGTGACCAGGAGCTCTGCTGATGATACCAAGGCTGAGAAGGATCCTTTACCTGTTGACTTAGAGGTGCCAACTCGAATAGACACTTACATTCTTGAAGAAGGCACTAACCTGACAAATGCGGATCATCAGGAGCCTACCATTTTTAGGGTATACAAAGGGATAAGTGTACTTTCCCCTTAATTTATTTTCTGTTCAGAGTGACACCTACTATTTGTTTAGCTAATTTAGCATAAAGGAGTAATAGAATGGTTCTGTTTATGATGAACACATGTTTCATCTGGAGTTACAAAGAATCACATTATTGGATAGTTGATTCGCTGGGATGCTTACTTTAGGTTCATGCACCTGTGGACCTGGAATGGGTATGTTATAACACCTAACTGATTTCAGCTCAAATCCGCAGTGGTACCTCAGAAAATCTAGAATTAACCAAAGGCAATTAAACTGTTAGACCTTTGAACCTGAGCATTGATAGTTGTGGATGACACTAGGAGAGTTGGGACAATTTTCGTTGGTTTATTTCTCACACAATGCCATGCCAACCTGAGGGGTTGGGGATACATACTTATAGGCTGCTAGCCAGCCAAGCATATGCTGAGATGCTGCTAAGATGCCAGTCTAAGATGCTATCCTAACTGCCAGTCTAAGATGCTATCCTAACTGCCAGTCCTTGATGGTCAGGAACTCTATCCTAACTGCCACAAGGACCATGTGATGCAGCCCCACAATGACCCTAGTACACAGACTTATCCATCATAAACTTAACAAGACACCATAAAGCCATCCGTAAAAATATAAATGTCAAACTATCACTGTGGGATTGTGAAATTTCTGGATTTAGTACCCTTGAAGACTAGCGCTCACTGCTGAGGTGTGATTTGAAATAAAAAATCACCCATGCACTGTCAAAACAGACAAGTTTGTGAAAATATGTTCGGCGAGAACATTCTTCCTCTTTCATCTTTTAAGAACAGTGCACAAACTGTCATATGTTTGTACATTGTTTTGCTTGTGCACATGCTATAGCATCTCTTTACATCTATGATATTCCCAAGCTCATTTGAAATGCACAAATCAAAATAAGTACAAACCCAACCATGAGCACAAAATCCTTGTCCTGATTATTTGTATTTACATCTCATCAATTTTTGTGTGCATCTGCTGAGCACTACCAGTAACCTTGTACTGATCCATGTTTTACATTGTTTTGCAGCCTCCCTTGTTGCTACGAGGGGTAAGGGATATTGGGTGGGAGCATGCGGTGGATCTTGATGGAAATAAAAAACGGTGGCAGTGCAAGTGGTGTGATTTATGTCGAAGTGGTGGGGTAACTACATTGAAGGCTCATCTTACTGACAGCAGCTGCCCAAAAATTCCATTGGAAATGTCAAAGCAAGTGTTGCACTTCGTTGAAGAGAAAAGAGCAGCACGACAACTTTTTAATAGGGACCCATGGCCCCCTTACAAGAAAATTGATGGGGTTAGTCTTTTTTGCTCAGAAGGGAAAGAGGAGGGGACTGTATCATATAAGAATGGTCAGCAACCTTCAAATAATGGTATGCATATGCAAACATCAGGGAATTGCACTATTGACGAGGTATACGAACCCAATAATTTAATTCCTGCTGATTCATTTAATTTATGTTACACCTTGCTCCCTCCGTTCTCAAATCGTTATGACTTTGAATGTCGGGTGTACCTTTTAAACTTTGGTCATCAACAAGTCTTCTCACCTTGAATGCTATCATCATATTTGTTAGAAATTACATCCATAATTATGTGTTTATAATTTTGCTAATATATATTTAGAAAAACTAGTGGACAAAGTTGTGTATTGGAGAATGTAGACTGTCTTTGTGTGTGAACTCGGAAACAAGTAAAGAGGATGGAGACAGTAAAAGCTTATCAAGTTATGCAACTGGTACTTTGCACAGTGACCTTTTCATGAAAAGGAAATAAAAGAAAAGGGAACATAACAAGACACGGTCTAGAAATTGATTCATTTTGATAAATGACATTAAGTAGTAAGATTCCTTTGCAAATCAATGTCATTTCATGTTTACCCAAGTAGCGGGTTGTCCTGAGTCAAGGTCCAAGATCCATGAGTGTGAATTACTTCTGAGGGAATTGATGGTGTTATATAGCCCAGGGCCATCATCCCGGGCCGTGGGCCCTTTAGAAGGAAGGACCCTGAGTACTTGGAGCGCAAGACAAGGAAGCCGGGTCCTAGGAGGATTCCTCCACCTCCTTAGATCGGCTAGGATTCTTGTAACCCTAGGCCCCAGGCATCCTGTATAAGTCGGGGCTGGGCTAGTCGATAGGGCATCCAATCTCACACCTACCATCACCCCTTGATTCACCATTGTACCCTGTACACCCATGTATACCAATCTAACATGAGCAGGAGTAGGGGCTTTACCTCCACTGTGAGGGTCTGAACCTAGGTAATCCGGTCTCCTGTTTCCCCTCTGCTCTTTCCGGCTAGTTACAACACTCCATTGAAGGGTCTGCTGGGTTCTACTCCGTCAGGCACCTATAAGTTAGCATGTTGCAATTTAAAATTTGGCATGTGGACTATCTAACCGCTCACTATGTCTTTCAGTGTTAACTTTCGACTCGTGTGAACTTTACATCTGAAAGTTGTAAAATTGACAAGCAGAAAAAGGGGTGCCAAAACAATGAAATCTACTTTCAGAAAACATGCACACAAAGTTCACATGGGTTCGGTTTAAAATAGAAAAGGTGGTTTACACCAGATACTCCATCTTTTTGTTTTTTTATAACTTATCTTAGTTCTTTTGAGAAACTATCATAGCATTTGAACTTACTGACCTATTTTGGTTTGTTTTCTTTGAGAAGTTGGCAGCTCGAAGCAACCAGTGTGGTACAGAACATAGTGGCCAACCAGTTGAGGATTATGAACAGTCAAAGAAAGGCAGTGATTACGCAGAGGAGCAGTTGCCAATCGAGAATGGCAAGCACCATGTACTAAATAATGAGCACCACATTGTTGACAAGAACAATGGGAATCCACAAAACAGAGAGGTAGTTCTCCTTAAAAAAACCGACACAATAATAGGGATTTTGAAGTTTGTCGGAATTTGTGTCGAATGGTGTATAGGGCTACATTTGGACTGGTATTAGTGGAGGGTTTTGTGTTGGAGTCGAACACTTATACCCTGTGCCTAATATATAAAGGCACCGGGTAGCCTATGTCGATTTAGTACACATGGAGGAGAACCTGAGTAAAGGCTGCCAGAGTGTAGGCACCACCGAACCCCATTATTAAACATCACCTCGCCATACTTTCTGCAATGATTCAATCGCTAAAATCCTAACAGACTTTTGGTGATACTACTTATAGATTTCTTATAATGAGTAAGACGTTAATAGACTTCTAAATTTCTTGCAGAAGTTGAGCTTAGAGTGTGATAACTCAATACAAGGTGCCGTAACTACATTGAAGGCTCATCTTACTGGTAAGAGCTGCCTGAAAACCTGGGATGTTCACTAATGTGCCTGTACTTGCCTTGTAACCAGCCTCCTAGGAGGATTGTACCAAACTCCTTCTTTTCAATACAATGAAACTCAAAAGCTTTTGCGTTTTCTCGAAAAAAAAGAGCTGCCTGAAAATTCCAATTGCAATGTCAAAGAAAGTATTGAACTTCGTTGAAGAGAAAAGAGCAACACTTCATCTTTTGAATCGCGAAAAAATTGATTGTGTTAAGTGTTTTTTTGCCTAGGATCAGAAGAGGAAGGGACTGTACCATGTAAGAATGATCAGCAACCTTCAAATAATGGTATGCATATGCAAACATCGGAGAAGTGCGCTATTGATCAGGTATACAAAGTTAACCTAATATCATTTACCATGTAAGAATGATCAGCAACCTTCAAATAATGGTATTTGGAAGTTAAACAGCGTTGCTGATCCATTTACTTTTTGTTATTCCTTACTTCCTCGTTTTCAAATAATGGTATTTGGAAGTTAAACATTGTTGCTGATCCGTTTACTTTTTGTACTCCTTACTTCCTCGTTTTCAAATATCATTTCTACTGTCTGAAGCCATTGTTATTGAAATTTTGGTCACGGATAAGATTTCTCACTCAGGAATGGCATCATTAGATTTGTTATCAAAGTTATTTCCATCATATATGTTTATATTTTTAACGTATAATAGAAAACACTAGCGGACAAAGTTGTGTATTGGAGAATGGGGACTGCCTTGATGTAAAATAGGATGGAGACAGTACAAACTTGCATATCATGCCATTCGTACTTTGTGCAGTTTCATGAAAAAAAAAGAAGAGGAAACAAAAAGACACGGTACAGAAATTGATTTATTCTTTAAAGAACATTAAGTGGTAAGATTTTAAGCATGATTCCTGTGTAAATCAATGCTATCCAAGATCACTGATTATCACATGCTTACTCAAATAGTCAAGTATCTTGATGATCTGCAAATTAAATAGTGCCAAAGCAGTGAAACCTGCTATTACATGATATTAATTTTTCCTGGGTTTTTCTTAAACCTGGACAAGAAACTTACATCAGATACATCATCTTTTTTTGTCTTCGTAACCCATCTTAGCTCTTCCAAGTAGCTATTATAGCATCTGAACTTACCCACCTATTTTTTTCTCTCTTATAAGTTGGCAGCTCGAAGCAACCAATGCGGTAAACATCATTGTGGACAACCAGTTGAGAATTATGAACAGTCAAAGATATGCAGTGATTGGCCCGAGGAGCCGTTACCAATGGAGCATGAAAAGCATCATGTACTAAATAATGAGCACCAGATTGTGGACAAGAACACTGAGAATTCACAAAACAAACAGGTAATTCTCCTTCCAAACCTGGTGTAAGAAATAATATTTAGTGTTCAGTCTGTCCTGGAGAACAGGGTTGGTTGTGTTTGTGCCATTGATTTATTGGTTGGTTTTGAGCTTTGACCTCACTAGTTTTAACGTTTGTTGGAGTTTGTGTCGAATATTTCTGTAGTGCTACAGTTGGGTTGGTATATGTGGAGAGTTTGGTTTTGGATTCAAACACTTCAACGTGGACCTAATATATAAAGACTGTGGCAACCAAATTACACTAGGCAGAGGCATAGACACAGGATCACGAGAAGGACGGTCTAGACACCATTGGTACTGATGTCTAGGTATCTAGAATGGCTGTGGTGGGTGGTCAGAGATGTTATCAAAGACTCGTTGGTTTCTTGCCGGTTGTATTATGTCTATATAGTACACTGTGAGGAGCACCCGAGCAAGGGTTCCTGGAGTGGTAGGCATCGCAGAACTTCATCATTGAACATCATCTCCGCATCTACTTTCGGCAATGGTTCTATCGCTAAAATCCCAGCAGCCTGTCAAGTGCTATGATTGGTACAGGTCCTAAGACTCGTATATGCGACAATGTTTGGGGCACAGCTCTGAGGATTGTCCGTCCATGGTGCCGGGGATGAAAGGGGGAGAAGTTGAGGACAGGGATTATATCTTTCCTAATTTATTCTCATTCATTAGATAGTCCATACAGGTACATGGCGTCCCTTTTGTACGGAAGACTCAACTTGATACCCAAGAATAGAATCTCGACTTTCCTTAAAAACCATATACTTTATCTTGCTAACTAAACTGATCTCTTTCCTAACTAAATAAATATCATTACTAAGTGACGTATTATAATTATATCTTTTTTTAGAAAAGGAGGATTACCCCCGGCCTCTGCATCTGGGCGATGCATGCAGCCATTTTATTAATTATTCACATAGACCTTACAAAGTAGTACATCAGGTAATCTGAAGCCACCATCTTAGCAACAACTGTCGCTACTCCTATCCACCTGATGCAGGGATGCCGATAGTCCGAGCCTAATACCAAACAGACATCGCACAAATGCCTAACATCTAAAGCTGGAGGCCCCAACCAAGCCACATACTGGGTTTGGGGCACAAGCTGGTCCGACGCCTCTCTGTGTCGTCGCCGCCATCTTCCATCCGTCTTCAGAGCAGAAACTAATGCATCGACTTTGCCAGGCCTCTCTGCCATCGACGCTAGACAACACCCTCCTCCTACGCGAGTCCGTCTCCGCGCATCGGACGCCGAGTCTCCAAAGCGCCATGCCGCCGAGATCCGCCGCGCCATCAATGTGTGAGATGAAGCACCGCTCCACCAAAGAAGCCGTCCACTGGTCCCTCGATCCCGTGTGTACCTCCAAAAATGACGCCCCCAAGGGGGGAACGACACCAGAGCGCCGCCGTCATCCGATCATCTGATCTAGGGTTTCCCCCGGAGGTAGCAGAGAGTGGCCTTGAACTTCTCCACGGCGATGCCTTCAAGAAGGGAACGACGCATATAGCGCTGCCACTGCCGGCCTTGGCAGTAGCCGAAAGCAAGTTTTCACCCAGATCTGTTTGAAGAAATCCAACTCTCATGCACGGGCCGTTGCCATCATCAGCACCACCAGGCCCAGCACACGCCGCCGCGCCACCGCTGACACCTCCACGGTGCCCAGAGGCCGCGAGACTCGCCGCCACCACGCAGCAGCAGCAGCACGGCCGGGCGAGCGGCACCAGATCAATCAGGGGTCGAAACCTCGAGCCCGACCGGCTGTGTAAGCGGCACCACGGACGAGGCAGACCTCCACCCGCCACGAAGCGAGCCGCCGCCGGAACTTCGAAGCACCGCGCCACCAAGCCCACCGGGAGTGACTGCGCCGCCGTGAGGAAGATGGGAGAGCCGTGTGGGAGAGCCGTGCCAGGGGAGAGGCCCGCCGCGCCGGCCTTGCCGAACTTTGCCTGCGGTGGCCCTCGGCGGCAGGAGGGGGAGGGTGGAGGAGGGCCGGCGGCGGGGGTGGCTAGGGTTCCCCCATGTCGCCTCCGAGAGGGACGTGGGGGACAGGGGTCTGTCACTTTAGTGATAGTCCTAATATATTTCTTATAATGAGTAAGACTTTCATAGACTTCTGAATTTGTTGCGGAAGTTGAAATTAGAGTGTAATAACTCAATACAGGGTGGGGCAACTACAGCGAAGGATCATCTTACTGATAGCAGCTGCCCAAAAATTCCAGCGGAAATGCCAAAGAAAGTATTGAACATCGTTGAGGAGAGAAGAGCATCACACCATCTTTTGAATAGTGAAAAAATTGATTGGTGTAGTGTTTCTCGCTTAGGATCAGAACAGGAAGGGACTGTACGATGTAATAATGATCAGGAACCTTCAAATGCCATGCATATGCAAACATCAGAGAAGTGTGCTGTTGATGAGGTATACAAACCTAATAGCTTAATTCTCGCTGATCCATTTATTTCTCGTTACTCCTTACTCCCTCGTTTTCAAATATCATCTTGAATGCCTGCACTTATTGTTTTTCAAACTTCATGATGCCCCACTTGGAAATGACATCATTAGATTTGTTATCAAAATTATTTCCATAATACATCTTTATAATTTTGTAAAAATATGATTAGAAAATACTAGGGAACGAAGTTTTGTAATGGAGAATGGAGGCTACCTTGATGTAATATAGGATGGAGACAATACATGCATATTTAAGTTATCATGTCATTTGTACTTTTTGCATTAATTTTTTCACGAAAGAAAAAGAGAAGGAAAAATGACACGGCCGAGAAATTCATTTATTCAGTAAATAACATTAAGTGGTAAGATTTTGTAGCATGATTGCTGTGTAAATAAATGCTGTCCAAGATCAGTGATTATCACATGTCTACTCAAGTAGTCTAGTATCTTGGGTCAGTGAGGGTTGACCCGTTAACCTGTGTGAACTTTGAGTCTGAAAGTTGTGAAATTGACAGTCAGAAAAAGAATAGTGACAAAACAGCGAGAACTACTGTTTGTTAGATGATACCTGTTTTTCATGGGGGTTTCTTAAACCTTAACATGAAGTTCATACGAAGTTTACACAGATGCATCATCTTTTCTGAAGAAAGAGCGCACATGATTTTGTACACATGATGAAACAATATGCTACATGAAGATTTGATGTGTTTCAAGATCAATTCGAAAACTAACAGTTACAAAAACCGAGAATAAGTAGTAGTAGTCCCTCTTTCCCAAAATATAAGGCGCGCTTGACTTTTTCTGGTCTTCATCGCACAATTTTGACTATGATTTTCACTTATTGTACATCTAGAAAATTAGTATAAAGACATGAAATAAAATTATTTTGCAAGACAAATACGACAACACCATTTATACATGTCCAATCCATGTACTTTGGTATATATTAATGGTTGTTATGGCGCTGCTAGGAGGGCGCGAGAGGGCGGCGGGGGCGATTGCCTGACGAGCGAAGAGGAAAGGATTTCCTTCTTAATTCTTGCTTGATTAGATTGATACATCTCCTCTCGTTATATAGAGGTTTACTTGACTCCCAAGCAAGGCTTACTTGACACCTAAACAAGCGACCCTTATCTCTAATTAACCCTAAGACTAACGGGCTATACTGGCTTGACCCAGAGCCATTAGGCCCATTACGTACTCTAACACTACACCCCACTTTGGACATGCAGGCTTGTCCTCGGCTGCAGCCTAACAACTTATAACCATGACTCGGCCTTAACACAAACCTAACACCTAAAAACAAGCCTTTTACATCTCGGCTTGTTTTATTACTCTTAACTTTGAAATGGACCGGGGCGACTTATTTTGGACCTCTTAACAAAAGTGGACACCATCCTTGCGTCGGACGTGTCGTGTACAACCACACAGATCCCATGGACACCATCGGACAAAAGGAGTGCATGTGTATGGCCACTGAAGTGGTTGCAAGAGCGACCAGCGAGACGCCCTCGCGGCGGCGGAATCTTGATGGTGCTACAGCGATGCGCTCTGTTGGTGACACCACCTTCTCTGCTGCCGGGCGGCTATTGGTGCACCGCCTGAGAGAAAGAGTGGAGGGCTGCGATGGAGAATGACGAGGAGGGTGCGCCGCCCCACACCGCGATGTCGCGAGACTTTGAGGTCGCCGCCGTGAGAAAACAACATGCTCAAGATCCCGACACAGCAGACGAAATCGAGGTCCTTTGCGCAATAAACACGGTGGGGAGGCGGCATTGCAGACCACATCTCCGCTTTACGTCGGCGCGCTATGAGGCCGCGGCAACCTTTCGCCGCCGCCGACACGTGGCGAGTAGTGATCAAGCGAAGCGGTGGCGGCGGCGGCGGGAACAATCTGCTGGATGGGGATGCCACAGGAAGCGGTAATGGCGGCGGCGGGAACTTGATCTGGCTGGATCGTGACTCCGCGGGTGCGGCCGATCTTGAGGCGGAGCGGACCGCGATGGCTGCTGCTGCGTGAGTCTGCGGTAGCGGAGGCCGCCGGCGGCGGGTGGCGGTGGATGGCAGCTGCGGCGACCAGCGGCGGGCGAGGGGCGCTACAGAAGGCGGCAACAGCTGCTGCTGCGGAAGCGCCGGCGCGGCGGAGGCCGCAAGGCGGCGCTGCTGCTGCTGCGGCGAAGCGAAGCGGTGGATGGCTGCTGCGGCGGCTGCCGCGGCGGCGGCGATGGCGGCGATAAATGGCCTTGACCGAGTGCGGCCCGTAGGACTCGGCCAAAACAGCGGATCTCTGGACCGCTGGGTTGGAATCATGGCGCCGGACACCTCCTCCGGGGGCGGCGAAGCGTCTTGACGGAGATTCCGACAATGAAGAGAGCAGGTTGGGCGGCGGTGAAGACATGATTGAACGAAGCTAAATGATACCAAATTGTTATGGCTAGAAGGAGGCGAGAGGCCGTGGGGGCTTTTGCCACGGCGAGGAAGGAAGGATTTCCTTCTTAATTCTTGCTTGATTAGATTGATACATCTCCTCTCTTTATATAGAGGTTTACTGACTCCCAAGCAAGTCTTACTTGACCCCTAAGCAAGCGACCCTTATATCTAATTAACCCTAAGACTAATGGGCTATACCGCCAGCCTAGGCCATTAGGCCCATTACGTACTCTAACACTAACTAGTAGGGGGACGTGGATGAACCCGCGGACTAGGCCGGAGGTTGTAAGGGAAGGAGGGTGCTGGATGTGGACGAACTCGCGGACGTCGACGGCTGGGCGCCTCGTGTGTGAGGGAGGAGGCTGGCGCGAGGGCAGGAGGCGGCTAGGGTTAGGTCTCCCGGCTCCCTAAGGGCTCCCTAAGGAAGCCGAGCAAATATGATTGCTTCTTGCTTAATCTCAAAACGGGTCCTTACATGAGCTTATATAATCCTCCTAATGATATAATTGGGCTGAGCCCCTAACACGATAAGATAATGGGCGGGGCCCTAGATGCAGGCTGTAATATATCCGCTCATAACATTTTTCCCTTTGCACAAACAGCTCGTCCTCGGTGGAAGGCGAAGCGCTCTGAACTCCTCGAGGTGATCAGCCGGCGCCAAACACCTCCGCTGGCAGCTTAGGCGGGCAGGTGGCCGAGGCCGGCGCGGCGGCGTCGGCCTCAATGTAATCCGCAGCCTCTAGGTAGAGGTCATGGCGGATGTGGCCGGACACGTGGGGCTCGTCGCGGTTGAAGCACAACCCTAGGCGGCAACGCCGAGTTGCTCGGCGAGTGTGAGCCGTGAGCAGGCGCGCCCTTGATCGCGGCGAGGTGCCAGCCGAAACTGGCGAGCCAACCTGCGGCGAGGCGTCCGGCCGGGTGGCGGCCAATGACCGGGCGGTGATACTCGCTGGATAGCCATCGCCTGGCCTTCGAGTCTTGGCGTAGTACACGGCGGTGATGCAGAGGTCTGGGGTCCCCGCAGCTCCACGTCCGCGGAGATGATCCGGCGAACCGCCGATGAAAACTCGGCCGGTGGCGAGCCGTTCGCCGGCGCGTGTACGCCGAGAACTGAAAGTGGTCGGCGAAGTCTGCACGTGGAGGTGAAGTGGAGCGGCGAGTTCCGCCACCGGCTCCAGCGTCGGCGGCCCGGCGAAGGAGGCATAGCTTCGCGAAAAGCGCTCCCATGGGGCATGCCGCCCTCGTCTTGATCGAGGCATAGTACCATGTCTGTCGGGCGCTACAAGGTGATATGAGGCGAGCGAGTGCGTTTCGGCAGCGGCGTCGTTGCCCTGGAAGAATTGCTCGCCTTGGTTGAGCGAGTTGAGGTCCTCGGCGCCGTCATAGGTGGCGGTCGAGCTTAGCGGCGGCGGTGTCGAGCATGACCGCCGTGGCGTCTGACTCTTTAGTGCGAACAGCGAAGAGGATGGCGTCGGTCCGGTGTGCACAGGTGGTCCTCGGGGAAGCGGTGGCCCGTCGAAGCCAGCGTGGAAACCCGCGGAGCCGTAGGGCCCGCCGTATGGCAAGGAGGGCGCCGGCTGGTCCACGGCCATGGTGTAGACTGGCGGCGGTGACGTCCCGGCCAACCAGGCCGGAAGCTGTGACGGCGAGGGCGGGAACCGCACTTGCTGAATCGGCACGCCCACCGGCGCGGTTGTAGTCAGCCTGGTGCTGGCCGGCGGAGGCCTGTTGCATGGAAACGGCGGAGGTGGCGGGCGCCGCGATGACCTTGACCGTCCATTATGGCGGTGAGGCGGTGGCGAGGCTAACTGCGATTCGGCCAGGGCTGCAATGACCCGACCAACGCCAGATGGCCCACAGGTCGGCGGCTGCCAAGGCTGCCGAGGCGGTGGCGGCGGAGGCCGCCGGGTCAGGCGGCGGCTGCCACGGCGGCAAGATCGGCCCGGTGGCGATGGTTGGTGACGCGGCCGGCGGCAGCCCGTAGGGCCCGGCCAAGTAGTGGCAGATCCCCTGGACGGCTATGACGAGATCGTTGAGGACCCCGGTGATCTCCTCCGGGGTGTAGGTGGCGACCGGTGGTGCGGTGGAGGGCGCCGTCATCTGGGTGGTGGCGGCACCGGAGGACGCGACCAGCGGCGCGGACGGGGAGGGCAGCGGCGCGTAGAGAATGCTAGCGGCGTGGTGGTGACGGTCGGCAGCGGAAGCGACGGGATGGGCGGCGGCGAAGACATGATCGGAACAGAGCTATCTGATACCAAACTGGTAGAAACTAGGGTTCTACCGGGTCTAGGCCGGAGGTTGTAGGGGAAGGAGGGTGTTGGGCGTGGACGAACCCGCGGACGCCGGCGGCCGGGCGCCGTCGTGCACTAGGGAGCAGGCTGGCGCGAGGGCAGGAGGCGGCTAGGGTTAGGTCTCCCGGCTCCCTAAGGAAGCCGAGCAAATATGACTGCTTCTTGCTTAATCTCAAAACGGGTCCTTACATGAGCTTATATAATCCTCCTAATGATATAATTGGGCTAAGCCCCTAACACGATAAGATAACTGGGTCAGGCCCCTAGATGCCTGGGCTGTAATATATGCCGCTCATAACAATGGTCCAAGTGGTGCATCAAAGGCTATGCAAAGTCAAGCGCGCCTTACATTTTGGGAAGGAGGGAGTACACTAATCCAGTGGTGTTTGGTATCTTTGTTTAATTTTTTTCCTGAGTCTAGTAATCTTGTTGCACAACCCATTAAAAAATGGTTGTATGTCCAGCATGAAGTTCATTTATTTTCAAATAAAATGTAATTGGGTTTTTGGCCATTTACAACGCAGCAGTATGTTGTGCACCCTTGGTTCACGTGTAGCCAGGATAACTGTTCATACGCCTGTCAATACTTTAATTTATTGTAAACTATGCTCATATCTACATGCAAACTAATTATGATGTAACATTCCTGCCGTAGCTCCATGGAGCTATGAAACACCATCCATGGAAGAATCGGTCACTTCTGGATTTGTCATATTTGACTTCAAACTTAGGTAGTCCCTCCTAATAAATTTAGATCGAGGACTACTGTTTTAGATTGTAACTTTTAGATTAAAGGGTGCTTCCCTCAACGTGGCAGTTTCAAGTGGTTGGCTTGTCATCTGTTTCGACAATTGTTTTCATATCTTTTGTTAGCTACTAAGATATCTGCCCATAAATATTTGTTCGCACAACCTATTTGCAAGTCACCTGAATTTTGAATTCACGTAAGTCTTCTGGAGAGAAGACATGCACAGCCCTGAGGCTGAGTACGGCGCCGCGATGAGTCCGACGGTTGACTGGTTTGGGTGGGGAGGTGCGGGCTCACCGGAGAAATCTGACGCCGGGAGGTTTAGAGGTGTTGAACATATTATGTGCATGTATCTGTTAGGATAATCTCCTACCGGCCCCGCCTCTAGTTTTCTTGTATAGATGAGGCTGATGGCTGCCCTTGTACTTATATACGTGCACCGTGCACCCGATCAATACATCGAGAGTTGCATTGCCTTCAACATGGTATCAGTTTTCTTCGATCCAACCCTAGTTTCGGCTCCTCCTAGCCGCCCGCCCTTGACTGCCTTGCCGCCGCCCGCCGCCATCCACCAGCGCGCCGCCCTTTGAATCCCGCCGCGCGTGCTCTTCCCGCCTGATCTCCTCATTACGAGCCGCCCTCTCCCGAGCGTCTCACTCTCCGAGCCGCCTCGCGATCTCCTCACACCCGATCGCCACCACGCGCCGCCACCACCTCGGTCGCCGCGCCGCACCAACGGCCTCTTCCCACGCCGCCGCCTCCCTTCCCTCCAACCCCTTCGAAGGTCCGGTCCCTCCCTCGGTGGAGGTCGTTCGCGATCTCGACATCTTCGCCCACGTGCCCGTCATCCTCGACTACGCCAACTCCACCTACTATGCTTGGAAGACTTATTTCCCCCTCGTCTTCCGCGAGTACCACCTCATCGATCACGTTGATGGCTCCGTCGACTCCGACCTCATGTTCGCGGATGACGGTGGGTCGACCATCGGCGCCACCATCGCCCGCCGGCTGTACCAAACCATCTCCAGGACATCTTCCACACCATCGTTTGCGACACCGATGACCGCGAGAGCGGTGTGGGCGGCTTTCGGGCTCTTCCTCGACAACGCCCTCGGCGCGCGTGTTTCTTGACAAGAATTTTTGGCTGCCGCGGCTTGACTCATGTATCGACGATTATTGCATGCGCCTTAAGAAACTTGCCGATGAACTTCGCGACCTCGGGGAGCGGGTCTCCGACGACCTTCTCCTCAGCACGCTCATCGCCGGACTGAACGAGGAGTTCAGCAATGCGGCCTCCAACCTCACGTTCCTTCCGGACCCGACCTTTCCTTGGCGCTTCACTCCGCTCCTACACCCAACACATACACCGGAGGCGGCGACTGGTATATGGACACTGGGGCTACCGCCCACATGACTTCCAACCCTGGTAACCTCAACTCCGCATATCCAGTTTTTATCGCATGTCGTATCACTGTTGGGGACGATTCATCCCTTCCCATTACTCATGTCGGTCATGGTTCTTTTCCGTCTAACTCCATGCCTATACATATGTCTAATGTCTTAGTTTCACCTGAGTTGGTCACCAATCTTGTTCGATTCGTTTCTCTTACGTGAAAATCCTAAAAGCTGTTGAATTTGTGAAGTGGGTTTTTCATCAGGATGCCCGTGCGGATGGTACTCCACCGATGTGATAGCCCGGACGGCCTCTACCCGGTGAACTCCACCAACACCTCCACATCTGCTCCGGTCGCTCTCTCCGCCATGGTGGGCCTTTGGCATGCTCGGCTGGGACATCCGAACCCGGCCACCCTTCGTCATATTCTTAGGACTTTTTCATTCATGTGTAATAAAACCGATGATCATACCTGTCATGCTTGTCGTCTCGGCAAGCACGTCCGTCTTCCGTTTAGTGCGTCCTCATCGGTGGCGTCGCATCCATTTGAGTTGATTCATAGTGATTTATGGACATCTCCTGTTGCCAGTAATACGGATTTTTTATACTATCTTGTCATACTTGATGATTTTTCGCATTATGTGTGGACCTTCCCGTTGCGGAGAAAATCCGATGCACTCTCGTTCTCACTACCTTTTACTCCTATGTCGCTACACAGTTTGGGCGTCCCATTCATGCCTTGCAGACTGACAACGGGAAGGAGTTCGACAACGTCGGGGTTCGTACCCTCCTTGCCACACATGGCATGATTCTTCGTCTCACTTGCCCGTATACCTCGCAACAAAATGGTCGCGCCAAACGGATCCTTCGCACTCTCAATGATTGTGTGCGCACTCTTCTCTTCCACGCTAATGTCCCGCCCGGTTTGGCGGACGCCCTCTCCACCGCCTCTCTCCTCATCAACATTACGTTCGAGTCGTGCTCGTGGGAACTTTGCACCACATCATCTCCTCTTGGTAGCCCTCCTCTCCTCTGACGACCTTCGTGTTTTTGGGTGTCTCTGTTATCCTAGCATCGCCTCCGCTACTCCTCATAAACTTCGCACCTCGCTCCGTGGCATGCATCTTTCTGGATACCCACCAAACACCAAAGGTTATCGTTGCTATGATCCGGTTTCCACCGAGTTTTCACTTCACGACACGTTTACTTTGTGAGAGAGTCTTTTCCTTTCACGGTACCACCCGGTCGACTCGCCATCGTCACCGCGCCTCCTGGCGCCTCGGCGGCCGCTCACTTGCGCCGGGCCCTGCGGTAGCGTGGGCCTCCCCAACCAGGCGCTCCGCCCGCGCTGGCTCGGTCTGGTCCGTGGCATCGGACCCGGCCCGTCACCGCCGCCCGAGCTCTCCCGCGGCGGGCTGCTTCCTCGCCCGTGACCATGGCGCCCGACTCCGTTGAGTCCGTAGCCGGTCGATGGCGCATCTCATGCGCTGACCACAACTCCTCGGCAACTTCCCGGTGATCCCATGGGCTCTTCGTCGACTCCGCCCTCGCCCGGCTCCGTCGCCCGGCCTCGTCGCCCGACCTCGTCGGTTTCGCCGCCCGGCCCGCCGACCCGCCAGCCCGACCCGGCCCGCCCGCCTTCTCCACCGCCCCTCGCCCGGTCCGCCGGCCGCCCTAGACACCCGCATGGTCACCGTGCTCGCGCCGGTATTCACCGACCCGGCCGCGCTATTCCGCGGATGAGTACCTCCTCGCTGCCTCAACGTCTGCACCGTCACCTCTCCCGTCGTCAGCTCGAGCCGCGCTTCGCGATCCGCATTGGCTCGCTACGATGCGGGAGGAGTTCGGCCTTGCTGGTGCGCAACCGCACTGGCAGCTTGTCCGTGACCCGCCCATGCCGCGTCATCAACGGCAAGTGGGTCTTAAGCATAAGAATCGTCTGGCGGGTCTCTCGGCGCTATAAAGGCTCGGTGGGTGGTCTGTGAGTTCGGCGGTGTCTTTGAGTCGGCTTCACCGACACCTTCGCCCGGTTGTAAATCGGGCACGATTATGTGATCCTTCATTCGCGGTCTCGCGCTGGCGGTGCATCGATGGATGTGTCGAGCAGCGTTCTTGCATGGCCATCTCTGGAAGCGAGTCTTACATCGGCCGAGCCTCACGGCCGTCGGCGGCTCGTCGACCACGTGTGCTTGCTCTCCCGCTCCTTATCTGGGTTGAAGCGGGCCCTCGAGCTGGTACCGGCGGATCGCTGCTTCTGCAACAACAGGTTCGAGCTACTCGCTCCGATGCCTCGCTGTTTGTCTACCGCCGAGCCGGCGGCTTACTTACTCCTCTCGTCGGCGACATCATCTGACGGCCTCCTCGCCAGAGCTCGCCAGCGAGCATCTTGCTCGCCTCAGCGCCGAGTTCGCCATTAAGGACCTCGGCCCGTTGCACTACTTCCTCGGTATTGAGGTGATACGCCCGCGCCGTGGTTCTTTCTCCACCGGCATCGGTATCGCGCAGATCTTCTTGAGCGGGCGGCATGTTAGCGCAAGCCGTCCCCACGCCTATCGACCACGAAGGCCAAGGTTTCTGCGCTCGATGGCTCGCCGCGCCGGATCGAGTTCTACCGCTCCATCGTCGGCGCCCTTGATGCCAGCACTCACTCGGCGGACTGCGATACACCGTCCGGCGGTGTGTCTCCACATGCATGCCCTCGCGACACTCACTTTGGAACTGGTGAAGCGGATTCTTGATGTCATCTGCGGCACCACGGCTCTGGGTCTTACGTTGACGGCCTCGCCCTCGACCGACCTTGTTGCCTACAATGACGCCGATTGGGCTGGCTGTCCGGACACCCGTCGCTCTACTTCCGGCTACTGCGTCTACATGGGGCCCTCGCTCATATCGTGGTCGTCTAAAGGACAACCCACGGTATCCGCTCGATCTTTGAGGTTGAGTATCGTCTTTGTGGCCAATCTTGTCGCCGAGTGCTCGTGGCTCGGCAGCTTCTCGAGTTGCTTCTTGATGTTTGAAGGCCGGCATTGTCTACTGTGACAATGTCTCTGCAGTATACCTCTCCGCCAACCCCGTTCATCATCGTCCCATGAAGCATATTGAGCTCGACATTCACTTCGTGCGAGAAGCGAGGTAGCTCTTAGGCGCATCCGTGTCCTTCATGTTCCCGCGCTCGGCGGTTTGCGATGTTATGACCAAGGGTTACCGGCGCCTACATTTGAGGAGTTCGGTCCGATCTATCGTCCTTTGGTGGCGTGTCGACCGAGGGTGTGGGGTGTTGAACATATTATGTGCATGCATCAGTTAGGATAATCTCCTACCGGCCCTGCCTCTAGTTTCCTTGTATAGATGAGGCTGAGGGCTGCCCTTGTACTTATATACGTGCACCGTGCACCCGATCAATACATCGAGAGTTGCATTGAACAAGAGGGATGGCCTGGGGCAGCGGTATGGGAGCATGGGAGCGTCGCGGGTGGCGGTGGCAGGCCGCCCGGCTGGCGCTAGATCTGGTGGCCAGAGGAAGGAGCAGACGGGAGGTTGAAGAAAGAAGGCTGGACGTCCGATTTCGGTCCGATGGCCCAAAAAATTGACTTACTCAAATTTAGTTTTCAGGTGACTTAGAGCATCTTTAGCAGATCCTGTAAACTGCGGTACCGCAAATTTCGTTTATGGGATACTGTAAACCGAATTTGTGGTACAACGGACGGCACAAAAGATCGGATCCTTCAACACATACCGCATAATTTAAACATGCTAGTTCCCGCCACATACTTCCCCAGATTTAAACATAGTTCATACGACAAACTTGAAAACATACTAGATTAAAAACCTAATCTACTCATCATCATCCTTCTTGACATGGAGATGATACTCCATGGCGGAGCTGGAGAGGGCTTGCGCGGAGACGTACTCTTCCCTGACCACCTCGAGTCGCATGGCGGCCCCTTCTTCTCCGGTGGCGTCTGCCTCCTTCGCCTCGAAGAACTTGTGCTCCACCGCTCGGAGGCGCTTGTCGTCGGCCAAAGGAGCTCGTGCAGGCGGTTGAAGTTCCTTCACGTCCGTTCCCGCCGCTGCGGGAGAGGGCGTCACGCTCCTGCGCCCTCATGCGGCTCAATTCCTGCACCGGCGGCCGGATGGCGGAGCTCCCGGCCTCGTCGTCATGACGACCCTGCTTCTGCAGCGCGAGCCGCCTCGGCCCCCTAGACCACCACGCCTGCGTCCTCCGCTAGACATTGGTGCCGGTTTTTTGAGGCTGTGCGCGCGGCAAACAACGGCCGGAGGGATCTTGATTTGTCGCGAGAGGGTGCTAGATTACGGCGGAGGGGAAAAGGGATTTTCCAGATGCAAACCCTAAACCGGCTGGTTTCTGGTATATACAGCGGATTCGGCAGAGTTTTATAGGCTACTCGTAAAATTTTTATGGGCCAGAATTTAATGGGGCGACGAGCTTTTAAGGGTTCTGCTAGAGATGCTCTTACAAATAGTCACTCCCATATTTGTTTTGCTTTTTCTATTCTTCTGATAGGTGTTGAGTGTAATAGGATACTTGTGGCCTTTGGCGTCTTCTACTTAGACCTCTGTATCTATGATTAATTTACTAAACTTTGATATGGGGTCCTTCCCTACTCTTCTCAGATGCAACAATGGTGTAATCATATGCTTTGTTTTGTAAGAGTTATCCAGAAATTAAAATCCAAAAAAGGTAGGCGAATGATAAACAAAACTAACAGGAAAAATAAGGGCTATTCTACTTTTGTTTTCCTAGTGTATTTCGACACTTACTTATTTTTCAAATTTCTACTAAATAAAATCGGTATTTAATATATGTTTCTATGTTGCTATTTTTTTAATGTTTTCTTCTCTGATTCTACACTTATTTGTAGATATTGAAACATCCTCGGAAGACCAGGTTTAACTTACGGAAACATATTGTTATCATTGATGAAATTGCAAGGCATTGGAGGTGTAGGTACTGTGGTATGGATGGACATGGCAAAACATCTAGGCTCCATTATCATCTTGCTGGCGTCTTTCGTCATCCTAAGTGCACAAGTGTCCCTAAAGAAGTTTTTTTTCGAGAAAACGCAAAAAGGCTTTTGCGTTTCATTGCATTGGAAAGAGAGAGTATTTACATCCTCCTAGGAGGCAGAGTTAGCACACACACAACAGAGACTCAGTGCACCTCCCAGGATGGTGGCAAAAGCGACCGGGCCCTTGAGCTCCAGCCTTTGCCCAGCATCGGCCTCGTCTTTAATCCTGTCTACCAGCTCATTCAGCGATGGGCTCACATGGTCGAAAACACAGGCATTTCTATGCTTCCGGATCATCCACGGCACCAAAAGTGCCCGCAGTTTGGCGCCTTGCGGGCGCTGGCTGTGTGGATTCCTTTGCGCGCAGCCACCAATCCATGAAGCGAGCCATCGTGCTCGGGCGCCCGGCGCCCGGCAAGCGCAACCAAGATAAGACCTCATGCCATATGCGCTTAGTGAATGGGCATGTGAGCATCGAATGCCCGATCGTCTCCGGTTCTGATCGCCTGAAGGCACCGCGGTGGTGTTGCGAGCCATGGCGTGCAAGTCTCTCCAGCGGTCCAGCAGCGATCTTGACTTGCCGGCCGGTGGAAGAACTTCACCTTGGCGGTGCCCAACTCCTCGAATGAGCTTCGGGAGTGGCAGCCCGTCGCACCTGAAAGTTGCCCGTAGCAAGGCTGGCGGTGTAAACGCCGTTGGCCGTCCAGCTCGAGCAACCTGTCCGGCTCATTGGACAGCTCCACATGCTGCACTAAGTGCGAGCTGAAGGTCTTGTCCAATCTCTGGTAGGCCCTAGCGAGCCATGGATGTCCGCAGCGCCCGGCTATTACCAGCCAGGCCTCGCCACCGTCCGCGATTTTGGCGTTGCTTGGGATGCACTTGAGGAGCACAGGCGCGAGCTTCATGGACGGATTGCCCGCCAAGCCAGCGATCCTCCCGAGCAGGGCTGTCTGCCGTCTCCAATGGCCATGGGCGTGGAGGCATAAAAAGCGCGCGCCTCCGTCGTAAATTGCAGGTCCAGCCCACCTTAAGCTCGATTTGTGTCCGTGCGTGTGAGCCAAAGCCAGCGCAGCAGGCGATAGCCCGTGCGCTCGAGGTCCCGGATGCCAAGGCGCCATATTCAAGCGGGCGGCAAACCTGCGCCGATTGACGTGACAATGTCCACGTGGGCGTCCATACGCGGCCCAAAGAAATCCGCGCTGAATCTTTTCTAATTGCTTCAGGGTTTTCTTTGGGGCGCATAGCGCTAGCGATTGATGGATCGGTATTGCATTAAGCACCGATTTGTGGCGCTAACCGTCCGCTTTGTTCATCGACCAAGCTTTCGGGAGAGAGCGGCCCGCCACCGCGTCGGCGAGGTTGCAAGCGTACTGCGGATGGGCGGCGAGTGGAGAGCGGGATGCCGGGTAAGTTACGGCGGGAACCACGACAGGCACCAAAGCGGCTCAGCAGTCCCGCTCCGTGGTCGCCAAGCGTGGAGGACCGTGGCGAGCTCTTGGCGTAGTTCACTCGGAGCCCGATGGCCGTGCGAACACGTCCGGATGCTTTTGACAGCGGCAATCTCCTCGGTAGTGGCATGGCGAACAGCATCACATCATCGGCGTAAAGAGAGATCGCGGAATGGCTCGTCGGGGATCTGTTCTTGAAGGATGCGGTCTGTAGGCGTGTCGCATCAGCCTCCCAAGGGTGTCCACCGCCCGACCACGAAGAGTTGTGGGAAGTGGAGTCACCTTGTCGTGAGTCATGGCGGTGCAGTTGGCGGCCGGGAACTCCATTGAGCATGACCAGCGTGCTTGCCGAGGAGAGCAGAATGGCCATCCACTCCCGGAATCGGTCCCCAAATCCATACTGGCGTAGCACCTCAAAGAGGAAGGGCCACGAGATGGAGTCGAAGGCGCGTGTGAGGTCAAGCTTGAGCATGATCCTGGGCGCGCCAAGTTGATGCAACATCTTGAGGGATTGCCGGACTAGGACGAAGGCCCTCCAGAGCCACTAAAGAAGTTTTTGCAAAGGCAAAACACCATATTCTAATAAAGAGAAGGCCCGGGATGAAAAAGATTGGGCAGCAAGCTCCTCCAGAGCCACAAATTCTTGCGCAATCCAGTGTAATACTGGAGAACAATGATCCAGCATTTAGCAATCTTCCACAATTGCCAATAAATGATTTGCCGAGCGAGGTTAACTTTATAACTGTATTCTCATTTATATTATTCCCTGTGGCTATATTAATCGGTCCATTAATTTAAGACATGCTATTTTATATGTCAGATTGGTTATGATTTATAGTTTCTGCTAGCTCTCTCAGTTTTGTGCCAGTTGTGGTTATTTATATAATCCATAAAGTATATTGGTAATTACTAATAATACAATCATGACTCATTACATGGGACAATCAAAGTATGACATGCGAGATTTTTGGAAAATGCATATTTATTGGCTTCTCTTAGCAGGAACCATGTAATCTTAATCTCTCTTTATGCCACACTTTTTTTGTACAACCTCAAAACTGAAAAGATCTTGCTCTGGTATTTTGTTAAGAAATGGCCTGGAGTGTTGATGTTGAACATCTGATACTTTAACAGTTAATGACGCTCCCTCAGGTTGCTGGTCTTCTCTCCAGAATAGACACAGTTCTACTGAACAGACTTCACCAACCCTGCCATTTGCTAAACATCTATCATGACATTAGGGAAAAGTGTAAACTTCAATATCAATTAAGACCCAAGATGCTAATTGCTATTGTCATGTATTTATATCACAACTCAAATTGGGAACACACCTTTCTGTCTCAGTGAGCATACAGTGGCGGTTGATTGGACTCAAATTGGGAACACACCTTTCTGTCTCAGTGAGCATACAGTGGCGGTTGATTGGACGTGGGCGTCTCCACTTCCCCACGACGCCTCGGCAACTGCACGAATTGACAAGTCCACGCACGCAAAGCGGGTCATGATTACTGCGATTGTGGAGGCGGCGGTTGGCCTCCTCCGGCTTTAAATGCACGAACAGCGCGTGCCCTTCGGTCTGTCTCCTTTTGCTTCTCCTCCTTCATGGCTCCGCCGAAAGTTCTCGGCCGCAGAGAAGGGAAGGCCCTTGAGTTGAGCCCGCCTCTCACGCCTAAGCGGGTCGAGGCCGCCCTATAAACATCCTGTGGCTCCCACGGCGACTCCTCTGTGGCATGGAGGTGATCTCCATGCGATGATGGGCGGTGGCAGCGGCCGGGTGCACCACTTCCGCGACCCCCTAGGCCGCTTAGCTCGAAGCGGAGGTGTTGCGGTGTTCGTTGTGTGGTCGGCGAGCCGACGCTTGCGCCCGGCTTCAGCTTCCTCGCTTCCTCCTAGGTGAGCTCCTACCGGCGCCCAGGCGGCCTCAGCTCCTGTGCAGGCAGCTGCTGCAGTCGGGCCTCTGAAGCTTCGTTGGAGGTCTCCATGGTGGGAGCAGCCACGACTTCATGGTGGCGAGCGTTTGCCAGCAGCGTGCTTTGAGCCGTCGGTCGCCCTGCACTTCAAGTTCGACAGCGATGCCACCCTTTACGTGAGGTGTTGGGAGGATGGTCGCCACTGGTGCCGCCACGAGGGCGACGACCGCGGCGGGGGCCCAGCCCGATGATGTGGGAGAAGACAACGCCGACGCGTGGTCGGCGGCGCTTCGGGCTCTCGAGCTTCATCGATTCTTCTTGAGCGGCTCCTCCAAAGAATGACGCGATCAGCCCCCACGCCGTCGTGCTCGCTTGGAGGGTGGTAGCGGGTCCGCCGCCGTCGCGCCTCGGTGAAGCGAGAGGAGTCCGCTTTGAGCCGGGCGGCTCGAGTCTTCCTGCGGGCTGGTGTCGGGCGAGCCGCGCGATTTGTTCTTCCTTTTCTTTTTCTGCGTGAAAAGACAAGTGAGTGTGGGGCCCGTGGGCGTGTTTGGACTTTCGCCGTTAATCATCGTCTTGTTTACGCTATTTGATTATCGTGCCTTTCGGGCACGCGCTGTAGCGTAGGTAGTTCCCAGCCTCGGTAGTGAGGGCGACCGACCCAGTCTGTGTTAGTGTCGCGGTGCCCGTGAAACGCAGGATGGAAGGGTGCTCTGTGGTGGACCCAGTGGGAAACCTTGAGCGATAAGGCGAAAAAACACTCATGAGGGCGCGGGCTGCCCTCGCGAGACCTTGTGAGAGAAATCGAGGTAGGAGGGCGAAGGTCGTGAGCCACAAATCCAAAACGACAACAGCTTTGATAAAACTTCAAATGAGAATGAACAAGCCAACCTGCAGAAAGCAAATGAAAAAGCCGCGTCCGGCACCTAATCTAGTCTTGACGTCTTCTCACCAGTAGCAGAGCTAAGTGCTGCCACAGGCGTGTGAGGAGCCCAGGGCCGAGGCAGCGCTCCGAGACTTCGAGGCGTGTACAGCCCCAACTCATTATTACGTGAGAGTGTCACGGCGGCGAGCTTCACAGCGTTGGCCTTCTTCACGAGCTCGGGCCTTTTCCAAAAGATAAGCTTCACAGCATTCGCCTTCTTCACGAGCTCTGGGCCTTTTCCAATAAGATAAGCTTCACGGGCATTCGCCTTCTTCATGAGCTCTGGGCCTTTTCCAAAGCAGCGACTTCACGGGCGTCGCCTTCTTCACGAGCTCTGGGCCTTTTCCAAAGCAGCGACAGCTTCACGGGCATTCGCCTTCTTCACAGAGCTCTGGGCCTTTTCCAAAACGCGACGGCTTCCACGGGCATTCGCCTTCTTCACGAGCTCTGGGCCTTTTTAGGGTAAAACCTCCGGAGTCTGCCGGATGTTCCACGCGTTACGGGTGGCACCCTTCGAGTCTCAAGCGCGGGCCGGGCACAGAAACAGAACAACCTTGAATGGGCCCTCCCACATGGGAGAGAGCTTATGCAGCCCTCCTGGAGAGAACCCGCTGAGCACAAGGTCCCCTACTTCAAGAGTTACTGGGCGGATGTTGCGGCGATGGTATCGTCGCGGTGCTTGTTGGTACCTCGCCGCTTTCAACACAGCTTCTCGACGACGCTCCCCAACGGCCAGGTCTGCATCCCCGCATGGCGTCTGCTGCGCCTCGCATCGAATGCCGGACCCGTGCGGAACGACGTCGACCTCGTGAGGAGGACCGCTCGGCTCCATAGACCGGGAAGAGCGGGTCTCTCGGTTGGCTTGGTCGTGGTCGTGCGGATGGACCACAACACGATTTGAAGCTTCGTCGTACCAACCTCGCCGCAGCCTCCGGTTTCTTCTTGAATGTTACGGTTTTGAGGCCCTCGGGACCTCTGCGTTAGCCCTTTCGGCTGGCCGTTGCCGGTGCGCCACGAAGCGTAGCATATCTGCGTTCCCGAGTTAGCACAAGTATGTTTTGAAGAGGTTCTTGGTGAACTGCGAACCGTTGTCGGTGATGATGCGGTTCGGCACCCCGAACCGACTCATGATGCCCTTGACGAACTTGATCTGCGAGAACTGCGGGGATGGTGCGGACGGCTTCCACTTCAGCCCACTTGGTGAACTTGTCCATGGCGGCGTAGAGTAGCGATAGCCTGGCGCTCGAGAAGCGGGCCGGGATATCCAGCCCCAATGCGAATGGCCACGAGAGGGTATAGTTTGCGGACCTCCTGGCTGGCTGATGGATCTGCTTGGCATGGAATTGGCTGGCTTCGCAAGCCTTCACTTGTTCGACGGCGTCGTTGAGCGCAGTAGGCCAATAGAAACCGCTCCGGAATGCCTTGCCCACGAGGTTCGTGATGACGAGTGATGCCCACAGTCTCCACCGTATATCCGCCAACAGTTCTTTCCCTTGCTCCTGGAGATGCGGCGTAGTGACACATCATTCGGTCGCTTCGATAGAGCTCTCCATCCACGATGCGATGCTGTTGTGGCTTGCCGTGCCACACGCTCCGCTTCCTCCTCCTTCTCCGCGAGGTCCCTTGCGTTAAGTAGCCCGAGCTCTGTGATCCAGCGCCCTCTCGAGGCTCCATCGTCGAGGCAGCGCGCTCTCGAGGCCGACCCACATGAGCCGGGGCTCTGAGGCGTGGTCAGGAGCTCCTCCGAGGCTGCGCCGTGTTTGATAGTGATGGCATGGCGAGGGCTTGAAAAGCCGCCTCGAACACGCCAGGCTCCCGAGGTAACCGCTGGATGCTCGTTTGGCGATGTCGTCGGCCTCTGATTGGTGCCAAGGGGCACATCTTTGTAACTCAACCCCATAATCGCTTCTCCATCCTGCGGACCTCCGCAAGGTAGGCTTCCATGTGCTCATCTTTTGGCTCATACACCTTGTTGGAGAAATTGGCGAGGAGCTGCGAATCGCCCTTGATAGTAAGGCGCTTCACCTCTAGGGCAGCTGCGCCTTCAAGCCCGCTATTAGACCTTCATACTCCGCTATGTTGTTGGAGACCTTTTCACCTTCTTTGAAGCAGAGCTGGCGTAGTAGAGCTTGTCTGAGTGGGAGATATGAGCACCGCCCAGCCCAGCGCCATGCAGGAGAACGCCCCATGAAGTACATGACCCAGCCTTCTAGCGCCGCTTCCGGGGAGAGGACCGATCCTCGTCGGCCTTGAGGCCCGGTGCCTCCGTCCATTCTGCCACGAAATCCGCTAATGCGGCCCCCTTGATGACTCTGGTCGTGCTGAATTCGAGTTGAAATGCTTGCAGTTCAATGTTCCACTCAGCGACCCTTCCGGCTGAGTTAGGGCTCCTGAGCACCCTCTCCAAGGGGTATGCTGAGACAACCTTGATGGGGTGACCCTGAAAATAGTGCCGCAGCTTGCGCGAGGCCACCAATAGCGCGAGGAGGAGTTTCTGAGGCATGGGGTACCGTGCCCTCGCGTCCCGCAATACCGTCTTGACGAAGTACGGGTGCTCAACGAGGTTTGGGCGCCCGATGCGATGGCGCCCTCACGGGGACCGTGGCGCCTCTGAGGCGATGGAGCCTCAGAGGTGGTAGTCTGGGGAGGACCTCTTCCGTCCCGGTCGCTCACTGCGGCGGTGATCCTTCTCGGCCATGATGAGTGGTTTCTGTGGGTCTTCCTTGTTCTGCTTTGCCTTGACCGGGCTGCCGCTATGGTTTTGGTTTGCCGCTCTTCCTAATCGCCACGAGCTGCGTTGGCGGAGTAGGGAGTGGCGGCGGTAGTAGCACCGGGGTTCTGCAAGCGTGGGGCCACCATGGCCGGAGGGCTGGTTAGGTACCTCTTGAGATCTTGAAACGCCTTGTCGGCCTCTTGATCGATTCAAAGGGTCCTTTTTCTTCATTAGCTGGAAGAAAGGCGGCGCTTGTTCCCCAACTTGGAGATGAAGCGCCCTAAGCGCGATCCACGCCCAGTGAGTTCTGCATTTCGAGGGTCTTTGGCGGGCTCATGTCCTCGACCGCCTTGACCTTTTCAGGGTTAGCCTCGATGCCTCGGTGGGATATGAGGAAGCCCAAGAGCTTGCAGGGGACTTCAAACACACACTTCTCGGGTTGAGCCGTGGGTTCAACTGCGTTGAGGCTCGAAGGTTTCCTCCGTGTCTTGTATCGAGGTTACGGCCTCCGATACTTCATCACAATGTCATCGGCGTAAGCCTCAACATTCTTCCCGAGCTGCGGACCCAAGGTGATGTGCATCACCACCGGAAGGTCGCCTGCGTTCGCAGCCAGATAGCATGCGTGTAGCAAGACACCCCACACGGGTCGGGAAGGCCGTCTTTTCCACGTCTTCTACCGCCATCTTGATCTGGTGATACCGGAGAAGGCATCCAAGAAGCATAACAGGTCGCACTTAGCGGTGGAATCAACGATCCGTCGATCGCGAGGGAGGGAATGGATCTTGCGGGCATGCCTTGTTGAGGTTGGTGAAGTCGACACACATGCGCTCCTTCCTCCCTTCTTTGGTACAGCAGCGAGGTTGGCCAACCAATCCGGATATCGGACCTCACGAATGACCCAACGGCTTCTAGTTTGCGGGTCTCCTGGACGATGAAGGCTTGCTTTTCAGTGGACTGCCGCCTCGCTTTCTGCTTCACGGGGCGTACGTTGGGGCACACGTGGAGGTGATGCTCGATTCGCCTAGGGATCCCGCCAACTGATCAGGTTCCCAGCGAATACCTTCTTGTTTGTGCGCAAGAACTTGACGGGGCCTCCTCTGCTTTCGGGCTCGAGGTTGGCGCCTATGGTGAAAGTGGCGTCGATGGACCCGTCCTCGTCGACGGGTATTTGCTTGATCTCTGCCTTGTCTTGGGTGAACAAGCTGTTTCTTCTTGGTTGGTGCAGCCCCTTGGGCTCGGGGTCTCCGCGTCGGCGGGCTGTCTTTGGCGCCGCCGTCTTGAAGGCGAGCTTGAGCACTTCGCAAAAGCATCTCCGGTGTCCCGGCACGCGAGAGACGCCGTTGCTCCGGGCATCTTCATGAGGTTGTACGCCCGGGTGAGTCGCGCCATGAATTGGGCAGATCTTTGGTAGCCGAGGATGGCGTTGTAGGGGGGCCGATGGGGCGATGTCGAAATCGACCAGCTCCGTGCGGAAGTTGTCGTAGGTGCGAAAGTTACCGGGGCCGGATCTGTCCCAAGGAGCTGGATGACCCGCCCGGCGCCCGAGAAGGGCTGGCTGGCTGCAGCCGATCCGGGGTATCAGAGAGGAGGTTGAAGGCCTCGGCCGAGAAACACGTTGAGGCCAGCGCCATTGTCGATGAGAGTCTGGTGACGGCCACTGGCGAGATGGTGGGGGTGCACTGCATGGGGGCGCACCAGCGAGCTGAGTTGGAGGGTGGTCCTCTGGTGAAGGTCGATCGGCCTTGGCGCCGACCGTCCGGGGCCCCCCAGCGTGGCGGCGCCGACCAGCGGACGAATGGCTTGCGTGGTGACTTGAAGGCGGCGCTGCGAAACCGCCCAGGAGGGCGCGACGACCGGGGCGCCCGGCGCAGCGTGGTGGGTGAGAAAGAGGCGCGCAGCTCTTCCCAGAGGCCACGGAGGCTGCCGGCGGTGGAGCAGCCATGCGCGCGGAGCGCCGGTGAGGGCCATGGGGAGCGATTGGCCATGACCTGTCGTCACCTCCAGCCGAGGCGGCCTCGCCAGACGCCCGGCAGAAGGCCAGCGGATCGGTCGCGCCCAGAATGCGCCAAGGCGGCGTCGTTAGCGAACTTGTCTGCCACCGCACCGTTACAAGGCGGGGCGAGCTCGAGCCCGCCTTGTATTTGGCCTTGCGGCGGCGGAGCGGGCGGCGCTGCTCATCGCGAGGCGGGTCGCGGTGGTGGCGGAAGGAAAACTCCGGCGCTTTACAGCGCGCCAAATGTCGGATTCGGGTTCAGCAGACCCTTGAGGTTCGAACACTTGGGGTGCGCGGAGATCTCGCCCTCTACCTACACACCCCGCCGCCTCGTTAGGATCTAAACTACGAAAGGAACAACACAAGAGACACAAGGTTTATACTAGTTCGGGCCACCATTGTGGTGTAATACCCTACTCTAGTTTGTGGTGTTGTGGATTGCCTCTTGGGCTGATGGTGATGAACAATACAAGGAAGAACAGCCTCGCGAGGGTCTGTTCTTGGCAGGGCGATGAACTGCTAGGAGGGGTTCAGTCGCTCCTCTCCTTCTCTCTCTCTCTCTTTTAGATGCCTCTATCCTGTGGGTGGCTAGTCCTATTTATAGGCAAGGGCCCTGGGCCTCTTCCCAAATATTGAGCGGGAAGGGCGTCAACAATTGACCATTTTGAAGGGAAACATCTGGTACACTTATCCTGACTAAAGTTGGTCCTCGCCTGCCAAAGGCTCTGGTGTGTGGCCTTGGCTTGGGCTCCACAATGACTTCCTTCCTGCCGTTGGGCTGGTCTTGGTCTTGTTGCACGAAATGGATGCCTTTGCTTGATGCTCTCGCTGCGCTTGCTCCTTTGCACCAAAGAGGAAAGGAGGACACTGCTGGCTGGCTGGCCTCCCTGGCGCCTTTGGTGCGTCATGGCTTGCGTCATGGGCACCTCATGAGGTATCCCGCCTTGATCTCTCCGCCTCCTCGCGAGCCAGCCTGATGAGGCCGTGCACGAGAAGCTCCACGTCAGACGCCTCTGCAATCTTGGCCCCTCGCGAGGTCTTGAGCTTGTGTTGATGAAGATGGGCCGTGATGGCCCCCTTTGAGCCACGCCGCAGGCCGCAGGCAGGCAAGTCTGAGGACCCCCGTTCCCAGAACGCCGACACTAGTTTGTTCTGATCCCCTGTTATGAATAGCACTTGTATGCATTATGGTATATATGCAGGAAAACTATATACAATGGAATAGTTACAGATCTAATATATACTCCATATATGGAGGGAGTACATGTCTACCATTGTTCACTGTATTCTCTGTGTGCACCACCATGGAATAATAAAATGTATAATGTTTGTTTTCCATGGTCATCACTCAAAATTATAACAATTAGATGATCATGAGAGTAATGCAAATTTGCCAATCATAAGTTGAATATCAACAACAACAACAACAGAGCCTTTAGTCCCAAGCAAGTTGGGGTAGGCTAGAGGTGAAACCCATAAGATCTCGCAACCAATTCATGGCTCTGGCACATGGATAGCAAGCTTCCATGCACCCCTGTCCATAGCTAGCTCTTCGGTGATACCCCAATCCTTGAGTCTCTCTTAACGGACTCCTCCATGTCAAATTCGGTCTACCCGCCCTCTCTTGACATTCTCCATGCGCTTCGCCATCCGCTATGCAATTTGGAGCTTCGGAGGCCTCGCTGGATATGCCCAAACCATCTCGGGCGATGTTGGACAAGCTTCTCTTCAATTGGTGCTACCCCAACTCTATCTCGTATATCATCATTCCGGACTCGATCCTTCCTCGTGTGGCCACACATCCATCTCAACATACGCATCTCCGCCACACGTAACTGTTGAACATGTCGCCTTTTAGTCGGCCAACACTCAGCGCCATACAACATTGCGGGTCGAACCGCCGTCCTGTAGAACTTGTCTTTTAGCTTTTGTGGCACTCTCTTGTCACAGAGAATGCCAGAAGCTTGGCGCCACTTCATCCATCCGGCTTAGATCCGATGGTTCACATCTTCATCAATACCCCCATCTTCATAAGTTGTATATCCCTCAAAGGAAATAACGTAATGGCTGTGCCACCGGCGCTCTATCCAGTTCGGTGTTCGCACTGACTTGAACACTAGACTAGCTACCATACTACCTGCCATTTTTGGGTTCTTACGAGTTCAATACCCAGTTCTTTCTCTAAATCCAAGCTCTTCAGGCTATGCCGTTAGTTCCTTTCGGTCTCCCTAAGCTCTATCTGCTACTCACTGCTTTCTGAACTGACTATAAATTTATTTTGTATGGCATGTATTTAAAATAAAAATTGGGGTGGTGAATGGTAATTAACAGTTGAAATATTTGTGTAGTTATGGGAAAATCTTAAAATGGCTGGCCAAGATATCATTGACCTAGCAAATAATCTTTCAAGCCTCACAGAAGCCTCCTACACAAATCAGGCAAGTTTTTGGTCGCTGGGTTTTAATTATATTCTCTTAGTTCTAATATTTTGAAGGGAAAACATTGTTTTTGCCACTCTAGTTTTTGCCGACTTTGCTTATGCCACTCTAGAATTTGACATCTCACTTTTGCCACTCCTACCTTTTGACAATACATCACAAATGCCATTGGATGAAAAAAACAATAATTTTTTATATCACTTTTGCCACTCTTAGATTTTGAAATGTATCACAATTGCCACTTTGAAAATTTTGTTTTTGCCACGGAATGGCAATTGTGATAATTGTCAAAAGCTAAGGGTGGCAAAAGTGATATGTCAAATTCTAGAGTGGCATAAGCAAAGTGGGCAAAAACTAGAGTGGCAAAAACAAAGTTTTCCCTATTTTGAATGCTTTACTTCTCTATGTTTCAGTTAGAAAGGAATATCTTTTCATACATTTACTTGATACTGATAAGCACCTTTGCATTGGAATTTGGTATTGCATTCTTTAGGTTGGAAGACAAAGAGGATCACGTGATTGTGAGGAGGAACTCAAGGTGACTATTCTGTTGCTAGCTTTGATGTTTCCATGATGGATTTATTCGCTTTGCTAAACAGTATGCTACCACTATTACAGGGAGCTGTGTTGGGCAGCTCTGAACCCAAGAAATTGGTCGAATCAGCTACATCAGTACCCTCCACCTCACAGGGATGCCAACCATTGGACTATCCAGACCGAACAGATGTTTCTGATGTTCAACAGGGCAGTGCCTGTGACCAATGTGGCAAGGAGACAAGAGGTGTCAGCACCGTTATATGTAATGTCTGCAAGTTAGTGTGTCACATGTCATGCATTGATCCTCCGATACGATCCACGTCGACGGGAAGCTGGTATTGCAAAGGCTGCCGCAGTACCACCTGCAACGAATCAGCTCAAGGAGGTTATGAACCGAATTGCGTGCATGGAAATTGTGTCCTATGCAAAAGACTTGAGGTGTGCAGCCACCCAGAATGCAAAGAACAGACACCTGTTGGTAAGTCAAGAGCAACTGTGCTTTCCAGTACTGAGGGTCGGGAACTGTCGAACATTGACCCCGGTGGTTCATGCAAGATATGTGGAACTCCTGAAGAGGATGCCAAGAGATTCCTCGTATGTGCTCACAGCCACTGTCCATACAAGTACTACCACATTTGCTGTCTGAAGTCTAAACAGATTGCTAGTGATATGCAGCGGGACAAACCGTGCTGGTACTGTCCATCATGCCTTTGTCGGGTTTGTCTATCTGACAGAGATGACGACCTGACCATTCTGTGCGACGGCTGCGACGAGGCTTATCATCTGTACTGCATAACACCTCGGCGTACTTGGATACCCAAGGGGAAGTGGTATTGCTCGCGTTGTAGCCTGGAGAGGGCAAAGGCGGGGATGAGACGGTATGAGAAGAAGATGCTGAAGCAGCATCGCAAGGATGATGATGCGAGGCTGGAAAGTAGGAATTTTGCAGCGGTGGATTTGCTGCTTTCTGCTGCAGAGAAGCTGAGGGAGGATGAGCAAGTGGTGGCTTGTGCAGATTACTAGAGAAGGTAGATGCTATCATGGTGTGGCCTCGTTCTTCTTTCAGTTGTGTAACTGGACACACCCGAAAGTCTTGGTGTTTTCTTGTCGTCAGAATCCCCACCATCGGTTTTGGATCAAGTTGCTTAGAACCAGAATGGCATGTGATGCTTGACCAGCAGAGGACATGCATCCTGTAGGAAGTTGGTTAGTTGGGTTCATGACTTATTTTGAGCTACACTACTTTCTCAGCAACAAAACTTGAAGAGAACTTGGGTATTCCTGTGCAATGTTAGTGTTGTTGAATGGAGTTTTTTCAAGGATGATCATAGATAAGCAATCCCTCAAAAAAAGAGAAGAAGATCATAGATAAGCAACGCCTAGATGGCTCCAGAAGGGTTTTACATTACACCCACGGCTCCTAGAGCCCACGTCTTCACACGCTGACAACTCGCTGTCAGACAACCCTTGTACCCTAGAATGCAACACGCTGCCCTCCTGTTTTGTCCCTCTAGTTGTACCTGCTGAGCACACAACACTAGCCGAAGGTGAAGCATCGTTGAACACCACCCTGTTCCGATGTTTCCAAAGTTTCCAAGCCACCGGTGTCACACCTGTCCAAAGTGTCTCAAAATTCTCGGCCTACCACTTGACAAGCTCGGAGTCATGGTTGGGTAGCCAGTGGGGTCTTCCCCAATGCTGCTGCCGGAGCGGGGAAAGGGACCCACTCTTGTTGTAGATAAGCTCTGCCGAAACTCCGTTAACAAGAAGAGCAACGCTAGGCGCTGGCGCGCCGGCCGGCCCAAATTTGGGCCGGTCGCGCCCTAGCCACCGGATGCCACTAGCCCTGACCGTTGGATATAGCAAAAGAAAAGTTCGCCCCAGACATCTTCCTCCTCGCTCATCTCGCGCTTGCGCAGCTCCCCGCATCTCGCCGTCTCGTGCAGCCTTCCCCCGGCGCCGCGCTTGTCTTCTACTTGCACCGCCAGCACTCATCTTCGGACTCGTGCTCGCAGGCAATCCGCACTCGCCGCCGCATCCTTGGCCGCCCAACGTTCGTCCTCAGGCTCGTGCTCGCCGGCAACCCACGGGCCGCCGCATCCTTGGCTGCCCGCGCATATCGGCCATGGCAACCCCTATGGAGATGGCCACATCACCCCGTCCTCGAGCTTGCGCCGTACCTCGCACTCAATTTGCTGGCCACAACAACGAAAATCACGGGTCGTAGCAAAATATCATGTCGGTTCCAGCAAAAATCACTTCACCTCACCGGCGCGGCCCATCCCCCTCCCTCGCCCTCCTGCAGAAACAATGGCGACGACTCCATGGTCTCGCAGCAAATGGCAGTGGTAGCAAATATTGGCCATGGTTCCAGCAAATCAAATAATGGTGGTAGCAAAAAAAAACGGAAATCAGACGCCATTCCAACAAACCAAAACCTGGTGGTAGCAAAAATTGAAGCTTATTCTAGCATTCTAAAACGCCGGCGGTAGCAAAGATGCAAAGTTGAGGGCTGGTTCCAGCATTTCAAAAATTCGGTGGTAGCAAAAATTGACGCTGGTTCCAGCAAAATACAAAACAGTGGTAGCAAAAAAATACAAAAAATGACATTAGTTTCAGCAAAACCAAAACTTCGATGGAAGCAAAATATTGTGCGGATTCCAGCATCTGGACGCCGTGGTGGTAGCAAAGATGCATAGTCGAGGGACTGGTTCCAGCAAATCAAAAATCTGGTGGTAGCGAAAAATGATGCTGGTTCCAGAAAAAAACAAAACGGTGGTAGCAAAACATTCAAAAAACGGCGCTAGTTTCAGCAAAAAACAAAACGCCAATAGAAGCAAAAATTTGTACGGTTTCCAGCATCTAGCCGCCATGGTTGTAACTCTCGCCAGCATCCATGGGTGCGTCCCCCCGCACCACCATCAGGCCCGTCGGCGCCCACCTGGTGTTGCAGCATCGCCACCCCACGCAACCCAGCTATGCGGCCAAGAACTCGCAAAATTGACCTTGCTTGCAGTTGCCATGCTTGAATTGGATTGAGAGAGACATAGAGATAGAGCGGCAATGGAGAACGAATGGTTGAGGAGTCTCGTGAGGAAGAGATAAGGCTGGGTGAGCGTGAGGAAGAGATAAGGTTGCGTGAGCAGTGTTGGAAATATGCCCTAGAGGCAATAATAAATTAGTTATTATTATATTTCCTTGTTCATGATAATCGTTTATTATCCATGCTATAATTGTATTGACGAAACTCGAGATACATGTGTGGGTACATAGACAACACCATGTCCTAGTAAGCCTCTAGTTGACTATCTCGTTGATCGATAGATGGTTACGGTTTCACGACCATGGACATTGGATGTCATTGATAGCGGGATCACATCATTAGGAGAATGATGTGATGGACAAGACCCAATCCTAAGCCTAGCACAAAGATGCGTAGTTAGTATGCTAAAGCTTTTCTAATGTCAAGTATCATTTCCTTAGACCATGAGATTGTGCAACTCCGGATACCATAGGAATGCTTTGGGTGTACCAAGCGTCACAACGTAATCGGGTGGCTATAAAAGTGCATTACGGTATCTCCGAAAGTGTCATTGGGTTGGCATGAATCGAGGCGATTTGCCACTCCGGTTGACGGAGAGGTATCTCTGGGCCCACTCGGTAGGACATCATCATAATGTGCACAATGTGATCAAGGAGTTGATCACGGGATGATGTGTTACGGAGCGAGTAAAGAGACTTGCGATAACGAGATAGAACAAGGTATCGGGATACCGACGATCGAATCTCGGGCAAGTGCAATACCGCTAGACAAAGGGAATTGTATACGGGATTGATTGAGTCCTTGACATCGTGGTCATCCGATGAGATCATCGTGGAACATGTAGGAGCCAACATGGGTATCCAGATCCCGCTGTTGGTTATTGACCGAGAACGTCTCGGTCATGTCTACATGTCTCCGAACCCGTAGGGTCTACACATAAGGTTCGATGGCGCTAGGGTTATAAAGGAAGTTTGTATGTGATTACGAATGCTGTTGAGTCCGGATGAGATCCCGGACGTCACGAGGAGTTCGGAATGGTCCGGAGGTAAAGATTTATATATGGGAAGTCTGTTTTGGTCACCGGAAAAGTTTGGGTTTTCGATAACGTCACGGGACCACCGGAGGTCGGGGTCCACCAAGTGGGGCCACTAACCCGGAGGGCTGCATGGGCCAAGTGTGGGAGGAACCAGCCCGGGTGGGCTGGTGCGCCCCACAAGGGGCCCAAGGCGCAAGGGAAAGTGGGAGGGCAAACCCTAGGGCGATGGGCCCTAAGGCCCATCTAGTGGGCGCCTCCTCTCCTCCCTCTGGCCGCCTCCCAAGCCCCATCTAGGGCTGGCCGCACCCTGGGGGTGGAAACCCTAGATGGGGCGCAGCCTCCCTCCCCTATATATACTTGAGGTTTGGGGCTGCCCAACACACATGAGTTTTCTCCTCTATTGGTGCAGCCACGCCTCTCCTCCTCCTCCTCTCCCGTGGTGCTTGGCGAAGCCTGCGGGATGCCACGCTCCTCCACCACCACCACGCCGTTGTGCTGCTGCTGGATGGGGTCTTCCTCAACCTCTCCCTCTCTCCTTGCTGGATCAAGGCGTGGGAGGCGTCACCGGGCTGTCGTGTG
Source organism: Aegilops longissima (assembly GCA_021605205.1). Taxonomy (NCBI): domain Eukaryota; kingdom Viridiplantae; phylum Streptophyta; class Magnoliopsida; order Poales; family Poaceae; genus Aegilops; species Aegilops longissima. The sequence goes on from CM038678.1 coordinate 311,935,017, forward strand.
TTGAGCGTGGAGGTGCCGTCAGTTCGGCACTAGGATCTCCGGTGATTTGGATCACGATGAGTACGACTCCTTCAACCCCGTTCTCATGAGCGCTTCGCTTAGCGATCTACAAGGGTATGTAGATGCACTCTCCTTCCCTCGTTGCTAGTTTCTTCATAGATAGATCTTGGTGAAGCGTGGGAAAATTTTGAATTTACTTTCGTTCCCCAGCAAAGGCATCATGAGCTAGGTCTATTGCGTAGATTCTTTGCACGAGTAGAACACAAAGTAGTTGTGGGCGTTGATGTTGTTCAATATGCTTACCGTTACTAGTCCAATCTTGTTTCGACGGTATTGTGGGATGAAGCGGCCGGACCGACCTTACACGTACTCTTCGTGAGACAAAGTTCCACCGATGACATGCACTTGGTGCATAAGGTGGCTAGCGGTGCCGATCTCTCCCACTTTAGTCGGAACGGATTCGATGAAAAGGGTCCTTATGAAGGGTAAATAGCAATTGGCATATCACGTTGTGGTTTTGCGTGGTAAGCGTTCTTGCTAGAAACCCATAGCAGCCACGTAAAACATGCAACAAAAATTAGAGGACTCTAACTTGTTTTTGCGGGGTATGCTATGTGATGTGATATGGCCAAGAAGAATGTGATGAATGATATGTGATGTATGAGATTGATCATGTTCTTGTAATAGGATTCACGACTTGCATGTCGATGAGTATGACAACCGGCAGGAGCCATAGGAGTTGTCTTTATTTATTGTATGACCTGCGTGTCATTAAACAACGCCATGTAATTACTTTACTTTATTGCTAACGGTAGCCATAGTAGTAGAAGTAATAGTTGGCGAGACAACTTCATGAAGACACGATGATGGAGATCATGGTGTCATGCCGTGACGATGATGATCATGGAGCCCAAGATGGAGATCAATGGAGCTATATGATATTGGCCATATCATGTCACTACTATATAATTGCATGTGATGTTTATTATGTTTATGCATCTTGTTTACTTAGAACGACGGTAGTAAATAAGATGATCCCTTACAACAATTTCAAGAAGTGTTCTCCCTAGCGTGCACCGTTGCTAAAGTTAAATCGCTTCTAAGCACCACGTGATGATCGGGTGTGATGGATTCTTACGTTCACATACAACGGGTGTTGACGAGCCTAGCATGTACAGACATGGCCTCGGTCCGCCGGCCACAAACGTTTCCCTAACAAGAACCCTCGTGGATGAAAGATGCATGCAAGCAATCCAGCCACCCACGCAATCTACTTGAGCCCAAATCCTGGCTTCTGGAGGACTTCCATCAGGAAGGCCCAATCCACCGTGTTTTTTCTTTTTTCTTTTTGAGTCGGAATGCCCTTCATTTCATTAACCAGAACGACCAGCCATGTCGCTTGTAATCAAAGCGTGTACAAAATCTGGCCAAAAAGGTTGAGGATGCATGGCCCATACTCGCTTCGTGAGCAGCTAGAGAGTCAGCTACCTTATTACAGGGGAGCTCCTAACCGGCGCCTTCAGCGCCGGTTCTGTCTCCTGGCACCCACTGAGGTGCCCGAACTGAGCTTTGATTGAAGCCCATTTCACTCGCTACCCCTGCTTACGCTCGCTGCCTGTTTACGCTCCACTGTTTCTCATCTGTTTCACTATTTCTGCTCCACTCGCTACCCCTTTTACATTTCCTTGTTTCTATTGGTTGCCGATTGCTTATTAGAATTCCTTGCATATGGTTGCTCCTTTGTTTCACTATATTTTTGTTAAAAATATGTAATTGCTTATTAGAAAAATGACTATCTTTAGTATAGTTAAGATAAGCGAACAGAGAAGGAAACATGGAATGTTTAGTACAGCAGAACAAAATTGCTTATTAGAAATTTCGAATATTCCTTTTCTTTTAAACATGAACTGTACTTTTCAAAAACTGAACAAATTTCAAAATTTGAATACTTTTTTTTGTACTGTGAACAATTTTTAGAAAGCAAATTTAGAATACACATTGAACATTTTCTTAGTATAGGGTGAACATTATTCAAAGAAACACTGAACATTTTTTTAAAATACGCTGAACTTCTTTTGAATACATGCTGAACCAAATTTCTCTACACGATGAACATTTTTTTATTCACACTGAACATTTTTTTAATGTACGGCGAACAATATTCAAATACACATAGAACTTTTTTTAAACGATGAACTCCTTTTGAGTGCATTCTGAACAAAATTTCTATACATGATGAACATTTTTTATACACACTGAACATTTTTTCAATGTATGGTGAACATTTTCTTCAATACGGTGAACAAAAAGTTCATCAAATTTGAAAATTAGTTCATCGAATTTGAAAAAAAGTTCACCGAATTCGAAAAAAAGTTCACCATATTTTAAAAGTAGTTCATCGAATTTGAAAAAGTTCATCAAAATTCAAAAAAAGTTCATGGATTTCAAAAAAGTTCACCGCGTTTGATTTTTATTATCAAATTTCAAAATAAAAGTTCATTGAATTTGATAAAAGTTCATCAACTTTGAAAAAAAAGTTCATCGAATTGGGAAAAAGTTCACAAATTTGAAGAGAATGTTCATGTATTTAGGAAAAAAATGAAAAGTATATAAAAACAGAACAAAAACAGTTCTAAGAAAAACAAAAAAATAAAAGAAAAAAACTAAACGAAACTCTGCCAAGAAAAAATAAAAAAACGAAAAAGAAACAAGGAAAGAAGAAAAGAAGTAAAAAAACTGATTTGACACGCAAAAGGTGCGGTGGCTGTGGTGGTTAGCGTAGTGTGCATGTGACCAGCAAGTCACGGTTCGATTCCCACCGCGCTCGTAGTATTTTTGCTCCTTAATAAATAGGAGTAAAAAAATGAAATGGGCCGGCCCGCGTGGAGAAGGGGGGGGGGGGGGTGCGCCCGTTTGCCCTAACACCTAAAACGGGCGCTTAAGGCGCCGTTTAGGAAATGGCTTATTACAGCCTCTTGGGCAAAAAGCAATATCAAACCAAGAAAAATTTAAACGAGCAATTTTTTTAATCTCTCTGAAGATGACTTCAATGGCCGAGCGATCTTGGTCTTTTCCTCTGATGGCAGCATTATCATCACTAGTACAAATGCCCGTGTTTTGCACCGGGCAAAGAAAAGGAACAACCAGCTTCATATTTCATTGTGCACCATTTTATATATCCAATTTTATTAAACATCAATAATAATAAGGTAAAACTGATTATTACTTTTTGTAGAATCAAGCCTTCATCAAATGGAAGAGCAGTTTTGCATGGAATAGTTTGTCAATCATTTTTTGGCTTTTCTGGAAAACATGAAAATTTCCTTATTTTTAATAGAAGTCTACATGGACTGGGTCCATAACTTGAGGATTATCCTCATTACTGCACAGAAAAATTATGTCCTTGATGCACCGCTAGGTGCAAGGCCTGCTGCAGGAGCAACTCCGGACGTTATGAACGTCTGGCAAGCTAAATCTGATGACTACTCGATAGTTCACTATGCCATGCTTTACGGCTTAGAATCGGGACTTCGAAGACGTTTTGAACGTCATGGAGCATATGAGATGTTCCAGGAGTTGAAGTTAATATTTCAAGCAAATGCCTGAGTTGAGAGATATGAAGTTTCCAACAAGTTCTATAGCTGCAAGATGAAGAAGAACTGTTCTGTCAGTGAACACATACTCAGAATGTCTGGGTACCATAACCACTTGACTCAGTTGGGAGTTAATCTTCCGGATGATAGTGTCATTGACAGAGTTCTTCAATCACTGCCACCAAGCTATAAAGGCTTCGTGATGAACTATAATATGCAAGGGATGGAAAAGACAATTCCCGAGCTCTTCGCAATGCTTAAGGCTGCGGAGGTAGAAATCAAGAAGGAGCATCAAGTGTTGATGGTTAACAAGACCACTAGTTTCAAGAAAAAGGGCAAAGGTAAGAAGGAAAACTTTAAGAAGAATAGCAAGCAAGTTGCTGCTCCCGGGAAGAAGCCCAAGTCTGGACCTAAGCCTGAAACTGAGTGCTTCTACTCCAAAGGGACTGGTCACTGGAAGAGGAACTGCCCCAAGTATTTGGCGGATAAGAAGGATGGCAAAGTGAAAGGTATATTTGATATACATGTTATTAATGTGTACCTTACTGATGCTCGTAGTAGCGCCTGGGTATTTGATATTGGTTATGTTGCTCATATTTGCAACTCGAAATAGGGGCTATGGATTAAACGAAGATTGGCTAATGACGAGGTGACGATGCGCGTCAGAAATGGTTCCAAGGTCGATGTGATCGCCGTCGGCACGCTACCTCTACATCTACTTTTGGTATTAGTTTTAGACCTGAATAATTGTTATTTGGTGCCAGCGTTGAGCATGAACATTATATCTGGATCTTGTTTGATGCGAGACGGTTATTCATTTAAATCAGAGAATAATGGTTGTTCTATTTTTTTGAGTAATATCTTTTGTGGTCATGCACCCTTGATGAGTGGTCTATTTTTGTTGAATCTCGATCGTGGTGATAGACATATTCATAATATTAATGCCAAAAGATGCAAAGTTAATAATGATAGTGCAACATATGTGTGACAATGCCGTTTAGGTCGTATTGGTGTAAAGCGCATGAAGAAACTCCATGCGGATGGGCTTTTGGAATCACTTGATTATGAATCACTTGATGCTTGCGAACCATGCCTCATGGGCAAGATGACTAAGACTCCGTTCTCCGGAACAATGGAGCGAGCCACTGACTTATTGGAAATAATACATACTGATGTATGCGGTCCGGTGAGTGTTGAGGCTCGCGGTGGGTATTGTTATTTTCTGACCTTCACAGATGATTTGAGCAGATATGGGTATATCTACTAAATGAAACACAAGTCTGAAACATCTGAAAAGTTCAAAGAATTTCAGAGTGAAGTGGAAAATCATCGTAACAAGAAAATTAAGTTTCTACGATCTCATCGCTGAGGCGAATATTTGAGTGACGAGTTTGGTCTTCATTTAAAACAATGTGGAATAGTTTCGCAACTCACGCCACCTAGAACACGACAGCGTAATGGTGTGTCCGAACGTCGTAACCATACTTTATTAGATATGGTCGATCTATGATGTCTCTTACCGATTTACCATCATCGTTTTGGGGTTATGCATTAGAGAAATCTGCACTCACGTTAAATAGGGCACCATCTAAATCCGTTGAGACGACACCATATGAACTATGGTTTGGCAAGAAACCTAAGCTATCGTTTCTTAAAGTTTGGGGTTGCGATGCTTATGTGAAAAAGCTTCAGCCTGATAAGCTCGAACCCAAATCGAAGAAATGCGTCTTCATAGGATACCGAAAAGAATCTGTTGGGTACACCTTCTATCACAGATCCGAAGGCAAGATATTTGTTGCTAAGAATGGATCCTTTCTAGAGAAGGAGTTTCTCTCGAAAGAAGTGAGTGGAAGGAAGGTAGAACTTGATGAGGTAGTTGTACCTTCTCTCGAATCGGAAAGAAGTTCATCACAGAAATCAGTTCCAGTGATGCCTACAACAATTATTGAGGAAGTTAATGATGATGATCATGAAACTTCAGATCAAGTTACTACCGAACCTCATAGGTCAATCAAAGTACGTTCTGCACCAGAGTGGTACGAGAATCCTGTTCTGGAAGTCATGTTACTAGACCATGACGAACCTAGGAACTATGATGAAGTGATGATGAGACCAGATTCCGCGAAATGGATTGAGGCCATGAAATCTAAGATGGGATTCATGTACGAGAACAAAGTATGGACTTTGGTTGACTTTCCTGATGATCGACAAGCCATAGAAAATAAATGGATATTCAAGAAGAAGACTGACGCTGACGGTAATGTTACTGTCTACAAAGCTCGACTTGTTGCAAAAGGTTTTCAACAAGTTCAAGGAGTTGACTACGATGAGACCTTATCACCCGTAGTGATGCTTAAGTCTGTCTGAATCATGTTAGCAATTGCCGCATTTTATGATTATGAAATTTGGCAAATGGATGTCAAAACTGCATTCCTTAATGGATTTCTTAAAGAAGAGTTGTATATGATGAAACCAGAAGGTTTTGTCGATCCTAAAGGTGCTAACAAAGTGTGCAAGCTCCAGCGATCCACTTATGGACTAGTGCAAGTCTCTCAGAGTTGGAATGTACACTTTGATAGTGTGATCAAAGCATATGGTTTTATACAAACTTTTGGAGAAGCCTGTATTTACAAGAAAGTGAGTGGGAGCTCTGTAGCATTTCTAATATTATATCTGGATGACATATTGTTGATTGGAAATGATATAGAATTTCTGGATATCATAAAAGGATACTTGAATAAGAATTTTTCAATGAAATACCTCGGTGAAGCTGCTTATATATTGGGCATCAAGATGTATAGAGATAGATCAAGACGCTTAATTGGACTCTCAAAAAGCACATACCTTGATAAAGTTTTGAAGAAGTTCAAAATGGATCAGTCAAAGAAAGGGTTCTTGCCTGTGTAACAACGTGTGAAGTTTAGTCAGACTCAATGCCCGACCACTGCAGAAGATAGAGAGAAAATGAAAGTCATTCCTATGCCTCAGCCATAGGTTCTATCATGTATGCAATGCTGTGTACCGGACCTGATGTGTGCCTTGCTATAAGTTTAGCGAGGGAGGTACCAAAGTAATCCAGAGTGGATCATTTGGACAGCGGTCAAGAACATCTGAAATACCGAAAAGAACTAAGGATATATTTCTTGTTTATGGAGGTGACAAAGAGCTCGTCGTAAATGGTTACGTCGATGCTAGCTTTGACACTGATCCGGATGACTCAAAGTCGCAAACCAGATACGTATTTATATTGAATGGTGGAGCTGTCAGTTGGTGCAGTTCGAAGCAGAGCGTCATGGCGGGATCTACGTGTGAAGCGGAGTACATATTTGCTTCGGAAGCAGCAAATGAAGGAGTCTGGATGAAGGAGTTCATATCCGATCAAGGTGTAATACCTAGTGCATCAGGTCCAATGAAAATCTTTTGTGACAATACTGGAGCAATTGCCTTAGCGAAGGAATCCAGATTTCACAAGAGAACCAAACACATCAAGAGACGCTTCAACTCCATCCGTGATTAAGTCAAGGAGGGAGACATAGAGATTTGCAAAATACATACGGATCTGAATGTTATAGACCCGTTGACTAAGCCTCTTCCACAAGCAAAAAATGATCAACACCAAGACTCCATGGGTGTTAGAATCATTACAATGTAATCTAGATTATTGACTCTAGTGCAAGTGGGAGACTGAAGGAAATATGCCCTAGAGGAAATAATAAAGTTGTTATTTATATTTCCTTATATCATGATAAATGTTTGTTATTTATGCTAGAATTGTATTAACCGAAAACTTGATACATGAGTGAATACATAGACAAAACAAAGTGTCCCTAGTATGCCTCTACTTGACTAGCTCGTTAATCAAAGATGGTTAAGTTTCCTAACCATAGACATGTGTTGTCATTTGATGAACGGGATCACATCATTAGGAGAATGATGTGATGGACAAGACCCATCTGTTAGCTTAGCATAATGATTGTTAAGTTTTATTACTATTGCTTTCTTCATGACTTATACATATTCCTTTGACTATGAGATTATGCAACTCCCGAATACCGGAGGAACACCTTGTGTGCTATCAAACATCACAACATAACTGGGTGATTATAAAGATGCTCTACAGGTGTCTCCGAAGGTGTTTGTTGGGTTGGCATAGATCGAAATTAGGATTTATCACTTCGAGTATCGAAGAGGTATCTCTAGGCCCTCTCAGTAATGCACATCATGATAATCCTTGCAAGCAATGTGACTAATGAGTTAGTTACGGGATGATGCATTACGGAACGAGTAAAGAGACTTATCGGTAACGAGATTGAACTAGGTATGAAGATACCGACGATCGAATCTCGGGCAAGTAACATACCGATGACAAAGGGAATAACGCATGTTGTCATTGCGGTTTGACCGATAAAGATCTTCGTAGAATATGTCAGAACCAATATGAGCATCCAGGTTCCACTGTTAGTTATTGACCGGAGATGTGTCTCAGTCATGTCTACATAGTTCTCGAACCCGTAGGGTCCGCACGCTTAACGTCCGATGATGATTTGTATTATGAATTATGTGTTTTGGTGACCAAATATTGTTTGGAGTCCCGAATGAGATCATGGGCATGATGAGGAGTCTCGAAATAGTCGAGAGGTAAATATTGATATATTGGACGATAGTATTCGGACACCAGAATGGTTTCAAAGCATTTCGGATATTTATCGGAGTACCGTGGGGTTACCGGAACCCTCCGGGGAAAGTATTGGGCCTCATGGGCCATAGGGGAGAGAGAGGGCAGCCCACAAGGGGGTGGCGCACGCCCCTCCAAGGGGAGTCCGAATAGGACAAGGGGAGGAGGCGCGGCCCCCCTTTCCTTCTCCCTCTCCTCTCCTTCCCCCTTTCCCCCTCCGAAAGAAGGAGGGGGGGGGGGGGGCGACTAGGACTAGGAGTCCAAGTCGGTTTCCCCGCCACTTGGCACGCCCCTAGGGCGGGTCTCCTCCCTCTCCTCCTTTATATATGGGGCAGGGGGCACCCCAAAGCACATCCATTGTTTTTAGCCGTGTGCGGTGCCCCCTCCACCGCTTACTCCTTCGGTCATATTGTCGTAGTGCTTAGGCGAAGCCCTGCACAGATCACATCACCATCACCGCCACCACGCCGTCGTGTTGACGAAACTCTCCCTCCACATTTTGTTGGATCAAGAGTTCGAGGGACGTCATCGAGCTGAACGTGTGCTGAACTCGGAGGTGCCGCACGTTCAGTACTTGATCGGTTCGATCGCGAAGTGTTGAAAATATGCCCTGGAGGCAATAATAAAGTGGTTATTATTATATTTCTTTGTTCATGATAATTGTCTATTGTTCATGCTATAATTGTGTTATCCGGAAACCGTAATACATGTGTGAATACATAGACCCCAACATATCCCTAGTGAGCCTCTAGTTGACTAGCTCGTTGATCAACAGATGGTTACGGTTTCCTGACCATGGACATTGGATGTCGTTGATAACGGGATCACATCATTAGGAGAATGATGTGATGGGCAAGACCCAATCCTAAGCATAGCACAAGATCATGTAGTTCGTCTGCTAAAGCTTTTCTAATGTCAAGTATCTTTTCCTTAGACCATGAGATTGTGCAACTCCCGGATACTGTAGGAATGCTTTGGGTGTGCCAAACGTCACAATGTAACTGGGTGGCTATAAAGGTGCACTACGGGTATCTCCGAATGTGTCTGTTGGGTTGGCGCGAATCGAGATTAGGATTTGTCACTCCGTGTGACGGAGAGGTATCTCTGGGCCCACTCGGTAGGACATCATCATAATGAGCTCAACGTGACCAAGGAGTTGATCACGGGATGATGTGTTCTGAGCAGTAAAGAGACTTGCGATACGAGATTGAACAAGGTATAGGGATACCGACGATCGAATCTCAGGCAAGTATCATACCGGTAGACAAAGGGAATTGTGTACGGGATTGATTGAATCCCTGACATCGTGGTTCATCCGATGAGATCATCGTGGAACATGTGGGAGCCAACATGGATATCCAGATCCTGGTGTTGGTTATTGGCCGGAGAGATGTCTCGGTCATGTCTACATGATCCCCGAACCCGTAGGGTCTACACACTTAAGGTTCAGTGACGCTAGAGTTCTTATGGGAATTAGTATGCGGTTACCGAATGTTGTTCGAAGTCCCGGATGAGATCCCGAACGTCACGAGGAGTTCCGGAATGGTTCGGACGTGAATATTTATATATGGGAAGTCATCATACGGTCACCGGAAGTATTCAGGGGTTTGCTGGTATTGTACCGGGACCACCGGGAGGGTCCAACTGCCCCGGAGGGCCCTATGGGCTGTATGTGGAAGGGAATCAGCCCCTAAGTGGGCTGGGCACCATCCCCCCTAGGGACCATGCGCCTAGGGTTGGGGGGAAACCCTAAGGGGGGCGCCCCCATTGGCTTGGGGGGCAAGCCCCCTCCCCTTGGCCGCCGCCCCCCCTCTAGTTCTCATCTAGAGGGGCCGGCCCCCTTCCCCCTTCTCCCTATAAATAGAGGGGAGGAGGGAGGGCAGCAGCACCTCATCCAAGGCGCAGCCCTCCCCCTCTCCAACACCCCCTCCTCCTCCGTTGAGCTTGGCGAAGCCCTGCCGGAGAACTGCAAGCTCCACCACCACGCCGTCGTGCTGCCGGAGTTCTTCCCCAACTTCTCCTTCCCCCTTGCTGGATTAAGAAGGAGGAGACGTTCATGTGCTGCACGTGTGTCGAACGTGGAGGCGCCGTTGTTCGGCGCTTAGATCGGAATCAACCGTGATCTGAATCGCTGCGAGTACGACTCCCTCATCCGCGTTCTTATAACACTTCCGTGTTGCGATCTTCAAGGGTATGAAGATGCACTCCCCTCTATCTCGTTGCTAGTCTCTCCATAGATTGATCTTGGTGATGCGTAGAATTTTTTTGATTTCTGCAACGATCCCCAACAGTGGCATCATGAGCTAGGTCTATGCGTAGTTTCTATGCACGAGTAGAACACAAGTTGTTGTGGCGTCGATTTTGTCAATTTACTTGCCGTTACTAGTCTTATCTTGATTCGGCGGCATCGTGGGATGAAGCGGCCCGGACCGACCTTACACGTACGCTTACGTGAGACAGGTTCCACCGACTGACATGCACTAGTTGCATAAGGTGGCTAGCGGGTGTCTGTCTCTCCCACTTTAGTCGGATCGGATTCGATGAAAAGGGTCCTTATGAAGGGTAAATAGAAATTGGCATATCACGTTGTGGTTTTGGCGTAGGTAAGAAACGTTCTTGCTAGAAACCTATAACAGCCATGTAAAAACTTGCAACAACAATTAGAGGACGTCTAACTTGTTCTTGCAGCATATGCCGTGTGATGTGATATGGCCAAAAAGGATGTGATGAATGATATATGTGATGTATGATATTTATCATGTTCTTGTAATAGGAACCACGACTTGCATGTCGATGAGTATGACAACCGGCAGGAGCCATAGGAGTTGTCTTAATTTATTGTATGACCTGCGTGTCAATGAAAACGCCATGTAATTACTTTACTTTATTGCTAACCGTTAGCCATAGTAGTAGAAGTAACAGTTGGCTAGACAACTTCATGAAGACATGATGATGGAGATCATGATGATGGAGATCATGGTGTCATGCCGGTGACGATGATGATCATGGCGCCCCAAAGATAGAGATCAAAAGGAGCAAAATGATATTGGCCATATCATGTCACTATTTGCATGTGATGTTTATCATGTTTTTACATCTTATTTGCTTAGAATGACGGTAGCTTAAATAAGATGATCCCTCGCTAAAATTTCAATAAAGTATTCCCCCTAACTGTGCACCGTTGCGAAGGTTCGTTGTTTCAAAGCACCACGTGATGATCGGGTGTGATAGATTCTAACGTTCGAATACAATGGGTGTAAGCCAGATTTACACATGCAAAACACTTAGGCTGACTTGACGAGCCTAGCATGTACAGACATGGCCTTGGAACATGAGAGACCGAAAGGTCGAACATGAGTCGTATAGTAGATACGATCAACATGGAGATGTTCACCGTTGATGACTAGTCCGTCTCACGTGATGATCGGACACAACCTAGTCGATTCGGATCATGTATCACTTAGATGACTAGAGGGATGTCTATCTGAGTGGGAGTTCATTAAATAATTTGATTAGATGAACTTAATTGTCATGAACTTAGTCTAAATATCTTTACAATATGTCTTGTAGATTAAATGGCCCACGCTAATGTTGCCCTCAACTTCAACGCGTTCCTAAAGAAAACCAAGCTGAAAGACGATGGTAGCAACTATACGGACTGGGTCCGTAACTTGAGGATCATCCTCATAGCTGCCAAGAAAGCATATGTCCTTGATGCACCGCTAGGTGAAGCACCTGTTTTCCCAGCAACTCAAGATGTTATGAACGTCTGGCAGTCGCGTAGTGATGATTACTCCCTGGTTCACTGCGGCATGCTTTACAGCTTAGAATCGGGGCTCCAAAAGCGTTTTGAGCAGCACGGAGCATATGAGATGTTCCAAGAGCTGAAAATGGTTTTCCAAGCTCATGCCCGAGTCGAGAGATATGAAGTCTCCGACAAGTTCTACAGATTGTAAGATGGAGGAGAATAGTTACATCGGTGAGTACATACTCAAAATGTGCAGGTTGCACAACCGCTTGTCTCAGCTGGGACTTAATCTCCCGGATGACGCGGTCATTGACAGAATCCTTCAATCGCTTCCACCTAGCTACAAGATCTTTGTGATGAATTTCAATATGCAGGGGATGGAGAAAACCATTCCTGAGGTATATTCAATGCTGAAATCAGCGGAGGTGGAGATCAAAAAGGAACATCAAGTGTTGATGGTCAATAAAACCACTAGTTCAATAAAGGCAAGGGTAAGAAGAACTTAAAGAAGGACGGCAAGGGAGTTGCCGCGCCCGGTAAGCCAGTTGCCGGGAAGAAGCCAAAGCATGGACCCAAGCCTGAGACTGAGTGCTTTTATTGCAAGGGAAACAACCAATCGAAGCGGAACTGCCCCAAGTACTTAGCGGATAAGAAGGCCGGCAATACCAAAGGTATATATGATATACATGTTATTGATGTGTACCTTACCAGCACTCGTAGTAGCTCACGGTATTTGATCTTTGGTGCGATTGCTCATATTTGTAACTCAAAACAGGAGCTGCGGAATAAGTGGAGACTGGCGAAGGACGAGGTGACGATGCGCGTCGGGAATGGTTCCAAGGTCGATGTGATCGCCGTCGGCACGCTACCTCTACATTTACCTACGTGATTAGTTTTGAACCTCAATAATTGTTATTTAGTGCCAGCTTTGAGCATGAACATTGTATCTGGATCTCGCTTAATGCGAAATGGCTACTCATTTAAATCTGAGAATAATGGTTGTTCTATTTATATGAGAGATATGTTTTATGGTCATGCCACGCTGGTCAATGGTTTATTCTTGTTGAATCTCAAACGTGATGTTACACATATTCATAGTGTGAATGCCAAAAGATGTAAGGTTGATAATGATAGTCCCACATACTTGTGGCACTGCCGCCTTGGTCACATTGGTGTCAAACGCATGAAGAAACTCCATGCAGATGAACTTTTGGAGTCTCTTGATTATGAATCATTTGACACGTGCGAACCATGCCTCATGGGAAAAATGACCAAGACTCCGTTCTCCGAACGATGGGCGAGCAACCAACTTATTGGAAATCATACATCTTGATGTGTGCGGTCCAATGGCGTTGAGGCTCGCGGTGGTTATCGTTATGTTCTCACGCTCACTGATGACTTAAGTAGATATGGGTATGTCTACTTAATGAAACACAAGTCTGAGACCTTTGAAAAGTTCAAGGAATTTTAGAGTGAGGTTGAAAATCAACGTGACAGGAAAATAAAATTCTTGCGATCAGATCGTGGGGGAGAATATTTGAGTCACGAGTTTGGCACACACTTAAAGAAATGTGAATTGTTTCACAACTCGCGCCGCCTGGAACACCTAAGCGTAATGGTGTGTCCGAACGTCGTAATCGCACTCTATTAGATATGGTGCGATCTATGATGTCTCTTACCGATCTACCGCTATCATTTTGGGGTTATGCTTTAGAGACTGCCACATTCACTTTAAATAGGGCTCCGTCAAAATCCGTTGAGACGACATCGTATGAATTATGGTTTGGAAAGAAACCTAAGCTGTCGTTTCTGAAAGTTTGGGGATGCGATGCTTATGTCAAGAAACTTCAACCTGAAAAGCTCGAACCCAAGTCGGAAAAATGCGTCTTCATAGGATACCCTAAGGAAACTATTGGGTATACCTTCTACCTCAGATCCGAAGGCAAGGTCTTTGATGCCAAGAATGGATCCTTTCTGGAGAAAGAGTTTCTCTCGAAAGAAGTAAGTGGGAGGAAAGTAGAACTTGATGAGGTATTGCCTATTGAACCGGAGAGTAGCACAGCTCAGGAAGATGTTTCTGTGGTGCCTGCACCGACTAGAGAGGAAGTTAATGGTGATGATCATGAAACTTCGGATCAAGTTGCTACTGAACTTCGTAGGTCCACAAGGACACGTTCCGCACCAGAGTGAATGCGGCAACCCTGTCACGGAAATCATGTTGTTAGACAATGGTGAACCTTGAACTATGAAGAAGCGATGGCGGGCCCGGATTCCAACAAATGGCTTGAAGCCATGAAATCTGAGATAGGATCCATGTATGAAAATGAAGTATGGACTTTGATAGACTTTCCCGATGATCGGCAAGCCATAGAGAATAAATGGATCTTTAAGAAGAAGACAGACGCGGATGGTAATGTGACCATCTATAAGGCTCGGCTTGTCGCTAAGGGTTATCGACAAGTTCAAGGGGTTGACTATGATGAGACCTTCTCACCCGTAGCGAAGCTGAAGTCCGTCCGAATCATGTTAGCAATTGACGCATTCTATGATTATGAGATATGGCAAATGGACGTCAAAACGACATTCCTTAATGGTTTCCTTAAGGAAGAATTGTATATGATGCAGCCGAAAGGTTTTGTCGATCCTAAGAATGCTGACAAGGTATGCAAGCTCCAGTGCTCAATCTATGGGTTGGTGCAAGCATCTCGGAGTTGGAACATTCGCTTTGATGAGATGATCAAAGCGTTTGGGTTTACAAAGACTTATGGAGAAGCTTGTGTTTACAAGAAAGTGAGTGGGAGCTCTGTAGCATTTCTCATATTATATGTGGATGACATACTATTGATGGGAAATGATATAGAATTCTTGGAAAGCATAAAGCCTACTTGAATAAGTGTTTTTCAATGAAGGACTTTGGAGAAGCTGCTTACATATTAGGCATCAAGATCCATAGAGATAGATCAAGACGCCTCATTGGTCTTTCGCAAAGCACATACCTTGACAAGATATTGAAGAAGTTCAATATGGATCAGTCCAAGAAGGGGTTCTTGCCTGTATTGCAAGGTGTGAGGTTGAGCACGACCCAATGCTCGACCAAGGCAGAAGATAGAGAAAATATGAGTGTCATCCGCTATGCCTCGGCCATAGGGTCTATTATGTATGCCATGCTGTGTACCAGACCTGATGTGAACCTTGCCGTAAGTTTGGTAGGAAGGTACCAAAGTAATCCCGACATGGAACACTAGACAGCGGTCAAGAATATCCTGAAGTACCTAAAAAGGACTAAGGATATGTTTCTTGTTTATGGAGGTGATGAAGAGCTCGTCGTAAAGGGTTACGTCGATGCTAGCTTTGACACAGATCTGGATGACTCCAAGTCGCAAACCGGACATGTGTATATTTTGAATGGTGGGGCAGTCAGCTGGTGCAGTTGCAAGCAAAGCGTCGTGGCGGGATCTACATGTGAAGCGGAGTAAATAGCAGCCTCGGAGGCAGCACAGGAAGCATTCTGGATGAAGGAGTTCATCACCGACCTAGGAGTTATTACCAATGCGTCGGGCCCAATGACACTCTTCTGTGACAACACTTGAGCTATTGCCCTTGCCAAGGAGCCCAGGTTTCACAGGAAGACCAGGCATATCAAGCCTCGCTTCAACTCCATTCATGAATATATTCAAGATGGAGACATAGATATTTGCAAAGTGCATATGGATCTGAATGTCACAGATCCTTGACTAAACCACTTCCACGAGCAAAATATGATCAACACCAGCACTCTATGGGTGTTCGATTCATCACAATGTAACTAGATTATTGACTCTAGTGCAAGTGGGAGACTGTTGGAAATATGCCCCAGAGGCAATAATAAAGTGGTTATTATTATATTTTCTTGTTCATAATAATTGTCTGTTGTTCATCTTATAGTTGTGTTATCCGGAAATCGTAATACATGTGTGAATACATAGACCACAACATGTCCCTAGTGAGCCTCTAGTTGACTAGCTCGTTGATCAATAGATAGTTACGGTTTCCTGACCATGGACATTGGATGTCGTTGATAACATGATCACATCATTAGGAGAATGATGTGATGGAAAAGACCCAATCCTAAGCATAACACAAGATCGTTTTGTTCGTCTGCTAAAGCTTTTCTAATGTCAAGTATCTTTTCCTTAGACCATGAGATTGTGCAACTCCCGGATACTGTAGGAATGCTTTGGGTGTGCCGAACGTCACAACATAACTGGGTGGCTATAAAGGTGCACTACGGGTATCTCTAAAAGTGTCTGCTGGGTTGGCGCGAATCGAGACTGGGATTTGTCACTCCGTGTGACAGAGAGGTATCTCTGGGCCCACTCGGTAGGACATCATCATAATGAGTTCAATGTGACCAAGGAGTTGATCACGAGATGATGTGTTACGAACGAGTAAAGAGACTTGCCGGTAACGAGATTGAACAAGGTATAGGGATACCGACGATCGAATCTCGGGCAAGTATCATACCGGTAGACAAAGGGAATTGTGTACGGGGTTGATTGAATCCCCAACATCGTGGTTCATCCGATGAGATCATCGTGGAACATGTGGGAGCCAACATGGATATCGAGATCCCGCTGTTGGTTATTGGCCGGAGAGATGTCTGGGTCATGTCTACATGATTCTCAAACCCGTAGGGTCTACACACTTAAGGTTCGGTGACGCTAGAGTTGTTATGGGAATTAGTATGCGGTTACCGAATGTTGTTCGGAGTCCCGGGTGAGATCCCGGACGTCACGAGGAGTTCCGGAATGGTCCGGAGGTGAAGATTTATATATGGGAAGTCATCATACTGATCCTACGGAAGTATTCGGGGTTTGCAGTGTGTACTGGACCACGAAGGGTTCGAGGGTCCACCGGAGGATCCACCTGCCCCGGAGGACCCTATGGGCTGTATGTGGAAGGGAACCAGCCCCTAAGTGGGCAGGCGCCACCCCCCTAGGGCCCATGCGCCTAGGGTTGGGGGAACCCTAAGGCGCCCCCTTGGCTTGGGCAAGCCCCTCCCTTGGCCGCCGCCCCTCTAGATCTTATCTAGAGGGGCCGCCCCTTCCCCCCTATAAATAGAAGGGAGGAGGGAGGGCAGCAGCACCTCATCCAAGGCGCAGCCCTCCCCCTCTCCAACACCCCCTCCTCCGTTGAGCTTGGCAAAGCCCTGCCGGATGCAAGCTCCACCATGACGCCGTCGTACTGCCGGAGTTCTTCCCCAACTTATCCTTCCTTCTTGCTGGATCAAGAAGGAGGAGACATCCCCGTGCTGCACGTGTGTCAAACGCGGAGGCGCCGTTGTTCGGCGTTTAGATCGGAATCAACCGCGATCTGAATCGCTGCGAGTACGACTCCCTCATCCGCGTTCTTGTAATGCTTCCGCGTCGCGATCTTCAAGGGTATGAAGATGCACTCCCTTCTCTCTCGTTGCTAGTCTCTCCATAATTGATCTTGGTGATGCGTAGAATTTTTTTGATTTCTGCAACGATCATCAACACGAAGACGTTCGACTACATCAACCGCGTTAAACTAACGCTTCCGCTTTCGGTCTTCGAGGGTACATAGACACACTCTCCCCCTCTCGTTGCTATGCATCTCCTAGATAGATCTTACTTGATCGTAGGATTTTTTTTTTAAAATTGCATGCTACGTTCCCCAACATTTCCATCATCATGCCTATCATAAGGGGTGATAGGGGAATGTTTCATTCCATAGATGTATATGATGCAAGGGCAACCAAAGGCATTATATGCAAGGTCAATAAACAGTAGCACTTTTGGAGTAAAATCATGCAAAGTTTAGGTAGTGGTGCTAAAATACTTGATAATAGGTGTTGACGTTCAAGAATCAACTTTGGACCAGGGGGCTTCCTTAGTAGTGTGGTAAAAAATTAGCGAGGGCATGAATTGATGACCTTATGTCGAAGGTCATCATACAATCGACAAAGTGACACAATGGTGTTTTTTAAATAGGTTTAGTCGTCTCATGGGATTGCGAACTACATCCTATGGGAGGGTCGTCGAGAGTAGTGCCTAGGGCACAGGGCACTTGGAGTGAGGCCGTTTCCAGAGTCCCACGACTCCTGACTAGTCTGAGCCTTACTGGGTGTACTTCTTCTTGATGTCTTGTTCTTGTTGATGCTCTTTAGGCCTTGAGGATGGTTAATGAAATGGCCCGGGCAGGCGGCACAGAGTTTGGAGCGGGAGCAGGGGAGCTCGAGGAGGTGGCGCGGGAGCTCTGGGATGCGGCGACATGCTCTGGATGATGTTGGGGTAAACTATAATGGCAAATTTCAAGTCGACGGCGGCGCCTCCCCGAGCTCCACAAATGTGAGGTAGTGGTGCACTTGACAAAGGTGAGGTAGTGGTGCTAAAATACTTGAAAATGTGCGTTGACGTTCAAGAATCAACTTTGCACTAGGGGGTATCCTTAGTAGTGTAGTCAGAATTAGCGAGGGCGTGAACGATGACCTTATGTTGAAGGTTGTCGTACACTTGACAAAGAGACACAATGGTGTCTTTTAAATAGGTTCGATCGCCTCGTGGGAGTGCGAACTATGTCCTATGGGAGGGTCGTCGAAAGTAGTGCCCAGGGCACAGGGCACTTGGAGTGAGGCCGTTTTCAGTCCCATGACTCTCGACTTCTCCGAGCCTTACTAGGTCCCTCGGAGTCCAAGCTCTCGGTCTTCACTTGCTCATTTAAAGGGGTTTGGTAGGGGAGATTGACCATCCACTTGAATTTATTCAAGATAGAGTGACTGAGTTACATGCACATGGGGGGCTTATATAGCTAAGGGGTCCTTGACAAATGACCCAAAGCTACCCTTGAAGCAAGGAGGTGGGAGGGAAGGATTAGATAATTTTCTGTCATTTGGCTCGTGTCCTCCTTGTTGGGCCAGGAGGTGGGTTGTCATTAGGCAGAATCCCTACACTATGAGGAGACTTTCTTGCTTGGGATTGAGCTTTTTTTTGAAACTATGGGATTGAGCTTCTTAGTTCTCTTGCATTCTCCTTTGACTTATTCCTTTATGCGATCTTCCTCCTTTGACTTATTGACCATAAAGTCTTGTTTTGACTTTTGTTAACGTGGGCAGTCTGATTGGGCCCATGGGAGGGTGGCTTGAACTATTGTTGATTGCCTTGACTTGTGCTGACTGCCTGGGTGGCGATCCTTGTAGGATAGGGGATATGACCTCAAGTAGGGTTAAAATTCACTACCACAACACAAGTCTCGAACACCCTTGAGCTAGAGTCATCAAAGTCTTCTTAGTGTCTCCGGGTCAATAAAATTGGCCTTGGTGTACTTCTTGATGCATTGTTCTTGTCGATGCCCTTTAAGCCTTCAGGTTGCTTAATGAAAAGGCCCGTGCAGGTGGCGCGAAGTTTGGGGCAGGAGTAGGGGAGCTCAAGGAGGTGGCGCAGGAGCTCTCGGATGCGGCTGGGGTAAACTGCAGCGACAAGTTTCAAGTCGACGACAGCTGCAGGGGCGACACGAATCTCGGATAGCACACCAACCGTTAAGTCATTATTGTATGGGCTAGGGTTGCCTCCTCGATGTCGACTTTTATAGTCGGGGGAAGGAGAATCGGGTGCAGCGCACCGGCCGTTTGGCCATTACTCTGTGCCGAGTGTCTCCTCACTTTTACTCGGCCGACTTAGGTTAGACTAAATATAAGAGAGCGGGGTTGAGTTTTAGGGAGCAAATGCTAAATTTTTTAGGAAAAAGTGGTATAAGAGACCTGCTAGTTAAGTGTGATAGTATTTCCTAAAATACATTTTTGCTTTTCAAATATACTCATATATTTGAAAAGAAAAAGGGGATCTGCTAAAGATGCCCTAATTAACCTTGGCACTAGTCTCCTGATGTCTGTCTGGATTGCAATGCACTTTTCTGTCCACAACTTGACACGCATTCCCTTTCTCAAGATTGCCTTGCATGATCTCTTCTCACAATAATTTTTGTTCAGTGGGGTGTTTGAAACAGCGTGGTGGGCTTGGCTGAACTCGACCACACCCACACTGGCGAAATGTTCCTAAAAATGCTGTGGGAGGTTTCAGACATTGTTAGCCAGACAATCTAACATTGGTCCTTTCAAATTCTAAAGCGCTCGCTCGATCTATCGACCGGCGACTGCAACAGTAGTGAGACTTGTTGAAACTTGCGAAAAGATCAAGAGCCGCAGGAAAAAGGAAGACCAGAGAAAGCTAAAGCTGCTGATCGGATCTCACTCCATGAATAGATGCATATGTCCGTCCATTTCACTTGTCATCGACCTCGAGTAACGATGTGTAATCCCTTTGTTGACGAGATGGTTCACCAAAAGCGCCAAACTGTTTTCTTCCTCGATCCAACAGCGCATGAACCAGGGTTTCTGTCCATCATTTGGTCTCTTTGGAGCCGGGCAAAGCTTATCTAGCACACTGATGACTGCAGTCGATCGTATATCATACCAAGACTACCAACTCCTCTACACAGGGATTGGAAAAGAGGAGGTCAATTTTGAAGCCAAAGGTAGGGAATCCTAGGCAACTTCTGATAATGTTTCATGATAATTGTTTACCCCTTCAAAATAACAAGCGTCTGCAAGTTGCATCATTCAACTCAAGAATACATTGGCGAATCAAAATTTCAAAGAAGACGAGATTCAAATGACCACTGAAGATATAATATATTGACATGTTAGATACTTTTTAATTAATTACTCCCTCTGCCTCAAAAACGTCTTATATATTTTTATTAAAAAAGGACAAACGACACCCAGTTTTAAATTAATAAAGCCAAAATCTACCCAAAGTCTAACAAAATCTTATGAACGGGATGTACAAAATAAGGGGTGCCCAACACAATCACGGGGTATAACTTGCAACTCAAGCATGAGCACAAATGAACTAACAACAAAAACTAGAAGATTAGGTGCTCCTGTGGAATGCGTGGATTTGCTTGATCTTCATATGAATGTTCGACGCCTCCTCACTGTCCTACCTCTTCTCTAAAGGACTCCACTACTGAAAAAATAAAGATCATTTAAAAATATAGCTAGCAGGGTCACATGGAATAATCCCCTCAATAGCTAATTTATAGTGCGATGTCCAAAGCGTCCAACCTAAGGCATAGACACGCCAGTCTATGGGATTGGCTATTCACAGCCCTTAGAAGCGCAAGCATTTCTATCATGGAGTTTTGTTTCCACACAGGGCCAAAGCACTCATGCACACAGCTTCATAGGAACTTAGCAAAGGCGCATCTGAAAAGGATATGGTTAGCATCATCAGGCTCACCACAGAGGGTGCAACAACCGTTAGCAGGGCCCATGTCGTTTTTTAAGTTGGTAGCTGATGGTAGACGATCCAATGTCGCCTGCCAAAGGAAAATACAAACTCTAGATGGAACTCCCGTGGCCCAAAGGGCTTTCGCGTACTGGATTTTGGTCCCGTGCACCAGTTTAGCATATAGGGATTTGATTGAAAATTTTCCCGAAGTTTCCGCCACCCAAGAGTTTGATAAGGAAATGTATTGCAGTTTGTTGGGCAGCAAATCTCTGAGGATGTTTATCTTCGTAGCTCATGATAAAAATACCTCACTGACCAGGACATGCGGCGACGTCGCAATGGTGTACAGGTTAGGGAAGGTGGCATAGAACGGTCAAAATTTCGACCAAAAGAATTCAAGCCCGACGACTAAAATTTTGTGTCAGGCCCATTTCGAGTGTCAAATTTCGCCCCTAAGAGGAATATTTCCTTCCATTTCTACATCCTAGACTAGATTTGAGACCCCTTTATGTTTGATGAAAAAAGAAGGAAGAGGAATGGAAATATTTAGCCTTGAGGATTCTGGACTAGAGTCCATCATCTCCCTTGGCTAGTTTTTTTAACATGTCTCTGGGCTAGTATCCAAATCCATTTAGCTATGAGTGCCAGGTTCATTTTCCGAGTATTACAAATATCTTGACCACCCTGGTTCTTGGGACGGCATAGATCAGCCCACCTAATCATATGATATTTCTATTTTTTTGCATCGACCTCCCAAAAGAATCTGGCGCGCACTTTGTCGAATTTCCCATGGACCCCTTCTCCTAAAAGAAAGAGGCCCGTCACAAAGGTAGGAATAACCAAACCGCACACATTAGTTAAAGTAAGCCTAGAGGACGAGGACATCAATTAATCGCAACGTGTAACCACCTCCTGGACCGTGGGATACCAGTTCGATTCTACCAGGATTCTATCAGAAAAGGGAAGCCCTAGGTAGCCCATAGGGAGTTCTTTGCATTTAAGCAGATTAGTAATGTGGAAACCCTCGTTGGCATCCAAGCCAGTTGTAAATACTTTGCTTTCGGCAAAATTAATTTTCATGCCTGACATAGCCTCGAAGAAAATTAAGATAATTTTGATTATTGCCAAACTATGAGGGTCGGGCCTGTGATAAGGTGCAGGACGGCGCCTTTGAGGTGGCCTGACGCAATTGCTTTATCAAGGATAGCCGAAAGGGAGTTAGCTACAATGTCAAAGAGGAGAGGAGATATGGGTTCGCCCTAACGCAGCCCCCGTCTGTTATGAAAATATCTTCCTAGTTCGCTGTCAATCGTGATGCCAGTTTATCCTTCCACGACGAGTTGCAGGATCCTATGAATGGAGCCCGGTGTAAAACCCTTGCATACAAGAACTTCCTTGAGGAATGATCAGCCGGCTCGGTCATAAGCCTTCTCGAAGTCTAACTTGAGAATAACCACATGCAGTTTCTTTTTCTTGAGCTCAAGGATGATTTCGTTAAGGAACACATTACTAAAGGAATGCATAGCACTGGCGGCGGGGAAAACCCAACAGTGGCGTGCAAGACTTTCAGGGGCACCCGCCATTGAGCTTACACCATTGCTAAGATGCCATCGGTGGCGGGCACCCGCTCGCCAGTGGTAGCCTATGAGCAGTGGCGGGCGGTAGTTCCTATCCGTCACAGGAATTTCATGCAGTAATGGCGGGCCTTTTGTACCGCCTGCCACAAAATTTTGTGCCCGCCACTGCTATTCTTCCACGCCGAATTGATGGTATTGCAGCATATTGCACCTGGATCATATCATCAGATTGCATTTGATACATAAATTCTGGTTTTAACATTGATCCACATACACGCAGCACATTACAATGATGTCAGATTAATGAAAAGTAGTAGTCATAAAGCAAATATAACAAGTGCATTACAATAATAAACATATATATGTCGCTCATCACATAATTAATGGTTTGATGAGTTGTTTAGGAGTGAAATGAGAGTCAGGAGATGTTCAACATGTAGATCGTTAGTAGAAGCCTCACATACCACACAAATTACTAGTGGATGGAATGAACGGGGACCAACGGGCCGCTTGCTCTAGAATAGGAGATTTAGCCTCTAGAAGAGCCCATTGAACTACCTCACCTGGCGTGGGTACGGTGGTTGGGCTCAGATCCTCAACCTCTCATCCGGAGTCGCCTCCTAAGGATGCACGCTGCGAGGTCATTGAACCGCCCCTCTGCTATCTTCTCCATCGCCCGGAGAGAACACTGGGCCGTTGGAACACTTCTAACCCAAGCATTGCCTCCCTGAGGTGCTCTGCACAATACTTTCCCGCGTCCATAGATAGTGCTTCTCCATGTCCGCCCCAGAGACCCCCTCCGACAATTCTTCTCGCGGTCCCATCTGTTATTTTTAGCACACAATAACATTCAAAATGTATACATATAGAAAAGATTACAAGGTAAATATATAAACATATGACACACGTACATATAAACTAGGGATCACAAAGGTAACAAGCATTGTGTCATGACATAATTTAATGTTTTTGACGATTTTCTAGACTAGAAAGGAGCATATATATCCCGTAACATCCATAGACATTTTGATGTTTCATTCTCATCTCCTGCTCTTCTTGACTCTCTGCCCTGTAGTAGAACATCCCCTCACCCCTTGCTACACGGCGATTGATGAAATTCCTGAGCACCCTCTGAAGGCGCTCTTGCTCTGTCCAAAAGTGAGCTAGCTTAACTTCCTTCTCATTCTCTTCGGACCATTTCTGAAACATTGAATCACTTTGGAACAGTGATCCTGCGCGCACATAGTCATCCATCAAGACTATGGCATAGTAGCTAGGCATGTGCATGGTTTCGCCTTTCGGTTGTTACCGGCAACAGAAGCTAGTGTTAAATTTGTACTGCAAATACGACATGTTCTTATGGTCGGACTTATGATACATTAAAAGATTAGCATTGAGAACTTTCTTCAGATCAGTCTACACTTCTTAGGGTCTCTCCTAGAATCAAAGAAATAAGCTCAACCATCCTAGGGCATTAGTGTGATGACGGTCCAGTGTTCATTGTTGTGCAAAACATTTGAACAATGTAACATGCATGAATGAGATTGACATCAAAGTACTCAGGTGTATATGTGCAAGCATAAAGAAATGAACTTACGTTTATAAGTAAGGAACGATAAAGTTGTGCTTGTGCCGAGGACTATGAAGAACGATCTTGTGGATGTAAGTCACGATAAGACGCTGGCATTTATCAGAATCCACATTGGCACAATGCATGACATACGGATCATGGAAGGCAACTTCTTCATTCCGGAGTAACGGATTTGCAACATGCCAGAGCGACCAAAACCTCATTAAAGACAGTCTGATTACGTCCACGCAGAAAATATTGTCGTTGACCACATTCTCAAACCTAAGATATATTTATCAAGAGGGCACTCGTCAACAAATCCAAGTCCGTCTATAACATTGGCGGTGTAGTACATCTCACCATTTCCTGACCTAGCTACTACGTCTTTGTGTAGAAGCTAATTTTTAATGCTTAGTGCACTCAACCTGTGTTGTGGTAACATCAGTTCACAGGGCTTCAACATTCGCATAAGCGTGAACTGGTCGAAATATTCACCACATTTTCTCTTGGTGCCTTACTGGTGGTAGGTTCATTGGTTGATTTCTTCTTTTGCTTTCTGCCTTTTTACGACGCTGGGCCGAGGAGTTCGTAGAAGATGGTTCCCCGAAATCCATTTGTTGTGTTTGCTAAAAATAAAATTAGTGTGACAATTATGAGTCATGAAGCATAAAAAATGAAAGAAAAATTTGACATGACCTTGGCTCTAAAGAGGGCATAACGAGTGCCAGAAATCAGCGAAACAGAAATGAATCGATGTTTCGCGAAAACATCGACACTCATGTCAATACCTGCAAATATAAGCCAACCACACTAGAATGGATACTAGGCAGAAATGAAAGAAAAAAAAGTTTGACATGACCTTTGCTAAAAAGAGGACATAACGAGTGCGAAAAATTCGGCGAAACAGAAATGAATCGACATTTCGCAAAAACATTGGCGCTCATGTAAATACTTGCAAATATAAGCCAACCACACTAGAATGGATCCTAGCGAAAAAATGAAAGAAAAAAAAATGTGACATGGCCTTTTTCTAAAAAGAGGACATAACGAGTGCCAGAAATTCGGGAAAACGCAAATGAATTGACGTTTCGCCAAAACATTGGCACTCATGTCAATACCTGCAAATATAAGCCAACCACACTAGAATGAATCTTAGGCAAAAAATGAAAGAAAAATGCGACATGACCTTTGCTAAAAAGAGGACATAACTAATGCTAGAAATTTGGTGAAACAGAAATAAATCGACGTTTCGCCAGAACATTGGCACTCATGTCAATACCTGCTAATATAAGCTAACAATACTACAATGGACTTACACAAAATATTCCTAATCTACTTGTAGTTACCCTAAGCACAAATGTAGCGACCCGACCCAAAATTGGTCAAGTCTCTGTGT
Source organism: Aegilops longissima (assembly GCA_021605205.1). Lineage (NCBI taxonomy): Eukaryota > Viridiplantae > Streptophyta > Magnoliopsida > Poales > Poaceae > Aegilops > Aegilops longissima. Next base: position 311,960,866 of record CM038678.1, read on the forward strand.
AGCTGTACCATCCCAAGATCATGCTGGCACACACAGTACATTGATGAAATAATCAAAGTTCAATCACACCTGAATTTATTACACGATTCTCATATCGAGTCTTTATTACAATAGAATAAATTGACGAAGGCCAACTCATGAGAAATAAACTAAATAAAGCTGCGGAGCGTAGAAGAATAAGCGAGTCCATCCGACTCCATAGGGCAATCGCCAAGCACGGATCGTAGCCTCACTTACGATCGGAATACTCCTCTGCAACATAAGGCGTTGCAGCCGTGTAGGTCAGCATTTTGAATATCTTGGCAAGTCATGAAGAGAGAATAACAATAAAATTACTAACACTATATGCAATTTGGCTGTGGGGCTCTAAGTTTCATTGTTTTTTGAAAAAGCAGTTTTCCCTACAACAAGGACTTGTTTGCAAATACTACAAAATGTTGGTAGTTTATTGAGATGGTTCGCCAACCAATGTCTCATTCCCAATTATTAAATAATCCCTCAATTAATTTATTAATTTTGGTGTTGAGATATCCAAATACTTCCAAGTTCGAGGCTCAAATTGTCCGTAACGGGGACACGGCTAATCGATTAGATCTTCACTCTGCAGAGGTTTAGCACTTTACCATAAGAATCGTTCCCTCCTTTTAAGTCTTTGCACTTCACGGTGTTTGAAGGCGGGATGAGCAAACAGGGTCTTCCAAGAGTTCCTCAGCCACCGCCGGTACCCATCCAATCCTACCGTTCTTCTACATCTCGTAGCACCGTCCGGCCAGAGTCACACCTAGGGCTGACCAAGCGAGCCCATAATGGCTTGCGGCTGCAGGGTAAGCTTCGGTCAATGGGTATCCATCCGTCTCTTCGTGGCTGGGTGAAGCTTTCCAAGATGTCATGGCGCTTCTCCATGCATCCCGGCCAACCGCTGGTTTTCTCGAGGTGCCGTCAACAACGTCCTCCACCCAAGAGTGAATTTTGAAGTCCATCTTGAGCTTGAAGTCATGGGGTTGTCATCATCTTGACTCTCACATCTCCCTTATGAATCACTCAACCAACCCGTCTCTGAGCATAGCAAAATAAACTACTTCGTCCCGAGCAATGGTAACAAGGGAATTGGGTTCATCCTACCTCATGATACTACTCAAGAACATAACTTCAAATTCTCCTACTGCATGCATGGTGGGGAGGTATAATTTCTAATGCAATAAAATCATAGGTATTGTAAAAGAAAACATGATCAATTGACTTGCCTTGCTGACGATCTTCGAAAGCTAGGGACTCGTGGTAGCAAGCTTCGCACTCCGGAAATTCTACCGAGGCAAACAACAATCATATAAGCATACAAACATATGATCACTTAACATAACAACATAATAACATAACACACAAAACAATTGAACCAAAACCCAAAGAAAACTCGAAGAAATCCAAATCAATATTTTCACCACATCATACAACAACTAAGAAATAGTTTTACACAACAAATTTTTTCTTAACAGACCCTAAGCATGGGTTTTTACTAATTAACAGAAAAGAAAACATCGTGCAACTAGGAGCAAAAAGAATCACATCAAAAGCTATTATAGAACTCCTATTATGCCTATAACAATTCTAGCAAGAAAAACTAAAATAAAATTTTTATTTATTGTAAATAAAAGTTCATGTTCTAAAGTTACAGAAACTAACCTAGAATAAACTATCACATAGGAAAAATAAAATTATTTGCTAAATAAAACAATAGGAAAACAGTAGCTAGTTAAATAAATAAGAACCACATGATTTTGATTAAAACTATTTTTATTAAATCTAAAATGCCCAAATAAATTCCTACGGTTAGGCAAGGTCAAAACAAAGTAGTGACAAAAAGAATCACTAAAATAAAATAATCCTAACTCACTTTATAGCAGAATTACTAATCTGTCTAAATCTAAAATAAAACAATTTCTAATAATTTTAACATGACTAAACATACTTTCTACAGAAACTACAACAAATTTGCAAACTAACAAAAAAGAATCAATTAAAAATATTAAGTAGATTAAAAGATATGGATTTTACAAAACTGAAACTATTACGTAGAGGCGGCGGCTCGGGCGACAACAGCCTGCTGGGTGGCTCTGGCGGTCCGGGCGACGGCGGAGGCCTCCGTGGTCTTGGCGGAGCGAGGGGGTTCAGTGGTGGAGTCGGGAGCTCGAGGGTTGAGGCGGCCGGGTGGTAACAATGGCGCCAGGGCGGTGCGGTGCTCAGCGACGATTCTTGCGAGAGAGGGGCGCGGGGAAGTGGGGAGGCAGGTCGAGGAGGGTATATATAGGGGGACCCGACTTGGAGGAGGGGGGCAGATCAGGAGGCGATCCGGATCCTTCGGGATTCGGTGAGGCGGCGCCCGGGTTGGCTTGGGCGAGGGAAGAAGGAGGGTGGGGTCAGGCGTCGGTGAGAGAGGGGGAGGATTGGTCGGTTGGCGAAGGAAGGAGCTTGGTAGCTGAAGTGGGCTGGCTCTTTGGGCTGGCTCGGCGCTGGTGGGCAGTTGGCTGGCCCGCTGGCTGGGCCGCCTCGGGCCGGGCTGGGCAGTTAGCTGGTGGCGCTGGGGTCTCTTTCCTCCTTTTCTTTTGAATTAGTGAGAGAGAAAATATATTTAAATATATATATTTTATATAGGACATATATATATCAAAATGATCAGGGGAATATTCCCTATAATTTGAACATTTTTCCAGGGGCAAAACTCAAACTTTAAAAAAATCTTTTTTCTAAAATCCCAAATAAAAATCAAATTTGAATTCAAACTTTTTGGCAAGGTTTTTCATCTGACATTTTTGGAGTGTCATGTTTACTCCTCTCATACCTTTTCTCAAGTATTTGTCAGGCATAGTTTTGAAATAATTTTCAACTGCCAATTTGAATTCAAATTCCAACAACTCAAAAACTTCTGAAACTTCAAATGCCACTCAATTTCAAACAATATGCATAGATGCTTAGCTATAATTGTAAAACATTCCAAATGGGAAATTTGGGATGTTACAAACCTACCCACCTTAAGATCTCGCCCTCGAGATTCGGGTTGGCTAGCAAATAGGTGCGGGTGGTCTCGGCGGAGGTCTTCTTCTCGCTCCCAGGTGGCTTCCTCCTCGGAGTGATGACTCCACAGCACCTTGCAAAACTTGATGATCTTGCTGCGGGTGACTCTGTTTGCAGTCTTGAGAATTCGGACGGGTTTCTCCTCATAAGTCAGATCACTGTCGAGCTGTATGGCCTCTAGGGGCACTGTGTCTCTCAACGGAATATCGGCCATGTCGGCAAGGCATTTCTTCAGCTGAGAAACATGGAAAACATCATGAACTCCGGACAATCCTTCCGGCAATTCCAACTTGTAAGCAACTTCTCCATGACGTTCGAGGATTTTGTAGGGCCAATGAACCGGGTGCTAACTTTCCTTTAACACCGAACCTCTTGATTCCACGAAGTGAGGACACGAATATGCCGGTCTCCCGCTTGTAAGTTACTTCCTTGCATTCTTGTCGGCATAACTCTTACATCTCGACTGAGCTACCTTGAGTCTATCTCGAATCAGCTTGACTTTCTCTTGAATCTCGATAAGATCGGGACGAAAAGTTTTGATCTCAACACCATCCCACAAAGATTGGTGTTCGCGCACCTCCTTCCGTATAGAGCTTCGAAAGGGGCCATCTTAAGACTGGTCTGATAACTGTTATTGTACGAGAACTCCGCGTATGGCAAATTATCATCCCAGCTAGACCCATAGTCTAGCGCACAAGCTCTCAACATGTCCTCCAGGATCTGGTTGACTCTCTCGGCTGTCGATCTGTCTGCGGATGAAAAGCTGTACTGAACTCCAGCCTCGTACCCAAAGTTTCATGCAACTGATTCCAAAACTTTGAGGTAAATTGTGTTCCTCTATCTGACACGATACTCCTCGGAACTCCATGCAGACATACGATCCTGGTCATGTATATCTTGGCTAACTTAGCGTTGGTATAGGTAGTCTTCACGGAATGAAATGAGCTACCTTGGTCAATCGATCAACCACTACCCAGATGGAATCATAACTGAGCAGGTCTGGGTAGTCTGTGATAAAATCCATTCCAAGTTTTCCCATTTCCACTCGGGAATCGGCAAAGGTTGAAGTAACCCTGCTGGCTTCGATGTTCGCCTTTACTCGTTGACAAACATCGCATACTACTACGTACTCGGCAATATCCTTCTTCATACACATCCACGAAACTTTCCTTCAAATCCAGATACATCTTGGTGTTACAGGGGTGAATCGAGTACGGTGAATCATGAGCCTCTGAAGAATTAGCTTCTGAGTTCGGGATCATTGGGTACATAAATCGATCCTCGAACCATATAGCTCCGTATTCATCCTTACGAAACCCTTTAGCTTTTCCTTCATTCATCCTTTTCTTTATCTCATCAATTTCCTTGTCCGTCTTACGGGCTTCACGAATTCTTTCGGCCAAAGTGGACTGAACTTCGAGTTGCAACATATCCTCTGGAACTATCTCGATCGAAGATCTACGAGGTCATCGACTAACTCTGGGTAATCCTCCGCTATAAGAGTATTCACATAACTCTTACGGCTCAAAGCATCTGCTACAACATTAGCCTTTCTGGGTGGTAATGCAATCTCATGTCATAGTCCTTGATTAACTCTAGCCATCTCCTCTGCGCTGAGGTTCAACTCTTTCTGCGTGAAAATATACTTCAAGCTCTTATGATCTGTGTAAACATCACAGCGGTTTCGATAAGGAAATGTCTCCAGGTCTTGAGTGCATGCACTCTGCTGCTAACTCCAAATCATGTGTGGCATAATTCATCTCGTGTGGTCGTAGCTATGCGGAGGTATAAGCTACAACTTTCCCTTCTGCATGAGTACTCCTCCGAGTCCACGACGAAAGCGTCACAATATACTGGTAATCCTTGTGTATGTCCGCAAAATCAACACTGGGGCTGTAACCAAGCGTTTCTTCAATTCACGGAAGCGGCTTCACAATCCTCGGTCCAAATGTACTTGGCGTCCTTCTTCAACAGCTCAGGTCATGGGCTTGGCAATCTTCGAAATTCTCAATAAACCTCCGATAATATCCTGCGAGTCCGAGAAAACTGCGGATCTCCTTGGTGAGGTGGGCGATCGCCAATCGGTGGTGATACAACCTTGGCGGGTCAACTGCTATTCCTTCTCCTGAAATAACATGTCAGAGAATCCGACTTCCTTCAGCCAAAATTCACATTTGCTGAACTTGGCATACAACGATGTTCTCGGAGTTTCTCGAACTAGGCATAAATGTTCCTTATGCTCTTCCTCGCTCTTGGAAAATCAGTATATCATCGATGAACACCACGACAAACTTGTCCAGATATTCCATGAATCTGGCGGAGGCCTCCGTGAGTCTTGGCGGAGCGAGGGGGTTCGGTGGTGGAGTCGGGGAGCTCGAGGGGTTCGGCGGCCGGGTGGTAACAATGGTGTGGGCAAAGCGGTGCTCGGCGACGATTGCAGTGAGAGAGAGGGTCGGGCGAGGGGGAAGTGGGGGAACAGGTCGAGGAGGGGTATATAGGGGGGGCCCGGCTTGGAGGAGGGGGCGGATCGGGAGGCGATCCGGATCCTTGGGATTCAGTGAGGCGTGCGGGTTGGCTTAGGCGAGGAAGAAGGAGGGTGGGGTCCAGCGTCGATGAGAGAGGAGGAGGATTGATCGGTTGGCGAAGGAAGGAGCTTGGTGCTGGGCGCTGGGCTGCTCATTGGTGGCTCGGTATGGTGGGCCGCCTCATTATTGGCTGGGCAGTTAGCTGGTGGCGCTGGGGTCTCTTCCTCTTTTCTTTTTGAATTAGTGAGAGAGAGAGAAAATATATTTAAATATATATATTTTATATAGGACATATATATTTATCAAAATGATCAGGGGAATATTCCCTATAATTTGAACATTTTTCCAGGGGCAAAACTCAAACTTTAAAAAAAAATCTTTTTTCTAAAATCCCAAATAAAAATCAAATTTGAATTCAAACTTTTTGGCAAGGTTTTTCATCTGACATTTTTGGAGTGTCATGTTTACTCCTCTCATACCTTTTCTCAAGTATTTGTCAGGCATAGTTTTGAAATAATTTTCAACTGCCAATTTGAATTCAAATTCCAACAACTCAAAAACTTCTGAAACTTCAAATGCCACTCAATTTCAAAGAATATGCATAGATGCTTAGATATAATTGTAAAACATTCCAAATGGGAAATTTGGGATGCTACAACAAATAACACTAAGACATAATACTCAAATTTAATCCATTTTAAATATCTATTTACCCTAAACAAAAATCTGACCATATCAGAGAGGTGCGAGGAGGCCATGCCCGCGGTGGTGAGGAGGCCAAGATGGGGCGTCAGTGAGGGGCGTGGCGGCGGCGACGAGGGGCTCGACGGCTAGGAGAGGCGGCAACGAGGAGCACACAGTGAGGAGGAGCATAGCGGAGAGTCAGGAGAGATTTGGGGGAGGAGTTGGGTGCGAGGCGGGGAAAATGGAAAGTTTTGGTGGCAAATTGTTTTTTGGGGTAAAACTGAACCGTCGGCGCCTTGGGTCTACGAGTGACGAGCGCAAGATAATGCCCTCCACTCGTAAGGGGAGTAGCACTGGTGAGCACTACCAACTGTTGGAGATATGCCCTAGAGGCAATCATGTATGATGATATTTCCTATGTGTTTATGGATAAAAATAGTCCTTGGACATTATCAGTGATGTGTATCAACAAGTACGTGACTTGTTTGTGGGACTATGCATTGTATGATGACTGTCCTAAAAGGTCCCTAGTCTAAAGGGCTGTGTGGACGCGCTTCCGACTAGACTAGCATATGACACGATGGATGGCGCAGTCTCACTAGTCATGGAGCATTGGATGCTAACCAGATAATATGGTATCGGAAGGATTTGGTCGGATTCGACGTAGTCATATTTGAGTTGAGATAAGGTCCAAGCCGGACAGACCCACCTATGAGATGCAGCGATATGTCATCTGTGACTCTCTAGTAGAACATACGTTCTATGTCCTAAGACCTGAGCTGGCGAATGTACTCTGGATGGTGACATACCTGCTTTGGGCCGACCAAACGCTACTCCGTGACTGGGTAGTTACAAAGGTAGGTTTCGGGCTTGTCCAAACCCATGCTGCAAGACATGGTTGAGCAAGATGGGATTTGCCCCGCCGATCAGGAGGGATATACTCTGGGCCCCTCATGTGATCCGACCGAGATAAGCATGGCCATGCGACATGGATTATGAGATAATCCGGTTTGAGGTTGGCATCACTAGAATGAGAAAGAAGTTGGTCTAGCACAAGGATGACAGACTCGCCTTGAGCCCAACAACATATATCGCGTGGCAAAGGGAACATAAGTGTGACACGTTGTACAGGTTCGCCTAACCAGCTTCATCAAACACTTGGAGTCGACACACTTTGCTAGAGGCCGCTACCGACTAGATGAGCCGGATGTGATCTGACTCGTGACCAAGTGAACGAGAACCTAAGGGATCACATGCTTAAGGGAAGGAACCTATGAGGCTGGATACGATTCCATGAGATCCTACTCGGACTCGGGCCCAGGCCGAAGAGACTTTGGGCTTTAGGATCTGTGTGAGGCCCAAGTGTTGAGCCTGCAACGAATGCCTATATATAGTGGGGTGCGGCACACTCATTTGGTTGATTGCTTCGGTGCTGTCACTAGGGTTTGTATGTGTTGCAAATAGCCACCTCCACTCGCTGCCGACTGTGTGATTGGACCTAGCAGTCCGGCACACAGTGTTCCCTCCTGTACGCGTGGATACCGTTATAGGCGTTGCACCTGCGCGCTCCGGCTAACTTCTACGTGGGATCTGACGACTGATAGTTCGAGGGAGATTGGACGAGGAGGAGACGACTCTGGACGCGCTACCCCAACTCTTCTTCTGTTGCATAGCATTCCACGTCTAGTGGTAACAATATGTGATGCATCTCTCGTAGCATGATCTTGGTTGTTCTGCGCATAGGAAAATTTTAATTTGCAGTCGACGCACCCTACCGTAGAACCCAACACCAACAACCCGTCACTGCTATGACTATGTACTATCGATCTCCTCTGTGTCTGTTGCTTACCACAATTTAGCTACGGTGGCCAAAAGCTTCACCCACCATTATTGACTTAATAAGTAGTGGCGGGCACAACCACTACAAAAAAGACACATCCGTGACGAACGAATTTTTTCTGTCATGGTTATGACACCTCTATAACGATAATTGTGACAAAAAGACGTATCATCATAGATTTGGTGGGCTCCTACTTCTATGGCAAAAAATCATGACAGAAAATGGGCTTTTCGTCCTGGGCAGGCCGGGGACGCACCTGCATGACATTCTTTGGGCCGTCCATGACATAAAAAATCATGGTAGAAGTGAGGGAGAGGAAATTTTCACGGAGTTCCTGGTTACGGTGGGTGGTCGGGGCCGAGCGATGCACTATGGTTTGCATGTTCCTCTCATACGTAGGCACGCGTGTGTGTGAGGCGTTGGCTCTAATTGAACCCGAGGGAGAGGCGTTCGCTTACTGAACCCGAGCGATTGCACTAGCTACGTTACTGAACCATAGCAATCGACCCCTTGGCTGTTAACTGAATCCGAGCGATTCCTTCACTGCTGATTGAACCCGATTGATTCCTTAGCTGCTGCTGCTAATTGAAGCCGAGCGATCGATTGCTGCTGCTGCTTATTGAAGCCGATTGAGCTCCCGTGTGAGAGCATCCAGCCGGTGTGTTGGGTTGCCTCTCGATGGATAGTGATCATTGCTACCGCGCGCATGATACGTAGAACGAGTCGAGACATGGTGTGTTGAGCCGGTTGGTTGGCTGTGGATGAACAGTTCCTGGTGGGGGTTGGATGAACATGACCCCGTTGTATTAGGCGGTTGCCGCTGATGAACTGGACCTCGAGGAGGCCGCCGCACCCCAGCTGGTTGGGGGTGGATGAACAGGACCCCGTGGAGGCTGGATGAACAGTAGCCGGCGGAGGCTGGATGAACAGTACCCCCATGGACGAACAGTAGCTGGTGGAGGCTAGAGGAAGTCGACGGTGGATGAACATTAGCTCGTGGAGGCTGGAGCGAGGCAGTAGACGATGGATGAACATGACCCCGTTTCGACCGTAGGCGCTCGAACAGAAGCCCGTTTCCTCTGTTTTGCGGTACGTCACACCCCTCCCGACCAACAGGACCCTGTTTTGACCATAGGCACACGAACCGAAGTCTGTTTCCTCCGTTTCGTGGTACGCCAGACCCTTCCCGATGAACAGGACCCCATTTCGACCGTACACGGTCGAACAGAAGGTTGTTTCCTCCGTTCTGCGGTACGCCAGACCTCATTTTGGCTGTTCCGTCCAAGTTGGTTGGCTCCCGACGAATAGGACGTATTCCGACCCAGTCGGTTGCCTCCCGATGAACAGGACGTCATCGTTGTATGCGTTTGAGATCCCGCCCGTATGTATGTAAGTAGCCGTATTTACTTTCTTGCAGCGTGGTTGTACATACGTGTACACGATATATACGGGACTGCGTGATATGCTACGTCGGTGGCTCTACTACAACACATGTCGTTCCTTACTCGGCCACCGTTCATCGCTGCAGAGAGACCGATCGACCAGTATGTATGTGCACGTTCGCGATCAAACAGACAACCCTACGTATGGTTCGACCAGATGGGTCCCACCTGTCAGGAATAATAAGGAGGCACTTCCTTGCGTGCGAAGATATAGCTGGTGGGTCCCAGCTGTCAGGGGGAAGTATCATTTTTTTGCCCATAATATGGACGCATTTCCTTGCGTGCGAAGATGTAGTTGGTGGGTCTCAACTGTTAGGGGGGAAACATTTTTTTTGCAAAATAAAGAGGCCCTTCTGGTGGGTCCCCGCTGTCAGGTGGAGGAATCATTATTTTGCGCGTAATAAGGAGGCACTTCCTTGCTGTAGCCGTGGACACAGCTGTCAGCCTCTCCACATACAATCCTCTTCCGATGGAAGTCGTTCCTTGACCACGTTGACCACGCCGCACCGAAAGCACCAAGGCGGTGGACGGCGGTGAGGCCTAGGATGGGAATGACCCGGAGCCGGGAAGAACCAACAATTCTTTCCCATGCGGAGGGGAGTATGAGGGTTTACTTGTTCGGCTGTAGTCACCGAAGAATAACAGGAGGTCTGGGTGAGTACAGGGATGGCCAGGCCAGCGATGGGAGTAGGGTGGGGCGGTGAGGCCTGCGTGGCAGCACATCCGGCCATGGGAGGTAGGAGCAGGCGGGACGGTGGCGCTGGTTTGGGCGGCTGGAGCAAGAATACTAGAGGTTGAAGAAGCACGACGGTCGTTGCATGGACATCGTACGATCACTACAGCTAGAATTGTTTATATTGACTAAGTTGACAAAGCCTTGGGTCCGCGTCAACTTAGTAGGCCCACAAGTGAGCCTCCAAATATGGTGGGTCCCAGCTAGTAGGGGGAGTATTCATTTTTTGTGTGCATAATAAGGAGGCACTTCCTTGCATGCGAATATATAGCTAGTGGGTCCGAGCTGTCAGCGGGAGGAACATTTTTTTCGCGAAATACAAAGGCTCTTCTAGTGGGTCCTGATGAAGCTATGTACCTAGGGTAGGGTCATGGACCTGTCCAAGATACCCTACCCAAGGACATCTCTAGAAGAATCACCTTTCAATCGACTCAGAAGTGTTCCACTCGACAGACTCGAAGACACTCGACCATGAAGCCAACCACTCGACAGCCAGGAGATCTAAAGTCACTCCGGACGCTAACGTCCGGTCATTAAGTAGCTTTTATGGTCATCATAGCACTTTATTTGTGGCGCTACCAAGATGCGCCCGACCTTAATGTACCTTAAACCTGCATAGCGAGGGCGGAGGGGTGCAGCAAACTCTATATAAGCCACCCCTCCTCGGTGTCAAGGGTTCGCACCCGTAATTCATACACGAATAATCCATCGACCGCCTCCGGGCTCCGAGGCGGGGCTATTACTTCCTCGAGAAGGGCTGAACTCGTAAAACTCGTGCGTATACAACTACTCCATAGCTAGGATCTTGCCTCTCCATTCCTACCCCCATTCTCTTGTCGGACTTAGAACCACGACGGTTGGCGCCCACCGTGGGGCAGGTGTCTAAGCGACTTGTTGGAGAAGTTGCAGTTTTTCCGATCCCCTTCATCATGGTTTCAGGCGAAGGTTTGGCTGAGGGCCACGAGATCCGTCTCGGCGCGCTTGTGTTCGTCGCCGACGACTCAGCTTGGCTTCAGGAGGCACCACTCGACGTCGACGCGCTCCCCGTCCGCGGGGAAATGCACTTTCGCACATGCATCCGTGGCGTCCTCTTACGGCAGTTGTCGACCCAGTATCGGTCGGCTCCTGTGGCGTCCTCCCTCCCTGTTGCCCGCCGGCGCAAGCGTTCCGGTCGGTCGAGGCTTCAGCGGTGGGTGAGGCATGCGGTGGCTCGCCAGTCGGCCACCCCCCAAGTCGCGGCGATCGAGCCCGACGAATCTCTCTACGGCCTGTTCGACTGGCTCCGCAGAGACTGCATCCGAGTGCGACAGCAGTGATCCAACGGCGGAAGTCCTGATGGTCGATGGACCACGCAGTCCTCCCAGCTTTCCCCACGCCGACGGTGGCGATGGCGGAGGCGCTCCGTCGCATGCCCATGAAGATTACCTCCCCGAGCCCCTCACTTCGCTGCAGAGGGAGGAACTTCGCCGCCAGAACGTGGATGCACTTCACACTCCTATCGTTGGAGAAACCGCCGAGGCCCGTGCCTTGGAAGACGCGCGTTTGGCCAACTTGGCTGAGCGCACTCGACTGGAGAACCTCCAGCGCGTACTCGACGAGCGTGCGCGACAACGGGTTCGAAATCGATCGGCGTCAACTCTTTCCACCACCGACTCGGGTATATCGAACTCCGATTCAAAATTTAGCAGCTACGGCCCGTATAGCGAGTCGATTCAGCCTTCGGTCAAGGCTGGCGAGGCTTGTTGCGAATCGAGCATTATTCCGGGCAGCAGGAGACCATAATTCAGTCAGTATCACGATCGCGAATAGGATCCACAAAGAAATCCGTTGTTGCGAGATATAGTTGATCGGCTCACAGCCCAAGATCGCCCCGAGGCATGAGGCGTGAAGAGCGGCGAGATCGATATAGGAACCATGAGCGATATGATCACCGATTCGATCGCGATGATCGGCGTCGGTGCCCACCCCTCCCCAAGGAGTGGGTCATACGTGCCTCGACAAATAGGATGACGAGCGCCCTCACGGTCTTTGGCGAAGGATTCGGTCGACCCGAAGAACCGAGGCTTTGATCACGAGATCCATTCTCGTTCGAGGTTTGGTCGATGAAATGGTGGCTCACCGAGGAGGTCATAACGAGGATGTACCCACCAGCAGCGAGTGCGTCTCAGACCAAAGTACTTCAGCGAGCCATCGGGGCGCGATGATTCCTCCCAACTTCAAAGGTTGGCGGTCGAGTCGATAAGTTCACTGGTGATTCCAAACCTGATACTTGGCTAGAGGACTACCGAGTGGCTGTTCAGATTGGCGGCAATGATGAAGTGGCCATGAAACACCTGCCTCTTATGTTGGAGGGCTCGGCGAGCGTGGCTGAACGATTAGCACCAGCAGCATTTACACTTGGGAAGATCTTTCCCAGTATTTGTCGAGAACATTTGAAGGGACACAAGCGACCAGCGGGGTTGACAGATTGCAATCTTGTGTGCGAAGACAAATGAAACCTTGAGGATTACATCCAGAGATGGATCACGTTGAATCACACGGTAGAGAATGTATCGATCACCAGGCGATCTGTGCCTTCAAGGAAGGCGTTAAATCTGAAGCTAAACCTGAAATTGGTCGAACCGGAGACATGTCTCGAGTCGAATGATGGAGATCGCCACCAAGTATGCCAATGGTGAAGAAGAGGATCGGCTCCAGAGTGGCAAGCACAAGTCAGCCGCCCACGAAACCGGAGGAGGGAACTCCAGTCGGAAGCAGAAGCGGAAAGCCGAGCCAGCCGCTCCTGGAGAAGCCTTGGCCGTGACTCAAGGAAAGCTTAAGGGGAAGCCCAAAGGGCCTTGGAACCCCAAGAAAGTGAAGGATCAAGACGGAAATGATGTATTAGACCTGCCATGCCACATTCACACAAAGAAAGATGAAGAGGGTAAACTCATTTACCCAAAGCTTACCACTCGACAGTGTCGGCTCTTGATCTAGCAGTTCCAGGGGAAACAACCCAAAGATAAGGAAAAGGAGTCGGACAAAGTTGAGAACAAGGAAGATAGTGATGATGGGTACCCCCAGGTCAATTCCACCCTCATGATTTTTCCTGACGTTGAAAGCAAAAGTCGACTGAAAGTTATCAACCGAGAGGTGAATATGGTCGCTCCGGCGACACCCAGTTATCTGAAATGGTCTCAGACTGCCATCACATTTGATCAGTCTGACCACCCGACGCACATAGCCACCCATGGGAGGCAAGCTTTGGTGGTCGACCAAGTTGTCGAAGGCACTCGACTGACTAAAGTTTTGATGGACGGTGGTAGTGGTCTGAATATACTATATGCAGAGACGTTGAAAGGGATGGGCATTCCGATGTCCGTGCTCGATACCAGAACATGAGTTTCCATGGAGTCATTCCTGGAAAGAAGGCCGAGTCACTCGGTCAGATTGCTCTTGATGTGGTTTTCGGGGACTCCAAGAATTTCCACAAAGAAAAGTTGACGTTTGAAGTCGTGGATTTCCAGAGTGGTTATCACGCTATTCTGGGAAGGCCAGCGTATGCACGTTTCATGGCTCGACCATGTTATGTATACCTTAAGCTGAAGATGCCAGGCCCCAAAGGTGTGATCACTGTCACCGGCAATTGGAAGAAAGCGGAAGAGTGTTTTCAGAAAGGCTCAAAGATCGCCGATGCTCACATGGCAGTGGTAGAGCTGCAGGAATACTAGAAAACTGCAGACCCAAGTGATTTGTTGCGAGCCAAGAAGCCCGCTACAGAATCAGCATTTCAGTCGTCTGGTGAGACAAAGCCGATTCACATTCACCCGACCGACCCCAATGCTGCTCCGACTCATATCTCTACAACACTCGACTCCAAATAGGAAGAAGCGCTCATCCAGTTCCTCCATGAGAACTGGGACATCTTCGCATGGAAGCCTTCTGACATGCCGAGTGTTCCCAGGGGGCTAGCTGAGCACCGTCTACGAGTCGACCCAAAAGTGAAACCTGTCAAAGAACATCTTCGATGGTCCGCCGTCCAGAAGAGAAAGGCCATTGGCGAGGAGGTGGCTCGGCTCTTAGCAGCGGAGTTTATCTGAGAGATTTACCACTCCGAGTGGCTCGCCAATGTCGTCATGGTCCCCAAGAAGGACAAGTCACTTCGCATGTGCATTGACTTCAAACATATCAATCGGGCCTGCCCGAAAGATCATTTTCCTCTCCCCCGCATCGACCAAATAGTCGACTCATTGCGGGATGTGGCGCTGTCTTTTTAGGCGCCTATTCCGGTTACCATCAGATCCGTGTATGGGTCCGACGAGATCAAAACAGCTTTCATCACTCCATTCGGTGCTTACATTATGTCACCATGCCATTCGCCTCAAGAATGCGGAGCCACGTTCATGAGGATGATTCGAAGTGTTTGCTCACTCAAATCAGTCGAATGTGGAAGCATACATGGATAATATTGTGGTCAAGTCACGGAAGAGTTCCGACCGCTGATGACCTTGTTTGAGACATTTGCCAACCTCGGGAGGTATGATATCAAGCAATCCATCAAAGTGCACATTCGGAGTTCTGGCGGAAAGTTATTCGGTTTCTCATTTCCGAGCGAGGAATCGGCGCCAATCGAAAAAAGTTGGTACTATACTCCGAATGAAACATCACATGCGTGTGCACAATGTCCGAGCTTCTGGTTGCTTGGCCGCTTTAAGTCGATTCATCTCTCGACTCGGTGAAAAGGCATTGCCTCTTTACCGACTGATGAAGAAGTCAGACAAGTTCGAGTGGACTCCTGAAGCTGATGCAGCGTTTGCAGAGCTAAAAGCCCTGCTGTCCACCCAGCCGGTGCTTGCTGCCCCAATCAGCAAAGAGCCTTTGCTGCTTTACATTGCAGCCACGGGACAAGTCGTTAGTACAGTACTTACGGTCGAGCGGGAAGAAGAAGGAAAAGCCTTTAAAGTTCAGCGCCCAGTATATTATGTTTCTGAAGTTTTGACCCCATCAAAGCAAAGATACCCTCATTATCAGAAGCTTGTATATGGGATTTATATGACCACGAAGAAGGTTGCTCATTACTTCTCTGACCATTCCATTACAGTCGTCAGCGACGCTCCATTGTCAGAGATTCTACACAACAGAGATGCAGTTGGTCAAGTGGCAAAATGGGCGATTGAACTCCTTCCCCTAGATATCAAGTTTGAGGCAAAGAAAGCCATCAAGTCCCAAGCAATAGCAGATTTAAATGGCGAGTGGATTGAACAACAAGTGCCGACTCAAGTTCACTCGAACCTTTGGACCATGTTCTTTGATGGTTCCAAGATGCTGAATGGCTCCGATCTTTGGGGTAGTGTTAGTTTCCCCGAGGAGATAAGCTCGATATGTTCTTCAAATTCACTTTGATTCCTCCAACAACGAAGCGAATATGAAGCACTTTTGTATGGGTTGCGTATGGCCATTTCACTCGGCGTCCGTCGCCTCATGGTCTATGGCGACTCAGATTTGGTGGTTAATCAAGTGATGAAGGAGTGGGACGTCAGAAGTCCGGCCATGACTGGTTACTGCAATGCAGTGAGAAAGCTAGAGAAGAAATTCGAGGGGTTAGAGCTTCATCATATACCCCGACTGAAAAATCAAGCAGCTGATGATTTGGCAAAAATAAGTTCCAAGAGAGAAGCCATTCCCAGCAATGTGTTTTTGGAACACATCCACACACCATCATTTCAAGAGGATCCTTTCACCGAAGAAGCTCCGCAACCAAAAAGTGCCATAGATCCGACTGAAGTTGAGGTTCCAGCGGTGGTCGACTTGATCATGGAAGTCTTGGTCATCACTCCCGACTGGACGGTGCCGTACATCGCGTACATCCTAAGGAAAGAACTCTCAGAGAATGAAGAAGAGGCTTGACAGATCGTCCGTCGATCCAAGGCCTTTACTGTGGTAAAGGGAAAGTTATGCAGAGAAAGCGCGACTGGAGTCGGTCAGAAGTGTATAACGCCAGAAGAAGGTCAAATAATTCTTGACGATATCCACTCGGGGACCTGTGGTCATCATGCGTCCTCTCGGACAATTGTGGCTAAAGCATACCGAGCGGGATTTTACTGGCCAAGAGCAAATGAAATGTCGAAAGAGATAGTCGACAAATGTGAAGGATGTCAGTTCTACTCCAATATGTCACACAAACCCGCGTCAGCCTTGAAGACCATTCCACTCGTCTGGCCCTTCACTGTTTGGGGATTGGATATGATTGGACCATCGAGAACCGGCACGGCGGCTTCACTCACGTGCTAGTGGCAGTCGACAAGTTTACTAAATGGATCGAAGCTAAGCCTATCAAGAATCTCGATGCTTGCACTGCTATCAGTTTCATCAGAGAGTTGATATTCAGATATGGAGTTCCGCATAGCATCATCACTGATAATGGGTCAAACTTTGATTCCGACAAGTTCAGAGCCTTTTGCGCCTCTCAAGGCACACGAGTCGACTACGCTTCAGTCGCTCACCCCCAGTCGAATGGACAAGCGGAAAGGGCAAATGGTCTAATTCTCAAAGGACTGAAACCCCGACTGATGCGCGATCTCAAGCACGCAACAGGCGCATGGGTCGACGAACTTCCATCAGTTCTTTGGGTATTGAGGACCACACCTAATCGGTCAACTGGACGAACTCCATTCTTTCTGGTCTACGGAGCTGAAGCAGTTCTGCCGAGTGACTTGCTTTACAATGCACCCCGAGTCGAGCTCTACTCTGAAGATGAAGCAGAACAAGCTCGGCAGGATGCAGTCGACCTCCTAGAAGAGGAAAGAGAGATGGCCCTGATCCGATCGACTATCTATCAGCAAGACCTGCGTCAATTCCATGCCAGAAGTGTGAAGAGCCGAGCCTTCCAAGAAGGAGACTTGGTCCTCCGAGTAGATCAACAGAAACCACACAAGCTCGCTCCCACTTGGGAAGGCTCCTTCATCGTCACCAGAGTTCTCCACAATGGAGCGTACCATCTTTACAATGTCGATCGCCAGATTGATGAGCCTCGAGCTTGGAATGCGGAGCTGCTCCGCCCCTTTTATACTTAAGTACTCACTCAGATGAGATGTAATAAGAAATACCTCTGTAGTTTATTTATCAAAGACAGGAGTGTTATAATTTTCCCAGTGATTGTTGTTGCTTTTGTTTTCGCAAGAAACCCCCCAGTGGGTAGCTTAGCTGCGAATCCGGTTCACCTAAGTTTGTAAAAAAAAATCCTACCGAGTGACGAGCAAGCCTCTCACTCGGAGGCTTAGCTGCGAATCCGTTTCGCCTAAGTACTTGAAAATCCTACCGAGTGGTGAGCCAGCCTCCCACTCGGGG
Source organism: Aegilops longissima (assembly GCA_021605205.1). NCBI lineage: Eukaryota > Viridiplantae > Streptophyta > Magnoliopsida > Poales > Poaceae > Aegilops > Aegilops longissima. The sequence continues at coordinate 311,978,485 of CM038678.1, forward strand.
GCTTAGCTGCAGTCCAAGTACTCGCCTAAGTTTAAAAAGTCCTACCGAGTGGTGAGCCAGCCTCCCACTCGGGGCTTAAGCTGCAGTCAAGTACTAGCCTAAGTTTAAAAATCCTACCGAGTGGTGAGCCAGCCTCCCACTCGGGGGCTTAGCTGCAGTCAAGTACTCGCCTAAGTTTAAAAAATCCTACCGAGTGGTGAGCCAGCCTCCCACTCGGGGCTTAGCTGCAGTCCAAGTACTCGCCTAAGTTTAAAAATCCTACCGAGTGGTGAGCCAGCCTCCCACTCGGGGGCTTAGCTGCAGTCCAGTACTCGCCTAAGTTTAAAAAATCCTACCGAGTGGTGAGCCAGCCTCCCACTCGGGGGCTTAGCTGCAGTCCAGTACTCGCCTAAGTTTAAAAAATCCTACCGAGTGGTGAGCCAGCCTCCCACTCGGGGGCTTAGCTGCAGTCAAGTACTCGCCTAAGTTTAAAAAATCCTACCGAGTGGTGAGCCAGCCTCCCACTCGGGGCTTAGCTGCAGTCCAAGTACTCGCCTAAGTTTAAAAAATCCTACCGAGTGGGGAGCCAGCCTCCCACTCGGGGGCTTAGCTGCAGTCCAGGACTCGCCTAAGTTTAACAAATCCTACCGAGTGAAGAGCAATCCTCCCACTCGGGAGCTTAGCTGCAGTCCAAGTACTCGCCTAAGTTTGAGAAATCCTACCAAGTGAAGAGCAATCCTCTCACTCGGGGGCTTAGCTGCAGTCCAAGTACTCGCCTAAGTTTGAGAAATCCTACCGAGTGAAGAGCAATCCTCTCACTCGGGGGCTTAGCTGCAGTCCAGTACTCGCCTAAGTTTAACAAATCCTACCGAGTGAAGAGCAATCCTCTCACTCGGGGGCTTAGCTGCAGTCCAAGTACTCGCCTAAGTTTGAGAAATCCTACCGAGTGAGGAGCAATCCTCTCACTCGGAGGCTTAGATGCAGTCCAATACTCGCCTAAGCTCGAAAACATACCGATCCGCAAGGAAGACGAGGTGCAGGTCGACTGCTACCTTCTCCTTCGGAGCTGCACCACAAGTACAACGTGCGCTCCATCCCGATCCACAAGGACGACAAGGTGCAGGTCGACTGTTACCTTCTCCTTCGGAGCTGCGCCACAAGTACAACGTGCGCTCCATCCCGATCCGCAAGGACGACGAGGTGCAGGTCGATTGCTACTTTCTCCTTGAACTGCGCCACAAGTACAACGTCGCTCCATCCCGATCTGCAAGAGACTGACGAGGTGCAGGTCGATTGCTACTTTCTCCTTGAGCTACGCCACAAGTACAACGTCGCTCCATCCCGATCCATAAGGATGACGAGTGCAGGTCATTGCTACCTCCTCCTTTGGAGCTACAAATACAACATCGTACTCCATCCCTTCCTGCAAAGGGCAATGATCTGTGGGACGACCGAATCTTCCACCTCAGAGCTGCATCTCAAACACAAAGACTATTCCGAGTGAAGAGCACAGTCCACTCGAAGGCAAATGCAAGCATATTCAGAAGTAAAACAAGTTCAGATAAATCTTAAAGGTTCCAAACCGCAGATCAATGTACTCGGGCTCTCAGCCCGAAGGAGTTTAGCGGTTACAAAATCCACTCGGCATTCCGAGGCAAATTTAAGGTGAGGCATAAAAGTTTGTTCACTCCGCGGGAGGAGGACTGGCAGGCTCGACGAACTCGTCCAGGTCGACACCATCGGCGATCCGAGTGGCAGCAGCAATGAAAGTCTCCATAAAGGATCGGAAATCGTGCTTCTTGGTGTTGGCGACCTTGATTGCTGCGAGCTTATCTTCTCGCGCCTCTTTCAGTGGACACGAACCAAAGACAGAGCCATATCAGCACCGCACCGAGCAGAAGACTTCTTCCACTCCCGCACTCGACCGGGGATCTCGTTAAGTCGAGTCATCGAGGGACTCGAGGTCGATTACGAGTGTTGCCCCTGGCCAAAGTGCTGTGTCGATCCGCGACGTGGCGACTTTCAGTCGAGCCAAGTAGTCAACAATGCTATCGATGCGGGATTCCAGTCGGAGCAGGTTCATAGCAGTTTCGTCCTTCACGGGAGAATTGATAGGGTCCAAATTTGGTTCAATTCGCCCAGTCTCCTCCTCGAAGTCTCGGCAAAGCTCTGCATGCGCAGTCCAAAGACGAGTCAATATTCGTATGCCGAGTCGACAAAGATGAACCAGTCGGAACGGGATATGTACCTTCAAGCTTGATGAATAACTTCTTGGTGAGGCTCCTCATATAGCTTTCCAGATCATCCCTCCTATGAGAAATGCCTTCCATCTTCTCGTTCAGGTTAACCTTGTCCTTCTTCAAGCGGGTTACCTCCTTGTTGGCTTCATCCAGAGCAGATTTCATCTTTGCGTTCTCCTCCTCCGGTTTGCCGATTGAAGCCGCCTTACATTCAGCGAGCAGTTTGGTCGTCGGCCTTCTTTTGTGCAGCAGCTAGATCGTGATCCTTCTTTAACAGAGCCTGGTTCAGTTTTTCTGAAAAGAAATAAAGCTTAGTTCAGAGAGAGCAGAATGAAATCCGGGTCTAAGACAAAACAGTCGACAAAGCTTCCTTACCATTGGCGTCATCTTTGGCCTTCTGCAGCTCCGACTTGGCTAACTCCAGGTCAAGGTTGAGTTGAATCTGCTACTTTTCCAAGTCGGAAAAGCGAGCTCCAAGGTCACAAGATTTCTGCAATCAGAGAGGATGGGTTATTTTACAGAGAAAAAAGACAAAGACAATAAATACTAAGACTACGGTCGACTGCCCGCAGTCCACCAAAGTCTTGGGGACTACACCCAATGGGTGCACTTAGCGTGCCCCCACTGGTTCAGTAAACACTCGACGAGACCTTTTCGGTGTGAGTATATATCTAAAAAAAAGAAGAAGAAAGACAGCAACAAACAAGTTCTTCAGACCATAGTTGACCGCCAGCAGTCGACCATGGTCTCGGGGACTACACCCAGTGGGTGCACTTAGCGTGCCCCCACTGGTTCAGTTTACACTCGACATGGCCAGACCAGACTGAGTGAAGGAATTAAAATTTCAAGACTACAGTCGACTGCCCACAGTCCACCGTAGCCTCGGGGACTACACCCTGCGGGTGCACTCAGCGTGCCCCCACTAGTCCAAAACTTCAATAACAAAAATTCAGCTCAAAGTATGTATTGGCTCAGTGACAAGTCGAAGCACCCAGTGGGTGCACAAATGCAAAGATCCTTGGAAAAAGAGTTTTCAGGTACCATATCCTAACAGAGCAAGCCAAGAAAATCAGTCTACGGAAACAAACCTGAACATTGCTTTGGAGAGCCGAGCTGGCATCATAGGCGGCCTGACTGACATCCCGCACCATCTTCATCTTCTCCATCATAATACCTGCTTGGCGTATGGCTTCCTTGGCAGCATTCACTTCGTCCTCTAGGATGTGATGGGTGGCAAAAACTGAAGGTGGATCGGCAGGAGCTTGAGCAGCCGATGAAGAAGGCGAGCACTTTCGGCGATGGTGCGGTAAAAGTATGAAGCCGATTGGCATCACCAGCGTCCTAAACGACTGGTTCAGCTATCGGCGTCGATTGTGGCACCTTGTCTGCAGGAGATTTCCTGTTTTTCCTTGTCAAAGGCCTCTCGGGCTCTTCATCGTCATCGTCGGGGAGGTCAATAATGTTGGGAGCTGTCCAAAGATCGGTCGCCAAAATTGCATCACCCCATGGTATATATTACAGCTGAGTCGACCAAATAAAGACGAACAGCGTAAACCGTACTCAGTTTGGTGGTGACCATCCTCCATTGCCTCATCCTCGTCCCTGTAAGCTGAAGTCCCGGAAGTAGCAGCGCTGCTAGTTCCAAAGTTTATCTGGTCAAATCAAGGGAAAAATAAACAACACAGGCGTCGAGTGAATACAAAGGGAGACACTCACGCAGCGGCAGGGATGTCAATCTTAATCTTGACACGCCTTCCGAGGCCTTGGCACTACAACTTTGGGCTGCTTTGACGCTTTTTTAGTCGGAGCCGGTGAGGACGTCCGAGGGCGCTTTGAAGACAGGCCAGTCTGAGCAATCGCTTTTTCACGAGCGCTCGACCGGTCTTGGTCGAGCTTGGATCGCCTCTCCCTGTGAGGAGGTGACTCGGCCCCTTCTTCGTCACTTGAGTCGTCACTTTCCTCGGTCTCCTCTCCGTCAGAATGCCAGTCACCACTGTCGCCGCTGCTCGCCTCCCCTTCTGGGTCTTGCTCTTGCTCCCCGTTGGGCATTGAGTACATTTCGATAAGAGCCCGGCAGAAAAACAAGCAGAACAAAAGTCAATCAACGGAGCATAAATAGTTGCATGGTTAAAATTACGATGGAAATTCAGAGTTGAACCTTGTCGATCGTGGGGACTGGTCGAGTGGAGGAATTCTCCTGCTCCCCTAGGGTTGTCTCTGTTCCAGTGATGCTCGTCGACCACCCCTCCAGCGTGGCATCCTCGACCTCCTCCGGGTGGATCCGAGTGGTGTCCACAGTGCCCGAATACATCCACATCGGATGGTCTCGAGTTTGAAGTGGTTGGATGCGTCGTCGAAGGAAGACCTCCAAGAGGTCCATACCAGTCACCCCGTCACGGATAAGCTGCACAACACGTTCGACCAGCACCTTAACCTTCGCCTTATCTTCCGCGATCACCTTCAAAGAGGAAGGCTTCCTCACTCGGTCCATGGAAAAAGGAGGGAGTCCGGTCGACTGTCCTGGCGTCGGCTGGTCTTTGCAGTAAAACCAGGTCGACTGCCATCCACGGACCGAGTCGGGTAGGATCATGGCCGGAAAAGAACTTTTCCCTCTCATCTGAACCCCAAGACCCCCACACATCTGAATCACTTGTGTTCTCTCGTCACTCGGATTGGCCTTTTTCACCGTCTGGGAGCAACAGGTGAAAATGTGCTTGAAAAGACCCCAATGAGGCCGACAACCCAAGAAATTTTCGCACAAAGACACGAAAGCAGCGAGATACACGATTGTGTTGGGTGTGAAGTGGTGGAGTTGTGCCCCAAAGAAATTCAGAAATCCCCGAAAGAAAGGGTGAGGAGGCAAAGAAAACCCGCGGTCGACATGGGTGGCCAAGAGAACGCACTCACCCTCCCGAGGCGGCGGCTCGGACTCCTTCCCCGGGAGCCGCGCCGATTCGTGGGGGATCAGTTCTCCAGCGGCCAGGTCGTCAAGGTCTTCTTGACAAATCTTCGAGCGGATCCAGCCGCCCTGGATCCAGCCCCGCGGCAGGCCGACCCTCGATGAAGATCCGCCCCGACTGGTCGTCTTTCCCTTCGCCTTCGTCGTTGCTTTCTTCGCCCGCTCCAGGGCCGCCGTCTTCTCTTTCACCATCATCGCCGATGAGACGCGCGCAGGGCAGCAGCACTGGGACGGAAGCGAGCACGGCGGATAAGTCTGAGGAAGAGAGGAGGAAATGAGAACGCACGTTCAAAAACCCCGGTCCGACGCCTTATATGAGGTTACTTCCGAGTGATTGACTTGTAGGCCCGGGCGATCCTGTCAAATCCCGCAACAGTCGCGCGCGCGATACGTGGCGAAAAAGGTGGCACGGAGATTGAGGCGTCCCTGCCTTATCCCATCTGATTACTGCGGCCTCCTCCGCCCCGCGCGCTTCCTGAAATTCGAATCCCGCGAAATCCGTGAGCTGCAGAACAACTCGTCAGACGGAAGATCTCCTCCGCTCTGTCACTCGGAGCTCTTCAAGTAAAGAAACTCACTTGACGGATACAAAGAATGGATCAAGGCGACTGAAGAAGAAGTTGGTACCGTCACCTAAGTTCATTGATCCAGAGCAAGATATACTCATAGCACAAAAAATGGGTCGGAAGTGTGTTCAACTCCTTCCCCACTCAAACCTCGATCCATTCGGGGGCTAATGATGAAGCTATGTACCTAGGGTAGGGTCATGGACCTGTCCAAGATACCCTCCCAAGGACATCTCTAGAAGAATCACCTTTCAATCGACTCGAAGTGTTCCACTCGACGGACTCGAAGACACTCGACCATGAAGCCAACCACTTTCGACAGCCAGGGAGGTCTAAAGTCACTCCATGCGCTAACGATCCGGTCATTAAGTAGATTTTATGGTCATTTATTTGTGGCGTTACCAGATGCCTCCGACCTTAATGTACCTTAAACCCTGCATAACGAGGGCGGAGGGTCCAGCGAACTCTATATAAGCCACCCCCTCCTCGGTGTCAAGGGTTCGCACCCCTGTAATTCATACACACATAATCAAGTCGACCGCCTCCGGGCTCTGAGATGTAGGGCTATTACTTCCTCCGAGAAGGGCCTGAACTCGTAAAACTCGTGCGTATACAACTACTCCATAGCTAGGATCTTGCCTCTCCATTCCTACCCCCATTCTACTGTCAGAATTAGAACCACGACAGGTCCCCGCTGTTAGGTGGGGGAATCATCATTTTTTGCGTGCGGCTGTGGACCCAACTGTCAGCCTCTCCATGTACAGTCCTCTTCCGATGGATGACGTTCATTGACCACATTGTTCATGCCGCACCGAGAGCACCAGGGCGATGGACGACGGTGATGCCTAGGAAGGGAACGACATGGAGTGGGTGATGACTCGACAGTTGTTTCTCACGTGAAGGGGAGTACGAGCGTTTACTAGTTTGTCTGCCATCGCCAGAGAATAACAACAGGTGTGGGTGAGTAGAGGGATGGCTAGGCCAGTGATGGGAGTAGGGTGGGGCGATGGGGCCTGCGTGGCAGCACAGCCGACCACGGGAGGCGGGAGTAGGCAGTCCCGCCGGCGCTGGTTTGGGTGGCTGGAGCAAGAAGAACAGAGATTGAAGAAGCACGACGGTCGTTGGATGGACATCCAACAATCACTGCTCACGTGTGTTGACTAAGTTGACACGGCCTTGCGTGCGCATCAACCTTTTTTTAGGAAAGCGTACGCGTCAACCTAGTAGGCCCACAAGTTAGCCTCAAATATGTGGAAAACAACATACAACCCATCTGCCATTATTGCTAATAAATTTACAACCCGTCGGCTAATTCTTAAGGATTTTTTAAGCCCATATTCTTTTTGTTACCATTACAACCCATATTCTGGCCACAGTTAAAAAATTCATCCAAATTTTCATATCTCGGTGCGGTCCGAATTGTTTTTAATCTCGAAATTTTGAATCATGTTCAAACTAATCTAAGAAAATAAATTTATATAAATTTAAAATCCAACATAATTTTCCCGCAAAAAATAATTGAATTCGAAAATCTCAAAATCTAAAAAAATGATATTTGAAACTAATTGCCGGTTTGCCGTGTTTTTAAAATTTACATCCCATTTCTTACTACATCATTTTCTGGGCAAGCGATTACATCGCTCTCGTCTTGAAAGATTTGCAGCCCAGCAGGGCTGAGAAAGCAAGTAGGCCTCCGTTGGGTGTTTCTTTAAAATAAGTAGAACTGGGCTAGCCATTTTTAGAAAGAAAAAACACAACTGGGCTCATCATGTGGTAAAAACAAAATAAAAGCCTGGGCTAGACGGGCCACTGCCCCCGCACAACCCCGTTGTTACCCTGATCCATCTCTAAAACTAGTAAATAACAACTGCTTGTTCCTAAAAAAAGGGTAAATAACAACTGCGCGACCTGTTAGGTCCCTGGTGTCAGCCCCTGGTTGTGTAATTCTCTCGTTTATTGACTACGTTGACAATGGCGTGGGACCCATATGTCCAACCATTAGGAGGAACCATTTTTTGGCTTGGAATAACAAGGCACTTGCTTGAGTTTTGCCATGACCCTGGTGGGTCCCTACTATCATCCTCTCCACATACGGTCATCTCCTCCTTACTCCTCTTGGTTGTTGACCACGTTCACAATGCCAGAGGGCGGCGCACCGTGTACGACGAGCCAACCAAGGTGGAGGATGACAGCGAGGCCTCAGACGGGAACGAACATGAGCCATGGAAGATGTGGCAGTATAGTCGCAGGCGGAGGGGAGTATGAGGGATGACTGCTTTGGGTGCGAGTGCGGGTTGGGGCTAACGTCGCCGGAGAATAATATGACGTGTGGGGGAATAGAGGCATGGACTGGCCAACGTTTGGGGGTACGGAAGGGCGGCAGAGGTGCAACCTTCCATGGGAGACGGGAGTAGGCGGGACCGATGGCATGGTTTGGTTTGGGCGGCTGGAAGAAGAAGACAAGAGATAGAAGAAACACGACTGGCGTTGGATGTCAATCCAACGAATGGTAGGCAAAATCATTTGTTGACTAAGTCGACACCACCTTGGATAGGCTTTTTCCTCATGGGTCAAATGTCAGAATCCAAATCTGTCATGGCCATGCAGCCTTTATTATGAAGAATTAGAGCCTATTTGGTGTGCTAGCTCAAAATAAGTTTGTGGGTCCTGGCGGGCGCTAAGCACTTGGGTTCTGTAATGCACAATGATCTCAAGCAATCAGAGAGAGTGATGTTATTTCCCTTGGTTGGAATTTGTTACAATATTTCTCTCTCAATTAACAAAATGGCAAGCCGTTTGCCTCGTTTCAAAGAAAATATGACAGTCACAGCCGAGTTGAAAAGAGCAACCACATCTAACTCAAGCTTACAAACAGTACGAAAGCATAAGGATTAATTGTTCATCAAGTTTAGACAAAACCAAGATTTAACATGGCAATAACATCTAAACCAACCACTGGTTTTGGCACACAAACAAATGGATTGATCCGATCCATTAGATCAACATCCCATGCCAAAAAATTTACTGGCATATGACGACAAGTTATTGTAAATATATATTATCCTTGACCGATAACAAGGGGGCCCACACAATCTATCCCTTTGACTACGTGTGCCATGTTAGACCAAATAAAGTCTGAGCGCATGCGTTGGACGACACCCCCGGCACCTCAAAGTTGGGAAAACGACATCGTACGTACTATACCAGGCTTGGGGTCGGATACAGTGTTCGATTTGTAATACAGTTGGTGGCCCATCGAAGTTGTGCATTCGGGATTTAAAAACATCACACACCACCATACCCATACATATTTTCGGGCCGCATCAGTGTATACGGGGTCGTCTGGTCGACCACATCTCCCTTGTGCGGTTTTTTGTGACGACACACATATTTGTGGGCTCCCTGAGTGTATATATATCATCCCTTTGACGATAACGAGGGGTACGTGTTGGCCATGAATGGATTCCTCCTAGTTCGTGTTAGGGCCGGTCACCGTCACATGTTGTTCAACCAAAGCTCGAGCTCATGCGTTGTCAGGATTCCCTCCCACATGCTCGGATTGTTGGGTTTAACCTACACCGTACCCTGCGTATCTCGTCCTTAACTACCTGGCCTTCATGGTTGTTGTCTGTATCGAGAGGTAGGTACCACATCTAAATTTTACATTATTCTATATTTAAAACACACATCACCCCTTCCAACGTACATCATTTTGGGACACATGCAAGAGTTGCTGGTTTTGTGGTCCCTCTCATGCGATTTTTTATGATGGTTCAATCTATTGTCCCAAGCGGTTTATCCACAACAACAGTTGTCGTTTGACCAAACGATAGATTCACTGGTCCATCTTATGGTAGGTCATGGCGACATGCATGTATGACCAAAGTATCATTACGTGCATCCGCCCACTGAGACGAAGTGGGAGGGGGGTCATGCGCCCTAGCTAGCTATGAAATTATGTCCTTATAGATATATCCAAGGGTGCTTTCGGGTATGCGAGGCAGGTGAAACCAAAGTTGTGCATTGTGTATTTAAAGTTTTAAACATCACACCCTCTATTCCTACATCTATTTGGCCACTTCTAGGTGGTTCTGGACTTCTGTCCCCTCTCATCGATCTTCGATGACGCGCCCAACCGTGGGCCTGCGCTGTCAAAGTTGTACATTGGAAATTTGAGCATGACAGACCACCCTTTTCACTCATATATATATATTTGGGCCACATGTTGGTGTGGACGTCTTCTGACACTGTCTAACATTTTTTTGCTGCAAAGACTCTGATGACGCTCAACGGACACGGGTATAATGTCTTAACAGTGTGCGACGCAAGTGCGCTGTGAATCACCATGACTGCGCAAGCGCAAGCAAAGGTGGATGTACTGGCTCAACTGCGTGCGATGCAAGTGCGCTGTAAAAGCACCACCTGCGCAAGCTAAAGGCGGGTAGTTTATTTAGATTGAATTCCATTTCTGCGTCTGAAAATTAGGACGAAGCGTGTGCAATAGACCAGCTGGCTAGAAATCTAAAAACAAACAATCTGTCTTGAGCATTGCAAAAATCGGCGTTTCTGCCACTTTTCCTTATTATCATCACGCATATTCTTATTGGACCATGCGCGATCTTGGGTACTCCCGCCCCGCATCAATTCCTTTACCCAAATTTTAGTAGCAGCCGTACTTCAACCGTCGCCCTCCCTCGTCCACCACCATCTCCACCCACCATTACTAAAATTTTCAGTAACCGCGGTGTATCCTCAAACACCACCCCCTCCATAGTCCCCCCACCCGGCCCCCTCCCCCTCGAACCCTATCTCACCACCGCCGACGGCGCCGCCGCCAATCCCTGCCGGTCTTCCCATTCCTCCTAGCTTAGATAATAAAGTTCAGGCTACCCAACGATTCCCATACCGTCGCCCCACTCCCCTGAGTTTTTAGATGTGGACTGCGGTGTCCCTCCTCGCCAGATCCACATCCCCTGCTCCAGAATGTCGCAGCCTAAGCTCGACCACGTATCTCGGGGAGCCTGACGAGCGTTGGACCAAGGTTTATCATGGCCTCTCCGGCGGACGTTGGCGAGGTGGCCGCCGTTCGCCCCGACCTGTCGATCCAGGAGCAACACGTTGTCGTGGAAGCCGGCGAAGACGTTGACTATGTTGCCATGCCGAAGGCTTCATGTCAGCGGGCTAGCGTATTATTGTATCTCAGGAAAGCTGGCTATGACATCAAGCTCGTCGACATAGACGGCTTCACGTGGGCCATGTCACAGGTTAAGTGGTCCATCCCCAGCCCCTCTGGTTTAACTGCCGTTGATCTCTTCGACGGCCCTGCCACTGATCTCCTCCGCCAAGCGGTCAAGGATTTGCGATCCTTGTACGCCATCGAGCCCCTTTTTCTACGGCGACAGCTTGAGATCCTCAATTGCCAAGTCAGATCTCATCGACCATGACCATGACCATGAGGAGGGCACCCACAAAGGTTCTTCCAAGGTGAAACAGCCCTCTGTGACATCAGAGAGCGCACCATGGGTTTGTGCTCTTCCAACTGGAAGGATCCCGTCCATGACATGTGTGGCAACATCCTATCAGCAAATCTTACCTTTTCTAGCTTGCCAACCCGTACCCTTTGTTGTAGTAGCATTTGCCGTGTGGTGCTTTAACTGTGTTGTGTTTAATTATTTCAGTTATGCAAAACTGTATTGTTCAATAGGGCTATGTGATGTTTAAGTATGAATTGTCCACTTCAGTTTCATGAATGGCTATATTTTGTTGTTTATAGTGAGTAGATGCCTTGTATATCTGTATTTGGTTGTTAGGTTGGTTGCAGTGAGCATTTTTTCAGTTATCGAGCAGATGCCTTGTTTATATGTATTTGGTTCTTAGGTTGGTTGCAGTGAGCATTTGTCCAGTTATCAAGCAGATGCCTTGTTTATCTGTATTTGGTTGTTAGGTTGGTTGCAGTGAGCATTTGTCCAGTTTTCAAGCAGATGCCTTGTTTATCTGTATTTGCTTGTTAGGTTGGTTGTAATGAGAATTTGTCCAGTTTTCAAGCACATGCCCTGTTTATCTGTATTTGCTTGTTAGGTTGGTTGCAGTGAGACTCTGTCCAGTTTTCAATGGCTATATTTGGTTGTTATACGGATCATTTATGCCTTGTTTATTTCAGTCATTCACAATGGGATGTTCATTATGTGCAAGTCGGAACTGTGCTTCTCGACTGCATCAATACCAGTTTCAACGACTATATTTGGTTCCAGTTATACCCGGTGTAGTTAACACATGCCCTTTATTTCTGTTTTACACATTTATCCAGTGTGATGTTTAAGCATTACCTATGTTCTATTCATTTTCAACAATACCAGATTGAATTGCAATATTTGATGGCTGTTAAGCCTGTTGTCGGTAACATTGCCTTCCATTTTATATATGCTTTAACATCATGCTGAAACCAACACATTCAAGCTATCATTTGGAGATGATGTTGTTTACCTTTGCTATATTTGTTTGATGTTAAGGTTGTTGTACTTATCATGCCTTTCCACCACTTATGCAGGACAACAACGGGAGTGGCCACCATTTTCCACCGAGGTTAGTTTCATCCCTCGGCTTGTACTCCCCCTGTCGTTCCATAATGTAGTGCATATAGATCCAGGCCTGGACACTTGTTAGCTTCTAATATTGACTTGTTGCTTTGTAGGTACATATGCCCTTGGCAAGGATCCATGCATCGACCCTTTTTGTGTATGGGACAATGAGATATTCATGAACAAGCATCAAGTGAGGAAACTGATAAGGATTATTAGCAAAAAGATACGAATGGTGGCAAGAAAATTATTTGTTTATGCTCTATCAAACAGTGAGCTATAGGATGGTAACTACAAACTCTGCAACCTTCTCTTTTTACTGCCCATAATGAGTTGTTAGACAACAATGTCTGAATCTTTTTCGTTCGTAGTGGTTCCCAAAGCAGTTCACTCAAGATTACCTCGCTAAGTACATGATTGGTGGACGCACAATGAAGGTTAAAGTATTTCATCCAGACTACAATGAGCATCGAGAAATCCTAATGAAGACAGTGAAGGATGGACGGGCAATCATCACAAGGGGTTGGCCTAGAGTCGTGCGCGCATACGCATGGAGAAGGGCACAATATAGGCATTCCGCTTCACCTTCGCCAGCAACCAGAATGTCTTTTGCCTCTCTCTTTACAGTCTTTAGTACAACTGTGGTTCATCATTCTTTACTTGGTGCTTCTGTAGTTCTTCAGTATATGTACATGTGCATCGAATTATGCATTCGTGGTTGAACCTATATTTGTAATAAACATGACATGAAATAAGTGACTTTCAAATTCAAATCATGTGATTTTTAAATTAGGGATTAATTAGGGATTACACTGCACATGGTTTGCGAAAGCGAAACATCTGCGATAGATGTGGAGATCAGACACGTTTCTAGGATCCACTACGTGTGCGATCAATCTCTACTACACACACGATGAGCCAAGAAAAAACATGTGCGATTAACAACAGCATCACACACAGTTCTTTCTTATTAAATGTTTGCGATAATCACCTTATCACACACGCTTCGCAATTATGGACTATTTGTGATGTTGTGCGCATCACAAACGTTTGGTCATAGAAGAACGCATGCGATAGGTCGATCATCCGACCTGGGTACAACAGATGAATCATGTGGGATGTATTCAAGGTTCGCATACAGTTTTATCGCGACAACTGTGTGCGCTCTTACATCGAGTCGCACACAGTCAAGGAAAACTGAATATCTATGATTGTCTACTTCTATAATCATGAACTATTTGTGATGGGTCGCGCATCATAAACGTAGCACCATAGAATACCGACTGCGATGGCAATGCAAGCACAGACGAGTAGGGAGTACTGTATATGCATCAAGGCTCCCTATTCCCGATGGTTTTTGGGTCGTGTGAGAAGGACCCCCCTATCGCAGTCACTCACTTGGTTCAGAACACCGTCGCGGAAAGGGGTTAAAAACCGTTTGTATAGCCCTTCGCTGTACCAGTGAAACGAAGGCTATGGAGAAGGAAGCCGCAAGGAAGAGGAAAGCATCAACCTCTGCAGAGTCGTCAGCTCCCAAGAAAGTGAGGACTTTGACGAACTCTTTCACGAAACCAATTGATGTTGTTCCAATATCTATAATGCTATCAAAGGAGCTCATTCCATTTGGTGAAGATTATGTCATTCCAGATGACGCTGATGAAGAAAATCCTTCTGCTGCTTCCTCAGAGCAGTTGGATGAAAAAATTAATGTGGAAGATGTTATTTCCACACCTTTGGTATCATCGCCTGTGCCTCAGTTTACAGCTGAATAGGCGGGCATTGAGCAAATTGAAGAAGATGTGGATATTGGCTCTACAACTCCTGTGCTGAATGATGACTACTAGGAAAATCTTCACCCCAACTCACCAATTGTCACACATCTGCATCCAATTCCTCAGTCCCCTGGGCAGACTGAAGAAATTCTAACAACATCTAAAGGACGTCAAGCTTCACTTCAGTCCATAACTGAAGAAATGGAGAACCAGACTGCTGCTAATGAAATAGTGAAGGCAATATGCCCTAGAGGCAATAATAAAGTTATTATTTATTTCCTTATATCATGATAAATGTTTATTATTCATGCTAGAATTGTATTAACCGGAAACATAATACTTGTGTGAATACATAGACAAACAGAGTGTCACTAGTATGCCTCTACTTGATTGGCTCATTGATCAAAGATGGTTATGTTTCCTAGCCATAGACATGAGTTGTCATTTGATTAATGGGATCACATCATTAGGAGAATGATGTGATTGACTTGACCCATTCCGTTAGCTTAGCACTTGATCGTTTAGTATTCTGCTATTGCTTTCTTCATGACTTATACATGTTCCCATGACTATGAGATTATGGAACTCCCGTTTATCGGAGGAACACTTTGTGTGCTACCAAACGTCACAACGTAACTGGGTGATTATAAAGGTGCTCTACAGGTGTCCCCAAAGGTACTTGTTGGGTTGGGTATTTCGAGATTAGGATTTGTCACTCCGATTGTCGGAGAGGTATCTCTGGGCGCACTCGGTAATACACATCACTATAAGCCTTGCAAGCATTGTAACTAATGAGTTAGTTGCGGGATGATGTATTACGGAACGAGTAAAGAGACTTGCCGGTAACGAGATTGAACTAGGTATTGAGATACCAACGATCGAAACTCGGGCAAGTAACATACCGATGACAAAGGGAACAACGTATGTTGTTATGCGGTTTGACCGATAAAGATCTTCATAGAATATGTGGGAGCCAATATGAGCATCCAGGTTCCGCTATTGGTTATTGACTGGAGACGTGTCTCGGTCATGTCTACATAGTTCTCAAACCCGTAGGGTCCGCACGCTTAAAGTTTGGTGACGATCGGTAATATGAGTTTGTGTGTTTTGATGTAACGAAGGTAGTTCGTAGTCCCGGATGAGATCGGGGACATGGCGAGGAGTTCCGAAATGGTCGAGATGTAAAGATCGATATATTAGATGACTATATTCGGACATCGGAAAGGTTCCGAGTGATTCGGGTATTTTTTGGAGTACCGGAGAATTACGGGAATTCGCCGGGGAGCTTAATGGGCCAAGATGGGCCTTAGTGGAGAAGAGGAGGGGCGGCTAGGGCTGGCCGCGCCCCCTCCCCCTCTAGTCCGGATTGGAAAAGGAGGGGGGGGGGGAGACGCCCCCTTTCCTTCCCCCTCTCTCCTTCCCTTCCTTCCCCCTCCTACTACAACTAGGAAAAGAGGGAGTCCTACTCCCGTTGGGAGTAGGACTCCTCCCTGGCGTGCCCTCCTCTTGGCCGCCGACCTCCTCCCCTGATCCTTTATATAATACGGGGGCAGGGGGCACCTCTAGACACAACAATTGATCTCTTGATCTCTTAGCCATGTGCGGTGTCCCCCTCCGCCATATTCCACCTTGATCATATCGTAGCGGTGCTTAGGCGAAGCCCTGCATCGGTAGCATCATCATCACCATCACCACGTCGTCGTGCTGACGGAACTCTCCCGTGAAGCTCTACTGGATCGGAGTTCGCGTGACGTCATTGAGCTGAACGTGTGCTGAACTCGGAGGTGTTGTACGTTCGGTACTTGGATCAGTCGGATCGTGAAGACGTACGACTGCATCAACCGCGTTGTGCTAACACTTCTGCTTTCGGTCTACGAGGGTACATGGACAACACTCTCCCCTCTCGTTGCTATGCATCACCATGATCCTGTGTGTGCGTAGGATTTTTTTTTGAAATTAATATGTTCCCCAACAGTGGTATTAGAGCCTGGTTTTATGCATAGATGTTATATGCACGAGTAGAACACACGTGAGTTGTGGGCGATACAAGTTATGCTGCTTACCAGCATGTCATACTTTGGTTCGGCGGTATTGTTGGATGAAGCGGCCCGGACCGACATTACGCGTACGCTTACGCGAGACTGGTTCTACCGACGTGCTTTGCACATAGGTGGCTGGCGGGTGTCAGTTTCTCCAACTTTAGTTGAACCGAGTGTGGCTACTCCCGGTCCTTGAGAAGGATAAAACAACACTAACTTTACGAACTATCGTTGTGGTTTTGATGCGTAGGTAAGAACGGTTCTTGCTCAGCCCGTAGTAGCCACGTAAAACTTGCAACAACAAAGTAGAGGAAGTCTAACTTGTTTTTGCAGGGCATGTTGTGATGTGATATGGTCAAGGCATGATGCTATATTTTATTGTATGAGATGATCATGTTTTGTAACTGATTTATCGGCAACTGGCAGGAGCCATATGGTTGTCGCTTTATTGTATGCAATGCAAACACCCTGTAATTGCTTTAATTTATCACTAAGCGGTAGCGATAGTCGTAGAAGCAATAGTTGGCGAGATGACAACGATGCTACGATGGAGATCAAGGTGTCGCGCCGGTGACGATGGTGATCATGACGGTGCTTCGGAGATGGAGATTACAAGCACAAGATGATCATGGCCATATCATATCACTTATATTGATTGCATGTGATGTTTATCTTTTATGCATCTTATCTTGCTTTGTTTGACGGTAGCATTATAAGATGATCTCTCACTAAAATTTCAAGATAAAAGTGTTCTCCCTGAGTATGCACTGTTGCCAAAGTTCGTTGTGCCGAGACACCACGTGATGATCGGGTGTGATAAGCTCTACGTTCATCTACAATGGGTGCAAGCCAGTTTTTGCACACGCAGAATACTCAGGTTAAACTTGACGAACCTAGCATATGCAGATATGGCCTCGGTACACTGAGACCGAAAGGTCGAGCATGAACCATATAGTAGATATGATCAACATAGTGATGTTCACCATTGAAAACTACTCCATTTCACGTGATGATCGGTTATGGTTTAGTTGATTTGGATCACGTGATCACTTAGATGATTAGAGGGATGTCTATCTTAGTGGGAGTTCTTAAGTAATATGATTAATTGAACTTAAATTTATCATGAACTTAGTACCTGATAGTATCTTGCTTGTCTATGTTGTTGTAGATAGATGGCCCGTGCTGTTGTTCCGTTGAATTTTAATGCGTTCCTTGAGAAAGCAGAGTTGAAAGATTATGGTAGCAATTACACGGACTGGGTCCATAACTTGAGGATTATCCTCATTGCTGCATAGAAGAATTACGTCCTGGAAGCACCGCTAGGTGCCAGACCTACTGCAGGAGCAACACCAGATGTTATGAATGTCTGGCAGAGCAAAGCTGATGACTACTCGATAGTTCAGTGTGCCATACTTTACGGCTTAGAACTGGGACTTCAACGACGTTTTGAACGTCATGGAGCATATGAGATGTTCCAGGAGTTGAAGTTAACATTTCAAGCAAATGCCCAGATTGAGAGATATGAAGTCTCCAATAAGTTCTGCAGCTGCAAGATGGAGGAGAATAGTTCTGTCAGTGAGCATATAATCAGAATGTCTGGGTATAACAATCACTTGATTCAACTAGGAGTTAATCTTTCGGATGATAGTGTTATTGACAGAATTCTTCAGTCACTGCCACCAAGCTACAAGAGCTTCGTGATGAACTATAATATGCAAGGGATGGATAAGACTATTCCCGAGCTCTTCGCATGCTAAAGGCTGCAGAGGTAGAAATCAAGAAGGAGCATCAAGTGTTGATGGTTAACAAGACCACCAGTATCAAGAAAAAGGGCAAAGGGAAAAAGAAGGGGAACTTCAAGAAGAACGACAAACAAGTTGCTGCTCAAGAGAAGAAACCCAAGTCTGGACCTAAGCCTGAGACTGAGTGCTTCTACTACAAGTAGACTGGTCACTGGAAGCGGAACTGCCCCAAGTATTTGGCGGATAAGAAGGATGGCAAGGTGAACAAAGGTATATGTGATATACATGTTATTGATGTGTACCTTACTAGAGCTCGCAGTAGCACCTGGGTATTTGATACTGGTCCTGTTGCTAATATTTGCAACTCGAAACAGGGACTACGGATTAAGCGAAGACTGGCTAAGGAAGAGGTGACGATGCGCGTGGGAAACGGTTCCAAAGTCGATGTGATCGCCGTCGGCACACTACCTCTACATCTACCTTCGGGATTTGTTTTAGACCTAAATAATTGTTATTTGGTGCTAGCGTTAAGCATAAGCATTATATCTGGATCTTGTTTGATGCGAGACGGTTATTCATTTAAATTTGAGAATAATGGTGGTTCTATTTATATGAGTAATATCTTTTATGGTCATGCACCCTTGAAGAGTGGTCTATTTTTATTGAATCTCGATAGTAGTGATACACATATTCATAATGTTGAAGCCAAAAGATGTAGAGTTGATAATGATAGTGCAACTTATTTGTGGCACTACCATTTGGGTCATATTGGTGTAAAGCGCATGAAGAAACTCCATACTGATGGACTTTTGGAATCACTTGATTATGAATCACTTGGTACCTGCGAACCATGCCTCATGGGCAAGATGACTAAAACACCGTTCTTCGGAACCATGGAGCAAGCAACTGATTTGTTGGAAATCATACATACTGATGTATGTGGTCCAATGAATGTTGAGGCTCGCGGCGGGTATCGTTATTTTCTCACCTTCACAGATGATTTAAGCAGATATGGGTATATCTACTTAATGAAACATAAGTCTGAAACATTTGAAAAGTTCAAAGAATTTCAGAGTGAAGTGGAAAATCATCATAACAAGAAAATAAAGTTTCTACGATTTGATCATGGAGGAGAATATTTGAGTTACGAGTTTGGTCTACATTTGAAACAGTGCAGAATATTTTCGCAACTCACGCCACTCGGAACACCACAACGTAATGGTGTCCGAACGTCGTAATCGTACTTTACTAGATATGGTGCGATCTATGATGTCTCTTACTGATTTACCGCTATCGTTTTGGGGTTATGCTTTAGAGACGGCCACATTCACGTTAAATAGGGCACCATCGAACATTGAGACGATGCCTTATGAACTATGGTTTGGCAAGAAACCAAAGTTGTCGTTTCTTAAAGTTTGGGGCTGCGATGTGCTACCTCTTGAGCACTGCGTTGGTTTTCCCTTGAAGAGGAAATGGTGATGCAGTAAAGTAGCGTAAGTATTCCCCTCAGTTTTTTAGAACCAATGTATCAATCCAGTAGGAGATCACGCACGAGTCCCTCGCACCTACAAAAACAAATAAGAACCTCGCAACCAACGTGATAAAGAGGTTGTCAATCCCTCAACGATCACTTACGAGAGTGAGATCTGATAGATATGATAAAATAATATTTTTGGTATTTTTATGATAAAGAGAAATGAAGATGCAAAGTAAAATAAAAGGCAAAAGAAATAACTAAGTGTTGGAAGATTAATATGATGGAAAATAGACCCGGGGGCCATAGGTTTCACTAGTGGCTTCTCTCAAGAGCATAAGTATTATGGTGGGTGAACAAATTACTGTTGAGCAATTGATAGAATTGAGCATAGTTATGAGAATATCTAGGTATGATCATGTATATAGGCATCACGTCCGTGACAAGTAGACCGACTCCTGCCTGCATCTACTACTATTACTCCACACATCGACCGCTATCCAACATGCACCTAGAGTATTAAGTTCATAAGAACAGAGTAACACTTTAAGCAAGATGATATGATGTAGAGGGATAAACTCATGCAATATGATATAAACCCCATCTTGTTATCCTCGATGGCAACAATACAATACGTGCCTTGCTGCCCTAACATCCTTTGGGAAAGGACACCGCAAGATTGAACCCAAAGCTAAGCAGTTCTCCCATTGCAAGAAAGATCAATCTAGTAGGCCAAACCAAACTGATAATTCGAAGAGACTTGCAAAGATAACCAATCATACATAAAAGAATTCAGAGGAGATTCAAATATTGTTCATAGATAAACTTGAAACCCACAATTCATCGGTCTCAACAAACACACCGCAAAAGAAGATTACATCGAATAGATCTCCACGAGAATCGTGGAGAACTTTGTATTGAGATCCAAAGAGAGAGAAGAAGCCATCTGTAACATCCCAAATTTTCAATTTGGAATGTTATACATTAGGTCATCATGCATATCATATTTTTCTCGCATTTTTCCGATCCTAGAAATTTCACGCAACTCAAGGACCCTCGGAGAGAGTTGGAAGTTTCATTATTTGCATATTTGGGATTTCTCAAATTTTGAAAATAGGATCATTTAGATTTATTTAAATTATCTTCATAAAGTTTTTCCTATAAAAATATTAAAGAGAGGGAATAATATGACTTTCCCAACATTTAGGAAAAATGAAGATATTGTAAATAAATCAAAATTTGGTTTTGGAAGATTTATTTTGCTTAGGCAAAAATGAGCATTTTAAAAATTTATGCATGTTTGCCGTTTTTAAAGTTCATTTTGTTCGACTCATTTTTAGGAGTCGGGGAAAATTTGTTTTATTTAAATCGGAGTTTATTTGGTATTTTTTTAATTCGTTTGGTTTAAATTTTAATTTAAAAAACGCTACCGGGCCAGGCCCACCCGCCCAACCAGCCAGTTGCCCGGCCCAGCGCCTCGCCTCCTCTCTCCTCGCGCTCGGCCGAAGCCCCCCCACAGACGACGCCTCGCCCCGCCCGAGTCCGGCTCAGGCCCGCGCCCCTTGCCTCCCCAAGGCACCGTCTCCCCTCCCATAAATACCATGCCCCCTCTCTCCCTCACCTCGACCCGCCCGCCCCCCACAGCTTGCCAAGCCGAGCCGCCGCCGCGAACGCCGCCGCCGCCTCGCCCGACGCCGAGTCCCGCCACGACCCGCCCGCCTCCCGACCCGCCGCCGACCCCTAGCCGCCGCCCGAGCCCCGCCGCGATCACGGAGGTAGCCGCCCGGCCCCGCCCGATCCGGTTTCTCAGAAAAACCCGATCCGGTTTTTTTTAGATATTCGGTTTTTAAAAAAACCTAGATTGGTTTTATTTTTTTCGGTTTTCTTATTTAACGAACGTTCACCGAACCGTTCGTTTCAATGAACGTGTTCGTTGGATTAGTTCTGTTAACGAACGTCCGTTATTTAATCCGTTCGTCGTTTTCTTTTAATCGGATTTAATCCGTTATTTTTCTGATTCGATTTCAGATCCGATTTTGAATCTGTTTTATTTCTCGCTCGTTTATCGGAATCAGTGATTCAAGCGCTGGAGTTTAAAGAACGAAACCGCCGTTCCGACTAACCTACTTTCACAGAGTTTTGCTACTGTGAAATTTTGACCTAGTTTCAGATTTGCAAAACCGAGTCGTTCTCTCTCGAGTTTCGACTTTCGATGTTTATTTTGATTCGAACCTTTTGCAACCAGGGTTCTTAAGTTGAACTTTCTGGTTAGATCTTTTATTCGAGATTTCCCCGTGCATTAGATGAGTACTTATTCTATGCTTGTTGTTTGTCTGCGTTAGATCACCCGGAGTGCGCCGCTTGTTACTTCGAGTCTCTAGGTCTCGCGGATCATCAGCAAGGCAAGTAACACTTTGATCATACTCTTCTCATACCCAGTTTTATGCATTAGATCTATTCCTCAAACACTTGCATGATTAGGATCTAATTAAATTGTGGGTTGGGAAGTAGATTGAGGTAGTACCTATTACCTGTTTTACTTATGAAACCTTGGGAGTTACTTCTACGTTTGCTTGTTTATGCCATGCTATGCTAGTAGACGTGGATTGGGTGAGTGAATATCCATGACAGATGTGAGATTGTTAATTAATGGTTTATCTAAGGTGGCAACCTAAACACACATCTGGGTGGATTGAGGCACCTGGTTTCTATCGAGACTTGCTGTATTTCTTCGGACCGCCACCGTGCTCTAAGGGATCATAAGATTATTCAAACTGGAAACTTCCGTGTGCAGCCACAAGCCGCTTATGGGCTCTGGCGTAGTTGACTAAGTTGTGCGAACTCTTACGGGTAGGCTAGCTGATGTAGGGGATGTAGGTTGGTACGGTCTACCCACATGTAAGGTGCTAGCGCTTCGAAGACTATGTCTCGGTCATCCGTTTCTCAAACACCATGTAGTCACGAGAACCAAGCGGAGGCGATCGAGTCTTGTGGGGAAAAGTGCACAAACCTCTGCAGAGTGTACAAACTAATCATGATTAGCCGTGTCCCCGGTTATGGACAATTTGAGTATCTGGTAATTGAATATCATGTGAATCTCAACATGTTACCTCTAATAAAAGTTATTGGGTTTTGATGAGTACTTTTAATTGGGATTGAGGATGCTGTCAACCATTCTCAATGTTTAACAACCACCATGATAGTTAAATAAAAACTATTCCTTTGATGTAGGGAAAAATCAGCTTTATGCAAATGTAACCGTAGAGCTTTACCACCAGCCATATATGCATGTAGTATAGGCTATTTTCCTTCATTGCTCTTATGTGTTACATTGCCAGCATATTCCATGTGCTGACCCGTTTTCGGGCTGCAACTTTCACGTTGCAGACTTTTCGAATTTATTTAGTAAGGTGTTAGGTCGTGGTTCTATACTCAGTGATGCCGTTGGAGTTGATGGACTCGCTTATCTTCCAAGCCTTCCGCTGTTATTATTAGATGGCCTTAAGCCATATTATTGTAATAAGTTCCCTTGTGGACAACGATGTAATAAGTGTGTGATTGCTACTCTGCAATAAATCCTTGAAATCTTGTGTGGTGTCAAGATTCTCGATCCGGGGATGACACTGAGCACAGAGACTGGATCCATTCGGGTCTGGTCGCTACACCATCTAGCTAATAACTATGGACCCAAAGGTCTGAGGTAAACTACTCACACATCATTGGAGAGGCTATGGTGTTGATGTAGAAGCCCTCTGTGATCAATGCCGCCTCTGGCGGAGCGCCGGAAAAGGCCCCAAGATGGGATCTCACAGGTGCAGAAGGTTGCGGCGGTGGAATTAGGTTTTTGGCTCCGTATCTGATAGTTTGGGGTATGTAGGTATATATAGGAGGAAGAAGTACGTCGGTGGAGCAACATGGGCCCCACGAGGGTGGAGGGCGCGCCCAGGGGGGCTGGTAGGCACGCCCCCATGCCTCGTGCTCTCCTGGTTGATTTCTTGACGTGGACTCCAAGTCCTCCGGATCACGTTTGTTCCGAAAATCACGTTCCCGAAGGTTTCATTCCGTTTGGACTCCGTTTAATATTCTTTTTCTGCGGAACACTGAAATAGGCAAAAAAACAACAATTTGGGCTGGGCCTCCGGTTAATAGGTTAGTCCCAAAAATAATATAAAAGTGTATAATAAAGCCCATTAACATCCAAAACGGAATATAATATAGCATGGAACAATAAAAAAATTATAGATACGTTGGAGACGTATCAAGCATCCCCAAGCTTAATTCCTGCTCGTCCTCGAGCAGGTAAATGATAAAAACAGAATTTTGGATGTGGAATGCTACTTAGCATAATTTTCAGTGTAATTCTCTTAATTGTGGTATGAATATTCAGATCCGAAATATTCAAGACAAAAGTTTAATATTAACATAAAAATAATAATACTTCAAGCATACTAACTAAGCAATTATGTCTTCTCAAAATAACATGGCCAAAGAAAGTTATCCCTACAAAATCATATAGTCTGGCTATGCTCTATCTTCACCACACAAAGTATTTAAATCATGCACAACCCCGATGACAAGGCAAGCAATTGTTTCATACTTTTGGTGTTCTCAAACTTTTTCAATCTTCACGCAATACATGAGCGTGAGCCATGGATATAGCACTATATGTGGAATAGAATGGTGGTTGTGGAGAAGACAAAAAAAGGAGAAGATAGTCTCACATCAACTAGGCGTGTCAACGGGATATGGAGATGCCCATTAATAGATATCAATGTGAGTGAGTAGGGATTGCCATGCAACGGATGCACTAGAGCTATAAGTATATGGAAGCTCAACAAAAGAAACTAAGTGGGTGTGCATCCAACTCGCTTGCTCACGAAGACCTAGGGCATTTTGAGGAAGCCCATCATTGTAATATACAAGCCAAGTTCTATAATGAAAAATTCCCACTAGTATATGAAAGTGACATCATAGGAGACTCTCTATCATGAAGATCATGGTGCTACTTTGAAGCACAAGTGTGTTAAAAGGATAGTAACATTGTCCCTTCTCTCTTTTTCTCTCATTTGTTTGGGCCTTTTCTCCTTTTTATGGCCTCTTTTTTTTCGTCCGGAGTCTCGTCCCGACTTGTGGGGGAATCATAGTCTCCATCATCCTTTACTCACTTGGGACAATGCTCTAAAAATGATGATCATCACACTTTTATTTACTTACAACTCAACAATTACAACTCAATACTTAGAACAAAATATGACTCTATGTGAATGCCTCCGGCGGTGTACCGGAATATGTAATGAATCAAGAGTGACATGTATGAAAGAATTATGAACGGTGGCTTTGCCACAAATACGATGTCAACTTCATGATCATGTGAAGCAATATGACAATGATGGAGCGTGTCATAGTAAATGGAACGGTGGTAAGTTGCATGGCAATATATCTCGGAATGGCTATGGAAATGCCATGATAGGTAGGTATGGTAGATGTTTTGAGGAAGGTATATGGTGGGTGTATGATACTGGCGGAAAGTGCGCGGTATTAGAGAGGCTAGCAATGGTGGAAGGAAGAGAGTGCGTATAATCCATGGACTCAACATTAGTCACAAAGAACTCATATATTTATTGCAAAAATCTACAAGTTATCAAAGCAAAGTATTACACGCATGCTCCTAGGGGGATAGATTGGTAGGAAAAGACCATCGCTCGTCCCCGACCGCCACTCATAAGGAAGACAATCAATAAATAAATCATGCTCCGACTTCATCACATAACGGTTCACCATACGTGCATGCTACGGGAATCACAAACTTTAAGACAAGTATTCCTCAAATACACAACTACTCAACTAGCATGACTCTAATATCACCATCTTTATATCTCAAAACAATTATCAAGCATCAAACTTCTCATAGTATTCAACACACTCATAAGATAATTTTTACTAATCTTGGATGCCTATTACTTTAGAACTAATTTCTCAATTTAAGAAAATTACCATGCTGTTTTGTAGGACTCTCAAAATAATATAAGTGAAGCATGAGAGAACAATAGTTTCTATAAAACAAATCCACCACCGTGCTCTAAAAGATATAAGTGAAGCACTAGAGAAAAAACTATATAGCTCAAAAGATATAAGTGAAGCACATAGAGTATTCTAATAAATTCTGAATCATGTGCGTGTCTCTCAAAAGGTTTGTATAGCAAGAATGATTGTGGCAAACTAACAAATAAATACTCAAATAATACAAGACGCTCCAAGCAAAACACATATCATGTGGTGAATAAAAATATAGCTCCAAGTAAAGTTACCGATGGAAGTAGACGAAAGAGGGGATGCCTTCCGGGGCATCCCCAAGCTTTGGCTTTTTGGTGTCCTTAGATTATCTTGGGGTGCCATGGGCATCCCAAGCTTAGGCTCTTGCCACTCCTTGTTCCATAATCCATCAAATCTTTTACCCAAAACTTGAAAACTTCACAACACAAAACTTAGCAGAAAATCTCGTGAGCTCTGTTAGCGAAGGAAAACAAAACACCACTTCAAGGTACTGTAATGAACTCATTATTTATTTATATTGTTGTTGAACCTAATGTATTCCAACTTCTCTATGGTTTATAAATTATTTTATTAGCCATAGATTCATCAAAATAAGCAAACAACACACGAAAAACAGAATCTGTCAAAAACAGAACAGTCTGTAGTAATCTGTAACTAACGCAAACTTATGGAACTCAGAAAAATCTACCAAAATAGGAAGACCTAGAAAATTTGTTTATTGATCTACTGCAATTATAATAAGTATTTTATCACGTTCTAGTGATTTTTAACAATTGTTTTCATGAACAGAAAGTTTCTGGAATTTACAGCAAGATCAAATAACTATCATCCAAGAAGATCCTATAGGTTTAACTTGGCACAAACACTAACTAAAAAAAATAAAAAAATATAACCAGAGGCTAGATCAAATATTTATTCCTAAACATAATCAAAAATAAATAAAATAAAATAAAATTGGGTTGCCTCCCAACAAGCGCTATCGTTTAACGCCCCTAGCTAGGCATAAAAGCAAGGATAGATGTAGGTATTGCTATCGTTGGTAGGCAATTCTTCAATAAGACACCTATAACCCTTAGGAGTTTCTTTCTTTCTATTAATTATCAAACTTATAGGCACGAAATCGAAAAAATCATTTGCAGCAAATGGTTCCTTAATGATAGCAAAAAGATTGGGATGAACACTTATTGATTTGAGATCCGCACTTTCCTTACTAGAGGATTCACCCTTATTTGTAGGAACATACATAATCTTGGAAATTTTGGTAGGAGGATTGGAAGTGTTCTTTACGGAAGAAAAGGCGGTCCCCAAGTTGGTAATGATACCTTCAAGTTTATCGATTCTAGTAGAATCTTGAATTATTCTTTCATTAACTATGGGTTACTTTTCTTTAAAATCTTTCAAAGTGACTCCTACCTTAGATCCATATTGAGTAATTTGATTATGGATCTTTTTATCCAAATTCTCAATCAATTCCGTAGTGGCAACTTTATTTTCAAGCCTTTGCATCACATGTTCCAAAGTTAACATAGTTCCATTAACCAAAAGAGGTGGTGAGCCAAATAAATCTATCATAGCATTATAAGAATCAAAAGTATGGCTACCCAAGAAATTCCCTCCGGTAATGGTATAAAGAATATACCTATACAGGGGAGTGATGCCTACATAAAAATTGCAAAGAAGAATGGTAGTAGATTGCTTTCGGGTAGATCTATTTTGAGCATTGCAGATTCTATACCAAGCATCTTTTAGATTTTCTCCCTCCCTTTGTTTAAAATTAAGAACTTCATTCTTGGGAGATAAAGGAGTGGATAAAGGACTAGCCATAACGATGAAACAAGCGGAAAAGAGGCGAACGGAAAAGAGAGGGCGAATAAAACTGCAAGGGTGAAGTGGGGGAGAGGAAAACGAGAGGCAAATGACAAATAATGTAATGCGAGGGATAAGAGTTTGTGATGGTTACTTGGTATGTCTTGACTTGACTTGACTTGACTTGGCGCGAATCTCCCCGGCAACGGCGCCAAAAATCCTTCTTGCTACCTCTTGAGCACTGCGTTGGTTTTCCCTTGAAGAGGAAAGGGTGATGCAGTAAAGCAGCTGATACGTCTCCGTCGTATAATTTTTTATTGTTCCATGCCAATATTCTAAATCTTTCATATACTTTTTGGCAACTTTTTATACTATTTTTGGGACTAACATATTGATCCAGCGCCCAGTGCCAGTTCCTGTTTGTTGCATGTTTTTGTTTCGTAGAATATCCATATCAAACAGAGTCCTAACGGGATAAAAATGGACGGAGATTATTTTTGGAATATTCGGAGAATATGGGAAGAAAAATCCACGCGAGACGGTGCCCGAGGGGGGGGGGCACGAGGTAGGGGGGCGCGCCTGCCCCCTCGCGGGCCCCCCGTAAGGCGGTTGATGCCCTTCTTCGGCCGCAAGAGATCTAATTTTTAGGAAAAAATCATGGCTAAGATTTCAGTCCAATCGGAGTTACGGATCTCCATATATATACGAAACGGTGAAAGGGCATTCGACCAGAACGCAGAAACAGAGAGAGACAGAGAGACAGATCCAATCTCGGAGGGGCTCTCGCCCCTCCCATGCCATGGAGGCCAAGGACCAGAGGGGAAACCCTTCTCCCATCTAGGGAGGAGGTCAAGGAAGAAGAAGAAGAAGGGGCCCCCTCTCCCCCTCTCTTCCGCTGGAGCTGGAACGCTGTCGTGGCCACCATCACCATCACCGCGATCTTCACCAACACCTCCGCCATCTTCACCAACATCTCCATCACCTTCTCCCTTCTATCTACAACGGTCCAATCTCCCGTAACCCGCTGCACCCTCTACTTGAACATGGTGCTTTATGCTTCATATTATTATCCAATGATGTGTTGCCATCTATGATGTCTGAGTAGATTTTCGTTGTCCTATCGGTGGCTGATGAATTGCTATGATTGATTTAATTTGCTTGTGGTTATGTTGCTGTCCTTTGGTGCCCATCATATGAGCGCGCGCGTGGATCACACCATAGGGTTAATTGTATGTTGATAGGACTATGTATTGGAGGGCAAGAGTGACAGAAGCTTCAACCTAGCATAGAAATTGATGCATACGGGATTGAAGGGGGACCAATATAACTTAATGCTATGGTTGGGTTTTACCTTAATGAACGTTAGTAGTTGCGGATGCTTGCTACTAGTTCCAATCATAAGTGCATAGAATTCCAAGTCAGGGATGACATGCTAGCAGTGGCCTCTCCCACATAAAACTTGCTATCGGTCTAGTAAAGTAGTCAATTGCTTAGGGACAATTTCGCAACTCCTATCACCACTTTTCCACACTCGCTATATTTACTTTATTGTTTCTTTATCTAAACAGCCCCTACTTTTTATTTACGCGCTCTTTATTATCTTGCAAACCTATCCAAAAACACCTACAAAGTACTTCTAGTTTCATACTTGTTTCCGGTAAAGCGAACGTTAAGCGTGCGTAGAGTTGTATGGGTGGTCGATAGAACTTGAGGGAATATTTGTTCTACCTTTAGCTCCTCGTTGGGTTCGACACTCTTACTTATCGAAAGAGGCTACAATTGATCCCCTATACTTGTGGGTTATCAGTAGTGTAAGTATTTCCCTCAGTTTTTGAGAACCAAGTTATCAATCCAGTAGAAGATCACACACGAGTCCTACACACCTACACAAACAAATAAGAACCTCGCAACCAACACGATAAAGGGGTTGTCAATCCCTCAACGGTCACTTACGAGAGTGAGGTATGATAGATATGATAAGATAATATTTTTGGTATTTTTATGATAAAGAGAAATAAAGATGCAAAGTAAAATAAAAGGAAAAAGAAATAACTAAGTGTTGGAAGATTAATATAATGGAAAATAGACCCGGGGGCCATAGATTTCACTAGTGGCTTCTGTCAAGAGCATAAGTATTATGGTGGGTGAACAAATTACTGTTGAGCAATTGATAGAATTGAGCATAGTTATGAGAATATCTAGGTATGATCATGTATATAGGCATCACGTCCGTGACAAGTAGACCGACTCCTGCCCGCATCTACTACTATTACTCCACACATCGACCGCTATCCAGCATGCATCTAGAGTATTAAGTTCATAAGAACAGAGTAACGCTTTAAGCAAGATGACATGATGTAGAGGGATAAACTCATGCAATATGATATAAACCCCATCTTGTTATCCTCGATGGCAACAATACAATCGTGCCTTGCTGCCCTACATCCTTTGGGAAAGGACACATAAGATTGAACCCAAAGCTAAGCACTTCTCCCATTGCAAGAAAGATCAATCTAGTAGGCCAAACCAAACTGATAATTCGAAGAGACTTGCAAAGATAACCAATCATACATAAAAGAATTTAGAGGAGATTCAAATATTGTTCATAGATAAAGTTGATCATAAACCCACAATTCATCGATCTCAATAAACACACCGCAAAAGAAGATTACATCGAATAGATCTCCAGGAGAATCGTGGAGAACTTTGTATTGAGATCCAAAGAGAGAGAATAATCCATCTAGCTAATAACTATGGACCCGAAGGTCCGAGGTAAACTACTCACACATCATCGGAGAGGCTATGGTGTTGATGTAGAAGCCCTCCGTGATCAATGCCCCCTCCGGCGGAGCGCCGGAAAAGGCCCCAAGATGGGATCTCACGGTATGTAAGGTTGCGGCGGTGGAATTAGGTTTT
Organism: Aegilops longissima; assembly: GCA_021605205.1. Lineage (NCBI taxonomy): Eukaryota > Viridiplantae > Streptophyta > Magnoliopsida > Poales > Poaceae > Aegilops > Aegilops longissima. The sequence goes on from CM038678.1 coordinate 312,008,610, forward strand.
TGGCTCCGTATCTGATAGTTTGGGGGTACGTAGGTATATATAGGAGGAAGAAGTACGTCGGTGGAGCAACATGGGCCCCACGAGGTTGGAGGGCGCGCCCAGGGGGGTAGGCGTGCCCCCTGCCTCGTTCTCTCCTGGTTGATTTCTTGACGTTGACTCCAAGTCCTCTGGATCACGTTTGTTCCAAAAATCACGTTCTTGAAGGTTTCATTCCGTTTGGACTCCGTTTGATATTCTTTTTCTGCGAAACACTGAAATAGGCAAAAAACCAGCAATTTGGGCTGGGCCTCCGGTTAATAGGTTAGTCCCAAAAATAATATAAAAGTGTATAATAAAGCCCATTAACATCCAATACAGAATATAATATAGCATGGAACAATAAAAAATTAGAGATACGTTGGAGACGTATCACAATGCTTATGTGAAAAAGATTCAACCTGATAAGCTCGAACCCAAATCGGAGAAATGTATCTTCATTGGATACCCAAAGGAAACTTTTGGGTACACCTTCTATCACAGGTCCGAAGGCAAGACATTCGTTGCTAAGAATGGATCCTTTCTAGAGAAGGAGTTTCTCTCGAAAGAAAGGAGTGGGAGGAAAGTAGAACATGATGAGGTAACTATACCTGCTCCCTTATTGGAAAGTAGTTCATCACAGAAATCAGTTCCTGTGACGTCTATACCAATTAGTGAGGAAGCTAATGATGATGATCATGAAATTTCAGATCAAGTTGCTACTGAACCTCGTAGGTTAACCAGAGTAAGATCCGCACCAGAGTGGTACGGTAATCCTGTTCTGGATGTTATGTTACTAGACCATGACGAACCTAAGAACTATGAAGAAGCGATGGTGAGCCCAGATTCCGCAAAATGGCTTGAGGCCATGAAATCTGAGATGGGATCCATGTATGAGAACAAAGTGTGGACTTTGGTTGACTTGCCCGATGATCTGCAAGCCATTGAGAATAAATGGATCTTCAAGAAGAAGGCTGACGCTGACGGTAATGTTACTGTCTATAAAGCTCGACTTGTTGCAAAAGGTTTTCGACAAGTTCAAGGGATTGACTACGATGAGACTTTCTCTCACGTAGCGATGCTTAAGTCTGTCCGAATCATGTTAGCAATTGCCGCATTTTATGATTATGAAATTTGGCAAATGGATGTCAAAACTGGATTCCTAAATGGATTTCTGGAAGAAGAGTTGTATATGATGCAACTGGAAGGTTTTGTCGATCCAAAGGGAGCTAACAAAGTGTGCAAGCTCCAGCGATCCATTTATGGACTGGTGCAAGCCTCTCGGAGTTGGAATAAACGTTTTGATAGTGTGATCAAAGCATATGAATTTATACAGACTTTTGGAGAAGCCTGTATTTACAAGAAAGTGAGTGGGAGCTCTGCAGCATTTCTGATATTATATGTAGATGGCATATTGTTGATTGGAAAAGATATATAATTTCTGGATAGCATAAAGGGATATTTGAACAAGAGTTTTTCAATGAAGGACCTCGGTGAAGCTGCTTATATATTGGGCATCAAGATCTATAGAGATAGATCAAGACGCTTAATTGGACTTTCACAAAGTACATACCTTGACAAAGTTTTGAAGAAGTTCAAAATGGATCAAGCAAATAAAGGGTTCTTGCCTGTGTTACAAGGTGTGAAGTTGAGTAAGACCCAATGCCCGACCACTGCAGAAGATAGAGAGAAGATGAAAGATGTTCCCTATGCTTCAGCAATAGGCTCTATCATGTATGCAATGTTGTGTGTGTGTCTTGCTATAAGTTTAGCAGGGAGGTACCAAAGTAATCCAGGAGTGGATCACTGGACAGCGGTCAAGAACATCCTAAAATACCTGAAAAGGACTAAGGATATGTTTCTTGTTTATGGAGGTGACAAAGAGCTAGTCATAAATGGTTACGTCGATGCAAGCTTTGACACTGATCCGGACGATTCTAAATCGCAAACCGGATATGTGTTTACATTGAACGGTGGAGCTGTCAGTTGGTGCAGTTCTAAACAAAGCGTTGTGGCGGGATCTACGTATGAAGCGGGCTACATAGCTGCTTTGGAAACAACAAATGAAGGAGTCTGGATGAAGGAGTTCATATCCGATCTAGGTGTCATACCTAGTGCATCGGGTCCAATGAAAATCTTTTGCGACAATACTGGTGCAATTGCCTTGGCAAAGGAATCCAAATTTCACAAGAGAACCAAGCACATCAAGAGACGCTTCAACTCCATCCGGGACCAAGTCCAGGTGGGAGACATAGAGATTTGTAAGATACATACGGATCTGAATGTTTCAGACCCGTTGACTAAGCCTCTTCCATGAGCAAAACATGATCAACACCAAGGCTCCATGGGTGTTAGAATCATTACTGTGTAATCTAGATTATTGACTCTAGTGCAAGGACGTCAAGCTTCACTTCAGTCCATAACTGAAGGAATGGAGAACCAGACTGCTGCTAATGAAATAGTGAAGGCAATATGCCCTAGAGGCAATAATATAGTTATTATTTATTTCCTTATATCATGATAAATGTTTATTATTCATGCTAGAATTGTATTAACCGGAAACATAATACTTGTGTGAATACATAGATAAACAGAGTGTCACTATTATGCCTCTACTTGACTGGCTCGTTGATCAAAGATGGTTATGTTTCCTAGCCATAGACATGAATTGTCAATTGATTAACGGGATCACATCATTAGGAGAATGATGTGATTGACTTGACCCATTCCGTTAGCTTAGCACTTGATCGTTTAGTATTCTGCTATTGCTTTCTTCATGACTTATACATGTTCCTATGACTATGAGATTATGCAACTCCCATTTATCGAGGAACACTTTGTGTGCTACCAAACGTCACAACGTAACTAGGTGATTATAAAGGTGCTCTACAGGTGTCTCCAAAGGTACTTGTTGGGTTGGCATATTTCGAGATTAGGATTTGTCACTCCGATTGTCGGAGAGGTATCTCTGGGCCCACTCGGTAATACACATCACTATAAGCCTTGCAAGCATTGTAACTAATGAGTTAGTTGCGGGATAATGTATTACAGAACGAGTAAAGAGACTTGCCGGTAATGAGATTGAACTAGGTATTGAGATACCGATGATCGAATCTCGGGCAAGTAACATACCGATGACAAAGGGAACAACGTATGTTGTTATGCGGTTTGACCGATAAAGATCTTCGTAGAATATGTGGGAGCCAATATGAGCATCTAGGTTCCGCTATTGGTTATTGACCATAGACGTGTCTCGGTCATGTCTACATAGTTCTCGAACCCGTAGGGTCCGCACGTTTAAAGTTTGGTGACGATCGGTAATATGAGTTTATGTGTTTTGATGTACCGAAGGTAGTTCGGAGTCCCGGATGAGATCGGGGACATGACGAGGAGTCTCGAAATGGTCGAGACATAAAGATCGATATATTAGATGACTACATTCGGACATCGGAAAGGTTCCGAGTGATTCGGGTAATTTTCAGAGTACCAGAGAGTTACGGGAATTCGTCGGGGAGCTTAATGGGCCAAGATGGGCCTTAGTGGAGAAGAGGAGGGGCGGCTAGGGCTGGCCGCGTGCCCCTCGCCCTCTAGTCCGAATTGGACAAGGAGGCGCGCCTTTCCTTCCCCTCTCTCCTTCCTTCCTTTCCCCTCCTACTCCAACTAGGAAAAGAGGGAGTCCTACTCCTGGTGGGAGTAGGACTCCTCCCTGGCGCGCCCTCCTCCTGGCCGCCGGCCTCCTCCCCCTGATCCTTTATATACGGGGACAGGGGGCACCTCTAGACACAACAATTGATCTCTTGATCTCTTAGCTGTGTGCGGTGCCCCCCTCCACCATATTCCACCTCGGTCATATCGTAGCGGTGCTTAGGCGAAGCCCTGCGTAGGTAGCATCATCATCACCGTCACCACGCTGTCGTGCTGACGGAACTCTCCCGTGAAGTTCTGCTGGATCGGAGTTCGCGGAACATCATCAAGCTGAACGTGTGCTGAACTCGGAGGTGTCGTACATTCGGTACTTGGATCTGTCGGATCGTGAAGACGTATGACTACATCAACCGCGTTGTGCTAACGCTTCCGCTTTTGGTCTACGAGGGCACGTGGACAACATTCTCCCCTCTCGTTACTATGCATCACCATGATCCTGTGTGTGCGTAGGATTTTTTTTGAAATTACTACGTTCCCCAACAAACAGCCACTAAAATTCCTCAGTCTGAAGTTCCTGAAGTTGTGACTCAAGAGGTTGTGAGGCCGTCAACTGCAAATCTCCAGCACAAGCCACAAAATTCTCATGCAAAGTGGCCAAAATTCAAGGCTGACGATTTCTTCGCTGAGCATCATTTCTTCACTAATGCAAATCCATATGACTCAGCAAGACTTAGGCGCAAGAGATTCTGGATTGCAAGCTAGATGAACTTTTATGAAGCTGGTCTCTTTGACAAGGACACCGTATTTCAGCACCGTCAAATTCCTCATGTGGATATGGAGTCCATTCCTGGCTTCCAACTTGTTCTGAATGTTCTTCACGAAGTTGGACTCCTCAATTTTTGTGCTGATATCTGTGATTGGAATGAAGAACTAACTCTTCAATTCTATGCAACTCTACACCTCACTAGAAATGTGGCTTATGTCAATTCATGGGTGCTTCACTGGATGATTGAGTACACTCACTATAAAGCTCCGACCTGTGAATTGCTTCATGTAGTTCCAGTTAGCCCTCCTGCTGAAGGCGCAAGGCTAATATATGAAGAACCTAAACTTCAAAATCATCTGATGCAAGTGCTGATGAAGCCTTTGTGGCCTGACCAAGATCCAAGAACCACCTTCCTAGTGAAGGATTTGTTATATGTGCCAAGAACCATCTATCACACATTGACCAAAACCCTCAGTCCAATCAAAGGCCACAATTCTGAAGAAGAAGTTGTTGGCATCATGAAGCATCTGTTGTTCAACATCATACATGGGATTCCCATTAACTATCACGATTTCTTCATGAGGACTCTGGCGAATGTTGCACTGTCACCGTTTGAATTGAAGCCCTATGCTCCTTGGATCATGAAATTCATCAGAACCAGGTCTTCAATTCACTACAAGGTAGATTTTCAGGATCACCTCAGCTTTCTGCCTCCTAATGAAGTCCTCATAAGGACTATTTCTTCAGTTGATGAAAAAGACAAAGCTGCTGACATTGATGATGGCACTCGTCCATTGGATGGTCAATTTTCCGTAAGGCTGCATCTTACTCCACCAATGATAACTCTACTACTCAAGATTCTGCCGCCAGAGCCCATGAGCAAAATCCTCAAGCCACTGCCCCACGAGTGATGACTGATCGTCAGCTTCTTCTAAGTCTTCATCATAAGGTCGATCACAATCACGAGTGGGTCAAGTGTCAATTTGGCTCACTTCTTCAGAACATTACTATCACGCAAAACACTGTGAAGAAGAATCACTATTATGCGCATGAAATCTTTGATCCCACTTGGGCTATTCTGTCTCATCTTTACAGTGACAAAGACCTCAAGAAGATGGAATTTCAACGGAACTTTGACTGGGCTCATCCTCCTTTGAAGAAATTCAAGAAGGTCAAAGTTCCTCAGCTGGTCACCACTTCATATTCATCATCACGTGAGCCGGATGAAGCTGAAGATATCAACGACACTACGGCAGGCCCTACAACAACAAACGGCCCCAACAATGCTGGCGCTCCTCCATCGACCTCATGATAATATTCGTCAGGGGCGTTAGTCCTCATTTTTCGTCCCTTTTGGTCATTCAATGACAAAGGGGGAGAAATTTGAGTTAGTCTTCAAGCGGGTCTTATATATGTGCTATTTTCTCTCTCTCATTAAGTTACAACTCTCGCTCTTTTGAAATGTTTGTTGATTGAGTTGTAAAGTTAAGTCTGATGGTGGTCTGATACTTTTGAACCGATTTCTACATTCTTACTTCCTCAAGTACCTTAATGCACGCATGCTAAATTTCGTCAGACACCATTTTTCTTCATGCATTTCAAATTCTTAATATTATATATTAAATGCGTGTATGGATTACAAGATATAGGGGGAAATCTCCATGATATTATTCTAGAATGTACATTTGCAATCCAAAGCAAATTCCTCAATATGCACATCTTCATGGGGATTTCTTCTATATCTTGCAATCAAATTCCGCAACATAAGTATTTACACATCATATGTTTATCCCCATCAAAAACTTAACCTATTTTTCATCAATCACCAAAAAGGGGGAGACTGTAAGAGCATCTAGTGCCCCTTAGTGATTTTGGTGTATTGAAGACTTATAGGTTAAGGGACTAATGTGTTTATGAGTGTACACAGGTTCTTTAAGTCTCTGAGGAGTTTGATATTTCTGAAGAAAGTCAACCCCTAAAAATGAATATCTTCATTTGAAGACTTTGGTTTTCTTGAAGACTTTGAAAATGAGGAAATTGGTGTGACCATGAAGATATTGATATCTATGCGAGGATTATGAAGCATGAAGACTTTTGTTTTCGTAGTTTCATTTTTTCCTTTCTTGGGTCATAGGAAACACCGTACTATTAAAGGGGGTCGAGGTAAAACTAAGGAAATCAAGCGATGCTCATCTCAAATCCTATACCTACCCAATCCTTCGAGTGAAGCATTTGGAAATCTCATATAGTTCAGTCAATTTCTTCATTGACAGAGACGAAGATCTTCCAGTCTCTGAGGAATTTGTTCTGACTGAGGAGTTAGGAATTCGCCAGTGCGGATTGCCTACAAGTGAGGAACATGATAGCCCTGAGGAATTTGAGAGCTTAAATTTCTGACCATTGCTGTGCTATGCGCCAGCTGTCCCAAATATCTTATCCACCTAACGGTCATATCATTGAAGGGCATTTATGTCTTATCATGTCGGGCTGCTCCCCGGCTATAAATAGCTGCCCCCTCAACCACTAGCTGGTTGGCTGCTCCGAGAGAAACTGACACTTGTCATTTAGAGCATCCCGTCCTCCGAGGACTTTGAGAGAAAATCATCAGTGAGGAAAAACCCAAAACCCCAACACCTACAACCCAAAGTGATTGAGAATCACTGAAGAGATTGTTCCTGTGTGGAACCGACGGTTGTTACCTTTGAAGACTGTGCATCTTCTAGACGGTTAGGCGTCATGATCTAGAGCATCCAAGAGGAATTGTGGATCGCCGAGTGACCAAGTCTGTGAAGGTTTGGGAGTCACCTGAAGACTTACCACGAGTGATTGGGCGAGGTCTGTGTGACCTTGGCTCAAGGAGAATACAACAAGGATTGTGTGTCCATGTAGCGACCCGACCTCAGGCGGTCAGGTCTCTGTGCTTAAGTGTCATCCCTGGATCGGTATTGCTGACACACACAATACTCAAGGATTTATAACAGAGTTCAATCACACACTTATAACATGGAATGTCTCAAAAGAGAACTTATTACAATAATATGGCTGAAGGCCATCTAAATAAGATAACAGCGGAAGCTTCGAAGGTAGAAGAGTCCATCCAACTCCACGGCAAAACTGAGTGCATGACAACGACCTAGCGCACCTTACTCTTCGTCTGAAAATTCTGCAACATAATACGTTCCAACCTGTGTAGGTCAGCACATGGAATATGCTGGCAAGATAACACTATAGAGAAATGAACAAATAGCATCTATCATCACATGCATATTTGGCTGGTGGAGGCTCTACGGTTATCATTTGCATAAAGCTAGTTTTTCCCTACAACACTGGAATATGTTTTATTTAACTACAAAGTTGGTTGAAAACATTGAGAATGGTAACCCCATCTCAATCCCAAAATAATAATTAATAACCCAACAAATTAATTAAGTAACATGATGAGATCAACATGATAATTCAAGCACCAGATACTCAAGATGTCCATAACCGGGGACACGGCTCACCATGATTAGTTTGTACACTCTACAGAGGTTTGCGCACTTTTCCCCACAAGACTCTATCTCCTCCGTTAAATTTCTCGCACTGCATGATGTTTGAGAAAACGGATGACCGAGACACAGTCTTTCAGAAGCGTTAGCTCGTTACGGCGGGTAGATCGTACCACCTACATCCCCTGCATCTGCTAGTCTACCACTGTAAGAGCTCACACAACATACTCAACTATGCCAGAGCCCATAATGGCTTGTGGCTGCACATGGAAGTTTCCAGCATGAATAACATAATGATCCCTTTGAGCCTGGGTGGCGAATCATAGGAAAATCACACGGATACCCCGGGATCTCCTTGGACAACACTGGATTCCCCAGGTGCCCACAAACAATCCACCTAGATATGTATTAAAGTAGCCACCTTAAGTTATCCCTTATTCATAATAATACTCACATCTGTCATGAATCACTCAAACCAAACCACGTATACGAGCATAGCATAGCAGTATAGGCATAACATAGTAAATACCCAGGGTTTGATACAGGACAATAGGTGCTACCTCATCATCTACTTCCCAATATCCACATGTTAATCAAATCCTACTCATGCAGTGTTTGAGGGTTGAAACTAATGCATAAAAACTGGGTAATAAAGGGATATGATCAAAGTGTTACTTGCCTTGTACTGTTGATGAAGATGATTCACACTCATAACTCCTGATAGTTCCACTCGTCACACTCCAGTCAATCTATCGTGAGAAAGCAATAGTAACCACACATAAGCAATCAAGCAAAAGAATCGAAGAAAAGATCTTGGAAAACTTTGAAAACAAGCAATTAACTCTTGCAACAGAAAACAATTTCTAACAGTACCAAAATTAAGTGAATTTGGCCTTATCAGAAAGTTTAGAGCAAGAGCTTAAATTTGCAAAAAGAATCAATTAAATCGGAGTTATAAAACTTGAGTTATGAACAAAAGAAGTTTGAATTAAAATCTATTTGAAACCAAATTTTAAACTTTCAAAAATATGTTTAAGTTGATTATCTCGAAAGAGGGGATCGAGACGAAGGTTTTGGTGTTGGTTTCACTGGATTTGGACAAACGAGCAAAAAGTAGCGAGGGTTTGAAGTTCAGGGACTACTCTGTAAGAAAAACTATATTCACGGATAGGTCCCTGACCGAAAATAAAATTAAAAAGAAAAAAACTATCGGACGAACGTCCGCTAACAGAGACTAACGAACGAAACTGTTCGTTGAAACGATCTAACCAGTGAAAGTTCGCTAAGTAAACTAAAACTAAAACGAAAAAACCGATCTAAACTAAACCAATCTAAACAAAATAAACTGAGAAAAACCAAACGATTTTATACCGTTTAACCGGAGAAAACCGGCGGCAAGATCCGGCCGCTCCGGTGGTGGGGCGATGGTGGCGAGGCGATGACGATGCGGTGGTGCGGCATGGGGAGGCGGCGGCAAGCAGTGGCGCGAGAGACGACTTCGGTTGTGGGCGCAAGCGGCGGCGGATTTGGTGGGGAGGGGGTGGCGGCTTATAAAGCCCGAGGGGGGAGGACGGTGGCTTGGGCGAGGGGCGCCGGGGTCGGGGCGGCCTCCAGCTCCGGCGGAGTCCGGCTCCCGCACGCGAGGAAGGCGGCGGCGGCTTGGCTGGGCTTCGGCCCAGTTCCGTCTGGAGTTCTTTTAAAAAAAATTGCCGCGAGCAAAAGTCCTAATAAAATATAAAAAAATCTAAAAATACCAGAAACAATTTTCACCGTCCAAACCTAATATTTAGGATAAGATGAACATTTTTCTGGACTAAAATGCAATTTTCAAAAATGCAATTTTTTCTAATTCAAATAAAATAGCAAATAAAATACAAATAAAATAATAATTTGATTTTAAAATTTCTTCTCCAATATTTCTCTTTTGTTGAAGAAGTCATATTATCTTCTCTCATTTATTTTTATTATTGGAGATAATTGGAAAGAAAAATATTAAAATCAAATTGATCCTCTTTTTAAATTTGAAATAAATTCAAATAGGAAATTTTTTGTGAAACCTCCAACTCTCTCCGTGGGTCCTTGAGTAGCTTAAGATATCTAGGATCACAACCAAAATGCAAATAAAATATGATATGCATATGATGATCAATGTATAACATCCAAATTGAAAATTGGGATGTTACATGAGTGTGAATCATCTTCATCACCAGTACAAGGCAAGTAACACTTTGATCATATCCCTTTATTACCCAGTTTTTATGCATTAGTGTCAACCCTCAAACACTGCATGAGTAGGATTTGATCAACATGTGGGTATTGGGAAGTAGATGATGAGGTAGCACCTATTGTCCTGTATCAAACCCTGGGTATTTACTACGTTATGCCTATACTGCTATGCTATGCCCGTAGACGTGGTTTGGTTTGAGTGATTCATGACAGATGTGAGTATTATTATGAATAAGGGATTACTTAAGGTGGCTACTTTAATACGCATCTGGGTGGATTGTTTGTGGGCACCTGGGGAATCCAGTGTTGTCCAAGGAGATCCCGGGGTATCCATGTGATTTTCCTATGGTTCGCCACCCAGACTCAAAGGGATCATTATGTTATTCATGCTAGAAACTTTCATGTGCAGTCACAAGCCATTATGGGCTCTGGCACAGTTGAGTATGTTGTGTGACCTCTTACAGTGGTAGACTAGCAGATGTAGGGGATGTAGGTGGTACGGTCTACCCGTCGTAATGAGTTAACGCTTCTGAAAGATAGTGTCTCGGTCATCCGTTTCTCAAACATCATGCAATGCGAGAAATTTAACGAAGGAGAGCGAGTCTTGTGGGGAAAAGTGCGCAAACCTCTGCAGAGTGTACAAACTAATCATGGTTACTCGTGTCCCCGGTTATGGACATCTTGAGTATCTGGTGCTTGAATTATTATGTTGATCTCATCACCTTACTTAATTAATTTGTTGGGTTATTAATTATTATTTGAGGATTTAGATGGGGTTACCATTCTCAATTTTTCAACCAACTTTGTAGTTATGTCACAGCCCCAGATCAGCCTTGCTTGACTTTGCCTGCTCATCATGTCGTCATGTTTAAATTCCTAAGAAACTTGAAATGGGGTTGTTGAAACCCTAGCACCAAATGAATTCAACTAGGTTCAAACTTAAAACTTTTCAATGAACCCAAAATGCCCTTCATAAATGTTCAACATCTTTGGTCCTGGCTAAACCCTCTGCCAAAAATGGTTTCATATTTTTGGAGGCTATTCTGGATTTTTGAATTAATTCATAAGTATTTGAATTTGGACATTTAAATCTTATAAATATTTTTAAATGTCCAAATAATCCTGAAAGTACTTGGGGGCTATTGGAAATAATTCAAATAGTGCCCACAATTTTTGTCAGGATTTTACAAAATGAGTTAGTATTTTTACTAATTCAAAACATATCAAAATAAATAGAAAATAGTAACAAAATTAGAGAGAAAGAGAGAGAAGGCCACTGGGCCACTCACAGACCTACAGGCAGCCCACAGGGCTGGCCCAGCCCACCGAGGCATGCTGTCTTCTTCCCCATTCAGTATGCAAAGCAGCTTTCGGTGGCGCGCCGACGTCGCGTGGCCACCTCTGCTTCTTGCCGCCCCTCGGCGTCGCCACAGAGCGCCACGCGCCTCCCCGACCTCTCTCTCACTCTCCCCGAGCTCCTCTCCTCCCCTGCCTCTCCTGCGCGCAGCCACTGAACGGAGCCGCCGCAACCGACGCCGTTCGCTGCGGTCACATCCACCGCCTAGCCTCCCCAGCATGTCCATGAGATCCGCCTCCGTCGTCTACGCCTCCTCGAGGACACACGCACCGCCAGACGCCCCACAACATCGCCATCTTCAATGTCTTCATCGCCGGCCGCCGAAGATCCCCCTCGCCGCTCGCTCGCTCCGGTGCTTCCCCGAGCTCGTCGACCCGCCCAACGTGATCACCGTGAGCTCCTGTCCCGGACACCCCTCTCCCTTACCTCGTTTGCACGCCGTAGCCGCGTCACCTACGCCCGCATGCGCCGCCGCCGACGGTTAAATGCGCCGCGAAGCCCGGTGACCTTTTGGTCCCACGCGTGCGTCCGTTGCACTCGCAACGTCCCGTAGAGCAAAACTAGCACGACAACCGTCTCGTTTGCACACCACAACACCATTCCCTCGAATACCCGAGCTCCGGCCGCCGCCGCTTTCGGCCCGTCGTCGTTCCGGCCACCCCAAAGACCAACCATCATCACCGTTGGATCGCCACACCGCCTGCTACCCGTAGCACCCACCAAGATCGAACCATGGCGGGGCAGCGTTTCCGACGCTCTCGCCGTCTCAGCCTCGCCGGGCGGCTCAACGCCGCAGGTTTGACTCACTGACGGTTGACACCGGGTGGGCCCGATTGACCCTCGGGTCAATGACAAATGGGATCCGCCTGCTAATTAAGTTAGGATTAGGACTAACTAAAAATTAGTTAGACTGATGACACTGACACGCGGGACCCACTGGTCAGTTTGACCTGGACCGCCCTGTTGACCAAGCTGACGTCACAGTGACGCAATGCTGATGCAGTAACTCCTTTTTCTGGATTTATTCTTTTTAGGAAATTCCAGAAAATAGCCAAAACTTCTAAAAATCATATAAAATCAACCGTAGCTCAGAATGAAATAAGTTAAATATGAAAAATGATCAGAAAAATCCAATCTATCCATCTGTACCATTTTCATGCATGTTAGAACAACTTATAGCTGCTGTTTAGCACAAAGCATATAAATGGCATTTTAATATCCATATATGGAGTTTGAATTTGAATCTTGGATTCAAACCAACTTCATTTAATCTGCTGCTAGTTGCATTAGCTCAAATCACAACATTTTGACATGTCATGATCATGCATCATATTGTGCATTGCATTGATTGTGTTCTTCCTTGTTTGCCGGTATTTGTCCCCACTCGGTAGACGACGTACCGACGATGAGTTCGATGACACCGATGAAGAACTATATTATCTTCAGACGTTTCAGGCAAGCAAAACCCCCTTGTTCATTCCGATATAATCCCACTCTCTCGCTCCTGCTCTCTTTTCTGCATTAGGACAACAACGATTCATCTATTACTTGCTGCGGTAGCTGAACCCTTTATCCTCTGCATGACTGTCATTCCACAAGAATTAGATGAAACCCACTAGCATGAGTAGGAGTTGTTTGAGCCTGTTGTGCCTACTCATTCATGCTTGTTTGTCATGCACTCTCTTGCTTAGAGTTGAGTCAGTCCGATTCATCGGGAATGAATTGGAATGGTGTGCGAACATGTCCTCACGTGTGTGAGCTAAGTGTGTGAACACGATTTGGTAAAGGTAGCGGTGAGAGGCCATGTAGGAGTACATGGTGGGTTGTCTCATTGCAGCCGTCCTCGAGGAACTGAGTTACGTGTTTGTGATCCATGAGCAGTTACTACCACACATTGGGATGCTTAAGTGCCCCTCTCGACTTATTAATCAACCTGATCTCTGTCCAGGAGTTGCAACTAGTTTCGGTGTTTGTAGGATATGTGTTGGAGGCCGTGCGTGGCGTTGACCCTAGGGGTGGGCTATGATGCGGTAGATACACCGTGGCTGGTGTACTGGCGCCCGTTTGGTGTCTCGGGAACCCACACACATCGTTTGGGGCCGTGGCGACACCCGGCCGGATCTCCTTGCGGATGGAACCCGAATAGGCGATAAACCTGGACTAGAGACTTGTGTGGTTAGTCGGTCGTGGCCGACTCCTCGCCAAAGCTTCCGCTTGAAGGTTGCGAGATACACGATGTGTACATGGTGGTAAGTGGCGAGTGTGTGTGAAGAAGTACACCCTGCAGGTTAACATCATCTATTTAAATAGCCGTGTCCGCGTAAAAGGACTTCGGGTTGCCTATAACAGTTCATAGACAAGTGAAAGTGGATACTCTAAAATGCGCCAAGATAGCGTGAGTGCTATGGATGGCGTTCTCGTAGGGAGGCGGGGCGGATCCATAGTGGTGTATTGATATGGTGAATATGTGGACTCGTGTGCGCCACCTCAAAAGAGTTACTTGAAGTCGTAGTTCAGGATAGCCACCGAGTCAAAGCTGGCTTGCTGCAGTCAAACTCCACCACCCCTTTGTTGATAATGATGCATGTGTAGTTAGTTCTGATGTAAGTCTTGCTGAGTACATTTGTACTCACGTTTGCTTATTTTATGTTTTGCAAAGAGATGTCAGTCTCGCTAGTAGTTCCGTGTGGACTTCGACGTTTAGCTTGATACTCAGCTACGATCTTGTGCCCTCGGCAGGATCTGGTAGATAGTCAGGCTTCTAAGCCTTTTTCATTTGTAGATGTCTGTACTCAGACATGTTAAGCTTCCGCTTGTGCTTTGACTTGTATGCTCTGAATGTTGGGCCATGAGACCCATCTTTGTAATATCTCGCTCCTCGGAGCCTAATGAATAATATTTGAGTCGTAGAGTTATGTTGCGATGCCATGTTGTATTTACACATATCGAGCATATTGTGTGTATGTTTGAAATGCTTGGTATGTGTGGGATCCGACAATCTAGTTGTTTATCCTTGGCAGCCTCTCTTATGGGGAAATGTAGTCTAGTGCTTCCTTAAGCCATAGTAGTCCGCTTCTGCTCACATTCACGAGTCCTGCTAGCCCGGCACTCTTTTCGGGACACTGACTGGCGGCATGTGTTTCACTTCGTTCTGTATACATCCCTTGAAATGTCACGCGGTGACATCCGAGTCTGCCTAGCTGCTACAGCCGGGTTCACGGAGTCATGTTAGCCAGTGCTACCCGGATTCACACAGCTGGCGACCGACATGCTCGATGTGATTCATGTATGCTGTCCCCATGGGTTAGTTCCTCTTTGGGTTCACGACTAGCCATGTCGGCCGGGTTCTCTGTCATATGGATGCTAGCGACACTATCATATACGTGAGCCAAAAGGCGCAAACGGTCCCGGGCCATGGTAAGGCGACACCCATGGGAATACCGTGCGTGAGGCCGCAAAGTGATATGAGGTGTTACCGGCTAGATTGATGTGACTTGGAATCGGGGTCCTGACAACGTTGGTATCAGAGCCTGACTGCCTGTAGGATTACCAAGCCAAACTGGTCGAAGTTGAGTCTAGAAATGCTTTAATTGTATAAGGGAATTGATTGTGGAAGGGAACGTAAGGCTCTTTTTACTTCTTATAGCTCATGGCCTTCTGATCTGAGTCATCCTCTTCTCTTCTACGGGGTTAAGAACTAGGCTTCTCATCTATCTATTACGATGACGTGTTACTAATCCGTAGACTTATAGAATTGATAGTTTCAAATCCCAGTTCAGTTTTTACTACTTCCGTATGTTCATAGCTGGTCTCGGAACCTTGTTATTGTGATGTTCAGTGGTCATGCCACTATCTTGCAAGATGTCTCAAATCATTTTGAGCATTTACAGCCGTTATGCTGTCCGAGTCATCCCAGGTTTCTAAATAGTATGATGCATTTGCAAATCCTTTCTCTCCATTTCTAATGTTCATTTGGGCCAGGTTAATCACACAAATTAGTATGTTGAGGTACTCCGCTGCCTCGACATATATGTTGGAGTTATTATTATGACCCTAGGTGTTCTAGGAAGTCACCTAGTAATTTAGCAATGTTTTTGTATCCTCGGTGTGATGATTCTAGCCACCGTTCTTGAAAGCATCCCGTGATGCCATTTAGTAGTAGATATTCTATTCCTGGGTTCTTGACCCAAGATTCACTCCACTTACCTCGTGTTGATAGTGTTGCTCGTACCTTTAGGATATTTGTAACTTTGCGATAGTCCTCAAGGTCCGTGGTATTTCCTTCTTCCAAATACTATGAACCGCTTATGGCAGAAGTTCCTCGCTGAACCGAAGGATCACAATCAGAGTACTCTTGAGGAGTTCTCCATTCATAATTGTGAATCTGCCAGTTCTACCTTTCCGCATGGATTATCCGGAAGAAATGTTGAGCTTTGCTCGACATACTAATCTATGCATTCACAACTCAGAAAGTTATATGTTCCTTGAGTTGTTCTCTTTAGTTGTATTCCGACCCTCGTCTGTCAATTGATAGTCAAGAGTATGCGTGCATTCGTTCATCGATACCTATTATTCTTGTGGTCCGTCAAGCCATTCTGTTCTGGAATGACTAGGAGAAACAAACTCCAGCACCTCATCCATTTCTTGGAATGGTCAAAGTAGTTGTATTCCGCAGATCAAAATGCCAATTCAGCTTTTGTTCTGTTCTACCCTGAAGTATTACCCACTTTATGTCAGGAACGTCATGAGAATTGCACCTTCCCTTATGAATTCTTGACGTAGTGATACTTCTTGCCATCATCATTCGCTCCTCGGTTCCGTGTTGTTGCAACCAGAATACCGACAAGTGAATTGTGATGTGTGAAATTAATACTTCTAGCAACCATGTTGCTTGGTAGTAAATGGATAATATTCTCATTCTTAGCATGTTGGTTATTAAATCATCATCCTAAGATTGATAGTGCTGCCTAGTCCTTATTTCTGGTGCACTCTTCGATCAATGAGTTAGGATTGTGTCAATCCCTCACTCTTTTGATCATATCATCTTGCCCTGAAAAGCAAGGTTGTTCTCGAGCTTAGTAACATACCGGTGGTTCGTGATTTTCCGAATATCTTCTCGGAAGTATTACGGGGTTGTTTCCTGACTGTTATGTTGAGCTCGTGATCATGTTGGTTTTCTTCTAACCACCCATTCTCCAAGAATCTGTGTTGAATACCCTGAGCTAGTTGGTTAAGCTGAACAACAACTTGGAGAGTTGGAAGATAAAAGCTTGCCTAACTTAGTTCGTTCCAAAGGGATATTCTTGTGTAGTGTGTGTTGAAGAAAGATGGTATCTTCATCGATTGGTCCTTGTGATCAGTTGTTGGATCTATTGTCTTGTCAAAACTTTGACTTGAGTATGGGCTATTGTCAAGCCAAATCAGAACCAACGATGAATGTTGTCTTACTCGTGGTTGATTCCTCGAGCATACACCATTACATCTTTTGGTCTGACCAATGCTATCACCGTGTTCACATGATGGTGGAAGTCCAGTGATATGGAAATTCTGATGAGTTGCCGTTGAGCCCATCAGCAGCATTTTGTCTCCCCCATGATTCATGTTGAACATCAACCTAGCTTGGAAACTTTGTAAGCAATGCCTTCGTGTTCCGTTCATGAAGCCTATGCTTGGATGGAAGAAGTGACTTCCTCGAATTCATGTGCTTTAGGTGTAAGTTGCCGCCATGAATTTGAGAAAGGCTTGTTTTGCTTCCTTTGGAATCACCCCAAATCAGTCATACATACGTGCGAAGTATTCTGTGGTTTGGAGACTTGCAACCTTCATTCTATATGTATTCTTAGCACACCAAGCCACTGATTGATTTGTTCAAGGAAAAGGAGTTGATGTGCGAATACTAGTTCATGCACAAGACTTCGATATCCTTGTTGATGGTGCCCCACCTGAACTCGGTAGTGTTTTATTATAAGACTACTACGTGGTCATGCTTGTCTGGGACAGCGTGTTCACTTGTATGTAGCAGAACCAGCTCATGTTTTGGAGCTTGCTATCGCGGTTCATTCCCCGAGAATCTCGCAACGCCATCTCGTTGAATTGTGTTGCAAACTTTCTTTTCAGACATGCTGGGTCTGAAGTATCCTATTACCAATCGGATCTGAATCTCAGGCAGATATGATGGTTGGAACATTCCCAACAGTTGCATGTTGTTCCCAGCTTGTACCGCCATTGCGCCAATTCCCATGGGCTTCCCTCTCAGTAATTGTTGTTTAGGATCATCTCCAAAAGTGGTCCTACCATGGGTCCCATCCATTTCCGATGATAAGCAAATCATCCATCATGTTCTCTTCAACAAGGTAGTCCACATCATCCATTCGAATCCGGATATGCCATTCCTTTGAACTCCGCCAAACGATCGATTGTGATTGCCTTAGGCTGGTATGAAGAGTTTCAATGCTCTCTGAATCAAAAGTAATTCTTTTTGCCACTTTAGGTAATGGTTCCACGAGTCACCTTCTCTGAGGTGTCTCGCTATGGTATCATGGCAACTCAAATTCTCGCTACGTTGACAACCGTTCACCACCCTCTTAGGTGTGGAATTGTTGTCTACCTAGTGGACCCTCGTCATCTTTTGCACTCCATTCCTTTAGATGTGTGCTTCGTGTCTCAGCTCGAGAGATGTTTCTATGTCTCGTTCCGTAAGTTGATCTTGTGATCATTAAGATGATCCATCATTGTAGAGTTGTCTCTGTCCTCGTTTTCGATGAAGGTCTCAAAAGCAAAGCCGTTAAAATCAATTGGAGAAATGAATCAACATCTTCGGGAAGGGCAATTGGATCGACAAGTTAGTGTTAGCTAGTGTCCCCTCTGTCTTCTTACCTCACGTCTTGAATCTCAGGACGAGATTCTTGTTTAGTGGGGGTGAGCTGTCACAGCCCCAGATCAACCTTGCTTGACTTTGCCTGCACATCATGTCATCATGTTTAAATTCCTAAGAAACTTGAAATGGGGATGTGAAACCCTAGCACCAAATGAATTCAACTAGGTTCAAACTTAAAACTTTTCAATGAACCCAAAATGCCCTTCATAAATGTTCACCATCTTTGGTCCTGGCTAAACCCTCTGCCAAAAATGGTTTCATATTTTTGGAGGCTATTCTGGATTTTTGAATTAATTCATAAGTATTTGAATTTGGACATTTAAATCTTATAAATATTTTTAAATGTCCAAATAATCCTGAAAGTACTTGGGGGCTATTGGAAATAATTCAAATAGTGCCCAAAATTTTTGTCAGGATTTTACAAAATGAGTTAGTATTTTTACTAATTCAAAACATATCAAAATAAATAGAAAACAGTAACAGAATTAGAGAGAAAGAGAGAGAAGGCCACTGGGCCACTCACCTGGACCTACCTGGCAGCCCACCTGGCTGGCCCAGCCCACCAGGGGCATGCCTGTCTTCTTCCCCATTCCAGCGCACGAAGCAGCTCGGTGGCGAGTGCCGGCGTCGCGCGTGGCCACCTCCTGCTTGCTGTCGCCCCCCCGAAGTTGCCCAGGAGACGCCACGCGCCTCCCCGACCTCTCTCTCTCACTTTCCCCGAGCTCCTCTCCTCCCCTGCCTCTCCTGCGCGCAGCCACCGAACGGAGCCGCCGCCACCGACGCCGTTCGCCGCGGCCACATCCACCGCCTAGCCTCCCCAGCATGTCCAGGAGATCCGCCTCCGTTGTCTACGCCTCCTCGAGGACACATGCACCGCCGGACGCCCCCAACATCGCCATCTTCAACGTCTTCATCGCCGGCCGCCGAAGACCCCCCTCGCCGCTCCGCTCGCTCCGGTGCTTCCCCGAGCTCGTCGACCCGTCCAACGTGATCACCGTGAGCTCCTGTCCCGGACACCCCTCTCCCTTGCATCGTTTGCACGCCGTAGCCACCGCGTCACCTGCGCTCGAATGCGCCGCCGCACGGGTTCGTCACCGGCAAAGCCCCGGTGACCTTTTGGTCTCACGCGTGCGTCCGTTGCACTCGCAACGTCCCGTAGAGCAAAACTAACGCGACAGCCGTCTCGTTTGCACACCACAGCACCATTCCCTCGAACACCCGAGCTCCGGCCACCGCCCGGCTCGACGCCGTCGTCGTTTCCGGCCACCCAGCACCAACCACATCACCGTTGGATCGCCACACCGCCACTACCGTAGCACCCACCAAGATCGAACCATGGCCGGGGCAGCGTTTCCGACGCTCTCCGCCGTCTCAGCCTCGCTGGCGGCTCAACGCCGGCAGGTTTGACCCCGCTGACCGGTTGACCCCGGGTGGGCCCAGTTTGACCCCTCTGGGTCAATGACAAATGGGACCCGCCTGCTAATTAAGTTAGGATTAGGACTAATGAAAAATTAGTTATACTGATGACACTGACACGCGGGACCCACTGGTCAGTTTGACCTGGACCGCCCTGTTGACCAAGCTGACGTCACAGTGACGCAGTGCTGACGCAGTAACTCCTTTTTCTGGATTTGTTCTTTTCTGGAAATTCCAAAAATGGCCAAAACTTCTAAAAATCATATAAAATCAACCGTAGCTCAAAATGAAATAAGTTATATATGAAAAATGATCAGAAAAATCCAATCTATCCATCTGTATCATTTTCATGCATGTTAGAACAACTTATAGCTGCTGTTTAGCACAAAGCATATAAATGGCATTTTAATATCCATATATGGAGTTTGAATTTGAATCTTGGATTCAAACCAACTTCATTTAATCTGCTGCTAGTTGCATTAGCTCAAATCACAGCATTTTGACATGTCATGATCATGCATCATATTGTGCATTGCATTGATTGTGTTCTTCCTTGTTTGCCGGTATTTGTCCCCACTCGGTAGACGACGTACCGACGATGAGTTCGATGACACCGATGAAGAACTATATTATCTTCAGACGTTTCAGGCAAGAAAAACCCCCTTGTTCATTCCGATATAATCCCACTCTCTCGCTCCTGCTCTCTTTTACTGCATTAGGACAACAACGATTCATCTGTTACTTGCTGCGGTAGCTGAACCCCTTTATCCTCTACATGACCTGTCATTCCACAGTAATTAGATGAAACCCACTAGCATGAGTAGGAGTTGTTTGAGCCCTGTTGTGCCTACTCATTCATGCTTGTTTGTCATGCTTGCTACTGCTTAGAGTTGAGTCAGGTCTGATTCATCGGGAATGAATTGGAATGGTGTGTGAACATGTCCTACTGTGTGTGAGCTAAGTGTGTGAACACGATTTGGTAAAGGTAGCGGTGAGAGGCCATGTAGGAGTACATGGTGAGTTGTCTCATTGCAGCCGTCCTCAGGAACTGAGTTCTGTGTTTGTGATCCATGAACAGTTACTACCACGCATTGGAATGCTTAAGTGCCCCTCTCGACTTATTAATCAACTTGATCTTTGTCCAGGAGTTGCAACTAGTTTCTGGTGTTTGTAGGATATGTGTTGGAGGCCGTGCGTAGCGCTGACCCTAGGGGTGGGCTATGATGCGGTAGATACACCGTGGCCCGGTGTACCGAGCGCCCGTTTGGTGTCTCGGGAACCCTGCACACATAGTTTGGGACCATGAGCGACACCCCGGCCGGATCTGTTTGTGGATGGAACCCGAATAGGCGATAAACCTGGACTAGAGACTTGTGTGGTTAGTCAGGTCGTGGCCGACTCCCTCGCCAGGCTTCTGCTTGAAGGTTGTCGAGATACACAACGCTTGTACATGGTGGTAAGTGGCGAGGCGTGTGTGAAGAAGTACACCCTGCAGGTTAACATCATCTATTGAATAGCCGTGTCCGCGAAAAGGGCTTCGGGTTGCCTATAACAGTTCATAGACAAGTGAAAGTGGATACTCTAAAATGCGCAAGATAAGCGTGAGTGCTATGGATGGCGTTCTCCTAGGGAGACGGGAGCGGATCCATAGTGGTGTATTGATATGGTGAATATGTGGACTCGTGTGCGCCACCTCAAAAGAGTTACTTGCGATGTAGTTCAGGATAGCCACCGAGTCAAAGCTGGCTTGCTGCGGTCAAACTCCACCACCCCTTTGTTGATAATGATGCATATGTAGTTAGTTTGATGTAAGTCTTGCTGAGTACATTTGTACTCACGTTTGCTTATTTTATGTTTTGCAGAGAGATGTCGGTCTAGCTAGTAGTTCGATGTGGACTTGACGTTTAGCTTGATACCTCAGCTACGATCTTGTGCCCTCGGCGGAGATCTGGTAGATAGTCGGGCTTCTAAGCCTTTTTCATTTGTAGATGTCTCTACTCGGACATGTTAAGCTTCGCTTGTGCTTTGACTTGTATGCTTCAATGTTGGGTCATGAGACCCATGTTTGTAATATCTCGCTCCTCGGAGCCTAATGAATAATATTTGAGTCGTAGAGTTATGTTGTGATGCCATGTTGTATTTACACATATCGAGCATATTGTGTGTATGTTTGAAATGCTTGGTATGTGTGGGATCCGACAATCTAGTTGTTTATCCTTGGCAGCCTCTCTTATGGGGAAATGTAGTCTAGTGCTTCCTTGAGCCATAGTAGTCCACTACAGCCCGGTTCACGGAGTCCTGCTAGCCCAAAGACTCTTGCTCGGGACACTTGATCTGGCGGCATGTGTTTCACTTTGTTCTGTGTCATCCCTTGAAATGTCACGCGGTGACATCCGAGTCTGCCTAGCCTGCTATAGCCCGGGTTCACCGGAGTCCTGTTAGCCCAGTGCTACAGCCCGGATTCACACGCTACTGACCGACATGCTCGATGTGATTCATGTATGCCTTTCCCCATGGGTTAGTGCCACTTTGGGTTCACGACTAGCCATGTCGGCCCGGGTTCTCTGTCATATGGATGCTAGCGACACTATCATATACGTGAGCCAAAAGGCGCAAATGGTCCCGGGCCATGGTAAGGCGACACCCGTGGGAATACCGTGCGTGAGGCCGCAAAGTGATATGAGGTGTTACCGGCTAGATCGATGTGACTTGGAATCCGGGTCCTGACAAGTTAAATAAAACATATTCCTTTGTTGTAGGAAAAAACTAGCTTTATGCAAATGATAACCGTAGAGCCTCCACCAGCCAAATATGCATGTAGTGATAGCTGCTATTTGTTCATTGCTCTATAGTGTTATCTTGCCAACATATTCCATGTACTGACCTACACAGGTTGGAATGTATTATGTTGCAGAATTTTCAGACGAAGAGTAAGGTGCGCTAGGTCGTTGTCATGCACTCAGTTTTGCCGTGGAGTTGGATGGACTCTTCTACCTTTGAAGCTTCCGTTGTTATCTTATTTAGATGGCCTTCAGCCATATTATTGTAATAAGTTCTCTTTTGAGATATTTGATGTTATAAGTGTGTGATTGAATTGTGTTATAAATCCTCGAGTACTGTGTGTGTCAGCAATACCGATCCAGGGATGACACTTAAGCACAAAGACTTGACCGCCTGAGGTCGGGTCGCTACAGTCCGGGGACTGTGTGTCCTTTGGTTTAAATACCAAGCCGCTCCAACCAGATGTACAACTGTCATAGCAGTTGGAACTAGTCTATTCTAGTACTATCATGCTCATCATGGATGATTAATTTGTAAATACCATGCTATTGTTTCTCTTGATTGCTTTGGTTGTTGTGAGCTTGCGAGTACATTCAAAGTACTCACCCTGCATGTCAAGCCAGATTGCAGGTCATGCCGGGATTGATTGCTTGTCGAGGAGTCTGAGTTTGTGCACTAGGATCACGTCCCAGCTAGAATCCCTACGGAGTGGAGTCCATCATTGTCATCATTGTTCCGCTGCTAGCATAGAGCTACCTTCGCAGGCGTAGTGTCGCCGTGCCGATATATTCCGCTGTAATACTTGAACCCTTGCACCCCGAGTATTTGTAATAAAGAGCCGATCTATTATATGCCAAGCAGTGCCGTATTCCAGAAGACTTATCTCTGGGCTAGAATATGGGGTGTTCCGGTCTCCCTGAGCCGGGGTACCACACATTTATTTGAATTTTTGATAATGTGTGGCTTCTGCAGCTCAGTGCTAAATACTTGTCATAATGCAGTGGGTCCGGGCACTATACTTTGTGTGATAAACACAGTGTGCATATGAAACATGATTTAGATTATGAAGATCTAGCTGGTCCATCAAATGTACTATTATTTGCAATCAGCATCAAGTGTACTCAAAATTTTGAATTCGAGATCATATAGTACACATAGTTCATATCCAACTCTACAGTAATCATGTGGTGTGTTGTTAAGATAATATACAAATGATGGTTTAACTTGGCAACAATCATGATTGTAGTTTCTTATTCAAATGGAGAAACAAATTCAAAGTTAGTTTGAATTGCAGCGGTAGTATATACATTTGGAATGCTCTAAAATGTTCGTATGAGTAGGTTACATGCATTATACAGCTAGCGAAATTTTTTAATTGGACATAACATGGATTCACAACTATGAATAACATTTGTATAGTAAAACGGGACAAGATTCTCTCTTTATGCGGTGCGAATATTTTTTTTGTTTTTTTCATTGAGGGAAGTGCGAATTGATTTGGTACACAGTACATTATTGCATGTTAGGCTTGTCCCGAAATTTCAAACCGCGCTTTGTTATACTGAAAATCCAGATATCCCTTTGTTTCTTTATGCTCCGAAAACTTGTGCCT
Source organism: Aegilops longissima (assembly GCA_021605205.1). Taxonomy (NCBI): domain Eukaryota; kingdom Viridiplantae; phylum Streptophyta; class Magnoliopsida; order Poales; family Poaceae; genus Aegilops; species Aegilops longissima. The sequence goes on from CM038678.1 coordinate 312,032,793, forward strand.
TCACAACCTGCGCCTTGCTATCCCGAAATTACAAGGCGCGCGAAAACTCCCTCCGGCTGCCAAATCCCGACATGCAAAATCCCCTATCACATCCCCAGTTCTGGTAATGCACTAGGCTAGCTTTGGTGTTGCATCATGTTTAAATTTTTGCATGAAACTTGAAATGGGGATTGCATAAACCCTAGCACCACTTTAATCAACTAGGGTTTACTAAAATAATTTTCAATGAACCTGAAATGCCCTTAAAAATGCTCATGATTTAGGGAAAAAAGGAAAGCCCTAACCATAAATAATGTACATTTTTGCAGGACCAAAATGGGCACTGAATTAAATCATACCATATTTGGATTGGACCATAAATAATGCACATCCCTATATATATATATATATATATATATATATATATAGAGAGAGAGAGAGAGAGAGAGTCTTATTCTGATAACAATTTCGTTATTCTGCTAACACCTACCTAAACAGACCACATGTCCACATCCCACGTACAACCTTATCCACACCCCACCCCGCCCACCTAACCCACCTTCTTCCCCGCGCTGCCGGTTACCTTCCCAACCTGTGCGCCCCACGGGCAACCTCCTCGACACACCATAGAGCCCGCACCGCCGGCTAGCCACGGCCGCCATGCCACGCCTCCCTAACCCCACCGCGCCGCCACTCCCCCACCCCATCTCCATCGCCATCGTCCCTCCCAGCGCCTACCAGCCCCCAAATCCCGGTGATGGCCTCCCAACTCATCCCCTTATCCAACACTCGCGCGACGGCCTTGCATCGTCGTTCCCTGCGGCCATGGTTCGAGCTCGCAGCCCCGTCACCAGTCCGAGTTGCCGCGCGCCTCCTGCCTTCCTCGCCGAGAGGTCACCGACAACCTCCACCCATGCCTTGGATTTATCCTCCCGCATCGCTGTGGATCGGGGGAAGTGGAAGGTCGAGGTCGCCGACCGTACCGTCTTCCTATGGTGCCGGGGATGCATCACCGCGCACCCGATGTGTCCCTGATGTGGACTGTGTGGGAGCAGGGGGAGGAGGTGCCACGGACTCGCCCTCCCTCCGTTGTGCCCAGCTACGACGTCCACCGCCGCCGCTCCATTGTCCCTTCCTTCGCTTGCCCGTGGATGCGGCACGATTCACATATATAGTGCGCATGGCTCCCACAAGAAAAACATGCCGGCGAGAGAGGCCCACGAGTCGGCTTGTCGATGGGTGACTGTATGTTCTTCAACCCGGGTTCTATAGGATCCGACGGGAGTGCCAGAGTGTGCCGTACGCTGCAGGAGTGTGCAGTATGCTCGGGCTCCCGACGCGGTTCAGTTGCAGCGGTGCTGCAGTGCGGCCGCACTTGGAGTCCCGTGCCGCCTTGCTCCCGTCTCCAGGCCACGACGGTCCTCCCGTGACGCCCCACCACCGGATCCAGGCCGCGCCCCCTGCAACACCCTACCACCAGCCGCCATGAGCCTCCTCCACCCCCCTGGACCAGCCCTCCCTCCAGCCTCCTCCTCAGACGGTGTGCTGGATGGCCGGCTCATCGCCCTGCTGCCTTCTTCCTCCAACGTCGGCCTCCGTGGTGCAGTCCGGTGTCCGTGGAACGTGCAGCTCGCTAGCTCGTTGCATGCGGTTTCGGCAGTGCAGGCAAGCAGTACACGGCCACGCCCGCGTCCAAGTGGTGCAGATTGGTGCCTGTGTCCATGCACTTTGTAGGTGTACTCGGGAACAAACAACAAACAAGTTTGGTCTCCGGTGAGCTCCTTGGACATCTCCCGTATTTCGTTCCTTGCCTGGCTTACCATTTTAGTTTTGGTCAGGTATGATGCTCACTTGTTTGAGTGAAACCGTGCAGTCCTGCGACTGCAGCTGCGCAGTCCGTAAATTGCGGCCTTGAAGTTAAGCTTAGTGTTCTGGGCAGTCGACTTCATGAGTAGTATGCGGGTGGTTCCATGAGGTGTCGTGCCCTTGTGCGTGTAGTTCGCGTGGTACGGAGAGCCTGTGCGTGCACAAACGTGGCCGCCGGGAGGCGCACAAGGAGGGCGACGGCAGCGAAGCCCCCACCTCCAGGAGATTGAGAAACAAAGGACTTTGCTAGCAATCTCAGCCACTAATCCGTGTCAGCAAGATTTTTAGCATTATTTTTTTGCATGTTCCCCCCGGTTCACTGTTTTGGTTTGGGTAGAAAAAATGTTAAGTATAGGGCGATTCATAGTTTTCTCTTGTATAGTGTGCAGCGGTTCATTTGTCTGTGCACGGCAGTTTGATCTATTTTATTTGATGTAAAATAAAGAGAACAGGCAAACAACTAGTAGTTTATGGTTTATTTTTTCATGCTATAAACTCCTCGCCGTTGGTGGTTGTGCTACAACCGATGTGCAGTTCGCCGGGTTGTGTCGTGCGGTTTGCTAGGCCGTGGAGTGTGGTTCACTGGCTGGCGGTTCGCTAGGCCATGGAGTGTGGTTCACTGGCCAGCAGCATGGAGTTCACTAGGCTGTGGAGTGTGGTTCCCTAGCCCGCGCCTTTGCGGTTCATCGGACATGTTTGTAACAACTGAAAAAACTTATAAAAACCTATTGCAGCTCAGTTGGTAAACTCACGCGGTTCACTAACGGCCCACTTTCATTTATAAAAAAGTAAAAAAAACCACAAAAAGCTCGTCTTGGAAAAATTACGTTCAACAACAGAAATCATGAAGTTCACTTGCCTGTCTGATGTAGTGCGGTTTGTCATCCGGAGCAGTGCGTTCTACTGTCTGATACAGTACACACATCAATTTTGGTGTCGTGAAAAACAGGGTATCCACATTTCCGTAATTTTAAAACTGATATTAAACCGTAAGGAATTAGAGAGCCTGTTCTACATGAAAAAATTGCGCCTCGTCGGTATCTTTCCAATGATGTATCATTTGCATCATTACGGCGAGCGGTTTGAAAAAAATTATGAAAAACGGCCGCTGCCACTCGTCGTCCATCGCACGATTTTCAAAATTAACTTAAAACCGTAAGGATTCTAAAAAATAATTCAACATATGAAAGTTGTGCCGCGTCCATAGCTTTTCAATGGTATATCACACGCCTCGTTTCGACAAATGGTTAGAAAACTGGCGAGAAAACAGTACCGAAAATTTGAAAAACAAAATCCCGCGATTTAGTAAATTTCAAATTGCTCATAAACCGTAACGAATTAAAGGAAATAATACATATGAAAAGGATGCGCCTCGATGATATCTTTCCAACGGTATATCATTTGCTTCATTCCGACAAGTAGTTTAGAAAGAAAACGTGAAAAAAAAATGCTCGCTACCACTCGTCGTGGGCTGCACCATTTTCAAAACTGCTCTTAAACCGTGAGGAATCTCAAAAAATGTTCAACATGGAGAAGTAGCACCTAATCCATAGCTTTTCAAGGGTTAAAAAACTAGAGCAAAAATGGTACCGAAAAAACACAACATGTAGTTTTTTGCGACGGGAGTTCACTCGCGCGAGTACCGCAACACACTTGGTTCAAACAATGACGTCCACTTGCATTGAGCGTGTAGTGCGGAAGTGTTATCAAAATAGTTATTCTGACGGTATATATATATATATATATATATATATATATATATATATATATATATATATATATATATATATATATATATATATATATATATATATATATATATATATATATATATATATATATAGTGTTACTATTCATCACCGAGTGCAGAATAAGTTATTCCTCACCCGAGGTATTTTTACGATCATTTAATAAATATAAATCACATTTGAAATACAAATAGTTACATTCGTATTGAGTTACTGCATAAAATTTGGCATAACAAACAAATATAGGTCAAAATTGTATTTTATGTACATTTTACACTATGTTTTTACATTTGTAATTTGCGTAACATAAAATATTTTTTACGACGATTATAGGTTTTCTTACGTTCTCTTTCTATGTCTAAAATAAGACAAAATTTATGAAACATAAAATTACGGTGCATAGATGTTAAAATAGAGGTGGGTGAAGAATGACTATTTCTCACCCAGGGTGACGAATAGTCAATCCCTATATATATAGATATTATATATATATAAAGCTCCAACTATTTTGAAACTTGTAGAGGGCCTCTGGAATATTTTGAAACTTGTAGAGCGCCCAGAGAGAGAGGGACTTTACCGGGTGCTCACCTGGCCTGGCCCAGCCCAGCTGGCCGATGCGAGTCGTGATCTCCACCGCACCAGTCGAACGCCGAGTGCATGCCCGACACGCGCGCACGCACAGTGCGCCACACGAGCTGCCTTCCTGCGTCCCCGGGACAGCGTAATGCCGCGGGTCTTCTCCTCGGTGCCCTCCCGGCCGAGTCGGCCCTCTCATTCACCCTGCTCTCTCCTATGCTCCCCCGACGCTATGGCCGACGCATGCTCGAGGTCGCCGTTGCCATAGCCGCGCCCCCCGTGCTCCCCTCGCCTCCCCGTGCTGTCCATGATCTCCGCTATCGTCTGCCACTTCGCCTCGGCCGAGCCCCGAGCGCTTGGATGCCCTGCATCGTCTGCCGTGACCTCGTCTTGTATCTTTGGTCAACGAGATCGCCACCTCCATACCGGCTGCACCAAGCCTCCCCCGAGCTCATTAACCCCTCCGTTCGATCCACTTTGAGCTCCTGCGTCGAACTCCCTAACCCCGTTGCGTGACGCTCGCCGTAGCCGTCACTTCCCTGATGGCCGCAGCACGCCGCCGCCCGAGCTCGCCGTCGGCGCAGCTCTAGTAACCATTTGGTCACCCTGTGCTGTCCATAGCACCAGCTGCACCCCGTAGCGTCTCGCTAGTGCTTTCGCTCGCTTGCTAGCATGCTGCAGCAGCTAACCCGAGGCCACCTGAACTTCAACCGCCGCGGATGACCTCACAGGAGTTGAATCTGCACACCCCAGCCCAGGGCGAGGCCACCATCCGTCACGACGTCGCGCTAGCTCTCGGTAGAGCCCAACTGCGCACCGAACGGAGCCCTATAGGCGAAACCAGAAGCTCCCCATCGCGTCTGATCTCGCCGACGGGTTAACCCCATTTTGACCAGTTTTGACCCCCTCTGGGTCAATGACATGTGGGCCCTGCCCCGGCTAATTTTTAGTTTAGGTTTATTTTTAACACTAATTATTTTAGTTAGTGACTGAGCCACTGACTAGTGGGCCCCACTCTTTAGGTTTTACCAGGGGTAGCCCAGTTCACGTGCTATTTCCAGGGATATGTCATGCTGATGTCATAATCATTTTCTGGCGATTTTATATTTTAGAAAAGATTTATAAAATCCAGAAAATTGTTCAAACTTAAAAAATTCATAGAAAATCAACCGTAGTTCAGAATGAAATAATTTATATATAAAAAATTATCAGAACAATTTCAAGGAATCCAGCTGTAACATTTTCATGCATGAAAAACCAACTTATACTTGCTGTATAAATGAAAACATTCAAATGGAATTTAAAATGCTTAAATTGGAGTTTGCATTTGAACCCTTGGTTCAAGTGGACTTCATTGCGCTTGTTGTTGGATGCATTAGCACAATCCACAACATTCTTGACATGTCATATGCATGCATCATATTGTTGCATTTGTTGTGTATTGATTGCCGGAACTGTCCTTCTTGATAGGTCCTTCTCTTGCGAGTGGCACCGAGCCCTTGTCTGAGGAGCAGTACTACCCTGTTGATCCCCCAGGCAAGCAATCCCCCTTGATCATTCTGATACAACCCCACTCTCTTGCTCCTGCTCTCTTCTACTGCATTAGGACAACAATGATTCAACTGTTACTTTCTGTTGCGGTGGTTGAACCCATTCCTCTGCATGACCTGTCATTATCACAGTAAATAGTTAAAACCCCCTAGCATGATTAGGAGTTGCTTGAGCCCATGATGTTATCTTATACATGCCATGCTTGCTATTGCTTAGAGTTGTGTCAGGTTTGATTCATCTGGGATGGATTTGAGTGGTATGTTATGTCTTGATGTTAAGAGTTAAGGGTGTGAACCCAATTTGGTAAAGGTAGTGATGAGAGGCCATGTAGGAGTACATAGTGGGATGTCTCATTGAGACCGTCCTTAAGAACCGAGTTCTGTGTTTGTGATCCAAGAACAGTTACTACCACACCTTTAGATACTTAATTGACCCTCTTGACTTATTAGCTGCCTTGATCTCTGTACAGGAGTTGCCACTAGTTTCTGGTATTTGTAGGATGTGCTAGGGGCCGTGGGTAGCATCGCCCGATGGGGTGAGTTTTTGTGGCAGGCACGAGGCACGGTGTACCAAGTGTCACCGGATGGTGCCCTTGGGAACCCTGCTCTCATCATTTCGGGCCGTGATCGAAACATTAGCCGGACTTCCTTTACGAATACAACATCAAATAGGCGATAAACCTGGACTAGAGTCTCATGTGGTTAGTTAGTTCGTGGCGGACACCCTCACCAGGCTTCCGCTTGAAGGTTGTCGAGATACATGTCGTGTACAAGGTGATAAGTTGTGAGAGCGTGTGTGAAGAAGTACGCCCCTGCAGGGTTAATGATCTATTCGAATAGCCGCCTCCTCAGATATGGACTACTTGGAAAGCTACATTGTTCATAGACAACTTAAATGGATACTCTAAAATGTGCAAGATTAGCGTGAGTGCTATGGATGGCCTTTCCGTATGGAGACGGGAACAGAACCATAGTTGAGTATTGTTGTGGTGATTAGCTAGTGGACTTGTGTGCGCTTTCTCACCTCAAAGAAATTACTCATAGTCGTAGAACAGGATAGCCACTGAGTCAAAGCTGGCTTGCTGTAGTCAAACCCAACAACACCCTTATTGATACTAATGCATGTATGATAGGATCTAATGTAAGTCTTGCTGAGTACCTTTGTACTCATGTTTGCTTAATTAAACTGTTGTAGAGGAGTACCCCGATACTTCAGGTGGGTTCTATGTAGATGTCGATGACGATGAGTAGCTTGTCTTCCCATCTACGATCTTGCACCCTTGGGAGGGTTTGTAGATAGTCAGGCTTGCTAGCCTGCTATATTTCAGTTGTCTGTACTCGCACAAGTTTTATGCTTCCGCTGGTTTGTATGACTTTTGTGTAGGGTCATAAGACCCTTGTTTGTAATAACATGCTATGCATGGCTCTTCGGAGCCTTCTAAATAAATACTTGAGTTTGTAGAGTTATGTTGTGATGTCGTTCATGTATCTACACATATCGTGCATATTGTGTGTATGTTTGAAATGGATTGGTATGTGTGGGGTCCGACACCTAGTTGTTTATTCTTGGTAGCCTTCCTTATGGGGAAATGTCTCCTAGTGCTTCCACTGAGCCATAGTAGTTCGATACTGCTCCAGAACACTTAGGCTGACCGGCATGTATCCTTCTTTTTACCTATGTCTGTCCCTTCGGGGAAATGTCATGTGTTGTTCCTTTAAGTCCTTGTAGCTTGCTACAACTTGGGTTCATATGTTGATGACCGACACATTCATTGCTGGGTTATGTATGCATGTCCCTGTAATTTTGTGCCACCTTGGGTTTACGACTAGCCATGTCGGCCCGGGTTCTCTGTCATATGGATGCTAGATACACAATCATATACGTGAACCAAAAGGTGCAAATTGTCCTGGCCAAGATAAGGCTGCAACCATGGGAATACTATGCGTGAGGCCGCAAAGTGATATGATGTGTCACATGCTAGACCTGTGTGACTTAGGATCGGGGTCCCGACAGTGTTGGTATCAGAGCCTGACTAACTGTAGGATTACCAAGCTAAACTGGTCGAAGTCGAGTCTAGAAATGCTTTATTTATGTAGGGGAATTGATTGTGGAAGGGAACATAAGGCTCTTTTTGCTCCTTATACCTTATGTCCTTCTAATCTGAGTCATCCTATCTTTCGTATGGGGTTAAGGAACTAGGCTTTCTCTTCTGTCTATCAGGATCATGAGTTACTATTCCGTAGACACATAGGATTGGTTGATTAGAGTCATATTCCAGTTTTCAAGTACTTCTGGTGTAGTTGATTAGTATTATCACAAAACCTTGAGTGATGATGTCGAGTTGTTGCACTACCCCTTTTCTTGCAGGATGTCTCATGTGTTGAGCATTTTACTACCGTTATGCTGCCCAAATTATCCTAGAATCTTAGAGTTACTAATGCGTTTGCATTACCCCTATTTTAGAAGGCCTCTTGCATTCCTTCACAGGTGGTCCGTTTGACTAGGTGCATCGGTGTACCGGGTCACACAACCATGTTGGTTCGCCTCATGGATGAGGTTGGCTACCGCTGGTATCTGGAGTATACCGTTGTAGAGAAGTACAAAGATTTTAATCAAAGTCAGTACCTGTGTACCGTCAGGATCTTTCCCTCAGACATCGGAGCCATGGAGCCTTCACACTGGTCGTTTGGTGTGGGAATCACGATATACATGGCTGTGCAGGATGCAACCTATTCTCTCTTGGCTATACTTCAAGCTATTCACCCCTTGCTGCAGAACACAGTGTTCAGATATGTTCCAGCTTCGATCCCAGGTGAAGAGGGCTATTTCACGGGCCTCTACACTGAGTCTTACTTTGAGGAGCAGCGGATCTAGACCCTCACATAGCTGCTAGAGGACAGGGATTGCGAGGTATGTGCCTTCCGCATGGAGCTCTACGCCACCCAAGACCGTCACTGGTCAGCCTTGCTACAACTTGCACCTACCGTTCAGTCGGGTTACTGCGATATGGCTGTGTTGTACCCTGAGCGGACTCCTACTCCAGCTCGCGTTGCTTGGTCGGAGGTGGGAGGCATCACCCCTCCGCATGGACCTTGTTTACCGCCACACGTGAGGCCAAGGCCACAACCAAGCCCCTATGGACCCCAGGATCCCCAGGATGGCCTATTTCCAGCATGCAGCTTCCGGGTTACGACATTAACCCTCATGGGACCTTCTACAGAGTTGACTGAGACCGACTATGGTCTGGAGTAGAGTAGTAGCGGCTGTATCCCCACGGTCCTGCGTGATTTGTGGGATATGACCGAGGTGTGTACAATGTTCTAGAGGTGTAGATAAATAATGTATATGAGCTTGGAATGCCTCTAATGAGATGTATCAGCCTTGACAGTAGTTTGTACTTCAGTTTGGGCTTGTGATAAACTATGTTATGGTGTGTATGACCGATCATGTATATATGGCACTTTGCTTATTATCATGTCATATAGATGTTCATCTCTGCATTCCATAGTTGTCCATCACATTCTGCACCCTTATCTCAGAGTTGATGCCATCCAAACCATGTTTTGTTTCTAGGATGGTGAACTGATACGTCCATTTTGCATCATGTTTTCCTACTGTTATTTATAGTGTTTTTATGCTTCATAACACTTTATGGGGTAATTCTAATGCCTTTTCTCTCATATATACAAGGTTTACACAAAGAGGGAGATTGCCGGCAGCTGGAATTCTGAACCTGAAAAAGCTATGTCAGAGATACCAATTATGTAGATCTCCAAATGAGCTGAAATTTTACGGAGAATTATTTTGGAATGAATAAAAAATATTGGAGAAAAGAGCTACCAGAGGGGACTACCAGGTGCCCACTAGACACCAGGGTGCGCCACCCCCTCCAGGCGCACCTTGGTGAGTGGTGGGCACCCTGGCCCACCTCCGGTGCTCATCTTTTGGTATATAAGGTCTTTTGACCTAGAAAAAATAAAGAGAGGAATTTCGGGAAGGAGCGCCGCCGTCTCGAGGTGGAACTTGGGTAGGAGCACTTTTGCCCTCCGGCGGAGCGATTCACCGGGAGAACTTCCCTGCCGGAGAGGAAAATCGAAGCCATCGTCATCACCAACAACCTTCTCATCTTTGGCAGGCCAATCTTCATCAACATCTTCAACAAAACCATCTCATCTCAAACCCTAGTTCATATCTTGTGTTCAATCTTTGTACTGGAACATCAGATTGGTACCTGTGGGTGACTAGTAGTGCTGATTACATCTTGTAGTTGATGCTATATGGTTTATTTGGTGGAAGATTATACGTTCAGATCCATTATGCTATTTAATACCCCTATGATCTTGAGCATGAATATTATTTGTGAGTAGTATTTGTGAGTCCTTTGTTCGTGAGGCCACAGGAGAAGTCATGTTGCAAGTAATCATGTTAATTTGATATTCGTTCGATATTTTGATGATATGTATGTTGTAATTCCCTTAGTGGTGTTATGTGAACGTCGACTACATGACACTTCACCATCTTTGGGCCTAAGGGAATGCATTGCGGAGTAGTTATTAGATGATGGGTTGCTAGAGAAGCTTAAACCCTACTTTATGCGCTATTTCATAAGTGGCTGATTTGGATCCATATGTTTAATGCTATGGTTAGATTTTCTCTTAATACTATTCTCATAGTTGCGGATGCTTGCGTGGGGGTTAATCATAAGTGGGAGGCTTGTTCAAGTAAGAAAAGCACCCAAGCACCGGTCCATCCACATATCAAATTATCAAAGTAGCGAACGCGAATCAAACCAACATGATGAAAGTGACTAGATGAAATTCTCGTGTGCCCTCAAGAATGCTTTGCTTATTATCTGAGACAGTTCCGGCCTGTCCTTTGCCATCGAAAGGATTGGGCTACCTTGCTGCACTTATTGTTACTATTGTTACTTGTTAAAAATTATCTTGCTATCAAACTACCTGTTACCGACTATTTCAGTGCTTGCAGAAATTACCTTACTGAAAACCACTTGTCATTTCCATCTGCTCCTCACTGGGTTCGATACTCTCACTTATCGAAAGGACTACGATTGATCCCATATACTTGTGGTTCATCAAGACTCTTTTCTGGCATCGTTGCCGAGGAGTGAAGCGCTCTTGGTAAGTGGAAATCGGTAAGGAAAAATTTATACTATGTGCTGAAATTTATTGTCACTTGTTACTATGGAAAACCACCCTTTGAGGGGTTTATTCGAGATATCTTCACCTCGAAGGGAAACATAAAGAGTTTCCCCTCAACCTACAGCACCTACTGAAAGTAATAGTTATGAAATTCCTTCTAGTATGATAGAACAACTACTAGCTAATCCTTATGCAAGAGATGGAACGGAACATCCTGATATGCACTTGATACATGTGGATGAAATTTGTGGACTATTTAAGCTTGCAGGTTTACCCGGAGATGAAGTTAATAAGAAGGTTTTCCCTTTATCTTTGAAGGGAAAAGCATTGACGTGGTATAGGCTATGCGATGATATCGGATCGTGGAACTGGAATTTATTGAAATTGGAATTTCACCAAAACTTTTATCCTATGCATCTAGTTCATCGTGATCGAAATTATATATATAATTTTTAGCCTCGTTGTACGGGGGATGGACCCTGGGCATGCAACGGAACCTGGATCCTTTTCAAAAACATCGGGGCCAGCAACACCTCTCAATCCGGCTCGTCCTGGCTGGCTTCCCAGCACAACCCGGCCAGGTGCCGCGACCCGACCAGCCGGCTAGCGCAGGCTGACTGGTCCTGAGAAGTCAACCTCAATCGACAAGCAAGCATGGCTACAGTGCGCCCCCTCCTTTGCGCCGGCCCCGACGGGCGCGACAGTCATGCCGACCAAGCCATCGCCTGGAGCGGGTGACGTCTCGGAGGCGCAACCCTGTAGCGAGGCGGCACAACCGTCCCATGCCGTCCATCACGGCATGCCAATAGTTCCCAGCAGTAGGCCGTACCCACACCCGGCGGCCCCGGTACGACCCGGACCCGATGGACCCGGCGAGACCCACTCCCGGCGGACCAGGCAGACCCGGCGGTCCCACTGCCAGCTCCTATTCTCTGACACCAAGGCCCCGCGCCCATGTAACTTTACCATTGTAACCCGGGGGGGAGCCTATAAGACCCCCCGGTGCTCCTCCATACAGGGGGTCGACTCTTTTAGCCACACGCACACTTACATCCACCTCTGGCCGACTTCCTCGTCGACTGGACGGAGACCCAGTACTGTAGCCATGGTCCCAGTCGCCAGATTCAACGCACTGGGGAATGTCCTTTGACGGCTCCAAGGTGCGATCCGGCTTGGGAGCCAGCATCGTGCTGTCTTCCCCGAAGGGCGACTGATTCTGGTATGCACTCCAGATCCACTTCACCGCCTCCAACAATGTTCCGAGTACGAAGCCCTTGTGCAGGGTCTCTGGCTTGCCAAAGAACTCGGCATCCGACGCATCCTCTGCTACAGCGACTCAGACCTGGTGGTGCAGCAATCTTCCGGCGAGTGGGACGCCTAAGATGCCAACATGGCCAGCTACCGCTTCTTGTTTCAGCAGCTTTCTGACAACTTCGACGACTGCGAGTTCCTCCACATGCCGCGCATGGAGAACGAAGCCACCGACACGCTAGCCAAGATTGGCTCCTGTCGGCAAGCCATCCCATCCGACTTCTCCCTCGAGCACTTGCACAAGCCGTCCATCAAGCCGTCTATGGATTCCGAGTCCATCTTCATCCCGGACAACACCACAGCTCCCCTACCCAACCCGGTCCCGGGTGCTACTGGCCCTGTCCAAGGGGCTGCTGTCTCCAACACGGTCCTATGGCTGTTGTCTCCAACCTGGTCCAGGGGCTGCTGATCCCGGCCCGGGGGCTGCCGTCTCAAACCCGACGGCCGCTGTCTCCGACCTTGGGGCTGCCGCCTAGGCTCCAGTCCAAGTGGTCGTCTTCACTGTGGTGACGGCTCCGTCATGGCCCCAACCAATCCTAGCCTTCCTAGAAAGCGATGCCCTCGCCATGGACGAGACCGAAGCTCGGAAAATGCAGCGCCGAGCAGCCGCCTATAGCACCGTCAACCACAAGCTCGTCAAGTGCAGTGCAACGGGCGTGTTCCAGCACTGCGTCGAGCAAGACAAGGGCATAGAGATCCTCCTCGACATCCACCAGGGCGAGTGCGGGCACCACTCCGCCTCCAGGTCACTGGTGGCCAAGCTTTTATGCCATGGTTTCTACTGGCCCACGGCCCTCAAAGACGCCGAGTCACTTGTCCTCAAGTGCGAGGGCTGCCAACACTTCAGCAAGGGCAGCCACCAGCTGACTTCAGCCCTGCAAACCATCCCGATCACCTGGTCCTTTACCATTTGGGGACTCGACATGGTGGGGCCCTTCAAGACTGCTCGAGCACTACTGGAATCAGCTACTTTGCCATCAGCCAGATCTGGCAAAGAAGCTCTTTGACAACAGCTACCGTAAAGCAGACGGCAAAGAAATGGCGGACGGCAAAGAACCTCTTTGCCATGAGCCGTTTCTTTGCCGTCCGCCAGCTGACGGCAAAGAATCTTTGCCGCCAGCCAGCTATCGGCAAAGAGGGAGGTGGCCCCCACCCACCCGCCCGTTTAAAAAAAAACTTAACACCCCCACCTCTTTGCCGTCCACTAGCGGAGGGCAAAGAGAGACAACGGCGGACGGCAAAGAGTTGAGGAAGACAAAGAGCCGAGTAACTAACGGCCGCCACCCCGCCTGTTACTCTCCTTCTCTTCCTCTCTCCTCCCCGCGCCCCGCCTAGCTAGATCCACCGCGCCCTCGCCCTGCCGCCCCCCCCCGCCCCGCCCCCCCCCCCGCTCCCTTGCCCGTCGCGTCACCACCCTCCGCCCCACCCCACACCTTGGCCCGTCCCCCACCACCCTCCGCCACCGCCTGCCCGCCTGCCCGCCCCGCCCGCACCCTTGGCCTGTCGCCCCACAACCCTCCGCCCCCCCCCCACCCACCGCCTGTCGCCCACCACCGCCGCCCCTGCCGCCCGGCCAGCGCCGCCCCGCCGCCAGGTGCCCCCGCTGATCGTCCCATTGCTCGGTGAGGGACTACTACTTTTTCAGTTTTTTCATTTTTTGCTGTTTAATTGTTAGTGCTAGATTGTGTTAGTGTTAGTGTTAGAAAAGAATTAGAAGAAGTAGAAGAAGTAGAAGTAGTAGAAGTAGTTGAAAGATGAAAAAAGAAGAAGAAGAAAAGAAGTAGAAGAATTGGAAGAAGAAGAAAAAAAGAAACGAAAAGAAGTAAAAAAGTAGAAAAAAGATGAAAGAAGAAGACGAAGAAAGGAAAGAAGAAGAAGAAGAGAAAGAAAGAAGAAGAAGTAAGGAAAGGATAGAAGGAAACACCCCGATCGACCCCGACCCCGACCCCGACACCCGACCCGACACCCCGACCCATGACCCTGACCCGACACCCCGACCGGACACCACACCCGACAACGACCGACACCCGGACACCCGACACCCGACCCCCGAGGCCGCGTGGTCTTATATTTGTGAATTATTAGTTAGGTCATATATTTTTCGATTTTGTTATGAAAAACATCATATATAATTGTGTTGATCGGGTTGATTTAAATGTGCAGTTGTTTCACCGCTGCGAGGTTTGGTGTTCGACGACCTCGCCGTCGCTTGACGAGCTCTGCCTCTTCGTTCGTGGGTGAGCACAAATGACATGTCCTCCTCCCCATTAATTATTTGCTCTGTTCGGTGTTCGTGCCGATGAAACTTGATAGCTAGCTATATATGTGTCTTGAATCATCGATGTCGTAACCAATATGTGTCTCCCGTTCGAAAGCGTCATAGTTATAAATATGCATGCATTTGCATATTTATAACCTTGATTCTTTCGAATTGTCCAACGCTATCCATGGACAACCCGAGTATGTGTAGATTGGGTTCGTTTTCCCATATGCTTTGCTCCGGATCCGACGCATAAATTTCGTCAGTGCCTCCCCTGTTGTTCTCCGGTACACATCCTCTCTGCTTATTGCGAGACGTGTATCGAGAGAATAGCGAGGAGGTGCTGCCAAAATTTAACGTCGAATCCGGAGCATAGCATGGGAAATGAACCCAATCTACACATACTCGAGTGAGATTAGGACCTATCATTACCTATTAGAGTGTAGGTTGCATGGACTAATAAAATTGACAAAGTGGATCAACTGATGAATATATACATGGTGAATTATATATATAATTGTTGTGTGTCTAGTAGCTCTGAAAGTCAAGATGAGTGATCGTGCGTGGATGTATACCGATCACACTGGTCGAACAAATGGGCGTTGAATGGTTCACAAAACCAAGGGGTTTGTGCAAGCCGCATTTGCAAATGGCCAGAGGAAAACTTGGTGCCCCTGTTTCCGATGCAGCAATTGGGAAAAGAGGACAGAGGCTGAAATGGGTAAACACCTGCAGAAGAATGGTTTTACGCCCGATTATACGGTGTGGACATTTCATGGTGAGTCTGCCCAACGTGACCGAGCTGAGGTGGATCATCGTCGCACCGACGAGCATGGCACCGGGATGGAAAACATGGTGCAAGACTATGATGATGCTCGGGATTCGGACGAGGAGATGGAGGAATCTGCAAAGGCCTTCAATGAAATGTTGGAGTCTTCAAAACATCCGCTCCACGAGCACACTGAGCTTTGTCAGTTGGATGCCATCTCACACATAATGGCTTTGAAGGCTCGGTTCAACTTGGGCAGAGAATGCTATGACGCAATTATGACAGTATTTGGACGCTTTCTACCCGAAGGCCATGTAATGCCTGCAAACCTGTACCGGTCGGACAAAATCCTCCGTGCACTGAAGATGCCCTATGAGAAGATACATGCCTGTGAGAAAGGATGTGCCTTATTTAGGCTTGACTATGCGGACTTGAACTATTGTCCCATTTGCAAGTCTTCCAGGTATATTGTGGTAGACAACGGTATATGTGAGAAGACACAGATCAAAATCCCTGTTAGTGTTCTTCGGTATATGCCAATCGTACCAAGACTTCAACGTCTTTTCATGGTGAAGAGACGGCCGACAGATGACATGGCACAAAACAGGTAAAAGAACCGAACTAGATGCGATGGGAATCGATGATGGTACACACATCGGATGGTGTTGCGTGGAAAAGTTTGATGAATTACATGTCGACAAAGCGGCAGATCCGAGGCATCCTCGAGTCGGCATCGGCACCGATGGGTTCGATGTGTTTGGTATGGCGGCAGCCCAATCTGATTGTTGGCCCGTGTTTGTCTTTCCACTCAATCTCCCCCCCGGACAGATTATGCAAAGAAAGAACATTTTCCTGACGTTGATAATTCCAGGGCCCAACTATCCGGGGAAAAATATGAATGTGTACATGCAGCTTCTTAAGGACGAATTGCAAGAAGCCTGGGATAATGGGTTCAAGACATACGACGCCTATAGCAAATGAAACTTCATAATGCGTGTCTGGTACATGTACTCGACGCATGACTTGCCGGCGTATGCGCTATTCGTAGGCTGGTGTGTGCATGGAAGGTTCCCGTGCCCCACATGCAAGGGAGCTCTTGAGTTCCGTTGGCTTCAGGCCGGTCGCAAGTTTTCTTGCTTCGACATGCATAGACAGTTCTTGGATCCTCGCCATAAGTTCAGGAAAGACAAGAAGAACTTCATCAGAGGTAGAGTTGTAAAAAACTCTGCACCACCTGCGTTGACGAATAGCAGACCTGGATCGATTAAACGCTCTCGAGCGGATCCAGGCGTCGAGGTACTTCAAGGGTATAATTCGAGCACGCTTGGACTCACAAAACATGCTTATGGGATCTGCCTTACTTCAAAGACCTCCTTTGCCCACACAACATCGACGTGATGCACACCGAGAAGAATATCGCCGAGGCACTTTTTGGTACATTGTTCGGCATAGATGGGAAGTCAAAGGATAATACTAAGGCTAGAGTCGATCTGGGCGCTATGTGATAGGCCGTTACAAAACATGAAAGAACCGAAAGGAAAGCGAATGGGCGAAGCCAAAGGCATCGTTCAATCTTGGAAGGCCAGCTATGAGGGAAATTATCTTGTGGGTGAAAATGCAGTTGATGTTCCCGATGGGTATGCAGCGAATCTAAAGAGGGAGCGAGTCTTGATAAATTAAAGATATTTGGTCTCAAGAGTCATGATTGGCACATATGGATTGAGCGGGTAATGCGGTGATGTTGCGTGGCTTCATCCACGAGGATGAATGGCTAATCTTGGCAGAACTCAGCTATTTCTTCCATGTTCTTTGTGCGAAAGAACTATCGCTGGCGTGCTAGAAGAAATGGAAGAGTTGGCGCGAGTTGATCTGCAAGTTAGAAGATCTTTCCACGGGCTTCTTTAATCAATGCAGCATTTGATTTTGCATCTCCGACCGAGCAAGATTGGGGGCCGTGCAAAATCGTTGGTGCTACCTAACCGAGAGGATGCGAAGGCGCTTGAGAAAATGTAAAAATAAACGTAGAATTGAAGCGTCTATGGCTGAGGCATTCATCACTGAGGAGGCGGCAAACTTCGTGACAACACACTACGAAACCAAAAATCATCATTTGCATAATCCGAAGCCTCGGTACAATGCTGACGAGCCTAAAAAGGGTGGATCCAACCTCAGCCTATTCAAAGGGAATCTCGCACCAGCCAGTGTTTCAAATCCAGTATCTTTGGATAACGAAGAATGGCGTACCATTTCGTTGTATATCTTCAACAACCTGATAGAAGTGCGGCCGTACATCGAGTAAGTTCTCGGTACATTGTTTCACAACTTCTATTTCCGTTTGAACTGCTCTTATTCCTGGATATTTCATACAGTCGATACGTCGCCCTATTCTCGTATGGAGCGGTTATCCAAAAGGATTCCGTCGAAGAGTATGAGCTTCTCGCAAAGCAAGGAGGCGGCCATCCCGGTTTCATCTCTTGGTTGAAACAAACGGTAAATTCTATTAGACAATTTCATTTCATTCGCTAATTTGTGCGTAATGCAACAATCCTTTCATATTAAACTTGTAGGCTAATTCAGAGTCTATGGGCGCCGATTTGAGACAAATCGCTAATGGTTTTGACTATAAGGTCCGTTCATTTGACAAATCGACATCAACGGGTATCGTTTTCATTCCTAAGGCAAAGAGCTATCTATGGCCGACCGAAAGTCTACAAATTGTTGTGTATCTGCTATCGGCGAAGGAGGTACCGAGTATTATGGGAGAGTTGAAGCAATTTATGAACTTCTATTCTATGGTGAAAACCCACGAATGTCGTAGTCTTCAAATGTTATTGGTTTCACCAAGGAGACTACAAGGACTCATGAACATATAGGGCTAGTTGAAATCAACCAAAGCACCCATTTAGATGTTCCTCGATGTCTATATTATGGCTCAACAGGCACCCAATTATTCTATCTACCACTGGCCTGCCAAACTAATCCAAATCTGAAAGGTTGGGATGTCGTTTATGAAGTGCCGCCACATGCTAGACTATCTCCCCAAAGGAAGAGGATTATGAAGACTATAACCCGACACACATATGAAGGAGAATTCTTCCAAGAGACCGTCTTTCAAAAAGCGTTTCAAGAACGGTATACTTCACCCCAAAACATTGAAGTAGACAGCGACAGTGAATCCCACATCACCCGGAGGAGGAACAAGAAGAGCCGAAACAAGAAGAGGTTCTTGCTGCGGACGACCTCTCAATGCTTGACCGATTACGTAAAGGTGGCCTTCCACATGTTGATGCCATCAACCCTATGAGCCCGTCATTGATTATAGTGATGATGATGATTATGCATTTATTGATGATCTTGATCGAGATTATTAGTAGTGTCGGTATTCAATTTTTTATGTTGTACTTGATGATGATACACTTAAGTGATATACATCTTATTATTCATGTCGGTATTTTTTTATGTTGTACTAATTTCGTTTACTCTTTGTCATGGCAGGTGTTGAAAGATGGAAGGGGAGCTGACTAAGGCCAAGGACAAACGTGCCCAAATTGAAGGCGTGCCACACCATCAAGGTAGCTCCAGCTTATATCGATTCATGAATTGGGTATGTGGTTTGCTTCATGATTAATGCAATTCATTCATCATGCTAGCTTGAGCCCTTTAATTACTAATTTACTTTGTTTCTCTCTTTTAGGCATGCTACAATAAGGCGAATAAGGTGCGGAGGGTGCGACCTGTATGCCATGGCCCACACCTCTTACAAGCAAGTCAAGGGAAGGCGAGGAAAGGGAGGAGTTTAACCGAGAGCAGATTCCTACAATCGAGGCGGTGATGATATCTAGTGGCGGGAGGTCCCGTGGCTCATAGCCATTGATCCAGAGATTGCTCCTGAGACCACGGTGAGTTTAGTTTGAATGGACGTTACTTGCTAGTCTTAACATTTGAGTGTCATCATGCTAACGAAACATTGGAAATGATCTTTGGTGCAACGTAACTCCACACAAGCATCACACGATCCTTCTCCAGCTACTAGCATGAGCCAGCCCGCTCCCACACCTCCATGATCAAGGTAAGTTTCTCTAGTTTTTTGCTTAACAAATGCATAAAGACCTAGACTTAGCTTTATTTCATCCAATATGCTTACCTTAATGACCTAGAGTTAGCTTCTTTTCCTGCAAAATGACTTAATTAGCTTACTGACCTCCAAAACCAGCCATTTTACCTAAGTTAGCTCTAAAACAATCTATACTTAGCTTTGTTTCCTCCAAAATGACCTAACTTAGTTATAATATGCTTAGTTAACTAGGTTTGCTCAATAATGACATGTACTTACCTTACTTATGTAAAAACGGCATAATTAGCTTAGTTAACTCATAAGCGATCCATTTTACCTCGTTAGCTCTAAAATGATGCATTTTACCTAAGTTAGCTCATAAGCGATCCATTTCACCTAAGTTACCTCACAAGCGATGGCGTGCTTCTTCTTCTAGTCTTCTTCTTCTAGTCACCTTTTCCTAACTTTTTATTTGCCATTTTGCAGATTTCATTCACTTCTCGGAAGCTAGCTTGCTATGATGGAGTGCTTGTTTTTTATTTCATTCTCTTCTAGTATTCTTCTAGCTTGCTACGATGGAACTTGCTATCTTGATGAAACTTTGCATTGTAATATGTATGTGCAACTTCCTAATGGTTGCAACTTATGTGTATGTGCAACTTGCTATGTATGAATGGATGGAACTATATATGTATGTACGATGAAACTTATTTGTTGTTAAATAGCCCTGTGAAATATATCTATATATGTCACATATATTTGCCATGAAAATTGTTGGATTAAAAAAACAGAAAAAAGAGACAATATGCAGGATCTTTGTCGTCTGCCACCGACGGCAAAGGGTTCTTTGCCATCAGCAGCGGACGGCAAAGAGGACACGTGGCAGGCAACTGTGCTTCCTGGGAGGCTGACCAATTTGGTCAGTTTGCCTAGAGTGGTTGACAGCAAAGAGGACAAAACTTTGCCTACAACGGCGGACGACAAAGGCCTGCCGTGTAGTGACGTCGGCTGACATCATTCGGCGGACGGCAAAGGCCTTCCGAAGTTTGCCGTCAGCGGCGGACGGCAAAGGCCTTCCGTTAACCACCTAACAGAGTAACAGCGCATTTATTGCCGTCCGCATTCTTTGCCGTCCGCTGCTGATGGCAAAGGCCCCTTTGCCGTCAGCCGCCCGAAGCAGACGGCAACGTAGCTCTTAGCCATCCCGTACTTTGCCGTCCGTTTTTGCCGTCCGCCACGGACGGCAAAGACCTTTGCCGTCCGCTATCCATGCCTTTGCCGTCTGCCGTGGCAGATGGCAAAGTAGCTGATTCCTGTAGTGGAGGCAGCATGACACATTTGCTGGTGGCGGTCGACAAGTTCACCAAGTGGATCGAGGCTCGGCCGATCAAGAAACTGGACGGCCCGACGGCCGTCCGGTTTGTCAAGGCCATCGTGGTGTGCTACGGCGTCTCGCACAACATCATCACGGATAATGGCACAACCTTGGCCAAGGGTGCACTGGCGCAGTACTGCTCCATCTCCGGCATTCGGCTTGACTTGGCCTTCGTCACTCATCCTCAATCCAACGGCCAGTTCGAGTGGGCCAACGACCTAATTATGTCCGGCATCAAGCCGCGACTCATCGAGCCCCTCGTCTGCTCACCCGACAGCAGGCTAGATGAGCTGCCGACCATCCTTTGGAGTCTTCGGACGACGCCAAACCGGTCGACCGGGTTCACCCCGTTCTTCCTCATCTATGGAGCAAAAGCAGTCATCCCGACTGACATCGAGTTCGACTCGCCGCGAGTTACCATGTACATGAAAGCTGAAGCCAAAGGAGCCCGCGAAGACGAGTCAACCTGCTCGAGGAGGTGCACATATTGGCCCTCAGCCAATCAACCATTTACCAGCAAAACCCGCGGCACTACCATAGGAAGAAGATCAAGCCCCTCGCGTTCCTTGAGGGTGACCTCGTACTCCAGCTCATCCAGCAGCAAGCTGGCCAGCACAAACTGGCCTCCCCATGTGAGGGCCCCTTCATCATTAGCAAGGCCTTATGTGACCGCAACATGTACTACCTCATTGACCCACGCAAGCCGAACAAACGCAAGAGAGAAGAAACATGCCGGTCATGGAATGCAGAGCTCCTCCACCCGTTTTACAGTTAGTTGTATGCACGTATGTACCGCTACCTTTTGAAGTTTAATGAAATCTGTAGGACCCCCGAACGACACTCGGGGCTACCTTTTCCTATAAACTATTGTGTCTCGCACACCCTTGTGATTTTCTCGCCCTCCACCGCCAGGTCGGCCCATTCGGCTCGTGGGCTAGCCGGCTCGACCGCGCCCCGCCATCCCCTTTAGCATATTTCGGCGTGTTTGAGTCGCCAAGGCCCTTCCCTTCGCCCTAAGCCATAGTCCGGATTCGACTGTTTGGCCGGCAAGAACCATGGGCCAAAGCGCCAGCACGCAGAGACCCGCTAAGTTGGATCGGCCAGATCGGTCCATCTGGCACCACCACACTAAGTTGCTGCACGACCAGCTATGCGCCAGCCGACCCAGTGGGTGTTTCGCTCATGCTCAACGTTTGAAACAACAGATCGAAAGCTAGGTCAAGCGTATTCGCTCAATGGTAATTGAAACATAAGCAATACCACCTCAAAATGGATTAGGCCTTTACCTTCACCGCAAGGGGCCAAACCAGTGTAAACTCCATGTGTCCTTTCTCCCGTTTAACCCCTTTAAGCTAACCTCGTCGCGATGGCTCCACGACTAAGTCCTTCTGCTAGGACATCTGCCGTGACAATTCCACGACAATCTCCCTAAGGAGAAGTGGCTTAAATATCACCCCCCAGTTAAAGAAGAAATTAAAGAACCAGTACTAGTTAAAGATGAACTATCATTTATAATGTTGATCCAGTTGTGCCTACTGCTTATATTGAAAAACCACCTTTCCCTGTTCGGATAAAGGAGCATGCTTAGGTATCAACTATGGTTCACAAAAGTAACATTAAAGCACCTAAACCTTCTGAACAAATTAAAGTAGAATCTAGTGTTGCTATGGTCAAAGATATCTTAGTCGATAATATTGATGTGCATCTTATTTATTTCTATGATGAAGCTGCTAGAATTGCCAAACCTGGTAGTAAAGATAAGAACAAACCATTTGTTGGCATGCCTGCCGTCTCAGTTAAAATAGGAGATCATTGCTATCATGGTTAATGTGACTTAGGTTCTAGTGTGAGTGATACTCCTTTTACTTTATGCCAAGAAATTATGAATAATATAGCACCTGCTGAAATAGAAGACATAGATGCCACTATTAAACTTGTAAACAGACACACCATCACACCACTTGGGATAGTTAGAGATGTTGAAGTCTTGTGTGGGAAGATAAAATATCCTACTGATTTTCTAGTTATTGATTCTCCACAAGATGACTTTTGTCCCATAATTTTTGGTAGACCTTTCTTGAACACTCTTAATGCTAAAATAGAATGCGAGAAAGAATCTGTCAGTGTTAGTTTTGGTGATGTGTCTGATGAGTTTAATTTCTCTAAGTTTCATAGACAACCTCATGATAAAGAATTGCCTAGTAAGGATGAAATAATTGGTTTTGCTTCTATTGTTGTACCTCCTACTGATCCACTAGAACAATATTTGCTAGATGATGAAAATGATATACACTTGCATGAAAGAAATGAAATAGATAAAATTTTCTTCGACAACAACCTCTCCTTAAACACAATTTTCCTCTTGAAACTCTAGGAGGTCCGCCTCCACCTGAAGGTGACCCTGTGTTTGCATTAACACAATTGTTTGACACTTCGAAATATGCTTATCTCAATGAGAAAAAGATATATCCTATTATTATTAGTGCTAACCTTTCAGTACACGAAGAAGAGCGATTATTAAAAACTCGGAAGAAGCATCATGCTGCTATTGGATATACTCTTGATGATCTTAAGGGAATTAGTCCCACTCTTCGTTAGCACAAGATTAAATGGAACCTGATGCTAAACCCGTTGTTGATCACCAACGGTGATTGAATCCTAAGATGAAGGAAGTGGTAAGAACTGAAATACTAAAAGTTCTGGAAGCAGGTATAATCTATCCCATAGCTTATCGTAGATGGGTAAGTCATGTTCATTGTGTCCCTAAGGAAGGAGGTATTACTGTTGTTCCCAATGATAAAAATGAACTTATTTTGTAAAGAATAGTGACTGGTTATAGAATGGTGATTGATTTTAGAAAATTAAATAAAGCTACTAGAAAAGATCATTACCCTCTGCCTTTCATTGATCAAATGTTAGAAAGACTATCTAAGCACACACACATTTGTTTTCTTGATGGATATTCTGGCTTCTCTCAAATACCTGTTTCACAACCTGATCAAGAGAAAACTACTTTTACTTGCCCTTTTGGAAATTATGCTTATAGACGTATGCCTTTTGGTTTATGTAATGCACCTGCTATCTTTCAAAGATGTATGACTGCCATATTCTCTGATTTTTGTGAAGAGATTGTTGAGATTTTGATGGATGATTTCTCCGTTTACGGAACTTCTTTTGATGATTGCTTAAGCAACCTTGATCGAGTTTTGCAGAGATGTGAACAAACTAATCTTGTCTTGAATTGAGAGAAGTGCCACTTTATGGTGAATGAAGGTATTGTCTTGGGGCATAAATTTTTTTAACGAGGTATTGAGGTGGATAAAGCTAAAGTTGATGCAATTGAGAAAATGCCATGTCCTAAAGAGATTGAAGGTATTCGTAGTTCCCTCGATCATGCTGGTTTATATAGGAGGTTCATTAAAGACTTCTCTAAAATTTCTAGGCCTCTTACTAATCTTTTACAAAAGGATGTTCCATTTGTTTTTGATGATGATTGTGTATAATCCTTTGAAACACTTAAGAAAGCCTTAACTTCTGCACCTATAGTTGAACCACCCGATTGGAACTTACCTTTTGAAATTATGTGTGATGCTAGTGATTATGTTGTTGGTGCTGTTCTAGGACAAAGAGTTGATACGGAATTAAATGTTATCCATTGTGCTAGTAAAACTCTAGACAGTGCACAAAGGAATTTTTAGCAGTTGTGTTTGCTTGTGATAAATTCAGATCTTACATTGTTGATTCCAAAGTAATTGTTCACACCGATTATGCTACTATTAAATATCTTATGGAAAAGAAAGATGTTAAACCTAGGCTCATTAGGTCAGTTCTCTTCCTACAAGAATTTGATTTACATATTACTGATAGGAAAGGAGTTGAGAACCCCGTAGCTGATAACTTGTCTAGGTTAGAAAATATTCTTGATGACCCAAGATGTCTACTACACAACTTGTTCTTGTAGACTCGTGTTGGTCCTCCAAGCGCAGAGTTTTGTAGGAAGTAGCAATTTTCCCTCAAGTGGATGATGTAAGGTTTATCAATCCGTGGGAGGTGTAGGATGTAGATGGCCTCTCTCAAAACACCCTGCAAGGCTGTAACCAAATAACAAAAAGTCTCTTGTGTCCCCAAGACACCAAATACAATTGTAATTTGTATAGGTGCACTCGTTCGACTAAGAGATGGTGATAGAAGTGTAGTAATGATAGTAGATATTGATTTTTGTAATAGGAACAATAAAAAACAGCAAGGTAGCAATTGATAAAAATGGAGCCCTAACGGTATTACAATGCTTGAAAATGAGGCCTAGAGTCCGTACTTTCGCTAGTGCAATCTTTCAACAATGCTAATATAATTGGATCATATAACCATCCCTCAACGTGCAATGAAGAATCACTCCAAAGTTCCTATCTAGCGGAGAACATAACAAGAAATTGTTTGTAGGGTACGAAACCACCTCAAAGCTATTCTTTCCGATCAATCTATCCTAGAGTTCATACTAAAATGACATCAAGCTATTCATTCCGATCGATCTGACCAAGAGTTTGTACTAAAATAACACCATATGATACACATCAACCAACTCTAATGTCACCTAGATACTCCAATGTCACCGCGAGTATCCATGAGTTGATTATGCGATATGCATCAAACAATTTCAGATTCATAATACTCAATCCAACACAAAGAACCTCAAAGAGTGCCCCAAGATTTCTATCGAAGAAACAAAGACAAGAACATGCATCAACCCCTATGCATAGATTACCCCAATGTCACCTCGGGAATCCGCGAGTTGAGTGCCAAAACATATATCAAGTGAATCAATATGATACCCCATTGTCACCACGGGTATTCATAGGAAGACATACATCAAGTGTTCTCAAATCCATAAGAGTATTCAATCTGATAAAAACGAAATCTCAAATGGAAAACTCAATTCATCACGACAAGATAGAGAGGGGAAAACACCATATGATCCAACTATATTAACAAAGCCCGCGATACATCATGATCGTGCCATCTCAAGAACACGAGAGAGAGAGAGAGAGAGAGAGATTAAACACATAGCTACGGGTGCAAACCCTCTGCCCCGAGGGTGCACTACAAAAAAACACTTCCGTGATGATGCATGTTTGTCACAGTAGGTCACATTTTCTGTCATGCATGTACATCCATGACGATTTTATGACAGGATCAAGATAGGCATACATGTGCTGTAGTAGAAGTGTTCCATGACAATACCAAAATTATCATCACGGAAATGTCCACTTTCATGACGATAAATGGCGTGCCATGGAAGCGATTTCGTCAAGGGTAACCGATATGTGGCATCCACCGTAATGGGTCGCCGTTAAGCATCGGGTTCCAATTTGGATCCGATAACCCGTTAACAGCCCGGACCAATGGAGATTTTCCACGTGTAAATTTCTCATTCGCCGGCGGAACCACGTGTCGGCCCAGCGTTGGGACAGTTGTCATCCAGCGAATGGACGGACGCGCCTATGATACGTCGACACATGGCTCGGCCCAACAGTGGCCCATTCAGGTCCAAAGGCCGACCTGTTTGACCTGGTCAAAAGGTAGCAGCTGGCCCACTAAAGCCTGTTAACGGCCTGTTCGCATATAGCCCATTTACATCCCGCTAACTCATGGCCCATTATGGCCTATCCGAATTAGGCCCAATAGCGTTATTTGGGCCATCCAATATGGTTCCTGCCCGTTGTAACTTCTAGTCCATGTATGGCCCATGACATCTTTCGGCCCATATGAGGCCCTTTTGCAACTCCTGGCCCATTAACGGCCCATGGTGAAACTGGCCCGTAATGAATAGTGTATTGCTTTATACTCATTAACAACTCAATATTCCATTGGGCCGTTTCCATCCCGTGTTATCTTTCGGCCTTCCCAGGCCCATTTATTCTTGGGCTGATTTGCAACATTCGATTACTTACGGTCTCTTACTGGCCTGTTTTCCGGTTGTGTGCCAAATTCAGCCCGTGGTTAAAGTCGGCCTGTTTCTGGCCCGTTAATCCATTGGGCCGTTTTCATAGCGTAATTAAATACATCCCATTAACGACCCATTATGCCCGTCGATAGAAATAAGCCCGTTATACTCATCGACCTATTAACGGCCCGTTATGGTCGGCCCATGAATGGGCGATTCCCAGTCTAGCTTGTTCACGACCCATAATGCGGTCCGTTATTGGCCTATGTTTGGCCAATGGATCATACGGCCGATAGAAGGCCCATTGATTCTACGACCCGTAGAAGGCCCATTGTTTCTACGGCCTGTAGAAGACCCATTGTTTCTACGACCCGTAGGAGGACCATGATCACTACAGTAGATATGTAGCCCATGGTTATTCACTACTAGGGAAAACCCTAGTAGTAGCGCAGGTTTTGAGGCTATCAGCCGCGCGGGCAGCCGTGCTACTAATAAGGCGCTACAGCTAACTGTTAGTAGTAGCGCGGTCTGTACCCGCGTTACTACTATTGACTATATCAGCAGCGCTTTTCCAGAACACGCTACTATTAGTTAGCTGTAGCGCTTCCCTAGCCCCGCGCTACTGCTATGTGTTTCATCATTTCCCCCCAGCTTCCTACCCAGTTTCAGTTTAAATAAACTGCAATTTCCAAATACTAGGTACTACTAGATATCAATTTCATAAAGCATTATAGGTATTAGGTAGTACTACCTCCGTTCTAAATTATTCGTCGTGGTTTTAGTTCAAATTTGAACTAAAACCACGACGAGTAATTTGGAACGGAGGGAGTACTAGATAACAATTTCATATATAGTCAACGTGCATCCTCAAGCAGTACAAGGTGATATCGACGACGATCATCATATGTAGTTCTAGATGATATCGATGACGATCATCATATGTAGTTCTACATGATATCAACGACGATCATCATATGTAGTTCTAGATGATATAGCCACACACACATATGTAGTTCTAGATGATATCGACGACGATCATCATCCTCAAGCCTGGGCGGTGGGTGTTCCTGATAGTAATTAGGATGGCCTATCCAACACGAAGATTCTTGCCAACGAGGAATCTCTTCCACCCAACCGAGTTTAAGTGTGTGCGACCGTCTATGTCCATGCGGTAAGTACAGGTGGTGATGGAGCCCCTTGCGGTAAGGCGTAGTCCAGCTGAGCCTTCTTCATCAGGATCGATACTACAACTCATAGATAGGTTCTTTGGAAATTTTTGAATAAGAAAAACATATCAATTAATAAATAGCCTCGCACATACTCTTGCAAATATATTTCTATTAAGTATAGATTTCTACACTATCAAAAGACACAGTACTACACATTTGTACTAATTAAGCATTAATTCTAATAATAAGTATATATGGATAATCTACACTATTAATAGTTCATTGGATTCTACACTAATAAGCATGTGACCAGACTCTACACTAAAGCATATAATCGACTAGATTCCACACAGCATATCATTGGACTCTACACACTAAGCATATCATCGGATAATTTGCATTTATAAGTATAACAAAAAACCATATATATATCATCAAATTACTACAGTCGGTATAACATACCATTTCATGCCGATCGACCATGGTACTTGTCAGGCGGGTCACGAATGTCACGCCGACAAAGTCATCACGTGGCAGAATTATCTCCCATAGGTTGCACACCTCCTCCTCGCTCAGCCTCATTCTTTGAGCTACGATGGCTTCATGAAGTGGGTTCTCATCATCTTCATCGAGTGGGTCCTCATTATCTTCGTCATCTTCATCATCTTCATCATCTTCGTCATCTTCATCATCTTCCACCAGGTTGATATAAATGACAGCCAGCTTGGGTCTTTCTGCTCTGAAGGAGAAGCTGATCAACTCACCACCAGTAAGACGCATGCGGGCGACAAAACGGGCCCATCCATCTCCTCCAATCTGCGACATATTGCGTTCTTTCTCGATCTCCATAGTGTACGGCCCCCAGGAGCCTCAAATGTCACAGTGTCTCCTGTCAGCTTATTGAATTTCAACCTCACATTGCATGGGACGATCTGTGTGAAAAAAGCAAAGTGACACAATGCAGTAATGCCAACACTAAAAATAAAATAGTTGTTACATTTCATCTAATTTCTTACCGCCGCATGACGAAAACTCGGCTGGAAGTAGATGCCGAACAGCTTGCCAGCTGCAAGGCTACTGGCGCACCTTGACTTGCACAACAGACATGGTGGTGGTGGTGGCGCCATTTTCCTAAAGCAATATGAGCAAAGGATTAACGATCCACTTCACAAGAAAGAAAAATAGTAGAATGTGATATTTTTGGTTCTTCTTCAGTTATATTTTCATAGCGGAACCCGATCCCAAAAAGTAAACAACAAGCTCTCAATTTGATGAAGAGATTCTGCCGCGAGAAGCAATTTGATGGACAATTATAATCCTAAGATCTAGTAACATACAAGATGACAAGGTATCACCTACGAAAGCATTTCAGTGGCACCTATTGCTGAAAAAACTATTTGTCCCCTACCAAAGGTATAATCCTAAGATCTGTAATAAGTTATCTACCAAATTAAGGTACCACCTACCAAGACATATTTCATCTAATTTGGCTCCTATTGCCTAAGATAACTGATTAAAAAACAAGTGGCAAATTTAATTGGGATTAACTTAGCACTTGCGAACTAAATACTTGTATCAAAACCAATATCTAGCAGATCACGGTACCACCTAACAAAGCATTTCAACTAAATTGGCACCTACATTTTGCAAAAAATAACTTATTACAGAAAAACAAAAGCACCAAGTTATCCATATGAAATTCGTAAGCCCTCGCTGCTCTAGGTAGGGAAGCCCTCGGGGGGTGCTGTCGTGGAGGGGGGATGGCATGGTGACCTCGGTCGGGGGTGTTGAGGAGGGGAAGGCTGGTGACTTTCCTACGAGAGGGGGGCGACGACAGCGGCCGGTGAGGGCATCGAGGGCGGACGGCGAAAGGCGCCCGACCAGAGCTCGCGGCCAGCGACAGAGTGGGCAGAGCAGCGGAGGGGTGGCGAGAGGGGGGAGCAGCGGCGGGGCGGTGAAAGGGGGGAGGAGCATTACCTGCGGCGGCGATGGTGGAGGAGAAACCCTAACCGCAGCTGCCGGCATTGGGCGGAGGGGGGCGATTGAGAGAGGAGCGTGCGGGGGCCGGCCGGGCCGCGTGTTTTGTTTTGCCTTAGCAGTAGCGCGGGTATATGGAGCGCGCTACTGCTAAGCCCAATAGTAGTAGCACTTTGTCCTAAAAAAAGGTACTGCTAAATCTAAGCATGTAAAAACATCAAAAATATACATTGGTCATCATTGATCTTTTTGTGTAGAATCTAAATAGTCAACATGAATCCTCACCGTACCTGTATAGGTGCAGTGAGATTCATATTGCAACCACAAATCCTACACATATAGTTCAATGAAGACCAAGTGCTCGAGATAGTTTGAGAAGTAACATATTTAAGGTGGTAAACACCTTGTTCGCTTAGCAGTATGGGACTAAACTTAATTAGTTGCAAGGGGGTGATACTTAGCAGCAACGAGTTTTGAAGAGAAATGCTGCTACTAAGTACTTTAGCAGTAGCGCATCCAGAATAAGGGAGCTACTACTATATCTTGCCTAGAGGCAACGCCGTGGCAATTATAGTAGTAGCGCTTGTTTCACCTAGAGCGCTACTGCTACTGGGCTATTATTAGCGCGGTTTCCTGAAGCTCGCTGCTGCTAATTAGCAGCAGCGTTTGTTTTTAAGCCATGCTGCTGCTAAGATTCTGTGTATAAGGTTTTCTCTAGTAGTGATTGTGTCCTAGTTTAAAAAAATAGGTTATAGCAGCCACTAGCAAACCATGGAAAAATAACTGCACCGACTACAAGCAAACAAATAAACAAGACAACGAGGAAATAAATAAGCAAGCAACTTACGCTAGGCTCTCACGGCTATTACACATATTACATCCACTAGGCATCAAAGTTTGCCACCAGTGCAAATATGGGTAAAAAAACAACATATTACATACACTGGTTGTCAAAGTTGGTGACCAGTGCAAATAAACACCACAGCAAAACAAGTCCAACACTGAAACCACTCTACAAAAGCTCAAGAAACAATACCCGGGTATCCACCATGCTAGCATGACGCTTAGAGCTTATTAGCTTTCTCTTGTTTGGCGCTTAAATCCTCCAGCGCTTGCTATTGCACCAGAAAGTATGCATCTGAATTCTGCAGGGACTTCCTCAGTCATTCGGCTTCCTATCACAGCACATCTGATCGATGTCTTTCGACTTGAAGTTGATACTTGCCGGACTGATTAAAGCAGCGATTTCGAAGAGCTGGTGCAAGCAGTAGTGGCCAGTAACTCGAACACTACATCAAGACAGGACTTTGGGGTTGTCTCACTGTCTCCAAGATGGTTTTTATCAGCTTTCTTGGAGACCAATAGGGATGTCTCACTATCTTGAACCTTATCTCATTACTTCCTTTACCATTGCATAATGTGTTACTCTTCTCCAATATTTTGTCTGCATTCTAAAAGAGAAACAAGCAGACAGATCATAGGTCTACCATGTTGTATATGAAACTCATTTTGGTAAACTAGTTTAGTAGTAAGGTGGACAAGATAACAGCATGAAACAAACATATATCTATGTAGTATGGTCACTATATGGTCTATATCATTCTAGTTTATGTTGCCAAATCAAGATAGAGACAGTTCAAATCATATCTGTTTAAGACAAATCAGTATAGACAGAATATAAGTGTGGGAAACTACACAACACTAACAACACTTGTAATGTGCATGGCATGAGAACATAACTGTTTATTCAATTGAAACTGAAATCAACATAGAGCAAGTTACAACAGCAAACATGTTAAAGAAATAGGTTTAAAACATACCTGTTGCGCCATTGGAGTTTCAATTGCATCCTTCAATTGAAATTAGTTGGTATGAGTAAATACAATGATGCAAGAGCAAAGGAGTATGAACCATAGTTACGGAACCTAACCTGAGAACAATTCTTCTTCTGCTTTAAGCGTTGACTTGGGGTTCGGAGTGGTGGTCCTCGTGCTTTGGGCAGAGCAGTTGCCTTACCAATTGCTCGTGTTTGGGTGCTCTATCGTGGAGACGGTGTTGTGTCAACTAGAACTGGGTTACTATCTGCTGGGGTTGGGGTTAGAAGGGGTGTAGCTGGTTCTCTGTCCAATTGGGTAGGGGTACAATCTGCGTGAGACTGGGTTATGTGTGGTGGGGCTGGTTCTTGGGCAAGTACAACCGTGGTTCTATCTGCATCGACGGGTAGCTCAATCTTTTTTGAAGACCATGTTTTTACTCCCATAGATATTGCCATCACCCCCTCCGATTCAAATGGCTGATAAACAAGAAAAGTAATTGAATGTACATACATTGTAATATTGATAGGTGCAATGGATAGTAGGGAAGAAAACAGGGCATGCAATAATTCACATTTATGTTATCTAACCAAACAGGATAGCATGATAGTTATTTTGCTCCCACGTATTTAGGTGATGATTATTGCGATGAAACGTATGCTTTAAAGAATAATGATAACCATGGAACTTGTCATGTTGATCTTAATATTCAATCACATGATAGTTATTTTGTTGAGTTTGCTCCCACTACTATTGATGAGAATAAATTTGCTTATGTGGAGAGTAGTAAAATTTCTATGCAAGTACATCATGAAAAGAATGCTTTAGGTGCTGGTTATATTGTTGAATTCATTCATGATGCTACTGAAAATTATTATGAGAGAGGACCATATGCTTCTACATATTGCAATAATATCAAGTTTCCTCTCTATGTGCTTAAAATCTTGAAGTTATGCTTGTTTTACCTACCTAGGCAAGTTGATTCTTGTTCCCATAAATAGTTTCCTCACAAAATCCCTATGAATAGGAAGTGGGTTATACTTAAATGTGCTAGTCATATTCTTCATGATGCTCTTTATTTTTCAATTCTTATCTTTTATGTGAGCATCATTGAAATCATCATGCGTAGCTAGGGGCGTTAAACGTTAGCGCTTGTTGGGAGGCAACCCAATTTTATTTTAGTTTCTTGATTTTTGGTTCTGTTTAGTAATAAATAATCCTTCTAGATTCTGTTTAGATGTGGTTTTATGTTTTAATTAGTGTTTGTGCCAAGTAGAACCTTTGGGAAGACTTGGGTGAAGTCTTTATGATCATGCTGTAAAAAACAGAAACTTTAGCGCTCACGAGATTAGCTTCAACTTTTTACTGGAGAGTGATATTTAGTTGATTCTTTTTGAAGATGATTACTAGACAAATTCCTCAGGTCCACCAGTTTAGTTTAGAATTTTTGGAGTTCCAGAAGTATACGTTTGATACAGATTACTACAAACTGTTCTGTTTTTGACAGATTCTTTTTTTCGTGTGTTGTTTGCTTATTTTGATGACTCTATGGCTAGTAAAATAGTTTATAAACCATAGAGAAGTTGGAATACAGTAGGTTTAACACCAATATAAATAAAGAATGAGTTAAATACAGCACCTTGAAGTTGTGTTTTGTTTTTCTTTCGCTAACTGAGCTCGCGAGTTTTCTGTTAAGTTTTGTGTTGTGAAGTTTTCAAGTTTTGGGTAAAGATTCGATGGACTATGGAATAAGGAGTGGAAAGAGCCTAAGCTTGGGGATTCCCAAGGCACCCCAAGGTAATATTCAAGGATAACCAAGAGCCTAATCTTGGGTATGCCCTGGAAGGCATCCCCTCTTTCGTCTTCGTTCATCAGTAACTTTACTTGGACTATATTTTTATTCACCACATGATATGTGTTTTGCTTGGAGCGTCATTTTATTTTGTTTTGCTTTCTATTTGAATAAAATATCAAGATCTGAAATTCTTAAATGTTAGAGAGTCTTCGCATAGCTACATAATTATTTAACTACTCATTAATCTTCACTTATATCTTTCGGAGTAGTTTGTCATTTGCTCTAGTGCTTCACTTATAGCTTTTAGAGAATGGTGGTGATTTGTTTTATAGAAACGATTGATCTCTCATGCTTCACTTAGATTATTTTGAGAGTCTTAAATAGCATGGTAATTTGCTTAAAAAATCTTAATATGCTTGGTATTCAAGATTTGTAAAACTTTCTTTTGAGTGCATTGAATACTATGAGAAGTTTGATTCCTTATGATTGTTTTGAGATATGAGGATGGTAATATTAGAGTCATGCTAGTTGAGTAGTTGTGAAGTTGAGAAATACTTGTGTTAAAGTTTTTGATTCCCATAGCATGCACGTATGGTGAACCGTTATGTGATGAAGTCGGAGCATAATTTATTTATTGATTGTCTTCCTTATGAGTGGCGGTCGGGGACGAGCGATGGTATTTTCCTACCAATCTATCCCCCTAGGAGCATGCGCGTAATACTTTTCTTTGATAACTTGTAGATTTTTGCAATAAGTATATGAGTTCTTTATGAATAATGTTGAGTCCATGGATTATACGCACTCTCATCCTTCCACCATTGCTAGCTTCTCTAATATCGCGCACTGTTCGCCGGTATCATACACCCACCATATACCTTCCTCAAAACAGCCACCATACCTACCTATTATGGCATTTCCATAGCCATTCCGAGATATATTACCATGCAACTTTCCACCGTTCCGTTTATTATGACACGCTCCATCATTGTCATATTGCTTTGCATGATCATGTAATTGACATCGTATTTGTGGCAAGGCCACCGTTCATAATTCTTTCATACATGTCACTCTTGATTCATTGCATATCCCGGTACACCGCCGGAGGCATTCATATAGAGTCATATCTTGTTCTAAGTATTGAGTTGTAAGTAAATAAAAGTGTGATGATCATCATTATTAGAGCATTGTCCCAGTGAGGAAAGGATGATGGAGACTATGATTCCCCCACAAGTCGGGATGAGACTCCGGATGAAAATAAATAAATAAAATAGGCCAAAGAAGCCCAAATAAAAAATAAGAAAAGAGGCCATAAAAAAAGAGAAGGCCCAAATAAAAAAAATGAGATAAAAAGAGAGAAGGGACAATGTATCCTTTTACCACACTTGTGCTTCAAAGTAGCACCATGATCTTCATGATAGAGAGTCTCTCATTTTGTCACATTCATATACTAGTGGGAATTTTTCATTATAGAACTTGGCTTGTATATTCCAATGATGGGCTTCTTCAAAATGCCCTAGGTCTTCATGAGCAAGCGAATTGGATGCACACCAACTTAGTTTCTTTTGTTGAGCTTTCATATACTTATTGCTCTAGTGCATCCGTTGCATGGCAATCCCTACTCACTCACATTGATATCTATTGATGGGCATCTCCATAGCCCGTTGATACGCCTAGTTGCTGTGAGACTATCTTCTCCCTTTTTGTCTTCTCCACAACCACCATTCTATTCCACATATAGTGCTATATCCATGGCTCACGCTCATGTATTGTGTGAAGATTGAAAAAGTTTTGAGAATGTCAAAAGTATGAAACAATTGCTTGGCTTGTCATCGAGGTTGTGCATGATTTAAATACTTTGTGTGCTGAAGATAGAGCATAGCCAGACTATATGATTTTGTAGGGATAACTTTCTTTGGCAATGTTATTTTGAGAAGACATGATTGCTTTCTTAGTATGCTTGAAGTATTATTGTTTTCATGTCAATATTAAACTTTTGTCTTGAATCTTATGGATCTGAATATTCATACCACAAGAAAGAAGAATTACATTGAAATTATGCCAAATAGCATTCCACATCAAAAATTCTTTTTTTATCATTTACCTACTCGAGGACGAGCAGGAATTAAGCTTGGGGATGCTGATACGTCTCCACGTATCTATAATTTTTTATTGTTCCATGCGATTATATTATCCATCTTGGATGTTTAATGGGCTTTACTATGCACTTTTATATTATTTTTGGGACTAACCTATTGACCCAGAGCCCAGTGCCAGTTCCTGTTTTTCCCTTGTTTCAGTGTTTCGAAGAAAAGGAATATCAAACGGAGTCGAAACGGAATGGAACTTTCTGGAGAAGTTATTTTTGGAAGGAAAGCTACCCGATGGACTTGGAGTGCATGCCAGGAAAGAAACAAGGGAGCCACGAGGTAGGGGGGCGCGCCCACCCCCCTAGGGCGCGCTCTCCACCCTCGTGGGCCCCTCGTGGCTCCCCTGACGTATTTCTTCCGCCTATATATATATCCATATACCCTAAAAACTTCAGGGGAACAGAATAGATCGGGAGTTCCGCCGCCGCAAGCCTCTGTAGTCACAAAAAACTAATCGGGACCCTGTTCCGGCACCCTGCCAGAGGGGGGAACCCTCACCCGTGGCCATCTTCATCATCCCGACGCTCTCCGTGATGAGGAGGGAGTAGTTCACCCTCGGGGCTGAGGGTATGTACCAGTAGCTATGTGTTTGATCTCTCTCTCTCGTGTTCTTGATTTGGCACGATCTTGATGTATCACGAGCTTTGCTATTATAGTTGGATCTTATGTTGCTTCTCCCCCTCTATTCTCTTGTAATGGATTGAGTTTTCCCTTTGAAGTAACCTTATCGGATTGAGTCTTTAACGATTTGAGAACACTTGATGTATGTCTTGCCGTGCGTATCTGTGGTGACAATGGGATATCACGTGATTCACTTGATGTATGTTTTGGTGATCAACTTGTGGGTTCCGCCCATGAACTTATGCATAGGGGTTGGCACACGTTTTCATCTTGATTCTCCGGTAGAAACTTTGGGGCACTCTTTGAGGTTCTATGTGTTGGTTGAATAGATGAATCTGAGATTGTGTGATGCATATCGTATAATCATACCCACGGATACTTGAGGTGACATTGGAGTATCTAGGTGACATTAGGGTTTTGGTTGATTTGTGTCTTAAGGTGTTATTCTAGTACGAACTCTTGGGCTGTTTGTGACACTTATAGGAATAGCCCAACGGATTGATTGGAAAGAATAACTTTGAGGTGGTTTCGTACCCTACCATAATCTCTTCGTTTGTTCTCCGCTATTAGTGACTTTGGAGTTACTCTTTGTTGCATGTTGAGGGATATTTATATGATCCAATTATGTTATTATTGTTGAAAGAACTTGCACTAGTGAAAGTATGAACCCTAGGCCTTGTTTCCTAGCATTGCAATACCGTTTGTGCTCACTTTTATCATTAGTTACCTTGCTGTTTTTATATTTTCAGATTACAAAAACCTCTATCTATCATCCATATTGCACTTGTATCACCATCTCTTCGCCTAACTAGTGCACCTATACAATTTACCATTGTATTGGGTGTGTTGGGGACACAAGAGACTCTTTGTTATTTGGTTGCAGGGTTGCTTGAGAGAGACCATCTTCATCCTACGCCTCCCACAGATTGATAAACCTTAGGTCATCCACTTGAGGGAAATTTGCTACTGTCCTACAAACCTCTGCACTTGGAGGCCCAACAACGTCTACAGGAAGAAGGTTGCGTAGTAGACATCATTGAGCTGGTGTGGTGGTAGGGTCTTCACGAAGATTCGCATGCCACCACGTAGGTGCTTGACTTGTTGGAGTAGGAGCCACGTACTGCCACGTGGGTACTTGCTTTAGTTGGTGGGTCGGTCGCTGAGCTGGGGCGGCGAGGTCTTGCCACGGTCTTGTGTATATCCTGGCAAGGGTCTTGCCGGGGCCTTGTGAGCGCCCCCGGCAAGAGCCTTGCCGGGGCCTGGCAGGTGTCTTTGGCAAGGTGCCTTGCCGGGGCCTCGTGGGCATCCTCGGCAAGGAGCCTTGCGGTTGTCTTGTCTTCTGGTTCTCATCTAGGATTTGTAGGTTCTCTGTCTTCACAAAGATCTGCGTGCCACCATGCAGGCACTTCCCGAGCCTTGGTTCCAATGTTGTTGATGGTGTTGGAACTCTTAGGCTCGAGGGTGGTTGCGATGTTGCCGTTGGGCGAGCTGTCCCGGCAAGGTTCTTGCCGGGGCTGTGTAGGCCGCCCCAGCAAGGGTCTTGCCGGGGGTAAGCCCATATACTCGCTCTGTCTTCTGTGCCTTTGGTTGAAGCATTGCTCTGGTAGCCTTGTGCTTCTGCATTCCTCCTCTGCCCTGCTAAGTGTGGTAGCAGGCGTGGCTCTGACTGCCCGTGCACAAGTAAAGGGGTACAAAGGAGAGCCCCTACTTTTGTACACCGACAGGAGCCCCCGGGCCTGGGCCACACATAAGCGCAACGCGTTGTTGGGCCAGGGCCAGAATGGTGCACGGGCACGCGGGGCTGAGTTTTTACCACAGTAACTCTTTTGTTGGTTGTGCTTCCCCACGACCCACGTTGAATGCGCAACATGGGGTTCGTGCGTGACGTGGAGGTCATGTGCGGAGTGACCGCAGCACGCTTGCGTCACTCCGTGGTTTCAATAGTAAAGGGGCGGTCCGTGTTCTCCTCTCAAAAACAGAGGGAGCTGTAGAGGCGCAACTCATTTACTAAGTAGACTTGGGTCGTGGCCATCATGGAGTCCGTGCCCTACGATCACTGGGTGCGAAACGGCTGCTCCACTGGCCATTTGAGTCTTGGTTCGCTCGCCACGTGTCCTGCATGCGTTGGGGAGGGCAGGCGGTGGACACAGAAGGCGTGGGCTTTAATACTGGGGCGGGGCGCCGGGCATCGCTGATTGGGCAGCGGGTCGGTCCTGTTTCCTCGCGCCTCTAGCGGTTGGATTGGTTGATTGGGGCAGTCGCGCCTGGGCTCGTTTGGCCTCGGTCCTTTATATATAAGGGGAGAAGGACAGCGTCTTCTCGCACCCATCTTCTCTCAGTCCAATCCCTTTCCTTCCCTTCGTCATGGTGAGAGTGCGTGGTCGTGTCCATGCCTCTGGGGTCTTCCTCACGCCAGAGGGTGGCGGCGGTCAAAGAATAGCTGGACGCCCAAGGTGAAGGCCACGCTAGAGGCAGAGACGCCGGCCGGGGACGCGGTCGTCGAGGTGGCCGAGGCAGAGGCGGGCGTGGACGGGGGACACCCGCGTCATCACCATCTCTGTCACCATCTCTTCCGCCATCTCCTCCTGCCTCGTTGAGTGGTCATGTTGGGGATTCGGCGCTGGAATTTATTCTACAACTGCGCGGGCTGCCGCGCAGCCGTCTTCCACTTCCCGAAGCATTTGCGAGGGTGCTGGAGATCGACCATCCACCGAGGCTAAGGCTTCACATGGAGGGGTGTTGCCATGGCGACATGCAGGTGAACACAGGGTTCCCCGCCCCTCATGTGATGCTTCTTCGTCGGGGCTGGAAAACCTTCGCACGTGCCCATTGCTTGATGGATGGGCACGTCCTCTACTTCAAGCTAGCGGAGAGCGACCTACTCTCCGTCAAGGTCTTCGGGCGCTCAGGACACAGACTAGGGTGTTGTGCCAAGAGCTCGACCGATGGTGAAAGCTCCTCTTCGGGCGAGAGCGACGAGGAGGACAACGACAGCGACGACGAGGGTAGCGGGCGAGGGGATGACGGGTCTGACTAGGCGTCGGACACACCGTCCCTGGGCGACGCTGGCAGCACCATCATCTGCATCGCCAACTCCTTGAACTTCTCGGGGCCGCCTCCTTGGGCGGTTGGCGTGGGATGGCCGGGGAAGATGAAGAAGGCGGGAGGTGGGCCGTCAAATCGGAGTATGCGGGCACCGACGCCTTTGTTGCATATTGGCGGCCCACTGCCTCATCATTCGCGCTCTTCTCCCTGCACCATCATCACCATCCCTCTTTTGGACGACCGCCGGCATGTTCTTTTGGTGTCTTCTGCTGCTCGTACCTCGCCTAGGCGCTCCTTTTGCCCTTCTGCCATCTTGTTCCATTTCCTGAGGAGAGGGACAAGAAAGGGATTACGGGCATCTTATCTCTTTTTAGCTTTTAAGCTTACGGGCCTTAGTAAGATTTAAACCTTGTAACCCCCTGCTCATGTATGCATTCTGTATGAATTGTACTTGTTATCAACGTATTAATGAAGAGAAGGGCGTTTGCCGGGTTTCTTTTGTGCGTGGGCGAGGCCCGCACCAAGTAACGAGTCCTTGTTATCTTAAGATAAACATTGTGACCTGGCAACAGACCCTGCCGTCTTCCTGCCCCATAGCTCGACTACACTCACGCTCTTGGCGGAGGTAGGGGCCAAGTAGGATTGGGCCCTTCGCCCGTTCCTTTCCCACCGCGCTACGACCAAGTCCCGGCCCAAAGTAAAGTTTTTGGACACGGGGAAGAGGGAACGTGATGGTATAAGGGTGAGCGAAGTCTCGTACGTTCAAGTTTAATACGAAAGTAAGGAGTGGGGGATGAAAGACTTATCTGATTTTGCAGCCCCTTGGCAATCTTGGCTTGCGGTGGTCGGATCTTTGGGTCTGCAGCCCCCGGCAACCTTGGCTTGCCAGGGCCGGGCGCCGGCCTGTTCTCTTTATTCCAAACAGCTCAGTACAAATATTCATGCGCCCTGCGAACCAAAAAGGACAGGAAAGAACAGAGAGACGCGCACCCGACCTCTAGGCTAGGGGTTAGTCACCACAAAGAACTATCAACCCTAACCGAGGGAGAGACTCAACCTAGCATGCATGCTAAAACTTAGGGCACCAGCGCTTCATCTATTTATGCTCAGGGTCTGCGCCTCGCTTTGTACAAAGGGTTACATGCCTTGCCGACAAGGCTTGTACAAAAATGTGGTCTGCCGGGGGACCCGGCAACCGCTCCTTACGGGTAAAACTTGCAAAGATGTTCAATGTTCCAGGAATTTCTTACTGGAATACCATCTTCGGTCTCCATGCGAACTGCGCCGGGCCTGGTGACTCATATTACCCGATAAGGGCCTTCCCACTTTGGCGTCAACTTGTTGGAACTCTTGGCCGACTGAACGCGCCGAAGAACAAGGTCGCCTTCCTCAAAGCTTCGGGCTTGAACCTTGCGGCTATGGTAGAGACGCAAGGCTTGCTGGTAGCGCGCTGCTCGCACAGCCGCCCGAAGACGATCTTCCTCAAGGAGTGTTTCGTCATCTTGCTGCAATCGCTCTTGCTCAAGCTCATCATAAGCGAGCACTAGGGGTGACCCGTATGTGAGCTCCGTGGGGAGAACTGCTTCTGCCCCGTAAATGAGGGAGAAAGGTGTCTGGCTGGTGGCTCGATTTGGTGTCGACCTGGTTGACCAAAGAACCGCCGGCAATTCATTAATCCAGCGCCTTCCGCACTTGTGTAGCCTGTGAAAAGTCCTTGTCCGGAGGCCTCACAATACTTCAGCATTTGCCCTCTCAGCTTGGCCGTTGCTTCGTGGGTGTGCAACAGAAGCAAAACAGACCTTGCTGCCGAGGTCTTGAATGTATTGCATGAAGGTGTGGCTCGTGAACCGCGTGCCGTTGTCGGTGATGACTCTGTTTGGTACACCAAAACGATAGACTAGTCCCTTGAAGAACTTGATGGCTGATTGTGCCGTTACCTTTCTCACTGCTTCCACCTCTGGCCACTTCGTGAACTTGTCGATTGCAACGTACAAGTACTCAAAGCCCCCGACAGCATGGAGGAAGGGGCCCAGTATGTCGAGCCCCCAGACCAAGAATGGCCAGGAGAGAGGAATTGTTTGGAGAGCTTGATCTGGTTGATGAAGATTCTTTGAATGGAACTGACACGCTTCACACTTGGTTACTAGTGCCGTTGCATCCTGGAGGGTACTGGGCCAGAAGAAACCTTGTCGGAATACCTTGTCAGCAAGGGCCCTCGACCCTATGTGGGAGCCACATATGCCTCCATGTATCTCTGCCAATAGCTCCAGTCCTTCCTCCTGGGGGATGCACTTCAATTTCACACTGTTTGGTCTTTTTCTGTACAGAACGTCGTCGACAAACTGATACATGGCAGACCGACAGGCTATTTTCTCCGCTTCTTCCTGCTCCTCAGGGAGTTCCCCGGTTTGGAGAAATCAAACAGTATGATGCGCCCATGCCGGAGCCTAGGGATCGATGGAAAGGACCAAAGACATCGCTTCTGCCATGGGGGCGGCTATCTCCGCGGCTAGGGCTTGGCACCCTGCTGGAGTCTGTCCCCCATGACAGGCTCAGTGTTCCCGACAACATACTTGCCGGCGGCTCCTAGGAGTTCGGCGGGAAAGTACTTGCCGGGGCCTGATTTCCTCCGCTTGTTCTGCTCTGTCGATGGTTGATAACCCACAAGTATAGGGGATCAATTGTAGCCTCTTTAGATAAGTAAGAGTGTCGAACCCAACGAGGAGCTAAAGGTAGAACAAATATTCCCTCAAGTTCTATCGACCACCGATACAACTCTACGCACACTTGACGTTCGCTTTACCAGAAACAAGTATGAAACTAAAAGTACTTTGTAGGTGTTTTTGGATAAGTTTGCAAGAATAGTAAAGAGCGCGTAAATAAAAAGTAGGGGCTGTTTAGATGAAGACACAACTAAGTTAGTTTTAGTAGAGAGTTTGTTGTCACAAGAAAGTTATTTATCCCTAGGCAATCGATAACTAGACCGGTAATCATTATTGCAATTTTATTTGAGGGAGAGGCATAAGCTAACATACTTTCTCTACTTGGATCATATGCACTTATGATTGGAACTCTAGCAAGCATCCGCAAGTACTAAAGATCATTAAGGTAAAACCCAACCATAGCATTAAAGCATCAAGTCCTCTTTATCCCATACGCAACCAACCTACTTACTCGGGTCTGTGCTTCTGTCACTCATGCCACCCACCATAAGCAAATCATGAACATATTGCAAACCCTATAGAGGGAATCCCTCACGCTTGCGCGACACTGAGAGCACCATAGGAAAACACCAATAGTAAAACATGCAACTCAAACCAATCTTGATCATCAAATAACCCATAGGACAAAACAGATCTACTCAAACATCATAGGATACCCATACATCATTGGGAAATAATATATAGCATTGAGCACCATGTTTAAGTAGAGATTATAACGGGTAAAAGAGGGGTTACACCGTTGCATAGAGGGGGAAAGAGTTGGTGATGATGGCGGTGAAGTTGTTGGTGAAGATTGCGGTGATGATGATGGCCACGGCAGCGTTCCGGCGCCACCGGAAGAGAAGGGGAGAGGGGGCCCCTTCGTCTTCTTCTTCCTTGACCTCCTCCCTAGATGGGAGAAGGGTTTCTCCTCTGGTCCTTGGCCTCTATGGCGTGGGAGGGGCGAGAGCCCCTCCGAGATTGGATCTATCTCTCTGTCTCTCATGTTTCTGCGTTCTCGTCGTCTGCCCTTCCACCATTTCGTTTATATATGGAGATCCGTAACTCCGATTGGATTGAAACCTTCGCCGTGATTTTTTCTGAAAAATAGCTTTATTGCGGCCAAAGTAGAGCATCAACCTCCTTACGGAGTGCCCACGAGGGTCCAGGGCGCGCCTGCCCCCCTGGGGCGCGCCCCCTGCCTCGTGGCCCCCTCGGGCACCGTCTCGCGTTGATTTTACTTCGCAAAAATTATAAATATTCCAAAATAATTCTCCGTCCGTTTTTATCCCGTTTGGACTCCGTCTGATATTGGGTTTCTGCAAAACATAAAACATGCAACAAACAGGAACTGGCACTGGGCACTGGATCAATATGTTAGTCCTAAAAATAGTATAAAAAGTTGCCAAAAAGTATATGAAAGTTGCATAATATTGGCATGGAACAATAAAAAATTATAGATACGATGGAGACGTATCAGCATCCCCAAG
Source organism: Aegilops longissima (assembly GCA_021605205.1). Taxonomy (NCBI): domain Eukaryota; kingdom Viridiplantae; phylum Streptophyta; class Magnoliopsida; order Poales; family Poaceae; genus Aegilops; species Aegilops longissima. The sequence continues at coordinate 312,076,142 of CM038678.1, forward strand.
CTTAATTCCTACTCGTCCTCGAGTAGGTAAATGATAAAAAAGATAATTTTTGATGTGGAATGCTACCTAGCATAATCTTGATCATGTATCTAATCATGGCATGAATATTAAGACACGAGTTATTCAAGGAAATAGTCTATCTTTTGACATAAAAACAATAATACTTCAAGCCTACTAATAAAGCAATCAGGTCTTTTCAAAATAACATGGCCAAAGAAAGTTATCCCTACAAAATCATATAGTCTGGCTATGCTCTATCTTCACCACACAAAATATTCAAATCATGCACAACCCCGATGACAAGCCAAGCAATTGTTTCATACTTTTGATGTTCTCAAACCTTTTCAACTTTCACGCAATACATGAGCGTGAGCCATGGACATAGCACTATAGGTGGAATAGAATATGATGGTGGAGGTTGTGTGGAGAAGACAAAAAAGGAGAAAGTCTCACATCAACGCAGCTAATCAATGGGCTATGGAGATGCCCATCAATTGATGTCAATGCGAGGAGTAGGGATTGCCATGCAACGGATGCAAAGAGCTATAAGTGTATGAAAGCTCAAACTGAAACTAAGTGGGTGTGCATCCAACTTGTTTGCTCATGAAGACCTCGGGAATTTGAGGAAGCCCATCATTGGAATATACATGCCAAGTTCTATAATGAAAATTCCCACTAGTATAAGAAAGTGATAACTCAAGAGACTCTCTATATGAAGAACATGGTGCTACTTTGAAGCACAAGTGTGGTAAAAGGATAGTAACATTGCCCCTTCTCTCTTTTTCTCTCATTTTTTTGTTTTTTCCCTCTCTTTTTTGGGCCTTCTCTTTTTTTGGCCATTCTCTTTGTTTTTTTATTTTTTTTATGGTTTTCGTCGGGGTCTCATCCCCACTTGAGGGGGGATCATAGTCTCCATCATCCTTTCCTCACTGGGGCAATGCTCTAATAATGATGATCATCACACTTTTATTTACTTACAACTCAATATTACAACTCAATGTCTAGAACAAAGTATGACTCTATATGGATGCCTCCGGCGGTGTACCGGGATGTGCAATGATCTAGCGTAGCAAAGATATCAAAACGGACAAGCCATGAAAATATCGTGCTAGCTACCTTACGATCATGCAAAGCAATATGACAATGAATGCTCAAGTCATGTATATGATGATGATGGAAGTTGCATGGCAATATATCTCGGAATGGCTATGGAAATGCCATAATAGGTAGGTATAGTGGCTGTTTTGAGGAAGATATAAGGAGGCTTATGTGTGATAGAGCTTATCGTATCATGGGGTTTGGATGCACCGGCGAAGTTTGCACCAACTCTCGAGGTGAGAAAGGGCAATGCACGGTACCGAAGAGGCTAGCAATGATGGAAGGGTGAGAGTGCGTATAATCCATGGACTCAACATTGTCATAGAGAACTCGCATACTTATTGCAAAAATTTATTAGTCATCGAAACAAAGTACTACGCGCATGCTCCTAGGGGGATAGATTGGTAGGAAAAGACCATCGCTCGTCCCCGACCGCCACTCATAAGGAAGACAATCAATAAATAAATCATGCTCCGACTTCATCACATAACGGTTCACCATATGTGCATGCTACGGGAATCATAAACTTCAACACAAGTATTTCTACAATCCACAACTACCCACTAGCATGACTCTAATATCACCATCCTTATATCGCAAAACTATTGCAAGGAATCAAACATATCATATTCAGTGATCTACAAGTTTTATGTAGGATTTTATGACTAACCATGTGAATGACCAATTCCTGTCAACTCTCTAAATAGATATAAGTGAAGCAAGAGAGTTTAATTCTTTCTACAAAAGATATGCCCACGCTCTAACAAATATAAGTGAAGCAAAATAGCATTCTACAAATGGCGGTTTTCTATGTAAAGAGAAACAGGCAATCCAAACTTCAAATGATATAAGTGAAGCACATGAAGCATTCTATAAAGCCATACTCAAAAGATATAAGTGAAGTGCAAAGAGAATTCTATAAATCAACCAAGGACTATCTCATACCAGCATGGTGCATAAAAGAAAAATGAAAACTAAGGCAAAAGATGCTCCAAGATTTGCACATATCGCATGAACGAAACGAATCTGAAAACATACCGATACTTGTTGAAGAAAGAGGGGATGCCTTCCGGGGCATCCCCAAGCTTAGACGCTTGAGTCTCCTTGAATATTTACTTGGGGTCCCTTGGGCATCCCCAAGCTTAGACGCTTGAGTCTCCTTGAATATTTACTTGGGGTCCCTTGGGCATCCCCAAGCTTGAGCTCTTGCCTCTCTTCCTTCTTCTCACATTGAGACCTCCTCGATCCTCGAACACTTCATCCACACAAAACTTCAAGAGAAAACTCGGTAAGATCCGTTAGTATAATAAAGAAAATCACTACTCTAAGTACTGTTGCAAACCAATTCATATTTTGTTTTTGAATTGTATCTACTGTAATATAACTTTTCCATGGCTTAATCCACTGATAGAAATTGATAGTTTCATCAAAACAAGCAAACTATGCATCAAAAACAGAATCTGTCTAAAACAGAACAGTCTGTAATAATCTGAACATTCACCATACTTCTGATACTCTAGAAATTATGCAAAAATTAGAAAAAATAAAATATTTGTATAGAAAGATAGTGCAAAAAGTTTTAGAAACATTTGACGTTCCAGTAAAAAATGTAAAATAGCGCACTACAGCCAAAGTTTCTGTCCTGCACCGTACAAACCAACAAGCATTGTAAACAACCTAAAGGCAAACCTTGGCACATTATTTTTATAATACAATGGAATTGTACAAGGGTATAATTATTTTTGTTCAAAAGTTTATGTAATCAAGATTCACAAAGTTTCCGTGATCATGAACAAAGTTCAAGGCTAGCTCCCACTTTAACAATGCTCGTCTTTCTCACTTTCGTTTTTTTTTTGAAAAAAGTTTCGGGTTCCCCTCTTTATTTTTGTTGTTTTTAAACTATATGAAAGCACTCAACAGAAATAAATGACTCTCTAAAACTTCCGGGTTGTCTCCCTGGCAGCGCTTTCTTTAAAGCCATTAAGCTAGGCATATAGTGCCCAAGTAGTGAATCCACCCGGATCCCAAGGTATATCAAAGCCAATTTTAATAAGCAATGATTTGTAATTTAGTAGTGAGCACAAAGCAACATATATCATGTAATGACGAAGTCTAACTCTCTTCCTATGCATCGGCATGTCGTAAAAGAACAATTCATGCACACAAAGTAAAGGTCAATGCATAGTATAAACAGTTTCTTGCAATTTTATCGTGTGGGAAACATAGAGAGGTGGAGATATAGTTCCTCTCTCATAATAATTGCAAGTAGGAGGAGCAAGCACATGCATATTATATTCATCAAAATTATCATGTGCAACGGTAAAAGGCAACCCATCATATAATCCTTAATTAGTGCAAACTTCTCTGATATAGTGTAGTCGGGATAATTCAAAAAGATAATAGGACTATCATGCGTGGGTGCAATAGCAAAAATTTCATGTTTAACATAAGGAACTATAGCAAGTTCATCTCCATAAGAATAATTCATATTGGCATCTTGGCCGCAAGCATAGCAATCATCATCAAAAAGGGATATTTCAAGAGAATAAACGGGATCATAATGGTCATCATAGCAATCATCCTTCGGTAAGCACGAAGGGAAATTAAACAATGTATGAATTGAAGAGTTACTCTCATTAGAAGGTGGGCACGGGTAGCTAATCCGCTCTTCCTCCTTTTGTTCTTCGCTCTCCTCCTCATCTTTTCATCCAATGAGCTCACAGTTTCATCAATTTCTTCTTCCATAGATTCCTGCAAAATATTAGTCTCTTCTCGGACAGCGGAGACTTTCTCAATAAATGCATCAATATCGGAATTGTATTCATAATTCTCATAACAATATCTAAGGATAGCTAAATTTTCAGGTTTGTAAACAGCATCATAAAGATTTTCATATTCTTTGAACATAGATTCAATTTCATAAGCACCCATAAAAGCAACAAATTCTTCTATTTGTTCCACATCATAGTAGTCATATATACCTCTAGCATAAGAAGCCAAAGTTTCATTATCATTAAATTTGCATAAAAAGGGAAGGTGTGGAGCCTTCATCCTAGAGCAACAAGTATAATCATATCTCAAGCATAGTTGCCTAGTATACCATTTCAACATATAAATTTGATCCCATAATATTTTCCCTTTTTGAGTCAAGCGATAATCCTTAATGTATTCACGTTGATCCAACGTGTCTCCCATTACTGTAGCGGCCTGACCCGAATGGATCAAGTCTCTGTGCTTAAGTGTCATCCCTGGATCGGTATGCTGACACACACAGTACTCGAGGATTTATAACAGAGGTAAATCACATGTATAAATAACGTAAATACTATTACCTCAATCCAAATAGCGGAAGTAACAAGGTTGTGGATTCCCATCAACACCAACGACAAAGTTGAGTGTAGAAATCGTAACCCTAACGTATCACTTACTCGTCATCAGATCCTGCAACATGAGACGTTGCAGCCACAAAGGGTCAGTACATTGAATGTACTGGCAAATTCACACCATAGGATAATGATGAATAATAACTATCGCTACATGCATATTTGGATGGTGGAAAGCTCTATGGTTATAGTTTTTGCGAAAAGCCAATTTTTCCCTATATCAAAGGAATATATTTTAGTTTAACTATCATGGTGGTTGAAACATCATTGAGAAGGTACCCCCAACTCAATGATCCCAATTAAAAGTAATCATTAACCCAACAAATTAATTTAAGTAACATGATGAGATACTTAAGATACTCCAAGTACTAGATACTCAAAATGTCCATAACCGGGGACACGGCTAACCATGATTAGTTTATACACTCTGCAGAGGTTTGCGCACTTTTCCCCACAAGACTCGATCGCCTCCGTTTGGTTTCTCGCACTACATGGTGTTTGAGAGACGGATGACCGAGACATAGTCTTTCAGAAGCGCTAGCACCTTACATGTGGGTAGACCGTACCAACCTACAACCCCTACATCTGCTAGTCTACCCGTAAGAGTTCGCAAAACTTAGTCAACTACGCCAGAGCCGATAATGGCTTGTGGCTGCACACGGAAGTTTCTAGTTTGAATAATCTCATGATCCCTTTGAGCCTGGGTGGCGGTCCGAAGAAATACAGGCAAGTCCTGATAGAAACCAGGTGCCTCAATCCACCCAGATGTGTGTTTAAGTTGCCACCTTAAATAAACCACTAAATAACAATCTCACATCTATCATGGATACACTCACCCAATCCACGTCTACTAGCATAGCATGGCATAATAAGCAAACGTAGAAGTAACTCCCAAAGGTTTGATAATAAAACAGGTAATAGGTACTACCTCAACTACTTCCCATCCCACAATTTAATTAGATCCTAATCATGCAATGTGTTTGAGGATAGATCTAATGCATAAAAACTGGGTATGAGAAAAGTATGATCAAAGTGTTACTTGCCTTGCCGATGATCCATGAAACCTAGAGACTCAAGTAACAAAGCGGCGACTCGGGTATTCTATCGCAGACAAACAAACAAGCATACAATAATTACTCATCTAATGCACAAGTAAAACTCAAATAGATCTAACCAGATAGTTCAACTTAAGAACTTCGGTTTGCAAAAAGAATCAAATCAAACGAAGCAACTAAAGTCAAACGGCGGAAGAAAACAGCTTTGTTTTACTAATCTGGATCTAGGTCAAATTTTACAGAAGCAAAAACTTGTTTAAGTAGATTATTTGGAAAGAGGGTTTCGAGACGAAACTCCAGGCGCTTGAATCGCCTGATTTCGATAAACGAGTGAAAAATTATATTAGAACGAAAAACGGATCTGGAATCGCGATTAGAAAAATCGCGGATTAAATCCGAGAAAAAGAAAAACGACGAACGGGTTCGAACGGAAAAAAAATAAAATAAAAAAATAATAAGAATAAAAATAAAAAAAATAAAAAAACCGAAAAGAACCGTTAGTTTTTAAAAAAAAAAACCGGCACGGAAATCGAGGCGGCGGCGAACCTCGGGCGGCGTCGGCGCGCGTGGTGAGGCGGCGGCTAGGGTTTGGCGCGGGCGGGCCTCGGGTGCTCGGGTGGGCTGAGTCGCCGGGGGCTTTATATCTGGCGCCCGGCGGAGTCCGCTCGCACGGCCCAGAAGGCGGTCTGCGTTTTTAAATAATTACGCGCAGAAAAAAATCAAAAGAAGTACTAAACGGACTCCAAAAATCCGGAAATAAATTTTCCCCGGCTTCTAAAATCAAGCCGGATTTAATGAACATTTATTTGGGGCCTAAATGCAATTTTGAAAAACGCGCATTTTTCCTAAATTCAAATAAAAAGACGAAAAACTCCAAAATAAAATATTATTTGATTTTATTATTAAATCTTCATTATTTCTTTATTTTGAGAAAGTCATTTTATTCCCTCTCTCATATTTTTGTAATAGAAATAATTGAAGATAGAATAATTAAAATCAAATGATCCTATTTCAAAATTTGAGAATACTCAAATATGAAAATAACGAAAATCCCCAACTCTCCCCGTGGGTCCTTGAGTTGTGTAGAATTTCTAGGATCGAGCAAAAATGCAAATGAAAAATATGATATGCAATGATGCTCTATGTATAACATTCCAAATTGAAAATTTGGGATGTTACAAACCTACCTCTTAAGATGAATCTCCCTCGAGATTCGGGTTAACTAGAAAATAGGTGAGGGTGGTCCTTACAAATCTTCCTCTCGCTCCCGGTGGCTTCATCCTCGGTGTGGTGGCTCCAATGAACTTTGCAAAACTTAATGACCTTGCTGCGGGTGACTCTGCTGGCATACTCCAAAATCTTAACCGGTTTCTCCTCATATGTCAAATCATCATTCAACCAATCGCCTCTAGTGGCAATCAGATCTCTCGGTGGTGTATCGCCATCTCTGCGTGACACTTCTTCAACTGTGAAACATGAAACACATCATGAACTCCTGACAATCCTTCGGGTAATTCCAACTTGTAGGCAACTTCTCCCATGCGTTCCAAAACACGATAAGGTCCTACAAATCGGGGCGCTAATTTTCCCTTAACTCGAAAACGCTTAACTCCTCGAAGTGGCGATACTCGAAGATAAACTCTGTCTCCGACTTCGTATTCTGTCTCCTTGCGTTTTGAATCCGCATAGCTCTTCTGTCTCGACTGGGCTACCTTGAGCCTATCGCGAATCAACTTTACTTTCTGTTCAGACTCCTTAATCAAATCTGGTCCAAACAACTGGCGGTCTTCAACTTCATCCCACAACAATGGGGTCCTGCACCTCCTTCCGTACAAGGCTTCGAAAGGTGCCATCTTCAGACTGGTTTGGTAACTGTTGTTATAAGAAAACTCTGCATACGGCAAATTGTCATCCCAACTTGATCCATAATCCAAAGCACAAGCTCTAAGCATATCCTCCAAAATCTGGTTGACTCTCTCGGTTTGTCCATCTATCTATGGATGAAAAGCTGTGCTAAACTCTAGCCTGGTTTCCAAAGTTTCGTGCAACTGCTTCCAGAAATTTGAGGTGAATTGGGTTCCTCTATCTGATACGATACTCCTCGGAACTCCATGCAAGCATACAATCCTGGTCATGTATATCTTAGCCAATTTGGCACTGCTGTAGGTAGTCTTTACTGGAATGAAATGAGCTACCTTCGTCAAACGATCGACTATAACCCAAATTGAGTCATAGCCTGAACGAGTCCTGGGGAAATCCCGTGATGAAATCCATACCTAGTTTATCCCACTTCCATTCGGGTATAGGCAATGGCTGTAACAACCCTGCTGGCTTCTGATGTTCTGCCTTCACCCTCTGACATACATCACAAACTGCTACATACTCTGCAATATCCTTCTTCATTCTGGTCCACCAGAAAGTATTCTTCAAATCCAAATACATCTTGGTATTTCCTGGGTGGGTATTCTCTGGATTATCAAAGTAGTACATAATATCTGTCACATAACGAGCATCGAGGGTTTTAGGAGGTTCCTCATCTCCATGAGCAGCAAGTACACCTAATTTTTTTGGTATTTCGTGTTCCATATCCATAACTAAAGATAGAGAACAACTAAGAACAGCAAATAAAAATTACTTAATGATAAAGAAAACAAGCACACACGAGAATATTCACCCCACGCTATTGCTCCCCGGCAACGGCGCCAGAAAAAGGTCTTGATAACCCACAAGTATAGGGGATCAATTGTAGCCTCTTTCGATAATTTAGAGTGTCGAACCCAACGAGGAGCTAAAGTTAAAACAAATATTCCCTCAAGTTCTATCGACCACCGATACAACTCTACGCACACTTGACGTTCGCTTTACCGGAAACAAGTATGAAACTAGAAGTACTTTGTAGGAGTTTTTGGATAAGTTTGCAAGAATAGTAAAGAGCGCATAAATAAAAAGTAGGGCAGTTTAGATGAAGACACAACTAAGTCAGTTTTAGTAGAGAGTTTGTTGTCACAAGAAAGTTATTTGTCCCTAGGCAATCGATAACTAGACCGGTAATCATTATTGCAATTTTATTTGAGGGAGAGGCATAAGCTAACATACTTTCTCTACTTGGATAATATGCACTTATAATTGGAACTCTAGCAAGCATCCGCGACTACTAAAGATCATTAAGGTAAAACCCAACCATAGCATTAAAACATCAAGTCCTCTTTATCCCATACGCAAACAACCTACTTACTCGGGTCTGTGCTTCTGTCACTCACGCCACCCACCATAAGCAAATCATGAACATATTGCAAAGCCTACAACGGGAATCCCTCACGCTTGTGCGACACGGAGAGCACCATAGGACAAAACCAATAATAAAACATGCAACTCAAACCAATCTTGATCATCAAATAACCCATAGGACAAAACAGATCTACTCAAACATCATAGGATAGCCATACATCATTGGGAAATAATATATAGCGTTGAGCACCATGTTTAAGTAGAGATTACATCGGGTAAAAGAGGGGTTACACCACTGCATAGAGGGGGGAAGAGTTGGTGATGATGGCGGTGAAGTTGTTGGTGAAGATTGCGGTGATGATGATGGCCACGCCAGCGTTCCGGCGCCACCGGAAGAGAAGGGGAGAGGGGGTGAAAGTGAAACTATCCCTAGGTGGTTTTGGTAATTCCTAACAACCTATAGCTCATTGAGCTAACATTATTCCAAGATGAATATTTCAGGAAAAGCTCAATGAATGGCATGGCATGGATGAGGAAAGTGGACCCCTCAAAATACTAAGGATAAAAGGATTGGCTCAAGCTCAAAGCTCAAGACTCTACATTTTATATTTTAGTGATCCAAGATCACATTGAGTCTATAGGAAAAGCCAATACTATCAAGGAGGGATGAGGTGTTGCTTAATGGCTTGCTTGCTCAAAGTGCTTAGTGATATGCTCCAAAACCCTCAACTACTTTTCCTCATCCACATATGACCTAAACCAAAAGTCAAACTCGGCCCCTCTGATTCTTTCTATCCGGTGCCACCGAGTTCAGATGTCATAGCCACTGCCACAAACCCTAGGCAAATCGGTCTCACTGATAGGGATCTCGGTCTCACCGAGATGGGATTGTAATCTCTCTATTTCCCTTCGTAACGTTTCGGTCCTACCGAGATGAGCGATCGGTCCCACCGAGATTGCAAATGTAAACTCTCTATTTCCTTTTTGTAACATTTCGATCTCACCGAAATGAGCGAATCGGTCCCACCGAGTTTACCTGACCAACTCTCTGGTTAAATTATTACCAAAATCGGTCCCACCGAGTTTGTGTAATCGGTCTCACCGAAATTACGTTATGCCCTAACCCTAACGATATCGGTCCTACCGAGTTGCATGTCGGTCCCATCGAAAATCCTAACAGTCACTAGATTTGCTGAATCGGTCCGACCGAGTTTCTCAATTCGGTCTCACCGAGATTGGTAAATTGTGTGTAACTGTTAGTTTTTGTGTGGAGGCTATATATACCCCTCCACCCACTCTTCATTTGTGGAGAGAGCCATCAGAACGAACCTACACTTCCAATACACATTTTCTGAGAGAGAACCACCTACCTTGTGTTGAGGCCAAGATATTCCATTCCTACCATATGAATCTTGATCTCTAGCCTTCCCCATGTTGCTTTCCACTCAAATCTTCTTTCCACCAAATCCAAATCCTGTGAGAGAGAGTTGAGTGTTGGGGAGACTATCATTTGAAGCACAAGAGCAAGGAGTTCATCATCAACATACCATTTGTTACTTCTTGGAGAGTGGTGTCTCCTAGATTGGATAGGTGTCACTTGGGAGCCTCCGACAATATTTTGGAGTTGAACCAAGGAGTTTGTAAGGGCAAGGAGATCGCTTACTTCGTGAAGATCTACCGCTAGTGAGGCAAGTCCTTCGTGGGCGATGGCCATGGTGGGATCGACAAGGTTGCTTCTTCGTGGACCCTTCGTGGGTGGAGCCTCCGTGGACTCAGCAAACTGTTACCCTTCGTGGGTTGAAGTCTCCATCAACGTGGATGTACGATAGTACCACCTATCGGAACCACGACAAAAACATCCGTGTCTCCAATTGCGTTTGAATTCTCCAAACCCTTTCCTTTACATTCTTGCAAGTTGCATGCTTTACTTTCCGCTGCTCATATACTCTTTGCATGCTTGCTTGAATTATGTTAAGATTGCTTGACTTGTGCTAAGTTAGCTAAAATCAGCCAAAGACTAAAATTGGGAAAAGGATAAGTTTTTAAGTGGTCAAGTAGTCTAATCACCCCCCCCCCGTCTAGACATATTTTTGATCCTACAAGTGGTATCAGAGCTTTGGTCCACACTTGCTTTGATTTCCATAGCTTTTGGTGGTCATAGCCTTGGTTTCACAACCTAGGAGAGTATGGTGTCTAGCGAGGGAAATTATCACCGTAGAGGTCCTTTCTTTGAAGGTACTAATTTTGCTAGTTGGAAGCATAAGATGAAAATGTATATTCTTGGACATAACCCCGCCGTTTGGGCTATTGTGTGTATTGGCTTGCAAGGTGAATTCTATGATGGGAGAGAATCAAACTGTGAAGCTAGCGCGGAAGAGTTGAAGATGCTGCAATACAACGCTCAAGCTTTTGATGTCCTCTTCAACGGATTGTGCCCCGAAGAATTCAACAAAATCAGCCGCCTTGAGAATGCAAAGGAAATTTGGGATACTTTGATTGATATGCATGAAGGTACCGACTCCGTCAAGGAATCCAAGTTGGATGTGCTTCAAAGTCAACTTTACAAGTTCAAAATGAAGGATGGTGAAGGTGTCGCTGAAATGTACTCTATGCTCGCTCTTATCACAAATGTTATTGCCGGCTTAGGAAGTGAAGAGATGACCGACAAATTCATCATCAAGAAGATCCTAAGAGCCTTGGATGGAAAATATGATACCGTGTGCACATTGATCCAAATGATGCCCAATTACAAAGATCTCAAGCCAATGGAAGTCATTGGAAGAATTGTTGCTCATGAGATGTCACTCAAGGATAAGGAGGAACTTCACAACAAATCAAGTGGTGCTTACAAAGCCTCATGTGAAGCCCCCACATCATCAAGTGAGAAACAAACCTTCAATGAAGAATTGAGCTTAATGGTGAAGAACTTCAACAAATTCTACAAGAGTAGAAGCAAAGAGAGAAGCTCCAAGTCAAGGTCCTACAATGACAAAAGATCTTCTAGTCGAGAGTGTAATTGCTACAATTGTGGAAGACCCGGACACTATTCTAATGAGTGTACGGCACCCTACAAAAGAAGAGAAGATTCTCCAAAAAGAAGAAGTAGAAGAGAAGAATCACCACCTAGAGAGAGAAGGAGTAGAGATGATCGTTATGAACAAAGACCCTCACGGAATAGCAAGGATTCGGAAAGGAAGGACAAGTCATCAAGGAGCTACACAAAACGAAGACATCAAGCTCATGTTGGTGAATGGGCATCCATCTCTGACTCCGACAATCACTCCGAGAGAAGCTATCACTCTGACTCCGAATATACTCAAGATGAAGGTGTTGCCGGTTAGCACTTGTGTCAACCAACTCCTACGACATATTTGATTCATGAAAGTGCGTTATATCGACTAGAGGGCGGGGTGAATAGGCGATTTTTATGAATTCTTCACTGAGGAATTTGCCGGTGAGGAAATTCCTTAGCGAAGAACTACTTGCAGCGGAATAAGTACTCAGAAGTAAGCATAACAGAATACACGCATGGTCATCATGATGAAATGAAGACTAGCACAGAGTACACAAGATGAAGACAAACAGGCTGAAGAAATTGAACTGAGGAAATTGAGAAAGTCTTCAATGAAAGTCTTCAAACACAGATATGAACAAACACTCAACACATTAATGAGGAAATGAAAGGGTTGAGGAAATAGAACCAGTTAGGTTGGTGAAGACAATGATTTGGTAGACCAGTTCTAATCTGCTGTCTCGATTATACGTCCAGTTGGAGCGGCCGAGTATTTAAACTCGAGGACACACAGTCCGAACACCCGATCGCCGAGCACGCAGCTCAGACACCAAGTCCTCACCGTATTCTCCTTGAACTAAGGTCACACAGACCTCGTCCAATCACTCGTGGTAAGTCTTCAGGCGACTTCCAAACCTTCACAGACTTGGTCACTCGGCGATCCACAATTCCTCTTGGATGCTCTAGACCATGACGCCTAACCGTATGGAAGAAGCACAGTCTTCAAAGGTAACAAGCGTCGGATCCACGCAGGATCAATTTCTTCAGTCATGCTCAATCACTTTGGGTTTGTAGGGGTTTGGTTTTGGGGATTTTCCTCACTTGATGATTTTCGCTCAAAGTCCTCGGAGGATGGGTTGCTCTCAAATGACAAGTGTCAAGTTCTCTCGGAGCAGCCAACCAGCTAGTGGTTGTAGGGGGCGGCTATTTATAGCCTAGGGAGCAGCCCGACATGATAAGACATAAATGCCCTTCAATGATATGACCGTTAGGTGGATAAGATATTTTGGGACAGGTGACGCAAGAACATCAGCGGTTGGAAATTTGAATCTCAAATTCCTCGGGGCTATCATGTTCCTCATCGTGTAGGCAATCCAGACTGGCGAATTCCTAACTCCTCGGTCGAACAAATTCCTCGGCGACCGGAAGAGCTTCGTCTCATCCTTGAAGAAATTGACTGAATCGTATGAGATTTCAAAGGCTTCACTCGAAGGGATTGGTAGGTGTAGGATTTTGAGTTGAGCATCACATGGAAATTTTTCCTTAGTATTTCCTCGACCCCTTTAACGATCACGGTGTTTCCTATGACTCAAGAAAGAGAAAATGAAACTATGAAAACAAAAGTCTTCACGCTTCATGTTCCTCAAATGAATACCAAGTCTTCAAGGTCACACCAATTTCTTCACTTTCAAAGTCTTGAAAAAGTCTTCGAATATCAAAGTCTTGATCGAAGAACTTCATTTTTAGGGTCGACTTTCTCTGTAAATATCAAACTCCTCATAGACTTATAGACCTGTGTACTCTCACAAGCGCATTAGTTTCTTAACCTATAAGTCTTGATACACCAAAATCACTAAGGGGCACTAGATGCACTTACAATCTCCCCCTTTTTGGTGATTGATGACAATATAGGTTAAGTTTTCAACGGGGATAAACATATGAAGTGTAAATACTGATAATGAGGAATTTGATTGCAAGATATAGAAGAACTCCACCTGAAGATGTGCATAGTGAGGAATTTGCTTTTGAGGCAATTCACATTTGAAGAGTTGAATCATGGAGATCTCCCCCTATATCTTGTAATTCATACACGCATTTGACATATAATATGAAGAATTTGAAATGCATGATGAAATATGGTGCTTGATGTAATTCAGCATGCATGCGATAACATTAATGAGGAACAAGCATGCAAAATAACGCATCAAGAGTATCAGAGCTCAAGAAGCTCAAGAGAATCAGAGCATAGTGCAAGAGCATAGTGCATCAAAAGTATCAAAGCACCATCGGGTTTAAGATTACAACTCGATCCAATAAAAGTTTCAGAAGAACGAGAGTTGTAACTTAATAAATAAAATAGACCCGCTTGAAGACTAACTCAAATTTCTCCCCCTTTGTCATCGAATGACCAAAAGGATCGAAACTGAGGACTAACGCTCTTGAAGAATTTCAAGTTGAAGAAGGAGCGCCAACGTTGTTGGGGTCGGTTGTTGTAGTAGGACCTGCCGCGGTGTCGTCCAAGTCTTCATTTTCATCAGTGTCACGCGATGAAGAATAGGAGCTGGCCACCAAGGAAGGAACTTTGACCTTATTGTATTTCTTCGGAGGAGGTGCAGACCAGTCAAATTCTTCCTTGAGTCCCATTGTCGTCAGTTCTTCCGCATTGTAGACATGTGAAAGAACAGCCCAGGTGCGTTTGAAGGTTTCATGGAGGTAGTAGTGGTTTTTCTTCACTGCATTGTGTGTTGAGGTCATGTTGTGAAGAATTGAACCAAACTGACGCTTGACCCATTTATGATTGCGATCAACCTTCTGATGAAGACTGAGGAGTAACTCACGATCACCATCACCACAGGTGATAGCTTGAGGACTTTGCTTGACTGAGGTATTTGCGGCAGAGTCATGTGTGGCAGAGTCATCATTGGTGGAGTAGGATGCTGCTTTGCGAAACTGTCCATCCAATGGACGAATGCCTTCATCGATCACAGCAGTAGCCTTGCCCTTGTCATCAGCTGAGGTAAATGTCCGTTTGAGGACTTCAATCGGGGGCAAGTAGCTGCAGTGGTTCAGAGTATCAGCCTTGTAATTGAGTGAAGACCTTGTCCTGATGAATCTCATTATCCAAGGCGCATAAGGCTTCAGCTCAAATGGTGACATAGCAATGTTTGCCAGAGTCCTCATGAAGAAATCATGGAAGTTGACGGGAACGCCATGGATGATGTTGAAAAGCATATTCTTCATGATGCCAACGACTTCTTCATCATTTGAGTCGTGGCCTTTGATAGGACTCATTGTCTTCGTCAGAATCCGATAGACAGTCCGAGGCACATATAATAATTCCTTGACGAGGAATTTGGTTCTTGGGGCCTGCCTTGGCTTCAAATGCTTCATCAGCACTTGCATATAGTGATTTGAAAGTTCTGGTTTGTTGTAGATACAACGAGCACCATCAAGTGGAGGATCGAGTGGTAGAGCACGAAGCAATTCAGATTCTTGGTGCCTTGTAGTGAGTATTTTCAGACATCCAGTCTAATACCCATGAGTTCACGTCTTCAACGTCTCCGGTGATGTGCAGCGTTGCATAGAATTGAAGAATGAGTTCTTCATTCCAGTCACAGATATCAATGCAGAAATTCAGAAGTCCTGCGTCGTGAAGAACACTGAGGACCGGCTCAAAGCCTGGCAGAGACTCCATGTCCACATGAGGAATATGAGCATGATCGAAGACTTTGTCTTTGTTGAAGAGCACTGAGGAATAGAAGTTGGCTTGGCTGGCAGTCCAGAAACGCCTCTTCCTTATGCGAGCAGAATCATATGGATTATAGTTAGTGAAGAATACGTGCTCGGCAAAGAAATCTTCAGCCTTGAACTTTTGTTTGCTTGAGAACGGATTCTTTTGCTTGGGCAGAGGGGTGTCGGTGAGTTGCATCACCACCTCAGGAATCGCGAGCTCAGGTTCTTCAGGCTGAGGAATTTCTTGTTCCTCAACAGATCTGATCGAGGATCAGCAGAAGAGTTCATCAAACACTAGTAGCTGGAATTTCTTCATGCACAGAGCAAGTGGGTTGAGTTTCTTCAGAGTCCATTTGAACTGTTAGTGCAGGGGACTGAGGAATCTGTTGGAGCAGGGTGAAGAGAGGAGTATTGGGATGCTGACTTTCCCAAAAGTCATCATTCATCACTGGCGTGGTGCACCCTATATCCACATCTTCATCTTCAATTTCCTCAACACTAGCCTCTTCAGCTGTGAACTGAGGCATAGGTGAGGAAATGACTGGGGTTGAAGGGTTTGCGTCCACTTCAATTTCTTCATCAATCTGCTCTGACGAAGGAGCAGAATGATGTTCTTCAGCAGATCCGATTGGGATCTCATAGTGTTCTCCAAAAGAAACAAGGTCCTTTAATGGCATGGAGGAAATCGGAACAGCATCAATTGGATTTTCGAATGAGCTAGTCATTGGCTTCATTTTCTTCGCAGCCGAAGAATTTGACACAGCTGATGCCTTCCTTTTCTTCACCGTAGCTCGCTTACGCAGCCTTGGTTTCTTCACATCGAGGCAGATGGAAGAATTGGAGTTGGTGTTGGCGCAGGAGGAGCCGAGGAATCTGGTTGAATTTCCTCACAGCAATCGATGCAGGTGCCTGTCTTGTTCGGTTCTTGGTACACCACTAGTGGATGCCACGGCAATTTCTTGGTGGTGGAATGGGATCATCCGCCTGGAACTAGCATTTTCATCAGCCGCTGAACTTCATCAGTGGTCTTGGCATGTTCTTGATCGGCTGAGCCGAGGCTTCACTGAGGAATTTCATGTTGCGTTAGGGCAGCAACATTGGTGAATTCTTCGTCGATTGATGAATCGACCTTGGCTCCTGCCAATCA
The DNA here is from genome assembly GCA_021605205.1 of Aegilops longissima. NCBI lineage: Eukaryota > Viridiplantae > Streptophyta > Magnoliopsida > Poales > Poaceae > Aegilops > Aegilops longissima. Next base: position 312,092,798 of record CM038678.1, read on the forward strand.
GCATAGTACTGAATCGAAGTTTTGCCGAGGTCTTGAATTTCAGTCTGGACCTTGAGAAGTTCCTCGGTGTCATTTTGACAACGTTTTTCTTGAGAACTTCTCCTTTACATATCGAGCCTTCTTGATCTCTCTTGCCTTTTCAAACTTCCATTTCTCTTGGCGATGAAATGGGTCAACATATGACTTTGTCTAGGGTCGATGAAAGTCGCATAGGGGTATTTGGATCCTTGTGCCGAGATCAATATAATCGAGGATTTTCCTCGGATCCAACAGCGATGGGCACAAATGTGCCTTTGGCTCTAGCGGCCCTTTCTTGGCGATCTCGATGATTTCCGCAAGTTCATCATCGAAGCTTCATCATCGAAGGCACATGGAATGCAACCTGTTTCTTCTTTCGACTTGGCGAGGACCTCGTCCAATTGTTGCTTTGGTCTTCAGAGAGTCGGGCGGATGATGAAATTGTGCTGCTGAGGAACTTGCTGAAACACCAAAGGCTATCGAGAAACCAGCAGTCCTTTGACATGTAGCCAGATGCACAGGAGATGAGGGCTTTGAAGGAGCTGTTGAGGACTTTGGTGGAGCTGTAGCAGTGTGAGTAATTTGCCTTGAGGGCGCTGCTGAGGAACTTGGCCGTGAGGGCGCTGATGGTGAAGCACTTGGCTTATGAGCAGGCTTCTTTGGCATGGATTTCCTCGGTTTAACCGAGGCCTCGATGAGAGATAGCATGGCGTAATCCTCATTGAATTTCTTCACCGCCTCCTTGGCTTGTCTTGCCAATTTAGCTTGGCGCTTAGCCCATTCTTCGGAAAGTCCTCACCACGTTTGATGCTTGTGGGATCAGCTACTTGGCAGTGCCAATGGAGCTCTTGGGCATGGAGGATTGAGAGCGAATTTCTTCATGTACTTTGGAGTCACATATCTGTATTCCTCCATTCCCTTGCCCATCTCCGTTCAATCTTACGAATGCGCACCTTGCGCTGATTTTTCTTTCTTTGCCAAATTTTGCTTCATCGGTGTGCAATAGTCAGCATAAATTTCTTGAGGATCTCAAACGCAGATCATAACCTCAGGTTTCTTTCCTCCTTTCTGTGGCTTCTTACCGTCGCCATATTCTTGATTGAGGAATTTGAACAATTGAGTTCTCTCAAGATGTATGCAGTTTTTCTTCGAGGAACGCTGCAAATGAGTTAAGTTGATGAGAACCTAGTGATTCAGCAGCAGACATGAGTACCTGTGAACAGAGGATAGTTGCGAGGAATTTGGAGAGGTCATATGCGTTCTCAGAAGGTTTTTCAAAAAGAATAAGTTTTGAGGATTTTGACCAGATGAGCCTTGAAGAATTTCACTAAGCGTTCTTTGTCTTAGGTTCCAGAGTTGTACAGATCGGGGATCCACACAATTGAGGAATCTTGAAGAAAATGATTGCTTAGAAAAACAAATCAAGAGCATATAACTTGTGAGGTGTTTGTATGTGTGAAGATTTGAAGAATAAACACCTTTGAAGATTTTCAGGTAGGTTTGAGAATCAAAGCGAGTAATAAAAGTAACTTAATTACCCTAAATGAAGAACACGACGAACTGGGTGTTGTAGATGTGAAGCTCGTCTGTTCAGATCTTCCACGCCCTAACTTTGTGATGCCCCCGATTCAATCGTACACTAATCATGCACGCAAATGTGTACGATCAAGATCAAGGACTCACGGGAAGATATCACAACACAACTCTACAATAAAATAAGTCATACAAGCATCATAATACAAGCCAGGGGCCTCGAGGGCTCGAATACAAGTGCTCGATCATAGACGAGTCAGCGGAAGCAACAATATCTGAGTACAGACATAAGTTAAACAAGGTGCCATAAGATGGCTAGCACAAACTGGGATCTGATCGAAGAGGAGCAGGCCTCCCGCCTGGGATCCTCCTAGGTCACTCCCGGTCGCCGTCGGCTGCTGCGTAGTAGTAGGCGCCTCCAGAGTAGTAGTCGTCATAGGCGGTGGCGGCTGGCTCCTGGGCTCCATCGTCTGGTTGCAGCAATCGAGTAGGGATAGGGGGAAAAAGGGGAACAAGGCAACCGTGAGTACTCATCCAAAGTACTACAAGCAAGGAGCTACACTACATATGCATGGATATATGTGTAAAGGGCCATATCGGTGGACTGAACTGCAGAATGCCGAATAGGAGGGGATAGCTAGTCTTAACGAAGACTACGCTTCGACACCGGTCTTGCATGCATGAAGAGGACAACGGAAGTCCTCCAAGTAACATCATATAGCAATAATCCTACCCGCAATCCCTGCTCATAACCCCGAGCGAGAGCGACCACGGTTGTATCGGCACTTGGAAGGGTGTGTTTTATCAAGTATCCGGTTCTAGTTGTCATAAGCTCAAGGTACAACTCCAAGTCGTCCTGTTATCAAGATCACGGCTATCCGAATAGATTAACTTCCTGCAGGGTGCACCATCTTACCCAAAGACGCTTGATCCCATTTGGTGGACACACTTTCTGGGTCATGCCCGGCGCGGAAGATCAACACGCCGCAGCCCCACCTAGGCACAACAGAGAGGCCAACACGCGGTCTAAACCTAAGCGCCAGGGTGCAGGCCCATCGCCTCCTGAGCACACCTGCACGTTATGCGTCGCTGGCGAAGCAGACCTAGCCCATCGGCGTTCCAGTCCAATCCGGTAGCGCTCCCGTCGTGACGTCTGAAGTGCCGGTGATACCACGGCGGGATACCCATAACTACTCCCGCGTAGATGGTTAGTGCGTATAAGCTCGTAGCCAACTCAGATCAAATACCAAGACCTCGTTAAGCGTGTTAAGTATCCGCGAGCGCCCGAACAGGGCCAGCCCACCTCTCTCCTAGGCGGTCTCAACCTGCCTGCCGCTCCGCCTCAAAGATCCACTCATGGGTGCTCCATCGGTGACCCGACTTTAGTCTCCACATGTATCATGTATAAGTATATAGTGTATACCCGTGATCATCTCCCGAGTGATCACGGCCCGATAGTATAGCACGGCAGACGGTCAAGAAGTAGGGCCACAGATGAAAGTACTAGCATCCTATACTAAGCATATAGGATTGCAGGTAAGGTAACAACAGAAGTTACAAGGACAGGCTATGCAGCAAAGATAGGAGTATCCAAAACAAGAACATGCTATACTACTCTAATGCAAGCGGTATAGAGAAGAGTAGGCGATATCCGGTGATCAAGGGGGCTTGCCTGGTTGCTGTGGCAAGAGAGAGGGTCACAACACCGTAGTCGAACCGGCCAAAGCAAGCAGCGTCGGCCTCGTAGTCTACATCAAGAGAAGAGGGGGAAGAAACAATGAATACAAAGTAAACAGATGCATCACAAGGTATAACATGGCAAATAGCTGTGTCGGATGTGACCTAACATATGGCTACACGATATAGGTGAAGGGGGGAATTCAACCGGGAATGTATTCCCGGTTCCGGACCTGTGTCAAACAGATGATCGGAGGGGGAAATTTCCATGTTCAGCATGCTAGGAGCATGTGACAGATGAACGGACAACGTATTCGGATTCGTTGGATTTTTCTGAGCAACTTTCATATAGAAAACATTTTCATCGGAGTTACGGTTTAAAAGATATGATTTTCTAAAGATTTAAATCATTTTCTGATTTTAATTATATATTTAATTCCAACCTTATCCAAAACGATTGTGTCGACGTAGGCATGACATCGAGTGATGTCAAGAGGTCAACTGGTCGGTTGACCAGTCAAAAGCGACATGGGGACCCACTGTCATAGACAATTGGGTTAAACAGAGTTTAAACTAACCTAAAATTAGTTAGAAATCTCTGGGCCCACCGTCAGTAGGTCTAATTAGGTTTTAGTTAATTAAATTAATTAATTAGCAGTTTATATATTTGTTTTATTTGTTTTATGGCATGGGGCCCGCATGTCGCTGGCGAATCGCCATACGTCGGCCGCTGACCGGGTCAACCCAGTCAGCAGGGCTCTGTGGGGCCACCGGCGGCGACCACGGGTGGCCCAATTCGGCCACGTCGGCGATGTGGCAGCTGCTCGGCGCCGGCGACCCAAATATCTTGACAAAGGGCCCCGGCCTCGTCGAATTGGCTCGGGCAGCCGTTTGGGGCGCCGGACCCCGCGTTCGAGAGCCAGGACGGTGGCGCATCCGGCGGTAGTGGCGGCAGGGGCTGGGTTGGCCGGAGCGGCGCCGGCGACGAGGGGGGGCGGAGGCGAGGTTCGGGCTTCCGTCGAGATAGGTGCTAAGGGGCACGGGGAGGGAAGCGAGTGGCACGGGTGGCTTCAGCGAGCGGTCCTGAGCACGCTCGTGTGCTCGGGTGATCATGACGATGCCACAATGACGGGCGGCGAAGCTATCTTGGCGGAGCTGCGTTCGGGCGGCGATGGCAGAGGCGGCTACGTTGGTGGATCCGTGCGGGGGAGCGAGGGGAGAGACGCGGTGGCTCACCGGGAGCCGTAGGGAAGTGGCAACGTGCTCGGGGACGGCGCGAGGTAGCCGGAATCGAAGACGATGGCAGCGGTGCCCGAGGAAGAAGATGAAGACGGGACGGAGATGTAGTGGCTCCCGTCCCCACTGGCTTGCGGTAGAGGACGTAGTCGACGACGGCGGTGCTCGGGAACGCGTTGGCGAGGCGCGGTGTGGCCGGTGGCCGCGGCTATGGCGCAGCCATGGCGACGGCGGCCTTCGGGCGAAGCGGCGAGAGAGGTCGCAGCACGGGGGAGAGGAAAGAGAGGCGGCTAGGGTTCCAGGGTGCGGGGCGACGCCTTGTAGGTCGACGGGGGCGCGGCGGATGGCCGGCACGTGGCCATCGCGGCCACGGGCGGCTGCCCGGCGTCCACCTCCCCTCTGTGAACAGAGGAGGAAGGAGTGGGGCGAGTTGGGCTGGGCCGGCCTGGTTGGTCTAAGGCTAACTTGGCCGAGGCCCAGTGGGGGGGGGGCAGGGTGAGGAGGGGCTGGCTGGGCCCGGGGGGAAGGGCTGGCCCAGATGGGCCAGGGGGGTTCCCACTTTTCTTCGTTTGCTTTTTTTTATATATTTTCTTTTTCCTTACTTTCTGTTTTAGTTTAATCAAATTGCCAAAACACTTTACAAAATTTCGTGCACCCCACCATAATTAGGTTTGCTAATTTAGACAACCCCGAACATTTTATTTTTAGTTTTTGAAACTTTTCTTCGTTTGCTTTTGTTTTGTTTTTGTTTTAGAACGGATTCGAATCATCGTGAGGTTAGTCACCATAACCGGGGTGATTACTGTTCCCTAATCATCCGGGTGTTACAAATCTCCTCCACTACAAGAAATCTCGTCCCGAGATTTAGGAGGCAGAAGGAAAGAGTGCGGGTATTCATCTCGAAGACGATCCTTGCGTTCCCAGGTGGCTTCATCTTCAGAGTGATTCGACCACTGGACTTTGAGGAACTTGATCGCCTTCTGACGTGTGTGGCGTTCAGCTTGGTCGAGAATGCGGACCGGATGCTCTTTATAGGAGAGGTCCTGTTTTAATTCGAGCACTTCATGGTCCACTGCTCGGATTGGGTCCTTGAAGCAGCGTCGGTTGTGACACGTGGAACACATCGTGAACTGAGAAAGGTTCGACGGAAGCTCCAGCTTGATAAGCCACTTTTCCGCGCTTTCCGAATAGTGAATGGGCCAATATAGCGAGGAGCTAACTTGCCCTTGATCCCGGCGGTGAGCACCCTTCATTGGTGTAACGCGAAGATAGGCCTTTTCGCCAAAGTTGATAGACCATGTCCTTGTGATGACGGTCATAATTACTCTTTTACGCGATCGAGCAGTCTTGAGATTCTCGCGAATAATGCGGACTTGTTCTTCGGCATGTTGGATAATATCCGGACCGAAGAGTGGACGTTCCCGCTTTCGACCAGTTCAGAGGGGTTCGGCACTTTCGTCCATATAACACTTCGAAGGGGGCCATCTTCAGAATAGCCTGATAGCTATTATTATAAGAGAACTCAGCATACGGGAGAGATTCCTCCCATTTCTTGCCGAAGGAAACACACAAGCTCGAAGCATGTCTTCGAGAATTTGGTTGACACGTTCAACTTGCCCTTGGGACTGCGGATGAAACGCAGTACTGAAAGATAAATGAGTACCCATAGCTTCTTGAAAATTGCCCGAATCTTGAAGTGAATAAGCTGCCACGGTCCGAATCGATAACCAGTGGAATACCGTGAAGTGAAACAATTTCGACATATAGAGCGTTGCAAGCTGGCTAGCAATGATCGCTTCCTTGACCGCCGAAAAATGAGCAACTTTAGAAAGCCGCCAATGACGACAAGAATAGCATCATTACCTTTCTGCGATTTGGGAAATCCAAAGGATTTAAGTCCATTTCAACATGGTCCCATTTCCATTCCGGAATAGAGATAGGTTGCGAGTTCCAAAGCAGGCCTTTGATGTTCTCTTTGATACGACGGCAAACGTCACACTCGTAAACATAGCGAGCAATGTCCTGCTTCATATTAGACCACGTAATCTCGGCGAATGTCTTGATACATCTTTGTACTACCGGGATGGATACATAGAGGCGATCATGAGCTTCTTTCATAACCTTCTCGAGTCATATTCAGGTTTTCCTTTTTACACGGCACCACTAGGCGGCCTTTGAAGTACAAGGCGCCATCATCAGCGATAGTGAAGGATGAGGATTTCCTTTCTTGACATCTTGTTTAAGCTTGTAGACTTGAGTAGAATCCTGCATTGTCTTTATGGTGCCCACGAGATCGGGTTCAACAGCCGGGTATAGAGGGAACCACGGGGAACAACACGGAGATTCATCTTGCGGAACTCCGGAGGAGGGGAGCGAAGTGCACCGGAGGAACAATATGGAGGTTCAGCTTTCTGAATTCTTCAACAAGTGGGGCTGAACTTGGTGAACTCAAGGTGGTTGCAGATGAGACTTGCGGCTCAAGGCATCAGCCATTACATTAGCCTTGCCTGGCGTATAGGAAATACCCAAATCAAAGTCTGCAACAGTCTCCATCCATCTCTGCTGACGGAGGTTCAGGTCTGGCTGAGTAAACAGATACTTCAGACTTTGGTGGTCGGTGAAGATCTCGCAACGATTACCGAGAAGGTAATGTCGCCACTGCTTCAGTGCATGAATGACGGCAGCAAGTTCGAGGTCATGAACTGGGTAGTTCTCCTCGTGAGGGCGCAACTGTCGAGAGGCATAAGCAACTACTTTGCGCTCTTGCATTAGGACACCGCCTAAACCTTGACGAGAAGCGTCGCAGTAAATGACGAAGTCCTTCTTAGTATCAGGAGGAGCTAGCACTGGGGCAGAAGTCAACTTGTCCTTAAGTGCCTGGAAACTTTCCCGACATTTATCATCCATTGGAATTTGACGCCTTATGCAACAAAGTTAGTCGAGGCTGGCAATCTTGGAGAAGTTCTCGACGAATCGACGGCAATAGCTGGCGAGACCGAGAAAACTTCTGACTTGCTTAACGTTCTTCGGAGGAGTCCAATCGAGAATGGCCTAAACTCGTTCAGGGTTGACGGCAATACCATCCTTAGAGATGACATGCCCAAGATAGGTTACTTGGAAGCCAAAATTCACACTTGGAGAACTTGGCATAGAGTTGATGCTCTCGTAGCTTTTCCAAAGACAAGACGAAGATGTTCAGATGTTCTTCTTCATTCTTGGAATAGATCAGATGTCATCCAGATAAACCACGACGAACTTGTCGAGGTAATCCATGAATATATAGTTCATCAAAGGGAGAAGGTGGCTGGAGCATTGGTTAAGCGAAGACATGACGGTGTACTCATAAGAACCATAACGAGTCACGAATGCGGTCTTGGGGATATCCTCCTCACGAACACGGATCTGGTGGTAACCCAACCTCAAGTCGAGTTTCGAGAACACCGATTTAACCAGCCGCTTGATCATAAAGATCATTGATCCGAGGAAGAGGATACTTATTCTGAATGGTAGCTTGATTTATGGGGCGGTAGTCTTGGATCGGTTTGTCCCATCCTTCTTCTTGACAAAGAGAGAAGGTGCTCCCCAAGGAGAGCAACTTGGGCGAATGAAACCGCTTTGAAGAGATTTGTCGATTTCCTCCTTTAGCTCAAGGAGTTCATGCGGCGGCATCTTGTAGGGTCGCTTGGCTATAGGAGTGGTGCCTGGTTTCAAGTCGATGACGAATTCGACAGCTCTAGCAGGGGGAATCCTCGGAAGTTCTTCAGAAAAAGCGTCTTGGAAATCGCAAAAGAGCAGAATGTTTTCAATGCCCTCGAGTGGTGCGGCGTTCAATGCATTCAGTGCATAGAGCCTTGCCTCGGCATTTTGAACCAGACGAGCATTGTAGCTTACGATTTCATCAGAAGGGTGTAGAAGATGGACGGTCTTAGTGGCGCAAACGATTGACGCCGTATGCGCTTTCAACCAATCCATCCCCAAAATGAGGTCGATGTTAGACGTCTTCAGGATAATGGGGGAGGCATAGAATTCCAGCCCTTCGATTTCCACGGGGACGTCGACGCCAACCATGGAGGTTTGACATTGTCCCAATGGGGTTTTTACCACTACCGAAGAGTTCATCTCTTCACACTTAACGTCGTGCTTGTATGCAAAGTCTTCAGACATGAATGAATGCGATGCTCCTGAATCGAATAAAACAGATGCAGGTACTGAATTTACGAGGAGTGTACCCATCACAATGAGGCTGGTCTTGAGCTTCGTTCGGATCAACGTGGTTGGCCCGAGCTTGCCCATAAGACTTGCCGGTGTTGTTGCGGTTCTGCGTGTTTCCACGGCCAGCCGCTTTGGAAGGGCGATTGATTCTGGTTCGTTGCATTCTCTAGCACGGTGCCCTGGTTGTCCGCACCAAGCATAAGCCATTATTGGGAGTGGGACAGGAGCTTGGGGTGGTGGAGCTGGAAGCTTGGCTGCTTAGTTGTAGGCGATCGAGGTGTAGCATAGTTCTGCCTTGAAGCAGTGCATTCGGCTGGTACATCTTGTTGGGAATCCATATCTTGCGCCTGCGAGGACGGGCTCAAGATGAGCCCGTGTCACAGTTGCTCTGTTAGAGCTCGGTATTCCTGCAGACCAGTTTCAACATTGATAGCTTTGTTCACCAAGGTGGCGAAATCAGCAAAGTCGTGCACTAGAAGTGCGAGCTTGATGTCGACTTGAAGACCGCCACGGAACTTCTCCTGTCTGCGTGCATCGCTTGCAATATCCTCTTCAAATAGCGAGACAAGTCCAAGAACTCTCCGATAGGCTTCAACAGTCTTGTTGCCTTGGGTGAGGTTATGAACTCACGCTTCTTCCGTCCATGACCCTTGAGGATGAAGCGGCACGGAAGGCAGCCTCGAAGTCCGCCAGTGATGAGTGTTCCAAGCTGGCGAGTACGCTGTGGCTGTCCCACCATTGAGCTGCGGGTCCCTTCAGAAGAAGGAAGCAAAGGTGACATAGCTGGCGGGGCTACATCAGCAGACTCCATCTCATAGGTGATGTCACGGAGCGATCATCAACATCCGATGGCTGGGTTGAGCTGCGGTACACGCTGGGGTTCAGCGTATGAAACTCTGAAGAGTTGTTCCGTTTGGGTGCTGGTTCATATTGGGGCGAGGAAATCGAGCCATCATGTTCTCCATGAACTGGCGATTCATCTCGAGCTGTTGGATCATACCAGCCATGTACTCAGGCGGTGGTGGGAAGTTGGCACCACGACCACGACCTGCTGGCCTAACCATCCTGCTATTATATAACAGGGGTAGTTCAGCATTTGAGAAATTAAGCAAGAGACATGTATCATTCATGATGAAGCATGCATAATGAAAGTAGCATGATGGGAACTACATAGTAGTTGGCATATCTTACAAAAGGAATCATGCATAGAGTTCGATACATAGAGTCCAGTACATAGACTACTACATCATAGGCGGTACGCAGGCTCGCGGTGAATACATCAAACACTAACAAGCAAGTCTACATCAGTCCCACGCGGTACTGCGAAGGTAGCTGTAGCCTGAAAGCTGGTAGTGCGGCGGTGGATAGTCCTCCACGTCGGTGACACAGGGGCCGGATACTCGGTGCTGAATCCGACATCCGGTGGCGTAAAAGGGCCAAGTCGGGAGAGTAGCCTCCCACGTCCGCCAACCGACACCCCAGGGCATCACGGTCTGGCTGGGTAGATCGCAGAACGCGCAGCTCTCGGATCGGACAAAGGGTGCATCAGCGTCGAGCACGGTAGAGGTGCTGACGGGTGATGTACAACTCGTGGCGAAGAGCTCGGTTAGCTTGATCCAGCCCATCAGCATGCAGAACAAAGTTCTGATGGTGGAAGGGCTCTCTGGTGACAGTGGTGTAGGCAGCGGTGTAGTAACCCTCCTCACCAACATCGACGCGATAGCAATGTGCACGAAGGGGAGGTGTCCAACTCTCGATACTCGCGACGAAGACGTGTCAGAGCAGCATAAGCAGCATCGTGGACTGCCATATCGATAGTCACTCCAACACCATGTGCGGTGTGCAGCACAGTAGTGGACTCATACTCCCGAGAGTAGAGGTGGACGATGGCGCGGTACTGCTCCTGGTTATAGTCCCGTACTCCTCATAGACGGTGTACTCGGGGTGCCAGCGATAACCCGGATAGGTCATCATCTCGGCTAGCACCGCAGGTGATCCCGAGGCACCAATGGCCGTCGTGTGGCGCACGACCTGCCTCGTGGGTTCCATCTGAAAACAAAGACGTTTCAAAGGAGTCAAATGACAGTGTGGAAATTGCTCAAATACAATTCCAAAAACAACTTAGGCTATATCCAACTTTGGGGTGAATGCGGTCACGGAGCCTAGTGATAGTTAGTAAAATCGCTTAACCCGAGTAGAAGAGAGTTCGAGTCCCGAGTAAAGGTCGAGGAGTAAAAGATCCTAGTACCACCCGATGGCGGCGTGGGCCGTAAGGCACACAGCCAAGTTAGTAAAAGTTTTGCAATGTCTAGACTCGACTTCGCCAAGGAGTGTGGAAGGGGATTCCTACAGCGATCGGCTCGATACCAACTTGTGACGCCCCGACTCAATCGTACACTAATCATGCACGCAAATGTATGCGATCAAGATCAAGGACTCACGGAAGATATCACAACACAACTCTACAATAAAATAAGTCATAGAAGCATCATAATACAAGTGAGGGGCCTCGACGGCTCGAATACAAGTGCTCGATCATAGACGAGTCAGTGGAAGCAACAATATCTGAGTACGGACATAAGTTAAACAAGGTGCCATAAGATGGCTAGCACAAATCGGGATACTGATCGAAGAGGAGCAGGCCTCCGCCTGGATCCTCCTAGGTCACTCCCCGTCGCCGCCGGCCGGGCTGCACGTAGTAGTAGGCGCCTCCAGAGTAGTAGTCGTCATAGGCGGTGGCGGCTGGCTCCTGGGCTCCATCGTCTGGTTGCAGCAATCGAGTAGGGATAGGGGGAAAAAGGGGAACAAGGCAACCGTGAGTACTCATCCAAAGTACTCGCAAGCAAGGAGCTACACTACATATGCATGGATATATGTGTAAAGGGCCATATCGGTGGACTGAATCGCAGAATGCCGAATAGGAGGGATAGCTAGTCTTAACGAAGACTACGCTTCGACACCGGTCTTGCATGCATGAAGAGGACAACGGAAGTCCTCCAAGTAACATCATATAGCAATAATCCTACCCGCAATCCCCGCTCATAACCCCGAGCGAGAGCGACCACCGTTGTATCCGCACTTGGAAGGGTGTGTTTTATCAAGTATCCGGTTCTAGTTGTCATAAGCTCAAGGTACAACTCCAAGTCGTCCTGTTATCAAGATCACGGCTATCCGAATAGATTAACTTCCTGCAGGGTGCACCATCTTACCCAAAGACGCTTGATCCCATTTGGCGGACACACTTTCTGGGTCATGCCCGCCGCGGAAGATCAACACGCCGCAGCCCCACCTAGGCACAACAGAGAGGCCAACACGCCGGTCTAAACCTAAGCGCCAGGGTCAGGGCCCATCGCCTCGAGCACACCTGCACGCTATGCGTCGCGCCGGAAGCGCACCTAGCCCATCAGCGCTTCAGTCCAATCCGGCCACAAGCCCGCCTCCGTCCGACGTCTGAAGTACTTCGGTGATACCACGGCGCGGGATACCCATAACTACTCCCGCGTAGATGGTTAGTGCGTATAAGCTCGTAGCCAACTCAGATCAAATACCAAGACCTCGTTAAGCGTGTTAAGTATCCGCGAACGCCGAACAGGCCAGCCCACCTCTCTCCTAGGCGGTCTCAACCTGCCCCGCCGCCTCCGCCTCAAAGATCCACTCATGGTGCTCCATCACCGACCCGACTTTAGTCTCCACATGTATCATGTATAAGTATATAGTCTATACCCATGATCATCTCCCGAGTGATCACGGCCCGATAGTATAGCACGGCAGACGGTCAAGAAGTAGGGCCACAGATGAAAGTACTAGCATCCTATACTAAGCATATAGGATTGCGGTAAAGGTAACAATGTGGTTACAAGGACAAAGCTATGCAGCGAAAGATAGGAGTATCCAAAAAAGAATATGCTATACTACTCTAATGCAAGCAGATAGAGAAGAGTAGGCGATATCTAGTGATCAAGGGGGGGGCTTGCCTGGTTGCTCGGCAAGAGAGAGGGTAAATCAACACCGTAGTCGAACGGCCAGCAGCAGCGTCGGCCTCGTAGTCTCACCAAGAGAAGAGGGGAAGAAACAATGAATACAAAGTAAACAGATGCATCACAAGGTATAACATGGCAAATAGCTGTGTCGATGTGACCTAACATATGGCTACGATATAGGTGAAGGGGAATTCAACCGAATGTATTCCTGCCCAACTCCGTGTCAAACAGATGACCGGAGGGGAAAGTTCCATGTTCAGCATGCTAGGAGCATGTGACAGATGAACGGACCACGTATTCGGATTCGTTGGATTTTTCTGAGCAACTTTCATATAGAAAACATTTTCATCGGAGTTACGGTTTAAAAGATATGATTTTCTAAAGATTTAAATCATTTTCTGATTTTAATTATATATTTAATTCCAACTTTATCCAAAACAGTGTGTCGACGTAGGCATGACATCGAGTGATGTCAGCAGGTCAACTGGTCGGTTGACCAGTCAAAACTGACATGGGGGACCCACCTGTCATAGACAGTGGGTTAAACAGAGTTTAAACTAACCTAAAATTAGTTAGGAAATCTACTGGGCCCACCTGTCAGGGTCTAATTAGGTTTTAGTTAATTAAATTAATTAATTAGCAGTTTATATATTTGTTTTATTTGTTTTATGGCATGGGGCCCGCATGTCGCTGGCGATGCTCGCCACGTCGGACGCTGACCGGTCAACCAGTCAACGGGCCCGTGGGGCTGGCCGGCAGCGACACAGTGGCCCTGTGTCGGCCACGTCGGCGGTGGCCAGCGGCTCGACGCCGGCGACCCAAATATGCGGCGAAGGGCCCCGGGCCTCGTCGGAATTCGGCTCCGGGCAGCCGTTTGGGGCGCCGGACCCCGCGTTCGAGAGCCAGGACGGTGGCGCATCCGGCGGTAGTGGCGGCAGGGGCTGGGTTGGCCGGAGCGGCCCGGTGACGAGGGGGGGCGGAGGCGAGGTTCGGGCGTCCGTCGAGGTAGGTGCTAAGGGGCATGGGGAGGGAAGCCAGTGGCACGGGTGGCTTCAGCGAGCGGTCCTGAGCACGCTCGTGTGCTCGGGTGAGCATGACGATGCCCACAGCGACGGCGGCGAGCTATGCGGCGGAGCTGCGTTCGGGCGGCGATGGCAGAGGCGGCTACGTTGGTGGATCCGTGCGGGGGAGCGAGGGGAGAGACGCGGTGGCTCACCGGGAGCCGTAGGGAAGTGGCAGCGTGCTCGGGGACGGCGCGAGGTAGCCGGAATCGAAGACGATGGCAGCGGTGCCCGAGGAAGAAGATGAAGACGGGACGGAGATGTAGTGGCTCCCGTCCCCACTGGCTTGCTGTAGAGGACGTAGTCGACGACGGCGGTGCTCGGAACGCGCTTAGCGGTAGCGGTGTGGCGGTGGCAGCGGCTATATGCGCAGCCATGGCGACGGCGCCTTCGCTTGCGGGCGCGGCGGAGGAGGTCGCAGACGGGGGAGAGGAAAGAGAGGCGGCTAGGGTTCCAGTGCGCGGGCGACGCCTTGTAGGTCGACGGGCGCGACGGATGGCAAGACGTGGGCTATCAGCCACGGGCGGCTGCTCGGCGCCCACCTCCCTCTGTGAACAGAGGAGGAAGGTGAGGGGCGAGTTGGGCTGGGCGGCCTGGTTGGTCTAAGGCTAAGCGGCCGAGGCCTGGGGGGGCTGGGTGAGGAGGGCTGGCTGGGCTGGGGAAGGGCTGGCCAGATGGGCCAGGGGGTTCCACTTTTCTTCGCTTGCTTTTTTTATATTTTCTTTTCCTTACTTTCTTTTTAGTTTAATCAAATTGCCAAAACACTTTACAAAATTTCGTGCACCCCACCATAATTAGGTTTGCTAATTTAGACAACCCCAAACATTTTATTTTTAGTTTTTGAAACTTTTCTTCGTTTGCTTTTGTTTTGTTTTTGTTTTAGAACGGATTCGAATCATCGTGAGGTTAGTCACCATAACCGGGGTGATTACTGTTCCCTAATCATCCGGGTGTTACAAACTTGGCGGAGGAAGACAGCTACGGCGGCGGCGGAGTGAGGATTTCCGCAGTCGGCGTGAGTACGTCGGCGACAAGGTCGAGGCAGTGAAGCTCTTCCTCACCGGCTTTACGATGGAGTAAGCGGCGCTTAGGGTTTGAGGAGCTCGAGCGGGAGAGAGAGGTCGAGCGGAGTAAAAGAAGTGAGGATGGAGAGAGGGGTATTTATAGAGGCAGTGAAAAACTGTTCGCCCGAAGATTTAGGACGAACGTGCCCCTGACCATTCTCCTTCTCACGACATGTGTCACCCACGTACTGTGTAGTGGAGATCGTGTATGATCGTGGGTGAGTAAAATAATGCATCGTGGGATGCGGAACGGTTTGAGCGGCAAAACCGAAAGTTTGGATAAGATCAGTTTTAAAGTTTCGTTTGCAATTTCTTCAGCTGACAAGGACTCAGTGAAGATTTTGAACGAGTTCCAAATAGGATGCACATGAAGAATTTGTGAATAGATTTGGTTGAGTATAGCATAGAGGGGGAAGGGTCCGATCACATTCACTTAGCAGAAAAAGCGACTTGAAGAAATAGCCATAAGTGAATGCTGTAGAGGACATAAACCCATATATATATATATATATATATATATATATATATATATATATATATATATATATATATATATATATATATATATATATATATATATATATATATATATATATATATAGCCAATGAAGAAAAATGACGGAAACAGTGAAGATTTTGCAAAGTTGAAGAATTTGAAAAACTGAAGAATTTCAAAACTAAGGAAAAATTCAAATTGAAGATTTTCAACTTTGGTGGTGGCGTGACCCACCGTATAAGAATGATGATTTCAGACACCGCGTACAATTGTCGTAGGGTTCTGAGAATCAAATTCTTCATTAATTTCTTCACACTTAGAGTGTTATTCTTCATTGATTGAAGAAAAACGTTTCTTCATGTGTTGCACATCTAAGTCATCAATTTTGCGTAAGTGTTAGGATGTGTGTCTTTTCAAAGAACATTCAAAGATTCTAAGATATTTAGCTCACACCGCAACTTGCTAAATCTCTTCTCATCCAAGGGCTTAGTGAAGATATCAGCTAGCTGTTCTTCAGTCTTCACGTGCTCGATGGAGATGTCGCCTTCAACACATGATCACGAAGAAAATGATGATGAATTTGAATGTGCTTTGTCTTGAGTGCTGAACTGGGTTGTGAGCAATCTTGATGGCACTCTCATTGTCACAAGAGAGAGGCACATTCTTCACGTTGATGCCGTAGTCCTTGAGAGTTTGCTTCATCCACAACAATTGAGCACAACACGAGCCAGCAGAAGAATGTATTCAGCTTCCGCAGAGAGACAAGTGATACGCAGTTCGCTTCTTTGAGGACCAACAAACCAAAGATCGTCCAAGGAAATGACAAGTGCCGAAGTTGACTTGCGGTCCACATGATCACCAAAGATAGTCGAGTCGTAATATCCAATGAGATCAAAAGCGAGCCCTTGGGGTACCATAATCCTAGTGTTGGTGTGTGAGCTAGATATCAAAGAATATGCTTCACAGCTTTATGGTGTGATTCCTTCGTGTAGCTTGAAATCGGGCACACATGCAAACACTAAGCATTATATCTGCCTAGATGCACATAAGTACAATAAAGAACCAATCATGGAGCGGTATACCTTGTGATCAAGTCAATACCATTTTCATCAATTGCATAGATGGCCATTTGTGGGCATAGGAATTTTGACGCCTTTACAATCTTGCATGCCGAATTTCTCCGTGACATCTTTGAGGTATTTCTCCGAGATATGAATATGCCATTGTGTTGTTGACGAATTTGAAGACCTAAGAAGAATTTCAACTCTCCCATCATAGACATTTGATATTCTTCACTCATCATATAGGCAAATTCATCACTATAACGTTGGTCAAGACAACCAAAGATAATATCATCAACATATATTTGGCACACAAACAGTTCACCATCATAAGATTTAGTAAAGATAGTAGGGTCGAGTGAACTGGTGTGAAGCCATTCTTCACGAAGAATTCCTTCAATGTATCATACCACGCCTGTGGGGCTTGTTTGAGACCATAGAGGGCCTTATTAAGTCTGAAGACTTTGTCAGGATTCTTTGGATCTTCAAAACCTGGGGTTGAGCAACATATACTTCTTCCTCAAGCTTACCATTGAGGAATGCACTTTTCACATCTATTTGATATAAAGTGATATTGTGATGGTTAGCATAGGCGAGTAATATGCTAATAGACTCAAGTCTATCAACAGTGCAAAAGTTTCATCTAAATCAATTCCTTCAACTGGGTGTAGCCTTGAGCTACTAGTCGTGCCTTATTCCTCACCACAAGGCCATTTTCATCTTGCTTGTTGCGGTAGATCCACTTTGTGCCAATGATATTATGCTTGCGAGGATCTGGACGTTTGACCAGTTCCTGTGACATTGTTGAGCTCGAATCGATGTAGTTCTTCTTGCATAGCCTGAATCCACTCCGGCTCGAAATGCTTCATCTACCTTAGTGGGCTCTGTGATAGAGACAAAAGCATAGTGCCCACAAAAGTTAGATAAATGTGAGGCTTTTGAGCGTGTGAGAGGACTGGCGCTTCAATGTCATCGATGATCTTCTCCACTTGCACTTCTTTTGCAACGCGAGGATGAGCTGGTTGTCGTCGAGGAATTTGATCATTTTCCTCAAGACCATTGTCTTCACATTATCTTCAGTGCATCACCGACGTTCTTCACGACAGAATGAATTCTTCAGCAGATTCTTCAAGAGGAATGACATCCTCGCTTGCCTTGAACTTGATAGATTCCTCGGTGCTGGTTCATCTAACACAGAAGGTAGGTGCTCTCTTTGCGAGCCATTAGTTTCATCGAACCGCACATCTACAAAGGTCAACAATCTTGTGAAGAGCGATGTTGAAGACTCAGAGGTGTGCGAGTCCTTTCCGTAACCAAGCATAAAACCTTCATGTGCTTTCGTGCAAATTTAGAATTGTGATGAGGATCTCTAATCCAGCATTTAGCAATCAAGACTTTGAAATAACTTACATTGGGTTTCTTGTCGTTGAGGAGTTCATAGGCAGTCTTTTGAAGAATTTGTGAAGATATACTGTTGATGATGTGGCACGCAGTGTCAATTGCATCAATCCAAAAACGACTAGGCGTTTTGTATTCATCAAGCATAGTGCGAGCCATCTCAACAAGAGTTTTGTTCTTGCGCTCCATGATGCCATTTTGCTGAGGAGTATAAGGAGCAGATAACTCATGAGTAATACCAAGTTCATCAAGATAGGCATCAAGATCGGAATTCTTGAACTCAGTTCCATTGTCACTCCTGATGTGTTTGATCTTCACACCAAAGTTAGTTGAAGCCCTCGAGGAAAATCGTTTGAAGACTTCCTGCACTTGATTTTTGTAAGTAACAATGTGTACCCATGTGTAACGAGAGTAATCATCAACAATAACAAAGCCATATAGAGATGCATCATTAACGACAATGAGTAATGATTGGGACCAAAGAGGTCCATGTGAAGCAATTCAAGGACGAGTAGTGGTTATGATAGTCCTCATTGGATGCTTGGCCTTGGTCATTTTTCCAGCTTCACAGTTCCGCATAAGTGATCCT
This sequence comes from Aegilops longissima, assembly GCA_021605205.1. Lineage (NCBI taxonomy): Eukaryota > Viridiplantae > Streptophyta > Magnoliopsida > Poales > Poaceae > Aegilops > Aegilops longissima. Next base: position 312,111,123 of record CM038678.1, read on the forward strand.
TGAGGAATTTGACATTCTCAATGCCAATGACATGCTTCTTCTTTGCAAGCGTGTGCAAATTCCTCATGCCTGCGTGACCAAGTCGTCGATGCCATAGCCAGCCTTCAAGCTTTTGCAAGTAAGCACACGGCTGGTTGTGGTCCCAGAGAAATCAACAATATACAAGTCTCCTCTCCTAAAGCCTTCAAGACTTTGGAATTGTCACTTCCATAATCACAACACAACGATATTTGCCAAAGATAACAACCATATCAAGATCACAAAGCATTGAGATCGACATGAGGTTGTATCCTAAGGACTCAACAAGCATGACTTTGTCCATGTGTTTATCCTTAGAGATCGCAACCTTACCAAGACCCAATACCGACTTTTGCCTTTGTCAAGAAGATGATATGCTTCAGATTTGACGGTGATAAGGAGCATCCATCAATAGATTCTTGTCACCACCATGTGATTTGTACATCCACTATCGAGAACCCACTCAGTGGCTTTGGGTTGATCATCCTGCATATGAATTAGTGCAACTTACGATCTCATATACTTCATCAGTGAAGAATACAATATCAAGTTCATCAGATGAATTTCATCAGTCAGTATTAACAGATAAGCAGTATGAGGATGTGTGAAATGAAAGTTCATTTCATCATGATTAGCCTGCATCCTTTCAGGCACGTTGTCAGGTCCCCAGCAAATTCTTCAGACGTTAAGGCACGTCTGGAGACCTAACCCTGCAGAAGAGATTAGTTCTTTTTCTTCACCACCCACATCTGAAGGGGTGGCAAAGAGTTCATCACTCTGCGAGCACCATACGAGAATGGTGGCATAGAAGCCAAACCATTTCGTTTCACATAAGAGGGGTTAGGGTAAGCATATGAATAAGCAGAGAAATACTTGAGGACTTATGAACATATTGGTTTGAAGAATAATGCACATATTCATAGCCCTTAGCTCTACCTCGCGAAGCAGAGTTGTTAGCACGATGATAATCATATGAGGACTTTGATCCTTTTGAGGAATTTGATCCACGTGAGGAATTTGGTCCGTATGAGGACTTGGATCCATATGAAGAATTTGGTCCATATGAAGAATTTGATCTGGGGTTCCTATTCTTCACGGTGGTGTCATGAGGACATTCACCAAGACTTTCAAGGCACTTCTTGGGAACCCAGATTTTCTTCATAGGGGAACCGCTCTGCAGCTTAGTGCCAACATATCTAGCAAACACTTCACCATTCTGATTTTTGAACAGTTTATAGTTGAGTCAAATGACTCATCGTAAGAATGAGGAGATTCGCATTTAAAGCCGATAAGTTAGATGGATCAATCTGGAGGTCCCTTTGCAGCAACCCATGAGGTTTTGGGATACCGCTCGGGCTTCCAATATGTTTCATCAAGATTGAGTTTCCTCTCAAAGGCAATACCCTCTTTCCTAGGGTTCTGTTGAGGATCTGATTTTAAGCACATCACAAAGAGTCGATGCCCTTTGAGGCTTTTGTACATGCTGTCATATACAATTCCTTCAGCCCTGCATCGTCAAGGATACTAGCAATGTCCTCGATGAGGAATTAGGGATAGCAGAGGCAAGTGAAGAATTTGTAACAGTTGAAGCATTTGAACATTCAGGTGAAGAATTAGCAGATTCACGTTCAATGCACTTTAAGCATGGAGGAACAAATTCTTCCTGAGAAGTGCTGATTTGTTGAGCAAGTAATGAATCGCGCTCTTTCTGAAGATCTTCATAACACACTCTTAGCTTCTCAAGGTCTTGCTTTCTTTGAAGAAATTCATAAGAAAGTTTCTCATGATCAGATAAGAGAGTGTTATGATGACCTTGAAGGTTGTCAAACCTAGACTGAAGTCTCTGAAGATTTTCAGTCAGGGCTTTAGTGCGATCCATTTCTTCACCTAACTTATCATCACTTTTGCCTAGCATGTTTTGAACCTTTTCCAAGGCATGTTGTTGTTTGGTGGCAATGCAAACAAGTTTGGTATAGCTAGGTTCAATATCATCATCAGATTCACAGTCACTAAATTCAGATGAGGAACATTCGCCACCTCGTCACCCTTTGCCATGAGACATGATGCGATGATGATGATTCGGCTTGAAAGTCATCGCTTTGAGAGATTCCTTGAAGTCCTCAAACCAGGGATCATGACGGGTTCGATGACCTTCATAAACGCCGAGATTCGGTCCCGGATAAGCCGCATTGCAAAGATGCATAATGCGCTTGAATTCATCTCTAGATAGGCGAGGAATGATGATATCCTTCGCTATGATGTCAAGTCGAGTGAACTTGCGAATATCATCTGTGTTCACCGTCTTGCATAGATCAGTAAGACCAATTTCAGTGACGGTCCACAGCTCGCTATCCATTGCCATGAGGCGCTTCCTCATCATGGCCTTCCACTTGGGATAGTCATGACCGTCAAAGATAGGGCATGTCACTTTCTTCATACTGCGATCGACATAACTAAAACTCCAAGTGGTTAAACCAAAATCACACGTAACAAGGAGTACCTTGCTCGATACCAATTGAAAGTCGTTATATCGACTAGAGGGGGTGAATAGGCGATTTTATGAATTCTTCATCGAGGAATTTGCGGTGAGGAAATTCCTTAGCGAAGAACTACTTGCAATGAATAAGTACTCGAAGTAAGCATAACAGAATACATGCATGGTCATCATGATGAAATGAAGACTAGCACAGTCTACGAAAGCGTAATCACATGATAACACAAGATGAAGACAAATGATCAAGAAATTGAACTGAGGAAATTGAGAAAGTCTTCATCAAAGTCTTCAAACACAGATATGAACAAACACTCAACACAAGAATGAGGAAATGAAAGGGTTGAGGAAATAGAACCATTAGGTTGGTGAAGACAATGATTTGGTAGACCAGTTCCAACTGCTGTCTCGGTTATGCGTCTGGTTGGAGCGGCTGAGTATTTAAACTCGAGGACACACAGCCCCAGACACCCGATCGCCGAGCACGCAGCTCAGACACCAAGTCCTCACCGTATTCACCTTGAACTAAGGTCACAGACCTCGTCCAATCACTCGTGGTAAGTCTTCAGGCGACTTCCAAACCTTCACAGACTTGGTCACTCGGCGATCCACAATTCCTCTTGGATGCTCTAGACCATGACGCCTAACCGTCTGGAAGAAGCACAGTCTTCAAAGGTAACAAGCGTCCGATCCACGCAGGATCAATTTCTTCAGTGATGCTCAATAACTTTGGGTTTGTAGGGGTTCCTCACTTGATGATTTTCGCTCAAAGTCCTCGGAGGATGGGTTGCTCTCAAATGACAAGTGTCAAGTTCTCTCAGAGCAGCCAACCAGCTAGTGGTTGTAGGGGGCGGCTATTTATAGCCTAGGGAGCAGCCCGACATGATAAGACATAAATGCCCTTCAATGATATGACCGTTAGGTGGATAAGATATTTTGGGACAGTGGCGCAGAAGACAAAGAACGGTCGGAAATTTGAATCTCAAATTCCTCGGGGCTATCATGTTCCTCATTGTGTAGGCAATCCGCCTTTGGCGAATTCCTAACTCCTCGGTCGAATAAATTCCTCGGCGACCGTAAGAGCTTCGTCTCATCATCAAGAAATTGACTGAATCAGTATGAGATTTCAAAGGCTTCACTCGAAGGGATTGGTAGGTGTAGGATTTTGAGTTGAGTATCACATGGAAATTTTTCCTTAGTATTTCCTCGACCCCTTTAACGATGCGGTGTTTCCTATGACTCAAGAAAGAGAAAATGAAACTACGAAAACAAAAGTATTCACGCTTCATGTTCCTCAAATGAATACCAAGTCTTCAAGGTCACACCAATTTCTTCACTTTCAAAGTCTTCAGAAAGTCTTCAGAATATCAAAGTCTTCAGTCGAAGAACTTCATTTTTAGGGGTCGACTTTCTCTGTAAATATCAAACTCCTCATAGACTTATAGACCTGTGTACACTCACAAACGCATTAGTTTCTTAACCTATAAGTCTTCAATACACCAAAATCACTAAGGGGCACTAGATGCACTTACAATTCACCAAATGAAGGAATTGGAAGATGCTTCATGGCCAAAGGTCCAAAGGTAACACATCCCGAGTATGTTGATTTCAATAGTGATGAAGATGACTTGTTAGGTGATGATGATTTACTTGTTGACAACTCTAGTGATGAATACTATGATGAAACGTCAATTAATCACGCTAATCAAGATAAAACGAAGGACAATGACAAGGAGAAGATTGAGCTTCTAACTAAAGAAGTAAACACTCTTAAGTTAGCTCATGAAACTATCTTAGAAGATCATCGAGAACTTTTAAGGACTCATGAGAATTTATGCTTTGAAAAGCTCAACCGTGAGCAAGAGCATGAGTTCTTAAAGGCAATCAATGATGATCTTCCCAAGAAAAGTTCTTCTTACATTGCCAAGCGTTTACTCTTATCTACTTACATGCCTCAAGTCAAGTCTAGTAACAAGAACAAGAAGGATTCTTCCTCTAGTAGTAACAATAATCATGCTAAATCCAATGTTGTTGCTTCTAGTAGTTCTCTTGATTCCACTAATGATTCTCTTAGCCAAGTTACACTTGAGCAAGAAAATAGCTTATTGAAGGGAATTATAGAGAAAGGTGTTTACAAGAGCCTTGCCGGGAGTAAGAAATTTGAGGAAATTGTACGCAAGCAAGGAAGGCACCGGAAGAATCAAGGTGTTGGTTTTGAACGAAAGTTCAATGCCAATGGAGTTGAGTGGGAAGAAGATCAATACCCCAAGATGAAGTTTGTTCCCCAACAAGAGAAGTATGATCCTACTTCTTTCAAAGGGACACAAGCTCAAGATGATCTTCCACCACAAGACCACAAGCAAAAAGGCAAGGACAAGCTTCAAGAAGAAATTGATGCATTTGAAGAAGATCCTAAGACCTTGGTCAAGTGGGTTCCCAAGACTACATCAAGTTCCACTTCATCAAGTACGACTACAACTCCGAGGATTCCCATGAAGATGATGTGGATCCCCAAGAAGAAGAACTAGAGAGTTCTTGAGGGTGACTCCGCCAACATATTTCACTCATATCATTTTGGCAAGAACAAGTGCAATCAACTTCCACATCTTGCACTAGTTTAAGGAGTCACAAACCCTCTTGTTGGTAAGACAAAGGACAAGGTAACCTAATGCTCTCATAGACATTATCTTGTGTGTGCATCACTCTATGTCTATGGATATCCTTGTTTGTTCCTTGTGGGACTAACCCGTGTAGGTATTGAAAGTGCAACTCACTCCAAAGGATTGCTTCAAATGATCTGCATCAACATTGAGCATCCACATCTTCAACACCTACATGAAGTCATCGTCGACAAAACCCAAGGTTAGTTTATCCCTCTATAGGGGGGATCTCACATCTAGGGGGAGCTTTACTCTAAGAATTGAGCTAAAGAAACTCTAATGGTGTGAACACAACAATGCATTATGTAAAAGTGGTAACCCCACTTGAGCTTAAACGATGAGTATGACCTATGATCAAATGTTCTCATTTGACTCCTAAGTCAATATGCTCATATATAGATGACCTAGTCATCGCCAATTGCTTGATAGATGCTAGAATTGGTTGTGCATGCTTTGGCACATATTTCATTTGCCATTTTATTGTGTGTTGATTGCATATTTTACTCATTCGAGGACATCCACTTGTTGTTTTGATTGATTGTTTTCTTTTTTTTCAAGTGGATGGACAAGAATGCCTAAGAACCTTCTTTAGCTATCTATGCTCTTCTTGTCTCAAACTCAATTCATGCTACGTCACAATTTGATCAAGTCAGATTCGAACCACTCTGTGTGAGGAGCACTCGGAGTCCCCGATTCGTCATAGACTTAAACTTCCAAAACTTCTTTGTGCGTTTCGGTCTGACCGATTCATCTATTTCGGTCATACTGAGATCACTAAGTAGATCTAGGTTTTCAATCTCGGTGCAACCGATTTGAACTTTTCGGTCACACCGAGTTGCTGTAACTGCTAGTAGTTATGCATCTCGTTGCCACCGAGCTGTTCCACTCGGTCACACCGATAGGGTCCGGCTATATATACCCACGGGCAAAATTTTGGAAATTTTCTACGAACTCCTTCGCCCGCGCTCAGCCCGCTCTGCCTCCTGGGTCTCCGGATCGTCCTCCTCGTCGCCAGGTGCCTCCTGTCGCTGGTCTCCGCCGCCGTCAACATGAATCATCCCCGCTATTGCCGCCGTAGCAAGTTCATTGCCGAACTAGGGTATGAACTTTATCACTGTGCTATCCGTATCTGATTCCTAGCACATTGTGTTCGCCATGAATCTTGCCACGATTGAAACTATCCGATCCAGTCAAAACACTCCATAGATTAGAGATGAATTGAAAATTTAGGGTTAGGTTTCCGCCGAAACCATCTCGGACCGACCGAGTTGTGGAACTCGGTACCACCGATTCGGCCAAGGCCACCGGCAACCCGCGCCTTACGGGTAGAACTTGCGGAGATGCTCAATATTCCATGCGCTTTGCAATTGAATGCCATCTCCGGTCTCCAGACGGACTGCGCTAGGTATGGTGACTCGAACTACCCAGTAAGGGCCTTCCCACTTTGGCGTCAACTTGTTTGCACCCTTGGCGGACTGAACGCGCCTAAGGACAAGGTTGCCTTCCTCAAAACACCGGGCATGAACCCTGTGGCTGTTATAGCGACGCAGGGCTTGCTGATAGCATGCAGCACACGAGCAGCCCGGAGACGGTTCTCCTTGAGAAGCACATCATCGTCACACTGGTGCTGATCCTACGTTACTCATCATAGGCAAGCACTCGAGGCGACTCGTAAATGAATTCCTTGGGGATAAGTGCTTCTGCCCCATAAACTAGGGAGAAGGGAGTCTGCCTGGTAGCTCGATTTGGTGTCGTTCAGGGACCAAAGGACTACCGGCAGCTGATCGATCCATCGCCTGCTGCACTTCTGCAGCGTATCAAATGTTCTCGTCTTCCACCCAACACTTCAGCGTTGCCCTCTCAGCTTGTCCATTGCTTCTGAGATGTGCCACAGAAGCGAATGAGATCTTGCTTCTGAGGGCATGAACATATTGCATGCGCGACTCGTGAATTGGGTGCTGTTGTCGGTGATGATCCGTGGCAGGGCCCCGAAGAGGCACGCCAATCCTTTCAAGAACTTGATAGCTGACTGAGCAGTCACCTTTCTCACGGCATCTACTTTCGGCCACTTTGTAAAGTTGCCAATGGCAACGAACCAGAATTCAAAGCTCCGACAGTTCGGGGGGAAAGGGCCGAGGATAACGAGCCCCCAGACCAAAAACGGCCATGACAAAGGGATTGTCTGAAGAGCTTGTGTAGGCAGATGGATGTTCTTGGAATGGAACTGGCAGGCTACACACTTGGTGACTAGCTCGACCGCATCTTGGAGGGCTGTGGGCCAATTGAATCCTTGGCGGAATGCTTTCCCAACTAATGCCCTTGATCCAATGTGGGAGCCGCACATGCCTTTTTTGTATTTCCTCCAATAGTTCCTTTCCTTCTTCCCGACAGATGCACTTCAATTTCACACTGTTGGGCCTTCTTCTGTATAGAGTGTCATCGACAAACTAATACATACTGGCCCTCTAGGCTACTCTTTCAGCTTCCTCTTGCTCATCGGGAAGTTCTCTAGTTTGGAGGAAATGGATTGCCTTGCCCAAGTTGGAGCCTGGGGCTCGGCAACAAGGACTAGTGGCACCTCCTCATCTGCAGGATGGTGTTTCTCGATTTCGGGGACTAGTGGCCCGGCAGGAGAGCGCAACCCGACAGTCGATGGGGAGTTGTTTCCGGCAGGGTCCCTACAAGGAGCCCCAGGAGGCTCTACCGGGAGAGGCTTACCGGAGTCCAACTTCCTCCTCTTTCTGGCCTTTGTTGCCGGGGATACAAAGGGTTGAGTAAGATGGAGAACAGAAGTTCTTGGTTCCACAGGAAGTTTTTGCGTAGCATACTTTGACGGATGATCAGCTATGCTATATTCTGCACGGGGTACGTTCTCTATTTGCAATCCGTCAAAGTGCTCCTCCAATCTTCTCACTTCCTCAACGTATGCCTCCATCAATGGACTTTGGTAATCCTTGTTGACTTGCCTCACCACAAGTTGCGAATCTCCTCGAATGATCAGCTTAGTAATTCCCAATTATGTGGCAATCCTGAGCCCGGCAAGGAGCCCTTCATACTCTGCTATATTGTTCGTTGCCTCCTCCCTGGGAAAATGCATATGGATGACGTACTTCAAGTACTCTCCCGTGGGAGCAACGAGAAGCATGCCAGCCCCTGCACCTTGTAGGGAGAATGCACCATCAAGATACATGATCCATTCGTGGGGTGTCTCCTTGCCAGGGTAACTGTTTCCAGTACATCCTCATCAGGGCTTGGCGTCCATCTGCAATAAACTCTGCCAATGCCCTGCTCTGATTTGTTGATGTGCTCTCAAATTTTAGACCAAAGCTAGATAACTCCAAAGCCCACTTCACTATTCTGCCGGTAGCCTCAGGGTTTCGGAGTATCCTTTGCAACAAAAAGCGGGTGACAACTGTGACCTCATGGGCTTGGAAGTAGTGGCGCAGTTTCCTTGTGGCCATGATGAGGCTAAAATTCAACTTTTGCACACCAGAGTACCTCAATCTAGCCCCATGTAATAGGTAACTAACGAAGTATACTGGGCGCTGCACCACTTTCTTCCTTGCCGCGTCCTTGTGGTTGCCCCTGCTGCCGTGCTCTTCTCTGTCCTGATCCTTATCCGGTCCTGCCGGGCTTTTGATACGTCTCCAATGTATCTATAATTTTTGGTTGTTCCATGCTATTATATTATTAGTTTTGGATATTTTATATGCATTAATATGCTATTTTATATTATTTTTGGGACTAACCTATTAACCTAGAGCCAAGTGCCAGTTTCTGTTTTTTCCTTGTTTTAGAGTTTCACAGAAAAGGAATACAAAACAGAGTCCAAATGGAATGAAACTTGCGCGATGATTTTTCTTGGACAAGAAGAGATCTAGAGAACTTGGAGTACACGTTAGGGAAGCCACGAGGTGGCCACAAGGTCGGAGGGCGCGGCCAGGGGGGTAGGGCGCACCCCCCACCCTTGTGGGCCCCTCGTGACTCCACCGACCTATTTCTTCCGCCTATATATTCTCAAATTCCCAAAACCTTCCAGGGGAGCCACGAAACCACTTTTCCACGGCCGCGACCTCTATACACATGAGATCCCATCTAGGGGCCTTTTCCAGCGTCCTACCGGAGGTGGGTTCAATCACAGAGGGCTTCTACATCAACACCATTGCCTCTCCGATTAAGCGTGAGTAGTTTACCACAGACCTACGGATCCATAGCTAGTAGCTAGATGTCTTCTTCTCTCTCTCTCTTTGATTCTCAATACCATGTTCTCCTCGATGTTCTTGGAGATCCATTGTGGATTTATGATCAGCTTATCTATGAATATTATTTGAATCTCCTTTGAATTCCTATATGCATGATTTGATATCTTTGCAAGTCTCTTTGAACTATCGATTTGGTTTGGCCAACTAGATTGGTTTTTCTTGCAATGGGAGAAGTGCTTAGCTTTGGGTTCAATCTTGACGTGCTCGATCCTAGTGACAGAAGGGGAACCGACACGTATTGTATTGTTGCCATCCAGGATAACAAGATGGGGTTTTCATCCTATTGCTTGAGTTAATCCCGCTACATCATGTCATCTTACTTAATGCATTACTCTGTTCTTATGAACTTAATACTCTAGATGCAGGCAGGAGTCGGTCGATGTGTGGAGTAATAGTAGTATATGCAGAATCGTTTTGGTCGACTTGACACAGACGTGATGCCTATATTCATGATCATTTCCTTAGATATCGTCATAACTTTGCGCGTTTCTATCAATTTCTCGGCAGTAATTTGTTCACCCACCTTAATAATTTCTATCTTGAGAGAAGCCTCTAGTGAAACTTATGGCCCCCGGGTCTATTTTCCATCATATAAGTTTCCGATCTACAGCTTTAGTTTCCTATTTACTTCCTTTGCAATCTTTTACTTTTTTTCCATAAACCAAAACAAGAAAAATATTACTTTACCGTTTATCGATCTCTATCTGATCTCACTTTGCAAACAACCGTGAAGGGATTGACACCCCCTTTCTCGCGTTGGATGCAAGTTGGTGTTTGTTTGTGCAGGTATTCAGTGACTTGAGCGTTGTCTCCTACTGGATTGATACCTTGGTCTCAAAAGCTGAGGGAAATACTTACTCTACTTTGCTGCATCACCCTTTCCTCTTCAAGAGAAAAACCAACGCAAGCTCAAGAAGTAGCAGGAAGAATTTCGGTGCCGCTGTCGGGAGATCTCGTAAGCGAGACATACCAAGTATCCATCATAAACTCTCATCCCTCGCATTACATTATTTGCCATTCCCCTCTCGTTTTACTCTCCCCCACTTCTACAACGATTTTAAAAAAGATTTGCCTTTTCTTCGCCCCTCTTCCGTTCGTTTTCTTTGTGTGCTCGTGTGATTAGATTGCTTGCTTTGTCATGATGGCTCAAGACAATACCAAATTGTGTGACTTTTCCAACACCAATAATAATGATTTTATTAGTACTCTGATTGCTCCCGGTACTAATGCGGAATCTTGTGAAATTATTACCGCTTTGCTGAATCTTGTTATGAAAGATCAATTTTCCGGCCTTCCCAATGAAGATGCCGCGTCCCATCTTAATAAATTCATTGATTTGTGTGATATGCAAAAGAAAAATGATGTGGATAAAGATATTGTTAAATTGAAGCTATTTTTGTTCTCGCTTCGAGCTCGTGCTAAAACTTGGTTTTCATCTTTGCCTAAAAACAGTATTGATTCATGGAACAAGTGTAAAGATGCTTTTATTTCCAAGTATTTTCCTCCCGCTAAGATCATCTCCCTTAGGAACGATATTATGAATTTTAAGCAACTAGATCATGAACATGTTGCACAATCTTGGCAGAGGATGAAATTGATGATACGAAATTGCCCTACTCATGGTTTGAATTTGTGGATGATTATACAAAACATTTATGTCGGATTGAATTTTGCTTCTAGAAATCTTTTAGATTCGGCCGGGGGAGGCACTTTTATGGAAATTACTTTAGGAGAGGCTACTAAACTCCTAGATAATATTATGGCTAATTATTCTCAATGGGATACTGAAAGATCTTCCACTAGTAAAAAAGTGCATGCAACTGAAGAGATTAATGTTTTGAGTGGAAAGATGGATGAGCTTATGAAATTATTTGCTATCAAGGGTGCTCCTATTGATCCTAATGATATGCCTTTGTCTACTTTGATTCAAAACAATAATGAATCTATGTATGTGAATTTTGTTGGTAGGAACAATTTTGGCAATAACGCGTATAGCGGTAATTTTAATCCTAGGCCGTTTCCTAGTAATTCCTCTAATAATTATGGTAATTCCTACAACAATTCTTATGGAAATTATAATAATATGACCTCTTATTTTAAGAATAGTGTTAAAGAATTTATAAGTCCACAAAAGAATTTCAATGCTTTGATTGAACAAAAAATTGCTTAGGATTGATGATTTGGCTAGGAACGTGGATATAATTTGTCTTAATGTTGATTCTTTGAAACATAGATCTTTTCCACCTAAGCATGATATCAATGAGTCTCTCAAAGCCATGATAATTTCCATTGATGAGTGCAATGAAAGAACCGCTAAGATGCATGCTAAAAAAGAATGGTTGATAAAAGTGTGTTCTTCTAGTTTCCGTGAAAATAATGATGAAGATCTTAAAGTGATTGATGCGACTCCTATTAAATATTTGTTTCCAATATAAATCTTCATAAATATTTGTTAAAAGACGTCCCAGTGATTCAGAGTTTTTAGATCTTGATGCAGAAATTGATAAAAGTGGGACTGGAAAGGTCAAAACTTTAAGTAGCAATGAACCCACTCTTTTGGATTTCAAGGAATTGAATTATGACAATTATCCTCATGCTTATAGTCAAAACAAAGCTTTTACTAAACATATCGTTGATGCTATGATGCAATCTTTCGAGGAAAAGCTTGAATTGGAAGTTTCTATCCCTAGAAAACTTTATGATGAGTGGGAACGTACTATTAATATTAATATTAAAGATTATGAATGCCATGATTTGTGTTATTTGGGTGCTAGTGTTTCCATGATTCCGAAAACTTTATGTGATGTGTTAGGTTTCCGTGAATTTGATGATTGTTCCTTAAATTTGCATCTTGCGAATTCCACTATTAAGAAACCTATAGGAAGAATTAATGTTGTTCTTATTTTTGCAAATAGAAATTATGTGCCCGTAGATTTCATTGTTCTTGATATAGATTGCAATCCTACATGTCCTATTATTCTTGGTAGACCTTTCCTTGGAAAGATTGGTGCAATTATTGATATGAAAGAAGGAAACATTGATACGTCTCCAACGTATCTATAATTTTTTATTGTTCCATGATGTTATATTATCAATCTTGGATGTTTTATAATCATTTTTTAGTCATTTTATATCACTTTTTGGTACTAACTTATTGACATAGTGCCAAGTGCCACTTGCTGCTTTCTGCATGTTTTTTACATCGCAGGAAATCAATATCAGATGGAGTCTAGAGGCAACGAAACTTTACGGAGATTTTTTGGACCATAAGGAACATAATGGGCCCTAGCTGCGCCTAACCCTAGTGGAGTAGACGAAATATTCATCCAGCCATCATAGAGTCAAGAACCACCAGATCCATTCTAGACACCATCTCGGATGGGGTTCACCACCTCCATTGGTGCCTCTCCAATGATGCGTGAGTAGTTCTTTGTAGACCTTCAGGTCCGTAGTTAGTAGCTAGACGGCTTCCTCTCTCTCTCGCTGAATTATCAATACAATGGTCTCTTGGAGATCCATATGATGTAACTCTTTTGCGGTGTGTTTGTTGGGATCTGATGAACTTTGAGTTTATGATCAGTTATATCTTTTATATCCATGAAAGTTATTTGAGTTTCTTTGATCTCTTATATGCATGATTGCTTATAGCCTCGTATTTGTTCTCTGATATTTGGGTTTTGTTTGTCCAACTTGATCTATTTATCTTCCAATGGGAAGAGGTGCTTTGTAGTGGGTTCGATCTTACAGTGCTTGATCCTAGTGACAGAAGGGGAACCGACACGTATGTATCGTTTCTACTAAGGATAAAACAATGGGGTCTATATCAACATAGATAGATCTTTTCTACATCATGTCATCGTTCTTATTGCATTACTCCGTTTTTCCATGAACTTAATACACTAGATGCATGCTGGAGAGCGGTTAATGTGTGGAGTAATAGTAGTAGATGCAGGCAGGAGTCGGTCTATAATCTTGGACGTGATGCCCATATAATGATCATTTCCTGCATATTGTCATGATTATTTGAAGTTCTATCAATTTACCAATAGTAATTTGTTTACCCACCGTTCGCTATTTTTGTCGAGAGAAGCCACTAGTGAAACCTATAGCCCCTGGGTCTCTTTCTCATATATTTGCCTTTGCGATCTACTTTTCCTTTGCATTTATTTTCAGATCTATTAAACCAAAAATACAAAAATACTTTGCTGCACTTTATTTTATTTGCAATCTACTATTACAACTTATTCCCGTCCACACACCGTTTGAGGCGCCGTACCCCGAAAGGGATTGACAACCCCTTTAACATGTCGGGTTGCAAGGTGTTGTTATTTGTGTGCAGGTGCTCTTTACATTGTGTTGCTTGGTTCTCCTACTAGTTCGATAACCTTGGTTTCATATCTGAGGGAAATACCTACCGCCGCTGTGCTGCATCATCCCTTCCTCTTTGGGGAAATACCGACGTAGCTTCAAGCGACATCAAAAGGAATTTCTGGCGCCGTTGCCATGGAGGATCTTCAACATATACCAGGTTCCTAATCACAAATCTCATCTCCTTGCAATTTACATTATTTGCCATTTGCCTCTCGTTTTCCTCTCCCTCACATCACAAAAAATGCCATTTTATTCACCTCTCTTTTTCTGTTCGCCGTTTTCTTGTCGGATCTGTTTTTGAGTGCAATCTTGTTGTGCGGTCATCATGACTCAAGAGAACACCAAGTTATGTGATTTGTAAAATACCAACAACAATGACTTTATTGGCACTCCGATTGCTCCTCCTACCACTAGTGCAGAGTCTTGTGATATTAATACTGCTTTGCTGAATCTTGTTATGAAAGATCAATTTTTCGGTACTCCTAATGAGGATGCCGCGTCCCATCTTAATACCTTCGTGGAATTATGCGATATGCAAAAGAAAAAAATATGTGGACAATGATGTGGTGAAGATGGAATTATTTCCGTTTTCTTTGCGTGATTCTGCAAAAATTTGGTTTTCTTCTTTGCCTCGCAATAGTATTGATTCTTGGAATAAGTGCGAAGATGTTTTTATCACCAAGTATTTTCCTCCCGCAAAAATTATTTCCCTTAGAATCCAGATCATGAATTTCAAGCGCATGTTGCACAATCTTGGGAAAGGATGAAAATGATGCTAAGGAATTGCCCAACTCATGGGTTAAATCTTTGGATGATCATACAAAAATTTTATGCGGGGTTGAATTTTGTTTCTTGTAATCTTTTAGATTCCGCCGCGGGTGGTACTTTTATGGAAATTACTTTGGGTGAAGCCACCAAATTTCTTGATAATGTCATGGCAAATTATTCACAATGGCATACCGAAAGGGCTCCTACTAGTAAAAAAGTTAATTCGGTTGAAGAAATTTCTTCTTTGAGTGAAAAATTTGATGCTCTTATGAAATTGGTTGCTAGTAAAAGTTCTCCTATTGATTTTAATGATGTGCCCTTATCTACTTTGATAGAGGAAAATAGTGATTCCATATATGTGAATTTTATCTCTCGAAATAATTTCAACACAATGCTTATAGATGTAATTTTAATCCTAGGCCTTTTCCTAGTAATTCCTCTAATAATTATGGTAATTCCTATGGAAATCAATCTTATAATAATAATAGCAAAACCTCTGATCTTGATAATAATATTAAAGAATTTATCAACGTGCAAAAGTTTTCAACACTTCCATAGAAGAAAAGTTGAATAAGATTGATGATTTGTATAGAAGTGTTGATAGAATTGCTCATGATGTGTAAAATCTCAACACGAAAAAATTTGTGCCTAAGGTTGATGAATAAATTAAAGCTCTTTATGTTTCTATGGATGAAAGTAAGAAAAGAACCACTATGCTTAGAGCTAAAAGATTTTTTTTAGAAAAAGCCTTTTGTAGTGATTTCTTTCACAAAACTGATGAAGACCTTAAAATGATAGGTTTTTCTTCTATTGATTCCTTGTTTAGTAAAGTTAAAATTGATGAAAAAGGGACTGGAGAAGAGTCAACTTTAGGTAGAAGGTGTCCCAATATATCGGAGGATGAAAATCTTGTTGAGAAAATTGATGAAAGTGGGTTTGGAGAGGTGAAAACTTTAGCTAGTGATGTGCCCCCTCTTTTGGATTACAAAGACTTTTTATGATAGTTGATCTTTGATTGATTGTATTTATTTGTTGCAACCCATGATAAATTCACCCCATGCTTACGAACAAAATAAAGCTTTTACTAAACATATTGTTGATGCTATGACGAAAGCTTTTGAAGAAAAATTGGAACTAGAAGTATCAATTCCTAGAAAATTGCATGATGAATGGGAACCTACTATCAAAGTCAAGATTAAAAATTATGAGTGTTTTGCTTTGTGTGACTTGGGTGCTAGTGTTTCTACAATTCCGAAATCTTTATGTGATGTGCTTGGTCTTACCAATCTTGAAGAATGTTCTTTGAATTTGCACTTGGCGGATTCTACTATTAAAAAGCCTATGGGAAGAATTAATGATGTTCTTATTCATGCAAATAGGAATTATGTGCCCATAGATTTTATTGTTCTTGATATTGATTGCAATCTTTCTTGTCCAATTATTCTTGGTAGACCGTTTTTACGCACTATCGGTGCTGTGATTGATATGAAAGAGGGCAATATTAAGTTCCAATTTCCTTTGGGGAACAGTATGGAAAAATTTCCTAGAACAAGAATTAAGCCACCTTATGAATCAATCATGAGGGCATCTTATGGATCTCGAACCAAAGATGACAGTACTTAGATCCTTGCTTTATTTCTAGCTAAGGGCGTAAAACTATAGCGCTTGTTGGGAGGCAGCCCAATGAATAAATTTTATTTTTGCTTTCTGCTCTTGCATGTTAGCACAATTATTCTACTAGTATGATTGTGTTTTTTGTGTCTTAATTAGTGTTTGTGCCAAGTAGAACCGATAGGATCTTCTTGGGTGATTGTTGTTTGATCATGCTGAAAAACAGAAACTTATGCGCTCACGAAAACAATTGTTAAACATCACCAGAACGTGATAAAATGCCAATTCTTTGTGCATAATATTAATATACAAATTACCCTGGTCGTCCTATATTTTCAGAATTTTTGGAGTTACAGAAGTATTCGAAAAAGTCAGATTGCTACAGACTGTTCTGTTTTGACCGATTCTGTTTTCTTTGTGTTGTGTGCTTATTTTGATGGCTCTATGGTTTTCTTTGATGATTTTTTGCCATAGAAAAGTTGGAATACTGTAGATATAATGCAAAAATAAAATATGAATTGGTTTGATACAGTACTTATAGTAGCAGTTTGCTTTCTTATACTAACGGATCTCACGAAGGTTTTGTTGAGTTTTGTGTGATTGAAGTTTTCAAGTTTTGGGTTATCTTACGATGGATGAAGGAAGGAGAGAAGAGCCTAAGCTTGGGGATGCCCCGGCATCCCAAGCTGTTATCCAAAAATGAGCAACCAACTAAGCTTGGGGATGCCCCCGAGTGGCATCCCCTCTTTCTTCTAACGACCATCGGTATTTTACTCAAAGCTATATTTTTATTTGTCACATGATATGTGTTTTGCTTGGAGCGTCTTGTATGATATGAGTCTTTGATTGTTTTATTTTGTGTTTGAAGTCATCAATCCTTGCTGGACACACTTATTTGAGAGAGCCAAAATTATATCATGACTTGTTAGAATTGCTCTCTAGGCTTCACTTAAAATATTTATGAGCTATGGACTTGCTCTAGTGCTTCACTTATATCTTTTTGAGCACGATGTGCTTTAGTATTTTTGAAGAAATGCTCTCTTGCTTCACTTAGATTATTTGAGAGTTAGTAAAATTTTGAAGAAATTCTCTCTTACTTCACTTCAATTATTTTGAGAGAAAGAAAAATTATGCTCATGATCTTCACTTACATTTGTTTGAGCTTATAAAAAGCAACACATGAAAATTAGTCCCAAAGTGATAGATATCCAAGAAGGATATAATAAAAACTTTCATGAAGATCATTGGACAAAATAAACTTGATTCTTAGTAATAGTTTTGAGATATGATGATGTGGTATGTGAGTCATGTTGATGAGTAATTATGCTCTAGTAAGAATATTGGTGTTAAGGTTTGTGATTCCCTATGCAAGCACGAAAGTCAATAGTTATGCAATGAAATTATATCCTACTTATGGTGCATTATTCGGTGTTATTTACGCTTAATGCTCGCTTATGAGATTATTCATTTCTTGGTTGGTCGCTTCTCAATCTTTTGCTAGCCTTCATTTTGCACCAAGTATGATCTCTACTTGTGCATCCAAAATCCTTTAAACCAGTTTTGCTACATGAGTCCACTATATCTACCTATATGTGGCATTATTTTGCCGTTCTAAGAAAATTTGCATGTGCCATCTCTAATTTTCAAAATAAACTTCTCTTTTGTGTGTTTGTTTCGCTCGCGGAGCGGTGAGGGGTGGCTAATTTTTTCCATGCTGGATGTGTTATTCTCACGATGAGTGTTTATTCACTTGTCATTGCACGAGAGTAAGGCAAATGTTTTAGGGATGCTCTGTCCCGAAATGCAAAAATGAATTTACTTTATGTTGTCAAATAATAAATTCCTTGGAAAGTGTTGGTATGGAGGGCAACCGTGGATACGGCTAGCCATGGAAAGTGAAAGTATGGTGGAAAAAGGAATACACTTTATTTTCTGTTTGGGAACCGCCTATGATATATCTAGCATGGAAAGTGTTGGGAGCTCTAAGTCGTTTTCATTGGTGGGATCATTACAAAAAAATACACTTCCGTGATGATACGTGTTTGTCACAGTAGGTCACATTTTCTGTCATGCATGTACATCCATGACGATTTTATGACAGAATCAAGATAGTCATACCTGTGCTGTCGTAGAAGTGTTCCATGACATTACCAAAATTATCATCACGGAAGTGTCCACTTCCATGACGATAAATCGCGCGTCACAGAAGTGCTTTCGTCAAGGGTGACCGACACGTGGCGTCCACCATAACAGAACGCCGTTAAGCTATCGGGTCGGGTTTTGGATCCAATAACCCGTTAACAGCCCCGACCAATGGGGATTTTCCACGTGTAAAATCATCATTGGCTGGAGGAGACATGTGTCAGGTCCGCATTGGCACAGGTGTCACTCATCCAATGGGCGAGACGCGCCTATGATATGTTGACACGTGGACCGGCCCATCAAGTTTAAATGGGCAGGCCCAACTGAAGGCCCATAAGATTTTGCGGACCATAATGGGCCGGCCCAGCTAAAGGCCCATGAGATTTTGCGGACCATAATTGGCTGGCCCAGCTAAAGGCCCAAAGATTTTGCGAACCATAATGGGCGGCCAGGTAAAGGCCCACAAGATTTTTGTGTGCCATAATTGGCCGGCCCAGGTAAAGGCCCACAAGATTCTTGCTGATCATAATGGGCCGGCCCAGCTAAAGGCCCACGAGATTTCGCCGACATTAATGGGCCGGCCCAGCTGTAGGCCCACAAGATTTTGAGGACCCTAGTAGGTCGGCCCATTAACTGGCTGCCATGTTTTGGGCCAAATGCCGGCCCATATTTGATCCGGTCCATTAATGGCATGCCACGCTCCAGGCCTAATAGTGGCTCATATGAGATCCGGCCCATTAAAAGCCTACCATGTTCTGGGCCAAATTACGGCCCAGATCAGGTCCGGCCCTTTAAGAGGCTTTGGGCTCAATTATGGCCCATATTAGATTCGGCCCGTCAACTGGACACTATGCTTTTGGGCCCACTTGCTAAAGGCCCACTTAGTAATTCGGCCTGATATTAGTTTTGGCCTGTTAAGGGCCCGTCATATAGTTGGGCCTAACTACGGCCCGGTTTGCATCCGGCCTGCTCGCAGCCGATATCTGATTGGGCCAAACAAGGACCGAGACAATTTTGGCCTGTTAAAAGCCCGTGATTTGATTCGCACAATCATGGGCCGGGGTTCATTTCGGGCTGTTGCCGGCCCATGAGCTGTTCAGCATGTTTCAGGCCCAACCTACAGCGTGATTGCATGACAGCCCGATTATGTACCGTAATTTTATGGTTTGGCCGGTTTACTGCGAAGACAGGATATATATAAAGTAAAATAACTGCATCATCGTGAATAAGAAAAAACCTAGACTATACAATAAAGAAATTACGACATATTACATCCACTGGGCATCAAAGTTCGCCACTATGATAATAAAGCACAAGCGGACAACAGATTACATACATCGGCATCAAAGATCGCCACCATTGCAAATAAACACGCCGACAAAATAATATACAAAACCGACAAAGACTTCAATAGAGTTCAAGAAAGGTTAGCCTCTTTGGGAGCTGCAGCAAGCAAGCGGTGAGCAAGATGATAAGACTTCGCTTGTTCAACACTTATATCTTCCTCACTCTGAAAGATAAACAAGCAGACAGATGATAGGTTTTGCACATAAAAGTATCAGTGTTGACAATTCATCACATTTCTTACTGACGAATAAAGTGACACAGTTTAAAATTGCATTAACACAATATGGTATTGTTCAGGTCAAGACATGGCAGGAAATGACATTGTGAAGGAGTTGGCAGCTTCACGACACCACTGGATTACGGATCAAGAACTCATAAGTATCAATGGTTAGTGTGCTGTCAATTTATACCATTTCAGATTGGCAAATAAAGAGACGGTTTAAATAATAGTAGAATGATATGACATTGTTCATAGTTAAGACATTGCAGAATATGACATTGTGCCGTAGTGGGTAGGTTCACCACACCATTGGATTATGGATGAAGAATAGAAGCATACATGCAGTGCAAAAGAAGATCACTTGCTCTGTATAGTTTAATTTACATGGTATGAAGAAGGAACTTGGTTGTACAACTGAAAACTTAAATTGAGAAAGGACAAACTTTTGTTTATGAACTACATAATAAACTTTAAACAAGCAAGTTGATGGAAACACCAAAAATAAACAGCTGTTGCAGTCATGCCTAACCAAATATATACAACAAAGTTTGAAGGCTTGAGATGGACAAACTTACATTATTGGTGAAGACAGGCTCTATAAAGGCCTTGTCCATGCTGATGGGGGGCAATTCAAGAAGTTTACCACAGAATCTTCTTCAAAAGCATTGCCTTTATTCTACATTTTGTTAAGAGTAAATATAGATGTGATAATATACGAAAAAATGGAGAATATTTAAGATAAGATGAAGAGTGATGCTACATGACCAAGTAGCTATAAATGTAAGTGTAGCGATACATGCAAAAGGTACAGCCAAGAGCAATGCACAGCTAAACTTATTTAGTACCAACCTTATGGTAAGAGTAAATATAGATATGATGTGTAGAAAATGGAGGGCAAAGGAAAATAAGCTGTAGAGTGATGGTACATGAACAACTACCTTTCATTATAAGTACACTGATAAAGGACAACATGTACTTACAAGAACAATGCAGAGCTAAAAAAACATTGGCATTGGATATAACCTACACTAATGTAACCATTCATACAGATCAGATAATTTGGAGCGAACAATTGATAAGCAAGCTATCATGCATACTGCTATCACATAATGAACCAGGTATGTATGCAAGTATAGTGATACAGGACAATAGGTACTAACAAGAGTAAAGCAGCGGGCAGCATATTTGCGATATCCTGTTGTTCTTGTCAAACCGGAATTCTTCTTCGAGCAGATTTCCTGCAAAAAACATCCATAAGGCACATGCGGATAAGTAGAAGTTCAAATTGTCATGTGATTCATAGACAGTACCTCATCCTGGGAACGAGACCAGTGCATAACAAGGTTTTTCCATTCAATGTCTTCTAAATTTAGCATAGGAGACTTCACCGAAATTCGTTTATAGACTTGCCATCAAAGTGTGATTTCCTCGGTAACACCGATCATCTTTGCAATGCTTCCTTGAAAAGCACAAGCAAGCTTTTCTCGTCATGACTATCCAGATTGACCCTCGCCTAGTTACAACAATGTAATGTAAATCATTGATGTGTTCAATCAGCAGAAAACAAGAAAATAATAACCATGAATAATACCACTTACACGTAAGTTGGACAGGAAGATGTGAAAATGGTGTTTGTCTTCACAATAATCTTCCCATGATGGGAATATATGCACGTAGTCCCTAACAACATTGAAAGCATTGTCTTTTAAACTGGGAATAAATGGAATGGGGTTCCAATCTGCAGGAATTTGCCGTCTCTGCAGTTGGGATAGGTCTTCGGCCGGTGGACTTGCTATACTTTTTGCTGGAGTGGGATTTTTCTGTGGTACAGCTGGTGCTATGGCAAATGACATCGGTATACCTTTTGCTGGAGTGCAGGTCCTGTGTGGTGAGGCTAGTGGTGTGTCCAGTGAAGTATGGGTACAGTCTGCTGGTGTCGGCCCTATGTTTTGTGTCACTGGTTGTACAGCCAATATAAGTGGGGTGGTGTCTGATTTCTCCAGTACCACCATGTTTTTCGAGGACTTTGCTGGTGCTCCTTCAGGTTCGGCAATCACCCTCTTCCTTTTTGATGTCTGATGCACAAGAATAGCATTTGAGTGAAAAAACATGGTATGATGACAGATGGAATATGTATTGATAATGGATGGGCATGGCATCTCGACATATATGATGAGTAAACTAAGCAGATGGCGGTGCAACAAAGTAGAAGAAATGCAAGACAACATATGCAAGATACCCGCAATCAATAAAACATTGCCAAATTAGAACAGGCACCTTGATGGGTGAACAGGACAGGCCATCGCCTTTGACTCCTCGAGGTTAGAATAGTCATTAGGATCATATTCGAACAAGAATCAGCAGTGGGGAGCGTATGAGTTTCATTGCATCCGAATGGCACTCAATGCCTTGGTGCCAATTTTGTAAGTCATTGCGGTGTTTAGCTTCAAGAGTGGACTGCTGCTAGTGCGACACAAAGCAGCTACACAGATCATAGTGTAGATATAACGGAAAACCTTAAGCATCGAGTAAAATCAGCAAAGTGGAACTTGCTGGAATATATGTGCTAGTATTGCCGATGCGGCTAGAAAGGCTTCGGATACCAGCTCTCTTCAAGTGCAGGTGCGGATCTCATTAATATCGATGTAACTCTCAAAGGCGACACAGCTCCCCGCATTTCCTTGCTATTCTTATAGGATTCAAGTGGGCAGACCACTACAAATCCTATTCCTATGTTTACAAGATCCTACAAATCAAAGAGGCTCAAAGTGTCCATCACAACCGACCGTATAGACCTCTACACTGCAAATGTCCCTGCTCATCTTCAGTACAAGGAACATACTATACTACTATCATACTCCCTCCGTTCCAAAATATAAGTCTTGGTAGAGATTTCCACTATGGATCACATACAGATGTATCCAGATACATTTTAGAGTGTAGATTCACTCATTTTGCTCCATATGTAGTCCATGGTGGAATCTATACAAAGACTTGTATTTAGGAACGGAGAGAGTACATATTAAAGAAGAACTGAAGAGGAACATGGTAAAGAAGAGCAAGCAGATTTTGGATAATAAAATGTTGGTTGCGCAGTGCCCACACATGATGAATCAGAGCGCATTAAGAATGCAAATCCCAGCTGTCTCTCGACCATTTCAGGCGGCTGGATGAAGATCCTACGTCTCCTAACCCTTCTTCTTCCTCGTCTCTGATTCTTCCCATACAGAACACCGCACAGGCCGCCGGCCGGACCACCGGCCCCCACCGCCTGTGTTCCTCCGCCACCCCACCCCCCACCCCGCCCCAACCCCCACCCGCGTCTAGTTTTCTTCGTTCGGCGAGGCCCCACAACCACCCGAGCCCCTTCGATTGCACCGGCGAACTCCGACGAGCTCTGAACAATTGACTAACCCAATTTTGAAATTTAGTCTACTATGATTTAACTAGTGTGGAATATAAAAGGGGAAAACCATAAGCATTGGGAGTATAGTGTTGAGCGTGCCATGGTGGATCTGAAGGTGCAAACCAGACAAAGGCAACCGCAACCAAGACAAGAAATCGAGTAAAGCGGTGGCGATCTATTTTCTTGCTGCGATAAATAAGTTGAGCAGATCTGAAAGAGTACCGCCTCAGTGCGGCGCCGCAGTCTTGCATCTCTGCTGAGAATTTGACGGTGTTGCGGTAGCGATGGTCGTCGGCGGCGTGGAAGCAGATCTAGGAGGGTAGACGGTGGCGGCGGGTCGCGGTGGACGAGACGGTCGTAGGAGCGGCGCCGGTAAGGTGGACGACGGCGGGGATGAAGCTAGAGGACGGGATGCAAGGATCCCGGTCCGAAGCCGTGGATGAGAGAGGTCGGTCTCTTGTAATGGAAGGTGGTGCCGGGGTATCAGCTCCGGCATGGTGGAAGAGGACGGCGGTGGATGGTGTGGCGTACGGCGGCGGAAGGAGGAGGGTGGGGTGGAGAGGGTTTTTTGGCGCCCACGGAGTACGAATGGGGAAAAGGGAGGTAGAGAGGAAGGGGGGAACCATGTATTTAGGGCGCGCTTGTCTCAAATGCGAGGAAATTTACAAACTTAGCCCCATTTCAAATTTCTACTACATCACAAAGAACATTAGTCGGTTGGGGATAGGACGGTAATCTCGCATACACGAATATTTGCCGACGAGAGTTTGTTTTGGTGCCCACCATGTATGAATATGAATCGGGAGGAGTCGATTCGGCCGAGGACACACTATGTTTTGGCGCCCACCGTGTATGAATCCGGGTGAGAGGCGGTTACGTCACATTTGGGTGAAATTACAAACCTACCCCTATCGAAAAATCCAGCAGATAGGCTTTGCGTGGCAGGGATAGGCAGTAGTGATTTCCATCTCGTAGATTTTGGTTTTGGGCGGTTACTGCGACTTTCCCCACTTTGTTCAAATTTTGCAGAGTGCACGTTTACCGTGCCAACTCAATTCGAATCCCGTTTGTATTCTATTTTTTTCGGGCGGGATACATCATTTTTTTATATATACTTTCAAAAGCACAACAAAGAATTCTGCTCCTTTATATGTATAATATGATTTACAAATACAACGATCTCGAAATCTTAAGGTTGAATTCAAAAAAAATTAACCAAATTATGTTCTACTAAAATGTATGGATCAGTAATATCTACATATTAACATAGATGTGCGTGAATTCATATGAGTCTGCATGTTTGATAGATCAATTTTGGTTTGAGTATGGATTACATGTATCATCATCTCGAATTCAAATATTTGAATCCTTTTTGTTCCTCCTTTCACGCCCATCTCTCTCATGCATGCTCCTTCGTAGCTATCACTCTCTTTTCTCCAGCTCACCCGCACGCTCACTTCATGTTTCTCCTATCCTCGAAAATATGGTCTCTCGATGTCTCCCTTGAGAAGTGTCACACTCTCCCTATCATTATACATTACACGGGTTTCATTATCTCTCACGTCTCTACTGTTCTCTGGTATCACTCGGTACCTAAGCTTTCTTTTTCACCGCCACACACACAGTCTCCACTCGTCTTTCACTTTGTCTTTCTCTCTATGGGATTCTCTCACACACCCTATATGTCTCTACATATGACTCATACCACTAAAATTACTCTCTCTCTCCTGTAGACACAACATTTGTTGCGGTCTCCTTTTCGTCTCCATCCCTGTCGGGGGTTGGGTGCGACATATGCCAAAGGATGGCTTATCATGGAGGGGGCGAGTAGAACGTCGCCGGTGCCTGGAAATGGGATGAGGTGAAGACATGCACGCCGGCGAATCTTACCCAGCTTCAGGGCTCTCCGAGGAGATAACACCCCTACTGCTGCTCTGCGGGGTCTCCGCATGATCACTATGGCAAAGTGGGTACAAGGTTACTCCTTGAGCTGTTCGGGGTGAGGAAGGAGAAGGACACGGCTAGCTCTTCTCTTCCCTCTATGTGTGTCTAAAACTATTGGGGTCCAACCCTTTGCATGGGTGCCCCGAGGGGTTTATATAGGCCTACCCCCCGGGGATACAATGGTAATCCGGCTGGACGCAGGTCCCAGCCGTCAGTCTCTTAAGTCGTTGTCTTCTCCGCCGACTCCTGGGGCCCGCCGACTAGTGGGCCCTGCTGGCGGTCCAGCATGGGGCCGCCAGCCCTTGTCCGCCGCGGGCGGGTCTTGCCGGCTGCAGGTTACTGTAGCCGCGCTTCTAATGACGCGAGCTTGGTCGTGGGGTCATGGCAACAGTGCCGCCGCCTGGCGAGCGATCACTCTCGCCATTCCCTGTCTTGTCTGGTTAATGGCGCTTGGAGCCCGTGGGAGGGGCCGGCCGACTCTCGGGGACCGACTCCAACGGGTCCGTCTTTGGGGTGTTCTCTCCGTCTTCTGCACTCCCGCCGATAGGCGGGTCCCGCCGTCTTCGGGTCGTACAGACAGGCCATCGTGGGTACAGGAATCTGCCCACGGGGTTGACGTCAGGGCCGGCGTGGCTACAGTGCCGCGCCGGACGGAGATCTCCGTCGGTACGGCGCCCTGTGGTCATGCCAGCTCTTTATGAGCGGGGCAGGGACGGGCCGCAAGGCGGCTTTATCCCATCCCGCTCGTGGTCGCTCAGGCAGGAGGTGGATGGAGTCGCGGGCCGACTCTCTGTTGCCGGCTTCATCGGAGGTCGCTAGTCTTGGAGTCGGCTTGTCTTGAGGCCGCCTCGGGACTCACTGGGAGAAGCGATCGGCGACTCCGTCGCCGACTCTCGGCGCGCTCGTTGTCTTGGGGTCTTGAGGGCGCAGTCTGCCCGATATTTTGAAAGGTCCTGGGCTGGGTTTGCCTACCGTGGCCCATTACTCCGGCAAGAGTCCCCGAAGCTGGTGAGGCGCCGAGGGCGACACGTCGAGGAGCCTCAACAGTTTCATCCCTCTAGTGGAAGAATCTGGGCTTGGTCTTGCCGTCTTTATCTTGAGCCGACTAGCTGGAGTCGGCCTTGCAGGAGGCCGTCTTGCTCCTCTGAGGTTTCGAAGGTCGCGGCGGGGTCCGAGCGGCGTGCCTGACAAGCTTCCAGGCAGCTGCCGGTTGCGGGCCCGCCACGTGACGCCATGCGGCAGGGCCGGCCTGCCAGCCCACGCGCGCGACTAGACGGGCCCGTCAGGCGGGGCCCGCCACTCCTGCGCCTCGGCGCACGGCGGATCCGCTGCGGCCGTGCGGGCGGTTGGGCTCCCCACGCCATTACTGCGTGCAGTAACATCGTGGGTTAAATCGTGGGGGTGTGGGGACGTGGGCGCAGTTAATCCCACGCCCGCCCCCTCGGCTTCTCAGCCTAGGCGCCTATAAGTAGGCGGGGGGAGGGGGGCAGCGACGCACGCGCACCCACTCTTCCCCGCTCCCTCTCGCTCCTTGCTTCGTCTCCTTTCTTGCTTCATCTTCTTCCTCGCTCCGCCGCGCCGAACCTCGCCGCACCGCGGAGATGAGCTCCTCCTCCGCCGCGGCGCCTCCCACCGCGCGCTCCGGTGTGTGGGATGGCTCCATCATCGACGACGACATCATCGAGTTTCTCCGCCAAACGCGCCGCATCCCCGGCAGCCACCTAGTGCGGACCCGCGCCGCGCCGGAGGGCGAAATCACGCCGGCGCCGGAGGAGGGCGAGCGGGTCATATTCCGCTCGCACCTCATGCGCGGGCTAGGGCTGCCAGCGAGCGGCTTCTTCCGCGCGTTCCTGGAGTTCTTCGGGCTCCAGCCGCACCACCTTACTCCAAACACGGTGGTGCTGTTGGCCGCCTTCGCATCCTTATGCGAAGGCTTTCTTGGCGTTCTCCCCACCATCGAGCTGTGGGGGGAATTCTTCCAAGCTAAGCTCGGAACCCACGTCGCTCGCGTGCCGGCTCTGTGCGGCACGTTCATCGCCATGAGGAGGCCGGTGCCCGAGAACCCTTTTCCTGCCATCCCCCTCATCAAATCGGTGTAGATGTGGCAACGCACATACTTCTACGTCAAGAACGTCGCCACCGAGGGCGACTGGGTCAACTTGCCGCCTTACGTGGCCGGCGAGTTGGCGGGGCAACCTCCCAGCTGGTCCCATCGGGCCCAGACGCTGACTCCCGCAGGCAACGCCGCCGTCGCGCGACTCCGCTTGATGGCGCGATCGGAGGGCTGGATCAGGCGGACTTGCTGGCGCGCCGTGGCGCGCCGAGTCCTTCCTCTTCAAGGCCGACCTCATCATTACATCCGGATGGCGGCCGCGGGACCCCACCGCTGTGCTCCAAAGACATGCCCCACGCGGAGGTGGTGGACACGGTGAACTTCTTGGCGAACTGCAGCCTCACGGAGGAATGGCAGTTCGGCAATGAGCCATACTCGCGCGCCAACCCCCTGCCATTGGTAAGTCTTCTCTTGCTTTTCTGTTTCCTTCTTCAGCCGAATCCGGCTCTAATTTTCCTTGGTCTTCTCCGATTCAAAATCCCCTCATGCAGCCCTCGGCCGGCGCCGAGGGGCCGGCTCGTGAATTCGTCCCCGACCGGGCGGAAAGCGACGCCGACGACCCCGACTTGGGCGTGGCAGCGCTGGAGACCGACGCCGAGGGAGGAGGAGGGGCCGACGACTTCAGGCCTTCGGCAACCTTTGCCGACTGGCCTGACAATGACGGCGAGAAGGAAGTCGCCCCCCGCCGCCAGCAGAAAGCCGACCATCCAGGTGCGAGATCCTCCGCCGCCTTGGGTGGTCGAGGCGGCGCGAAGAAGCGCCGGGCCGGGCCGAGTCTGCCAGGCGGCCGGGCGGAGAAATTCAGGGGAACGGCCACCGCGACTCAGCGAGAAGAGGCGGTCGCGAAGGCTAACCGCTTCCGCAAGGAAGTGAAGAAGCCACCGCTGGTCTCCGTGTAAGTAACTTTTATTTTGTCTTGTTTTCTTCTGGTCCATCTTGTCCAAGTCTTCACATGTCTTTTTTCTCATCAGGGCTCCCCTCACCTTGGAGAGGGTCGCCGCCGCCTCCGTCATGGGGTTGGCGGAGACGTCCGCCAATACTCGGCGGGTTGACCCTGCGGCCGCCCTCCGGGAGGTGACGGAGCGGAATGCGCAGGAGAAGCACGACGAGGAGGAGGCCGCCCGTCCGGAGAAGGCGGAGGCTGAGAAGGCGGCGGCTTCCGCCCAGAAGAAGTTGGAGGAGGTCGAAGCCGCCGTTGCAGCCAAGAGGCGAGCCGAGGAGGCCGCGCGCCTCCAGTCGGCGCTGCTCGTCACCCCGTTGAGCTCTGCGCCACCGCCGCCGGAGTTCATAGGGCAGTCGGAGGGAGTCGGCGGTGAGGTCCCCGTCGCAGAGAAGGAAGGCGGCGAGGCCTCCCTATCGGGCACGGCCGCGCCACCTCCGCCGCCTCCAACGTAGTCCGAGAGCGCGCGAGACAAACAGCCGGCGGACCCGCCTGTGCCGCCGACCGACGACGAGGCCGTGGCGCAGCTGCTTCTTCAAGTCGCCTCACCAGCGTGACGCCGTCTTGAGAAGGCGACTTCGGCGCCGCGCCCCTTTGAGACCGGCGCCGGCAGCTCGGCCATTCCTGACGCCGAGGCGACAAGCGCTGCGCCCATTGGGTGGGTGCGAGGAGGCGGCACGGGCCCGCTGAACACGGCGCTTCTGGACGTCCAGGCGAAGCTGCGAGCTGAGGGCGACGCCATCCAGAACCTCACCAAGGCGCACCTGGCATCGCGATCCGTCGTGCGGGGATGTTTCTTTGCGAACTTTTTCTTGCTCTTCTCTGTGGGGGCGCACCAGCGCACCCACTGGGTGTAGTCCCGAGTTTGGGCGGCTGCTGGCGGTGACTCGAACTCTATTGCTACTTCAAGTTTTACCTTTGTGCGGAATTCTTGTCGCAGAATATCACAACCTCCGCGCCACGCCTTCAACATAGCGTTGAGGAGCTGAGCAAGCGGACTGCCGACTTGGCGAGGAGCCGAGGTGAGTTTTCTTCTTCACGGGGGCGCGCTGGCGCACCCGCGGGCTGTAGTCCCCGAGATTCGGGCCGACTACTGCGCAGTCGGGCCGGATCTTCCTAGCGACCTTCTTAGGTGACGACTTCGCGTCCTTCTTCTTTTTATTCTTCAGAGTCCAGCGCCACTCTTCGGGCGGCAGCCGGTATAATAACACCGCTTTCTTGCGACAAAGAGGAGGAGTGTGGCAAGCTCGCCGCAGAGCGCGACCTGCTGGCTACGCAGCTGGCAGAGCAGAGGGAGCTGCTCAAGGCGGCGCAGGACGAGGTGGAAAAGAAAGAGGCCGCTCTCCTAGCCGAATTCGAGAGCGAGCGCTCCTCCTGGACCGACAGGGAAGCGCAGCTGACCTCCGGTTTCCACAAAATCGAGGATATCGTCGATGGTGAGCTCGCTTTTACTTCTTCTTTTGGGTCGCCGACTATGGGTCAGGCCGACTCCTGTTTTTCTGACTTGCTTCTTCTTCTTCTTGGCAGACTTCTTCCCGGTCATCTGCAGCGCCAATCAAGCCATCGAGGCTGATCGCGAGGCGCGAAGGGCGGGTGGTGCTGAGATCGCAGCCAACGCCCCTCGGACCCTTGACGAGCAACTCCTGAGCATTGAGGCTCGTCTGCGGCCGGCCCATCGGATGTTGCGCCGTCTTCAGCGTCTCGGCGCCCAGGCGAACGCTGCTCTGTGGCCGGACATGCCGGTTCTGCGCACTCCCAGCCGGACCACCGACTAAATTTGGAGGTCGCGGTGCTGTCTTGAGGCTGGAAGGTTCAGCGGCTCGGGCTGGAGCTCGCGAGCCACAGAGTTAAATCAAGGCGTGGTATCGAGGCTGGATCTGGACCAGCTGGCGCATTCGGTCGAGGCCCAGCGGAGCTGCTGGCGCGCGAGGACGCCCTCGTCGGCGTCGCGGCGGCGATTGCCGACTACGGACACCACCGTCTTCGTCCTGGCGGGCTGAAGATGGTGGGGAGGCACCGCCGGAGTTGTTGAGATGAACCGGACTCTGACGAGGACTCGGCGGAGGTGATCGACTCAGCGCCGAGATGAAGACGAGGCGGAGGACGGAGACGACATGGGCGCGCCAGAAGGCGGAGCGGGCGATCAGCCTCAGCTCGACCGCGCCTCCCTGCAACGAAGTCGCGCCCGTCTGGGCCGGCTGCCGCCGGAAACGATCAAGCCGAGACCGCCCAGCCGGCCGCCCCGGCGCCTGACGCCGCCGCCGCCTCCGGCCTTCCAACCCCGTCTGCTGCTTCTTAGGCCGCTGCCTTGCCTTTATTTTGTCTGTTTGCTATCTTTTAAAAGAACTTGTTAATTTGCACAATTCCACCCGCGGGGTGTATCCTGAACCTCTGTCCGAAGATCCGGCCAAGGGCCTAAGCTTGTGTAAATATTATTCTAATTTTATCTTTCCTTGCTTATTGCTCTTGTGGCTTTTTCCTTTGCCGCCTTCCCTTAGATACCGCCTTGCCCATCGGGCAACCGCTCTGCAGACTGCCGTCTAAGTCAAGTGCTTGGCTACTTTTGAGAAGGCAAGTACTTGGCCATTTTGCAGAGTCGTTAAGCAAGTTGGTTAGAAAGCGGCAAGCCGACTACTTAGGAGTCGGTTTTACGAAACTGGCTGGAAGCCGATTTAAACTATGTTTACTAGTCATCAGCCCCGTGCATCTGCACGGGCTAGTAACTTTAATTAAGCATTAAATATTGAAATTAGTTACAATAGGCGATACATTAAATATTAAAGAATTACATTGGAAAATCAAATATGGCATGTCGGTATTTTGAAACCGGGCCACCTCTTCAGAGATCTATGATAACACACGATGTTCACCAATTGGATAAATATTTCATCTTTAACCCTAATTTACAGTAATGGTCCATATGTAATGCCTATTGTATTTATCTTTGTTTAACAATTATGTCTATCAATTTTACAAACTTGTCACACGATGAAAGAGTCATCCGAATAGGCAGGTTTACAACACACTATAATTTTAGTTGAAAATTTATAATTAGCGATGTTGTGTTAACTGAAAAAGTATGCATGTTAAAGGTGAAACTTAATTGATAATATGTGTAATATTTCTTGACATGTGCATTGAAACATAATGTAGATTTATGGCTTACTTATGTATCCGGTCGAAGAAGTAATCCGCGCCACTAAATTTTTTTAGCATAGATTAAGAATACTTGCCTTGAAAACCTTGCCCACTTATCTTTTATAGCAGATACCCGCATGGGCATAGTTGCCAACTGCTGATTCACTGGTAATTGTGTCATTATACTACCGACTAATATTTTAGTATCCACCCTGTTTGGAGATTTATCTCTCAGCATTCTAGTGTGGATATAGTAAAATGGCTAATCTCCACTAATAAAGGAGGATATAAACCAAGCAAGTGGACTCATGAGAAGTACACCATTTATCATGTTGCAGACAAAATAAGATTAGGTAAACAAACTCATTTGCTGGCCTGGTACCACTTTAAATAAAGAAGGCCTCTAAGCAGTCAACCTTTTTCAATGGAAAATCATGTTGGCCCTATAAATATAGCCAATTAATGCTTCGAAACTTATTCTGACAATTAAGATCTTTAGGAAAGGGAAATTAATGAAACTGTTAGATTCAAAATAAACACAAACTATTAGTGTTCACAACATTGTCTTTGTAATATATCAACTTTTATGGAGTTAATATTTTAATACAGCACATGTTGTGATCACAAGGCACTTTTTGATGGCCACTATTTTAAATTAGTAAATAATGGAGCTACATAGGGGGGAATTTATAATGACATCACCTTCTCTAAAATACATACAACAAAATATAGTATAGCTGTGAAACCAAATTTGGTCGTATGTATTTCTTAACATGTCATTTTAATTTTTTGGTTCGAAACTACACATCATTAGTTGGATATAACAACAAAAGTCTTTAACCATCTCCATTTTGAAAAGGTAATCAAATTATTCTAATGAGAAAGGATAGAACAGTGACATACTAAGGCTCTACAGTTTCATAATTAACACACAGTATGTGGGCGTGCCCAAACAATTAGTAACATCGGTGCCAAATAATTCATATATTCAAATGGTGGCAAAAAACTGAGCAACCATGTTTGAGATGAGGCCTAGTGCTCATAAGGAAACTATTATAGTCGGTATGCGTTGCAAGGTTGTAGCATATTCTTGTTATTCATCTCCGCATGCCATGATTTCACAGTTCAGAACGCAGTTACATCAAAACAGCGATTTGATTAGCATCTCATGTACGCAGAATCGGAAAACAACATGCTTAGTTGATGTATCATCTACTCAATCTACTCACTATTCATGGGTATCATAGGGAGCACATCAATCATCGTAGCATCCATATTCGCACCCATCACTAATCACATTCATGCGCATCATATAATTAATGAGATTAGGTGTGGTCGTAAAAACAAACCTGAGGGTTGTTTGGATCTCGGCAAATTTTTCAGTCCCTTGCATGTTGTGGCATGGATGGTTGCAGGATATGTCTCGTCGAAACTAAAAAAGTGGCTACCATAGGCGTCCAACGACAATATGTAGAAGTGAACCGATGGGAGCGTTGTAGGCGAGACAAAGACCATGGCAAGACGCCGGCTATTACGATTATGGCATAGACATAAGATTTTGCATATTGGAAAGAGACATCGTTGCAATAATGGTACAACAGGAGGTTCTTACATCCGACGGCAAGCGCTGCGACCACAGGCGGCAAGACTGAGGAGGAAGAGGATGTCCGACAGGGCAGGAGGAGGATCTAAGTTTATGAGGTGCAGATCGATCTGTCTATAATTTATTTTTCTTAGCTTTCGATTTGAGAGGACGTCTATGATTTTTTTTCTTGATATACACACCATATATTGTTATAACTCTAATTACGTTCACTTATTGATCTGAACCGTGTATTTAATATATAAAGATTTTATTTATTTATTTATTTTTTCTGATAATTAACGTGGAGATTCTGTTGACTTTTTTTAAAACTCGCTGGCATTTTTATTTCAGCAATCAGCCTCTTCTTTTTTTACGTATTTCAGCAAACAGCAAACTCGTGGATTCTAAGTTAAAAAAAATCTCATCGTTGATTCTGTTTCCTTTTTATCATTGGAGATTTTAACGGGGACGGGGCCTTCTTAATTTGTGGGAGCGGGTAGAGACTTTCCTTATCTGTTTACCTACCTGAGGATTTCCTTGTTTTTTTACATTAATGTTGGACGTGTCACGTGCACTTTTTATAAGACATGATCATCTATGCAGCTTTCCTTCTCTCTCGGTCACAAATTTTACAATCTAATGGTTTCTTTCCTTTTTTGACACCACATCTATGTTTTCTTTATCTACACATTGTATATGACTCTAACCACATTCACTTGTTGATCTCAACTGTAGATTTAAATTATATAAATATTTATTTTATGTATTTTTTCTGGAAACTAACGTGGAGTCTCCATCGGTATTTTTATTTCATGGGCAATCAGCCGGATCATGGCTTGTTTTTCTCTTTATCATTTATTTTGAAATTATATCATTAGATATTTTAACGGGGGCTTTCCTTCTTTAATCATGAGAGAGGCTTTCCTTTTTAGTTTATGGCAACATGTGGAGGCTTTCCTTGTGTGTGTTATTTCACGTGAGGATTTCCTTATTTTTTTCTTACGCGAGACTTTCCATGTTTGGTTTCCCTAATATTAGACGTGTCACATGCACTTTCTATATGATTGAACGTTACGCAAGTTTTCTTTTTATCCTAACCGTAAATTTTATAATCTAACGGTTTAATTAATTTTGATGATGTGGATTAATGAGAGATCATGAAAGGTGCCTCCAATTAGTAAATATAAGATGCTTTGGGTCCTTAGCCATTTTTTTCGTGTGGGCGCCCGTTCTTCCTTACTCCTGCCCACCAAACAGTCGCTCTGCGAGCTGCGGCTTCTGGCAGGAGATGGCTTAGGCACCGCACGTTACTTGTCTGACTGCAGGAAGCATTTCATAGCCAAAAGCGGCGAGTCCCCGGGCCGACTAGTCGAGCCCGGTGCCAAATAGCATAACAAAGAGTAACATACTCAAAGGCATAATTCTTATCATCTGAGATAACAAAAAGGGCAGTCCCGAGCTCATCTCGGGGCCCGAGTCTTAGTACTTTAAACACAAAGGGTAGCGTGGTACATCTGCATCAAGCTGTAAAATCTTGGAGGAGATTAGCATTCCATAACCGCTCCGTCTCTTTGCGGGTCGTCCCTCTTGCGTGCTTTCGGGGCTTCGGCGTCCATCGGTAGTAGGAGTCGTTGCCCGGCACTTTGCTGATGATGAATGGGCCTTCCCAAAGGCGCCGACAGCTTGTCTTGGCGGCTGTTATTTGAATCAGCCGGAGCACAAAGGTCGCCTTCTAGGAATGATCTTGGCTTGACCTTCTTGTTGTAGTAGCGGCGCGAGCTCTGCTGGTAGATCTGGACCGGTGAGTGCCAACAACCGGCCCTCTTCAGCAGGTCGGCGCCGTCTTGGCGTGCTTCTTCGCTTCCTCTTGGTGTACATGGTGACTCGCGAAGTCGAACTCTATATCGGTTGGGATGAGCGGCCCGGCACCTAGGCGAGGAAGAAGGTGTGAAGCCAGTTGACTTGTTTGGAGTCGTCGCGAGACTCCATAGGGCGGCTGAAACTCCTCGAGCCGGCAGCCGGCGAGCGCTCAATGGTTCGACCGATCGAGGCTTGATGCGAGACGAGGATGAGGCCGTTCGCTCGCTCCACTGGCCGTTTGACTGCGGATGGGCAATGGGCGCTAAGTCGGTCGGATGCCTTGCGTCGCGAAGCGGGCAGAGCGCCTTTGGCAAAATTTGTGCCGTTATCGGTGATGATGCTGTGTGTAGTGCGCCGTGCGAGTCGTGATGTCGGCGATGAAAGTCAACTTCGTGGGACCATTCAACCTCTTGATGGGTTTTGCTTCTATCCACTTGGTGAACTTGTCCACGCGACAAGTAAGTGAGTTAAACCACCTCGTGCCGTTTTGAATGGTCCCTCATGTCCGGCCCCAAACAGCAAAGGGCGGCGATGGGGATAGTCTTGGCTGAAGCCGGTGAAGCGGCTTGGAAGCGGAACACTGCACGCCTTGCATTTTGAACTAATTCCTTGGCCTCTTCTAGGGCAGTCGGCCGTAAGAAACCGTGTCGGAAGGCTTTGGCGGCAGAGTGCTCTGGAGGCTGCATGATGGCCTTTTCATACATTGCGCTGACCAGCTCTCTATTGACTATAGTGTAGGCTGCTGCTCGGCATTGCACTTGCCGAGCCAAGGTCTCATCGGTTGGTAGCTCTCCGCTTACTAAGAACTTCAGGATGGGCTGGGCCCATGAGGGTGCTACTATTTCTTTGACTACCATCTGCTACTTGGGCGAGGGCAGCTGGGCTGGGGCGCGGCGGTTGGAGTCCGCAACAGCTTCTTTGGGTTGAAGAAGTCCCGGGCCGGCAGGCGCAGTCCCGGGCAATCTTTGGAGTCTTCGCGATGGTCGCCGCAGTCCCGGGCTGGGTTACAAGTCCCGGGCGGCCATTGCCGCGTTCTTGGGGCGTCTGCAAGATTCTTGTGCCATCTGCTGAGGCTTTGGAGTCGGGTCCGACTTCTTGAGGCCGGCACAAAAATGGAGTCGACTCTGGTGGCGGCAGCGGATGGCTTGAGGCTGAAGGGCGGCGCGGAAGGTATTACTGGCGGGTGGAGCCGATTCTTGCAGAGGCATCTGCTTGGTCGTTGTCATTTCTTGTACGTGGAGAATTTGCATCCTTCAAAATATCCACTCAATTGCTGTACGAGCGGTAGCTCGCCATATTTGCATCTTTGGCGTCCCAGTCGCGAGATGACTGTTGGACCACTAAGTCGGAGTCGCCATAGCACAGGATCCGGCGAATGCCAAGCTCTTTGGCAAGCCGGAGCCCGTGAATGAGCGCCTCGCATTCGGCAACGTTGTTGGAGGCGGCGAAATGGATCTGCAGCGCGTACTTGAGCTTGTCGCCTTTGGGGGAAGTGAGGACCACGCCGGCTCCCAAGCCTATGCGCACCTTGGAGCCATCAAAGTGCATCCTCCAATGGGTGGAGTCGAGCGCTGGCGGCAGGTACTGGGTTTCGGCCCAGTCGACGAGGAAGTCGGCCATTGCTTGTGACTTGATAGCGGTGCGGGGCTGGTAATAGATGGTGTAGGGGGCCAACTCTATGGCCCATTTGGCGACTCGGCCAGAAGCATCTCGGCTTCCGATGATCTCTGCTAGTGGGGCCGTGCAAACCACGGTGATTGGATGCTCTTGAAAGTAAGGCGTCAACTTCTTGGCGGCAAAAGTGCACGCCATAACACATCTTTTGGTAGTGGGGGCAGTTCTGCTTGGAGGTCGACAGTACCTCGCTCAGGTAATACACTGGTCTCTGGACAGGTAGCACCTTGCCTTCCTCCTTGCGTTCAACTACAATGGTATCTTGACTACCCTGCTTTGGTGGCGGCAATATCTGAGAGCATGGGCTCCTTTGGAGTCGGAGCTGCCAAAGACTGGGGAGTAGTCGATATTTTCTTCAAGCGGAGAAAAGCTTCGTCCGCCTTGGAGTTCCATTCGAAGAAGGTGGTCTTCTTCATGAGCTGAATGCGGAGGAAGAGCTTTCATGACCGAATGATGAATCGGTGATAGGCGTAAGCAGCGGTGAACTTTTGCACATCTAGCGATCGGTGGGTACTTCCATCCTTCGATCGCCTTGATCTTCACAGGGGTTGCACTCTATGCAGCGTTCGAGAGACCAGGAAGCCAAGGGCTGGCGGTGGTACTCGAGCGCATTTCTGGGTTGAGCTTGATGCGGAATCGGCGCAGATTTTCAAAGGTCTCCTTGAGGTCTTCCAACAGCATTCCTCGCTTCTCCGTCTTCACCACCACGTCGTCTCACGTAAATATGGGCGTTTACGCCAAGCTGCTTGAGGAGGCACTACGCATACAGCGCTGAAAGGTGGCGCCGGCGTTCCTCAAGCGAGCGTCATGGTCGGTGCGAAGGCTCCAAGCGGCGTGATGAAGGCGGTCTTCAATCTGTCGGCGGGTTCAGCTTGATCGGTGTTATCCTGAATATCCATCTAAGAAGCTCAACAGCTCGCATTGGTGTGGAGTCTATCACGGATCAATTCTTGGCAGCGAGCGGGTCCTTAGGGCAGGCTTTGTTGAGGCTTGTGTAGTCAATACACATCCGCCACTGCTTGTTCTTCTTTAGTACCAAGACCGGGTTCGCTAACCACTCTGGAAAGAACACTTCCATGATGAAACCGGCTGCGAGGCAGGCTATCTCTTCTCCAACAACTCTTCTTTTCTCTTGACGGTAGCGCGCAAGGGCTGCTGGAGGCTTCATCATCGATCGGACATGTAACTTGTGCTCGGCGAATTCCGTCGGTACACAGCATGTCTTTGGGGACCATCTGAAAATGTCGATTCTCATGGAGGAAATTGACGAGCTCGCCTTCCTATTTGCTGTCGAGGTTGGCACCTACTACATCTTATCTCTCTGGGTGCTCCGGGTCCAAGGGAATCTTCTTGGTCTCTTTGGCCGGCTTGAACGAGCCCTCAACTTCTGACTCCTTGGGGTCGGGCGACATCTCTGGCTGCTTGCCGGCCATGGACACAACCCGATCAAGGAGCCGCTTCTCAGCTGCGATCACCAGGGACTCGGCCAGCCGACTGCTTTCAGCCACACAGGCGGACGACTTTCTGTAGTCGCCGGCCACGGTCAGAATCCCCTTGGTACTCGGCATCTTCATCTTGAGGTAGGCGTAGTGGGGACCGCCATGAACTTGGCGAGCAGGTCGGCCAAGCGAGCATGGTAGGGGCTTTCAAGGTCCACCACTTGAACCAGGCGGCTCTCGGCGAAAGTGATCTTTGTCCCCAAAGAGTCGTCTATCGAGAATCTTGCCAATCGGTGAGCAGGAAAGGCGGTACAATTCCGTGGAGCACAGTCCATTGTGTCTTGAAACTATCTTTTGATTCTAACTTCTCCATTGTATCCTTATACAGGATGTTGATCTTGCTGCCTCGTCTATCGGCACTTTCGCGAGAAGCGGCGGCCCGCCTATCCGCTGCAAGGTGGCTCCCAAGACCGGGGCATAGGAGCCGGATTCGGCATCACCTCGGGTGATCAGCTCGGCTCAAGCGATGGGCTTCTCGGACCGATGCATGAATCCTGGAGCATCGATGCTCTGCATTCACTTCTTCTTTGTTGTTGCCGCTGCTTTCTTGGCGATCGTCAACCCTGCTGGTGAACACTACGCAGGCACCATGCTCTTCTGGGTACTCGTCTTGTACTGCGTCGACTGGCCTGACAGCCGGCTGCTGGGGAGGTGGTGGTGGCGGCGGTCCAGCAGGCGGAGGAGGGACAAGGCCGTCTCCCTTGGCGATCCTGGTGAGCCAGTGGCACTTCCGGGTGGTGTGATTCGACGGCTTCGCGCCTCTATGGAACTTGCAAGGTCCATCCAGAGTCTGCTCGTAAGAGAAGGCCGGCAACTAGTTGGACTTGCCGCCTTTCTGCCGCTTGGTAGGAGGCTGCCCCTCTAGCTGCTGGTCTTGTTGTATCGCCACTTGCATTGTTGGAAGCGGCTGTGGGGCCTTGCGCTTGTGATTATTCTGCTGCTGCTGTCGCCATTGGCGTCGCCGACCGGACTTCAGGAGCATGAGGAGCCACCTTGCGGTCGCGCTGACTTGATCTCCGACTTCATGGAGGAGTCGGCTGTGGCGTTTATGCGCTATGATCAGCAGCTCGTCGAGGTCTCGGCTCGTCGCAAAGGAGCTTGTGCTTGAGGAGGTGCCTTCTCTGCACCCGGCGGTGAAATACTCGATTGCTGCACCTCATGCACTCCTTCGCATGAGTTCGAGCTCGGCCCAGCGCGTGAGGTAGTCGCGAGTAGACTCATTGGGGCCTTGCACGCACAAGGAAAGCTGGCGAGGCTTGGGAGGTCACTTGTATGTGCTCGTGAAGTTGCGGACGAAGTCCTCGGTGAAGTCGACCCAGCTGTTGATGCTGCGGGGCTTCAAACTATTCAACCAGGTCCGGGCCGTGCCCTGGAGCATGAGGGGAACATACTTTACGACAGCGCGCTTGTTGCCGTTAAGCTATCTTGACGGCCGTGGGTAATCCACTAGCAGTCCTCGGCTCCATGGGCCGGTGTATAGGTGTGTCTCGGGGTGTGAATGCTGCGGGAAGGGCTCGTCTCGGATGCGAGGTGCGAAACAGGCGGGTCCAACTCGTCTTCTTCTTCAGCGCCGAGATCGGTGGAGTCGCTCGATCCGGTGGCGGGCGTCGTTTTCTCCGACTCCTCTCGGCGGCAAAGGCGGTTGCCGAGATCGGATCTTTCGGCGGGTGGCGGGGGACTTCGCCTTTCTGCGGGAGGAGGAGGCATAGTCGTCCCGCCGCTCCACTGCTCTTGGGCGGCCGTCTTCGTCGCGCTCGGTGGAGATGTGAGTCCGGCTATGGCTGACAGCCGGATCCTTGTTTTTTATTCCGCGGACGCCGCCAGTCGGCGTCCGAGACATTGCGCCTTGATCTCGGCGGGGAGGCAAGTCGCCGTGTTGTCGTCGCGGCGCCTCCGTGCGGCAGCCGGCTTCGTCTTGCGCGGCAGCCGCGTCGAGCTGCTGGACTCGCTCTGTCATCAGGCGGCGCTCCTCGCCCTCGAAGTTATCCAGCTCGTCTGCCGCCGCCTAGGCGGCGCGGATGTTCTCCGCGGGCGTGGCGTACATAGGGCGATTGGCCCCAAACAGACTGGCGATGGCTACGCCGCGCTGCTGGACCGCGCCTAGGCGGCTAGGCCCAGTCGGACGGCGTGCCGCCAGCGCGATCAATCTCGCTGGTAGGCTTCGACAAGCGTCTCATGCTTGCCCGGCTTACATGCGCCCATGAGGAGCTGGGCGGCGTGCTTCAGCGTCCCGTCGGCGTCTTCCGAAATAGGGCGGTCAGGTCTTGCGGAGACGCGTCAAAGGTCCACGAGCTCCCTCGCCGGAAGGCTCGCTGTGACCGATGACGAGCACCTCCGTTACTATGCTTCCGCCGCTCTCCGCGCGAGGGAGCGGCTCGTCGTACACCACCATGTTGGTGGGGAACGCGTCGAGCGATGCGGTGTCGGAGTCGACCAACATCGGGTCGGTGGAGCCTACGGATTCCCGGTCGGCGGTGGGCTCGCCGGCGACGTGGACCTGCTCGAGGAGGCCTGCGAGGAGGCTCTCAGGGCCGTCCGTGCCTGCGTCGGACGCAGGCTCGTCGGAGAGGCGGACCTCGACGACAAGTTCGGCGAGGCAGCTTGCCGCGCATGCGACCTCAGCGCCATGTAGCGCGTCGGCGCAGACTCCGTCTGGCGTGCTGGGCTGGCTGCGCTTGCCAGGGAGGAAGAGGGTTCCCGTCCAGAGCAGGTCTCCGGACGACGGTGCACCTAGCCCCAAGGTGGGTGCCAAATGTCGGGGGTTGGGTGCGACATATGCCAAAGGATTGCTTATCATGGAGGGGAGTAGAGCGTCGCGGTGCACAGAAGCAGGATGAGGCGAAGACATGCACGCCGTGAATCTTACCCAGCTTGGGGTCTCAGGAGATAACACCCCTCTGCTGCTCTGCTGGGTCTCCGCATGATTACTATGGCAAAGTGGGTACAAGGTTGCTCCTTGAGCTGTTCGGGGTGAGGAAGGAGAAGGGCACGACTAGCTCTTCTCTTTCCTCTATGTGTGCCTAAAACTATTGGGGTCCAACCCTTTGCATGGGTGCCCAAGGAGGTTTATATAGGACTACCCCGTGGTACAATGGTAATCCGGTGGGCGGTCCCACCGTCGATCTCTTAAGTCGCCATCTTCTCCGCCGACTCACAGGACCCGCCGACTAGTGGGCCCCACGGCGGTCCAGCATGGGGCCGACAGCCCTTGTCCGCTTGTGGCGGGTCTTGCCGACTGCAAGTTCTTTGTAGCTGCTTCTAATGACCGAGCTTGGTGCGTGGGGTCATGGCAGCAGTCTGCCGCCGCTGGCGATCGATCCTGTCGCCATTCCCTGTCTTGTCTGGTTAATGGCGCTTGGAGCCCGTGGGAGGGGCCGGCCGACTCTCGGGGACCGACTCCAATGGGTCCGTCTTTGGGGTGTTCTCGCCGTCTTCTGCACTCCCGCTGACAGGCGGGTCCCGCCGTCTTCGGGTCGTACAGACAGGCCATCATGGGTACAAGAATCTGCCCACGGGGCTGACGTCAGGGCCGGCGTGGCTACAGTGCCGCGCCGGACGGAGATCTCTGTCGGTACGGGCCCTGTGGTCATGCCAGCTCTTTATGAGCGGGGCAGGGACGGGCCGCAAGGCGGCTTTATCCCATCCCGCTCGTGGTCGCTCAGGCAGGAGGTGGATGGAGTCGCGGGCCGACTCTCTGTTGCCGGCTTCATCGGAGGTCGCTAGTCTTGGAGTCGGCTTGTCTTGAGGCCGTCTCTGGGACTCAGCTGGGAGGGGCAGTCGGCGACTCCGTCGCCGACTCTCAGAAGGCGGCTCGTCGTCTTGGGGTCTTGAGGGGCGCAGTCTGCCCCGATATTTTGAAAGGTCCTGGGGCTCGGGTTTGCCTACCCGTGGCCCATTACTCCGACAATCCCAGACTGACATTATTCATTTGTTTACCGGTCAGACAACCCCGACTACCGTCTCCTCTCTCTCTCTCTCTCTCTCTCTCTCTCTCTCTCTCTCTCTCTCTCACAGACACACACACACAACTCCTGCTTCCACTCCCCTTCCCGACTACCATCTCTCTCTCACACACACAAAACTCTCACTTTTGCACCCCGACTCGTATTTCTCTCACAAACATCTATTGACTAGCTAGCCTCTAGATAGGTTTATACACCCGCACACTCGTGCTTCCACCATCGCATACATGTCTCTCTCCCGCTCCTTGTATCTATATATATTTTTCTTCCCTTCTTGAGACACGCCTTCTCGATCGTGCACACACACACTATCGCCTCATTTTAAGCTGATACCTATCCTTTTACACTCCTTGTGTCTTTGTCACACATGCACTCCATCCTCCTCCACTCTCCCTCTCTCTCACACACACATGGGCTTTTTGCAACAACTAGCAAGATGCCCATGCGTTGCACGGAACATCAAGATGCATTTGTATGAGTAGTTTATCTTGTGGGGAAAAAGGATGAACGAGGGAAGGCCTTATTTGCAAATGTGGAGAGGGGTGTTGGTATCTTTTTGCAAAATTGCCATAGTTTCCTTCCTATCCGTCAGATATGGATCGGACGGACTATATTGCAGGATGGCAGGCACATGATCAGCACCAACAATGCTTTTTATAAGAGTAGGGATAAAAAATAGAGTTGGTGATGATGGTGGGCCTGCCATCCTGCAATGTAGGTCATCCGATTTATATCTGATGGATAGGAAGGAAAATATGGCAATTTACCCGCACTCTTCACCACATTTGCAGATAAGGCCTTCCCTCGTTCATCCTTTTCTCCCACAAGATCTTGATGTTCCGTGCAACGCACCGGCATCTTGCTAGTAAGAGTAGAAATTAGACATATACCACTTCTAAATCTTGAAACCAACAACATTCCTCCCTTATCTCACCAAAACCGCCAAAGGAATATATTTTGAGTGAAACATAACATATTTTAGTGATATCGTATTTCAAAACTAGACTTTTTTCTATCAAATCGGTGAATATGTATTAATCTACTTTGATCGTGTGGCAACGCATTGGCACATTGCTAGTAGTTATTATAATTTTTTGGACACCAGACAAACGGTGGAGTACATATACGAAGAGAAGAGGCTCACGCACGGAGTCGGCCTCTCGCTGTCTCACACACATAGTGTTACGTAAAGGCGACGTTAACAAATAAACCCTAAAACCCTAGGTGCACGATTGCTGCATTCGCAGTGCGACTGCGTCTTGGAGCACCTTTGTAGGAATAGTCAGCTCGGCGTGATAATTTGATCCGTAGGAGTTGATGGCCGGGACCACAGGTGAACGACTTGTAGCGCGGTGGCTCGCCAATTGCCACAGATCGAGTAGCCACGTTTAAAATATCATTTTTTTAGCGGGGTTAAGAGTTCCGATTTTCAATGGCGCGTTATAAGTAGTAAGTAGTTTTTAGAATGATTGGTATGGAGCGAAAATGGAATTCATAGTACTACGTACCTCCTTGGCGTATGGTTATATGGTTTTTTTTGCGATGGAGGTTGTATGGGTTTATGTTGCGAGATGTTGAACCTGGTAGTTCTAGGGCAAATACTATGGTTTAGATTGAGATGCTGGTTTTCAGTAATGAAAGTCAGAAGGGGAAACCCTTCTTTGATTAAAAAAAACTACTACCTCCATTCTGGTTTACTAGTCCCATCGTACTTTGCGTCAAAGTTTGTCCACAAATTTTACTTGTAAAATGTGAATGGGAAACGAGATTTTGTTATACCCAAACAAAAAAGGACTGGAGGGAGTGATTGCTCTAAAACGGACGCGACCTCTCATAGCGCAGGCATTAAACCGGCGCGCCGGCCAAGCGGGCCGCACTCGCTGCAGGCCCGGCTCAGCACGCCTCCTCGCCGCGTGGAACCAGCTTAAGACTGCCCTTTGCCTTCATTGAATCCAGCGTGTGTGCGGCAACACGTCCTTCCACGAGCCGCGGACACTTTAGAACACAAAAATGACTAAAATATAATTAATTTACGCATGGTCTTGACTTGTTGTGCTCGCACTGGTAGCAGGAACTAGTAGAGGATTTTCTTTATTTATAACTCTCCTCAAGTTTTTTTTGGCTTTGAAGTGAATCATGGTTGTGGACATTATGTATGAATGTGCAGATATCTGTGAACATGAGTTTGATGTGGAAGTTGAACTTGGAATGTCGGGCTTGCGCATGAACTATACCATGTCCAATGCTTCGTCAGTTATTGTTTGGAAAGTAATTGCTGTTATTACATGACCTAAAAACATTTTGTGCCACAACAATAGATGCACGGACATCACAACAGCATCTTGTTGGATAAACATTTGAACCTAGCTATTATGAAGGAAATTTTGTATTGACAACAGTTTTAGATAGCAGGAGGCGCCTAGCCTGCTCTGCCTCTGCTAGCTTATTTCTGGCTTCTTCCATCTCTTCTTTGGCTTGGGTGAAGAGAGCATCTGATTGCTCTTTTAAGCTTCTTCAGAACTCAGCTACATTCTCAAGGGTTGCTGCGCTTTCTTTCAGCCTTTACTAATGCCACGAGGACACGAACAGTGGACGACTCCACCTGGCTTGTGTGTAATCCAACATCATCTGGGAATTTGCACCTTGTGTCTAATCCAGCATCATTAGGGAACTGGCACCTTGTGTGTTATCCAGCCTCATTTTGGAAACATAATCTCGAGGTTGACCATACTTCCCTCCTCGCAGGAACTGCATCCTGACATGATGTTACTTCTTTTTTAGATCAATACTCAGAGTAACTTAGATCCATTTAGTAGAAGCCAGATAAACAGAACCCGGAGAAGTGAATTCAAAATAATAATAAAATAAAAATAGACTACAAGGTGAGAACACC
This sequence comes from Aegilops longissima, assembly GCA_021605205.1. NCBI lineage: Eukaryota > Viridiplantae > Streptophyta > Magnoliopsida > Poales > Poaceae > Aegilops > Aegilops longissima. The sequence goes on from CM038678.1 coordinate 312,156,027, forward strand.
CACTTCCTACATCAAGCTAAAAATGAAAGCATTAGGACGATTAAGACTCTTCTTATTACGCATCGAAGAACACCACACTTAAGAGAAACAGAAACTACAACATATACACATTGAAGAACACGAGGCTACACGAAAGTAATTGAAAGGGTGTTACTTACCAAAGCTCATTTTACAGGTTCGGTTCAGCTCCTCTTTAACTTGCCACGCTCCTTGAAGATGTCCCGAATATCCCATGTTTGGTCTTCATTGCTCCTCTGCATGTTCGCACTCGTGGTTTTAAAATTTCAACATGGCAAGAAAAAAATATACTACTAGTAATACTCGCGCATCTTGTGGGCAACATTAAAGCACTTGTCTGCCACGTTAGAGAATCTCCAACATAATCGCAACGCACGGTGCTTTAAAAAGCGTTTACAGTGCTGAGATTGAGAAGTAGATACTAGAGAGTAGAGGATAGTTCTCAGCATAGATAGATAAAAAAAGATAATTCAACTACTCCTCGTCGTCCGACTCCTCCTCGGTGATTGTAACGCCCTGGATTTGATGCGCCAGGTGTCTGCCAGTTGTTTGCCGTCTTTGCCATGTCATTTTCTTGCGTGTTGCATTTTATCATGTCATCATGTGCATTTCATTTTGCATACGTGTTCGTCTCATGCATCCGAGCATTTTCCCCGTTGTCCGTTTTGCAATCCGGCACTCCTATGTCCTCCGGCGTCCCCCTTTTTGTCTCTCGTTGTGAGCGGGTGTTAAACTTTATCGTAATGGACCGAGTCTTGCCATGCGGCCTTGGTATAGCACCGGTAGACCGCCTGTCAAGTTTCGTGTCATTTGGAGTCCGTTTGGTACCCCAACGGTTAACCGCGTAGCCCGAAATCCCCCTTTCTCTTTGCAGCCCAACACCCCTCCAAAGTGGCCCAAAACCCAGCAAACTCCCCTCCATGCTCTCGGTCATTCGATCATGATCGTGTGGGCGAAAATCACACCTCATTTGGACTCCTAGCTCCCTCTACCTATAAATATGTGCCCCTCCCCGAATTCTCGCGCAGACCAAACCCTAACCTAGTCCCTCTCCGCCGCCGGACAAAACCCCCACCGATGGACATGTCCGCCTCCGCCTCCGCAGCCAATCCGGCGCCGCCACGTCACCCTCAGCCGCCCCACTTCGCCGCCGGGCCCGTGAAGCCCAGATCGGACCCGCCCCGGGCCGCGCCGGGCCCGAGGGAGCCCGCAACCTCGCCGCCCGCACCCGCCTTAGCGGACCTTCGCCGTCGTCGGCGACCAACTCCGCGACCGGAGCTCGCGCCGCCTGCGCCCTCGCCGCCAACCGCGCCAGCCACCTCCTCCTCGCCGGCGCGCCACCAGCGCCAAGATCGGCCGCGCCTCCCGTGCCGAGATCCGCCGCCCGCTTCCGCCTCCCAGCCTCCGCGCCGCCTCCGGGCTCCAGCGCGCCCGAGCGCCGCCGCCCGCCGCCTCGCGTCCGTCGCCAGCGCCGCCTTCCTCCGCCGCCGCCGCGCCGGATCCGGCAGATCCGGCCGGTCAGCCAACCCCTCCGTCCCCGCCCTCTCCGGCGGTCTCCTCAAGCTCCAGCCGCCTCTTCTTCCTCGCCGGTGTGCAGCTCCGACGATCTTCGTAATCCGTGCCAGATTTGGAATCCCGAAGGTTGACCCCGATTTTCGTCTAAGTCCCGAAAATATTTACATTATCATGCCATGTTCATTGCATCATAACTTATTGAATACTGCTCCGTTTCGTGCGTGTAATATGTCAAATTGTTCGTCTCGACGAGTACTTCATTTCATTCCATTTCACTATGTTCAGTTGAGCTCATCTTGATGCCTGAATCATCGTTGCAAGAGTGCTATATGATGTTGTCTGCTATCTGTTAACAGAACATGCTCATTTGTCATTTTTTCCATGATTGATGTGTGCATCCTATGAGGTTGATGTCTACATGAGTTTTGAATTATGCCATGCCATCTTTACAGAGGTGCCATCCATGTATTTTTGTGAGTTGTGTAGTGAGTGCATCAAGCTTGTTAAGTAGGGTACTTGTTGTTGCTGTTTTGCTAGGCTGAATCTGTTATTTGGTGATGCTTGGTAAACCTGCTGCTACAAATCATTCTATGCATAATCTGGAGATGTTCACTAAGGATGTTTTGTTGTCATGCTATATCCATTCATTCCCCTTGTTGCATTTTTAGCCTGCCGTAACTTGTTATAATCTTGCTCCAAACTTGCTAAATAATGTTGATGTCAGCCTGTTATCATTAAGTTCAATGTTGCCATGATTGTTGTTACTGATCCAATCATGATATGAACTTGCTCTTGCCATGTTTAGCTTAATATATATGCTTTCTTACTGTTGTTTGCCTTGCCATGCCATGTATTTATCTGTGGTGAGTGGTTCAAGCTCACCAACATGCCTATTTATCGTTGTTCCTGCCATGTATGAATCTGTCATATAACTTGCCATGTTTACATGGGTTCAATCATATCTTCTGATCCTTTTTGGCTCATGGTCATTAAAGGACTTTTGTTCTATGAGATTAGTAGATTCATTCCATGCCTTTGTTTGCCATGATAAGTTCCTTTAGCATGTTGTTTGATAGCTCTAAACATTGCAACCTGATGTTATTTTCTGCATAGTCTGAACTGTTATTATTTGCAATCGTGCCTTGTGTGTTGGAGCATGTTCTAGTTGTTTCTGGAGATAGCTCAGTGTTCATGTTTATTCGTGCCTTACCTGTACATCATGCCCATGTCTTTTTTTCACGTTGAGATGATGTACCATATTGTTTTGATGCTTGCAATATGCCTAGTTGCTGTTTTGGACAGTTTGTCCTTTAAACTTGTATAGAGTGTATGTGTTGAACCGTTGCTCCGTTTTGAGTGTGCTCTATATGAAACTTGCTTGATTTCGCATGTAGTTTCATATTATCATGTTGCATCCTTGTTTTGAGGTGTTTTCTTGATGTTTGGATGCATTTAGCATCAATGCCATGTTCAACTTGTTTTGCTCATATCTTCTAGGCCGTAGCTCCGAATTAAATGAACTTTATATGTAACTTGACTAGAATTTCGTGTAGATCATCTTGGTGCATCTTAACTTGCTGTTTAACAACTTGAACTTAAGGTTTATTCAGATCTGGAACAATTTCGAAATATGCATATGAGGACTTAGCGGAATTGTTATATGTTGTTCCCGGCCTCATTTAAACTTGCCTTGATGTGTTCCTCTTGTTTGCATCATCTCTTGCCATGAGTAGCTTCATGTAGCCTTGTCATGTATCATGCTTGGTTGTGCATCATGTCTTGTATATGTGTGGTTTGTTTACTATGTTATGTGCTTCTTTTCGATAGTTCCTGTTTCGTTGCGATCGTGAGGATTCGTTCGTCTACGCTTGGTTCGGCTTCATCCGTTCGTCTTCTTCATGGAATCGTTCTTCTTCCTAGCGGGATTTCAGGCAAGATGACCGCTACCCTGGATCTCACTACTATCATTGCTATGCTAGTTGCTTCGTTCTATCGCTTTGCTGCGCTACCTATCACCTGTTTATCAAGCCTCCCATATTGCCATGAACCTCTAACCTTTGACACCTTTCCTATGCAAACCGTTGTTTGGCTATGTTACCGCTTTTGCTCAGCCCCTCTTATAGCGTTGCTAGTTGTAGGTGAAGATGAAGATTGCCCCATGGTGGACAAGTTTATGTTGGGATATCACAATATCTCTTATTTAATTAATGCATCTATATACTTGGTAAAGGGTGGGAGGCTCGGCATTATGCCTGGTGTTTTTTTCCACTCTTGCCGCCCTAGTTTCCGTCATATCGGTATTATGTTCCCGGATTTTGCGTCCCTAATGCGGTTGGGTGATTTATGGGACCCCCTTGACAGTTCCGCTTTGAATAAAACTCTCCCAGGAAGGCCCAACATTGGTTTTACCATTTGCCTACCACCTATACCTTTCCCTTGGGAGTAGCTAACCCGAGGGTCATCTTTATTCAGTCCCCCCGGGCCAATGCTTGTCTAAGTGTTGGTCCGAACTAGAATCCTTTGCAGCGCCACCTTGGGGAAACTCGAAGGCTGGTTTTAGTTGTACGGTGTGCTCATCCGGTGTTGCCCTGAGAACGAGATATGTGCAGCTCCTATCGGGATTGTCGGCGCATCGGGCGGTCTTGCTGGTCTTGTTTTATTACTGTCGAAATGTCTTGTAGCCGGGATTCCGAGACTGATCGGGTCTTCCCGGGGAGAAGGAATATCCTTCGTTGATCGCGAGAGCTTATCATGGGCTAAGTTGGGACACCCCTGCAGGGTTTGAACTTTCGAAAGCCGTGCCTGCGGTTATGTGGCAGATGGGAATTTGTTAATATCCGGTTGTAGTAAACTTGAAGTAAACTCTTCTAAAATACACCAACCGTGTGCGTAACCGTGAGTGTCTCTTTTCGGGGTTGATCGAGAGGAGAACACGGTTTCTGGGTTATGACTGACGTAAGTAGGAGTTCAGGATCACTTCTTGATCATTACTAGTTGACGACCGCTTGCTTTGCTTCTCTTCTCACTCTCATTTGTGTAAGTTAGCCGCCATACTCTGCTTAGTCGCTGCTGCAACCTCACCACTTTACCCCTTCCTTACCCATTAAGTTTTGCTAGTCTTGATACCCATGGTAATGGGATTGCTGAGTCCTCGTGGCTCATAGATTACTACACCAACAGTTGCAGGTACAGGTTATGCGATGATCTTTACGCGAGAGCGATGTTACTTGTTCTGGAGTTCTTCTTCTTCTTCTTCTTCTTCTTCTTCGATCAGGGGATAGGTTCCAGGTCGGCAGCCTGGGCTAGCAGGGTGGATATTGTTTGAGTTTATGTTTATGATTCATCCGTAGTCGGATGTTGATCTTGTATGTTGTATTGTTGTATTCATGTGACATTGTATGTTTTGTATGTATCCCCATCTATTATGTAATTTTGATGTAATGATATCCACCTTGCAAAAGCGTCTTCAAGATGCGCTTCTATCCTTGGTGGGACCTTCGTGTTCCTTTAGGATAGGGTCGCATCTTGGGCGTGACAAGTTGGTATCAGAGCCTCGACCGACCTTAGGAGCCCCCTTGATTGATCGTGTAGTTTGGCTGTTGTTGAGTCTAGAAGAAAACTGGTTTTCGGAGTCCAGTTATATAGGAGAGTAGGAATTCTTTTACTCCTCAGCCCCTTCGTCGCTCTTGCAAGTAATCCTAACGTAGGTGTTTTGAATTACTCCTCTTCCCGTTCAAATTTTTCTTTAGGATCACGTGGTTAGTTTCGTGAGTTGTCCATCCTCTTTTGTCCGGTGCATTTATCGTCAAGTCGACTCGAACCCCTTCATCTTTGCAAATTCAATCCTCAGTTGTCTTATTTTCCCACCCGCCCACCCTTCTTCTTCTCAGAACCGGAGTCCGTAATCGAGTATCCATCCTACTCGTGCGAAGTCTTTTGCTTTCTTTCCTCAATGATTTCAACCGGAGTTTTCTCTTCAAGTTATTCGTCGGTTTCCCCCTCCAAGTTGCCTTTGTTTTCCCGCCCTCCCACCCTATTCTTCCCGGAGCCTGAGTCTCTGTTTCGAGCATCAATTTCATTCATGTGGAACCTCTTAGTCTTTCGTAAATTATCTCAACCGATAAATTCTCGCTTTATTCGACATTCTTCATCTCTCTTTCTTCTCCGGTGGACTCAATTCAAGTTTTTCGTTGTCGATTGTATTCTTTCCCTCAACTCAAATATTGCCCTCTGATCGTTCGCCTCTCGCCATTTAATCCTTCCGGAGTGCTGAAGTCATCCCAGAAGATTCGTGTTTGCATTTGGAGGTTGTCACCTCATTCAAATCTTTCAATCGTTCCGGTGCACCATTTCTCGTTCAACAATCCTTTTCCAACGTTGTTTCTTTTTAGTGGGCCCTAACCCACAGGTCTTTTCCCAGGATCTTACCTGACTCTTCGAATTCCCCCGGAGTTTTTCGCAATTCTTTTCATTTGTGACGTAAGAATGGATTCCATCAGTCACATGCCTTTTCAAGATCGATTTCAAATTCTTTTCATCGTTGGTGCAACCCTTCCTCTTTTGCATTCTTCCGGAGTATCTCAGTAATTTTGGTGGTGTTTCTCGTCGTCATTTGAAGACCGAAGAAGAGTTTTCCCCTAAATTTTACCCGTTCTCTCCAAGATTCGCGGTGCTAGCTCGATGTTATCCTATCAAATTGTTTCAGGTCATGCAAATTCTTTTCATCCATCCGGAGCATTTCAGGAGTTGTTTTCCCGTTTCTTTTGACCGGAGGCCATCATTCTAGAAGAATCATTCGTCCTCACTTTTCAGCTACCGTTATCCAATTATCCCGGTGCTTCGTTTAAGTGTTCTTTAATCAGCTCAGGATCTCTTTGTTCTTTTGCATCTAAATTCCTGTTAGCATATTAGTTCTTCTAATTCTTCCCGGTGATTCAGTATCTTTCGTCATTCAATTTTGAATTCTTACGGTGGTTCGTTCAAGATTCTTTTTCTTTGATTATCATATATTCATTCGTTCTTTTCAACCCTACCGGTGGTTCATGAAGATCTTCTCAAGTTTGTGTTATGTCACTTCTCAATCCTTTTCAATAAGAATAAGTAATATGCAAAATCCATTGCTCGTCATCAATTTAATTTGATGAAGGATAAGCATACAATAAATCTTATTCTTATTTCCTCAAAGTGAGTAATCCCTTCCTTCAGCGTTTGTTCTTGTTGAATAAATTCTAGTTCCAAGTCTTATCATCTTTTCTTTTCCGGAGTTCAAATTTTCCTCGGACATTTCGTCGGAACCTCCATCTAAATCACCGCAAGGCTCATCTTATTCTTTCATCTTTTATTTTATCTCATCATCCTTTTGTCACCGGAGTTTTTCATGGTGGTTCTTCATGATTTAATTCATTCTTCAAGAGTTCATCAAGTATAATTCCATCCTCTGAAGTTCGTGTTCTATTCTGTCCTTGTTCAACCGGAGTGCTACCTAAATCCTTTCAGTCTTATTCGTTTCTTATCTCGTTCGAACCGGAGTGGTTTCATAGTCTATCTTATTCCGTGAGCTTTCGATTCTTGTCATTCTCGTCGCTCATCTCTTCTTCTCGAGTGCTCTCGATTCTTTGATTCTTCTCTTGAGTTCTTGTTTCACCTCATCCTTTTTTTCCCTTCCGTCTCGGTACTAAGATCTCGGGATGAGATCTCTTGTTAGTGGAGGAGAGTTGTAACGCCCCGGATTCGATGCGCCAGGTGTCTGCCAGTTGTTTGCCGTCTTTTCCATGTCATTTTCTTGCGTGTTGCATTTTATCATGTCATCATGTGCATTTCATTTTGCATACGTGTTCGTCTCATGCATCCGAGCATTTTCCCCGTTGTCCGTTTTGCAATCCGGCACTCCTATGTCCTCCGGCGTCCCCCTTTTTGTCTCTCGTTGTGAGCGGGTGTTAAACTTTCTCGGAATGGATCGAGTCTTGCCATGCGGCCTTGGTATAGCACCGGTAGACCGCCTGTCAAGTTTCGTGCCATTTGGAGTCCGTTTGGTACCCCATCGGTTAACCGCGTTGCCCGAAACCCCCCTTTCTCTTTGCAGCCCAACACCCCTCCAAAGTGTCCCAAAACCCAAAAAACTCCCCTCCATGCTCTCGGTCGTTCGATCACGATCATGTGGGCGAAAACCACACCTCATTTGGACTCTCCTAGCTCCCTCTACCTATAAATATGTGCCCCTCCCCGAATTCTCGCGCAGACCAAACCCTAACCTAGTCCCTCTCCGCCACCGGACAAAACCCCCACCGACGGACATGTCCGCCTCCGCCTCCGCAGCCAATCCGGCGCCGCCAAGTCACCCTCAGCCGCCCCACTTCGCCGCCGGGCCCGTGAAGCCAAGATCGGACCCGCCCCGGGCCGCGCCGGGCACGAGGGAGCCCGCAACCTCGCCGCCCGCACCCGCCTTAGTGGACCTTCGCCCGCCGCCTTGCGCGTCGCGGCGACCAACTCCGGCGACCGAGCTTCGCCGCCGCCTCGCCCTACGCCGCCAGCCGCGCCAGCCACCTCCTCCTCGCCCGGCACGCCATCACGCCAGCCTCGGCCGCGCCTCCCGCGCCAGATCCGCTGCCCGCCTCCGCCTCCCGGCCTCCCGCGCCGCCCGCGGGCGCCGCCGCCGCCGCCTCGCGCGTCGTCGCCAGCGCCGCCTTCCTCCGCCGGCGCCGCGCCGGATCCGGCCGGGTCAGCCCGGCCCCTCCGTCCCCGCCCTCTCCGGCGGTCTCCTCAAGCTCCGGCCGCCTCTTCTTCCTCGCCGGTGTGCAGCTCCGGCGATCTTCGTAATCCGTGCCAGATTTGGAATCCCGAAGGTTGACCCCGATTTTCGTCTAAGTCCCGAAAATATTTACATTATCATGACACGTTCATCGCATCATAACTTGTTGAATACTGCTCCGTTTCGTGCGTGTAAAATGTCAAATTGTTCTTCTCGACAAGTACTTCATTTCATTCCATTCCACCATGTTCATTTGAGCTCATCTTGATGCCTGAATCATTATTGCAAGAGTGCTATGTGATGTTGTCTGCTGTCTGTTAACAGAACATGCTCATTTGTCATTTTTTCCATGATTGATGTGTGCATCCTATGAGGTTGATGTCTACATGAGTTTTGAATTATGCCATGCCATCTTTACAGGGGTGCCATCCATGTATTTTTGTGAGTTGTGTAGTGAGTGCATCAAGCTTGTTAAGTAGGGTACTTGCTGTTGCTGGTTTGCTAGGCTGAATCTGTTATTTGGTGATGCTAGGTAAGCCTGCTGCTACAAATCATTCTATGCATAATCTGGAGATGTTCACTAAGGATGTTTTGTTATAAATGTCATGCTATATCCAGTCATTCCCCTTGTTGCATTTGTAGCCTGCCGTAACTTGTTGTAATCTTGCTCCAAACTTGCTAAATAATGTTGCTATCAGCCTGTTATCATTAAATTCAATGTTGCCATGATTGTTGTTAGTGATCCAATCATGATATGAACTTGATCTTGCCATGTTTAGCTTAATATATATGCCATCTTAATGTTGGTTGCCTTGCCATGCCATGTATTGCTCTGTGGTGAGTGGTTCAAGCTCACCAACATGCCTATTTATCGTTGTTCCTGCCATGTATGAATCTGTCATATAACTTGCCATGTTTACATGGGTTCCATCATATCTTCTTATCCTTTTTGGCTCATAGTCATTAAAGGACTTTTGTTCTATGAGATTAGTAGATTCATTCCATGCCTTTGTTTGCCATGATAAGTTCCTGTAGCATGTTGTTTGATAGCTCTAAACATTGCAACCTGATGTTATTTTCTGCATAGTCTGAACTGTTATTATTTGCAATCTTGCCTTGTGTGTTGGAGCATGTTCTAGTTGTTTCTGGAGATAGCTCAGTGTTCATGTTTTGTCATGCTTTACCTGTATATCATGCCCATGTCTTTTGTTTTCACGTTGAGATGCTGTAGCATATTGTTTTGATGCTTGCAATATGCCTAGTTGCTGTTTTGGACAGTTTGTCCTTTAAACTTGTATAGTGTATGTGTTGAACCGTTGCTCCGTTTTGAGTGTGCTCTATATGAAACTTGCTTGATTTCGCATTTAGTTTCATATTATCATGTTGCATCCTTGTTTTGAGGTGTCTGCTTGATGTTTGGATGCATTTAGCATCAATGCCATGTTCAACTTGTTTTGCTCATATCTTCTAGGCCGTAGCTCCGAATTAAATGAACTTTATATGTAACTTGACTAGAATTTCGTGTAGATCATCTTGGTGCATCTTAAATTGCTGTTTAACAACTTGAACTTAAGGTTTATTCAGATCTGGAACAATTTCGAAATATGCATATGAGGACTTACCGGAATTGTTATATGTTGTTCCCGGCCTCATTTAAACTTGCCTTGATGTGTTGCTCTTGTTTGCATCATCTCTTGCCATGAGTAGCTTCATGTAGACTTGTCATGCATCATGCTTGGTTGTGCATCATGTCTTTTATATGTGCGGTTTCTTTACTATGTTATGTGCTTCTTTTCGATAATTCCTGTTTCGTTGCGATCGTGAGGATTCGTTCGTCTACGCTTGGTTCGGCTTCATCCGTTCGTCTTCTTCATGGACTCGTTCTTCTTCCTAGCGGGATTTCAGGCAAGATGACCGCTACCCTGGATCTCACTACTATCATTGCTATGCTAGTTGCTTCGTTTTATCGCTTTGCTACGCTACCTATCACTTGTTTATCAAGCCTCCCATATTGCCATGAACCTCTAACCTTTGACACCTTTCCTATGCAAACCGTTGTTTGGCTATGTTACCGCTTTTGCTCAGCCCCTCTTATAGCGTTGCTAGTTGCAGGTGAAGATGAAGATTGCCCGATGGTGGACAAGTTTATGTTGGGATATCACAATATCTCTTATTTAATTAATGCATCTATATACTTGGTAAAGGGTGGAAGGCTCGGCCTTATGCCTGGTGTTTTGTTCCACTCTTGCCGCCCTAGTTTCTGTCATATCGGTATTATGTTCCCGGATTTTGCGTCCCTAACGCGGTTGGGTGATTTATGAGACCCCCTTGACAGTTCGCTTTGAATAAAACTCCTCCAGCAAGGCCCAACATTGGTTTTAACATTTGCCTACCACCTATAACTTACCCTTGGGAGTAGCTAACCCGAGGGTCATCTTTATTCAGCCCCCCCGGGCCATTGCTTGTCTAAGTGTTGGTCCAAACTAGAGTCCTTTGCAGCACCACCTTGGGGAAACTCGAGGGCTGGTTTTAGTTGTACGGTGTGCTCATCCAGTGTTGCCCTGAGAACGAGATATGTGCAGCTCCTATCGGGATTGTCGGCGCATCGGGCGGTCTTGCTGGTCTTGTTTTATTACTGTCGAAATGTCTTGTAGCCGGGATCCCGAGACTGATCGGGTCTTCCCGGGGAGAAGGAATATCCTTCTTTGATCGCGAGAGCTTATCATGGGCTAAGTTGGGACACCCCTGCAGGGTTTGAACTTTCGAAAGCCGTGCCCGCGGTTATGTGGCAGATGGGAATTTGTTAATATCCGGTTGTAGTAAACTTGAAGTAAACTCTTCTAAAATACACCAACCGTGTGCGTAACCGTGAGTGTCTCTTTTCGGGGTTGATCGAGAGGAGAACACGGTTTCTGGGTTATGACTGATGTAAGTAGGAGTTCAGGATCACTTCTTGATCATTACTAGTTGACGACCGCTTGCTTTGCTTCTCTTCTCGCTCTCATTTGCGTAAGTTAGCCGCCATACTCTGCTTAGTCGCTGCTGCAACCTCACCACTTTACCCCTTCCTTACCCATTAAGTTTTGCTAGTCTTGATACCCATGGTAATGGGATTGCTGAGTCCACGTGGCTCACAGATTACTACACCAACAGTTGTAGGTACAGGTTATGCGATGATCTTGACGCGAGAGCGATGTTACTTGTTACGAGTTCTTCTTCCGCTTCTTCTTCGATCGGGGATAGGTTCGGTCGGCAGCCCGATAGCGAGGTGGATATTGTTTGAGTTTCGCTTATGATTCATCTGTAGTCGGATGTTGATCTTGTATGTTGTATTGTTGTATTCATGTGACATTGTATGTTTTGTATGTATACCCATCTATTATGTAATGTTGATGTAATGATATCCACCTTCAAAAGCGTCTTCAAGATGCGCTTCTATCCTTGGTGGGACCTTCGTGTTCCTTTAGGATAGGGTCGCATCTTGGGCGTGACAGTGATGTCCTCCTCCCACGTATAACTGTAGGTGTGAAGATACCGATCATTGTCGGATTCCCAGGGCGACGCTGCTCCTAGCCTCATGTTGAATTGAGCGTCCGCTTTTCGCCTACGCTTGTCCTCGCGATAGGCGGCTCGCTCCGCCCTCCTCTTATCCCTCTCCGCCTCCTTTGCGTGTAGAACTCGTTCTCGTTGATGATGTCCTGCGGGAAGTGTTGGCGCCACAGCGCCATGGCTTCCTCGTCCATCTCGGCGATGCCGAGACGGTGCTCCCGCCTCCGGTTGTCGCGACGATCCTCGTCGGTGCTAAGCCGCGGCAGAGGCGCGAGCTCCTGCGCCCGCTCCCGCATCGGCACGTTGGGGAAGTTCAATGTTCTATGAGGCCACCGGAGGCGCCACACCGCCGCGTCATACGCGCGGGCAGCCTCATTGGCGGTGTCGAAATTGCCGAGGCCGAGGCGCATCCCGCGGAACTGGATCTCGGCGGAGAAGCCGCCGGAGCGGCGCACATGGACGCCGCAGTATCCCCAAGTTTCCCGGCGATGCAGCGGCATGGTGCCGCGGTGGCGGCGAGGCTAAAAAAGCCGGGAGAGAGCGGTGGTGAGGCACAGAGCGGGGAGATAGCGGTGGCAAGGCACAGAGCGGTGGGAGGGCGTCTGATTTTATAAAGCGCGCCGGACGCCGCGCGCCAAAACAAGTGCACGCCCGGCCGCTTTTTCCCGCGCGCGCGCGATCCTTTCCCGACGTCTCTGCTATCTCTACTCTCTTCTCTATCGTTATATTTATTTAATATTTAATATTTATCTCTACTTCTTTTACTGTCTACTTTTTTCTCTGTACTTTTTTTTCTTGCAATATAGGCCGTCTGATTTATATCTGACAGATAGGAAGGAAACAAATGGGAATTTCGCAAAAAGATACCCATACCCCTCTCTAGATTTGCAAATAAGGCCTTCCCTCGTTCATCCTTTTCTCCCATAAGATAAACTACTCATACAAATGCATCTTGATGCGTGCAACGCATGGGCATCTTGCTAGTTCTAAAACCTTTCCATCATTTGCCACACTACGGGTTGCGGATGGAAAACCTACCAAAGCACAAATATGATCAGAGGCGACACACAATTACAAGCTGATATTCTGTTGGAAAATGGAGGCTATAACCAATTACTTTTACGGAGCAATAGCACCTGTGAAATTGGATGGGTAGGTATGAACAAAATTGAACTGCACATGTACTTGCTAAGTGATTCAATACACACATTACCAATTGAGGAGGAGAACGATGGTCGCGGCAGCCTCTGTGAGTCATGGTCGGCAACGGGAGTCAGTTCATTGTCCACGACGGTGGTACTTCTACGCTTGGCGTCGGCTTCCGGGAAGCAGATCCGAGACCGTGGAAGACGATGCCGGGGAAGAGGCTCCGTGTACGACGACGACGGTGGACCGGCTCGGTCGCGTCGTGAGGTCGTCGATGAGGCAGATCGCTCACGGTGGACGAGTGCGCCCGATGTAAAGGGGAGGAGCACGAAGGCTGCGGTGCCGTGGAGAAGTCTATTTTGCGGAAGGTATAGAAAATGGGGAGTATTCAGGTGTACTACTCTGGGTGCCGGGGTGGGGTTGGCTGGGTAGGGTGAACCTGAAGTTACGAAAACAGCCCCCTACCAAGCCTCATCCGTAGGCCTATTCCGAAGGCTATGATGGTAACTTCCCACTGATCGAATCAGGGTCGCGGGAGATTTTCCCGCCGACCTCAAAATTTTGTGACACTGGACTCCCCGTGTGGCGTGTTGAGTGATTCGGCTAAGCAACTAGCGAGTAGTAGTAGTAAATTCTGCATATTAGGTTTGACCGAAGTCAAACTTCCTAAAGTTTGACCAAGTTTATAGAAAAGTACAAACATTTACCATAACAAATATGTATGATGTGAAAGTACATTCAGTAATGAATCTAATGGTATTTATTTGTTATTGTATATGTTAATATTTTTGTTATAAGCTTTACGAGAGTTTACAAAACTTGACTTTGACCAATGCTAATACGCGGACTTAAATAAAAACGGAGGAGTACACATTTGTTTTCTTAGTTTGTAGTGAACTAATCATTTGTTGAAATTGTGAAATAAATATATTAGGCTATTGACTTGAATGTAATGGTCTATACAATTCAATAGTTACAATCATTGTCGAATCCCAAGATGTATACAAGGTCTATAGTACTTCACAACATGCTCAAACTCACATAATCCCAGTCAAATGAGAATCTAAATGCATTTCGTAGTTATTAGTTTGTAGGATGCAACAAAAACAACCATAACTCTACATCAGCCATTATAGAAGCAACATTTTGACATATCCCAATGTGTGAATGAAACGTGCAGAGAGAGCTTTTGAAGATGGAGCAGATAGGGTGGGAAAGATTGTATGTATGTGGACGAGAGAGTAGGAGACAAACCTAACGAGACAGAGAGAGAGAGAGAGATAGAGAGAGAGAAAGGGAGAGGAAGAAGTTAGGTCTATGAGAAAGATGGATACATGTAATATACATGAGATGCGTGTGCATCTGGATTCCGTATACGTGGAAGGAGAAGAGACAACATGTTTGATGAGAGAGCTGGAAAAACATGGACGAGAGGGGAAGGAACTCGTGGGTTGAGGGATTGACAATTTTGTGCGGGGGAGAGAGGGATTGGTAATTTTGTGCAAGAGAGAGAGAAAGGGTGGGGGGAGGAGTCGGTCACTGTCGTCACATCACCCCGCTTCCAAATGACCCCGCATTCTCTAGCATGGTGTGGTCGCCGTCTTGATCTGCTCGATGCCCTCTTTGAAGATTGAGGTGTTGTGCATGTTGGGGTGCAAAGAAGCACAAGCGAGTGGTCGCCAGATAACCTTGGATGGGGATGAATTGTGTGCTCGGGGAGTGTGTGTGTGTGTGTTGTGCTGCGTGTGTCTCTGTGTGTGTGTGTGTGTGTGTGTGTGTGTGTGTGTGTGTGTGTGTGTGTGTGTGTGTGTGTGTGTCTCAGATATTGAGAGAAAACAAACCTAAGGAGAGAAATGGGTATTCACGAAGAGATTGTGCTGGCCTTGAGGTGGGAAGGGGCCGGGTGAGGGTGTCAAAATGTGCACGTTGATGCATGTGTTGCATGCGACCGTGCGAGGGACGGACGAATCGAGAGAGATGGTTGTTGTGTTACGGATGCTCCTCTCTCTGTCCCTCTCTCTCTCTCTCACACACACACACACACACACACACACACAAGTAAACTAGAAGACCGTTCTCTCATGTATACACAACGTATCGGCATCTGTCTATGTCTCACTCATGCATGATCATTTGCACATTCACACCTCTCTATGTTTGTATCACACGCACACCATCTCCACATTGCCCTTCCGCCACAACACACATATGGACAGATACACACGTTCTCCCTCAGTCACATAGACAAAATCAGTATTAAAAAAACTAGGGCGCACCTAAAACGTCCAAATCCAAATAAACACGAACTAGAGCTAAATTCAAATATATGGAAATATTGCAGCGTCAAGAACTTTCACAGGAAAAAAAAGTTGAGTAATATTCGAGGATTGTTTTCACACACACAAAAGGTTCGGTGTATGTCCTTTGAGCGCGACACGGTGACACATCATTCGATCGACCGCGCGGCCGCAGTTCACGCGCTTGCATAGGATTCCGTATCGTGGCTGTGGTACTAACTAATAAAAGCGCTGCCTAAGTCTAATGTTTACGTGTACTAGTACGGTTTTCTTTTAAGTTTGACCAACCTTATATATAAAACTAAAGTAAGCTCCCACACGCGCACTCATCAATATGCCGCCGCCGCCATTGCGCATGCCAGCGCCCGCCTGCTCCAGCCAACAATTTCTCGCCCATCAACGCCGTGTCACCGCCATCCCTGTGCCATGAAGCCGAAGGCTCGCCCGCTCACGTCGTCTGCAGTCCCTTCTCGCGATGCCGCCGCACTGCCAAGCACGCGAGCAGCTGGTGGAGCCGCGTCTATGCATGCAGCGTATGAAGAGGAGGACGAGCGCGTGCTCCAGCACACCGGCGAGGAGGAACTAGCGTGTCATTGTCGTCTCCGCCCGCGCGGAGGAGGCGCGCATGGTGGCTGTCGCGGCGGAAGCCAGTCGCGCGCGTGTCGAGCCTGCAAACCGGGTGCGGACGCGGAATCTACCTTCGAGACTTTGAATGCCACGTGGACCCTGCAATCTGAAGGAGCAATTTGGGTCAGTCGACTCATGTGAGCCGTTTGATGCAAAATGGATGGCTAGAAGGGCTTCTTCCACCTCTTCTGCTGTCTTATTCCTTCGCTCCGTCGAACTTCTTTCACAAATCGACTGACCCAAATTATACTACTAGTACGAACGTATTAAGTACATTAGGAACACGAAGATACGAGCAGTAGTACCAACTGCAAGAAGAACAGTAGTAAGACATAGTACTAGTACTACTGTACGTACTAAAGAGTTCAAATAACGAGAAAGAACATAAACATAGTTCTGTTGGGGCACACCCTTGAAAATAAACTAAGCAACTAGTCCGCTTGACACTGCAGTAGAATCAGCATGAGCGACGACACTGCCACCTACTCGGAGTCCGAGTCCACGTCCTCGACTTCGTCCTCGCCCCTCTTCCTCTTCCTCTTTGCCGACGCTTCTTTGCTTGAACCGGACACTGGGCTCTGCTTCTTCATTCAACCCTTGTAGATATTTAAACAAAGGTAGGCATCCATTGCTGCGTACAGGATGTGATCTTCATCTAATGTCTTCGACTCCCATGCATGATGAAACTCGTGGTGAGGTTTCTTCAGTTTAGCGTACGAACGATCAATCATGGCTGCTGCCAGGGTCAGCATTGAAGGCTGAGAGGAGGACAACAGGCTTGCCTTCTGGAGATCAAAGGGCCGGCCTACAACGAGGCCTATCCGACCCAGTAACGAATTTGACTCGGCCGCCCTTGAGGAACTTCTTAAATTCCTCGCACTCAACATCGGCATGGCATATGTGGTAGACCAAGCATAAGTAATGCACGCAAACCTGGATCACGGCGGGCTTCTTCTTCTCTGCCTCCTTTAGTTTCTTCTCGCTTCCCAGGACTGTGGTGTACTCAACATCTAGCCCAGCGACCCACTCATCATTTGAGTTTTCGAACATGCGTTTGAAGCGAGCAAGGCATTCTTTCACCGTTGTGGAAGAATGGGTGCAGATGACGTCGAACTCATCGCCGTTGATGGTTCTAACATTGTACTCACCGCCGATCATGGAGATTTGGGACGCCATGGATTTGGGAGGAGGGTTAGGATTAGTGGAACTGCCGTAATGTGAAAGGACGGGACGACTGGGAGCGAACTGTTGTAAGGTACTGTACTACTAGTAGAAGATGAGGACGAGTAGGGAGTGCGAACGGCGTGGGGTTGCTGGCTTGCCCGGTGGATAAACGGCTGCAAGCCCCCAAAGAGTTCTCGAGAACTATGCGGGACCCACTAGATGTCATGTCTACTAGACCCATATCGTAGGCCTCGACGGTATAGCTTCGCTTTTCAAGACGCCATGTAGGCGCGTGGATGTAACTTCACTTAGTTCCATCAAACGTCGCGCCTCCCACGACCTTCGCCTCCCTCGCGCGGTCGCGCCCTTTGAGACTTCGACCGGCTATAAATGAGCAATATTTTTTTGCCTTTTTTTAGACAAGCAATTTTTTTGCCTACTCCGCATGCATGATACTCCCTCTGGTCCTTTTTACTCCCGTCAACCATTTGCAAAGTGTTTGACCAAATTTATACTTTTTTTGAACACCACCTTATATTAATTAACCAGCCACACCAGTACACTCATTCGATACAATATTCACCACACAGGGCGGTACGTTATTTACAAGAATACCATCTAATCTATTGTCAAACTATACTTAGCGATTAAGTGTGCCACCTTATTGGCTGAACGGGTAATCTTTGACAATTGAAGATTGTTGATCAACTTCGAGATGCTCAACGCTTTCATCTTCAGGTCACGCATAGCAGACCTGTCATAGTCCCCCAATGCAAGAGACGCTACCACAAAAGCGCAATCAGTCTCTAAAATTATAGGATTATGAAGAGAAATACCTATGTAGAGACCGACAATGCAAGCCCTAAGCTCCGCTTCCTCCATGCTTTGACAGGCATCAATGAAATCCCACGACCAAATTTATACTAAAAATATCAATATCTACAATACTGATTATAATGAGTATAAGAACTATCTTTTATAATGAGTGTAAAATATTGATTTGACATTGTGAATGTTGACACATTTTTCTATAAGTCTGGTGAAAGTAGAGGTACATTTACTTCAGAAAAAGCTTAAATGCACAATGCAGACTAGTTCCTCCGTCCAGGTGCGTGCCATGTCCGATCTTGTCATCACAACAAGGTTAGCTATTAGAGTACCACTATCTCTCTTCTATTTTAAAGGGCTCGATTAAAAAAATTCACCTACTCTTAGCAAGATAGTAGAGGCGGTGGAATAGTTTTTGAAGTCTGCAAAAGTACTCAACTAGTGATGTCGTTCTTCACAAAAAAATGTGTTTACTAATGCATGCATGAACACTAGTTACCCTAACCCCCTCTCTTCTTTAATTCTTTGCCACATCAGCATGTTTGCTATTCCTGTGTGCATGATACCAGCTAAGATACCACCATTATGGCCAGCCTTAATCATCGCATGCAATAATTTAGTGCACCTTGAAATATGAACATGTGTGGGGGCTGTATGTTTTTAATGACTTGAGACTATACCTAGCCCGGCATGCAAGATGACTTATTATGCAGCGTTCCCCATACCTGCAGGAAGCCCGTTCATCTCCAAATCTTTTCCTCTCCATGTGTGGAAACAATATGCCTGCCGAACTCTCCTTCTCCCTCCGGCGGTCCCACCACTCCACCCCGTGTGAAAAAATCTGCATGCATGATTCTCCTCCCCCACGCTCGTCCAATCCGTTGTGACCAGCAATATTTCCACCCCTTCGCTCCCCCGTAATTTACTCCAACAAATATGCCCACGTAGCTGTTACTTAACTGCAGGTGCATTGGGTCAGCGACATATGGGCCCAAAAGGGTCCGCCCACATGTCGCTGACGCAACCGACCTGCAGCTAAGTCGATGCAGCTCATCCATATCTTACGAGGTGTGCCATTGCTCGCTATAAATCTGTGCCTCCCACGACATCGCTATCTCATCCCCTCACGCTCACGCTCATCGCTATCTCCTCCCCTTCCCTCTCACGTCGACCACCATGGCATCGCCCCTCCCAAGCCCTAGGAGCCCCTCGCTGCACCGCGCGGACGGTCACGCGTCCCCGTTCCGTTCCTCGCCGCCACTAGTCGAGGAGGACGCGTCGGTGTTCCGCTCCTCGCCGCTACGCGACGCGTTGCCATTCCATTCCTCGCCTCCACTAGTCGAGGAGGACGCGTCGGCGTTCCGCTCCTCGCCGTGACGCGACGCGTCGCCGTTCCGTTCCTCGCCGCCACTAGTCGAGGAGGACACGTCGGCGTTCCGCTCCTCGCCGCGACGTGTCGAGGTGGACGCGTCGGCGTTCCCAATCTTGCCAGCACGCGCGTCGGAGGAAGCGTCGGCTCCCTGCTACAAGGAGAACACCGCGCTGCCCGCCGAGCACCCCAGCCTTGAGAAGCTTTGGAAAGAAATGGTTGTCGCCTTGTGGGAGGCTTTGCCTCCAGCAGAGCGCGCCAAAATAGAGGCGGAGAAGAAGGCCGAGGAAGAGAAGCGCACCGCGGAACAAGCTGCCTGGGAGGCCTATGTCGCATCCGAGAGAGTCGGGCAATTGGCTCTTTGGCGTATAGGCTCGTGCGAGGGCCGTGAGGGTGGTGGAGGACGCCTGCGTCGACGCCTACGAGTGCGGTCGGGCCCAAGCGCCTCACCTCGCTTGGCGGCACGTGGACGGGTGCACGCTTCAGCGAGGAGGAGTACTGTTGGCGCGGATCACCACACCGGTGAGATCGCTCGCCACGACAAGCCACCAATCAGCACCTCGCGAGTTGCGAGGCTGAGGAAGAGGCGTTGTGTCGGCACGCTGGGAAACAGCCGCGCACCAGGGCACTCGTGGCGCACTGCAAGCGCTCCTGCGAGCATCGTGGCTTTTAGGAGGAGTATAATTTTTGTTTTGTAAGGAGATCTCATTAGTTTTGGGACGCAAATGATAAATCCTGAAAGTTCAGGAATTTTTTGCGTCCTTAATTAAGTATGTAAAAGGGAAAGTTTGGAAACCTTGTGTATTCGTACGCATTTTGCAAGTACGTGCATATAGCACAAACTTTACTATATACTATCGCACTACACGTCTCTCTCGATATATTCTTGCAGACTGTGCTAATCCCTCCATCCAGGTCAAGAAGTCATCTTTGGTTGTGCGCCATGACCAAGAAGGAGGGAAGACTTATACACCTAGACGGAGGGAGTACTACTATTACTTATGTACGTGCAAATGCATGTTTTAACATTACGATGCGGTTTTTGTAAAAGTAGAAAAACAGCACTAGTCAAGCTTGTGAAACGATTCAATGCAAAACAAATGCAAAAATGCTCGTTTGATTACTTTTAGCTTCCTTCTCTGTGGTTATTTCTCTGTCGTACTTTGTACGGAGTATCTCACTGGTTGGAAAGGCATGCAAATTCCCAAACCGCTTCCTACACCCTGTATCGTATTTTTTGCCTAACAAGTTGTGCCTTGCAATTGGAATTCCAACTTAGTACTACTACTAGTAGGAGTACCAGGGGCCAGTTCTTTTAGGCTTCTAGATTAGTAATCCCATAACTACTACCTCTGTCCTGGTTTATTGGTCCCCATTGTAATATGTGTCAAATTTTGATCATAAATTTAACTAATGAAATGTTAGTGCATGTCACATGCACTACTACATCCGTCTAGGTGAGTAAGTCATCTTAGGCTGTGCACCATGACCAAGGAGGAGGAGAAAACGAGAAACATTAATGTTTATTTGCTAATTAATAGTATTGCATGCAATGAACTAACCACTACATGTCATGTTTCATATCTCAAGTCATTAAAAGCATGCACACTCTTTATCTGTTATTGGTTGATATGTCAAGAAACAAGAAACGAGGTAGAAGTTAATGCACCGCGCCTAAGTGTTTTGAGATTATTTGGTTTTCGTAAGATGACTTACACACCTAGACAAAGGGATTACAATGGTGAGGAATAAACCAGTTAAATCTTTGGTCAAAATTTAGCACAAATTACAATGGTGAGGAATAAACCAGGACAGAGTAGTAGTTTAGAAGCCCAAATAAACGAGTGAGGCGCCTTATTGTTACACTCCACTGTGACTAGTCTTGTGGGAAAAGCTGGGGAAGCCGCCAAAAGAACTGGCCCTAGGAGTAGTAGCTAGGGATCGAGTGTGCGAGATGAATCGGAGAAAGTAAATGCAGAGAGATGAAATGCAGAAAATACATTGGGATGTGATGGTTGCTTGTCCGTTTATTTTACCAGGCCACTTATTACTGAGAGTGGTTGGGTTTTGTGATATGACGGCTTTACTGCCACGCCACGAGCGGGGTGAGAAGTGAGACTCCCGTGCAGCGCCGCCCTCTACACTTGTAGGAGTACTACATCGGTCATGGTTTATTAGTCCCCCATTGAATTTTACTGAAGATTTAACTGACAAAATGTTAGTGCATGTCAACAAAAACTATATCGTTGGATTCGTATTTGAACATAGTTTTGAATGATATAATTTTAGGTGACATGCATCAGCATTTATCGTACTATATATAATGTTAGTTCAATTTTTGGTCGTACTAATCTATAGTAGTAAGGTGCCCGTCGTTGCAATCAAGAGTGAAATGCATTGATCGGGAGTTGTTTATTTTGACAAAGGATGTGGGGTCATCTCATGTAACGGGTATCGATAGGTTACTTTGGATATTATTTCATCTCTAGAGCTCACAAACATCCGGTGAAATAGATAAAAAGGTATCTTTTGCAAACAAAAGCGTTCAACTGTTCAACCTGCATCCAAAACTTGTGAAGAAATAACACTTATTGTGCTTTGCAAGAAATGATCTTTAAGAATTAGTTTTTGAGTATCGATTGTTATACATGTTGGCTACAGATGACATGGCACTTTCTTATAGTCAACAGTTGGCTATACTATTAAGTAATATTAACCATGCCCTTATACACCTAGACGGAGGGATTAAATCAGGATGACTTGCAAGCGGGCAGAGGAGATGTAAGAAATGGTTCATCGTAAGTCTTTCACCAGTACTGTAGTAAAATTTCATACATGGAAGATTCTAGACTAAACCATAAACGGATACACTTTTATTCATGTGCAATACTCCAATAGAGCAAGATCCTACATGGAAGTCTCCACATGCATAGACAGCGGATTACATTGAGCGAAGGCTAATGATCAACATTTAACTTGATAATGCGTATGTCCAGGTGAACCTCCTTGGAGTCCCCGTGCACCGCGTCGGCGGGTAAAGGATGCCATGGGTTTTCCATGTCCACATTGGCGGGATAGTCCCAGCTCCCCAGAGTCCAAGTCCGTTCGATGAGGCTGGTGTCGTCGCCCACGCGACCCGGAGGGGTAGTAACACTAACCACGCACCCGTACATCGGCCTCGTGTCGATGTCGGCGTCGGTACACCGCATCGCCTCGATGCACATTACGAGACGGGCGGCGGCTCGCGCGAACCTCGCCGGTGCCCACGATCAAGAGGAAGACGCTGACGTCCTCCTCCGAGACTAGCAGGCGGCGGTGATCCTCCAGCGACTCCGGCATGGTGAATGGGTAGCACATCTCGTACTTGATGTTCTCTGCCAAGGGCCAGCAGTGACCGCTGCACGCATCCGTGAGGTGATGCACCATGTCCGTCGGCGAGCCACAAAACGACATCGGGCACTCATAGAAGTGGACAAAGGGCCTATTATCAGGTTTTTGGATTGTTGGAAATATGAGCAATTTACTATGATATTTAATCTGAATAAATAGGAAATAGATCATGACAGCATTGACAAAGATTAAACTAATCATGCGAACTAGCATATCAGATGAACAGATCACATACTAGAAACATGAATTCTACCACGATCTCGAACAGGAAGGATAGAATCACATACGGTGCAGCGGGAGCAGCACCGCTGGCATTGACATTGTCGCCCATGTCGTCGAGGATGAGGATGCCGAGGTCGGGGAAGAAGTCGTCGTTCGGGAAGTCGTCGCTGCCCGGTCGATCGCGAAAGTCGCTCCCAAAACCTGATCGCCCCTCCCGTCAGGATCACGAGAGGCGGGTTTCCGAAGGCCTGCTGTCCCTTCTCCCGGTGCACGCCGAAAGGAGGGATGGAGAAGACTTGCTTGGCGGCGCAATGATCTGTAACGGTGGTGAGAAACTATATAGTGCGGGCCGGGTAGGTCGTGGGAGTATAGCTCTGTCCTCGGCTCAGCTCAATCCCGCAACCCGCGGCGCGTCGTGACGAGGCGTGGCGTGGCGAGGCGAGCGAGGAGGAGGAGTGCATGTGTAGGTCTCCTCTTCTCATGCTCATACAAGTGGTAGAAGAGCTCACCTTATAAAAGCCTACTAGCAAAATTCCAACATCGACCAGGCCGTCCATGAAACGGGAGTGGCTGTAGGGGACGTTGCGCCCTACGAGATTTAATCTGAATAAACACAAAATAAATCATGACGGCTATAACAGAGATGAAACTAATCATGTGGACTAGCATAGTAGTAGTATACAGAGTAGAAACATGAATTCTACCACGATTTCGAGCAGGAAGGACATAAACACATACGGTGCAACGGGAGCAGCACCGTTGGCGTTGAGGTTGTCGCCCATGTCCAAACACCACGTAGACACGGTCTATGAGCACGGTTCATAGTCGTTCCACGCTCGGGCATTGAAGTTTGTAACTATTTTAGATTAGAATATACTACTCCTCCGGTGCTAGTAGTAGAGCAGAGTCCTACTCTACTACTCTAATCAAGCAAGTTAGGGCATAGCACTATAGGGAGTACCATTACTGTGATCACTCAAGCAAGTTGTCTGGCATCGACATGACCCTACGCTGCTGGTATGTGTCTCGTAAGTCAAGCGGCGTGTTGTAGTCATCATCACCTGTCCACTTCCCATAGCACATATTCGCTTCTCCATCTTTGTCCACACATAATCTCGTCCAATCTTCCATCCCCGCTAAGGCGCCTCCCCCCCCCTCGTCTGAAACCCAAGCACTAACAATGGCAGAACCGAGCAGCGTCCGCCGAAAGAGTGGCGGGAATTCGCTCCCCACAGAGGTAATCAAGCTCATTGTTTCGCGTGTGGACAATCTCAGTACCATGCCGCTCGCCGCGTGCTCGTTGGGGCTGTATCGTTTACTCAAAGCCCTCAGGCCGGAGCTTTTTAAGCCAGCTCCTTGCTTGCTGATGCTGCCTGATCTTCAGGAATAGCATGTCACGCAGCATAACGATCGTAGGGTGGCGAGCATCAACCCCCTTGACTGCGATCCGATCCCCGTCAGCCTCAACTACATTAACGGTATGTACTGGGTCGGCATGAACACGTCTTGGATGGTGCTCGTCGACGGTCGCGGCAGCTGGATGCTCGTGGAGGTCTACACCCGGCGATTGACCCCCCTTCCTTCGATTAACACTGCACTACTTTGGCACCGCGGCCCATAATACTCGGAATCTTACAATAGCCAACATGATACCAAGTTTGATTTGCTCAAGGTTGTAATCCGACAAGTGCCCACAAGATCTGCGAATTATAAAGACTTCAGGCTAATTGCGATCTTCAACCGCGGTCTCGCCTATCTAACAGGTCACTGCGGTAAGTGGATAAATCTGCACGTCCATCGCAGGATCATACATCCTCCATGGTTCTCTGATGCCATTGAACACGAGGGCTTCATTTACGCTGCCGACTCCTTGTATGGCTGGACATATTGCTAGCCTACTCTAGTCATCGCTACAAACGACTGTTACAGCAGTATGTTACTTTCCTATGATATCATGATGGCTTGCTTATATTACTGTCAACATTTGCTGAAAAAATAGTCATGCTCATAACATGCTGTTCTTAAGATTGACTAAATCAAGAGCCCTTTTTTATTTGACTCCAACTTGATATGATGTTGTAGGCCGCCTAGTGTCCCTACCCTTCCTAATCCCAGAGCCTTTCAAACAAAAGCGGCATGGCAGTTGCAGGTGGTTCCTAGCTCGATCAGACGACGGCGAAAGATTGATGATCGTTCGCATGTACCGGACGTGTTGTTTGACGGAATACAATCATAGTCACTGCAAGGTCTTTGAGCAGGATCCCAGCTTCTCTAGGCCTTCAGGAATTTTTGACTGGAGGCTGGTAAGTAGCCTTGGTACACGCTCTCTGTTTGTCGGACTGAATTATCCGATTAACCAGGAGATAACCGACGGCAAGGATCATGATGGCTGCGTGGTTTCGTTCATCGTGCAAAACTGTGTGTACACAGCGCACCATGCGTCTCTCGCATGCACCATACCTGATATGTGCCGCCACGCCTGCACCCCAAAGTAGGAGAGAGGGTCGCAAGTATCAAACTTCGACCTGCTGGCTGGAGTTTCCGTCAGCACCCATCTGGTTCAAGCCGTCGACCAATCTCCACAGCTTAATAAATAGTAACGCCTAACCGAGCAGTTAGTTAGATGCGTACACTTGGTGTAGTAGGATCTTTATTTAGTTTGATGCATACACTTGTTCTTTTTGGTAGCCCTTTGTAATGATGGCTGATGTTTTGTTTGGAAGAGAGCTGCGTCTTCACTCTTCCGGCTCGCTTCGCTTCATTGCACCCCTAGCCCTGGTTGCTTTGCTGCTGCTGTATTCAATGTACAATGAGTAGTATATTTCGTCATTGGTTGAATAAATGTGTTGTTAGAACGACAAACACAATGTTTTGGAAGTCGTTGCAACGGTTCGATCCTTTAGTGCCCGTGCACTGCACGTAGCGCATACTATTTTTCGTACGGAATACATTTTCCACTTGTTGATAACATGCAGCCCACTGATGAAGGCCCAATAGAGAAGCCCATAATTAACTGGAAGGGAGGCTCTCACATGAATCCTACCCAGGTACATGCTCATGGTCCCCTAAACATAAATAAGTAAATAAATAAATAAATAAATAAAGCTAAATGCTCATGCACAAGTTCTTTGGGAAAATAGGTAGCCCGGTATTTCTTTTTGAAGAATACCTAAGCTAGGCCTATTTGTTTTCTCCGAATTAATGGGCTGCAAATCTTTCAAGGCGAGGAGGTATACATTCCGGCCTGACTTAAGAGTATGGTCAATGTCTGTTAAAAGTAATATCAAAAGGGGTTGAAAATTCCAAAAAAATTATAGCAAATGGGATATAAGTTTCTTTTTTTGTTTTTGTTCTTCACTAATATCTTATACGTATTTCATTGGATTTAACATGACATAATACTAATTTATTTTTAAATTTGTTTTAGTATGGCTGTTAATTTTTGGATTAAGAATATTTCGTTCCCAGCAAAAATTTGCGAATTTTCAAAATTTCGCACATATTTAGTTAATTTTTTGACCCTGGTACTGACTAGAAAATGGCCAGCAATTCTAAAAATGGAAAACGTGCTGCAATAAATTCCATATGAATTAGAAAATGAGTAAAAATTATAAAAATAATAGCAAATGGGTTGTACACACCACAGATTTCGAGGCTGACTTGTTTACGCAAGGCTTTGTCAGTGAACACACGATTCTAGCAGAAGTGACTGTTGGATGTCCATCCAGCGGCCGACGTGCTTCTTCAATCTCTGATCTTCCTGCTCCAGCTGCCTAAACTAGCGCCGGCGGGACTGCCTGCTCCCTCCTCTTGTGGCACGCTGTGATGCGCCGCAGGCTTCCCCGGCACACCCTACTCCCTCCGCGGGCCTGGCCGCATCAATCAACAACCTCCTTATTACGCGAAAAAAATTATTCCTCCCACTGACATCTGGGGCGCACCGGTTGGGAGCCTGACCTGTGGGCCTACTAAGTTGACGCGTACGCAGGGCTTGTCAACTTAGTCAACAAACGATTCTAGCAGCAGTAACCGTTGCATTTGAATCGAACGGTCCTGCTGCTTCGTCAATCGCTGCTCTTCTTCCACCAGCCGCCTAAACCAGCGCCGGGGAGACCGCCTGCTCCTGCCTCGAGTGGCCGGTTGTGCTACCGTTGAGGCCTCATCGCCTTTACTACTTCCACCGCTAGCCAGTGCTCGGCGGCGACGACAGCCTCACACTACAGCCGAACGAGTGAACCCTCGTACTCCTCTCCGCGTGGGCATCCACTCCCGCGTCTTCCCTGGCTCCGCGTCGTCCCCTTCCTAGGCCTCGCCGTCGTCCACCGCCTTGGTGCTCTCGGCGCGGCGTGGTCAACGTGGTCAACGACATTCCATTGGAAGAGTATCAGACGTGGAGAGGCCGATACCGGGTCCACGGCCACAACCCAGTTTTTTGTGATTTGCCAAGTAAGTCGCTTTGTCGGGCTGTTGGGCTGCAAATCTTTCAAGACGAGGAGAGCTTTCATTCGACTGGCCGAGAAAATGGCCCATCAGTAATGAGAAATGGGTTGTACATTTTTAAAACACATCAAACCGACAATTAGTTTCAAATATCTTTTTTTTCATTTCGAGATTTTAAATTACATTAATTTTTATGCGTGGAGAATTTGTTGGATTTCATATTGATATACATTTATTTTTAAAATCAGTTTGAATGTGAGTCAAAATTTCAGGATTAAAAGCAGTTCGGACCAAGACCAAATATGCAAAATTCAGATAATTTTTAACCGTGGCCACAATATGGGCTGTAATGCTCACAAAAAGAATATGGGCTCCAAAAAAACCCTTAATAATTAGCAAATGGGCTGTAAATTATTAGAAATAATGGCAGATGGGCTGTATGCTGTTTTTCACAGATTTGAGGCTTTCCTAAAAAAAAGGTTGACGCACAAGCAGTGAATGTTGGATGGCCATCCAACAGCCATCGTCTTCTTCAATCTCTGCTCTTCCTGCTCCAAATTAGCTCAAACAAGCGCCGGCAGGACTGCTCGCTCCTCCTCCTCCCTGGCCGCTCTGCTGCCACAAAGCCTCACCGCCCCACCATACTCCCATCGCTGGCCTAGCCATCCCTCTACTCACCCACACCTGCTGTTATTCTCCGGCGATGGCAGATTTAACCAAGAACCCTCGACAACGTACTCCCCCGCGTGGGAAACAACTGCCGAGTCTTCCCTGCCTCCGTGTCGTTCCTTTCCTAGGCCTCGCCGTCGTCCACCGCCCTGGTGCTCTCAGCGTGGCCTGGTCAACGTGGTCAACGACCGACATGCATCTGAAGTGGACTGTACATGGAGAGGCCGACAGCTGGGTCCACGACCGCACGCAAGGAAATGCCTCCTTTTTACGCGCAAAAAAATGATTCCTCCACCTGACATCAGGGACCCACCGAAAGGGCCTCTGTATTTCGCGAAAAAAACGTTACCACTGCTGACAGCTCGGACCCACCAGCTATATATTCGCACGCAAGGAAGTGCCTCCTTATTACGCACAAAAAAAATTGAATACTCCCCCTGTTAGCTGGGACCCAGTATAGTGGCAGGCTGACTTGTGGGCCTACTAAGTTGACGGGGACGGAGGGCTTTGTCAACTTAGTCAATATGCATGATTCTAGCTCAAGTGACCGTACGATGTCCATCCAATGGCCGTAGTGCTTCTTC
This sequence comes from Aegilops longissima, assembly GCA_021605205.1. NCBI lineage: Eukaryota > Viridiplantae > Streptophyta > Magnoliopsida > Poales > Poaceae > Aegilops > Aegilops longissima. The sequence goes on from CM038678.1 coordinate 312,184,593, forward strand.
AACCTCTGGTTCTTGCTCCAGCCGCACAAACCAGCGCCGGTCGTGCCTCGTGCTCCTGCCTCCCGTGGCCGGCTGCGATGCGGCGGAGGCCTCACCGCCCCCTACTACTCCCACCGCAGGCCAAGCCATCCCTCTACTCACCCACACCCCCTGTTATTCTGCGGCGATGGCGGCCTCACAGCGCAGCGAACCATTGAACCCTCGTACTCCTCTACGCGTGGGCATCCACTGCCGCGTCTTCCCAGGTGCCGCGTCGTCCCCTTCCTAGGCCTCGCCGTCGTCCACCGCCCTGGTGCTCTCGGCGCGGCGTGGTCAACGTGGTCAAGGAACGGCTTCCATCGGACGTGGACTGTACGTGGAGAGGATGACAGCTGGGTCCACGGCCGTAGCAAGGAAGTGCCTCCTTATTACATGCAAAATAATTATTCCTCCACCTGACAGCAGGGACCCACTGGACGGGCCACCGTATTTCGTGAAAAAAAGTTTCCCCCCTGACTGCTGGGACCCACCAGCTACATCTTCGCACGCAAGGAAGTGCCTGACAGTCGGAACCCACCTGGTCGAAGCGTACGTAGCGTTATCATTCTGGTCGCGGAACGTGTACGTACATATCTATTGGTGGATGTAGAGGCGCGCACATGTCGTAGTAGAGGCGCGTACGTGTCGTAGTAGAGGCGCGCACGTAGCATGTACACGTACGTACAGCGGCTAGGGTGCAAGAAAGAAAATACGGCCACGTATGTGTACATACGGCCAGGGCTCGTGTACATGGCTGGGTCGGAACGGAGAAACAGCGTCGTCGTCGTGTTCATGGGGACGCAACGGAATGCGCCGTGTTCATGGGGAGGCAACAAAATGCTCGTGTTCATGGGGAGGCAACGGAATGCGTCGTGTTCTTCGGGAGGCAACGGAATGCGCGGGAGCCAGCCGGCTGGGTCGGAACGGAATGCTTGCTCGTGTTCATCAGGAGGGCTTGGATGGAACAGGCGATGGAAACGAGGCCTGGCGTACTGCAAAACAGAGGAAACGGACCTCCTACGTTCGGAACGGGGTCCTGTTGATTGGGAGGGGTGTGGCGTACCGCAAAATGGAGGAAACGGACCTCCTACGGTCGAAACGGGGGTCCTGTTGATCGGGAGGGGTGTGGCGTACCGCAAAATGGATGAAACAGACCTCCTACAGTCGAAACGGGAGTCCTGTTGATCGGGAGGTGTGTGGCGTACCGCAAAACGAACGAAACGGACCTCCTATGGTCGAAACGGGGTCCTGTTCGCCGGGAGTGGTGTGGCGTCATCGCAAAAGGACTCCACGGATACTGTTCATCTCCACCGTCGACCTCCTCCAGCCTCCACGGGCTACCGTCGACCTCCTCCAGCCTCCACGGCTCTCGCTCATCCAGCCTCCACCGCGCTACTCCACCGCCATCGTTCAACCACCCTCCACGGGCACCCCTCCACCGCTCATCGTTCATCCAGCCGTCGACACCACGGGTCGTGTTCAACCACCCTCCACCGCTCATCGCTCATCCAGCCTCCACCACACCACGGGTCCTGTTCATCCGAGGGAACGCCACCACTCACCGCTCATCCAAACCCCCGCAACGCCATCGCTCATCCCAGAGGCAGCATTGATCGGCTTCATTAGCGGTAGTAGCGAAGGAGTCGCCGATCGTGTTCGATTAACAGCCATCGATCGATCGCTTCGGGTTCGATGAACGCGTAGCCTGCAGTCTGTCGCCGGGTTCATAAGAGCCAACGCCGCGCACACGCCACAGACGTCGTGTCTGAGAAAGCAGCGCCGCTTCGGGTCCCGGTCTCCCACCGTAACCGGGAACTCCCAGAAATTTTCCTCCCCCTCGCTTCTACCACGGTTTTTTTCCGTCACGGACGGCCCAAAGAATGTCATGCAGCTGCGTCTCCGGCCCGCCCAGGACGAAAAGCCCATTTTCTGTCATGATTTTTTTTCATAGAAGTAGGAGCCCACCACATCTATGATGATACCGGGTATTTTCACAATTATCTTCATAGAAGTGTCATATGTATGACAGAAAAAAAAATTCGTTCGGCCCAAAATGTCACGGATGTGTCTTTTTTTTGTAGTGGATGGGTACACCTCCCAATATGTTTGTATCTCTAATTTTTCTCTTTGTGTTCTGGCACCTCTACAAATCCCTACTTCCCTCTGTGAAGGGCCTTTCTTTTACTTAATGCCATTTTTATTTTGAAATTGAGTCTCCATCTACTCCTATAAAAGCACCAACTAGGAGGCAACATGATCGTACTTGAGTATTGGGTGTAGCTAATATGCGGGTGTGTTTCATGAATGGATCAATGATTGAGCATGATGGGCTGGGGTTAACTTATTTTAGCATTTATATTTTGAAAGACTTGGTTGCTTGTTGATATGTTTGAGTATCTAAATTATTATGTCAAAACTAGACTATTGCTTTGAATCACATAAAATTCCAATTGTCCATGCTATAAATAAAAGAATATGATATGACATGTTAGGTAGCATTCCACATCAAAAATTCTGTTTTCATCACTTAACCTACTCGAGGACGAGTAGGAGTTAAGGTTGGGGATGCTGATACGTCTCCAATGTATCTATAAATTTTGATTGTTCCATGTTGTTATATTATCTATCTTGGATGTTCTATAATCATTTTATAGTCATTTTATATCATTTTTTGGTACTAACTTATTGACATACTGCCAAGTGCTAGTTCTTTTTTTCTGCATGTTTTTTACATCGCAGGAAATCAATATCAGACGGAGTCCAAATGCAACAAAACTTCATGGAGATTTTTTTGGACCAGAAGGAACATACTGGGCCCTGGCTGCGCCTAGGGGGTGCCCCGAGGGGAGCACAACCCACCAGGGTGCCCTGGTGGGTTGTGCCCACCTCGGGTGCCCTCCGGACTACCTCTTTGCTCCATAAATACCCCAATATTCCCAAAACCCTAGGGGAGTCGATGAAATATTCATCCAGCCGCCGCAGAGTCCAGAACCACCAGATCCAATCTAGACACCATCTCGGATGGGGTTCACCACCTCCATTGGTGCCTCTCCGATGATGCGTGAGTAGTTCTTTTTAGACCTTTGGGTCCGTAGTTAGTAGCTAGATGGCTTCCTCTCTCTCTCGCTGAATTCTGAATACAATGGTATCTTGGAGATCCATATGATGTAACTCTTTTTGCGGTATGTTTGGGATCCGATGAACTTTGAGTTTATGATCAGTTATATCTTTTTATATCCATGAATGTTATTTGAGTTTCTTTGATCTCTTATATGCATGATTTCTTATAGCCTCGTATTTGTTCTCCGATATTTGGGTTTTGTTTGGCCAACTTGATCTATTTATCTTGCAATGGGAAGATGTGCTTTGTAGTGGGTTAGATCTTACGGTGCTTGATCCCAGTGACAGAAGGGAAACCGACATGTATGTATTGTTTCTACTAAGGATAAAACGATGTGGTCTATCTCTACATAGATAGATCTTGTCTACATCATGTCATCGTTCTTTACTCCATTTTTCCATGAACTTAATACACTAGATGCATGCTGGATAGCGGTCGATGTTTCGAGTAATAGTAGTAGATGCAGGCAGGAGTCGGTCTACTAATCTTGGACGTGATGCCTATATAATGACCATTGCCTGGATATCATCATGATTACTTGAGGTTCTATCAATTGCCCAATAGTAGTTTGTTTACCCACCGTTTGCTATTTTTCTCGAGAGAAGCCTCTAGTGAAACCTACGGCCCCCGGGTCTCTTTCTCATATATTTGCCTTAGCGATCTACTTTTCCTTTGCATTTAATTTTAGATCTATTAAACCAAAAATATGAAAATAATTTTCTGCACTTTATTTTATTTGTGATCTATTTATTCAATCTATTACAACTTATTCCCGTCCACGCACCGTTTGAGGCGCCGTACCCCGAATGGGATTGACAACCCCTTTAACACGTCGGGTTGCGAGGTGTTGTTATTTGTGTGCAGGGGCTATTTATGTTGTGTTGCTTGGTTCTCCTACTAGTTCGATAAACTTGGTTTCATATCTGAGGGAAATACCTAACGCCGCTGTGCTGCATCATCCCTTCCTCTTTGGGGAAATACCGACGTAGCTCCAAGCGACATCAACACTAGATTTCAATTTCCGTTAAGGAAAGGCATGGAACACTTCCCAAGAAAGAAAATTAAATTGCCTTATGAATCTATTATGAGAGCCACTTATGGATTGCATGCCAAAGATGATAACACCTAGATCTGTTCGTGTTTTATGCCTAGCTAAGGGCGTTAAACAATAGCGCTTGTTGGGAGGCAACCCAACTTTATTTTTGTTTTTGTTTTTTAGGTTCTTTTTGCATTAAATAAGTCATCGAGCCTCTGGTTAGATGTGGTTTGGTGTTTTAATTAGTGTTTTTGCCAAGTAAGACCTTTGGGATAGCTTACGGTAATAGTTGATTTGATCTTGCTGAAAAAAACATAAACTTTTGTGCTCAGTCCCAAATTTTTTTTAAATCACAGAAGCGTGATAAAATCCTGAACTTTTTACAGTATATTGATATACAAATTGCGTAGGTCTTCCTAATTTTTCAGGATTTTTGGAGTTACAGAAGTATGCGAACTATCTAGATTACTACAGGAAGTTTGATTCATTGCACATCCCGGTACACCGTTCATAGTTCTTTCATACATATCGCTCTTGATTCATTGCACTCCCGGTACACCGCCGGAGGCATTCATATAGAGTCATATTTTGTTCTAAGTATTGAGTTGTAAATAAATAAAAGTGTGATGATCTTCATTATTAGAGCATTGTCCCATGAGAGGAAAGGATGATGGAGACTATGATTCCCCCAGAAGTCGGGATGAGACCCCGGACGAAAAATAAAAAAATAATATAAAAAAAGACGCCAAAAAATGAGTGAAGGCCCAAATAAAAAAATGAGAGAAAAGAGAGAAGGGGCAATGCTACTATCCTTTTACCACACTAGTGATTCAAAACAACACCATGATCTTCATGATAGAGAGTCTCCTATGATATCACTTTCATATACTAGTGGGAATTTTCATTATGGAACTTGGCTTGTATATTCCAACGATGGGCTTCCTCAATACGCTCTAGGTCTTCAGGAGCAAGCAAGTTGGATGCACACCCAATTAGTCTTCTTTTTTGAGCTTTCATAAACTTATAGCTCTAGTGCAGCCGTTGCATGGCAATCCCTACTCACTCACATTGATATCTATTGATGAGAATCTCCATAGCCAGTTGATACGCCTAGTTGATGTGAGACTATCTCCTTCTTTTTGTCTTCTCCACAACTACCTTCTATACCACTTATAGTGCTATGTCCATGACTCACGCTCATGTATTGCGTGAAAGTTGAAAACGTTTGAGAAAGTCAAAAGTATGAAACAATTGCTTGGCTTGTCATCAGAGTTGTGCATGGTTTAAATGTTCTGTGTGATGAAGATGGAGCATAGCTGGACTATATGATTTTGTAGGGATAAGCTTTGTTTGGCCATGTTATTTTGAGAAGACATAATTATTTTGTTATTATGCTTGAAGTATTATTGTTTTTATGTCAATATTAAATTTTTTTTTTGAAGCATAGGATCTGAACATTCATGCCACAATAAAGATAATTACATGGATAAATATGTTAGGTGGCATTCCACATTAAAAATCAGTTTTTTTCATTTACCTACTCTAGGACGAGTAGGAATTAAGCTTGGGGATGCTTGATACATCTCCAACTTATCTATAATTTTTTATTGTTCCATGCTATTATATTATCTGTTTTGGATGTTTTATATGCATTAATATGCTATTTTATATTATTTATGGGACTAACCTATTAACCTAGAGCCCAGTGCCAGTTTTGGTTTTTTCCTTGTTTTAGAGTTCCAGAAAAGGAAAACCAAACGGAATGAAACTTTCGCGATGATTTTTCTTGGACCAATAGACATCCAGAGGACTTGGAGTACACGTCAGGGAAGCGACGAGCTGGCCACATGGTCGGAGGGCGCGCCCCCACCCTTTTGGGCCCCTCATGACTCCACCGACCTATTTCTTCCGCCTATATATTCTCAAATATCCCAAAACCATCCAGGGGAGCCACGAAACCACTTTTCCACCACCGCAACCTTCTGCACCCGTGAGATCCTATCTAGGGGCCTTTTCCGGCGTCCTCCCGGAGTGGGATTCGATCATGGACGGCTTCTACATCAACACCATTGCCTCTTCGATGAAGCATGAGTAGTTTACCATAGACCTACGGGTCCATAGGTAGTAGCTAGATTGCTTCTTCTCTGTCTTTGATTCTCAATACCATGTTCTCCTCAATGTTCTTGGAGATCTATTCGATGTAATACTCTTCTGCGGTGTGTTTGCCGAGATCCGATGAATTGTGGATTTATGATCAGCTTATCTATGAATATTATTTGAATATCTGAATTCTTATATGCATGATTCCATATCTTTGCAAGTCTCTTCGAACTATCGATTTGGTTTGGCCAACTAGAATGGTTTTTCTTGCAATGGGAGAAGTGCTTAGCTTTGTGTTCAATCTTGCGGTGCTCGATCCTAGTGACAGAATGGGAACCGGCATGTATTGTATTGTTGCCATTGAGGATAACAAGATGGGGCTTTCATCATATTGCTTGAGTTAATCCCGCTACATCATGTCATCTTACTTAATGCGTTACTCTATTCTTATGAACTTATATTCTAGATGGAGGCAGGAGTCGGTTGATGTGTGGAGTAATAGTAGTAGATGAGTATCGTTTCGGTCTACTTGACACGGACATGATGCCTATATTCATGATCATTGTCTTAGATATCTTCATAACTTTGCGCTTTTCTATCAATTGCTCGGTAGTAATTTTTCACCCACCGTAATAATTTCTATCTTGAGAGAAGCCTCTAGTGAAACCTATGGCCCCCGGGTCTATTTTCCATCATATAATTTTCCGATCTACAGTTTTAGTTTCCTATTTACTTCCTTTGCAATATTTTTTCTGTTCCATAAGACAAAAATACCAAAATTATTACTTTACCGTTTATCCATCTCTATCAGATCTCACTTTGCAAATAACCGTGAAGGATTGACAACCCCTTTGTCGCGTTGGGTGCAACTTGGTGTTTCTTTGTGCAGGTATCCGGTGACTTGAGCGTTGTCTCCTACTAGATTGATACCTTGGTTGTCAAAAGCTGAGGGAAATACTTACTCTACTTTGCTGCATCGCCCTTTCCTCTTCAAGGTAAAAACCAATGCAAGCTCAATAAGTAGCAGGAAGAATTTCTGGCGCCGTTGTCGGGGAGATCTACGCCAAGCCGAGACATACCAAGTACACATCATAAACTCTCATCCCTCGCATTACATTATTTGCCATTTGCCTCTCGTTTTCCTCTCCCCCACTTCTAAAAGATTTTCGAAAAGATTTGCCTTTTCTTCGCCCCTCTTCCGTTTGTCTTCTTCGATTGATTTTTCTGTGCTTGTGTGATTGGATTTCTTGCTTTGTCACGATGGCTCAAGATAACACCAAATTGTGTGACTTTTCCAACACCAATAATAATGATTTTATTAGCACTCTGATTTCTCCCGCTACTAATGTGGAATCTTGTGAAATTAATACCGTTTGCTGAATCTTGTTATGAAAGATCAATTTTCCGACCATCCCAATGAAGATGTCGCATCCCATCTTAATAATTTCATTGATTTGTGTGATATGCAAAAGAAAAAAGATTTGGATAATGATATTGTTAAATTGAAGCTATTTCTGTTCCCGCTTCGAGATCATGCTAAAACTTGGTTTTCATCTTTGCCTAAAAACAATATTTATTCATGGAACAAGTGTAAAGATGCTTTTATTTCTAAGAATTTTCCTCCCGCTAAGATCATCTCCCTTAGGAACGATATTATGAATTTTAAGCCACTTGGTCATGAACATGCTGCACATTCTTGGGAGAGGATGAAATTGATGATACGAAATTGCCCTACTCATGGTTTGAATTTGTGGATGATTATACAAAAAAATTATGCTGGATTTAATTTTGCTTCTAGAAATCTTTTAGATTCGGCCGTGGGAGGCACTTTTATGGAAATTACTTTAGGAGAGGTTACTAAACTCCGAGATAATATTATGGCCAAATATTCTCAATGGCATACTGAAAGATCTTCCACTAGTAAAAAGTGCATGCAATTGAAGAGATTAATGTTTTGAGTGGAAAGATGGATGAGCTTATGAACTTATTTGCTAGTATGGTTGCTCCTATTGATTCTAATGATATGTCTTTGTCTACTTTGATTGAAAAAAATAATGAATCTATGGATGTTAATTTTTTTGGTAGGAACAATTTTGACAATAACGCGTATAGAGGTAATATTAATCCTTGGTTGTTTCCTAGTAATTCCTCTACTAATTATGGTAATTGCTCGAATAATTCTTATGACAATTATTATAAGATGCCCTCTGATTTTGAGAGTAGTGTTAAAGAATTTAAAAGTCCACAAAAGAAATTCAATGCTTTGATTGAAGAAAAATTGCTTAAGATTGATGATTTGGCTAGGCACGTGGATAGAATTTCTCTTGATGTTGATTCTTTGAAAATTAGATCTATTCCACCTAAGCATGTTATCAATGAGTCTCTCAAAGCCATGAGAATTTCCATTGACGAGTGCAAAGAAAGAACCGCTAAGATGCGTGCTAAAAAAGAATGGTTTATAAAAGTGTGTTCTTCTAGTTTCCATGAAAATAATGATGAAGATCTTAAAGTGATTGATGCGACTCCTATTAAATCTTCATTTTCCAATATAAATCTTGATAAAGATGGGACTAGAGATGAGTCAACTTTAGTTAAAAGGCGTCCCAATGATTCGGAGTTTTTAGATCTTGATGCAAAAATTGATAAAAGTGGGATTGGAGAGGTCAAAACTTTAAGTAGCAATCAACCCACTCTTTTGGAGTTCAAGGAATTTAATTATGATAATTGTTCTTTAATAGATTGAATTTCCTTGTTGCAATCCATGTTGAATTCTCCTCATGCTTATAGTCAAAACAAAGCTTTTACTAAACATACCGCTGATGCTATGATGCAATCTTTCGAACAAAAGCTTGAATTGGAAGTTTCTATCCCTAAAAATGTTTATGATGAGTGGGAATCTACTATTAATTTTAAGATTAAAGATTATGAAAGTTTCAAAAAAATATTAAAGATTATGAATGCCATGCTTTGTGTGATTTGGGTTCTAGTGTTTCCACGATTCCGAAAACTTTATGTGATGTGTTAGGTTTCCGTGAATTTGATGATTGTTCCTTAAATTTGGATCTTGCAGATTCCACTATTAAGAAACCTATGGGAAAAATTAATGATATTGTTATTGTTTCAAATAGAAATTATGTGCCCGTAGATTTCATTGTTCTTGATATAGATTGCAATCCTACATGTCCTATTATTCTTGGTAGACCTTTCCTTAGAACGATTGGTGCAATTATTGATATGAAATAATGAAACATTACATTTCAATATATATTAAGGAAAGGCTTGGAACACTTCTCAAGAAAGAAAACTAAATTTCCTTATGAATCTATTATGAGAGCCACTTCTGGATTGCATGCGAAAGATGATAACACCTAGATCTATTCGTGTTTTATGCCTACCTAAGGGCGTTAAACAATAACGCTTGCTGGGAGGCAAACCAACTTTATTTTTGTTTTTGATTTTTAGGTTCTATTCTGCATTAAATAATTCATCTAGCCTATGGTCAGATTGTGGTTTTTGTGTTTTAGTTAGTTTTTGTGCCAAGTAAGACCTTTGGGATAACTTACGGTAATTGTTGATTTGATCTTGCTGAAAAAAACAGAAACTTTTACGCGCAGTCCCGGAATTTTTTGAAATCAAAGAAGCGTGATTAAATCCTGAACTTTTTACAGTAGATTTATATACAAATTTCTTAGGTATTCCTAATTTTTTAGGATTTTTGGAGTTACAGAAGTATGCGAACTATCTAGATCAATACAGGCTGTTCTGTTTTTGACAGATTTTGTTTTTCGCATGTTGTTTGCTTATTTTGATGAATCTATGGCTAGTATCGGGGGGTATGAACCATGGAAAAGTTGGAATACAGTATATATTACACCAATATAAATAAAGAATGATTTCACAACAGTACCAAAAGTGTTGATTTATTTTCTTGTACAAACGGAGCTTAAGAGATTTTCTGTTGAGTTTTGTGTTGTGAAGTTTTCAAATTTTGGGTAAGGATTTGATGGACTATGGAATAAGGAGTGGCAAGAGCCTAAGCTTGGGTATGCCCAAGGCACCCCAAGGTAATATTCAGGGACAACCAAGAGCCTAAGCTTGGGGATGCCCCGGAAGCCAATCCCTCTTTCATCTTCGTATATCGATAAATTTGCTTGAGGCTATAATTTTATTCACCACATGATATGTGTTTTGCTTGGAGCGTCTTGTATGATTTGAGTCTTCTCTTTTTAGGTTGCCACAATCATTCTTGCTGTACACTCCTTTTGAGAGAGACACGCATGAATTGTGATTTATTAGAATACTCTTTGTGCTTCACTTATATCTTTTGAGCTAGGCAAATTTGCTCTAGTGCTTCACTTATATCTTTTGAGCACGACGGTGGTTTTATTTTATAGAAATTGATGAACTCTCGCACTTCACTTATATTATTTTGAGAGTCTCTAAACAGCATGGTAATTTTCTTTGGTTATAAAATTAGTCGTAATATGATAGGCATCCAAGAGGGATATAATAAAAACTTTCATATAAAGAGCATTGAATACTATGAGAAGTTTAATTCCTTATGATTGCCTTGAGATATAAAGATGGTGATATTAGAGTCATGCTAGTGAGTAATTGTGAATTTGAGAAATACTTGTGTTAAAGTTTGTGAGTCCCGTAGCATGAACGCATGGTCAACCGTTATGTGATGAAGTCGGAGCATGATTTATTGATTGTCTTCCTTATGAGTGGCGGTCGGGGACGTGGGATGGTCTTTTCCTACCAATCGACCCCCTAGGAGCATGCGCGTAGTACTCTGTTTTGATGACTAATAGATTTCTGCAATAAGTATGTGAGTTCTTTATGACTAATGTTGATTCCATGGATTATACGCACTCTCACCTTTCCGCCATAGCTAGCCTCTCTAGTACCGTGCAACTTTCGCCAGTATCATACACCCACCTTATACCTTCCTCAAAAGAGCCACCATACCTACCTATTATGGCATTTCCATAGCCATTCCGAGATATATTTCCATGCAACTTTCCACCGTTCCGTTTATATGACACGCTCCATTATTGTCATATCGCTTTGCATGATCATGTAGTTTACATCGTATTTGTGGCAAAGCCACCATTCGTAGTTCTTTCATACATGCCGCTCTTGATTCATTGCACATCCCGGTACACCGCCGGAGGCATTCATATAGAGTCATATTTTTTTCTAAGTATCGAGTTGTAATCCTTGAGTTGTAAGTAAATAAAAGTGTGATGATCATCATTATTAGAGCATTGTCCCATGTTAGGAAAGGATGACTGAGACTATGATCCCCCCACAAGTCGGGATGAGACTCCGGAAAAAAAAAGGCCAAAAAATGAGAGAAGGCCCAAATAAAAAATGAAAGAAAAGAGAGAATGGGCAATGCTACTATCCTTTTACCACTCTTGTGCTTCAAAGTAGCACCATGATCTTCATGATAGAGAGTCTCCTATGATATCACTTTCATATACTAGTGGAAATTTTCATAATTGAGCTTGACTTGTATATTCCAACGACGGGCTTCCTCAATACGCCCTAGGACTACACGAGCAAGCAAGTTGGATGCACACCCACTTAGTTTTCTTTTTTGAGCTTTCATAAACTTATAGCTCTAGTGCATCCGTTTGCATGGCAATCCCTACTCACTCACATTGATATCTAATGATGGGCATCTCCATAGCCCGTTGATACGCCTAGTTGATGTGAGACTATCTCCTTCTTTTTGTCTTCTCCACAACCACCTTCTATACCACCTATAGTGCTATGTCCATGGCTCACGCTCATGTATTGCGTGAAAGTTGAAAAAGTTTGAGAACGTCAAAAGTAAACAACTGCTTGGCTTGTCAACGGGGTTGTGCATGGTTTAAATGTTTTGTGTGATGAAGATGGAGCATAGCCAGACTATATGATTTTGTACGGATATGCTTTCTTTGGCCATGTTATTTTGAGAAGACATAATTATTTTGTTAGTATGCTTGAAGTATTATTGTATTTATTTCAATATTAAACCTTTGTTATGACGCATAGGATCTGAACATTCATGCCACAATAAAGATAATTACATGGATAAATATGTTAGGTAGCATTCCACGTCAAAAATTCTGTTTTTATCATTTACCTACTAGAGTACGAGCATGAATTAAGCTTGGGGATGCTTGATACGTCTCCAACGTATCTATATTTTTTGATTGTTCCATGCTATTATATTATCTCTTTTGGATGTTTTATATGAATTAATATGCTATTTTATATTTATTTTGGGACTAACCTATCAACCTAGAGCCCAATTCCAGTTTCTGTTTTTTCCTTGTATTAGAGTTTCACAGAAAAGGAATACCAAATGGAGTCCAAACGGAATGAAATTTTCGCGATGATTTTTCTTGGAACAGTAGACATCCAGAGGACTTGGAGTACACGTCAGGAAAGCCACGAGGTGGCCACAAGGTCGGAGGGCGCGCCCAGGGGGTAGGGCGCGCCCCCACCCTTGTGGGCCCCTCATGACTTCGCCGACCTATTTCTTCCACCTATATATTCTAAAATACCCCAAAATCTTCCAGGGGAGCCATGAAACCACTTTTCCACTGTCGCAACCTTCTGTACCCGTGAGATCCCATCTAGGGGCCTTTTCCGGCGTCCTCCCGGAGGGGAATTCAAATACTGAGGGCTTCTACATCAACACCATTGCCTCTCCGATGAAGCGTGAGTAGTTTACCACAAACCTACAGGTCCATAGCTAGTAGCTAGATGGCTTCTTCTCTCTCTTTGATTCTTAATACCATGTTCTCCTCGATGTTCTTGGAGATCTATTTGATGTAATACTATTTGCGGTGTGTTTGCCGAGAACCGATGAATTGTGGATTTATGATCAACTTATCTATGAATATTACATGAATCTCCTCTGAATTCTTATATGCATGATTTCATATCTTTGGATGTCTCTTTGAACTATCGATTTGGTTTGGCCAACTAGATTGGTTTTTCTTGCAATGGAGAAGTGCATAGCTTTGTGTTCAATCTTGCGGTGCTCGATCCTAGTGACAGAAGGGGAACATGTCAGCCTGCGTAGGCTTCGACTTATTGGCCCACATGTCAGCCTGCAAAAATGTGGCATATATTTAACCCATGTTTTCTAGAATGTACAGTCCATTTGCTGCGGTGGGTAAACAAATAATTTCACGTCAATGCGGCCCATTTAATATTTATTAAGAAATCCCAGCCCATTTGCACTTTCTTGAAATACATGAATTAGCTGGGCTCGTTCTATATATAATGTTAAGTTAGAAGGAGCAATTAATATCAAAAAATAAACCGGAGCGAAACATTTTTTATATATAAAATTAACAAATTAGCGAGTTATTGCTCAGAATAAAAATGAGTGCATTATTATTACACTGGTCCTTAAAATCTTCACAAGCTTTTTTACTCAATCACCAGGATTTTCCTTGCATGTGAGTAAAAAACAACCAGGATTTTCCTTGCCAACTTATGTTAAACATTTACTTTTATAAGTTAATAACACGTGAGATGTTTTTATAATGTATATATAAGTCTCTATAAATTATACGATAATAGTAATAATGTAAATATATATAATGTGGTTAGAAGGGAAAACATAAATTGTACACAACATTATTATTCTTATATATAGATAAATAGAACAGAGATATGCGTTTTATTAAAAAAAATACATTGGGTTGCCGATCTTTAAGAAAAAGTAAAACCTACGTTGGGAGGCCCGTAGGCCGATATGGACCTCAAAAAATAAGTTGAAACCACTGTCTCCGTATGTCGTGGGCTACGCATGTTAAAAAACAAAACCTAGGCCTAGCCGAAACTTGTTCGCCCTTTGGAAAAAATGATACCAACTAGATCCCCGAACGAACTAGATTAAAGAGGGGGCCGGCGACGCGACTGATAAAGCACATCAGCGTGATTTTTTTTTCTTCAATGGATGGCTCTCGATGGCATTTTTTTACTTGCCTCTACACCATACAACTTGTATTTTTAGCCTCCCAGTCCGTGGTGGACCAGCTGCCCATTTGCTGGGCGGGCCAACCTACAGAAACCAGCACTCGGTTTTCATCAAGCCCCAAAAACAACGCAATACTATGTTTTTTAGGCCAAAAATATTACGGCACGGGTTGATCGGGGGAGGGGGGAAGACAGAGCAAAAATATTAAAAAGAGCTGATGCGCTATTGCTACCCTAACAAAATAGGTGCAATTCTTCTCGGGAAGAAGGTGTGCCGTTGACACCCACACGCCATAAATCCCATAGTAGACATACTAACAAGTTCACACACAAGTATAATAGAAAAGGTAAACATTCGTATCAAACTCAGGTTCACAGGACACGTTCATATTCATAGCCAACATTCACAATCAACAACTCAAAAGATTCGTATATACACAAGTTCAGCATGTCTATGCATCCAAATGATTGATAGATCACATGACAATATTCATAGATAATTCACAAAAAGATTCAGATATACACATGTTCAGTATGTTTTATGCATCCAAATGATTGACATCACAGCCAATATCATCCATGGACGAACTTTAATTACCTAGGTTATAGACTGGTAAATGGTGTTCAGTCGAAGGTTCTTGCTAAAATTAATGCTTGTACGAGTAAACTTTCGAGTACATAAGAGGCAGCACAGACAATCTGAACTTTGCTTGTAGGTTTATCCTCAAATAGTGGCCTCGTGCCGAGGGAGGTTTGAGCAACTTTGCCACTACTTTCATCCAACTAGTTTACTGGCTCATCTTGGTCTTGTAGCTCACAAAATTCTACATTACAGACAAGAAAGGAGGCGGTTGAGAAAATGAACCACCCAAATTTTTTGTGCAGTTCAAATGAAATGGAGCATCCCTGGTGTGCAGACTGATTAAGTGCCAGATGAATATACGCGTCAACCAACTTGTCTAGAATCTTTAGACTCCATACCATAAAGTTCGCTACCATATGTGCCGATAACCAAAAGGCACAAGTTGGGACCAAAGACTGGACGACATTTTTTTGCTATGCGCCAAGCAATATTTTTGGTGTTCACTCTCCTAATACTTGGAGTTTGACAACTGGTTGACGGCGGTTGATACTTGAATGAATATAGGCACTTCTTCTTATCAACATTGATGCTTGTCTGAGTGAACTTTGGAGTACATAGCAGCAGCATAAGTATCTGCCCATCTGATCTTTTTGTGCAGTTCTACTGAAATCACCAATGTAATGATTTGCCTGCGAGTTTAGGCTCCAAGTTACTCTTTATGAAATCGGCAAACAGTAGCATAATACCAAATTACCAATACATATGACAAGCACAATAATCAGGATAAAGACCAATACCAACATGTGTGAGGTAGCATATCAATTACTATTTCCTTTGACTAGGTGCCGAGATAAGTGAAGCGACTGACAGCAAAGGAAGGAAGTTGTCGAGGCAATGAAGCACCCAAAGTTCCACCAAAATCGAGCATCCCTATTGTCACATATATTGAGAGAGTGAGATTACTGTAATAGTGGGACTAGTTGATGAAATATACCTAACAAATAGTAGCACCCTCATTACCTTAATGGGTAAAGTTAGCAACATAGTAGTCTTGCTTAAAGAGAGGTATTAGTTTATTTAATCAGTGCCAATTAGCTCAACACTCAAAGCATTGCCATGTATCATAGGTTGCAAAACTTTAACGTGCAAAGATAAAGGAGGTTCTCATGACAGTAGCACGATACAAATGTAGATGACAATAAACTAATATGGATGAAGGCCTTAGGCCGGTACCAACCTAAGCAAAAAAGCTTATTCATGTAGTCCCTGAATTGATGATAAAGCACTCACTGGAATCACTCAATAGTATATATTTTTTTGCACTTCAAATGTATGGTTGAAATCACTCTT
The DNA here is from genome assembly GCA_021605205.1 of Aegilops longissima. NCBI lineage: Eukaryota > Viridiplantae > Streptophyta > Magnoliopsida > Poales > Poaceae > Aegilops > Aegilops longissima. Next base: position 312,200,790 of record CM038678.1, read on the forward strand.
GTTTACCAGTGCTGAGATTATATCGAAAGATTATCAAGAACTTCCAGCAGAGTTAAAGCACTGGCTGGGATACAATTCATTGTATTGTCTTATGTAGTTCCACTAAAATGTATGATTGGCACAACATGATCCCTGTTTGCACAAGTAGGAACAAGGTGAAACCTTCATTAGCTTAGTGAGAAAGTATAGAAAGAAATTAGCATATTACTCTAACAGTAGCATCAAATTCATGATGGACAATACGCAAAACATTGCCTCATTGAACCATTGGCAATAAATTGACATGCAAAACAATAGCACTATTATGTCATGAGACTACCAAGATTCCCTCCCTGCTCCACCACATGATTCACCTCCACAGACAAACATAAACACTTACATGATTCAGCATAGGGTGCTACTAAAGATTTGTTTGACTCCGACAGGAAAATTAGGCAGCAATAAATTAGTGGTACTTAATTACTCCTAATTAATTAAGTGACCTTGTAGGAGAGATAGCAAAGTGGAAGGGCTCCTTGGAGGATCGTCTCACATATAGGGTAGAGGTTGACGGATCCCTTGAATGGCCTCGACTGAGGCCTCGGGCTTCAGCAAGATCACCTTGGCACTGTTTATTGTTCTTCCTCTTCATGCTCTGTTTCTCTTTCTCCTCACCAGTTGGTGAAACTAAGTACATGATTGGCCTTCTATTTCAGAATTGGTTTTATCAGTGAGGGAGTACAAGTGTACTATTAAACAATAGCATTATTTTCTCATGGCAGTCACGAAATAGAGATGAACACATGCATTAAATATCATTCTTACCTAAAGTAAGGTTATGGTGCCAATAATGATGATGAGGATTGGAACACAGATCTCCCTTTGTGTAGTTCCATCGAAATGAACCAACTGTTCCATTTTGACATTCCAGTTAAACAGCACAAAAGTCACTTCTTTTAAGAAGTGTTTTGTGCAGTGCACCAAAAGGTCACAACAACAACCAGGTGAAATGGATATCCCCGTTTGCACAAAAGGTTATAGAGGAAACAGTCGGAGTCTCAGACAATTACAGGCAAAAACATTTGGATAAACTTGTCATGGCTTATAACAATGGCATGGCTTCATTTTACCAGGGGCATTAGATTAAGAACGGCTAAATATTTAGTATAAGGGCATGTGACAGTGGGTGCACCAGCAGTCCAGCATCATGTACCTAAACCAGGGCATAAAGTGGTGATTCAGAGTTTGTTGCCCGAGAAACAAACATCCAAGAAACATATCTGAGTTGGTCCCATTTTTGTTCCCTCTAGCCACCTACTCCTATGTGTGGATAGCAAATCTAGTCCTGGTCATACCACTGTGTACAACGTTTCCCCTATATTTCCCTTTTCGACCAAGAGACCGGTTGGATGACCAGTCTGTACTACTTTCACCCCCTTTCCTTCTTGTTTGTACCAAGTCCGATGTACATACTAAATTCCCCCAACCCCACTTTATTTCTTGTTTGAACCAAGTACAATATTTGACTCCATGAAGTAGCTTTACCTCCAACAATAGAAAACATAGGTGATGTTGGACCATCCGATCGAGAGGGGTTGATAGGTAGAAAATGATGCACATGCAGCGACGTAGCGAGCGGGGAAGTAGAGCTAGGGCGGTTTCAAAGGAAGATATACCTGAAGGTCGTCGGGATGTGGATAGGTGGGCGGCGGGAGGCTGGATCCGCCAACACTAGGGCAACGACGAAGGGATCGGAGGACCTCCCGCACCGGCGCTCGGCCAGAGATAACGGTGCAGCCGGCAGTGGGTCTCCTCCCTCGCTGTCGAGGACGTCCTAAACGTTGCCCCTCCTCCCTGTCACCAGTGGAGGGGATACGTCCGGATCTGTAACCAGCGGTGAGGATAGAAAGACAGTGTTTTTTGAAGGGAGAAAGACAATGTTACCACCGCTATCTTGTTTAGATCTGAAGAGGATGAGAGTGTGTGAATATAGCAACCCTAGAAAGCAAGCATGGAGGCTCCGGCCAATATATACGTAGAGGGGTAGTTTTCCTTTTTCACTCCATCAAAACAATTGTTTAAAATTTTGTACGTGCCAGGTCGCCGTTTTTTAGTTGCTGATTGTTTTTTGAGATAGCTACCCACTTATTCCAAGTGGTGTTATGGTGTGCCAGGTCGTACTTTGTATCGTTCAAGTCTGGTACAAGAACCTTCGTTAAATGAACAACCAACCCATCGTAAAATTTGTGAACAAGCCCACGACTAAAATTGTCGGAAACATGGGCTGCCCCAACATGCATTATTATTTATATTTTCTATGTGGGAGTATCCTCAAAACAAAATGTGAGAGTATAATATTTATTGGGCCCCTTTGTAATTGGTGCTAAATTTTGACCAAAATTTAAATGACAAAATGTTAGTCATGTTAACAAAAATTATATCATTTGATTCGTATTTGAACATAGTTTTCAATGACGTAACTTTTTGTGACATGCGTGAACATTTGCTTAGTTAAATTTATAGTCAAAATTTGGCAAGGTGCATTAAATCAACACATGCAAGTATCAAAAGGAAAGTCACGGCATGCATGCATGCGTTGTAATCAATGCATCGATAAATGCAAATTATTGAAATATATCGAGTGCAGTGCTTTGATGTGTCGCGTCAACTCGTACAACAATGAGAAGTTTTATTACTACAACGCCCTCTCCCTCGTGGACTGAGCCCCGGTGCCTTAACTGCACCTGCCTTTGGCTGCATGACAGGTGGGCCACCCACCTGTCATACACGCAAAGCAAGGAGCAGTAAGTCAATGAAGCTGCGTCCCTCCCTCGCCCATGAGCGTGGTGGCTGGCAGGACCAGGAGAAGCTTTCGCTACATGCTCCCCGCGCACGCGGTGGACATGCAACAGTTCATTCGGTGTCAGATGGCCAGAAGCATACTGTAGTACTGCTCCACTGTAGTAGTACTTCATCATTGTTCGACTTCCCAACGAAGCGAAGAGCCAAGTGCAGCCCGGACGCTCGTGTGGCAGTTTCATGTGTAGAGTAGTCTAGGATAGCGTGTACCGTGCTTGTAAGCTTAAAATCGTTGGGGTCGGCTCCATGCTATGAGGCCGTCTTGAAGCTTTTTTTGATTAAAATAATCTTTTGGCCCTACCTGTCATGCTGGTGATTGTAGTTTGCACGCTCATCTGGTCAAGACAGGAATATATATTTTAATTTGTGGTGGGGTAAATGTTAGAGGTTGCAGCAAATATATTGTACACTGCAGGTCTTTCAGCCAAGTTTAGAGGCAACCATATGGGGCCAGTGCTATGATGTGTCGCGTCAACTCGTACAATGAGGAGAAGCTTGATTTTACTACTACATGCCTTCTCCCTTGCCCATGCACGCGGTGGCTCGCAGACAAGGATAGGCTTTTGCTTAGGCTGGTCGTAATGGAAAGTATCATATTACTAGTATCATGCATATGATACTAGTGTATGATACTACATCTGTAGTGCATTGTATCATATGTTAGTATCATAGATGACTTCATTTATTAGCATGCATGACACATAGTAGCACACCATTTAATATGATACGGTATCATGATATGATACTCAACCCTCTCTTTCTTCATTTAATTCTATGCCACCTCATCAAATTTTCCTAGTTGGCATGCATGATACTACCAATGATACTCCCATTACAACTAGCCTTATACTATAACAAGCTATCCCTCCCGCGCGCGGTGGACGGACATGCAGCAGTGGATTCGATACTGTAGAAGTAGTAGTAACATCAATGTTCATCTTCTCGAAGAGGCGAAGAGCCAAGCGCAACCCGAACGTGGCAGTTGCGAACGCTCGCATGGCAGTCTTTATGTAGGGGTGGGGCGTGGTGTGGTGTCTTGGAGCACGCATATAGCCAGGCTCTTGCATGAAATAAAATTGCTATTTGAGCCTACTATTGTAGTACTACTTGCTAGTATAGCCCTGTAAATCGGAAAGGAGTATTTGCCTTTCTAGAGATTTCAGCAAGTGACTAGACTACACCGTAAATGAGTGGTACTCACTCCTTCCCAAAATTCTTGTCTTACATTTGTCTAAATACGAATGCATCTAATACTAAAACGTGACTTGATACATCCGTATTTAGAAAAATTTTGGGACGGAGGGAGTAGTACATATGGAGCAAAATGAGTGAATCTACACCGTAAAAAAATACGTAGTTCTCTCATTTTCCTCTCTGCCTTGGTCGCGGTGCACAATATTGAGTACTCATATATAAATAGCCGCTCTATCTACATGAGGGACATCAAAGCATCCGGGCGCGCGTGCCATCCACCAAATCACAGCGAGGTGCTATAGTCGAGACTCACTGGTCACCCCGGTGTGGCTGTCATGACCCGTCATATCACAAAACCCACACCTTTACCAGCAGTGGTAAAGTGGCCTCGAAGTTGGACTAGACGAAGCAACCATCATTTCACTTGAACGCTCGTTGAAACCCTTTCTCCCCTTTCTTGAAGAAAACCTCACTCCAGGCTACTCACTTCTGCCATTTTTCTTCTGTACCGATGAAGGAAAGGTGGGCGAATCAGTGATGCTACTATATTTTCATTCCAAGAATCTTCTTTTTGCGAAGCACCGACCGATTCTCACATCCTATTGTGGTTTCCTTTCAATTGTTTTTTGTTTGTCAGTTCATGGATGGATCCTAGAGCAGTAGGCAAAGAGTTGCCCACGGACAACCCACTTGAGAGAGCGATCTCCAGGAAGCGAGGACCGACCAACGAGTTGACCATGTTGGCGGGCCAACCCATGGAGACGAAGAACTCCAAGAAACAAGCACTAGCCAAAGTGTTGACGATGTTGGTGGACGAACTCCTCAAAGAAAGTTGGAAGAACAGCAAGGGCCCCACCGTGCCTACCCCAAAAACTCTAATGGCCACCTATGCGAGGCTCAAGGCCGAGTTTGAGGAGATAGTCGCCGTTGAGATGCAGTATTCCCCTGGAAAGGTGATGGCCCCCATCGAGGACGAGGAGATGGCCCCCGGAGGGATGGGATCTCCTGGTGAGCTACACAAGGTAAAAAAATAATGGCTTACCATAGTTGTGGTTTTTGATAATTTCCAATGTGCTTGCTAATATGTTAGGGTTGTGTAGGTGCCGGTGGACGTCCTTGATGATTCTGATGTCGAGGCCCGTCCTGTGGACAACACCCTAGAGATTGTTTTCGATGTCGCGGCCCGTCCTGTTGACATCGCCCTGAAGATCGATTTCGATGCCGCTGTCCATCCTATGGACATCGCCCTAGAGATTGATTCCGATCAATACAATAAAAATACACTTCCGTGATGATACGTGTTTGTCACAGTAGGTCGCGTTTTCTGTCATGCATGTACATCCATGACAAATTTATGACAGGATCAAGATAGTCATAACTGTGCTGTCATAGAAGTGTTCCATGACATTACCAAAATTATCATCACGAAGTGTCCACTTCCATGACGATAAATCGCGCGTCCGAAGTGCTTTTCGTTAAGGGTGACCGACACGTGGCATCCACCGTAACGGAACGCCGTTAAGCTATCGGGTCGGGTTTTGGATCCGATAACCCGTTAACGACCCCGACCAATGGGGATTTTCCACGTGTAAAATCATCATTGGCTGGAGGAAACACGTGTCGACTCATCGTTGGGACAGATGTCATCCACTCATTGGACAGAAGGTGCCTATGATATGTCGACACATGGCAGGCCCAATAGAGGCCCATTCCTGTGAAAAGGCCGGCCCGTTTGACTTGGTCAAAAGGTGGCGGGCCGGCCCATGGAAAGCCTGCTAACGGCTTGTTCGCATATAGCCCATTTACGACCCGCTAACCCAAGGCCCGTTACGCCCTATTTGAGTTAGGCCCAGTAGCGTCATCTGGGCCATCCAATATGATTCCAGCCCGTTTTCACTTCTGGCCCATGTATGGTCCATGATGTCTTTCGGCCCATATGAGGCCCTATGTAACTCTTGGCCTATTAACGGCCCGTGGTGAAACTGGCCCGCAATGAACAGTGTATCACTTTACACCCATTAACGACCCATGGTGAAACTGGCCCGTAATGAACAGTATATCACTTTATACCCATTAAGGACCCGTTATTCAGTTGGGCCGTTTCCAGCAAATGTTATCTTTTGGCCTTCTCAGAGCCCATTTATTCTTGGGCTCATTTCCAGCATTCGTTTACTTATGACCCGTTACTGTCATTTTCTTCTTGTGGGCCAAATTCAGCCCGTGGTTACATCGGCCCGTTTGTGGTCCGTTAACGTTGGGCCGTTTTCATAGCGTCATCAAATACGGCCTATTAACGATGGCCCGTTATGGTCATACGGCCCGTATAAGGCCCATTGATGATACGACCCGTAGAAGCCCCATTGTTTCAACGGCCCGTAGAAGGCCCATTGTTTTTACGGCCCGTAGAAGGCCCATTGTTTCTACGGCCCGTAGAAGGTCTACTGTTTCTACGGCCCATAGATGGCCCATCGCTTTCTCGGCCCGTAGGAGGCCCAAAGTCACTACAAAGAAATATTAGCCCATGGTTATTGTGGCCTAGTTTGAAAAAGAACTACACTGACTACAAGCAAACAAATAAACAAGACAACAAGGAAATAAATAAGCAAGCAACTTATGCGAGGCTATCACGGCTGTTACACATATTACATCCACTGGGCATCAAAGTTCGCCACCAGTGCAAATATAGGGAACAAAGCAGCATATCATATACACTGGTTGTCAAAGTTGGCGACCAACGCAAATAAACGCCGTAGCAAAACAAATCCAGAACTGAAACCACTTCAGAAGATCTCAAGAAACAATATCCTGGGTACCCATAATGCTGGCAAGATGCTTAGCAAGCTTATTAACATTTTCTTGTTTGGCGCTTAAATCCTCCAGCGCATGTTGTTGCACCAGAAAATATGCATCTGAATTCTGAGGGACTTCCTCGGTCCTTGACTTCTGTCGCAGACATCTCGATCGATGTCTTTCAACTTGAAGTTGAGACTCAAGAAGACGAACTGATTCAGCAGCGAGTTCAAGAGCTTGTGCCAACAGTAGTGGCCAGTAACTCGAACACTACATCAAGACATGACTTTTGGGTTCCCTCACTGTCGTCAAGATAGTTTTTATCAGCTTTCTTGGAGACCAACAGGATGTCTCACTATCTTGAGCCTTATCTCATTACTTCTTTACCATTGGATAACACGGTATCGTTCTCCAATATTTTGTCCGCATTCTAAAAGAGAAACAAGCGTACACATCACATGTTTACTATGTTGTATGTGAAACTCATTTTGGTAAATGAGTTCAGTAGTAAAGTGGACAGGATAATAGCATGAAACAAACATATATCTATGTACCATGGTCACTTTATGGTCTATATCATTCTAGTTTTTGTTGCCAAATCAAGAGAGACACAGTTCAAATAATATTTGTTCAAGACAAAGCAGAATAGACAGAATATAAGTGTGGGTAACTATAGAGCAATAACAACACTTGTAATGTGCATGACATGAGAACGTAACTGTTTATTCAATTGAAACTGAAATCAACATAGAGCAGGTTACAACAGCAAACCAGTTAAAGAAACAGGTTTGAAACATACCTGTTGTGCCATTGGAGTTTCAATTCCATCCTTCAAATTTGAAAATAGTTGGTATGAGTAAATACAGTAATGCAAGAGCAAAGGAGTATGAAACATAGCTATAGAACCTGACCTGAGAACAAATCTTCTTCTCCTTTAAGCGTTGAGTTGGGATTCAGAGTGTTGGTCCTCGTGCTTTGGGCACTGCAGTTCCCTTACTAACCGCTCGTGTTTGGGTGCTCTGTGGTGGAGATGGTGCTGTGTCAACTGGAACTGGTTTACTATCTGCCAGGGTTGGGGTTAGAAGGGGTGTAGCTGGTTCTCTATCCAACTGGGTAGGGGTACAATCTGCGAGAGTCTGGGTTATGTGTGGTGGATCTGGTCCTTGGGAAAGTACAACCGTGGTTCTATCTGCATCAATTGGTAGCACTATCTTTTCTGAAGACCGTGTTGTTACTCGCTTAGATACTGCCATCACACTCTCCAGTTCAAATTGCTGATAAACAAGAAAATTAATTGAAAGTATAGACATTGTATGATAGACAGGTGCAATGGATAGTGGGGAATAAAAGAGGGCATGAAATAATTCATATTTATGTTGTCTAACCAAACAGGATAGCATGACACAATTTCACATATATGATGGCTAACTAAACAGGATAGCGTTACACAATTTCACATTATGATGGCTAACTAAAAAAGATGGAAACACATAGTTCAAAATATGAGACTATGTAAACAGGATGACATGACATAACTATATAATGTGTTTATTAAATAGGTTGGCATGCCATAATTCACATACATTCATGGATAGAATCCCCTAAATATGATGACTGTAAACACTAAATAGGATGAGATGATATAACTATATGATGTCTTTATTAAATGGGTTGCCATGCCATAATTCAGATAGATGATGTGTATGTACTATGTAAACATGGTGGCATGATATAATCCAAATATATGATTTATATAGTAAGCAAGTAAGCAGATGGCAATCTATATATGATGTAAAAACTAAGAAATGCAAGACAACATGCATGACATGGGTAATATAACCTGCCAAGTTTGAGCATAGACCTCGGGGAAATAGGACTGGTCATCGGTCTCGAATCCTCCTCCGAGGAGCTCTCTATAGCCACCAAGATGTCTGCTTCAGCAGTAGCATTGTCTGCTCTCAATACCTTGTTTTCACTCCGGATACTTCCATCACCGCTTCAAATGGCTGATGCACAGAAGAGTAGTTGAATATACAAACGTTGTCGACAAATGGAACACGTAATACACAAAAATGATAGCATGATATAATTCACATACATGATGATTGGCTAAACAGCATGGCATTGCATAATTCACATATATAATGCCTTTGCAACAAGATAGCATTGTATAATTCACATATATAATGTCTTGCAACAAGATGGCAATGCATAATTCACATATATGGTAATTAGACACCTAAGCAGTGGCATTCACACAAAGCATGTCTAAACTAATCAAATGGTATAGAAATGCGAGACACCATACGCACGATATGAGGAACATAACCCTGCCAAGTTAGAGCATACACCTCGGGGAATAGGACTGGTCATCTGTCTCTGAATCCTCCTCTGAGGAGCTATCCGTAACCAGCGAGATATGCGCTTCGTTAGATAGCATAGTCTGCTCTGAAGACCTTGTTTTCACTCCAGAATTTGCCATCACCGTGTCAAATGGCTGATGCACACGAAGAGTAGTTGAATGTACTAACATTGTTGACAATTGTAATATGTAACAAAAAAAAGGATGGCCTGATATAATTTACATATAAGATGACTGGCTAAGCAGGATGGCATTGCAAAATTCACATATATGATGCCTGGCTAAACAAGGTGGCGTTGCATAATTCACATAAACGATGAATAAACTAAACAGATGGCATTCGCACAAAGGATGTCTAAACTAAGAAGATGACATATTTGATGTATAAAGTAAGCAATGCAAGACACCATATGCATGATATAACCAACATCGGCAAGCCAAGTTAGAGCGAAGACCTCAGGGGGTAAATAAGAGTTATCTTCTCCTTCTGAATCTCCCTTAGAACAGATATCTTCCTCTCGATTACAATCCAAAATGCGTGGAGGGGGGCTGCCTTTGCGCCTACCATGGAGCGACGTCTGCATGAAATTATATTTCAACGCAAGGCTCGTCTCTTTTGCTCTACATATTCAGTTCCATTGTTTACAATAACTTTCATGCATAGGAATAAAACATAGTGAGATTATGTAAGGAGTGCATGCAGAAATCCAGGTGATGGTAGCAACTTTGTGGATAGACCCAAAACCAATAATAGCGAGGCGGATAATGGCTTCAGTTAATAAATACGAGATAATGGCTTCTTTCTTTGTTTGTTTCCCACCCAACATGAAACTCATAGTAGACACCGGAGATTAACCAGATAGTAGATAGATACTATTGATAGCGGCCCCAATATGTACCCCACAACCATTTAAAAACTCAAGTTTGACCATTAGTTTGGAGCTGACTCAGAGTCTAATCGGTGAACAGGACGATAAAGTAGCATGTAATATTAAGCGATGCATAACATAAGCGGACACGAAAGAGTGCGACCTCTCTTGCGGACCCGTGTAGTCCTCGAGGTCATCTGCTCGGTTGATGATGGTAATGCAGTTTTCATGGCTGCCAGCAGCGGGGAAGAAGATCTGAGGAGGCGAAAGACAGTCCGGGGGCCGGATCCCTGCTGTGCTGGACCCTTTCGTCGTTGGAGCAGCTGAGCTGGGGTGGACGAAGGCGCAGCAGGAGCGGGACAAACCACGCAAGATTTTCTTTGACAACTATCTGTAAGAGAAGGAATTCTGTAAGAGCTCGTTTGAATTGGAGGATTCCAACAATGCAGGGATAGGAAATAGACAGGAATAGGATAGGAATGCACGTGAAAAACAGAGAATTTAAAAATACAGGATTTCTGCCAATCTGGGTGTTTGATTCACAACAATTGGAAGATCATGGGATGCAAAGAAGCATGGTGAGATTAAGTCAAACCACAAGAAAATGTACGGTTATAATGCTATTATGCTACTATCTCTTAGTCTTGTGCTTCATGAATAGGAATTTGAAAAGGAGGACAAGTGAAAATTAAAATTCCTACGTTTTTTCTTTCAAGGAGACACTAAAGGAACAAATCCGTGTGCTCAGTGGACAATATATATAACATGTAGAGTAAAAAAGAGATGCAACAAGTGTACAACCTCTTTGGCGAAGCCATGTCGATCTCAGCGTGATTGGGTTGGCCGGTGAGGATGCTCCGGCTGACTTTGCTGTCGGAGGAGGGGAAGAAGATCTTAGGCGTCTGGAGATGGAGCCCGAGGTACTGCTCCGCTGTGATGGAGGGTTTCGTCGTTGGAGCAGCTCTGGTGAGTTGTACGACGCCGAGGCTGAAGTAGGACAAGAGAGACAACGAACAACGTTAACCTGAGTGGAATTCTAATAGCATCTCCAATACATGACGTAAAATACATAACCACAAGGTGCTAGATGTAAAATACATCAGCCGCTCATCTCTGAACTTAACTGTTGAAACAAAACTTAACTATCGAAACTGAACTTAACTGTCGAAACTGAACCTAACTGTCTAAACTGAATTTTTCTGTCGAAACTGAATTTTGCTGTCGAAACTGAATTTTGCTGTCGAAACTGAACACACTTGCAAGGTGAGGTTACACGTCGGTCAACTGACTTTTTCATCTCTGGTCCGTTGATTTGCAGCCGTTGGATACGAAATCAAGGGCCTGCGGTTCATCTTCAACCTCCACCCCCTGAGCCGCCAGCCACCACCGGCCAAACAGCAGCCCCCCGCCACCCGCGGCAGGCGGTGCGCCGCCCTGCCCGCCCCGAAAACACTCCCCACCCCCGGTCCGCCGCCGTCCCAGCCATCCCTCTAGGCCCCCCGCCCCCCCCCCCTGCCGAGCTTTTTCTCCGGCGATCCCCACGCCACCGCCCCGCCAACGCCCCGCCATCGCCGGCGACCACCGCCCCCATCCTGAACCCTAAGATAGATAGTGGGGTACCTCTCGGCGAGCCCCTCTCCCCGCTGCGGCTGGTTCTTCCTTCACCCCGGCGAGCCCACCCCTTGAAAATCGACTGACCCAAAAGTCAATTCAGTCGACTGAAGTGTAGCCAAATCCGAGCAGCATCGCAAGCAAGAGCAACAACGAGAGCAGCAGCGCGAGCAAGAGCAGAACAGGCAGGGGACCGAGAGCAAGAGCAGAGCAGCAGCGCGAGCGAGAGCTAAAGCAGCAGCAGCTCCTACTGATGTGGACGTCGCTGCCGAGGGAGCGACGCCGTGGAGGAAGTGGCCGGCGACGTCGCCGTGGATGGAGCCGCGCCATGTCGGCTCGGGACCGAGCGCCGGCAGCACCGTGAGATCGAATCAAGAAGAAAATGCAGCGATTAGTGTACATCCTCTTTGGTGGCGCCGATTAGGCCGCAGCTTCATCCGAGGAAATGGTGATGATGATGCTCTTCCGGTTGTGCAGGTGAAGACGACGGTGTGGGAATGGAGGTGGCACAAAAGACGAGGGGAACGCCGGGGCAGCTCCTTTGAGGTGGAGGACGGGGTGGCTGAACCGGCGGGACGATGAGATCAACGACGGATCCTCATCCAGTACGGTGGATGAGGGACGTCGGCGTGTTGCTGTGGACGACGTCGTCGGGGAAGAGGCTCCGGCTCGGTGGCGGACGGAGCAGAGTGTGGGGTTTCTTCGCGGGTTTTCGCGGCCTCAGTGTATGAATGGGTGGGCGGATGGGATGGCAGTGGGGAACCATGGCTTAGAGACGCGCTTGTCCGAAATGTGGGGTAAGTTACAAAAGTACCCCCCACCGATTTGAGGCGGTTCTTTCAGTTCAGGGGTACCACGGGCATTTCGCGTGTCGGGATTTCATAGGAGGTGGGAGTTTTCAAACGCATTGTAATTTCGGAATAGCAAGGCGCGGGTTGAGATGCAGGGAGTTGTCGGAGCACAACGAGACAAAGATATATCTTAAATATTTCGGGCTAACAAGGCGCGGGTTGAAATTTCCGGACAAGCCTAACATGTACTGTACCAAATCAATGCGCACTACAAATGTCATTCAAGACTTTGAATTCATGTTATGTTCAATTAAAAATTTCGCTACGTGTATAATGCATGCAACCTACTACTCAAATGAACGTTTTAGTGCATTCCAAACGTATATACTACCACTTCAATATGAACTAAATTTGAATAAGATCTACAGTAATGATTGTTGTGAAGTCAAAGCATTTGAATTCGTTTCTCTGTTTTAATAAGATCTACAATCATCATTATTGTCAAGTTAAACCATCGTTTGTGTATTATCTTCACAACACACCACATGATTAGTCTCGAGTTACATATGAACTATGTGTACTATATGAATTCGAACTAGATTTTTTGAATCCACTTTATTTTGATTTCAAATCACATTAAATTTCTAGCTCTAGCTAGATCTTCATAATCTAAACCATGTCTCATATGTATAATGTGTTTATCACATTATGTATGGTGCCCCGCCCCCTACGCCTACAAGTATTTATATGTGAGTTGCAAACACCACACTTTACCACAAATTCAAATAAAATGTGAGAATGTTCGATATATAGTATTGTTTAGATTGCTCGATAATTAGTTGTAAGCTGCAAACGTCGCACATTATCAGAAATTCAAATAAAATGCGAGATTGTTTGATGTATAGTATGGTTTAGATTGTTCGGCATTTAGCTGTGAGTTGCAAACGCCATGCATTATCACATTATGGTATAACATGTGCACATCACGTGTATCACCGCTATATTCATGCATGCAATGTTTAAAACACTATGATCTCCTATTCAAATATATGAATCCGCTTCCATATCAAATTATGATCTTCGTTAGTCTCTTACACCCACACAATCCTCTAGCCTTTGTAGCTACCACTAACTTTCTCTCGTGCATGCACACGCCCTCCTCGCCCTCCTCCCTCGGCATTCTATCCACCGGGCACATTCATTTTTTTCTTTAAGTCGTTCTCCCAGAGTCTCCACAACTCCTTTCCGACACACACCGATCGATAAACCTCTCTAGCGATGCATGCCTACAGCATACACACACAACATCAATCTCCTCCTTTATGTGTCCTTGCCTCGTGTCTCTCATATGGTCAGACACACGTGTAAACTCTCGCCCCTCTTTTCATCGATCTCACAACCGCACACTCCTCCCCCTATCTAGCTAGTAGTTGGGCCTCTCGCACCACCTCCTAGCTCCATTCTCTCTGTCTATCCGTCTCGCTTTGCCTTATTTGCCTCTAACAAATGGACGTACACTGACCGATCTCTCGCTATACATATAGCCAACTAGGTCCTTATAACTCGTTTTTACCCACACATCGATCGATCTACCTCATTAGTTGTGTCTCTCCCTTTCCTCCGAGAAACAACAATTGATCTACCGATCTAGTTAGGTTTGCTTAGCAAACACATGGTTCCCCTTCATCATCAATGGATGCGTCCCGACGGATCTATCACGCATGAGCACACACGTAAACACATCCCCACTCTTATGGATAACATTGCAGTTCCACCCTCGGTTTGTCTAGTAGGCCTCTCCCAACATCCCGAGAAGCAACTCCATCACCCATCCAACACTCTACCCCTCTCCTCCCTCTCCCTCCCTCTCTCTCTCTCTCTCTCTCTGTCCCATCATATTTCCCGTCCTTGATTATGTATGGATGTCGACCGATCTCCCTCAAGACATAGCTGGGTCTCTCCTTCTCAACACATATACTGAGTCGTTCTACCTCTATAGTTAGGCCTCTGCCTACCCCTCCCCACCCCTCCCCCCCACACACCGATTCATCAAGCGCTCTAGTCATGTCTCCCCGCCACACACAAACTTGACATGTGCCCTCTAACATTCCGTAGGCCACCGCCCAATATCTTTGACTTGCACACACACACACACACACACACACACACACACACACACACACACACACACACACACACACACACACACACACAATTCGATGGCTCTCTTCATCGATCTCGCACCCACCCACTTGATCCTCTCTTGACTCTATCGATAGCTATGACCCTCCCACTCTTCTCGTGGATTGCCCGACCCTCTATGTATGATATGGATAGGCCTCCATTTCACACACATTGCATGCAAAATTTTGTTTGGGATGTCATTGACACATATTCCCAGAAATAATTCATGAAATCAACCCCCACCCCACCCCCACCCCCACCACAAAACAAAAAACACTCATGAACGCGGTTTGTATCTCTCACACACACCCACGTAGGTGGGGGACGTGCACGAAGAGAAGAGGTGCATGCACAGCGCACGTAATCCCGTCTCTTTCCCAACCACACCCGGGCGGGTACACGGTGGATCTCATTTCTGTACGAAAAAGGCAGCCCACGTGGTAATTTGGCACGTATACGGGTTGTCTACTTGGTGGAGGGAGGATCGTCTACCACGGGTGAACAAACAAATTGTGACTTGACGCGTTATGTTAAATTAAAAAAAGAGGCAAATCATGTGGGGCCTACCTTAGAGGCAAGGCTCTATACACTGGAGTACTTTTGATGTGTCCCGTCAACTCGCATAACAAGGAGAAGCTTGCTTAGTATGCCGTCTGCCCCGCCCACAGGTGCGGTGGCTCGCAGGATGAGGTGAAGCTTGCTCCTCCCTACATATCATGCTGTGGGCTCGCAGGACGAGGAGAAAATTTTACTACTCCCTCCCTTTACTCCTCGTCCCTACTACCTTGGTTATAGAGATTATATCATATTGTTTGGAATATATATGTTCTTTAGTAGATTTCAATGTGAACTACTAGTACATACTCCAAACGCTGATGTATATAGATGTATTTTAGAGTGTACATTCACTCATTTTGCTCTGTATGTAGTATCACTTTTCCTCGCCCCTCAACCCTCGCCCACGTGGTGGACGTGCAGCAATTCATTCGGTCTCATATAGCCGGAACGATATATACTGCACTACCATTAATGCTCGACTTCCCGAAGAGGCGAAGAGCCAATCGCAAGGTTAATATTTTGGAGATGCCAAGCGCAAGGTTAGTAGGTGCCGCGTGATTTATAAATAATTTTTTTCTTCAATGGCACGTACGCAATATGATAGGTTCATATGGAGAGAAAAGGAAACCGCTCCACTATATACATAGTCAGGACGGGCCAGCCTACACGGTTGCTTGCTGGGGTTGCTCTCTTCACACTCTCTCACACAAAACGACTGTGGCCACATCTCTAACATCCCGGCGGATCACGTCCGCTTGGGGAAGGGGTGGATGCTTAGTGTAGATGCGGTGGCCGCCGCCGACGGCGAAAACCCACTGTCGGCACGTCCCGATCAGGGGTCCCCGCCGTTCTCTCTCACAAAGCCGGTGAGGTTGCCTTCGTCCCTTGCTCACTTTGCCGCACGACGTGGGCGGTTGCCGCCTCCGCCTCCCTCCTCAAGGTTGAGCTCGTCCCTCGGTACAACTCCCTTACAGCCGGCTTGCACCATCGCTCCAGCTGCCCACATCACTCCTGTGGATATTTCTCTACTTCTTTGCCCCGCACATACCGATACCTCTCTGGCTTCTATGTATCTGTATTTGTGATGAGTTTATGTCTCATCAACTAGTCCTAGTAATCTTATTCTAATCACGCTTCTTCAATTTCTTTGCCACAGGGATGCTCATATCGATTTTGGTGAAACTGCACAAAATGATCCGATGGTCAAAATGTTGCAAACTTCATTTATTAGGAAGCTCGAGCGTTGCCGCAAATTGAAGCCTGGTCGGGGTTCACGGTTCAAGGGCTAGGGACTGCATGGATCATTTTTTCTTTAGCTACCTCTGTTCCAAAATAAGTGTCAACTTTAGTAGTAGTACAACTTTGTACTAAAGTTTGGACAAAGTTGAGACACTTATTTTGGAACGGAGGAGTACATATTTGCTATGATCATCAATCATTGAGATGCAATAGCATGCATGTTAGTCTCCTTTGTATTTGATGAAATGTTGCAGCGGGCAACCTTGGGCGCAAGATACATGTCACGGAGCTGGAAGCTTCATAGCATTGTACAAATTTATCTCATTGATAAATTACAAGACGTACTAGTAC
The DNA here is from genome assembly GCA_021605205.1 of Aegilops longissima. Taxonomy (NCBI): domain Eukaryota; kingdom Viridiplantae; phylum Streptophyta; class Magnoliopsida; order Poales; family Poaceae; genus Aegilops; species Aegilops longissima. The sequence goes on from CM038678.1 coordinate 312,217,577, forward strand.
TATACTAGTACTTCCTCCATTCCTAAATATAAGTCTTTGTTGAGATTTCACCATTAACCACATGCGGATGTATATAGATGCATTTTAAGTGTAGATTCATTCATTTTGTTCCGTATGTAGTTCACCTAGTGGAATCTCTACATAGACTTATCTACTAGTAATAGCTAGCCCCCACTACTAGGAATTCTCTATCCTCTCCTTGAGCCACATCATCAAAATTGACGTAGCCGTTAGATGAAGTAATTCAGTCATAATAGCTGTCTGATCTAGACGTTGAGAGGCTCCGCACTAAGCCACATGCAAGCATGCAGAAATACCGTGGCACATGCATGTGAGTGGGTTTTAAATCACATCAACATGTCTGCATGCAAGCATGCACCGGTAGCATGCATGTAAGTGAGCTTTTAAGTCCCATTAACATGTCAAAAAGAAAAATATAATCCCATTATTCAGTAGGAGTTGGCTGATCTTTTTTCCTTACGTGGGATGATCTAAATGATGATGGGAGTTTATTTAGTTTGGCTACCACATTTGTCATCCGGTTATAGATCTTTTTTAGTTCTATGAAGTCGATAATTTTGCGCAGAGAGATATACCGCTGTTCCGCGGCAACGCGCGGGGACTCATCTAGTAATATTTAGGAACGGAGGGAGTACTATGTAAAGAGTTAGGTGTCGCGCGGTGATAGTGTGAGGTGGGCCATGTAATCACTGAGCCTGCGTGTTTTCACTGCTCTTGCACTCCTCCGCTGTAAGAATGGAGAAAATTGTAATCTACTACCTCCTTTCGCCGAAAGCGTGGGACATCCAGCAGTCCTACCACCTCAGTAATAAAGACCAATGAGTCGTCAAATTACATAGACCCAGCAGTAAGTTGGACGGACGAAGCAACCATCACTCTTGCACCAATGAGAGGTCGCACCCGCTCTGCCAGGGCATGAATGCGTCACCAATTCTTTGGAGCGGCGTTGACTGTTTTGGGCGAGAAGCGCGCGCGGGCGATGGAGGGGCTTTGGGTGGGCCAGGCTGGTGAGGAGCAGGCGTGGCAGCTGTCCGCATGTCCCTACCGGACACGCCCGGAAACGAGAGGATGCACCGACTCTCGCGGCTAAAATTGTACACTACACACCATATCTCTGTAGGAGTAGGTCGATCTGTCGCACTCTCTAACACACACATTCTGTTAAACACACACACGCACACGCACGCACCTTGGTCCCATTGCACCTTCTAACGTGACTTATTACACCTAGACGGAGGGAGTAGTAAGTATACGAGATACGGTGCCACACTGACTTAAGTGGAATACAAGTGCCCAAAATTTGTGTGCATGTTATAATAAGGATTCACTTAAAATAGTACGTGAGCGAACAGAGGGATCAATTGGACAGTGTTCCCGAGCAGTAGCGAGATGTGTGAGGTAGTAAGATACACCACTTGCGCTTTTAATTTTTCTTATTAATTTGTTTGTTTCACCCTCTGACTGGTGGGACCGAACGTACTACGTGGAGAGAGGTAAGGTGACTAAGGCTGCATTATTTCTACACCACTGTGGATAGTCTTAGCACCAAAGCCACATGACACGATTATGATTGAAATCCTAATGACTGCCACACACACACACACAAAATAACACGGCATGCCTGTCACACGAATGCAGGAATGTACAAAAGGTTATTTTCCTCTCGTCGGACATAACGGGAGGGTTGTGTAGCTGGTTAGCCTGTTCGCTCATCAAAATTGAGGTCTCGGGTTCGATAACTACACTTTAACATAATTTTTGCCAGGAGTATTCTTTAACTGGTCAAAATGTTTCCTAGGGTTTGCACGCTTCACACTCTCTCTCCAGTATATATATACACGCTGGAGCCTCAGCGCTTGTAGTTGCTCTCTTCACACTCTCTCGCCTCTCCGCTAGAGCCTCGGCTTGTAGTTGCTCTCTTCACACTCTCTCGCCTCTCTAGATCTAAACAAGACTTCGTTGGCCTCTCTCTCCCTCACTCGCTGCTCAAAGAGCCGCAGAATCCGTCCACGGGAAGGAAGGAGGCTTAACGCTGCCGCCGTCGTGAGGGAGGAATCCATTACAGTGCTGCTGTTCACTTTCCACCCAGCGGCGGCGCGGGAGGGCCTCCGACCCTTCTTCTTCGCAGCCGTCCCGTCGCCCACCGAACCACGCCCCAAGAACCTTAAGGTATATTTTACTTACTCCACATGCATTGCTCTAGCTGCATGTATACCATGAATCTAGGACGTGGTTCAAAGAGGAAAGGAGTGGGAGAAAGTAGTGGGAAAAGTTGTATATAGCATGAATCTAGGACGTGGTTCAAAGAGGAAATGAAGGGGGAAAGTTGTATAGCATGAATCTAGGACGTGGTTCAAAGAGGAAAGGAATGGGGGAAAGTAGTGGGGAAAGTTGTATCGCATAAATCTAGGGGCGTGGTTCAAAGAGGAAAGGAAGGGCGAAAGTACTAGTTCAAAAAGGAAATGAAGGGACAAGGCTGTAGAGTTTGAGCAGGCTAGATTTGTTTGCGCTCACATAGGGAAAGGTGTCTAAAGATAACAAAACTGGGACCAACACAAATATGCTCCTTGGTTGTTTGTTCTTTGTTGCAATAGATCTGCATGACCACAAGACATCGGTAGATGCACATGGTGCTGGTGCGTCCCACCGTCCCCTGCAACTCATTAGCTGTTGTTAATCTAAGGCCTGTTTGGTTAAAACTCCTAGTCCCTACCTGCTTGGTTCGTGGACTAAACATGGACTAGAGGTTATTAAATGACATGATAAAAGACCATGTTACCCCTAGTAATGAACTAATAGAAACAAGGTGCGATGCGTGGCAGGGGCAATCTGTTGGAAAAGTCCCAAAAGACTCCCTCGGGTCTTCTTTCTTTAGTCCCAAATGCCCACTTTTAGTCCCGAAAAGTCCCTCCTGTTTGGTTTAGATGTGACTGACACGGAGTTTTTTTAGTCCCTACACGAAAATGTCCCTGTAAACAAACACCCTCTAATAATGCCGCTGGAAAATTGATGTAATGCCACAGTTAAAAGAAAATTACATGTTTAACGAATTTTATTATTAATATAATCTCTATGTTAATATTAATCAATTCCACCGTTTGAGAAATGCTACTGTCTTGCTTTCTTTCCCATTTAGATAAGGTAGATGCTTCTTTTTGTTGGCTTCTGTGTCATCCACCAATATTGACCACTAATTGTTTGCTTTGCACCTCTGTGTAAACAGGGTTATCTACTTCACCTCGTTTCCATTGTGACCTTTTGTTGCACTGCAGAAAACACTTTTGTTTTAAGAGTGTTTTGTGCAGTTCAACCAAAATGTCACACCGACAACGTTGCTTGATTGCTTGATCTTAGTGGAACTGCACAAGAGGAGATCTTACTTCCTATCCGTTAAGGCGAATTTGGTTCAAATCTTCTTCTTGTGAGTTGTTGGAATTCCGCATCATGAGAGGTCAGTACTAGCCTTCTTTCACATGATTCTGCAATGTGCTTTCATATGTTGTGCTACTTGTACGATAATGTTGCTTGATTTTAGTGAACTGCACAAATGGAGACAAGACTTCCAATCAGATGTGCACCTAATATCCCATTGAGGTAAGATAAGGATATTTCACAACCGCCGCCTGTATTTTGCCACTTTCATCGAAAATTAAGTTTAGTACTATACTTTTCTCCCTAATTGACATGCCAAATCTTACATTGAAGGCGAAGCTTGTCTCATTATTGAACCAAGTGATGAAGGGAAGAACAAGCGGAAGAAAACAAAATCAACTCCGATCTTGTAATGAAAGCTTTGGAACTATGATGACACAAGTAATGATATAGTTTTGCATCTTAATTTATTGCTCTGGCTAGAACGAGCAATTGTTTTGCCTCTGATTTGATGCCATACGTAATTATCTCTACTTGTGCAAACAGGGATCTTCTTTGAAGATACCATATAATTTAGTGGAACTGCACAAGAAGATGTTGGAAACATTAAACTAATTGAGGAGTATATAGTAAGCATGGCCACCCCCGTAGATAGCAACAGATGGTTCCAGAGAAGTGCTTCATCTGTATGCTCTACACAATCAGCCTCCTGACAAATGTTGGTACTCACCCACTAATTTCATCCATATGATTGAGCTTTGTCATCTCTATTGGTGTTGTGCTACTGTTTAGATACTGTCATGAAAAAGTGGTATTGTCCTTGAGAAGTGCTTCATCTCTGCTGTTTTAAATATTTCCTTCCCTTTTTGCTAGCAAACAGGGATCATCTTCCTCTGAAGAAGAATATGGAGTACGTGAAGTGACTAGTTCCGATTTTGCCCGGATGAAGAAGCCCTGTCTATCTTCTCATCAGAAGGAGCAGTTGGAGGATGGTTACATTACTCCCCACAAGACCAAACTAACTTCAGCTCAGAAGGACTGACAAATGTCCATTTTTTTGCTGTGATGCACGAGTACAATGTTGTTCTAGGATTCTTTCTGGTGAGTTCCATTTTTCTAAAAGGGTGCTCTACATGGACCATGTATGTGCCTGTTGAAACTATCAATTCATAGTGCAGTTTGCTTTATACTAATCACTTTTTTGTATTTGTGCAAACAGGGGTGCTCAGCTTGATTTCAACGGGAACTGGACAAAATGTTCATGAATACATCGAATCATTCATTTCCACCACAAGAAAGGAGGTGCCCATAAGTTCAAGGCGTTGCAACATATAAGGCGAAATCATACAAGCTACTGCGAATTTGGTTGATTTTGGTGGAACCGCACAAAAGAATAGCTGGTTTATTTAGCACGAGGTGCCATGTCAATGTCCGAACTGAGGGCAAACCCTGCCCATTCCACAATCATAGGCATTTGATATTTTGGAATGGGACAACCTTGTCAAATTTTGCTCATTGATTTTAGAAAGATATCGTTTGATATTTTCGAATGGGGCGCCCTTTTTGTCAAAGAAGGCGATTAATTTTTCTTTATTGTTTAGTTGTGAAGTAAATATTGCCTCTGACATGTGAGTCGCTAAGATGCATAATCATCGATTGTTTTGAATGTTCTCTATGAATTGCCAGGCCTGTGTGTTTGATTGCAATGTACAGAAACGCTAAAAAGCTAATCAAACTCTTTGTACTCCTTCTGTTCCTTTTTACTTCGCACATTGTGAAAGTGCATGCTTTTTTGTATAAGATTGGTCAAAGTAGAGATACTTTGACTGCAGACAAAACTTGTATGCAGACTAGAAAGGACCGGATGGAGTACATGTGAAACTGCTGCAAACGTGGTGATCACCCTGGGAATAATGCTAGTATGTATTGTTTTGCATGTTCATCCAATGCCAGTGATACAGGAATTCGAACTATTGGAAATAAATTCATACATACACGGTCGAATTTCATATAAACATGCCAGATTTCATTACATTTCACACATTCTTCAACTAAAAAGGGGTGTTTGTGGCTGCATGCATCTCCTAGATGTAGAGGCCGGGGGTCATCCTCCTTTTTGAAAAAAAAACTAAAAAGGGGTGCGCTGGAGGTATAATTAATTAACCGGCTACCCACTGTGTCCCAGCCGAGCGAGCAGAAAGCTTGATGACTTAGCTGCAGTGCGAGTTGCGTAATCGACATGTGGCCTGTTGGGCCCACGTGTCAGTCAGCCAACTGCACCAGCAGTTAAGTAGAAGCAGCGATCTTCTCCAGCGCAGCTCTCATACTCCACGTCGCCGCCAAGAAGCTAACCGGCCGTCAACGGTCAACCTGCCTAGCTTGGCTTCAACCGGACGGTAGTAGCGGTGGCCTTACTTGGACCCGAGCGGCGGCGACCTACCGTGTTCTACTCTTCCTCGTTTTCTGTGTGGCGCAGCCTCGTTGGCAGCGGGGCGGGGCCTCGGTGGAGCCGGTGATGTCCTCTGTCTCGTTGCCGGCGGGTGGCGTCTCAGCGGAGCAGTGGAAATCCTCCCCCACGTTGATGGCAGGGTGGGGCCTCGGCTGAGCCGGCGATGTCCTTTGCCTCATTGTTGGTGGGGCGGGGCCTCGGCGGAGCCGGCGGTGTCCTCTGCCTCGTTGTTGGCGCCGCGGGGCCTCGGCGGAGCAGGGCATCGTCGACGCCAGCGGAGCGGGGACTCGTCGGAGCCGGCATTGTCCTCTGCCTCGTCCTCGGTCTCGCCAAACAGCGCCTCGCCCGCTACATCGCCCTCTTTGCTAGCCTCTTTGTAGGCGGCCGCAGCCTCCGCCACGCGCATCCGGTACCGCCAGCGCTCGAGGCGGCCCTTGCAGGCGGAGCGGTACGAGTCGAGCAGCGCCTCCTGCTCCGCCCGCTCCGCGGCGATCTGCTCCTTCGCCTGCAGGTGCTCCTGGAGGAGATGGTGGTTGTAGGCGGCATCGGCCTGCGCCTCCCAGAATTGCTCCTCACGCATCGGCCTCACCCTGTCCATATATTGGGCAGGGGCCTCACCGATGGTCATGGTGCAATGCATCAGCGAGGATGGCGCGGAGGAGGGGGTTGGCGCCGGATCATCGACTACCATGTTCTCCATTAGGACGTCGTCGTCCTCCGGCTGCCTGCCGGCCAGCCGGTCGGCAGCAATGGCTGCCATCTCCTTGTGGTCCGTCGTCCGCCCGTCCCGAAGAGCGCTGGAGCGCGAGGAAGCCATGGTGGGCAATAGTGGTGTAGACAGGAGAAAGGGAACGGATGCGGATGACTACAACTATGGCCGGCGTAGCAGTTTATATAGAAATGGTGGGCGGGCGGAGGGACGGACGTGTGTGTAGCGACCAGACCTCAAACAGTCTGATCTCTGTGCTCAGGTGTCATCCTGGATCAAGATGTCGACACCACACAAGATTTGAAGGATTTATAACAGAGTAGCAATCACACACTTATTACATCGAATGTCTCAAAAGAGAACTTATTAAAATAAATATGGCTTAAGGCCAACTAATAACGATAACAGCGGAAGACTTGGAAGATAAGCGAGTCCATCAACTCCAACGGCATCACTGAGTATAGAACCACGACCTAAAAGCACCTTACTCGTCGTCTGAAAAATCTGCAACATGAAACGTTGCAGCCAAAAACGGTCAAGACATGGAATATGCTGGCAATGTAACACATAGAGTAATGAAAGAATAAGCTATACTACATGCATATATGGCTGGTGGAAAGCTCTATGGTTACAGTTTTTGCGAAAAGCCAATTTTTCCCTACTGCAAAGGAATACATTTTATTTAACTATCATGGTGGTTGTTAAACACTGAGAATGGTTGATAGCATCCTCAATCCCAATTAAAATAATCATCATTAAAACCCAACAAAATTAATTAAAGTAACATGAAGATATTCACATGATATCCAAGTACTAGATACTCAAAACGTCCATAACCGGGGACACGGCTAACCATGATTAGTTTATACACTCTGCAGAGGTTTACACACTTTTCCCCACAAGACTCGATCGCCTCCGTTGGATTTCTCGCACTACATGATGTTTGAGAAACGGATGACCGAGACACAGTCTTTCAGAAGCGCTAGCACCTTACGAAGGGTAGACCGGTACACCTACTTTCCCCTACATCTGCTAGTCTACCTGTAAGAGTTCGCACAACTTAATCAACTATGCCAGAGCCCATAATGGCTTGTGGCTGCACACGGAAATTTCTAGTATGAATAATCTCATGATCCCTTTGGGCCTGGGTGGCGGTCCAAAAAAAACAGGCAAGTCCTGGAATAACCAGGTACCTCAATCCACCCAGATGTGTATTAATGTTGACACCTTAAATAAACATTAATTAACAATCTCACATCTGTCATGGAAAATCACTCACCCAATCCACGTCTACTTGCATAGCATGGCAAAATAAGCAAACGTAGAAGTAGCTCCCAAGGGTTTGATAATAAAATAGGTAATAGGTAGTACCTCAATCTACTTCCCATCCCACAATTTAATTAGATCCTAATCATGCAATGTTTGAGGATTGATCTAATGCAATAAAACTTGGTATTAGAAAAGGTATGATCAAAGTGTTACTTGTCTTGCTGATGATCCGTGAAACCTAGAGATTCGAAGTAACTGGCGGCGCACTCCGGGTATTCTATCGCAGACAAACAAACAAGCATACAATAAGTACTCATCTAATGCACAGGTAAATCTCAAATAAAAGATCTAACCAGAAATTTCAACTTAAGAACTCCGGTTTGCAAAAAGAATAAAATCAAACGAAGCAACAAAAGTCAAACGGCGAAAGAAAACAGCTTCGTCTTACTAATCTGGATCTAATTCAACTTTTACAGAAGAAAAAACTTTCTTAAGTTGGTTATTCGGAAAGAGGGTTTCTAGACGAAACTCCCGGCGCTTGAATCGCCTGATTTCGATAAACGAACGAAAAGTTATACTAAAACGAAAATCGGATTAGAAATCGCGATCAGAAAAATCGTGGATTAAATCCATGAAAAAGAAAAACGACGAACAGGTTAACGAACGAACGTTCTTTAACTAGAGCGAAAAGTTATACTAAAACGAACGAACGAGCGAAAGCTCGCTATTTAACCGAACCGGGGAAAAAACAGATCTATATAGAAAAACGGAAAGTAAAAAAAACCGGCGAAAAACCGATGGAAAAACCGAACAGTTTTCGAGGAAAACTGGCGGCGCGGATTTCGAGGCAACCTCGGCGCGGCGGCGGCGGCTCGGCGGCGGGCGGCGGCGACGGCGGCTGGGCGGCGGCGCGGCGGCGGCGGCATGGCAAGCGGCAAGGCGGCGGCGGTAGGGTTCGGGCGCTGGCTCGGCTGGGCTGGCTCCCCGGCTTATAAAGCTGCGGCCGAGTCCTGATCGGACACGGCCCATAGGTCGGTTCTTTTTTTTAAATAATTCCGCGCAGAAAAACAAACGAAAGAAATACTAAACTGACTCCAAAAATCCCAAAATAAATTTTCCCCGGCTTCTAAAATCAAGCCGGACTAGATGAACATTTATTTGGGGCCTAAATGCAATTTTGAAAAATGCACATTTTTCCTAAATTCAAATAAAATAGCGAAAAACTCCAGAATAAAATCTTATTTGATTTTATTATTAAATCCTCAATATTTCTTTATTTTGGGAAAGTCATTTTATTCCCTCTCTCATATTTTTGTAATAGAAAATAATTGATGACAAAATAATTAAAATCAAATGATCCTATTTTTAAAATTTGAGAAAAACTCAAATATGAAAATAACGAAATCCCCAACTCTCTCCGTGGGTCCTTGAGTTGCGTAGAATTTCTAGGATCAAAACCCAAGGCAAATAAAATATGATATGCATTGATGATCTAATGTATAACATTCCAAATTGAAAATTTGGGATGTTACAAACCTACCCCCCTTAAGATGAGTCCCGCCCTCGAGATTCGGGTTGGCTAGAAAATAGGTGAGGGTGGTCCTTTAGCAAATCTTCCTCTCGCTCCCAGGTGGCTTCATCTTCGGTGTGGTGGCTCCAGTAAAGTTTGCAAAACTTGATAACCATGCTGCGGGTAACTCGACTGGCAACCTCGAGAATCTTAACTGGTTTCTCCTCATAGGTCAAATCGTTATTCAACTGAATCGCTTCCAATGGCACTGTATCCCTTAGTGGTATTTCATCCGCATGGCACTTCTTTAACTGGGAAACGTGGAATACATCATGAACTCCTGACAATTCTTCAGGAAATTCCAACTTGTAGGCCACGTCTCCCATACGTTCCAAAACACGATATGGTCCTAAAAAACGTGGTGCTAACTTTCCCTTAACTCCAAAACGCTTAATTCCTCGTAGTGGAGATACTCGAAGATAAACTCGGTCTCCAACTTCGTAAACTGTCTCCTTGTGTTTTGAATCCGCATAATTCTTCTGCCTGGACTGGGATACCTTGAGCCTATCGCGAATCAACTTCACTTTTCGTTCAGACTCCTTAATCAAATCCGGTCCGGACAACTGGCGGTCTCCAACTTCATCCCACAACAACGGGGTCCTGCACCTCCTTCCGTACAAGGCTTTGAAAGGGGCCATTTTCAAACTAGATTGATAACTGTTGTTGTAAGAGAATTCCGCATATGGCAAATTGTCGTCCCTACTAGATCCATAATCTAGTGCACAAGCTCTCAGCATATCCTCCAAAATCTGATTGACTCTCTCGGTCTGTCCATCTGTCTGCGGATGGAAAGCTGTGCTAAACTCTAGCCTGGTACCCAAAGTTTCATTCAACTGCTTCCAGAACTTTGAGGTGAATTGGGTTCCTCTATCAGATACGATACTCCTCGGAACTCCATGTAAACATACAATCCTGGTCATGTATATCTTCGCCAACTTAGCACTAGTGTAAGTGGTCTTTACCGGGATGAAATGAGCTACCTTCGTCAACCGATCCACTACAACCCAAATTGAGTCATAGCCGGAACGAGTCCTGGGTAATCCCGTGATAAAATCCATGCCTAGTTTATCCCATTTCCATTCGGGTATCGGCAATGGATGTAAGAATCCTGCTGGCTTCTGATGCTCTGCCTTTACGCTCTGACATACATCACAAACTGCTACATATTCCGCAATATCTTTCTTCATTCCGGTCCACCAGAAAGTATTCTTCAAATCCAAATACATCTTGGTATTTCCTAGGTGAATCGAATATGGTGAATCATGTACCTCTTGCAAAATCAACTTCCTGATCTCCGGGTCACTGGCCACATAAACACGATCTTCAAACCATAGGGTGTCATGCTCATCCTCACGAAATCCCTTAGCTTTTCCTTCGCTCATTTTCTCCTTTATAGAGGCAATCTCTTTTGTCAGTCTTCTGAGCTTCTCTGATTCTATCCATCAAGGTTGACTGAATCTCCAATGCTGCTACATAGCCTCTCGAAACTATTTCCAACCATAGCTCACGAAGATCCTCGGCTAACTCCTTTGGTATTTCTCAAATCATTAGTGTATTGACATGGCTCTTACGGCTCAATGCGTCAGCTACTACATTAGCCTTTCCGGGATGGTAATGCAATCTCATATCATAATCCTTGATGAGCTCTAACCATCTCCTTTGTCTGAGGTTTAACTCCTTCTGCGTGAAAATGTACTTCAAACTCTTGTGATCCGTACACCTCACAATGATTTCCAATGAGGAAATGCCTCCATGTTTTCAATGCATGCACTACGGCTGCTAACTCCAAATCATGCGTGGCATAATTCAATTCGTGAGGTTTCAGTTGTCGTGAAGCATACGAAACAACTCTTCCCTCCTGCATGAGCACTGCTCCAAGTCCTCGACATGAAGCATCGCAATACACCTCATAATCTTTAGTCTGGTCTGGCAAAATCAACACTGGTGAGGTAACCAAACGTTTCTTCAACTCCTGGAAACTAGCCTCACACTCCCCAGTCCATATGAACTTGGTATCTTTCTTCAGCAACTCCGTCATAGGATTTGCAATCTTTGATAAGTTCTCAATAAATCTCCGGTAGTATCCTGCAAGTCCAAGGAAACTTCGGATCTCTCCAACTGTTGTTGGTGCTTCCCAATTGGTCACTGTGATAACCTTTGTGGGGTCAACCGCTATTCCTTCTCCAGATATAACGTGTCCGAGGAACCCTACTTCCTTCAACCAAAACTCACATTTGCTGAACTTGGCATATAACTGATGTTCTCTGAGCTTCTCCAGTACCAATCGCAAATGTTCCTTATGTTCCTCTTCATTCTTCGAGTAAACCAAAATATCATCAATGAACACTACGACGAACTTATCCAAAAACTCCATAAACACCTTGTTCATCATATTCATAAAATAGGCAGGTGCGTTAGTCAGACCAAATGACATAACGGTATACTCATACGGTCCATACCTTGTGGTGAATGCTGTCTTAGGTATATCCTGCTCTCAAATCTTCAACTGATGGTATCCTGATCGTAAATCGATTTTGGAAAACACTTTAGCTCCTTGCAACCGATCAAACAGATCATTGATCATTGGTAGTGGGTACTTGTTCTTGATCGTTACTTCATTCAATCCATGATAATCAACAACCATCCTTAACGATCCATCCTTCTTTTCCACTAGAAGTACAGGTGATCCCCAAGGCGAAGAACTTGGGCGAATGTAACCTTTATCCAATAACTCCTTAATCTGCTTCTTAATCTCGACCAAATCCTTTGCGGGCATCCTGTATGGTCGCCCGATATTAGCCTCATGCTCGCAAAAGCTCAATCAAAACTCAATATCCCGATCCGGTGGCATGCCTGGCAACTCTTCTGGAAATACGTCAGGGAAATCCTTTACCACTGGTACTTCCTCCTGCACAACTCCTGATAAGGAATTTACTTCCATCCTATATGGCACATGCCGGGATACATACTTGATCCTTCTTCCTTCTGGTGTCGTAAGCAAAATTGTCTTACTGGCGCAATCGATGTTTCCTCCATACATCGACAACCAATCCATACCAAGAATTACATCAAATCCTTGGGATTCCAGAGTAATTAAATCCGTTGGGAAAATATGCCTTCCTATACTTAATGGCACTTGAAAACATCTCTGACTGGCCATATACTCCACTCCTGGTGAGCTTACTAGCATAGGTGTTTTAAGAATCCTAGTGGGCAAGCTATACTTATCCACAAATCCCCTTGATATGTATGAATGCGATGCACCAGTATCAAAAAGAACGAGTGCAGTAAATGACTTAACCAAAAACTTACCTATTACTGCATCAGGCTGAGCTTCAACCTCCTCCACGCTAACGTGGTTCACCTGTCCCCTGTTGAAAGGGTTCGGCTTCTTTCTAGAGCTTCCATTGCCATTCTGGCCTTCAGGACATTCATTGGCATAATGTCCGGTCTTCTGACACTTAAAGCAAGTGATTTGGCTCAGGTCTTTCTTGGCTGGGGTGGTACGGTTCTGGCCGTTGCTTCCTCCATTCCCATTACCATTCTTGGGGCCATTATGGTTGTGTGAACTACCTCCTCCATGGGTATGCTGAAAATGAACTCCCGGTTTAGGGGTAAACGGGCTTCGTTGAGTTCCGTAATTGTACTTCCCCGTCCATACTTCCTCTTGCGGTTTTCAATCTGCTGCTGCTTCCCCTGAATCATAAGAGCACGATTTACCAACTCCTGGTAGTTATTGAAGCTTGCGACCATCAACTTCATACTCAGCTCGTCGTTCACCCTTCCAAACTTCTCTGTTTAGTCTGCATCCGTAGCAACGCTATCCGGGGCATAACGTGCTAGCTTACTAAAGTCATCCACATCTTGCCAACCGTCTGGTCCTCCTTGGCGCAACTTGCGAAACTCACGCTTGTTCATGGCCATAGCTCCTCTTTGAAACATGGGCAGTCGGAAAGCTTGTTGAAACCGACCCATGTGACGGTGTCTCTGTGGTAAGTGGCTGTAAAATTCTCCCACCATGCTGTTGCGGGTCCTTCAAGCTGATGTGCGGCAAATTTCACCTTTTCCCCTTTTGTACATCCTGCAGTGGTCAACTCCCTCCCTATCTTACGGAGCCAATCATCTGCCACTATTGGCTTGGTGCTACTGGAAAACACCTGCGGATTCAGCCTAAGAAAAAGAGTTAAATGATCAACAGGTGGTGGTGGTGGTGGGTTGTTGTTGTTGTTCTGGTTCTGGACTAGCAACTGCATCAACGCATTCTGCTGCTGGATCAACTGAGTGAGCTCCGGTGGGAAAGCAAATCCATTGTCACGTCTCGGAGGCATCTGAGGGTTTGTAGAAAAGACGAGAGTTAAGAATAGAATGAGGTATAAAGATAAAACACTACCCAAATGCACATGAGACAAAAGCACACAAAATCACTTCATTCAATCAAGCAAAAGCATACAAACGGTCTAGAACTATAGCAAAAGTGCGTGGACTATGCTATGTACATGGTGGAACACTACTACTGTTATGGTGGTCAACTAGAAAAACTGCTCCGATGAAGATTCCATGATATCCGCTCCAGCTTCATCAACATAGTCATCATCACTATCGTCGGGATCTGAGTCGGTGTCGTCGATGATGATATAATTATCCGGGCAAGTGGAATCGTCATCTTCTCTTTTGGGTGCTGAACCTCCCATGAATACTCCAATCTTCTCCTTAAGGTCGCTGCTCGTCTCACTAGAGCGATTTATCTCCTCCATGTAGTCTTCACGTGTAGCCTTGAGTTCTTCTTCTAGCTCCTTGTTCTTGGTCATGGCCTTCTGTAGATCCTCCATACCTGCGCACATCTGGTTCTCCTGGTGTGGGATGTGCTGGTTTAATTCCTGAATGTAAGCTGCGATTGATCTGTCCCTCCTGGTGCTGATCATCTCCCATTGCTCATCTCGGCGCCCACGAATCTGGTATATGGTATTCTTGAGATCATTGTGGTAAACTTTTCCAATTCGTCCCATGGCGATGTGGGCTGCCATACTCTTTCCTAGACTCCAAGTTGGTGCATCAAAGGAAAACTCTATGGGCTCCGTGGATCGGTGCAAATGTCCTGCTCGAATTTGAACTTGAATCATCCAAATACCCTCTTGGGTAAAGTGGCGTTGAAAGTCCCGTGAAGCTTGGTATTCCTATGTTCAGGTATCTAGTGACTTCCTTCAAGTGACATCCAGAGGGTGTATCTTCATCCGGTTGTGTGAACTTGTTCCTTGCATCCGCCATCCTAAAAGAATAGAAAAGATGAGGAGTCAGAAATGAGAAGAAAGAGTAGTGATCTGGGGCTTTAGCTTAGTGGCCGTGTCCTACAGTCAGCGTGTGCTCTGATACCATCTTTGTAGAGACCAGACTGAAATATCGATCTTCGTGCTCAGTGTCATCCCCGGATCAAGAATGCCGACACCACACAAGATTTGAAGGATTTATAACAGAGTAGCAATCACACACTTATTACATCGAATGTCTCAAAAGAGAAATTACTAAAATAAATATGGCTTAAGGACAACTAATAACGATAACAGCGGAAGACTTGGAAGATAAGCGAGTCCATCAACTCCAACGGCATCACCGAGTATAGAACCACGACCTAAAAGCACCTTACTGTCGTTCAAAAATCTGCAACATGAAACGTTGCAGCCAAAACGGTCAAGACATGGAATATGCCGCAATGTAACACATAGAGAGTAATGAAAGAATAAGCTATACTACATGCATATATGGCTGGTGGACAGCTCTATGGTTACAGCTTTTTGTAAAAGCCAATTTTTCCCTACGCAAAGGAATACATTTTATTTAACTATCATGGTGGTTGTTAAACATTGAGAATGGTTGACAAAGATCCTCAATCCCGATTAAAATAATCATCATTAAAACCCAACAAAATTAATTAAAGTAACATGATGAGATTCACATGATATCCAAGTACTAGATACTCAAAACGTCCATAACCGGGGACACAACTAACTATGATTAGTTTATACACTCTACGAGAGGTTTATGACTTTTCCCCACAAGACTCGATCGCCTCCGTTGGATTTCTCGCACTACATGATGTTTGAGAAGCGGATGACCGAGACACGCTCTTCGAAGCGCTTAGCACCTTACTAAGGGTAGACCGTACACCTACTTTCCCTACATCTGCTAGTCTACCCGTAAGAGTTCGCACAACTTAATCAACTATGCCAGAGCCCATAATGGCTTGTGGCTACACACGGAAGTTTCTAGTATGAATAATCTCATGATCCCTTTGGGCCTGGGTGGCGGTCCAAAAAAACAGGCAAGTCTTGGAATAACCAGGTACCTCAATCCACCCAGATGTGTATTAATGTTGCCACCTTAAATAAACTATTAATGAACAATCTCACATCTTTCATGGAAAATCACTCACCCAATCCACGTCTACTTGCATAGCATGGAAAAATAAGCAAACGTAGAAGTAGCTCCCAAGGGTTTGATAATAAAACAGGTAATAGGTACTACCTCAATCTACTTCCCATCCCACAATTTAATTAGATCCTAATCATGCAATGTTTGAGTATTGATCTAATGCAATAAAACTGGGTATTAGAAAAGGTATGATCAAAGTGTTACTTGCCTTGCTGATGATCCGTGAAACCTAGAGATTCGACGTAACAGGCGGCGCACTCCAGGTATTCTATGCAGACAAACAAACAAGCATACAATAAGTACTCATCTAATGCATAGGTAAATCTCAAATAAAAGATCTAACCATAAAGTTCAACTTAAGAACTCTGGTTTGCAAAAAAAAAAAAACAAATCAAACGAAGCAACGAAAGTCAAACGGCGAAAGAAAACAGCTTCGTTTTACTAATCTGGATCTAAGTCAACTTTTAGAGAAGCAAAAACTTGCTTAAGTAGGTTATTCGGAAAGAGGGTTTTGAGATTTAACTCCAGCGCTTGAATCGCTTTGATTACGATAAACGAGCGAAAAGTTATACTAAAACGAAAATCGGATCAGAAATCACGATCAGAAAAATCGCGGATTAAATCCGAGAAAAAGAAAAACGACGAACAGGTTAACGAACGAACGTTCGTTAACTAGATCTAAACGACGAACACGTTCGTTAAAACGAACGAACGAGCGAACGCTCGCTCTTTAACCGAACCGGGAAAAAAACATATCTAAATAAAAAAACATAAACTTAAAAAAACCGGCAAAAAACCGACTAAAAAACCGAACGGATTTCGAGGAAAACCGGTGGCACGGATTTCGAGGAAACCTCGGGCGGCGGGTCGTCAGCGGCGGCGGAGGCGGCTCGGGCGGCGGGTGGTGGCTCGGGCGTGTGGCGGCGGCGGGCATGGCGCAAGCGCGCGGCTAGGGTTCGGGCGCGCTGGCTCGGTCGGCTGGCTCCCCCCGGCTTATAAAGCCTGCCGGGCCGGAGTCCCGGTCGGACACGGCCCGTAGGTCGGTTTGTTTTTTTTAAATAATTCCGCGCAGAAAAACAAACGAAAGAAATACTAAACGGACTCCAAAAATCCCGAAATAAAATTTCCCCTGCTTCTAAAATCAAGCCGGACTAGATGAACATTTATTTGGGGCCTAAATGCAATTTTGAAAACGCACATTTTTCCTAAATTCAAATAAAATGGCGAAAAACTCCAAAATAAAATCTTATTCGATTTTATTATTAAATCGTCAATATTTATTTATTTTGGGAAAGTCATTTTATTCCCTCTCTCATATTTTTGTAATAGAAATAATTGATGACAAAATAATTAAAATCAAATGATCCTATTTTCAAAATTTGAGAAAAACACAAATATGAAAATAACGAAATCCCCAACTCTCTCCATGGGTCCTTGAGTTGCGTAGAATTTCTAGGATCAAAACCCAAGGCAAATAAAATATGATATGCATTGATGATCTAATGTATAACATTCCAAATTGAAAATTTGGGATGTTACAGTGTGGCGCCAGAGTAGCCGCCTCGGCAACCGCGTATCATTAATGTGTGCGGAAGATGGACGGACGGACGACACTTGTGTCGCTTGAAGCGAGCAATCGGCTGCACCGGAAGCAAAGCGGCCACAATACCGATGCTTTGGTGAGAAGCAAGGGCAAGGAAATGACTTTACTTGGATAGGATGACAATGGGGACCCACCAGGTCCATAGCCTCACGTACGCAAGTGCCTCCTTATTATATATATATACAACTATAATTTATTTTGCTTCCTCCTGATTTCCTGACATCACGGTCCCACACCATTGTCAACATATGTAATCTAGTCAATAAACGAGAGAATTGCACAAGAAGCGGCTGACAGCTGGGACCAAGGAGCTCGAGTAGTATTTGTGTTTTTGAGGTGTGAGCACTGTAGATTTTTTCGATGTTTACCCCAAATATTAATTTTCTCCTCCTGACAACAACGAAAACATCGCTGCGGTATTAATCAAGGGTCAGGCCTGTCTAGCCCAGCCGATATCCAGCCAGATATTAATTTTTTCAAGTGAAAATGGCTACCCCAGCCAGATAGGAATACCTGTAAGGTCAAGTTGTTATTCACCGCTTCACTGGCTGCAAATCTTTCCTAGGAGGGATGCATTAGGCTTGACAAGAAAAATGGGCTTTAAGAAATAATAAATGGGATGCAATTATAAAAAGCTGGTAGTAACTATTAAAAATGCACCAAACAAAGATTACTTTATAAAATATTATTTTTGGAATATTGAAAATTTTAATTTCATTAATTGTTATGAAAGCAATGTTTCATTGAATTTTTACGTAAAATAAATTTATATTGAAATTGTATTTAATCTGACTAGAAATTTCGGGATAAAAATATTCGGATCCCATCAAAATGTGGGAAATTTTATTGATTTCTGTTTTGAACGGTTGGTTGAAATGGGTTGTAGTTTTAACAAACTGTAAATGGGCTGTAGTAAATTCCATTAGAATTAATAAATGGGCTACACATTCTTACAAATCTCAAATGGGCTATAAGTTCTCTGCCACACACTTCTGGCCTTACTAAGTTGACGCGTCCCCTAAAAAAACAGAGTTGACGCGTATGCAAGGCTTTGTCAACTTATAGTCAACACACGGTTCTAGCAGCAGTGGCCGTTGGATGTCCATCCAAGGAAGACGTGCTTCTTCTTCAATCTCGGATATTCTAGCTTCACCCGCCCAAAAAATGATTCCTCCTCCTGACATCTGGGGCGCACCATTTCGGAAGCTGACCTGTGGGCCTACTAAGTTGACGTACCAAGGGCTTTGTCAACTTAGTCAATAATAAATGATTCTAGCTGCAGTGACCGTACAATGTCCATCCAACGGCCGTCGTGCTTCTTCAACCTCTGGTCTTCTTGCTCCAGCCGCCCAAAGCAGCGCCTGCCTTGCCGCCCGCACCCCTCCGTGGCGGTTGTCTTTGCCGCCGGAGGCCTCACCGCCTTTACTACTCCCACCGCTGCCAGGCCATCCCTCCACTCACCCACACCCCCGTTATTCTGCGGGCGACGGCAGCAAGAACTGAACCAAAGAACCCTCGTACTCCTCTCCGCGTGTGCATTCACTGCGCGTCTTCCCGGCTCGCGCCGTCCCCTTCCTAGGCCTCGCCGTCGTCCACCGCCATGGTGCTCTCGGCGCGGCGTGGTCAACGTGGTCAAGGAACAACTTCCATCAGACGTGGACTGTACATGGAGAGGCTGGCAGCTGGGTCCACGGCAGCCACAAGGAAGTGCCTTCTTATTACGCGCAAAATAATTATTCATCCACCTGACAGCGGGGACCCACCGGACGGGCCACCGTATTTCGTGAAAAAAATGATTCGCCCCCTGACTGCTGGGACCCACGAGCTACATCTTCGCACGCAAGGAAGTGCGTCCGAAAAAAAGATTCGCCCCCCTGACTGCTGGGACCCACCAGCTACATCTTCGCACGCAAGGAAGTGCGTCCGAAAAAAAACGATTCGCCCCCCGACTGCTCGGACCCACCAGCTACACCTTCGCACGCAAGGAAGTGCGTCCGGGCAAAAAAACAAAACGATTCGCCCCCTTGACTGCTGGGACCCACCTGGTCGAAGCGTACGTAGCGTTGTCATCCTGGTCGCGAACGAGTACGTACATACCGGTCGATGTAGAGGCGCGCACGCGTCGTAGTAGAGGCGCATGTGTGTCGTAGTAGAGGCGCGCGACGTAGCATGTACACGCACGCATGGCGCCGGGTGCAAGAAAGAAAATACGCCACGTATGTGTATACGGGCGGGGTCTCGAACGCCTAGTCGCGCATACGTACGGCAAGGGCTCGTGTTCATGGGGAGGCAACGGAATGCTCGTGCTCATGGGGAGGCAACAGAATGCGTCGTGTTCATGGAGAGGCAACAGAATGCGTCGTGTTCATCGGGAGGCAACGGAACGCGTGGGAGCCAACCGGCTTGGACAGAACAGGCGATGGAAACGAGGCCTGGCGTACTGCAGAACGGAGGAAACGGCCTTGTGCTCGACCGGCCACGTTCGGAACGGGGTCCTGTTGACCGGGAGGGGTGTGGCGTACCGCAAAACGGAGGAAACAGACCTCCTACGGTCGAAACGGGGGTCCTGTTGAGCGGGAGGGGTGTGGACTACCAGAAAACAGATGAAACGGACCTCCTACGATCGAAACGGGGGTCCTATTGATCGGGACGGGTGTGGCGTACCGCAAAACGTAGGAAACGGACCTCCCATCGTCAAACAGGGGTCCCGTTGATCGGGAGGGTGTGGCGTCTCGCAAAACGGACGTAAACGGACCTCCAACGGTCGAAACGGGGTCCCGTTCATCGAGAGGTGTGGCGTATCGCAAAACGGGACTCCACGGATATCTGTTCATCTCCACCGTCGACCTCCTCCAGCCTCCACGGGCTACCGTCGACCTCCTCCACCTCCACGGGCTCCTGCTCATCCAGCCTCCATCGCGCTACTCCACCGCCATCGCTCAACCACCCTCCACGGGCACCCCTCCACCGCTCTCATGCTCATCCAGCCCGCCACACCACGGGTCCTGTCAACCACCCTCCACGGCCACCCTCCACCGCTCATCGCTCATCCAGCCCTCCACACCATGGGGTCATGTTCATCCAGAGGCAACGCCAATGCTCACTGCTCATCCAAACCCCGAACGCCACTGCTCATCCAATCGATCGAATTCAGTTAGCGGCAGCAGCGGGCGAATCGCTCCATCGGGTTCGATTAATAGCCATCGATCGATCGCTCGGGTTCGATAACGTAGCTCGCCTGCCGCAATCGCCGGGTTCGATTAGAGCCCAACGCCGCACACACGCGTCGTGTACAAGAGAACGCGATCGCTTCGCCCCGACCTCCCACCATAACCGCAACTCCACGAAATTTTCCTCCCCCTCGCTTCTACCACGGTTTGTTCTGTCATGGACGGCCCAAAGAATGTCATGCAGCTGCGTCTCCGGCCCGCCCAGGACGAAAAGCCCATTTTGTGTCATGATTTTTTGTCATAGAAGTATGAGCCCACCACATCTATGATGATACCGGGTTTTGTCACAATTATCGTCATAGAAGTGTCATATGTATGACAATTTTTTTTTCATTCGGCCCAAAATGTCACGGATGTGTCTTTTTTTTGTAGTGGATGACGCGGTCCGTCCTGTGGACATCGCCCTAGAGATTGATTCCCATGCCACTGTCCGTGCTGTGGTCATAGCCCGAGAGATCCATGTCAAGAAATAGTTGGTCGCGCTAATCCTTCAGGGTAGTTTGCATTATGTTTAATTACCAGAACGATGCGTGTTATCAAACCATCTTAGGGCTAGTGCATTGTCTTGTGTGGGCACTACTTGCTACTTTTGTTTGATAGTGAATCCTGCGAACCCTCTCTGAGATACAGTCTTTCCGAAGAGGTCCCCTTAACCGATAGATAGGCCGGTACACCTACAATCCCCTACATCTGCTAGCCCATCATGGAAAGGTTTCCCACAACTTACTCAACTATGCCAGAGCCCATAATGGATTGTGGCTGCACACAGAAGTTTCTATCATGAATAATCTTATGATCCCTTTGAGCCTGGGTGGCATTCCATAGGGTGATCACACAGGTACTCCGGGATCCCCTTGGGCAAGCATTGGGTTCTCCAGGTGCCCGGGAAAACCACTAGGTGCTCGAGGGTGCCCCAACCAATCCACCAAGATGTGTATTAAAGTTGCCACCTTAAGTTTCCGTTAGTTAACAATAACTCTCACATCTTTCATGGATAATCTCAAACCAAACCACGTCTAGAGCATAGCATAGCAGTATAAGCATAACATAGTAACTCCCAGGGTTTGAATGCAAAACAATAGGTTCCTACCTCATCGACTATTTCCCAAAGCCCACATGTTATCATGTCCAACTCATGCAATGGTTGAGGGTTGAATCTAATGCATAAAAACTGGGTAATAAAGGGATATGATCAAATTGTGAACTTGCCTTGTACTGTTGATGAAGATGATTCGCACTCATAACTCCTGATAGTTCTACTCGTCACACTCCGGTCAATCTATCATAAGCAAACTATAGTAACCACAATAAGCAATCATGCAAAAAGAATTGAAGAAAAGATCTTGGAAAACTACGAGAACAGGCAAATAACTCTTGCAACAGAAAACAATTTCTAACAGTACCAAAATTAAGTTAATTTGGCCTTATCAGAAAGTTTAGGTCAAGAGCTTCGATTTGCAAAAAGAATCAACTAAATCGGAGTTGTAAAACTCAAGTTATGAACAAAAAAAAGTTTGAATTCAAATCTGTTTGAAATCAAATTTTAAATTTTCAAAAACATGTTCAAGTTGTTTTACTGGATAGAGGGGATCATAACGAAGAAGTGGGCATTGGTTTTGTTGGATTTGGACCAACAAGCAAAAGGTTGTGAAGGTTTGAAAACCAGGGGCTAATCTAAAAATATAATAAACTACAACTAGGTCCCTGGCCACGTGTCACAAATCTACTGGTTAAAAACTGTTCACTGCGAAGGCAAAGCAGTGAACGTTCACTAATTAACACGTTCCGGTTCGAAAATAAAAAAAAACTAGATCTAATCTGGGCCGTTCAGTGAAGATCTAACGGGGCGCATGGAGCTGGACTTATAGCGCGGTGTACGTCGACGAGGGCGTCAGGCGTGGTCGCCAGCGGTGCTCCGGTGGCCGAGGGCGACGACGGAGGCGACAGGCGGACGCGGCGGGGCGAGACGGTTCCGTTGTGGTGGATTTCGACTTCGGGGTGGTCCGACGCGAGGGGAGGCGAGCTTGGTGTGCTTCGGCTCCGGCGGTCATCGTCGGGGAAGACGATGGCTTGCGCGTCGGCTCGAACGGGGCGGTCGCTCCGGTAGTCCTCCAGCTCGTCAGGAGGCACGGGGTGGTGCCGTGCCACGAGGGGACCCAGATGGTGGTGATGGCGTAGGGCGTAGGCAGCGGTGGAGGGCGGGGCAACAGCTCCGGATCTCATCAGAGTTCGAACTCCGGCGAGGTTTGTGCGAGGCTGCGGGAGGCGATGGCTGTTGCGGTTTGGGGAAAAAGTGGCCGGGGTGGCAGCTATATATAGGAGGAGGGGCAAAGGCGGTGCGGGAGTCCGGCTTGGCCACGGCAGCAGCGGCGGCGTCATGCGGGCGGCGGAGTCTGACCTGTCGAGGGGAAGAAGAAGACGCGGGCCCCGATGTCAGCAAGACAGGGTGAGCGGGAGGGGATCGGGCGACCGGGGCGGAGGCGGTTCGCGCAAGGGAGAGAGGCCATGGGCCGACCCGGCTTGCTGGGCCGTGGGGCGGAGAGAGGGAGAGAGAGAGCAGTGCTGGGCTTCGGCCTGGCACTGTTCGAAGAGTTTTTTTTAAATACAGACACAACATAAACAAAGTAAAACCAAATAAAATAAAATACAAACTAGGCATGTTATATATCAAAATCTTTTTTAAAAAATACGAAAATGATTTCAAATTTAATTATGTCCAATTTTCTAACGCAGGGAATCATTTTAACCTATTTTCCATATATTTTATTTTTGGAGAAAATAATTTGAATAAAACCCAAGTAGCTCCAAATTGAAAATAATTTCAAAGGACTTTTAAATTTAATTCTTTTAAACTCCCAACTCATATTTCATATGTTTTGAAGAAGTCATTTTATCTTCTCTCGTGAAAATCATTGATTTGCATAAAGTTTCTGTATTGGAAAATATTGTCCAAATGGAAATTCAAATCCTTTTCAAAACCCTTTTTCATTTAGTTAAATGGAAGAAGTTAGATCATCTTCGTTTTTATGATGAAATGAATTTGAATTCATGGAGATCATAAATGCAAATGAAAGTTTGTGAAAGTCTTTTTATTCCCTCTCATGTAACTTTCAAAATGTTTCAAATTTCACTCAATGTCACACAAGCAACCACACCACAATCAAACAAACAATCGGAACTATTTATTTAATATAACATACCAAAATTTAGAATTTTGGGATGTTACAAACCTACCACCCTTAAAAGGAATCTCGTCCTCGAGATTGGGAGAGGCTAGCAAGAAATAGGTTAGGTTTGGGGGTCTTCTATAAATCCATCGATTGTCGCAGAGTGTCTGGGGTGCTACCACCCTTAGAAGCATGGTTACGGTTCCATCGAAACTCATATACTCCATCCTTATTCGTGTCAGTGTCGGTCTTCTCAGTTTCTCGGGAAAATTCCTTGTTTGGCTCTTCCGGTAGTGGCATAACCTTTTCCTCAATTCTTTTGTTCTTTTATCTTGGTATAGTCCTTCAGAGACTAGGTCTTCTTAGCTGATAGGTCTGGCGCCAATACTAAACAACTATCGATATCTCATGGTTGTCAACAATTTATGGTTTTCCTGTAGGAAATGGGTCTGGGCTTCATTCTCACCGTATGAACTACGATTGGCATCAGCTGCCTTGTACAAGGGAAAATCGTCATACCATTCTAAGGTTTAAATAAGGTTTTGTTCATCGTCGCTCTACTATGGGTAAGTCAGTTAGATTTACCATCCCATATAGCAGAGGCGAATAATAAGAGTAAGTCGGTATGGTGATCAATCCATCCCGCACCCAAATCATTACCTTGTACATGGTTTAGTGAATGTCGCATTCTAACACTCGGTCATCCTCACAAGCATTGCAGAATTTCTCTTGTCGACGAACTAAGATCAGATAAATCCATGGATTCTGTAAGCCAAACAAATATCTATCGTTACTTCACAACTCCCAGGTTTCGCGTAAACTCCTATAAGATCGTCGATTGATAAAGTCGTAACTCCTTCTAGGGTTTTTCCTTCAGCAAGAGTGTGCTTGCTTCTTGGCAGGTCTTGGAGCCTGTGGGTTATGGCCCATCTCATCACTTGTAATCCTTGAACTCATCATCAGGGCAACAGATCATTATTCCAACATCCAGCTTCCTAGCATTCTTAAATCTATCCAATTGTACTATCTCCCTTCCTTCTACTGGTGCCAAACTAAAATGTGATTACTCAAACTCATCATGGGGTTACAATTGCTCCATATTTCCAACATCATACCTCCTTTATACTCCAATAGTACTTCATCTCTACATATCCTTGGGGTATCCCTCATATCGAGATAAAACTTGTACTTATGAAGTCCACTCCGTGGAAAATCATTATCATTTCTAGGGGTCAAATCTCCTCACAGGGTACTACCACCCTTGAAATGCACAAATTCATCCATAGACCACATTTCTCATATCCTCAAAAATGGTCAAAATCTTCCTTCATAGAGTCACTGCTCATAAAATCCAAATCTTTACCAATGATGCTAAATTTATTGATTCTCGAATTATTACCATCTCCTGCATTTCCATTACATGCCTCTACTCAACACCGCAATAATAAAAGAATTGTTCCCATTACTCAACTATTTATCACAAGTCTCCTTCTCCTTGGGACAATCTCTGGCAAAGTGCCCTGCTTCATTACAACGAAAACATATTACCTCTAACGAGTCTCAAGGTTTCCTTGTGATTTCAAAGCCTCCTTGGGTCCTTGGCTTTCTTTTTGGGCAACCGCTTAAGTTGTGCCCTGAACCTTTGCACCTGAAACAGGTGATATGACTCAGGTCCTTCCTGGAATCCAACCTATTTCTCTTCCTGGACTTTTCCGTTCCAATCAGGGCTTCTATTTCCTGTGGGTCATACTCTACTTCCTCTGTCGGGAATTCTACTAGATCCCCATTTCGACAATTCTGGGAGATGTGTCCTTCTTCTCCAAATGAATTGCAAGACTTGGTGCAGGGTTTAATTGGGTTTCCTTGGGGTGTGTCCTCCATCCCTTCCTTCATCACAACTTCTTCTAAAATTTCCATGAGGGCTCCTTTCATTACTTCTTTCTTCTGCTGGATGGTTCTTCGAACCATGGGGTAAATGCGACACTGAGCAAGGTAGTGGATAGTTCCTTCACACAAGAAACAAGTAATCTGCCTAGTGGGGCATTCTTCAGCTGCGTGACTTTCTTCATAATGAGGGAATTCAGCCTTGTGTTCTTTATGGTTGTGTCCTATTTCTCCACAGAGCTTGCATGCACAAGGTTTCTTCATATCCTTTCCATAAGGCTTCAATTTCTGGGACACAAGCCGAGACTTTAGCAGAGTCAACTTAAATTCTTCCCAAGTGGTTACTCTTTGCCATCCATTGATGGTTTGGTACATCCTCCACCAAGTAGCAGCACCTCTTTCAAAGCACTGAAAAGCATGCTCGGTCATTTCCTCTCCGGCTATAGTGTTGTTCTTCATGTGATCCTCCATGTTCTGAATCCATCGGTCCGTCTCCAATTGAATCATCGGTCCAGAAAATATTAGTTCATCTCCATTCATCCTCTATTGGGTCCATGGGTTTTGGGGTGAGATTAGACAGATAGAGAGGGATACACACAATACACACAAAAGTTTTGAAAAGACAGATTTTATTTTGTGGCTGTCGAAAAAACATCAAACAAATGACAGCTCACAATCGTCGCATCTAACGTAGGTATATAATAGGGGTTTGGTCTTCTAAAGGTCAATAAATCTTCAAAGTCGCCAAACTCTTCAAGTCTTGTTCATGTCTCCGATGGCTAATTCTGATCGTGCTTGTCCTTCTCAAGTTCTTTTGCCAGATCATCTCGGTTGACACGAAGTCTCTCGTGACGTCCTTTAACATTCTGGAGTTGTGTTCCAAACTTCTGTTTTTCAACATCCTTGGCATGAACCATGGTCCTACTGTCCTTCAGTTCCTGTCGAATCTCCGGTATCACGAGGTTCTGCTCCTCCAGCTTGGCTACTTTCAGCTTATGGTCCTTAGTTCTTCACGAAATACTTCCTTGTTAAATATGGCTTCCTAAAGGTCCACCCTAAACTTATTGATGTAATACTTCCAGATCCTGGCAATACACCAGCTAAGGTTAAAACTTCATCTTTTGCTAATAGATGCTCCATCGGCCTTCTACCATCCAATCCTTCCGAAGAAATGCATGCTTTACTCAGCATGGTGTCAATAGTATAAACGGGCGATAACATCATGGATAGCCGTGTTTCTGCCCTTAGCCTTCCCATGAGCTATCATTCCATAGTTGATATCTCCTGCCTTAGGGTTTTCTTGACAAAAACTTTGAGTTTTTATGCTCCATGCTCCGGTCTTTCTCCGTCACACCTTGATCTCGGTATTGGCAGCTTCAATAATCTGACAAGTTCCATAAGGGATACTTTCCTAGGTCATACCAATCTGGAAATTCTACACAGCCTTCAAATTCTCCTAATCTTCGAAATCTCCAACCATTGTAGTTTCCATTATTATAATGCTCGGTAAAATTATCTTCATTCCGAAGTGGTCTTAGTTGTCTGATGTCTTGTACTTCTTGGAGTGGTCTCTTCAGCCGAATCTTCGTGTGGCAAAAGGGGAAAGGGGTATAGTCTAACCAAAAGGGAAATTTGATAAAGCTCAGAAAAGAAGAGAGGTAAAAGATCTTTTTGAAAAGAAAGTTGTAGAGAAAATCTTTCCTATGGGCTTGCCAGTTTCTAGGGGTCACGTCCTACAGTCAACATGTGCTCTGATACCATCTTGTAGCGACGGGACCTCAGACGGTCAAGTCTCTGTGCTTAAGTGTCATCCCTGATCGGTATGCTGACACACAATACTCGAGGATTTATAACAGAGGTAAATAACATGTATAAAGTAACGTAAATACTATTACCTCAATCCAAATAGCGGAAGTAACAACAAGGTTGTGGATTCCCATCAACACCAACGACAAAGTTGAGTGTAGAAATTGTAACCCTAACGTATCACTTACTCGCCGTAAGATTCCTGCAGCATGAGACGTTGCAGCCATGTAGGTCAGTACATTGAATGTACTGGCAATTTCACACTATAGAGCAGTGCTGAATAATGGCTATCACTACATACATATTTGGCTGGTGGAGGCTCTAAGTTTAATTTTGCATAAAGCTATTTTTTCCCTAGAACAAAGGAATATGTTTTATTTAACTACAAAGTTTGTTGAAAATATTGAGAAGGTAACCCCAACTCAATCCCAAATCATTAATAACCCACTAATTTCAGTAAGTAACGTGATGAGATCAAATCAATAATTCAAGAACCAGATACTCAAGATGACCATAACCGGGGACACGGCTAATCATGATTAGTTTGTACACTCTGCAGAGGTTTGCGCACTTTTCCCCACAAGACTCGATCTCCTCCTTTGTATTTCTCGCACTGCATGATATTTGAGAAATGGATGACCAAGACATAGTCTTTTTGAAGAGGTCCCCTTAACCGATAGATAGTCCGGTACACCTACAATCCCCTACATCTGCTAGCCCATCATGGAAAGGTTTCCCACAACTTACTCAACTATGCCAGAGCCCATAATGGCTTGTGGCTGCACACGGAAGTTTCTAGCATGAATAATCTTATGATCCCTTTGAGCTTGGGTGGCATTCCATAGGTTGATCACATGGGTACTCTGGGATCCCCTTGGGCAAGAACTGGGTTCTCCAGGTGCCTGGGCAAACCACTGGGTGCTCCAGGGTGCCCCAACCAATCCACCCAGATGTGTATTAAAGTTGCCACCTTAGTTTCCCTTAGTTAACAATAACTATCACATCTTTCATGGATTCTCTCAAACCAAACCACGTCTACGAGCATAGCATAGCAGTATAAGCATAACATAGTAACTCCCAGGGTTTGAATGCAAAACAATAGGCTCCTACCTCATCGACTATTTCCCAAAGCCCACATGTTATCAAGTCCTACTCATGCAATGATTGAGGGTTGAATCTAATGCATAAAAACTAGGTAATTGAAAGTGCTAGTTATCGACTAGAGGGGGGGGGTGAATAGGCGATTTTTATGGAAGTCTTCAAAACATGGATGTTTCGAAGACAAACAATAGAAATAACCCTATTGATATACAGCGGAAGGTAAACTACACTAAGCAAGCCATAGTCAAGTATGCAATGAAGTGAAAGCATGAAGACTAATAGCAGCTAGGTAGTAAGGATCAGGATGGAAGATGGTATGAAGCCAAACAACAATAGTAGTCAAAAAGTGAGGACAAATAGGTAAAGCAAACAGGCAATGACTTCACTAAGACAAACTCTAAGTAAAGAGAGGGAGAGGATAGAACCAGTCACTTGTTGAGGACATAGGATTTGTTGGACCAGTTCTAGTTGCTGTGACAACTGTACGTCTGGTTGGGGAGGCTGAGATTCGACTCAGAAGACCGCGTCTTCACCTTATTCCCCTTGAGCTAAGGACACTTAGTCCTCGCCTAATCACTCTGTAAGTCTTCAAGGTAGACTTCAAACCTTCACAGACTTCGCTCACCGGGCGATCCACAATGACTCTTGGATGCTCGTAACGCGATGCCTAACTCCGCCGGAGGATTCATAGTCCTCAAGTGTAATAAGTCTTCGTGTCACGCGACGTAAAGACTTCAGTGATGTAACGCCTGGATTCGATCGCGCCTGTGTCCGCCGCTTATTCGTCGGTGTTGCCATGTCATTTGCTTGCGTGTTGCACTTTGCCATGTCATCATCTGCATTTCATATCATGTCGTCATGTGCATCGATTTGCATACGTGTTCGCCTCATGCATCCGAGCGTTTTCCCGTTGTCCGCTTTTGCAATCCGCACTCCTATGTCTCCCGGCGCCTCATTTTACCTCTTTTTTCGTGTACGGGTGTTAAACGGTCTCGGAATGGACCGAGGGTTGTCAAGCGGCCTTGGTATAGCACCGGTAGACCGCCTGTCAAGTTTCGGATCATTTGGAGGTCGTTTGGTACTCCAACGGTTAACCGGGTAACCGCAGACCCCTCTTTGTCTTTGCAGCCCAACACCCTTTCAAAGTGGCCCAAAGCCCAGCAAACTCCCCTCCATGCTCTCGGTCGTTCGATCACGATCGCTGGCCGAAAACCGCTCCTCATTTGGACTCTACTAGCTCCCTCTACCTATAAATATGTGCTCCCCTCCCAAAAATCGCGGTACAAACCCTAGTCATCCCTCTCCTCGCGCCCACGGACACTTCCCCGCCGGACATGTCCGCCGCCCTCGATCGCCGCCCGCGCCAATCCACGCCACCACCTGTCCCGCCGCCGCCTCCCAGCCCAAGCCAGCTTCGCCTGAGCCAGCGGGCCCGCTTAAGCCCATCGGGGCCTGGTCGGCCCGGCCGAAAGCCGCCGCCAAAGCCGGGCGGCCCCGCCGCTGCCCGGCCACCGCTTCCCACCGCCGTCGCCTCAGTCCGCCCTCCGCCGCCCGTGGCCGCCGCCCGCCGCCCAAGGCTGCCATGCGCCACAAGCCCAGGTCCGGCCCGGCCGCGCCCGTCGTCCGCGCCTCCCGCCAGCGCCTCGCCCGGCCTGCCCGCCCGCCCTCGCCGGCGCCTCCCGCGCGCCTCTGGCCGCCTCGCCCTCGCCTCGTCGGCGTCCTCCGGCGCCGCCCGCCGTCCTCGCGGATCCGGCGAGATCCGCCTCGCCTCGGTTCGCGTGCCCCACTAGGTTGACTTTTCCCCTCCCCCGAAATCCACCAAGTCCCGAAGTTTTTGTTATTTTCATGCATTTTCATCATGCCATAACTCTGCATCCGTAACTCCGTTTCGCGCGTGTAATATGTCAAATTGTTCGTCTCGAAGAGTAGATCATTTCTTTACATTGCATCATTTTCATTTGAGCTCATCTTGATGCCCGAAATTCTGTTAGAAAGGTGCTATGTGATGTTAGTTTCTGATTCTTATCAGAACATGCACTTTTGTCATTTTTGCCATGATTGATGTGTGCATCCTATGAACTTGAGTCCTACATGTGTTTTGTAATATGCCATGCCATCTTTCCAGGGGTGTATGCCATGTATTTTTGTGATCTATGTGGTGACTAGCACAAGCATGCAAACTAGGCCTCATGGTGTTGCTGATTTCACCCTGCTCACTGATATTTTTATGCCATGTTAACTTGATGCTACAGAGAGATCCATGCTTATTTTGAGATACTTCAGTAAGGATGTTTTGAACATATGGTTATTCTCTATCCATCCATGCCCTTGTTTGCATTTATGGAGTGCCATAGCTTGAGTCAATCGAGCTCTACTTTTGCTATAAAATGTTTCCTGGCAGATTGTTTACATGTTATTCAATTTTGCCAAGGTTGTTGTAGTTGATCCTTGCATGCTATGATGTTGTTCTTGCCATGTATAGCTTCTATGCCATGTCTTATTACTGTTGGTTTCCTTGCCATGCCATGTATTGCTCTGTGGTGAGTGGTTCAAGCTCACCAACATGCCTACTTGTTGTTGTTCCTACCATGTTTGAATCTGTAATATAACTTGCCATGTTTACATGGGTGCCATCATATTTTCTGATCCTTTTTGGCTTATGGTCAGTAAGGGACTTTTGTTCTATGCTTTGAGTAGATTCATGCCATGCCTTTGTTTACCATGATAA
The DNA here is from genome assembly GCA_021605205.1 of Aegilops longissima. NCBI lineage: Eukaryota > Viridiplantae > Streptophyta > Magnoliopsida > Poales > Poaceae > Aegilops > Aegilops longissima. The sequence continues at coordinate 312,248,912 of CM038678.1, forward strand.
GTTCCTGTAACATGTTGTTTGATAGCTCTAAACATTGCAACCTGATGTTATTTTCTGCTAAGTCTGAAACTGTTATTATTTGCAATCTTGCCATGTGTGTTTGAGCATGTTCTAATGATTTCTGGAGATAGCTCAGTGTTCATGTTTTGTAATGCTTTACCTGTACATCATGCCCATGCCTTTTGTTATTATGTTGGGGTGCTGTAGCATGTTGTTTTGGTGCTTGCAATATGCCTAGTTGCTGTTTTGGACAGATTGTTGTTATAACTTGCTTCATGTGTGTGTGTTGAACCGTTGCTCCATTTTGAGTGTGCTCTATATGAAACTTGCTTAGAATTGCCTGTAGCTTCATATTATCATGTTGTATCCTTGTTTTGAGGTGTTTGCTTGATGCTTGTATGCATTTTGCATCAATGCCATGTTTATCTTGTTTTGCTCATATCTTCTAGGCCGTAGCTCCGAATCTAATGAACTTTATATGTAACTTGAATAGAATTTCGTGTAGATCATCGTGGTGCATCTTAACTTGCACGCTTTCGAAATTTATAACAACTTTAACATAAGGTTTATTCAGATCTGGACGAATTTCGAAATTTGCATATGAGGACTTACCGGAATTGTTATATGTTGTTCTCGACCTCATTTAAACTTGCTTTGATGTGTTGCTCTTGTTTGCATCATCCCTTGCCATGAGTAGCTTCATGTAGTCTCGTCATGCATCATGCTTGTTTGTGCATCATGCCTTGTTCATGCGTGGTGTGTTTACTATGTTGTGTGCCTCTTGTTAGTTCCTGTTGCGTTGCGATCGTGAGGATTCGCTCGCTCACGCTTGGTTCGCTTCATCCGCTCGCCTTCTTCATGGACTCGTTCTTCTTCCTTGCGGGATTTCAGGCAAGATGACCGCTACCCTGGATCTCACTACTATCATTGCTATGCTAGTTGCTTCGTTCTTTTGCTATGCTGCGCTACCTATCACTTGCTGCTCAAGCCTACCTAATTGCCATGTCAGCCTCTAACCTTTGACACCTTTCCTATGCAAAACGTTGTTTGGCTATGTTACCGCTTTGCTCAGCCCCTCTTATAGCGTTGTTAGTTGCAGGTGAAGATGAAGTTTGTTCCTTGTTTGGAACATGGAGATGTTGTTCCTTGTTGGAACATGTTTACTTGTTGGGATATCACAATATATCTTATTTAATTAATGCATCTATATACTTGGTAAAGGGTGGAAGGCTCGGCCTTATGCCTGGTGTTTTGTTCCACTCTTGCCGCCTCTAGTTTCCGTCATATCGGTATTATGTTCCCGGATTTTGCGCCCCTAACGCGGTCGGGTGATTTATGGGACCCCTTGACAGTTCGCTTTGAATAAGACTCCTCCAAAGAAGGCCCAACATTGGTTTTACCATTTGCCTCACCTATGCCTTTTTTTCCTTGGGTTTCGGAGCCCGAGGGTCATCTTTATTTTAGCCCCCGGCCGGTGCTCCTTCGAGTGTTGGTCCGAACCGAAGCAGATCATGGGCCACCATGGGGCAACTCAAGGCTTGGTTTTACTCAGAGGCTGACTTATCCGGTGTGCCCGAGACCGAGGTACGTGCGAATCCTATCAGGATTTGTCGGCACATCCGGGCGGCTTTGCTGGTCTTGTTTTATTGCTGTCGAAATGTCTTGTAGCCGGGATTCCGAGACTGATCGGGTCTTCTCGGGGAGAAGGAATATCCTTCGTTGATCGCGAGAGCTTATCATGGGCTAAGTTGGGACACCCCTGCAGGGTATAAACTTTCGGGAGCCGTGCCCACGGTTATGTGGCAGATGGGAATTTGTTAATATCCGGTTGTAGTAAACTTGAAGCAAACTCTTCTAAAATACACCAACCGTGTGCGTAACCGTGAGTGTCTCTTTTCGGGGTTGATCGAGAGGAGAACACGGTTTCTTGGGTTATGTTTGACGTAAGTAGGAGTTCAGGATCACTTCTTGATCATTACTAGTTGACGACCGTTCCTTTATTTCTCTTCTCGCTCTCATTTGCGTATGTTAGCCACCATATATGCTTAGTCGCTGCTGCAACCTCACCACTTTACCTCTTCCTTACCCATTAAGCTTTGCTAGTCTTGATACCCATGGTAATGTGATTGCTGAGTCCTCGTGGCTCACAGATTACTACACCACCAGTTGCAGGTACAGGTTTGCGATGATCATGACGCGAGAGCAATGTTTGTTTGTGTTGGAGTTCTTCTTCTGCTTCTTCTTCGATCAGGGGATAGGTTCCAGGTCGGCAGCCTGGGCTAGCAGGGTGGATGTCGTTTGAGTTTCTGTTTATGTTTCATCCATAGTCGGATGTTGATCTTGTATATGATGTTGATGTATTCTTGTGGCATTTGTGCCTTTTGTATGTATCCCCACTATTATGTAATGTTGATGTAATGATATCCACCTTGCAAAAGCGTTTCAATATGCGGGTCTATCCTTGGTGGGACCTTCGAGTTCCTTTTGGATAGGGTCGCATATTGGGCGTGACAAGTTGGTATCAGAGCCTCGACCGACCTTAGGAGCCCCCTTGATTGATCGTGTAGTTTGGCCGCTGTCGAGTCTAGAAAAAAAAACTGTTTTCGGAGTCTAGTTATATCGGAGAGTAGGAATTCTTTTTACTCCTCGGCCCCTTCGCGCTCCTCCGTCAGAATCTTGACGAGGTGTTTTGAACTACTCCTCTTCCCCTTCAAATTTTTCTTTAGGATCACGCAGTTGGTTTTCCGGTAGTTGTTCCTCAGCTCTTTTCATCCGGTGCATTTCTCGTCAAGTCGACTCGAGCCCCTTCATCTTTGCAAATTCAATCCTCAGTTGTCTTATTTTCCCACCCGCCCACCCCTTCTTCTTCTCAGAACCGAAGTCCGTAATCGAGTATCCATCCTACTCGTGCGAAGTCTTTGCTTTCTTTCCTCAATGATTTCAACTGGTGTTTTTTCTCTTCAAGATATTCGTCGGTTCCCCTTTCAAGTTGCCTTTGTTTTCCCGCCCTCCCACCCTTTTTCTTCCCGGAGTCTGACTCTCTCTCGACCATATGCGACCCTATCCAAAAGGAACTCGAAGGTCCCACCAAGGATAGACCCGCATATTGAAACGCTTTTGCAAGGTGGATATCATTACATCAACATTACATAATAGGTAGGGATACATACATAAGGCACAAATGCCCCAAGAATACATCAACATCATATACAAGATCAACATCCGACTACGGACGAAACATAAACAGAAGCTCAAACGACATCCACCTCGCTAGCCCAGGCTGCCGACCGAACCTATCCCCGATCAAGAAGCGTAAGAAGAACTCAAGACAAGCAAGTATCGCTCTCGCCATGATCATCGCAAACCTGTACCTGCAATCGGTGGTGTAGTAACTGTGAGCCACGAGGACTCAAAGAATCCCATTACCATGGGTATCAAGACTAGCAAAGCTTAAAGGGAAAGGAAGGGATAAAGTGGTGACGCTGCAGCAGCGGCTAAGCATATATGGTGGCTAACATACGCAAATGAGAGCGAGAAGAGAAACAAAGGAACGGTCGTCAACTAGTAATGATCAGAAGTGATCCTGAACTCCTACTTACGCCGACATAACCCGAAACCGTGTTCTCCTCTCGATCAACCCCGAAAAGAGACACTCACGGTTACGCATACGGTTGGTGTATTTTAGAAGAGTTTGCTTCAAGTTTACTACAACCGGATATTAACAAATTCCCATCTCGCCACATAACCGCTGGCACGGCTCTCGAAAGTTTATACCTGCAGGGTGTCCCAACTTAGCCCATGATAAGCTCTCGCGATTAACAAAGGATATTCTTCTCCCCGGAAGACCCGATCAGTCTCGAATCCCGCTACAAGACATTTCGACAACAATAAAACAAGACCAGCAAAGCCGCCCGAATGTGCCGACAAATCCCGATAGGAGCTGCACATATCTCGCTCTCGTGGCACACCCGGATGAGCAGTCCGCATAACTAAAACCAGACCTCAAGTTGCCTTGAGGGGCGCTGCACAGGCTCTAGTTCGGCCAGCACTCAAGGAGCACTGGTCCGAGGGGCTAAATAAAGATGACCCTCGGCCCTAAACCCAAGGAAAAAGGGCATAGGTGAGGCAAATGGTATAACCAATGTTGGGCCTTGCTGGAAAAGTCTTATTCAAAGCGAACTGTCAAGGGGTCCTATAAATCACCCGACCGCGTTAGGGACGCAAAATCCGGGAACATAACACCGATATGACGGAAAACTAGGGCGACAAGAGTGGAACAAAACACTGCATAAGCATAAGGCCTTCCACCCTTTACCAAGTATATAGATGCATTAATAATATAAGATATATTGTGATATCCCAACAAGTAAACATGTTCCAACAAGGAACAACATCTCCATGTTCCAAAAAGGAACAAACTTCATCTTCACCTGCAACTAACATTGCTATAAGAGGGGCTGAGGAAAGCGGTAACATAGCCAAACAACGGTTTGCTAGGAAGGGTGCAAAAGGTTAGAGGCTGACATGGCAATTAGGTAGGCTTGAGCAGCAAGTGATAGGTAGCGCAGCATAGCGAAAGAACAAAGCAACTAGCATAGCAATGATAGTAGTGAGATCCAGGGTAGCAGTCATCTTGCCTGAAATCCCGCAAGGAAGAAGAACGAGTCCATGAAGAAGACGAACGGATGAAGCCGAACCAAGCGTAGACGAACGAATCCTCACGATCGCAACGAAACAGGAACTAACAAGAAGAAGCACACAACATAGTAAATACACCACACATGAACAAGACATGATGCACAACCAAGCATGACGCATGACAAGACCACATGAAGCTACTCATGGCAAGAGATGATGCAAACAAGAGCAACACACTAAGGCAAGTTTAAATGAGGCCGGAAACAACATAGAACAATTCCGGTAAGTCCTCATATGCAAATTTCGAAATTGGTCCAGATCTGAATAAACCTTATGTTCAAGTTGTTAAACAGCAAGTTAAGATGCACCACAATGATCTACACGAAATTCTAGTCAAGTTACATATAAAGTTCATTAGATTCGGAGCTACGGCCTAGAAGATATGAGCAAAACAAGTTAAGCATGGCATTGATGCAAAATGCATACAAACATCAAGCAAACACCTCAAAACAAGGATGCAACATTATAATATTAAATTACATGCAAAATCAAGCAAGTTTCATATAGAGCACACTCAAAACGGAGCAACGGTTCAACACATACACACCATACAAGTTTAAAGGACAAGCTGTCCAAAACAGCAAGTAGGCATATTGCAAGCATCAAAACAACATGCTACAGGACCTAAACATAATAACAAAAGGCATGGGCATGATGTACAGGTAAAGCATGACAAAACATGAACACTGAGCTATCTCCATAAATCATTAGAACATGCTCAAAATCACATGGCAAGATTGCAAATAATAACAGTTTCAGACTTTAGCAGAAATAACATCAGGTTGCAATGTTTAGAGCTATCAAACAACAAGTTACAGGAACTTAACATAGCAAACAAAGGCATGGCATGAATCTACTAATTGCATAGAACAAAAGTCCCTTACTGACCATAAGCCAAAAAGGATCAGAAAATATGATGGCACCCATGTAAACATGGCAAGTTATATTACAGATTTGAACATGGCAGGAACAACGATAAGTAGGCATGTTGGTGAGCTTGAGCCACTCACCACAGAGCAATACATGGCATGGCAAAGCAACAAACAGTTGGAAGACATGGCATAGAAGCTATACATGGCAAGAACAACAACATAGCATGCTTGGATCAACTACAACAACCTTGGCAAAATTGAATAACATGTAAACAATCTGCCAGGAAACATTTTATAGCAAAAGTAGAGCTCGATAGAATCAAGCTATGGCACTCCATAATTGCAAACAAGGGCATGGATGGATAGAGCATAACCATATGTTCCAAACATCCTTACTGAAGTATCTCAAAATAAGCATGGATCTCTCGGTAGCATCAAGTTAACATGGCATAAAAATATCAGCAAAACAGGGGCTGAAATCAGCAACATCATGAAGCCTAGTTTACATGCTTGTGCTAGTCACCACATTGATCACAAAAATACATGGCATACACCCCTGTAAAGATGGCATGGCATATTACAAAACACATGTAGGACTCAAGTTCATAGGGTGCACACATCAATCATGGCAAAAATGACAAAAGTGCATGTTCTGTTAAGAAACAGAAACTAACATCACATAGCACTCTTCCAACAGCATTTCGGGCATCAATATGAGCTCAAATGAAAATGATGCAATGGAATGAAATGATCTACTCTTCGAGGCGAACAATTTGACATATTACACGCACGAAACGGAGCAATATGCAGAGTGTTATGGCATGATGAAAATGCATGAAAATAACAAAATGTCGAGGACTTGGCAGAAAAGGGAGGGGGGAGAAGGTCAACCTTGCGGGGCACGCGAACCGAGGCCGATCCGGATCTCGCCGGAGATGCGGCTGCGGCGGCCGGAGATGAGGAGGGCCGGCGAGGGGGCACCGGATCCGGCTGGCGAGGGGCGCTGAGGCGGGGAAGGCCGCGGCGGAGCCGGGTGAGCTCGGCGGAAGCCTGCGGGCGGCGAGGGGCGGACTGGCGGGGCCGGGCGCCATGGCGGCGGCGGCGGAGGCCGGGCGCCAAGGGAGGTGGCCGGAGCGGCGAGGGAGGAGGCGGCGGCGGGCGGGCGGCGGCGAGGCGCCGGCTGGTCCGGGCGGCGAGGCGCTTCGCCGGGCGGCGGAGGGTCGCCAGCGAGGGGATCGGCCGGGCGGCGCGGGAAGCGGCGGCGATGACGGGCGGCCGGCGGGGGCAGCGCCAGGGCGGCGGCGGCGGCGGCGCGCGAACTAGGCGGACGGGCGGCGGAGGCGTTGCGGGGGCGCGCAAGCAGTTCGGGCGGCAAGGCGCGGCGGGGGGGCCGGAGGCCACGTGGCGCGGGATGGTTGGCTGCGGGCGAAGTGTCCGGCGCCGACGGACAATGTCCGGCGCGCTGAGGACGAAGGGGACTAGGGTTAGGGTGGATTTGACCGCGAATTTCGGAGGGGGAGGTGTATTTATAGGTAGAGGGAGCTAGGAGACTCCAAACGAGGTGCGGTTTTTGGCCACGCGATCCTGATCGAACGACCGAGAGCATGGAGGGGAGTTAGGTGGGTTTTGGGCCACTTTGAAAGGGTGTTGGGCTGCAAACAAAGAGGCTTTTATGGTTACCCGGTTAACTGTTGAGTATCAAACGACCTCCAAATGATCCGAAACTTGACAAGCGGTCTACCGGTGCTATACCAAGGCCGCTTGACAAACCTCGGTCCATTCCGAGACCATTTAGCACCCGCTCATGAAAAGAAGCAAAAGGGGGCGCCGGGAGACATAGGAGTGCCGGATTGCAAAACGGACAACAGGGAAAATGCTCGGATGCATGAGACGAACACGTATGCAAAATGAAATGCACATGATGACATGGCAAAGTGCAGCACGCAAGCAAATGACATGGCAACGATGGCGAATAACTGGCAGACACCTGGCGCATCGAATCCGGGGCGTCACAACACTCCTCCACTAACAAGAGATCTCGTAGGACCGAGACGGAAGGGAAAAAGGATGAGGTGAAACAAGAACTCAAAGAAGAAGCAAGGAATCGAGAGCACTCGAGAAAAAGAGAGGAACGACGAGAATGACGAGAATCGAAAGCTCACGGAGTCAGATAGACTATGAAAGCACTCGTTCTAACCGGAGTGGTTAGAATGAGAAAAGAAACGAATAAGACTGAAAGGATTTAGGCAGCACACCGGTTGAACAAGGAAAGAATAGAACATGAGCTTCAGAAGATGGAATGACACTTGATGACATAAGCAATGCAAAGCCTCCGGAAGAATTGAAGAATGGAATGAAAAGAATTTAGAAGGAGGGTTTGAACTGAAGTTGTTGAGAAAATCAACAACGAAAAGAAAAAGCTTGTTGTGGACTTATGGAAAAAATCTCAAAATTATGAGGTGATAACCGACCACAAGCAGAAAAGATTAAATAGCTGAGAAGAACGAAGAAATGCAAAACTCCACTTCAAAAGAATACGGAGGCTTGTTTGCACTTCAAAATGCGAGAAGAAAAGATACTTGAACTCCACCAACAAGAATCTTGATGAACTCTTGAAGAATGAATTAAATCATGAAGAACCACCGTGAAGAACTCCGGTAACGAAAGGATGATGAGATAGAATGAAGGACGAAAGAATAAGATGAGCCTTGCGGTGATTTAGATGGAGGTTCCGACGAAATGGCTGAGGAAATTTGAACTCCGGAAAAGAAAAAATGAAAAGACTTGGAACTAGAATTTATCCCTCAAGAACAAACTCCGAAGGAAGGGATTTATCACTTGGATGAAATAAGAATAAGATTTATTGTATGCTTATACTTCATCAAATTAAATTGATGACAAGTAAAGGATTTTCCATATTACTTATTCTCATTGGGAAAAAAATTAAGGGGAGATATACCGCCAAATTTGGGAAAGTCTTCATGAACCATCGGTAAGATTGAAAAGAACGAATGAATATATGATAACCAATGAACATAATCTTGAATGAACCACCGTAAGAATTCTGAAATGACTGACGAAAGAGAATGAAACACCGGGAAGAATTAGAAAAACAAATATGCTAGAGGGGATTTAGATGCAAAAGAACGAAGAGATCGCGAACTGATTAATGAATGCTTGAACGCAGCACCGGAAGAATATTGAGACGAACGAAGGGGCACGGATATAAATAATTGGAGAACGAATTTGAAAAACTTAGAATGAAGAAATCTTCCGAAAAGATGGCCTCCGGATGATCGAGATGGAAAGTAACTCCTAAAATACTCCGGATGGATGAAAAGAATTTGCATAAATGGAAACAATTAGATAGGATAACATGAAGCTTGAACCACGAATCTTCGAGAGAACGGACAAAATTTAAGAGAAACTCTACTTCGGTCTTCAAATGATGACGAGAAACACCACCAAAATTGCTGAGATACTCCGGGAGAACGAAAAGTGAAGAGGTTGAGCCAACAATGAAAAGAATTTGAACGAGATCTTGGGAAGGCGTATGACTGATTAAATTCATTCTTACGTCAAACTTAAAAAAGAATTGAGAATAACTCCGGGGAAATTAGAAGAGTCAGGTAAGATCCTGGGAAAGACCTGTGGGTTAGGGCCCACTGAAGAGAAACACCGTTGGAAAGGATTGTTGAACAGATAGATGATGCACCGGAATAATTGAGATATTTGAATGAGGTGACCACCTCGGATTAATTCAAACACAGACGAATCTCCTGAGATGTCTTGAGCACTCTGGAAGGATTAAATGGCGAGAGGCGAACGAGCAAAGGAAAATATTTGAGCTGAGGGAAAGAATACGATCGACAACGAAAAACTTGAATTTGGATCCACCGGAAACAAAACAAGACGGACATTGATGAACCAGACGAGAATTCACCGGTATTTCAACCGGTGAATTCTCGTCTCGTTCGTCATTCTTCATCCCTTTCTTTTTCGGTGAATTCAATTCAAGTTTTTCGGGTTAATCATATTCTTTTCCTTCGAAGTGTTCTCTTTGCTCGTTCGCCTCTCGCCAGTTTATCATTCCGGAGTTCGGAAGACATATCAGGAGATTCGTCTGTGTTCTAATTAATTCGAGGTTGTCACCTCATTCAAATATTTCAATTGTTCCGGTGCATCATCTATCTGTTCAACAATCTTTTCCAACGGTGTTTTCTTTTAGTGGGCCCTAACCCACAGGTCTTTCCCAGGATCTTACCTGACTCTTTTAATTTCCCCGGAGCTATTCCCAATTCTTTTCAAGCGTGACGTAAGAATGATTATCATCAGTCACTTGCCTTGTCCAAGATCGATTTCGAATCATTTCATTGTTGGCTCAACCTCTTTGCTTTTCATTCTCCCGGAGTATCTCATTAATTTTGGTGGTGTTTCTCGTCACCATTTGAAGATTGAAGCAGAGTTTTTTCCTCTAAATCTTGTCCGTTCCCCCGGAGATTCGCGGTGATAGCTCTATGTTATCCTATCTAGTTGTTTCCAGCCAGTAATTATTTTCATCCATCCGAGTATTTCAGAGTTATTTTCCGCCTCAATCATCCGGAGGCCATCTTTTCGAAGATTTCTTCGCTCCAAGTTTTCAAAGTCGTTCTCCAATTATTCCTTATCCGTGCCCCTTCGTTCATCTCAATATTCTTCCGGTGCTTCGTTCAAGTATTCTTCAATCAGTTCGCGATCTCTTCGTTCTCTTGCATTTTAATTCCCTCTAGCATATTTGTTCCTCTAATTCTGTCCGGTGATTCATTCTCTTTCGTCAGTCATTTCCGAATTCTTACGGTGGTCCGTGCAAGATTCTTTTCTTCGATTATCATTTTAATCCATTCGTTCTTTCGAATCCTACCGGTGGTTCATGAAGACCTTCTCAAGTTTTGTGTTGTCACTTATCAATTCTTTTTCAAGAAGAATAAGTAGTATGCCAAATCCATTGTTTGTCATCAATTTAATTTGATGAAGGATAAGCAGACAATAAATCTTATTCTTATTTCATCCACGTGATTAATCCTTTTCTTCGGAGTTTGTTCGTGAGGAATAAATTCTATTTCCAAGTGTTTTTCATCTTTTCTTTTCCGGAGTTCAAATTTCCTCGATCATTTCGTCGGAACCTCCATCTAAAGCATCGCAAGCTTTAATCTTTTTCTTTCATCCTTCCTTCTATCTCATCATCCTTTTGTTACCGGAGTTCTCATGGTGGTTCTTCATGATTTTATCTTTTCTTCAAGAGTTCTTCAAGATTTTGTTGCCGGAGTTCAAGTATCTTTTCTTCTCGCGTCTCGAAGTGCAATTAATTCTCCGTATTCTTTTGAAGTGGAGTTTCGCATTTCTTCGTTCTTCTCAGCTATCCAATCATTTTCGTTTGCGGCTGGTTATCACCTTATAATCTTGAGATGTTACCCATAAGCCCACAACAAGCTTATTCTTTTCGTTGGTGATTTTCTCAACAACTCCGTCCAATCCTTCCTTCTAAGCTCATTTCATTCAACTCATTCAATTCTTTCCGGACGTTTTGTGTCATGTCTTCATCAAGTATCATTCCATCCTCTCAAGTTCATGTTCTAATCCTTCCATGTTTCAGCCGGAGTGCTTCCTAAATCCTTTCAGTCCTATTCGTTTCTTTTCTCATTCTAACCACTCCGGTTAGAATGAGTGGTTTCATAGTCTATCTGATTCCGTGAGCTTTTGATTCTCGTCATTCTCATCGTTCCTCTCTTCTTCTCGAGTGCTCTCGATTCTTTGCTTCTTATTTTGAGTTCTTGTTTCACCTCATCCCTTTTTCTTCCGTTCGGTCCTAAGATCTCGGACGAGATCTCTTGTTAGTGGAGGAGTGTTGTAACGCCCCGGATTCGATGCGCCAGTGTCCGCCGCTTATTCGCCGGTGTTGCCATGTCATTTTCTTTGCGTGTTGCACTTTGCCATGTCATCATCTGCATTTCATATCATGTCGCCATGTGCATCGATTTGCATACGTGTTCGCCTCATGCATCCGAGCGCTTTTCCGCGTTGTCCGCTTTTGCAATCCGCACTTATGTCTCCCGCGCCCCTTTTACATCTTTTTCGTAAAGGGGTGTTAAACGGTCTCGAATGGACCGAGGTTTGTCAAGCGGACTTGGTATAGCACCAGTAGACCGCCTGTCAAGTTTCGGATCATATGGAGGTCGTTTGGAACTCCAACGGTTAACCGGGTAACCGCAGACCCCTCTTTCTCTTTGCAGCCCAACACCCTTTCAAAGTGGCCCAAAGCCCAGCAAACTCCCCTCCATGCTCTCGGTCGTTCGATCACGATCGCGTGGCCGAAAACCGCTCCTCATTTGGACTCTCCTAGCTCCCTCTACCTATAAATATATGCTCCTCCCAAAAATCGCAGACAAACCCTAGTCATCCTCTCCTCGCACCACGGACACTTCCCCGCCGGACATGTCCGCCGCCCTCACCCGCCGCTCCCGCCAATCCACGCCTGCCACCTGTCCTCGCGCCCTCCCAGCCAAGGCGTTCGCCTGAGCCTGCTGGGCCCGCTGAAGCCCATCGGGCCTGGTCGGCCCGAAGGCCGCCGCCCGCTTCTTCGCCCGGCCGCGGCTCGGCGCGCGCGCGCCGCCAGGCCAAGGCCTCCGTCCGCCCTGCCGCCTGCCCGCTGCCAGCCGCCGCCGCCCGCCTGCCAGCAGGCTGCCCCGCCTCGCCAAGAGGTCCGGCCCGCGCGCTGTCGTCTGGCGCCTCCCGTCGCGCCTCCGGCCGCCGCCACGCCGCCCCGCCGCGCGCCTCCTGCGCCCCCTCCGGCCGCCTCGCCCTCGCCGGTCGGCGTCCTCCGGCGCCGCCCGCCGCCCTCATGGATCCGGCGAGATCCGCCTCGCCTCGGTTCAAGCGTGCCCACTAGGTTGACTTTTCCCTCCCCGAAATCCACTAAGTCCCGAAGTTTTGTTATTTTCATGCATTTTCATCATGCCATAACTCTGTATCCGTAACTCCGTTTCGCGCGTGTAATATGTCAAATTGTTCGCCTCGAAGAGTAGATCATTTCTTTACATTGCGTCATTTTCATTTGAGCTCATCTTGATGCCCGAAATGCTGTTAGAAGAGTGCTATGTGATGTTAGTTTCTGATTCTTATCAGAACATGCTCTTTTGTCATTTTTGCCATGATTGATGTGTGCATCCTATGAACTTGAGTCCTACATGTGTTTTGTAATATGCCATGCCATCTTTCCAGGGGTGTATGCCATGTATTTTTGTGATCTATGTGGTGACTAGCACAAGCATGCAAACTAGGCCTCATGATGTTGCTGATTTCAGCCCCTGTTCTGCTGATATTTTTATGCCATGTTAACTTGATGCTACAGAGAGATCCATGCTTATTTTGAGATACTTCAGTAAGGATGTTTTGAACATATGGTTATTCTCTATCCATCCATGCCCTTGTTTGCAATTATGGAGTGCCATAGCTTGAGTCAATCGAGCTCTACTTTTGCTATAAAATGTTTCCTGGCAGATTGTTTACATGTTATTCAATTTTGCCAAGGTTGTTGTAGTTGATCCTTGCATGCTATGATGTTGTTCTTGCCATGTATAGCTTCTATGCCATGTCTTATTACTGTTTGTTGCCTTGCCATGCCATGTATTGCTCTGTGGTGAGTGGTTCAAGCTCACCAACATGCCTACTTGTTGTTGTTCCTGCCATGTTTGAATCTGTAATATAACTTGCCATGTTTACATGGGTGCCATCATATTTTCTGATCCTTTTTGGCTTATGGTCAGTAAGGGACTTTTGTTCTATGCTTTGATTAGATTCATGCCATGCCTTTGTTTACCATGATAAGTTCCTGTAACATGTTGTTTGATAGATCTAAACATTGCAACCTGATGTTATTTTCTGCTAAGTCTGAAACTGTTATTATTTGCAATCTTGCCATGTGTGTTTGAGCATGTTCTAATGATTTCTGGAGATAGCTCAGTGTTCATGTTTTGTAATGCTTTACCTGTACATCATGCCCATGCCTTTTGTTATTATGTTGGGGTTCTGTAGCATGTTGTTTTGGTGCTTGCCATATGCCTAGTTGCTGTTTTGGACAGATTGTTGTTATAACTTGCTTCATGTGTATGTGTTGAACCGTTGCTCCGTTTTGAGTGTGCTCTATATGAAACTTGCTTAGAATTGCATGTAGCTTCATATTATCATGTTGCATCCTTGTTTTGAGGTGTTTGCTTGATGTTTGTATGCATTTTGCATCAATGCCATGTTTATCTTGTTTTGCTCATATCTTCTAGGCCGTAGGTCCGAATCTAATGAACTTTATATGTAACTTGAATAGAATTTCGTGTAGATCATCGTGGTGCATCTTAACTTGCTGTTTAACAACTTTAACATAAGGTTTATTCAGATCTGGACGAATTTCGAAATTTGCATATGAGGACTTACCGGAATTGTTATATGTTGTTCCCGGCCTCATTTAAACTTGCTTTGATGTGTTGCTCTTGTTTGCATCATCCCTTGCCATGAGTAGCTTCATGTAGTCTCGTCATGCATCATGCTTGTTTGTGCATCATGCCTTGTTCATGCGTGGTGTGTTTACTATGTTGTGTGCTTCTTGTTAGTTCCTGCTATGCTATGATCGTGAGGATTCGCTCGCTCACGCTTGGTTCGCTTCATCCGTTCGTCTTCTTCATGCACTCGTTCTTCTTCCTTGCAGGATTTCAGGCAAGATGACCGCTACCCTGGATCTCACTACTATCATTGCTATGCTAGTTGCTTCGTTCTTTCGCTATCCTGCGCTACCTATCACTTGCTGCTCAAGCCTACCTAATTGCCATGTCAGCCTCTAACCTTTGACACCTTTCCTATGCAAACCGTTGTTTGGCTATGTTACCGCTTTGCTCAGCCCCTCTTATTAGGGTTGTTAGTTGCAGGTGAAGATGAAGTTTGTTCCTTGTTTGGAACATGGAGATGTTGTTCCTTGTTGGAACATGTTTACTTGTTGGGATATCACAATATATCTTATTTAATTAATGCATCTATATACTTGGTAAAGGGTGGAAGGCTCGGCCTTATGCCCGTGTTTTGTTCCACTCTTGCCGCCCTAGTTTCCGCTATATCGGTATTATGTTCCCGGATTTTGCGCCCCTAACGCGGTCGGGTGATTTATGGGACCCCTTGACAGTTCGCTTTGAATAAGACTCTCCAAAGAAGGCCCAACATTGGTTTTACCATTTGCCTCACCTATGCCTTTTTTCCCTTGGGTTTCGGAGCCCGAGGGTCATCTTTATTTTAGCCTCGGGGCCAAGGCTCTTCGAGTGTTGGTCCGAACCAAGCAGATCAAGGGCCACCACGGGCAACTCGAGGCTTGGTTTTACTCGTGAGGATGACTTATCCGGTGTGCCCCGAGACCAAGGTACGTGCGACTCCTATCAGATTTGTCGGCACATCCGGGCGGCTTTGCTGGTCTTGTTTTATTGCTCTCGAAATGTCTTGTAGCCGGATTCCAGACTGATCGGTCTTCCCGGGAGAAGGAATATCCTTCGCTGATCGCAAGAGCTTATCATGGACTAAGTTGGGACACACCGCAGGTATAAACTTTCGAGAGCCGTGCCTGCGGTTATGTGGCGATGGGAATTTGTTAATATCCGTTGTAGTAAACTTGAAGCAAACTCTTCTAAAATACACCAACCGTAGCGTAACGTGAGTGTCTCTTTCGGGTTGATCGAGAGGAGAACACGGTTTCTTGGGTTATGTTTGACGAAGTAGGAGTTCGTGATCACTTCTTGATCATTACTAGTTGACGACCGCCTTTGTTTCTCTTCTCGCCTCATTTGCGTATGTTAGCCACCATATATGCTTAGTCGCTGCTGCAACCTCACCACTTTACCTCTTCCTTACCCATTAAGCTTTGCTAGTCTTGATACCCATGGTAATGGGATTGCCGAGTCCTCGTGGCTCACAGATTACTACACCACCAGCTTGCAGTACAGGTTTGCGATGATCATGACGCGAGAGCGATGTTTGTTTGTGTTGGAGTTCTTCTTCCGCTTCTTCTTCGATCGGGGATAGGTTCCAGTCGGCAGCCTGGGCTAGCAGGGTGGATGTCGTTTGAGTTTCTGTTTATGTTTCATCCGTAGTCGGATGTTGATCTTGTATATGATGTTGATGTATTCTTGTGGCATTTGTGCCTTTTGTATGTATCCCCACTATTATGTAATGTTGATGTAATGATATCCACCTTGCAAAAGCGTTTCAATATGCGGGTCTATCCTTGGTGGGACCTTCGAGTTCCTTTTGGATAGGGTCGCATATTGGGCGTGACAAGTGATGCCTAACACTCTTTGGCTCTGGGTGTTTGGGCTTTGTCCTCGCAAGGATTTATCTCTCTCAAAAGCTTCGGAGGTGGATTGCTCTCAAACGACAAAAGCCGTGCACTAACTCTGAGCAGCCACCAATTTATGATGTAGGGGGTGGGCTATTTATAGCCACTAGGCAACCCGACCTGATTTGTCCGAAATGACCCTGGGTCACTAAGGAACTGACACGTGTTCCAACGATTAGATTTCAAACACACGCGGCACCTTTACTTGGGCTACAAGTAAAGCTGACTCATCCAGCTCTGGATAACATTTGCTCTCATTGTCTTTGCTCGAAGACAAAGGATTTTGGTTGAGCATCACTTCAGTCACTCTGACTTTGTTCACTGGGACCCCACTTAACAGTACGATGGTTCCTACGACTCAACAAAGAAGAAAAGGAAACAAAGAAATGACTAAGTTTCTTCGCGCTCCATAGTCTTCACGTGATGTCTTCTCTTGTCATAGTATTCAATGTGAATATCTTCACATACCACCATTGTCTTCAATGCCTTCATACATTTTTAGGGGTCATCTCCGGTAGGTAAACCGAATCAATGAGGGACTACTACCTGTGTTATCCTGCAATTCTCACAAACACATTAGTACCTCAACCAGGTTTGTCGTCAATACTCCAAAACCAACTAGGGGTGGCACTAGATGCACTTACAGTAATAAAGGGATATTATCAAAGTGTGAATTTGCCTTGTATTGTTGATGAAGATGATTCACACTCAAACTCCTGATAGTTCTACTCGTTACACTCCGGTCAATCTATCGTAAGCAAGCAATAGTAACAACACGTAAGCAATCATGCAAAAAGAATCAAAGAAAAGATCTTGGAAAACGTCAAGAACAGGCAAATAACTCTTGCAACAGAAAACTATTTCTAACAGTACCAAAATTAAGTGATTTTGGCCTTATCAGAAAGTTTAGGTCAAGAGCTTCGATTTGCAAAAAGAATCAACTAAATCGGAGTTCTAAAACTCAAGTTATGAACAAAAGAAGTTTGAATTCAAATTTGTTTGAAATCAAATTTTAAATTTTCAAAAACATATTCAAGTTGTTATGCTGGATAGAGGGGATCATAAGAAAGAAGTGGGCATCGGTTTTGTTGGATTTGGACCAACGATCAAAAAGTTGCAAAGGTTAGAAAACCAGGGGCTAATCTAAAAAAAATTAAACAACAACTAGGTGCCTGGCCACGTGTCAGAAATCTACAGGTTAAAAACCGTTCGTTGTGAAGGCAAAGTAGTGAACGTTCACTAATTAACACTTACCGGTTCAAAAATAAAAAAACAACTAGATCTAATCTGGGTCGTTCATTGAAGATCTTACGGGGCGCGTGGAGCTGGACTTACAGCGGCGGTGTACGTCGACGAGGGCGTCGGGCGTGGTCGCCAGCGGTGCTCCGGTGGACGAGGGTGACGACGGAGGCGACAGGCGGACGCGGCGGGGCGAGACGGTTCCGGTGGTGGTGGATTTCGACTTCGGGGTGGTCCGACGCGAGGGGGGAGAGCTTGGTGTGCTTCGGCTCCGGTGGTCGTCGTCGGGGAGGACGACGGCGCGCGTGTCGGCTCGAACGGGGCGGGCGCTCCGGTAGTCCTCCGGCTCGTCAGGAGGCACGGGGTGGTGCGGTGCGACGAGAGGACCCCGATGGTGGTGGTGGCGTAGGGCTAGGCGGCGGTGGAGCACGGGGCAACGGCTCTGGATCTCGTCAGAGTTCGAACTCCGGAGAGGTTTTTGCGAGGCTGCGGGAGGCGATGGCTCCTGCGATTTGGGAAACAGAGGCCGGGGCGGCATCTATATATAGGAGGAGGGGCAAAGTCGGCACGGGAGTCCGGCATGGCCACGGTAGCGGCGGCGGCGTCGTGCGGGCGGCGGAGTCAGACCTGTCGAGGGGAAGAAGAAGACGCGGGCCTTGCTGCCAGCGAGACAGGGCGAGCGGGAGGGGATCGGGCGATCGGGGGTGGCGGTTAGCGCGAGGGAGAGAGGCCATGGGCCGATCCGGCTTGCTGGGCCGTGGGGAGGAGAGATGGAGAGAGAGAGCAGTGCTGGGCTTCGGCCTGGCACTGTTCGAAGAGTTTTTTTAATACAGACACAACATAAACAAAGTAAAACAAAATTAAATAAAATACAACCTAGGCATGTTATGTATCAAAATCTTCATAAGAAGATTTTCTACAACATGAACATTTTTCTAGCGTCAATTAAAATCCACAAAAATTCAAATAGTGCTATTGCTACAATAAAACCCAATAAAAATCATTTTAAAAATACCAAAATGATTTCAAATTTAATTATCTCCAATTTTCTAACGCAGGAATCATTTTAACCTATTTTCCATATATTTTATTTTGGAGAAAAATAATTTGAATAAAACCCAGATAAATCCAAATTGAAAATAATTTGAAAGGGACTTTAAATTTAATTATTTTAAACTCCCAACTCATATTTCATTTATTTTGAAGAAGTCATTTTATCTTCTCTCGTGAAAATCATTGAGTTGCATACAGTTTCTGAATTGGAAATATTTTCCAAATGGAAATTCAAATCCTTTTCAAAACCCTTTTTCATTTAGTTAAATGGAAGAAGTCATATCATCTTCTCTCTAGGGTTTTATGATGAAATGAATTTGAATTCATGGAGATCATAAATGCAAATGAAAGTTTGGGAGAATCCTTTTGTTCCCTCTCATGTAACTTTCAAAATGTTCGAAATTTCACTCAATTTCACACAAGCAACCACACCACAATCAAACAAACTATCAAAACTATTTATTTAACATAACATTCCAAAATTTAGAATTTAGGGATGTTACATGGCATTGATTCAAATGCAAGCAAAACACAATCATGAACACTACAAAACATGGATGCTACATTGCATGATGAAATCACGCTCAAAACTGAGCAACAGTTCATTTAAAGTACATATTAAATGCTTAAATTATCATTAAGTTCAGGTTCATAGGCACCAAGATTAAAGCAATATGCTCAATGCAACAAGCAACTTTATAACACAGATTATGAGTTAGTGGAAAACCGGGCATACATGTGAGCAGGAATAACATGTTGACATGTTGGAGGAATGAAACAAACATGCTACATTGCAAGATCGTGACAAACGAAAGCATGACATTAAATGACAGGTTAAACATGGCAAAACATGATTACTAAGCATCTCCATATACGCTCTAGATCAATGGCATTCATCAAGAAAAATAAGCAAGTCATAACAGATTCCAAGACAGTAAAAAACAGAGCAAGGCTGAAAACAGATTCATGATGCATACTTTGAGACAGCAAAAGTATATGCTAAAGGAACATTTCATGGCATCAAATGCCATGGCAAGCATTTACATGTCAATCAATACAAAACATGATCACTGAGCTACTGCCAAATACCACTAGAACATGTTTCAAACATCATGGCAATATTGCAAATGATAACAATTTCACAGACTTAAGTCGAATAAACTGATCATGGCAGAAACAACAACAAGTAGGCATGTTTGCGAGCTTGTGAAACTCACCACAAAGCATATCATGGCATGCAAATACGACCAATAGCAAGAAGACATGTTTGTGCAACTACTAATGTCAAGAACAGGGTAAAAGGATGCATAGAAAACTAGCTATTCACGTGACAAGCTACATTATTTAGGATTAATAGGCTGACAGCAACATTATTTATTAATTTTAGAGCAAGGTAATGACAAGCTACAACATGCCATAATTGCAAACAAGGGCACGGATGGATAGAGAATAACAAGATCTTCAAAACGTCCTTACTTAGCATCTCCATATTATGAATGGATTCACTAGTAGCATCAAGTTAAAATGGCAACATAATATAGCAGATTCAGACTTAGCAGAAGAGTAACATCAAGGACCCTAATTCACAAGCTTGTGCTAGTCACCATAGGGCATATCAAAATACATGGATTGCACCACTGCAAAGATGACATGATTGTGCTCCTAAAACATGTCGGCATGATGCTCAAAATAAAATCACACAAAATGCTATGAAAAAGACAATTAGGCAAGTTACAGCAATCTTCAGCGGGTTATATCATTTAGCACTTTTGCAATGATGATTAAGGCATCAATATGAACAATAACACGAATGCAAATGCAACCACCATGTAGAGCATTCAAAGATGAACATTTTGACATATCAAACACGCAAATCGGAGCCACATGCACAAAGTTGGACCTGGCGAGAAGTTGCACGGAGAGATCCCGGGATGGAGCGGAGCGGGACGGGGGCACGACGTTTGGATCGGGGGACGGGTGGATCTCATCCACCCGCCTGGATCCGGTGCGGAGTGGACTCCGGCGAGGTTCACCACCAAAGATGGTCGGGGACGGGCGCGCTGGGCGGAACTAGCCGGACCCCAACGAGGGACGGTGCGGGAAGGCGGTTGCCAGCATGGGGCGGCGAAGGCGTGGCGGCGACAAGGCGGGCGGCGGGCGGCGAACGGCGGAGACGGCATGGCGTGGGCGCCGGCTGCGGCGGCAAGGCGTCGGGCGGAGATCGGGACTACACGGGCTCGCGATGGGCCCACGGGCCGGTGGCGAAGTGGGCGTGGGACGACACACGGCGCGGCGGGGTTGGTGCGGGAGGCGGCGGTGGACGTGTCCGGCACAGAGGGGGGATAGGCTGGATCTAGGGTTTTCCCGAAATTTTGTAGGGGAAGGCTAATTTGTAGGTAGAGGGAGCTAGGAGAGGGCTATGGAGGTGCGGTTTTCGCCCACACGATCATGATCCAATGGCAAAGAGCATGGAGGGGGTTTAGATGGGCTAGTGGGATGTTGTGGAGAGGTGTTGGGCTACAAAGAGAAGGAGGGCTTCGGTTAACGTGGTTAACCATTGGGGCATCAAACGACCTCCAAATGGAACAAAATTTGACAGGCGGTCTACCGGTGATGTACCAAGACCACTCGTCAACTCTCGGACCATTCCGAGAACATTTTTCTCCTGCTCACGAAACAAGACCTAGGAGGTGCGACGTGTGCATGTGAGAGTGCCGGAATCCGAAACGGACAAGGGTGAAAAAGACCGGATGCAAGAGATGAAATGCACATGATGACATAGCAAAGTGCAACACGCAAGCGAGTGACATGGCAATGATGTTGAATAACGGGAAGACATCTGGCGCATCGGGCTCGGGGAGTCACACGGGTTGCTGTTAAGCTATTGGGTTTGAGTTTGGATCTGATAACCCGTTAATAGCCGGACCAATGGGTATTTTCCACGTGTAAAATTCTCAACCTTGGGACAGTTGTCATCCAGCGAATGCACGGGACGCGCCTATGATTCGTCGACACATGGCTCGGCCCAAAGTGGCCCGTTCAGGTCAAAAGGCCGGCCCGTTTGACCTGGTCAAAAGGTAACAGCCGTCCCACTTAAAGCCTGTTAGCGGCCTATTCGCATATAACCCATTTACAGCCCGCTAACTAACAGCCCATTATGGCCTATCAGAATTAGGCCCAGTAGTATCATTTGGGCCGTCCAATATGATTCTAGCCCGTTGTAACTTCCGGACCATGTATGGCCCATGACGTCTTTCGGCCCATATGAGGCCCTTTGTAACTCTTTGCTCATTAAGGGCCCGTGGGGAAACTGACCCGTAATGAACAGTGTATCACTTTGTACCCATTAACGACCAATTATTCCATTGGGCGGTTTCCATCCCGTGTTATCTTCCAGCCTTCTCACGGTCCATGTATTCTTGGGATGATTTGCAGCATTCGATTACTTATGGCCCGTTACTGACCTGTTCCGATTGTGGGCCAAATTCAGCCTTGGTTAAAGTCGACCCATTTGTGGCCCGTTAATCCGCTGGGACGTTTTCATAGCATCATCAAATTCAGCCCATTAATGGCCCGTTATGCCTGTCGATAGAAACAAGCCTATTATACTCATCGGCCTATTAACGAACCGTTATGGTAGGCCAATTAATGGATGATTCCCACACTAGCCTGTTTACGGCTGATAATGCGGTCCGTTATTGGCCCATATTTGGCCAATCGATCATATGGCCCGTAGAAGGCCAGTTGATTATACGGCCCGTAGAATTCCCATTGTTTCTGTTGCTCATAGAAGGCCCATTGTTTCTACGGCCCGTAGAAGGCCCATGATCACTACAATAGATATGTAGCCCATGGTTATTGTGGCCTAGTTCTAAAAAATAGGTTATTGCGGCCACTAGAAAACCGTGGAAAAAGAAGTGCCCTAACTACAAGCAAACAAATAAGCAAGACAACAAGCAAACAAATAAGCAACCAATTTACGCTAAGCTATTACAACTTTTACACATATTACATCCACTGGGCATCAAAGTTCGCCACTAGTGCAAATATGGGGAACAAAGCAGCATATTACATACACTGGTTGTCAAAGTTGGTGACCAGTGCAAATAAACGCCGTAGCAAAACAAGTCCAGCACTGAAACAACTTCAAAAGAGCTCAAGAAACAATATCCTGAGTATCCATCATGCTGGCAAGACACTTAGCAAGCCTATTATCTTTCTCTTGTTTAGCGCTTAAATCCTCCAGTAATTGTCATTGCACCGTAAAGTATGCATCCGATTCTCGCATGGACTTCCTCAGTCCTTCGGCTTCCTGTCGCAGCACATCTGATCGATGTCTTTCAACTTGAAGTTTAGACTTGAGAAACCTAACTGATTCAGGAAGCGAGTTCGAAGAGCTGGTGCTAGCAGTAGTGGCCAGTAACTCGAACACTACATCAACAAAGGACTCTGGGGTTATCTCACTGTCTTCAAGATAGTTTTTATTAGCTTTCTTGGAGACCAACAGGGATGTCTCACTATCTAGAACCTTATCTGCATTACTTCTTTTACCGGTGCATAACAGGGTACTCTTCTCCAATATTTTGTCCGCATTCTAAAGGAGAAAGAAGCAGACACATCAAAGGTTTACCATGTTGTATATGAAACTAATTTTGGTAAACCAGTTCAGTAGTAAGGTGTACTGGATAATAGCACGAAACAAACATATATCTGTGTAGTATGGTCACTGTATGGTCTGTATCATTCTAGTTTATGTTGCCAAATCAAGATAGAGACAGTTCAAATCATATCTATTTAAGACAAAGTAGCATAGACAGAATATAAGCGTGGGAAACTACACATCACTAACAAAATTTGTAATGTGCATGACATGAGAACATAACTGTTTATTGAATTGAAGCTGAAATCAACATAGAGCAAGTTACAACAGCAAACACGTTAAAGAAACAGGTTTAAAACATACATATTGCGCCATTGGAGTTTCAATTGCATCCTTCAAATTTGAAATTAGTTGGTATGAGTAGGTACAGTGATGCAAGAGCAAAGGAGTACGAACCATAGCTATGGAACCTGACCTGAGAACAATTCTTCTTCTGCTTTAAGCGTTGACTTGGGGTTTGGAGTGGTGGTCCTTGTGCTTTGGACATTGCAGTTGCCTTACTAACTGCTCGTGTTTGGGTACTCTGTGGTGGAGACGGTCTTGTGTCAACTAGAACTGGGTTACTATCTGCTAGGGTTGGGGTTAGAAAGGGTGTAGTTATTTCTCTGTCCAACTGGGTAGGGGTACAATTTGCGTGAGTCTGGGTTATGTGTGGTGGGGCTGGTTATTGGGCAAGTACAACCGTGGTTCTATATGCATCAACGGGTAGCACGATCTTTTCTAAAGACCGTGTTTTTACTCCCATAGATACTGCCATCACCCCTCCAGTTCAGATGGCTGATAAACAAGAAACATAATTCAATGTAAAAACATTGTATGATAGACTGGTGCAATGGATAGTAGGGAAGAAAATAGGGCATGAAATAATTCACATTTATGTTGTCCAACCAAACAGGATAGCATGACATAATTTCACATATATGATGGCTAATTTAACAGGATAGGATGACACAATTTGACATATATGATGGCTAACTAAACAGGATAGAATGACATACTTCAAAATATGATGATTATGTAAACAGGATGACACGATATAACTATACGATGTGTCTATTGAAGTGGTTGGCATGCCATAATTCACAAACATGTCGTCGATGGAAACATGATGGCATGATATAATTCACGGATAGAATGACCTAATTCAAAATATGATGACTATGTAAACTGGATGAGATGATATAACTATGTTATGTCTTTATAAAATGGATTGGCATGCCATAATTTAGATCTATGTTGTTTATGTAAACATCATGGCATGACATAATTCAAATATTTTATTTATATACTAAGCAAGTGAGCAAACGGCAATCACATATATGATATGTCAACTAAGCAGATGGCATTCAATATTGTGTATATGATGTAAACACTAAGCATTGCAAGACAACATATGCATGATCAGAGTAATATAACCCTGCCAAGTTTGAGCATACACCTCAGGGGGATAATACAACTGGCCATCTGTCTCTGAATCCTCCTCTGAGGAGCTATCTGTAACCAACAAGATCTCTGCTTCGGCAGGTAGCATTGTCTGCTCTGAAGACCTTGTTTTCACTCTAGATTTTCCCATCACCAATTCAAATGGCTGATGCACAGGAAGATTAGTTGAATATACAAAAAATGTCACAAATGGAATACTAATACAAAAAAAGGATGGCATGATATAATCCACATATTTGATGCTTGGCTAAACAGCATGGCATTGCATAATTCACATACATAATGCCTTGCAACAAGATAGCATTGCATAATTCACATATATAATGTCTTGCAACACGATGGCATTGAAAAATTCACATATATGGTAATTAGACACTAAACAGGTAGCATTCACACAAAGCATGTCTGAACTAAGCAAATGACATGCCAATGCAAGACACCGTATGCACGATATGAGCAATATAATCCTGCCAAGTTAGAGCATGCACCTCGGGGGGGGGGGGAATGGGACTAGTCATCTGTCTCTGAATCCTCCTCTGAGGAGCTATCCGTAACCAGCAAGACATGCGCTTCGTCAAATTGCATTGTCTGCTCTGAAGACCTTGTTTTCACTCCAGTTTTTTCCATGACAATGTCGAATGGTTGATGCACAAGAATAGTAATTGAATGTACTAAAATTGTTGACAAATTTAATACGTAATAAAAAGGATGGCATGATATAATTCACAAATAAGATGACTGGCTAGCCAGGATGGCATTGCAAAATTCACATATATGATGCTTGGCTAAACAAGATGGCATTGCATGATTCACATATACGATATAGAAACTAAACAGATGGCATTCACACAGTGCTTGTTTAAACTAACTAGATGACATATTTTATGTACAAAGTAAGCAATGCAAGGCACCATATGCATGATATGACCAACATCGGCATGCCAAGTTAGAGCAAAAGATCTCAGGGGGTAAATACGAGTGGTCTACTCCCTCTGAATCCCCCTCTAAACAATTATCTTCCTCTTGATTATAGTCTGGAATGGGGGAGGGGGTTGCTTTTGCGCCCACCATGGAGCGACATATGCATGAAATTTTATTGCCATGCAAGGCTCATCTCTTTTTCTCTACATGTTCAGTACCATTGTGTACAATAACTGATGCATAGGAATAAAACACAGTGAGATTATGTAAGAAGTGCATGCACAAATCCAGAGTGATGGTAGCAAACTGTGGATAGACCCAAAGCCAATGATAACATGTAGATAATAACTTTAGTTATAAAATACAGATAATCACTATTTTAATGTTTGTTTCCACCCAACATGAAACTCATAGTAGACACCTGAGATTAACCAGATAGTAGACGGATATTATTGATTGCTGCCCCAATATGTACCCCACCACCATTTAAAAACTCAAGTTTGAGCATTAGTTTGGACCCGACCCGGAGTCTAATCAGTTAATAGGACGATAAAGTAGCATGTCATCATATTAACTAATGCATAACGTAACCAGACACGAAAGAGTGCCACCTCTCTTGCGGACCTGTGTAATCCTCAGGGTCTTGTGTGGAGCTGATGATGGTATGCAGTTGTCGTGGCTGTCGGCGGCGGGGAAGAAGATCTAAGGTGACGAAAGATAGTTTGGAGGGCGGACCCCTGCTGTCGGTGTCAAAACCGACAGATCTCGGGAATGGGGTCCCGAACTATGCGTTCAAGGATCGAAGGTAACAGGAGACAGGGACACGGTGTTTACCCAGGTTCGGGCCCTCTCGATGGAGGTAATAACCTACTTCCTACTTGATTGAATTTGCAGAGTGTAAGGGTTACAAGAGTTGATCTACCTCGAGATCGTAATGGCTAAACCCTAAATTTCTAGCCTGTATGATTATGATTACCTCTACGGACTAAACCCTCCGGTTTATATAGACACCGGAGGGGCCTAGGGTTGTACAGAGTCGGTTTACAAAGAAAGGAATCTTCACATCCGAACACCAAGCTTGCCATCCACGCAAAGGAGAGTCCCATCCGGACACGTGGGGAAAGTCTTCTATGTTGTATCTTCATGGCCCATTAGTCCGGCCCACGTCACATAGCCCAGACGCCCGAGGACCCCATAATCCAGGACTCCCTCAATAGCCCCGAACCAGATTGTCTTCGGCATTGCAAGTCCGGTTCCTCCTCTAAATACTTTAAAGTGTCTGAACCAAAGGACTCTATTTGGCCTTTACATATTCGGTTTTGATAAAGTGAATTCATTGAATAGCTTGGCCTTACATTAAATGTTATACCCTTCGGCTTCTGCGCCATCGTTGCTTCAGCTTCCACGCGTCAGACGAATATGAAGGGTCCGAGCATTTCTACACATAACACCCGGGCCATGTAGGGAACACGTCTATTTAAGGAGATTGAATCTCAGATACCATTCCACACCAGGCGGAAAATCCTTAGAGCTTGCCACAAGAAACCATAATCATGGTTGGCGCTCCCAGTTCTTCCTCCCGCCCTCACGTCCTTAAAAAAGGCGATTGGTAGAGTTGCTCAGTATCCTACGCCCAGCTGACCAAGCTTCAAACGCATGGATATCTCCCTCTCGCGGATCTAGTCCCCGGTCGGGCGGGATTGACCTCCATCAATGGCAAAGCCCTGGCGGAAAACTTCCCCAACCCCACCAAGGGGGAGCGAGTGTGCTTAGTCTCCTTCCTGGTAAGAGGCGTTGGATTTCCTATCCACCCTTTCCTCCGAGGCCTCCTGGAGTACTAAGACCTCCAACTGCACAATCTTACACTAGGCTCCATTCTGCATATCGCAAGTTTCGTCACTCTTTGCGAGCTGTTCCTAGGATGTGAGGCCCATTTTGAGTTATGGAGGAAACTTTTCTGCCTCGTCCCTTGCTACCAAAAGGGATCCATATTCGAGGTGGGCGGCGCCGAAGTATGGCGCATAGCCGGGACAGGATACCTGTCCGGCACTCCAAAGAAGGCATCCGAAGAGTGGCCGTCATAGTGATTTTACATTGAAGATGTTGTTCTCCCAGACCCAATCAGACGCGACCTGCCCGAATTTTCCAATGCTCCGTTAAAGAAGCGCCACAACTGGCGCCCTCGGAGCCTTGAGGCGGAAGACAGTGCGGAGGTCAAAAAGTTAATGAGCAAGATAAAGACACTTACCCAATCCGGACTATCCTTAATTGAGGTAATGGCGATTTAAATAACGCGGGGCGTCCAGCCACTCCAATCCAGAGGGCTCCCCATGTGGCACTATAATGGGGAGGATGACGCATCCTGCTGCAGGCGCAAGGGTCCGGACAACTTCGCCGCCTTGGCCGCGATGTTGGCTGATCTTTATAAAGGAGAGAAAGAAGATTTCACTCGCCTTAAGTGCCGAGAGGGATTTTCCATATACAACCCTCCCAGCTGGGTGAGCCTCCACTTCGTAACCTCACTCAATCCTCTTCCTGAGTCGCATTAGTTGAACATAATCCGGTCATCTCTAACAGGAATGGAGGAAAGTTGCCGTGGGGATCTATAGCCCCACTCCGCAGACGGAGGACCATATTTGGGACCTGGATCCCGGATTTGAAGAGGATCCAGATATATTCGTAGAGCTCAAGGAGGGGGTCTTCTATTAGGCAAGCTACGACGGCACAAAAGTGGCCATTATAGTGTAACACCCCCGATGCGGCTATATCTCCTACGTGTCGAGGCACGACTTAGAGGCATAACCGCATTGAAAGCAATGTCGCAAGTGAGGTAATCTTCACACAACCCATGTAATAATTAAGGGAAAGAGATACATAGTTGGCTTACAATGCCACTTCACACAAGACATAAATAAACATCCATCATTCGTAGTACACTCAAGGTCCGACTACGGAACCAAAATAAAAGAAGATACCCCAAATGCTAACACAGATCCCGAATCGTCCCAACCGGGCACCACTACTGATCATCCGGGAAAGACACATAGTAACGACCACGCCTCGTCGAACTCCCACTTGAGCTCGGTGGAATCATCTGCGACCGCATCGCCGGAACTCGCAACTGTGTTTGAAGTATCTGTGAGTCACGGAGACTCAGCAATCTCACACCCGCGAGATCAAGACTATTTAAGCTTATAGGAAGGACAGAGTAGTAAAGTGGAGCTGCAGCAAGCGACTAGCATATATGGTGGCTACTTCGCAAAAGAGAGCGAGAAGAGGAGCAACGCACGGTCGTGAAACTAGTAGCGATCAAGAAGTGATCCCAACTACTTACGCCGACATAACTCCAACATCGTGTTCACTTCCCGGACTCACGAGAAGAGACCATCACGGTTACACACGCGTTGATGTGTATTTTAATTGAGGTCAACTTCAGGTTTTCTACAACCGACATTAACAAATTCCCATCTGCCTCATAACCATGGGCACGGCTTTCAAAGATATTACCTGCAGGGTGTCCCAACTTAGCCCATTATAAGCTCTCACGGTCAACGAAGGATATTCTTCTACCGAAGACCCGATCAATCTCGAATCCCGGACTACAAGACATTTCACAGCAATAAAACAAGACCAGCAAAGCCGCCCGATTGTGCCGACAAATCCCGATAGGAGCTGCACATATCTCGCTCTCGTGGCACATCCGGATGAGCAGTCCATACAACTAAAACCAGACCTCAAGTTGCCTTGAGGGGCGCTGCATGTGGGTTTAGTTCGGGCCAGCACTCGAAGGAGCACCGTCCGGGGGTGGGGGGTTAAAATAAAGATGACCCTCGGGCTCGCGAAAACCCGGGGAAAAGGCTTAGGTGGCAAATGGTAAAACCAAAGTTGGGCCTTTGCCGGACGAGTCTTATTCAAAGCGAACTCAAGGGGTCCCATAAATCACCCAACCGTAAGGAACGCAAAATCAAGGAACATAACACCGGTATGACGGAAACTAGGGCGGCAAGAGTGGAACAAAACACCAGGCATAAGGCCGAGCCTTCCACCCTTTACCAAGTATATAGATGAGTTAAACATAGCAGATATATATATTGTGATATCCCCAACAAGTAAACATGTTCCAATAAGGAACAAATATCTCCATGTTCCAACACGGAACAAACTTCAGCTTCACTCGCAACTAGCAACGCTTATAAGAGGGCTGAGCAAAGCGGTAACATAGCCAATCAACGGTTTGCTAGGAAAGGATGGTTAGGGCTGACATGGCAATATGGGTGGCATGATATAGCAAGTGGTAGGCATCGCAGCATAGGCATAGCGAAAGAGCGAGCAACTAGCATAGCAAAGATAGAAGTGATTTCGAGGGTATGATCATCTTGCCTGCAATGTTCTCAGAGTTGTCGAAAACCTGATCCTCGTAAGCGTTCTCAACAGGTTCCTCGCTCACGCACTCGCCTCCGCTCTACCCAAAGCAACAACACAAACAAAGGAACCACAATAAATCACGGTGCAATGCACAATCAACATGATGCAAAACATGACATGAATATGCGGATGTGATATGCAATGCGATAAAAGCCCGAAGGTAAATGAAAAACCAGGCATCATCTTGGCAAACCAAGCATGCCATCGGAAAGATGAGATGATTTCGGTAGAAATCGATATAGAGATCACCGGAAACGGATGCACGGGTTGGATATGGTGAGCAAAACAAGAATGGTGAGAAACCTTCAATAACAGCATGATGAACAAAGCCATGTTCGTGTGCAAACTATCTCATAGCATAAAGCAAATAAATATGCCCATGAAAAACAACACATAAACATGATGCAAAAAGACATGATCATAAACTTGCCCAAATGCAGAAACTAATGCCACCACCGAGTTGGTGGGATTTTTCTACCCCAAAAACATATATAATATGTTAGGGTTGCAGTAGAGAAATCATCACAAATGCACTAAGACAAAACCTGCCTAAAATGGAAGTTAACAGAAATGGCAAATTCCAGATTTGGAAATGTCCAGAATTGGACTTGCCTAAAACAGAAAAGGAAACAATCCAGAAATGGAAACGCGGGGTAAAGAAAAAAAATATGCATATGGAGGAGGGCGCTGAGAGGCTGACATGGTGGGATCCCATCATCATAGAGACAGGGGCACCGCAAGTTTAAAAGGGGAAGAAAACCAGCCTCGGGGGGAATCGAACCCGGGCCTCCCTTGAACTCTGCCTCGCTACCACTGGGCTGGGTGGCGGCGACTGACAGAGAAGGGCCTCGGGCCCTCAACTACTGCTGCTGCTGAAGACACGAACCGGAGAAAAGAAAGAAAGCAAAATAAAAAGGGGGCGCGCCTGGGATTCGAACCTGTGTCGCCGCAGTGAGAGCGCTGGGGTCAAACCAGCTCGGCTAGGCTAGGGGTTCGGTATAGAGGACTCGGCCTACTAGACCAAACTACCAGCCCCGACTCGAGGCAGAGAAACAAACGACGGCGCCGGGCGAGGCAACGGCGGCTACGGGCGGCTCTGGCCCTCGCTCAAAATGGGTGCGCGGGAGGGCACCACAGATCAAGAAGGGACGAACCCGAGAGAAACGCGCACCCACGCACGGGCATCTACTCAACCCAAAGTCTCAGACACGCCGGAGCACTACGGGCGGCAAGGACACGGACCAGAACGAGACCATGGGTGCCAAAATGCCAAGGGAAGGATGGGAGAGGAGGAGCGCACCAGCTCACCCTAGGACGCGACGGGTTCGACGGAGACGGGCCGACGGCGAGGCCACGGAGCTCGAACTTGCCGGGCTTCCCGAGAGGGGAGGGGAAGACGAGGACGCCGACGAACTTGACGATCCGGCGCATCAGAGTCGACGCCGTGGGCGAAGTCGACGACGAGGAAGAGGAAGGACACGGGCCGCAGGGTTGGGGTGGCGGAGAGCACGCCGCGACGAGGCGCGCTCTCGGATCGCGCCGGGGCGGAGCGGGAGCGGCGAATCTGGTGGTTACCACCGGGCGGGCGGCGAGAGGGAGAGGGAAACCCTAGGGGGTCGCGGGCAAAGAGAGGGGATAAGAGGAGGCTAGGGCGACGGGGTCGAGCTCACGCTCCCTCGTGCTCGGGGTCCCCATGGCGACGGCGGGAGGAGAGGGAAAAGGTGGGTGAAATGAACAGGGCTGTCGCTGCCAAAGGGACCGGGCGGCCCACGTGAGTAGCACTAGCGGGGTATCTTGCTGGGTGCGCGAAAGGCAGGAGAGAGAAGCGAGCGGCTGGCGCCTCTCTCGGGCTACGGGCTGAGGGAGGCCGGGCCGCTCGGAGGACCGGAGCCTAGGTAGAGAGGACTCATTGGGCTGCCATCTGCTGCTGCCTTCTTTTTTTTTCCTTTTTAAAAATCAAAAAGAAGAGAAAAGAAAGCACAGAGAGAAATGAGAAGAGTTGGAGTGAAAGGAAAATATCCCCAAACTCCTGGAATTCCCCACTATTTTAATAAATTGTAATGGGCATTTTTAGAGGTAGAAAAATAAGACAAGTTTGGAAATATTTCAAACTTGTGTCATTTTTGAACCTGACCATAACAACTTCAAATGAGGAGATATTTGGCAGAGAGGTTTAGTGCAAAGAGCAAGATTTGCAGGGAGAAGATGAACATTAATTGAGAAAGGAAATTATAGCACTTGATAAGGAAAGAAGTAGAGGGAAGGAGGAGATGGTAATGCAAATTGAGAATGGAACATGCAACAACATAACATGTGAGAGAACACCACAAACACATGATAAGAATGGAATGCAAGATGACAAGAGGCACAAATGCAATATGGTAAAAGAGCAAAACAAAGAAAAGAGAAAACCCACATAACCAAACAAGAAAGGGCCAAGCATGACAAAACCCACAAGAATTGGATGAGGTCAAGTTGATATATTGCCCAAAAAGGGAAGTTTACATCCAGGGTGTTACAACACTCCACCACTACAAGAGGATCTCGTCCGAGATCTAGGACTGAAAGAACTCCGGATATTCGAACGGAGGTGATCCTCGCCCCCGTGTAGCTTCTCGGTCGAATGGTGTGACCACTTCACTTTCAGGAATTTGATTGACTTGTTGCGAGTCTTGCGCCGGTTTCTTCAAGAATAGCAACGGGTGCTCATGATAAGACAGATCTTCTTGAAGGTCAATCTCTTCGTTGATAGTGCGTTCAGAGTCTTGAAGCACTTGCGAAGCTGTGACACGTGAAACACATCGTGCACGCTTGCGGTTGGATGGAAGCTCGTTGATAGGCTAGATCGCTTCTTTTCCCAATGATCTTGAAAGGACCCACGATCTAGGGGCAAGCTTCCTTTGATACCGGGCGACGAGTGCCTTTCATTGAGAGACGCGGAGGTAGACATGGTCTCCGATTTCAAAGTCACATCACGGTGCTTATCATCATAATAGTTTTTTTAAGCGCGATTATGCTGCTTTGAGATTCTCACGAATGACCTTGCACATTTCTTCCGCTTCAGGATCAAGTCATTGCCAAGAAGTTGGCGCTCACCTGCCTCGCACCAATTGAGAGGAGTACGCACTTTCGCCATAGAGAATTTCGAATGGGGCCTTGCCCGAACTCGCTTGGAAGCTGTTGTTGTAAGAGAACTCAGCATATGGAAGACAATCTTCCCACTTCATACCGAAAGAAATGACACAAGCCCTGAGCATATCTTCAAGGATTTGATTTACTCGCTCAACTTGGCCACTTGTTTGAGGATGGAAAGCTGTGCTGAAACGAATGTTGGTGCCCATGGCCTTCCGAAAAGAATCCTTAACTTGGAGGTAAAGATGCTGCCACGGTCTCAAGAGATCACTTGTGGAATGCCGCAAGGAGACAATCCGGAGGTGTAAAGCTCGCCAACCGAGCTGCTGTGATGGATTCTTTGATAGGAAGAAAATGAGCCACTTTAGTCACTTGTCAATGACAACGAAGATAGCATCATTTCCACGCTTGGACTTTGGAAAGCCACCACGAAGTC
Organism: Aegilops longissima; assembly: GCA_021605205.1. Taxonomy (NCBI): domain Eukaryota; kingdom Viridiplantae; phylum Streptophyta; class Magnoliopsida; order Poales; family Poaceae; genus Aegilops; species Aegilops longissima. The sequence goes on from CM038678.1 coordinate 312,282,193, forward strand.
CATTTCAATATGATCAAACTTCCATTCAGGAATAGCAAGAGGTTGAAGGAGACCAGCTGGTCTTTGGTGTTCTGCTTTCACTCTTCTCGCAGACATCACATTCATTCACGAATTGAGCAATTTCTCGCTTCATTCGAGTCCACCAATATGACTGCTTGAGGTCATGGTACATCTTCGCATTTCTAGGATGAATGGATAGAAGCGAATTGTGAGCCTCGCTCAAAATGACTTTTCGCAGATCACCCTTAGGAACCACAATCCGTCCTCAAAGAACAGAGTGTCTTTGTCATCAACGTGGAAGCACTTGTACTTGAATGCCCTTGTTGATACCATGTTTCACTTTCTTCACCATGGTATCCAAGTTGAGCCTCACGAATCTGATCTTCCAAAGTAGGAGATACTATGAGGTTGGCAAGAAAGCCTTGAGGAACAACTTGAAGATTCAACTTATGGAAAGATTCACAGAGATCCGGCTGAAAGGGCTTGAGGATTAGACTGCTGCGAAGCTTTCCTGCTCAAAGCATCTGCAATGACATTGGCCTTGCCCGAGTATATTCAATACTTGGGTTGTACTCTTGAATCATTTCACCCATCGAGTCTGCCTCGAGGTTGAGGTTGGGTTGAGTGAAGATGTACTTGAGACTCTTGTGATCGGTGAAAATGTCCACTTCCTTCCCAACAAGAGATGTCTCCACGTAATCAATGCATGGACAATCGCCGCCAACTCAAGATCGTGAGTGGGGTAGTTCTTCTCGTTAGGCTTCAATCAAGAGAGGTATAAGCCACAACTCTCTTCTCTTGCATTAACACAGACCGAGACCTTGAAGAGAAGCATCACGTAAAACTTCAAATGGCTTGGATTCATCAGAGGAGTCGTAACAGAGCTGTGACGAGTTTCTCTTTGAGGGTATTGAAAGCAACGCCACACTCGGGAGACCGTACATACTTCACATGCTTCGAGAAGGTTGGAAAGAGGCTTTGCAATCTTGGAGAAGTTCTCAACGAATCTTCGCAATAGCTTGCAAGACCAAGAAAATCATGGAGCTGCTTGACATTCGAGGAGGTTCCCAATTCACAATTGCGGACACCTTCTGGATCAACAGCGATGCCCTTGGCAGAGATGATATGACCAAGATAAAGCACTTCATCAAGCCAAAATTCACATTTGGAGAACTTAGCATAGAATTGATACTCTCGAGCTTGTCTAGCACCAATCGCAAATGTTTGGCATGATCCTTCTTATTCTTGGAGAAGACCAAAATATCATCAAGATAGACCAAGACTAATTCATTGGTGTAAGGATTGAATATGAAGTTCATCATCCGAGAGAAAGTTGGAGGAGCATTGACGAGGCCGAAAGACATGACAAGATATTCATAAGAACCAAAGCTTGTTCTCAATGTCTGTCTTGGGAATATCTTGTTCACGAATGCGAACTGATGATACCCCATACGAAGGTCAAGCTTAGAGAACACCGTAGCACCTTTGAGTTGCTCGAAAAGCTCATTGATGTTGGGAAGTGGATACTTGTTCTTGATTGTCTTCTTATTCAATGGACGGTAATCGACGCAAAGTCGGTCCATGCCATCCTTCTTCCGGACAAAAGAACACCACAACCCCAAGGAGATGAACTCGGTCCGATCAAACCCAGACGCTCTTGTTCATCGAGCTGCTTCTTCAATTCCTCAGCTCATCAGTCCAAGCTTGTAAGGACGCTACAAACGGGTTCGTGCCGTGCTCAAGATCGATAACGAACTCCATCGCCGATGAGGAGGCATACCCAAGCTCTTCCGAAAGACATCTTGGTACTCACAAACGATCGAATCGAGAGATGGCATTCAATTCGCCCTTCTCATTGAGAGAAAACAACCAATGGTTTCATCACGAGAGGCATAGATGATCACATCATTAGAAGAGTGAGTCAATTGAATTTCCCTGGCAGCACAATCAATCTGAGCTTTGTGCTGATAAAGCCAGTCCATTCCGAGAATAAGATCAATATCCGAATCACCAAGAACAACTGGTTTAGAAAGAAATCTATAATCGCCCATCTTGATAGAAACATCCAGAACGAAAACTCGAGAAGTCATCTCCTTAGCCGGAGAAACAATAGACAAAGGTCTAGGCAAAGCTTGAGTAACCAAATCATGCATAGCCACAAAAGGTCTTGAGATGAAAGAATGCGATGCACCAAAGATCAAATAAGACTTTTGCAGGAATATCATTAACTGAGAGATTACCCATTAACACATCTGAAGAATCCTCTGCCTGAGCTGCATTCATCATATTGACCTTCGCAGAATTCGGATTATGCTTGACCACTGCATTGCTGGAAGATTTCACAGGAGGAGGAGGCGGAAGGCGCCTCTGGTTGAAGCACTTGTTCGCATAGTGACCCTTCTGCTGACACTTGTTGCAAGTGACCTCAGAGAGCGGACGGTGGTAAGGAGCACTTGACCTTGGAGCTTGAGAATTAGACTTGTTCTGATAGCTTGGGTTGGGTGGGTGGGAAGATCCACGCCACCCAAGTTCTTCTACTTGGTGAGGCCGACGGAACGGAGGAGGGGCAGTAAAACTTCGCTGCTTAGCTGCCACTTGAGAGGACGAAGAGGACTGAACTGCATCCCTGATTCTCTTCTTAGAAGCCTCGCATTTGAGTTGGGCCGCTTCTTGCTTCAGAGCCATGTTGTAGAAATCATCATACTTATCTGGCTCAAACAGACAAGAGGTAATTGCAGATCTTCCTCGCACCACCTCTCGAATCGATAGATCATACTCTTTTCATCAGGAACGTCTTGCTTAGCAAAACGAGCGAGCTTCTGGAACTGGATATTGTATTGGTAGACAGACATGGTGCCCTGCTTGAGATTGCGGAACTCCTCACGCTTGCTCTCAACAACACTTTTCGAATGTGATGAGCTCAAATCACGGCGGAACTCATCCTGTAATGACACGACCTCCTCTCGAATCTTTGTATTGTCGGAACCACTCAAAGAGCTTGATCCTTGAGTTGAAACGATGCAAACTTGACAAAGTCCTCGTGTCCGACATTGCTACACCAAAGTGCTTGCAGATATCCACTAACCATTCGTCGTCGTCTGTGGCCTCAACACGTAAACCGAAAGACTTCGCCGATTAGCGAGGAACCGATCGAGAGTAGCAAAGTGTGGCTGATGGTTGCCTTGACCTTGATTGCCTTGATTGCCTTGATTGCCTTGCCCTCGAGTACGCTTCTTGCAAGAGCTGCAAAATCATCTCGAGCATTGGCATTGGTGGCTGCCATGATAGCTTGCCGTGCCTCTCAAGGCGGAGGTGGAGGTGGAGGTGGAGGTTGACCGATCCCCATCATTGCGATCCGGATTCGAGCCGCTGGCGGAGCCATCCTGAAGAGGGTGACATCCGTTAGTCCTTTGATAGACAAATTGATAAGTAGAATCAACGGATAGAAATTGCAACATATAGTCTTCACAATAAACATTCGAACAAGAATGAACGAATGAATTCCAAAGTTAATCATCACATGTCCATTAAGGTGAGAAGCCACTTAGATAAAGATATGGAAACAACATCTGTCTTAGAAACAATTCGAATATCACAATTGAAAACAAAAGGTTGGCTTCTAGAATGAGCCGAACAAACACATGATAGAGATTTCGTCCAAAGTGTTCGTGGTGGGGCCCACACGGACACGACGATAGCGGACGCCACGAATGACTAACAAGACGCCCCGAATCAGCATAGCCAAGGATTCTTTAAGACGCCTCGCGACCACCAGAATCGACCGTGAATGGGCGGACCACTAAACTTTGAACCCCAATCTCAAATCATACATCCGTCGGAAAGAATATCCCGTAAGCTACTAGAATTCCCACCTATAAACTCCCAAACTTTCGGTTATGCAATCTGGTGTTGGGGATACAGGGACACAAAATATATCACCCAAACTAACAATACCTAGATCCAGCTTGTATCCATCCGTCAACACATAACCAAGAAATCCTCGAAATCGTGTACCTCGACCTTCAAAAACATCCGTTATGCAAGTCATGGCAATACTCCCTTTTCGCCACAAAGATCGGGCTATCGGGTTATCTCACCAACAACTGCACAAAAGAGATTTCGATGTCGGCAAAACTCGTATTCCAGAATCGCAACGATAAAATTGTGACGACAACACCTCGGAGCTCAACTCCCGGGACACCGCCACAACCCCTAAATGTCGAGGCACCAAGAACAATGTTCTCGCCACAAAACCATCGAAACGATTCCAAGATACCCACGTGATCCTAAAAAAATTTTAGTGAAATTTGAGGGAGAAGAGTCAAACTCTACGTCAGAGACCTCACAGAGCGATGAAGGGACCGAGGAGTAAAAAGAATCCTACTCTCCGATATATAATCCTAAGACTCAAAAAATTTCCATTCTACACTCAACAACGCCAAAGAAACAATCAAGTAGGGGCTCCTAAGTCGGGAAGGCTCGATTACCAACTTGTATCGCCCCGATGCGGTTATATCTCCCACGTGTCGAGGCACGACTTAGAGGCATAACCGCATTGAAAGCAATGTCGCAAGTGAGGTAATCTTCACACAACCCATGTAATAATTAAGGAAAGAGATACATAGTTGGCTTACAATGCCACTTCACACAAGACATAAATAAACATCCATCATTCGAGTACACTCAAGGTCCGACTACGGAACCAAAATAAAAGAAGATACCCCAAATGCTAACACAGATCCCGAATCGTCCCAACCGGGCACCACTACGATCATCCGGAAAGACACATAGTAACGACCACGCCTCGTCGAACTCCCACTTGAGCTCGGTGGAATCATCTCGACCGGCATCGTCGGAACCTGCAACTGTGTTTGGAAGTATCTGTGAGTCACGGAGACTCAGCAATCTCACACCCGCGAGATCAAGACTATTTAAGCTTATAGGAAGGACAGAGTAGTAAAGTGGAGCTGCAGCAAGCGACTAGCATATATGGTGGCTACTTCAAAAAGAGAGCGAGAAGAGGAGCAACGCACGGTCGTGAAACTAGTAGCGATCAAGAAGTGATCCTGAACTACTTACGCCGACATAACTCCAACATCGTGTTCACTTCCGGACTCCGCCGAGAAGAGACCATCACGGTTACACACGCGTTGATGTGTATTTTAATTGAGGTCAACTTCAGGTTTTCTACAACCGACATTAACAAATTCCCATCTGCCTCATAACATGCGGGCACGGCTTTCGAAAGATATTACCTGCGCAGGGTGTCCCAACTTAGCCCATTATAAGCTCTCACGGTCAACGAAGGATATTCTTCTACCGAAGACCCGATCAATCTCGAATCCCGGACTACAAGACATTTCACAGCAATAAAACAAGACCAGCAAAGCCGCCGATTGTGCCGACAAATCCCGATAGGAGCTGCACATATCTCGCTCGTGGCACATCCGGATGAGCAGTCCATACAACTAAAACCAGACCTCAAGTTGCCTTGAGGGGCGCCGCAGTGGTTCTAGTTCGGCCAGCACTCAAGGAGCACTGGTCCGGGGTTAAAATAAAGATGACCCTCGGCTCACGAAAACCCGGGGGAAAAGGGTTAGGTGGCAAATGGTAAAACCAAAGTTGGGCCTTGCTGGACGAGTCTTATTCAAAGCGAACTGTCAAGGGGGTCCCATAAATCACCCAACCGTGTAAGGAACGCAAAATCAAGGAACATAACACCGGTATGACGGAAACTAGGGCGGCAAGAGTGGAACAAAACACCAGGCATAAGGCCGAGCCTTCCACCCTTTACCAAGTATATAGATGAGTTAAACATAGCAGATATATATATTGTGATATCCCCAACAAGTAAACATGTTCCAATAAGGAACAAATATCTCCATGTTCCAACACGGAACAAACTTCAGCTTCACCTGCAACTAGCAACGCTATAAGAGGGCTGAGCAAAGCGGTAACATAGCCAATCAACGGTTTGCTAGGAAAGGATGGTTAGGGGCTGACATGGCAATATGGGTGGCATGATATAGAAAGTGGTAGGCATCGCAGCATAGGCATAGCAAAAGAGCGAGCAACTAGCATAGCAAAGATAGAAGTGATTTCGAGGGTATGATCATCTTGCCTGCAATGTTCTCAGAGTTGTCGAAAACCTGATCCTCGTAAGCTGCTTCTCAACAGGTTCCTCGCTCACGCACTTCGCCTCCGGCTCTACCCAAAGCAACAACACAAACAAAGGAACCACAATAAATCACGGTGCAATGCACAATCAACATGATGCAAAACATGACATGAATATGCGGATGTGATATGCAATGCGATAAAGGCCCGAAGGTAAATGAAAACCAGCATCATCTTGGCAAACCAAGCATGCCATCGAAAGATGAGATGATTTCGGTAGAAATCGATATAGAGATCACCTAAACGGATGCACGGGTTGGATATGGTGAGCAAAACAAGAATGGTGAGAAACCTTCAATAACAGCATGATGAACAAAGCCATGTTCGTGTGCAAACTATCTCATAGCATAAAGCAAATAAATATGCCCATGAAAAACAACACATAAACATGATGCAAAAAGACATGATCATAAACTTGCCCAAATGCAGAAACTAATGCCACCACCGAGTTGGTGGGATTTTTCTACCCCAAAAACATATATAATATGTTAGGGTTGCAGTAGAGAAATCATCACAAATGCACTAAGACAAAACCTGCCTAAAATGGAAGTTAACAGAAATGGCAAATTCCAGATTTGGAAATGTCCAGAATTGGACTTGCCCAAAACAGAAAAGGAAACAATCCAGAAATGGAAACGCGGGGTAAAGAAAAAAAATATGCATATGGAGGAGGGCGCTGAGAGGCTGACATGGTGGGACCCTACTGTCATAGAGACAGTGGCACCGCAAGTTTAAAAAGGGGGGAAGAAAACCAGCCTCGGGGGGAATCGAACCCGGGCCTCCCCGTTGGAACTCTGCCCCTGCTACCACTGGGCTGGGTGGCGGCGACTGACAGAGAAGGGCCTCGGGCCCTCAACTACTGCTGCTGCTGAAGACACGAACCGGAGAAAAGAAAGAAAGCAAAATAAAAAGGGGGCGCGCCTGGGATTCGAACCCAGGTCGCCGCAGTGAGAGCGCGGGGGTCAAACCAGCTCGGCTAGGCTAGGGGTTCGGTAGGTAAGGGACTCGGGCCTACTAGACCAAACTACCAGGCCCTGACTCGAGGCAGAGAAACAAACGACGACGCCGGCGAGGCAACGGCGGCTACGGCGGCTCTGTGCCCTCGTTCAAAATGGGTGCGCGCGGGAGGGCACCACGGGATCAAGAAGGGACGAACCCGAGAGGGGAAACGCGGCACCCACGCACGGGCATCTACTCTGAACCCAAAGTCTACAGACACGCCGGAGCACTACGGCGCGGCAAGGACACGGACCAGAAGGAGACCTGTGGGTGCCAAAATGCCAAGGGGAAGGATGGGAGAGGGAGGAGCGTTACCCAGCTCACCCTAGGACGCGACGGGTTCGACGGAGACGGGCTGACGGCGTGGCCACGGAGCTCTGAACTTGCCGGGCTTCCGACCGAGAGGGAGGGGGAAGACGAGGACGTCGATGAACTTGACGATCCGGCGCACCGTAGTCGACGTTGTGGACGAAGTCGACGACGAGGAAGAGGAAGGACACGGGCCGCAGGGTTGGGGTGGCCGGAGAGCACGCCGGCGACGAGGCGCGCTCTCAGATGCGCTCGGGACGGAGCGGGAGCGGCGAATCTGGTGGTTACTCACCTGGCGGCGGCGGCGAGAGGGAGAGGGAAACCCTAGGGGGTCGCGGGCAAAGAGAGGGGATAAGAGGAGGCTAGGGCGACGGGGTCGAGCTCACGCTCCCTCGTGCTCGGGGTCCCCATGGCGACGGCGGGAGGAGAGGGAAAAGGTGGGTGAAATGAACAGGGCTGTCGCTGCCAAAGGGACCGGGCGCGGCCCACGTGGAGTAGCACTAGCGGGGGTATCTTGTGACGCGGTGCGCCAAGGCAGGAGAGAGAAGCGAGCTGGCGGCGCGCCTCTCCGGGCTCTTGGGCCGAGGGTGCTGGGCCGGCTCGGAGGACCGAGCCTGTGGAGAGGACTCATTGGCTGCCATCACTGCTGCTGCCTTCTTTTTTTTTTCTTTTAAAAATCAAAAAGAAGAGAAAAGAAAGCACAGAGAGAAATGAGAAGAGTTGGAGTGAAAGGAAAATATCCCCAAACTCCTGGAATTCCCCACTATTTTAATAAATTGTAATGGGCATTTTAGAGGTAGAAAATAAGACAAGTTTGGAAATATTTCAAACTTGTGTCATTTTTGAACCTGACCATAACAACTTCAAATGAGGAGATATTTGGCAGAGAGGTTTAGTGCAAAGAGCAAGATTTGCAGGGAGAAGATGAACATTAATTGAGAAAGGAAATTATAGCACTTGACAAGGAAAGAAGTAGAGGGAAGGAGGAGATGGTAATGCAAATTGAGAATGGAACATGCAACAACATAACATGTGAGAGAACACCACAAACACATGATAAGAATGGAATGCAAGATGACAAGAGGCACAAATGCAATATGGTAAAAGAGCAAAACAAAGAAAAGAGAAAACCCACATAACCAAACTAGAAAGGGCCAAGGATGACAAAACCCACAAGAATTGGATGAGGTCAAGTTGATATATTGCCCAAAAAGGGAAGTTTACATCCAGGGTGTTACATATAGCCGATTACCCCGTCCTCCTTCCCTCCTCCCACGTAAGTACTCAGGAGACGTCTCCTCCAAAAGAGTTTTCCCGGGCGCCTCACCTGCCGCACTGTCTCGTGCTTCAAAGGGGCGTTGCTCATCTCGCCGCGCCGTATCAAAGGCGTCCCATAAGAGGGCGGAGCCCGCGCAGGGCGGGTCTTCAAAGAGAAAGGCGGACGGTGATACCACCGTGCCTTTATCAAAGAGGTATGATTTTTAATATGCCCCACTGTAGTCATACCGAATTGTGATGTTTCCTGCTATTCTTTATTTTAGGAAGAGCGTTCGCCAAACTGTGTTCGGAGACCTTGCCAAACATGCCTCAGACAGTCCTTTCCCTATCCCTGCCTCCGGGGCTAGAGTTGATACAGGTGCAATGCTGGATTGTTCTCTCTCTCTTAAGATTCGGATAATGTATCCGTCACCAACTCCCAAATGGAGAGTGCAATGAACCATCGGCGCCGGAGGGTAGCTATGCGTGACCCCATCTTTACTGAAGAGGCATTCAATGCCTTTAGCTCAGTGGATGCATACATCCGAGCTGCTTGGGATGGACTTGCCGGAGCCACTCAACACCTTTCAAAGGATATGCGGGTAAGGACTATTGTGTAGATTTAATAATCATATGCCAGTAGCCCCTAAGACTTGAAACATTTGAAGCAACTGATTTAAGGATCGTTGTATAATCAGGTACTCACGGAGAAGAACAACACGCTGTCTTAGGAGCTGGAAAAGTGTCGGACCCAACTAACTGCTGTCACCGCCGAACTAGAGAAGTCCAAGGCGGCACCGACTCATAATGTCCCCTTCTGTCCGGAAAATATAATCATGTGCCAGCAATGCTTATTAAAATAAACACTGTTGTATTTATGATGGCAGGATCGTCGGATCAGCTAGAAGAGAAACTGAAGGCCGCGCAGGCGGATAACCAACATGCCGAAAGGCAAGAGGCCGCTGCTCAACGTGTACTGACACTAACCAGGGATGAGAAGAACAGGTTGCAGGATACCAACACCCAGCTAGGCGAAGAGCTGAAGGATGTGCGAGCCCAACTGGCGGACGCCTTGAAGGAGAACAAAAATATGAGAGGCGGCATATTTAGTATGCCTTTTGACTTACTTTCGTACAGTTTGCTAATGCGAATTTTAACAAGTTTATTTCTGTAGGTCTGCTAACTGGGCGGCCCGAGGGAGAGATGTCTGGATTTCAAGGCGATCTGCTACAAGAGCTATCCAAAGTGCAATCAGGAACCTTGCTAAGGCTCTATGGCCAGCCGATTCTCCTCCAGGATGTATGGAGGAGCTCGTGAATTTATTCAAGGGAGCCCTTCACCGCTTTGGACTATGGAAGATATTAGCCTGCCGAGAAGGCGCGCGAGAGGCCTGAGCCATGGTGAAAACACGGTACACCGGACTTGATCTGAATCATATGGCTCGGGTCGGGCCTCGGGGACCAGATGGACAGGAAATTCCTGTTAGCTTGGTATATGACCAAGTAAAGATAGGCGCCAAGTTTTCGCAACAGGATTGTAAGCTAGACAACTTATTTGATTGTCTAGAGGTGGAAGTTTTCGAGTCCAAGTAGTAATGTACTTTTGTCGAGAAATGTATCTCCAGCCGAATTATAAAACGATTGTCATGGTAGACCTTTCCGCTTTGACCTCCGAAATCCGAAGTTTTGGAGAGTTTCCGAATACTGTACCGGTGGTAAACACCGAAGTATGTTCGGAAATCAGGTAGTCCGGTCATAGTTGCTTGAACAGACAAGTTGTATTCGGGGAGTTATGTTATATTACATTTGATCGTAAGAAACATCTTCCAGAGAGAATAGTTCCATTAAGGATTCCTTTCCCTGGGCCAGCATGCGTTGTTATGTATGTCTAAACTGTGATTCAAAAAATCGCAGTACACGTAATATCTGGGGGCTTATATTGCAACGAGGGCAGTTCGTATTTTGTCCGCCGACCAATTATTCCCTTAAGAATGCTAGCTTTCGGCTTCACCCGTCTGAGGTACACATCCGGATGACCCGGCTGTAACAATCGCAGAGGTGCTCCCTTTATGCTCTAACGAACAAGTGGGAACGTAGGGCATAAGCACAGGAGCCAGGCAACCCAGCTTGGCAAAAACTTAAGTCATAAAGATGCATATAATGGCGAAGAAAAGGCATATATGAGAAGGCGACACACATATATGGTGAGCTTGATGCTCGAAAAATAATAATAATAAGCTTCTGTAAAAGAAGCCCCCAGGTGTTGTGGGGATGTACATTTAAGGATGTGTACCCCGTAAGTGTGTGGTTTATCCGAACAAGAGCTAAAAAGCCATAAAAAATTTAAAGAGAGGAAAGAGGAAAAAAATAGAAAAAGAAGATGAACAATGAGTCCGATTTAGGCGTAGAATCTTCGGACTCTAGCGGCATTCCATGGGTTCGGCTCTAAGCGATTATCCGATGCATCACGAAGGCGGTAGGCTCCTCCAGTAAGAACTTCATCAATAATGAAGGGTCCCTCCCATTTGGGCATGAGCTTGTCCTTTTTCTTCTCTGGTAAGTGTAGAACAAGTTCACCGACATCATAAGTCTTGGCCCGCACTTCTCTGCTTTGGTATCTTCGAGCTTGCTGTTGCAGAATGCTAAACAAGCTTTTGCGACATCGCGCTCCTCCTTCAGGCCATCTAAATCATCTTGCCAATCGGGCTCAGCCTCTCTCTCTCTTCATACATGCGCACTGGAGGAGAGTCATGAATGATATCGCAGGGCAAGACGGTCTCTACGCCGTACACCATGAAGAACGGTGTGTATCCGGTCGTGCGATTGGGTGTGGCCCGCAGTCCCCAGAGTACAGAGTCAAGCTCCTCCACCCAGTGTTTGTCTGACTCCTTTAGGGATCGCACGAGTCTGGGTTTAATGCCGCTCATTATCAGTCCATTGGCCCGTTCGACTTGACCGTTAGTTTGTGGGTGATACACGGAGGCGTAATCGAGTTTAATGCCCAGGTTAGCACACCAAGTTTTTACCTTGTTGGCTGTAAAATTAGAGCCGTTATCGGTGATGATGCTGTGTGGCACACCATAACGGTGTACGACACAGGATATGAAATCTATCACTGGTTCGGCTTCAGCCGTTTTAACTGGTTTAGCTTCTATCCACTTAGTGAATTTGTCTACGATGACCAGCAGGTATTTTTTTCTAAAAGCTTCCCCCTTTAAGGGGTCTGTCACATCCCTAGCTTTACCCTGGCATTGGACTAGCTTGGTTGCTGCATCAGGTTTAAATTCAAATGAAATTTCAATTGAGGAATTTTCAAAGCCTCAGAATCCTTTTAAAAATGATCAAGATAAATTTGCTTCAAATAAGTCCAAGAAAATGTTCCTATTATCCTCTGCAAATATTGGCAAGAGGTAAAATTCAAACCAATATTTTTAGAATCTCATAAACAATTATTTTGGGCCTTTGAATTAATCCAATAAATATTTGAATTGGATCTATATTTATTATATAATAAATATGTTCAATAATTCTGAAAATTGTTGTGTGGATTTGGATAAGTCCATTTAGTTCACACAATTATTTTTATGAATTTCAAAATTGATTTGGTCTTAGAACTAAATCACAAACGGACTGCAAAAATAGAAAAGAGAAAACAAAATAGAGAAACCACAGAGAGAGAGAGAGAGAGAGAACCTACCTGGCGCCTACCTGTGCGGCCTGCTGCTGAAGCCAGCCCAGCCCATCTCCACCTCCCTTGTCGCCTTCCTCCTCTTGCCAGGAGGACGAAGGGCGCGTGGTCGCCGCGCGCGAGCCACCTCTTCCCTGCCTGCTTCATCCAAGATGCGCCTAGGTGACGCCACGCACTCCCCTCAACCCTCTCCCACTCTCCCCCATGCCCATCCCCTCCCCTGGACCTCTCTCTCTCACCCCCTGAACGGCTTCGTCGCTGTTGCTTGCCACCACCGCGGCCACCGTCGTTCCGATGACACCCTGGAGCTACCCACGAGCTCCACCTCATCCCTCTCTTCCTCCTCACCGAGCCGGCCGATGCCAGAAGCCCCTGGACGCCGCAAGCACCACCGTTCCCCTCGTCGACCACCTAAGATTGTCGTCGTCGATTTGCTGCCTTCGGTGCCTCCCCGAGCTCGCTGACCCTCCCGTTTGACTGACTGCAAGCTCCTCTACCTCTCACCTCTCTCCCCGTGCTCTATTGAGTCGTGTACCCGCCGTTTCCACCAGAGCCAAGAGCTCCCAAACTCCGGCAATGTTTCCGCCGCGGCCCTAGCTGCTTCCGCTCGCATTCGAGCGTGTCATCGCACCCACCATGCTCCCAGGAGCCGACAACGCCCACCAGCTCTTCCTCACGTACACCACAACGCCGTTCCGGCCAACTTCGTGCGGGCGCCGCCGCGGGTGTGCTCGTCGCCGCCAGCTCCGGCGACTACGCGACCAACAAGTGCCACTGTTGGACGCGGCACATCCCCAGGGTCCCCTAAAAGCCACCTGCGCGACAAATGGTTGCCGGAACAGAGATGTCGGCGTGCCTCCGCCGTCGGTTGAGGTCGCCGGCGGCCTAACCCCGTCGTCTGACGTGTCAAGTTAGGCTAAACTAATTAGGTCACTAACTACCCAACCTAGTGACTGACATATGGGCCCCACGCCCTTAACTAACACCAGTTTAATTTCTGTTTAGTTTTATCTAATCCCGGTGGACCCATGCGTCGGTGTTTACTGCGCTGACGTGGCCGTTGACCGGGCCAACCTGTCCATGACCTAACAAGCCCAGGGTCATTGACCAATAGGTCCCACCGGTCGTTTGACTGGCCGACCGTTGACTGACCGCGACCACACAAGGAGTCTTGTGTCGACGCAGTTAATTATTTTATGGATTTATTCTTATTCAGGATATTTCAGAAAATAATGCTAACTTCAAAAATTCATAGAAATTAATCCGTAACTCCAAATCAAACAAATTATATATGAAAATTTGCATGCATGTTTGAACAACCTAAGCTTGCTCTATATGGCAATTTGCATAATTGGCATTTAAATAAGCACATGTGGAGTTTGAATTTGAACCCTTGGTTCAAACCAACTTCATTTAATCTGGTTTCTAGTTGCATTAGCTCAAATCAAAGCATATCGCCTTGTCATGATCATGCATCATATTGTGCATTGCATTGATCATATTTGTTCTCTGTTTGCCGGTGTTGTTCCCCCTCTGTAGACGTTGTTCCAACATTGTGGTCGTTGAAACTGATGAAGACTCAATGCTATCTTCATAAGTGGCAGACAAGCAAAACCCCCTTGTTCATTCCGATACAATCCCACTCTGTCGCTCCTGCTCTCTTTTACTGCATTAGGACAACAACGAATCAACTGTTACATGTTGCGGTAGTTGAACCCCTTTTCCTCTGCATGACCTGTCATTGCCACAGTAAATAGATGAAACCCACTAGCATGAGTAGGAGTTGTTTGAGCCCTGATGTGCCTACTCACTCATGCTTTTTGTCATGCCTGCTCATCGCTTAGAGTTGAGTCAGTCCGATTCATCGTGACTAATTGGAATGGTGATGAACATGTCCTACTGTGTGTGAGCTAAGTGTGTGAACACGATTTGGTAAAGGTAGCGGTGAGAGGCCATGTAGGAGTACATGGTGGGTTGTCTGAATGAAACCGTCCTCAAGAACTGAGTTTTGTGTTTGTGATCCATGAAACAGCTACTACCACACGTTGGGCCCTGAAATATGACCCCGCTCGACTTATTAACTGCCCTTGTCCTCTGCCTAGGAGTTGGAACTAGTTTCTGGTGTTTGTAGGATATGTGTTGGAGGCCGTGCGTAGCGTTGACCCTAGGGGTGGACTATGATGCGGTAGATACACCATGGCTCGGTGTACTGAGCACCCGTTTGGTGTCTCAGGAACCCTGCACACATCGTTTGGGGCTATGAGCGAAACCACGGCCGGATCTCCTCGCGGATGGAACCCGAATAGGCGATAAACCTGGACTAGAGACTTGTGTGGTTAGTTAGGTCGTGGTCTACACCCACGTCGGCTTTCGCTTGAAGTCTGCCGAGCACATGTAGTGTGCAGACGCTAAGAGGTGGAAACATGTGTGAAGAAGTACACCCCTGCAGGGTTATAAATTATCTATTCGAATAACCGCGTCCACGATAAAGGACTTCTGGGTTGCGTGTACAGTTCATAGATAACTTGAAGTGGATACTCTAAAATGCACAAGATAAGCATCAGTGCTATGGATGGCGTTCGCGTAGGTAGATGGGAGCGGATCCATAGTGGTGTATTGATTGGTGAATATGTGGACTCGTGTTCCCCACCTCAAAAGAGTTACTTGCGATCATAGTTTAGGATAGCTACTGAGTCAAAGCTGGCTTGCTGAAGTTAAACTCCACTACCCCCTTTGTTGATACTGATGCATATGTAGCTAGTTCTTATGTAAGTCTTGCTCGGTACATTTGTACTCACGTTTGCCTATTTTATGTTTTGCAGAGAGACGTTAGTCTCGATAGTAGTTCCATGTGGACTTCGACATTTAGCTTGATACCTCAGCTACGATCTTGTGCCCTCGACAGGATCCGGTAGATAGTCAGGCTTCTCATCCTTTTTCATTGGTAGATGTCTGTACTCAGACATGTTAAGCTTAGGCATGTGTTTTGACTTGTATGCTCTGAATGTTGGGTCATGAGACCCATGTTTGTAATATCTCGCTCCTCGGAGCCTTATGAATAAATACATGAGTCGTAGAATCTTGTTGTGATGCCATGCTGTATTTACACATATCAAGCATATTGTGTGTATGATTGAAATGCTTGGTATGTGTGGGATCCGACAACCTAGTTGTTTATCCTTGGTAGCCTGTCTTATGGGGAAATGTAGTCTTGTGCTTCCATGAGCCATAGTAGTCCGCTACAGCCCGGTTGACAGGTGTCCTGCTAGCCCAAAGACTATTGCTCCTAACACTTGACTGGCCGACATGTGATTCATTTTGTCCCTGTGTCTGTCCCTTGGGGAAATGTCACGCCGGTGACATCCGGAGTCTTGCCTTGCCTGCTACAGCCCGGTTCACCGGAGTCCTGTTAGCCCAGTGCTACAGCCTGGATTCGCACGCTGCTGACTGACATGCTCAATGTTGATTCATGTATGCCTGTCCCGGTAGGTTAGTGCCACTTTGGGTTCACGACTAGTCATGTTGGCCCAGGTTCTCTGTCATATGGATGCTAGCGAGACTATCAGATACGTGAGCCAAAAGGCGCAAACGGTCCCAGGCCATGATAAGGCGACACCCGTGGGAATACCGTGCGTGAGGCCGCAAAGTGATATGAGGTGTTACCGTCTAGATCGATGTGACATGGAATCAGATTCCTGACAGCTTTGGTATCGAGCCCGATCATCAGAGGTTTACCAAGCCGATCGGTCAAGTTGAGTCTAGAAATGCTTTAGTTATATAAGGGAATTGATTGTGGGAGGGAACGTAAGGCTCTTTTTACTACTTTACCCTATGGCCTTCTGATCTGAGTCATCCTCTTCCTTTCTACGGGGATTAAGAACTAGGTCTTCTCATATATCTATCAGGATGACGAGTTACTATCATAGAGACTTATAAGATTGACGGATTCAAGTCTCAGTTTAGTTTCTAGTACTTCTGTGTGTTAACAGTTGGTCTCGGAATCTTGATATTGTGATGTTGAGTGGTTATGCCACCATTTTGCAGGATGTCTCAAATCTTTTTGAGCATTTACAGCCGTTATGCTGTCCGAGTCATCCCAGGTTTCTAACTAGTCTGATGCATTTGCAAATCCCTTCTTTCCGTTCCTGATGTCCCTTTGGGCCAGATTAACAACACTAACCGGTGTGTTGAGGTACTCCACTGCCTCAATATATATGTTGGAGCCATTATTATGACCCTAGGTGTCTTAGAGGATCACCTAGTCATCTAGCCATGTTTTGTGTTCCCAATGTGATGATTCTGGCCATCATTCCCGAAAGCATCCCGTGATGCTACTTAGTAGTAGGTGTTCTACTTCTGGGTTTTTGAACCCGCAATTCACCCTACTTCATGTTATTAGTATGTGCTAGTTCCCTTAAGATATTAGTAACCTTTGCGATAGTCCTTGAGGTCCATGGTATCTCATTCTTCCAATACCATGAACCATCACGGTAGAAGTTCTTTTGAACCAAAAGATCAGAACCAGGGTGCTCTTGAGGAGTACTCCATTCATATTGTGACTCTGACAGTTCTATCATTCTACATGGGTTATCCAGAAGAAATATGTTGAACCCGTTTACATACTAACCCATGAATACACAACTCAGAAAGTTATATGTTCCTTGAGTTGTTCTCTTTAGTTGTATTCTGACCCCAGTCTATCATTTGATAGTCAAGAGTATGCGTGCATTCACTGTCGATGCCTATTATTCTTGTGGCCTGTCAAGCCATTCTATTCCGGAATGACTAGGAGATACAAACTCCAGTACCTCATCCATATCCAGGATTTGGTCAAAGCAGTTGTATTTCGCAGATCAAAATGCAACCCAGCTTTTGATTCTGTTCTACCCTGAAGTATTGCCCTCTTGATGTCAGGAATGTCATGATAATTGCACCAACTCTTATGAATTCTTGATGCAGTGATACTTCTCACCATCATCATTCACTCCTCCGTTCCGTGTTGTCACAACTGGAATGCTAACAAGTGAACCATGATGTGTGAAATCAATACTCCTAGCAATCGTGTTGCTTGGTAGTTAATGGACATTAATATCATTCTTAGTGTGTTGGTTATTGAATCATCATTCTAGGATAGATTGTGCTACCTAGTCTTTAATTCTGGTGCACTCCTCGATCAATGAGTTAGGATTATTCAATCCCTTGTTTATTTGATCATGTCGTCTTGCTTTGAAAAGCAAGATTGTTCTCGAGCTTAGTGACATATCGGTGGTTCGTGATTTTCCGAATATCTTCTCGGAAGTATTACCAGGTTGTCACCTGACCGCCATGTTGAGTTCGTGATCAAGTTGGTTTTCTTGAAACCACCCATTCTCCAAGAATCTATGTTGGATACTCCTGAGCTAGTTGGTTAAGCCAAACAACAACTTGGGGAGTTGGAAGATAAAAGCTTGTTTGATTTATTTCATGTTAAGGGATATCTTTTTGTGTGTGTGTGTGTGTCTGTGTTGAAGAAAGATGATATCTCCATCGGTTGGTCCTCCTGATCAGTTCTTGGATCTATTGCCTTGTCAAAACTTTGACTTGAGTATGGGCCATCGTCAAGTCAAATCAGAACCAACGATGTTTGTAATGTTGTCTTACTCGTGGTTGATCCCTCAAGCATACACCATTACATCTTTTGGTCTGACCAATGCTATCACCGTGTTCACATGATGGTGGAAGTCCAAAGATATGGAAATTCCGATGAGTTGTCATTGACCCCATCGCAGAGATTTTGTCTTCCCATGATTCATGTTGAACATCAACCTAGTGTTGGAAACTTTGTAAGCAATGCCTTTGTGTTCCGTTCATGAAGCTTATGCTTGGATGGAAGAAGTGACTTCCTCGAATTCATGTGCATTGGTGCAAGTTGCCGCCGTGAGTTCGAGAAAGATTGTTTTTATTTCCTCTGGTACCATCCAGAGTCAATTATGCATGTGCTAATGTATTCTATGGTTTGGTAGATTAATTACCTCCACTCCATATGTATTCCCTAGCACACCAAGCCACTGATTGACTTGTTCAAGGAAAAGAAGTCTATGCTTGGGATCTAATCCATGGACTTGCGTAAGGATTTCGAAATCCTTGATGATGGTTCCCGACCAGAACTCGGTAGTGTTTTATTATAAGACTACTATGTGGTCATTCTTGTCTTTGACAACATGCTCACATGTATGTAGCAGAACCGGCTCATGTTTTGGAGCTTGCTATCGTAGTTCATATCCCGAGAATCTCGCAACGTCATCTCGTCGATTTGTGTTGCAAACTTTCTTTTCGGACATGCTGAGTCTGAAGTATCCTATCACCAATCGGATCTGAATCTCAGGCATATATGATAGTTGGAACATTCCCAACATCTACACTTTGTTCCCAGCTTGCACCGCCATTGTGACAATTTCCATGGGCTGCCCTCTCAGTAATTGTCGTTTAGGATCATCTTCAAAAGTGGTCCTACCATGGGTCCCATCCATCTCTGATGATAAGCAAATCATCCATTACGTTGTCTTCAACAAGGTAGTCCACATCATCCATCCTAGTCCGAGTATGTCATTCCTTCGAACTCCTTCAAACAAACGTTTGTAAATTGCCTTATGCTGGTAAGAAGAGTTCCAATGATCTCCGTATCAAAAGTAATTCTTTTTGCCACTTAAGGGAATAATTCTACGAGTCACCTACTCTAAGATGTCTCGTTATGTTATCATGGCAACTCAACTCCTCGCTACGTTGACAACCGTTCACCACC
Organism: Aegilops longissima; assembly: GCA_021605205.1. Classification (NCBI taxonomy): domain Eukaryota; kingdom Viridiplantae; phylum Streptophyta; class Magnoliopsida; order Poales; family Poaceae; genus Aegilops; species Aegilops longissima. The sequence goes on from CM038678.1 coordinate 312,301,403, forward strand.
TCCTTAAGTATGGAATTGTTGATTACCTAGTGAATCTTCGTCATCTGTTTCACTCCATCCCTCTGGATGTATGCTTCGTGTCTCAGCTCGAGAGATGTTTTCAATGTCTCACTCCATGAGTTGATCCTGAGTTCTTCGATCTTCAAGAAGATCGATCCTTCTAGAGTTTTCCCTTTCCTCTTGTTGTCATGTTGGTTGGAGTCCTCAGAACAAGACACCGAGACAAAGATGATGATCGAATCAACGTTCTTATGAAGTGCAAGTTGGATCGAGAAGATCGTGATAGTTTGTGACCTCCTTTGTTCTTACCTCACGTCTTGAATCTTGGGACGAAATTCTTGTTTAGTGGGGGGTGAGTAGTCACATCCCTAGCTTTACCCTGTCCTTGCACTAGCTTGGTTGTTGCATCATGATTAAATTCAAATGAAATTTGAATTGAGGAATTTTCAAAGCCTCAGAATCCTTTTAAAAATGATCAAGATAAATTTGCTACAAATAAGTCCAAGAAAATGTTCTTGTTATCCTCTGGAAATAGTGGCAAGAGGTAAAATTCAAATCAATATTTTTAGAATCTCAAAAAAAATAATTTGTGGCCTTTGAATTAATCCAATAAATATTTGATTTGGATCTATATTTATTATATAATAAATATATGTTCAATAATTCTGAAAATTGTTGTGTGGATTTGGATAAGTCCATTTAGTTCACACAATTATGTTTATGAATTTTGAAATTGATTTGATCTTAGAACTAAATCACAAACAAACTGCAAAAATAGGAAAGAGAAAACAAAATAGAGAAACCTGAGAGATAGAGAGAGAGAACCTACCTGGCGCCTACCTATGTGGCCTGCTGCTGAAGCCAGCCCAGCCCATCTCCACCTCCCCTGTAGTCTTCCTCCTCCTGCCAGGAGAACCAATGTCGCGTAGTCGCCGCGCATGAGCCACCTCCTCCCTGCTTGCTTCATCCCAGATGCGCCTAGGCGATGACACGCACTCCCCTCGACCCTCTCCCACTATCCCCATGCTCATTCCCTCCTCTGGACCTCTCTCACCCCCGAACGGCTTCATCGCCACCGCTCGCCACCATCGCGGCCACCGCTGTTCCGATGACACCCTGGAGCTACCAACGAGCTCCGGCACGTCCCTCTCTTCCTCCTCACCGAGCCGCCCCACGCCGGAAGCCCCTGGACGCCGCAAGCACCGCCGTTTCCCTCGTCGGCCACCGAAGATCGTCGCCGTCGATTTGCTGCCTCCATTGCCTCCCCGAACTCGCTGACCCTCCCGTTTGACTCACTGTGAGCTCCTCTGCCGCTCCCCTCTCTCCCCGTGCTCTATTGCGCCGTGTACCCACCGTTTCCACCGGAGCCAAGAGCTCCCAAACTCCGGCAATGTCGCCGCCGCGGCCCTAGCTGCTTCCGCTCACATTCGAGCGTGTCATCGCACCCACCGTGCTCCTAGGAGCCGAGAACGCCCACCAGCTCTTCCTCACGTACACCACAACACTGTTCCGGCCAACTTCGTGCGGGTGCCGCCGCGGGTGTGCTCGTCGCCGCCAGCTCCGGCGACTACGCGACCAACCAGTGGCACCGTTGGACACGGCGCATCCCCAGGGCCCCGTAGAACCCATCCGCGCGATGAATGGTCACCGGAACAGAGATGCCGGCGTGCCTCCGCCGTCGGTTGAGGTCGCCGGTGGCCTAACCCCGGCCGGCTGACGTGTCAAGTTAGGCTAAACTAATTAGGTCACTAACTACCCAACATAGTGACTGACATATGGGCCCCACAACCTTAACTAACACCAGTTTAATGTATGTTTAGTTTTATCTAATCCCGGTGGACCCACGCGTCGTTGTTGACTGCGCTGACGTGGCCGTTGACCGGGCCCACCTGTCTGTGACCTAACAAGCCCAGGGTCACTAACCAATGGGTCCCCCAGGTCAGGTTTGACCTGGCCGACCCATTGACCGCTGACGTCACAGTGACGCAGTTAATTATTTTCTGGATTTATTCTTATTCAGGAAATTTCAGAAAATAATGCTAACTTCAAAAATTCATAGAAATTAATCTGTAACTCCAAATCAAACAAATTACATACGAAAAATGATCAGAAAAATCCAATCTATCCATCTGTACCATTTGCATGCATGTTTGAACAACATAAGGTTGCTGCATATGGCAATTTGCATAATTGGCATTTAAATAAGCATATATGGAGTTTGAATTTGAACCCTTGGTTCAAACCAACTTCATTTAATCTGGTTTCTAGTTGCACTAGATCAAATCACAGCATATTGCCATGTCATGATCATGCATCATATTGTGCATTGCATTGATCGTACTTCTTCTCTGTTTGCCGGTGTTGTTCCCCCTCAGTAGACGTTGTTCCGACGTTGTGATCGTTGACACTGATGAAGACTCAATGCTATCTTCAGAAGTGCCAGGCAAGCAAAACCCCCTTGTTCATTCCGATACAATCCCACTCTCTCGCTCCTACTCTCTTTTACTGCATTAGGACAACAACGAATCAACTCTTACATGCTGCGATAGTTGAACCCCTTCCTCTGCATGACCTGTCATTGCCACAGTAAATAGATGAAACCTACTAGCATGAGTAGGAGTTGTTTGAGCCCTGATGTGCCTCATTAATGCTTGTTTGTCATGCCTGCTACTGCTTAGAGTTGAGTCAGGTCTGATTCATCGGGGATGAATTGGAATGGTGATGAACATGTCCTACTGTGTGTGAGCTAAGTATGTGAACACAATTTGGTAAAGGTAGCGGTGAGAGGCCATGTAGGAGTACATGGTGGGCTGTCTCACTGAAACTGTCCTCAGGAACTGAGTTCTGTGTTTGTGATCCATGAAATATATACTACCACATGTTGGGCCCTGAAATATGACCCCGCTCGACTTATTAACCGCCTTGTCCTCTGTCCAGGAGTTGCAACTAGTTTCTGGTGTTTGAGGATATGTGTTGGAGGCCGTGCGTAGCGCTGACCCTAGGGGTGGGCTATGATGCGGTAGATACACCATGGCCCGGTGTACCGAGCGCCCGTTTGGTGTCTCAGGAACCCTGCACACATCGTTTGGGGCTGTGAGCGAAACCCCGTCCAGATCTCCTCGCGGATGGACCCCGAATAGGCGGTAAACCTGGACTAGAGACTTGTGTGGCTAGTTAGGTCGTGGTCTACTCCCATGTCGGCTTTCACTTGAAGTCTGCCGAGCACATGTCGTGTGCAGACGATAAGTGGTGGAAACATGTGTGAAGAAGTACACCCCTGCAGGGTTATAAATGATCTATTCGAATAGCCGCGTCCATGGTAAAGGACTTCTGGGTTGCCTGTACAGTTCATAGATAACTTGAAGTGGATACTCTAAAATGCTCAAGATAAGCGTGAGTGCTATGGATGGCGTTCTCGTAGGTAGACGGGTGCGGATCCATAGTGGTGTATTGATTGGTGAATATGTGGATTCGTGTGCCCCACCTCAAAAGAGTTACTTGCGATCATAGTTTAGGATAGCTACTGAGTCAAAGCTGGCTTGCTGCAGTTAAACTCCACCACCCCCTTTGTTGATACTGATGCATATGTAGCTAGTTCTGATGTAAGTCTTGCTAGGTACATTTGTACTCACGTTTGCCTATTTTATGTTTTGCAGAGAGACGCCAGTCTCGCTAGTAGTTCCATGTGGACTTAGACATTAAGCTTGGTACCTCATCTATGATCTTGTGCCCTCGGCAGGATCCGGTAGATAGTCAGGCTTCTCAGCCTTTTTCATTTGTAGATGTCTGTACTTAGACATGTTAAGCTTCCGCATGTGTTTTCACTTGTATGCTTTGAATGTTGGGTCATGAGACCCATGTTTGTAATATCTCGCTCCTCGGAGCCTAATGAATAAATACATGAGTCATAGAGTCTTGTTGTGATGCCATGTTGTATTTACACATATCAAGCATATTGTGTGTATGATTGAAATGCTTGGTATGTGTGGGATCCGACAACTTAGTTGTTTATCCTTGGTAGCCTCTCTTATGGGGAAATGTAGTCTTGTGCTTCCACGAGCCACAGTAGTCCGCTACAGCCCGGTACACTAGAGTCCTGCTAGCCAGCACTACTTCTCCGGAACACTTGACTAGCCGGCATGTGATTCAATTCGTTCATGTGTCTGTCCCTTCGGGGAAATGTCCTGCCTAGCCTGCTACAGCCCGGTTCACCGGAGTCCTGTTAGCCCAGTGCTACAGCCCGGATTCGCACGCTGCCGACCGACATGCTCGATGTTGATTCATGTATGCCTGTCTCGGTAAGTTAGTGCCACTTTGGGTTCAAGACTAGTCATGTCGGCCCGGGTTCTCTGTCATATGGATACTAGAAACACTATCATATACGTGAGCCAAAAGGCGCAAACGGTCCCGGGCCATGGTAAGGCGACACCCGTGGGAATACCGTGCGTGAGGCCGCAAAGTGATATGAGGTGTTACCGGCTAGATCGATGTGACTTGGAATCAGGGTCCTGACAGCTTTGGTATCAGAGCCTGACTGCCTATAGGTTTACCAAGCCAAACTGGTCGAAGTTGAGTCTAGATGCTTTAGTTATATAAGGAATTGGTTGTGGGAGGGAACGTAAGGCTCTTTTTACTCCTTTACCCTATGGCCTTCTGATCTGAGTCATTCTCTTCCTTTCTACGGGGATTAAGAACTAGGTCTTCTCATCTATCTATCAGGATGACGAGTTACTATCATAGAGACTTATAAGATTGACGGATTCAAGTCTCAGTTCGGTTTCTAGTACTTCTGTGTGTTAACAGTTGGTCTCGGAATCTTGATATTGTGATGTTGAGTGGTTATGCCACCATTTTGCAGGATGTCTCAAATCTTTTTGAGCATTTACAACCATTATGCTGTCCGAGTCATCCCAGGTTTCTAACTAGTCTGATGCATTTCCAAATCCCTTCTTTCCGTTCCTGATGTCCCTTTGGGCCAGATTAACCACACTAACCGGTGTGTTGAGGTACTCCACTGCCTCAGTATATATGTTGGAGCCATTATTATGACCCTAGGTGTCTTAGAGGATCACCTAGTAATCTAGCCATGTTTTGTGTTCCTAGTGTGATGATTCTGGCCATCATTCCCGAAAGCATCCTGTGATGCTACTTAGTGGTAGGTGTTCTACTTCTGGGTTTTCAACCCGCGATTCACCCTACTTCATGTTGTTACTATGTGCTAGTTCCCTTATGATATCAGTAACCTTTGCGATAGTCCTTGAGGTCCATTGTATCTCATTCTTCCAACACCATGAACCATCATGGCAGAAGTTCTTTTGAACCAAAAGATCACAACCAGGGTGCTCTTGAGGAGTACCCCATTCATATTGTGACTCTACCAGTTCTATCATTCTACATGGGTTATCCGGAAGAAATATGTTGAACCCGTTTGACATACTAACCCATGAATCCACAACTCAGAAAGTTGTTTGTTCCTTGAGTTGTTCTCTTTAGTTGTATTCTAACCCCCGTCTATCATTTGATAGTCAAGAGTATGCGTGCATTCGCTGTCGATGCCTATTATTCTGGTGGCGTGTCAAGCCATTCTATTCCGGAATGACTAGGAGAAACAAACTCCAGTACCTCATCCATATCTAGGATTGGGTCAAAGCAGTTGTATTCCGCAGATCAAAATGCAACCCAGCGTTTGATTATGTTCTACCCTGAAGTATTACCCTCTTGATGTCACGAATGTCATGATAATTGAACCAACTCTTATGAATTCTTGATGCAGTGATACTTCTCACCATCATCATTCGCTCCTCGGTTCCGTGTTGTCACAACTGGAATGCCGACAAGTGAACCATGATGTGTGAAATCAATACTCCTAGCAACCGTGTTGCTTGGTAGTTAATGGACATTAATATCTTTCTTAGTGTGTTGGTTATTGAATCATCATTCTAAGATAGATTTTGCTACCTAGTCCTTAATTCTGGTGCACTCCTCGATCATTGAGTTAGGATTATTCAATCCCTTGTTTATTTGATCATGTCGTCTTGCTTTGATAAGATTTTTCTAAGCAAGATTGTTCTCGAGCTTAGTAACATATCGATGGTTCATGATTTTCCGAATATCTTCTCGGAAGTATCACCAGGTTGTCACCATGAATTCGTGATCAAGTTGGTTTTCTTGTAAACCACCCATTCTCCATGAATCTATGTTGGATACCCCTGAGCTAGTTGGTTAAGCCAAACAACAACTTGGAGAGTTGGAATATAAAAGCTTGTCTGACTTATTTCATGTTAAGGGATATCTTTTTGTGTGTGTGTCTGTGTTGAAGAAATACGATATCTCCATCGGTTCGTCCTCGTGATCAGTTGTTGGATCTATTGCCTTGTCAAAACTTTGACTTGAGTATGGGCCATCGTCAAGTTAAATCAGAACCAACGATGTTAGTAATGTTGTCTTACTCGTGGTTGATCCCTCAAGCATACACCATTACATCTTTTGGTCTGACCAATGCTATCACCGTGTTCACATGATGGTGGAAGTCCAGTGATATGGAAATTCCGATAAGTTGCTGATGCGGAGCATCCTTCCATCATCCCCATGGACTCTACATCGACACATCCAATCCCATGAGGACCCACGACGAGAGCTCAAGCACGTGCTATTCAATCCGAGGTTAACTCCCTCCTTGTTGAACTTCACTTTGACCCACTTGAGACATGGCTACTAGCTCAAACGGAGATGCTTTGTGTGCTCAGGTACCAGGTAAGCAACCAAGGAGAAGGAACGGTGCAAGACGGACATCAAGATCAAGGAAGCATTCGGTCCAACCTGGAAGGACCGGTACAACCGCACCACAACCGGCCGGGCGGAACAACCGGCCTACTACCACCCAACAACCGGCCGCTATTCGGTGATCTAGCGGTGCAAGGCCGGTACAGCACTGGATCTACCGGTTTATGCCCAAAGATCGGAACAACCGCCCCGACATCGGGTACAACCGCTGGCTCCTTCGACGCCCACCTCCAGAAGCCAGTGCCGAACTCCCTGCGGCAGTACCGCCTTTCTCGACCGGAACTACCGCCCCTCATGAGCTCTCAGCGGTACAATCGCTTCGCGACCGGTACAACCGCCTGTCTGCACAAGACAAAGGTATTGGGCCGAGCCCGTACCCCTCGCCTCACTTTCCCTTCGTGGCTTAGCACTATATATACTCTTCTCCTAGCTTCAGATTAGGGCTAGCTTTGGTTTAGCTCATGTTTGTGTGAGAGCCTTGCTCATCCACTTGGTTACTTCTCCTCGAGCTCGGGACCTCTACGGAGAAGATCCCCAAGCGGATTCAAGACCCCTTCTAGGGTGGACCCCATCAAGACCTCCTCTCGGAGAAGAACGGCTACTCGTGTATCCTTACCTTTGTTGATTGTGGATCATATGTATCTCTTTGTGTTCGGTGATCTAGCACTTGTGTGATTGATTCCTTGTTGGTTAAGTGATTTCTTTCTTGTTTCCTCCGTGTTTCCCTTTGTTCTTCCGCGTGTTCTTCATGATTCCCCGTAGGATCCACTCCAAACGTGAAAGATCGTCCACGTAGGGTTCCGCCCTACATCATCTTGGTATCACGAGCCACGTTGATCACGTTTTTGGAGCCCCTGCCCCTCTTTTTCTAGCTTGATTTTGTTGTTTCTGTCCTAATTCCGAAAATTCCCCACCAAAAATAGCCCCAATTTTTTTTGTGATTTGTTGGTGTGATGAAATTTTGTTGGATTTGGTCCATGGATTTGTGTTGCTGCGTGTGGATCTAGCTTTCCCCACCCTCCCCACCTCTTGCCATCCACGAAATCCACCCAATTTTTCCCCCGAAATCCTCCTTTTCCGCCACAAAATCACGCCCCGTCTCGTTCTGTGTCGAATCCCGACACCAGCGGTACAACCGCCCCTCCGAGCGGTACCACCGCTGAGTACCTCGTGCGGTACAACCGCCCGTCCGAGCGGTACTACCGCCCAGGCCAATTTCAGCATTCTGAGTTTCACCATTTTCAGCATAACTTCCACATCCGGAGTCTGATTTTCGCGTTCTTTAGCTCGTTGAGAAGCTATTGACATCCCCCATCCACCACCACTTTCCGTTTCCACCATTGTTTCTTTTGGTCTTTGAGAATTTGAGTTGTGGTTCCCGTGTCGTATTGTGTTTCGGCTATATAGGTACGGTTCGACGTCAACATCACCACCGCTCATCTTCGCCAAGGACTCATCATCGCCAATGACGGTAACCTCGACGACATCTTTGTCATACCTTGCAATTGCATTGATACCCACATGGCCTTATTTTTTCATAGCTTACCCATCGAGACTAGCCATTGAGTATTGCCGGCAATGTGACTTGTGTACATTAGTGATCATACTCCATATCATACATACCATACCACCGTGGTGCATATCTTGGGATCCATTTGTGTGTCACAAAGTTGTCATAGCATACACAATTGCTATCTTGGTTCGTGAAGTTTTGCATGAGAAAAGATCTCAAAAGTGAAAGAGCCACACAAGCTTTTAAGCAAAGAGGAAAGAAAACCAAAGAGCTTATGAGCAAGAACCATAGCATCATACTACATTAAGATTGTCATATCAGATCATCTTGGATCATAGCACCGAAATACCATACATATAGCATACATGGGATAGAGATAGTTGCATTTTTGCATAGTAGGTTGTGCACAAGTTCCGTATCCGCCTATTGTGCAATCGTGCTAGCGTCTCTCCAGTATTGTGCAACAAGAGCATTTTCGTGGATTCCACATTTTGGCTCACTTTTGGTTTGCACAATCCCACTTATCTATTTGCGTGTGTGTTTCCGTGTACCACTAGTTGCTTGGTCTACTTGCTGCATTTGCAAATTTGTGTACCCTCTCCAACATTATTGACGCTCACTTACAATTGCATCAAATTTTATGACACCATCCTCACCAAGCTCCACCATAAGCTTTTATTTGTGTAGGTGTGAGAATCGACAAGGATTGGTACCAATAGTGCTATTTCATTGTCCGCATTTGAGTTAATTTGATTCATCATCAACATCGGTCAAATGTACATTGGTATAAGTTCTTCTCCTTCTACCACTCACATTTTTGCTTGGAATGATGGATAGGCCAAGTACTTCTACCAACCCACTCTTCATCGAACAAGACGACGACATGTCATCATACGTCACCAAGAACCACCTCTTTGGTGCACAACGAAGCGTTGCACCAAGAACAACAAGCAATGAGCGACCGCGATCGACAATCTCGCCAATCGACTTGCGACTCTCCGAGCAACGTACAAGAGACTACTTCGACAACAAGTTCGGCGCTCACAAGCAAGAGAATGATGCAAGAATGGACGAGATCTGCGCCTTGATGAGAAACCGGCATCATTCCACTTCTTCATCATCAAGACGGAACCGCTCGAGTCGACACTCCGACGACACCTTCTACGACTCAAGAACACCTACTTCGAACACTCTTCGTCGTGCCGCACGTCAAGACCGTCATGCATCTCGCAACCCGCTACATGACAAGCATTCACAAGAGCAAGTTGATGAGAAAGTCCCTCGTCCTCAATCAAACCAAGACGCTTTTGCTCAAGCTCGAGAACGACAATGACTATGGCGCCAAGAGGAAGAACGAGCGCGTCTACACCAAGACGAACAAGACGCCAAGGCTCAACGTCTTCAACAACAACAACGTGAAGCGCAAGCTCTTGAGGCGCAACGTGCACTTCAAGAATCAAGTCGAGCCTTCGCCGACCGCAATCGCGAACGGCGCAACCAAGAGGAAGCCCTTCGAGAAGAAATCCAAGAGAGGAACTACCAACCTCATGGACAACGTCAAGTTCCTCAAGCTCCTCCACAAGCTCGTCAAGCTCCACTTCACCCTCAAGTTCAACAAGAGCAAGTTGATCATGGTCTTCCTCCACGCCAAGAGCAACATGAAGACGATTGCAATCCACGTCAAGGGCGTTATCATCAACATCGCCAACAACACAATGAAGAGGAACGCTACGGCAAGCTAAAATTCACCATGCCCAAGTTCAATGGAAGCAATGACCCCGAAGACTACCTCTCATGGGCATTAAAGGTTGAAAAAATCTTCCGGTTGCACAACTACGATGAAGCGAAGAAACCCGCTATGGCATCACTTGAGTTCCAAGACTATGTGCTCATATGGTGGGAACAAATCATTGAGCGACGACAAGCAAGAGGTGAACCTCCAATCACCACTTGGGCTCAAATGAAGGATGTCATGCGAGCACGTTTTGTGCCAACCTACTACAACCGCGACCTCTTCAAGAAACTCCAACTTCTCAAGCAAGGAACAAAGAGTGTTGAAGAATACTACAAGGAAATGGAGATAGCCATGATTCGAGCCAATGTCAAAGAAGATGATGAGCAACCTATGGCACGTTTCTTGAATGGACTCAATCATCCCATCAAGAAGATCGCCGACTTCCAACCATACTCCACCCTCATTGAGCTCGTACATCAAGCTACAAAGGCGGAACGTCAAGTGCAAGATGACTTCAAGTACGCCAAGTACTCATCCAAGACCTACGACTTCTCCAACAACCAAGCTTCAACACCTCCTCCAACATCTACATCAACCAAACCTTCTACAAACAACGACGACAAATCGAGTTACAAGAGAAATTCGACAAGTTCAAGTCGTCCTGCTCCTACTACAAGCAACTTCAAGCCGCGTGCTTCATCATCTACTTCGACCGATGAGACCATCAAAACAAGCTCGTTCAAGTGTTTCACTTGCGGCGGCCGAGGCCACAAGTCCTATGAATGCACCAACAAGCGGACCATGATCCTCAACGACGACGGCACATATGACTCAATGAGTGATGAGGAGATGGAAGCCCTTGAGCAAGTGACCATGCACAGGCAAGTGAACGAAGATGAAGATGATCAAGTCTTTTGCGATGAGGATTCGAGCCCCTCTCTCGTTGTCTCCAAGGTCTTGACTCTTCAACATCAACAAGAAGACGACCAAAGATGCCACATCTTCCACACAAAGGCCGGCATCAACGGAAGATCCGTCAAGGTCATCATCGATGGAGGTAGTTGCCACAACTTGGCAAGTGAAGAACTATGTTCCAAACTTCAATTGGTCAAGAGGAAGCACCCGCACCCCTACAAGGTTCAATGGCTAAGTGACTCCGGCACTATACGGGTCGAGCATACGGTCCAAGTCTCCTTCAAAATTGGTGCTTATGAAGACACTTTGGAATGTGATGTGGTCCCAATGACGGTTTGCCACCTCCTTCTAGGTCGACCATGGCAATTCGACCGTGGTGTCATCCACAATGGGCGCACCAATCACTATAGCTTCAAGATGAAAGGGAAGGAATATGTGCTACGACCTATGACTCCTAGTCAAGTGATAGCCGACAAGCAAGCCACCCATCAAAGAGACAAGAGTGAGAAAGTGATCCACCAAAAAGTGAGTGAGAGCCACAAGCCAAACTTGAGCGCCTCTTCGCCTAGAGAGAAAAACCTCATCCTATTTGCCACCAAAAGTGAGATGAGAGAAGTGTGTGAGAACCCATCGAGTGTGATGCAGTTTGTCCTTGTGTTCAAGGACGGAGAACCAAGAACTAACACCATTCACAAGCTAACTTTGGTGTTTCAATCTCTTTTTCAGGAATTTCAAGATGTTTTCCCCGATGAGCTACCTCCGGGTCTACCTCCTCTTCGAGGCATTGAGCATCGAATCGACCTCATTCCCGGAGCGCCTCTACCAAACAAAGCTCCATACCGAGTCAATCCCGAAGAAACCAAGGAGATTCAACGGCAAGTACAACAACTAATCGACAATGGTCATGTACATGAAAGCTTAAGCCCTTGTGCCGTTCCCGTTATACTTGTGCCTAAGCCCGATGGAAGTTTTCGCATGTGTTCCGATTGTAGACCTATAAATGCTATCACTGTCCGCTATAGGCATCCCATTCCTCGCTTAGATGATATGCTTGATGAACTTAGTGGAGCCAACTTTTTCTCAAAAATTGATCTTAAAAGTGGCTATTATCAAATCCGCATTCAAGAAGGTGATGAATGGAAAACTGCTTTGAAAACCAAATTTGGCATGTATGAGTGGTTAGTGATGCATATGGGTTTGTCGGAAGCACCCGGAACTTTCGTGCGTCTTATGCATCATGTGCTTAGACCTTACATTGGAATCTTCATTGTGGTTTACTTTGATGATATTCTTGTGTTTAGCAAAACCATGAAAGAGCACATCAATCATGTAAAATCTGTGTTGCAAACTCTTCACAAGGAAAGCCTTTATGCAAACTTGAAAAAATGCACTTTTGGCGTTGACAAAGTGGTTTTCTTGGGTTTTGTAGTATCCTCAAAGGGTGTCCATGTTGATGAATCTAAAACTGAAGCAATTAAAACTTGGCCCCAACCCACCAATTTGCAACAAGTGCGTAGCTTTCTTGGTCTTGCGGGTTTTTATCGTCGTTTTGTGAAAGATTTTAGCACAAATGCCGCTTCTTTGCATGTCTTGAGTAAGAAGAATACTCCCTTTGTTTGGGGAACTTTGCAATCAACCGCTTTTGATGAGCTCAAGTCTTTGCTTACTCATGCTCTGATTCTTGCTTTGCCCATTTTTGACAAAACTTTTGAGGTTGATTGTGATGCAAGTGGTACCGGAATTGGCGGAGTTTTGATGCAAGAAAAATGAGCCATTGCTTATTTTAGTGAAAAACTCTCCGGTGCTCAACTTAATTATCCCATCTATGACAAAGAATTGTATGCTTTAGTGCGTGTGCTACATGTTTGGGAACATTACCTTAGACCTCATGAGTTTGTCATCCATACCGATCATGAAACGCTTAAGTACCTCAAAGGTCAAACTAAGTTGAACAAGCGTCATGCAAAATGGAGTGAATTTATTGAATCTTTTCCTTATGTGATCAAGTACATTAAGGGTAAAGAAAATGTAGTTGCCGACGCACTTTCACGCATATGCATGCTTGTCACTCAACTTGAGTTGAATGTTATTGGTTTTGAGCATCTAAAAGACTTGTATGAGCATGATCCATCTTTTGCTATTCCTTATGCTAAGTGTTTGACGCATACTTCTTGGGAACATTGTTACATCAAGGATGCTCACCTTATGAGAGCTAACAAACTATGCATTCCCGAGTCTTCTCTTCGTTTGCTCCTTTTGCAAGAGGCTCATGGAGGCGGACTCATGGGACACTTTGGACGTGACAAGACATTCGCCACGCTCTCCAACAACTACTTTTGGCCCAAGATGTTCATGACGCCTCACGCTTCACCAACCGTTGCTCTACATGCCGCAAAGCTAAGTCTAAAGCTCAATCCCACGTTCTTTACATGCCCCTTCCTATTCCTTATCAACCTTGGGAAGACATTAGCATGGACTTTGTACTTGGGTTTCCTAGAACTCAAAATGGAAAGGATTCCGTGTTTTTTGTTGTGGATAGATTTTCTAAGATGGCACATTTCATTCCTTGCAACAAGATAGACGATGCTTCACATGTTGCAAATCTCTTTGTAGGGAAATCTTGCGACTCCATGGAGTACCAAAGACAATCGCTCCGATCGTGACGCCAAGTTCTTGAGTTACTTTTGAAGACCCTATGCGCCAAGCTCGAATCAAGCTCTTGTTCTCATCGGCATACCATCCTCAAACCGACGGCCAAACGGAGGTGACGAACCACACACTATCCACTCTACTTCGTGTCTTGATCAAGAAGAACATCAGGAGTGGGAGGCATGTCTACCCATCGCCGAGTATGCCTACAACCGTGCAAGACATTCGACTACCGGAAGTCCCCCTTCGAGGTCGTCTATGGCTTCAACCCGTTGTCCCCATTGGACATTCTACCTCTTCCTCTACAAGAGCGCACCAACATGGATGCGAGTGCACGGGCAAGCTACATCAAGAAGATGCATGAGGATACAAGACAAACCATCGAGCGCCAAGTACAACGACTAGCGACCAAGCTCAACGTCAACAAGCAACCCACAGTCTTCAACAATGGTGATCTAGTGTGGCTACACCTTCGCAAGGAACGCTTCCCCAAAGAACGCAAGTCCAAGCTTCTTCCTAGAGCCGATGGACCTTTCAAGGTGCTAGCACGCTACAACGACAACCCCTACAAGATTGAAATCCCACGAGATAAGTACACCGTGAACGACATCTTCAACGTCAAAGACCTCTCGCCTTTCCATGGTGATGAAGATTTTGATCCGAGGTCGGATCCTTCCCAAGGGAGGGGAGATGATGCGGAGCATCCTTCCATCATCCCCACGGACTCGACATCGACACATCCAACCCCACGAGGACCCACGACGAGAGCTCAAGCACGTGCTATTCAATCCGAGGTTAACTCTCTCCTTGTTGAACTTCACTTTGACCCACTTGAGACATGGCTACTACCTCAAACGGAGATGCTTTGTGTGCTCAGGTACCAGGTAAGCAACCAAGGAGAAGGAACGGTGCAAGACGGACATCAAGATCAAGGAAGCATTCGGCCCAACCTGGAAGGACCGGTACAACCACACCACAACCGGCCGGGCGGAACAACCGGCCTACTACCGCCCAACAACCGGCCGCTATTCGGTGATCTAGCGGTGCAAGGCTGGTACAGCACCGGATCTACCGGTTTATGCCCAAAGATCGGAACAACCGCCCCGACATCCGGTACAACCGCTGGCTCCTTCGACGCCCACCTCCAGAAGCCAGTGCCGAAATCCCTGCGGTAGTACCGCCTTTCTCGACCGGAACTACCGCCCCTCATGAGCTCTCAGCGGTACAACCGCCCACGACAGGCATAACTGGCCTGTCTGCGACAAAGGTATTGGGTCGAGCCCGTGTACCCTTCGCCTCACTTACCCCTTCGTGGCTTAGCACTATATATACTCTTCTCCTAGCTTCAGATTAGGGCTAGCTTTGGTTTAGCTCATGTTTGTGTGAGAGTTTGCTCATCCACTTGGTTACTTCTCCTCGAGCTCAGACCTCTACGGAGAAGATCCCCAAGCGGATTCAAGACCCCCTTCTAGGGTGGACCCCATCAAGACCTCCTCTCGGAGAAGAACGGCTACTCGTGTATCCTTACCTTTGTTTATTGTGGATCATATGTATCTCTTTGTGTTCGGTGATCTAGCACTTGTGTGATTGATTCCTTGTTGGTTAAATGATTTCTCTCTCGTTTCCTCCGTGTTTCCCTTTGTTCTTCCGCGTGTTCTTCATGATTCCCCGTAGGATCCACTCCAAACGTGAAAGATCGTCCACGTAGGGTTCCACCCTACATCAGTTGCTGTTGAGCCCATCAGCAGAATTTTGTCTTCCCCATGATTCATGTTGAACATCAACCTAGTGTTGGAAACTTTGTAAGCAATGCCTTCGTGTTCCGTTCATGAAGCTTATGCTTGGATGGAAGAAGTGACTTCCTGGAATTCATGTGCATTGGTACAAGTTGCCGCGGTGAGTTCGAGAAAGATTGTTTTTATTTCCTCTGGTACCATCCCAAGTCAATTATGCATGTGCGAATGTATTCTATGGTTTGGTAGATTAATTACCTCCACCCCATATGTATTCCCTAGCACACCAAGCCACTGATTGACTTGTTCAAGGAAAAGAAGTCTATGCTTGGGCTCTAATCCATGGACTTGCGTAAGGATTTTGAAATCCTTGATGATGGTTCCCGACCAGAACTTGATAGTGTCTTATTATAAGACTACTATGTGGTCATTCTTGTCTTGGACAACTTGCTCACATGTATGTAGCAGAACCGGCTCATGTTTTGGAGCTTGCTATCATAGTTCATATCTCGAGAATCTCGCAACGTCATCTCGTCGATTTGTGTTGCAAACTTTCTTTTCGAACATGCTGAGTCTGAAGTATCCTATCACCAATCGGATCTGAATCTTAGGCAGATATGATGGTTGGAACATTCCCAACATATACATTTTGTTCCCTGCTTGCACCGCCATTGTGCCAATTTCCATGGGCTGCCCTTTGAGTAATTGTTGTTTTGGATCATCTTCAAAATTGGTCCTACCATGGGTCCCATCCATCTCCGATGATAAGCAAATCATCCATTACGTTGTCTTCAACAAGGTAGTCCACATCATCCATCCTAGTCCGAGTATGTCATTCCTTTGAATTCCTTCAAACGAACGTTTGTAAATTGCCTTAGGCTGGTAAGAAGAGTTCCAATGATCTCCGTATCAAAAGTAATGCTTTTTGCCACTTAAGGGAATAATTCTACGAGTCACCTCCTCTAAGATGTGTCGTTATGGTATCATGGCAACTCAACTCCTCGCTACGTTGACAACCGTTCACCACCTTCTTAAGTGTGGAATTGTTGCCTACCTAGTTAATCTTCGTCATCTGTTTCACTCCATCCCTCTAGATGTATGCTTCGTGTCTCAACTCGAGAGATGTTTTCAATGTCTCACTCCATGAGTTGATCCTGAGTTGTTCGATCTTCAAGAAGATCGATCCTTCTAGAGTTTTCCCTTTCCTCTTGTTGTCATGTTGGTTGGAGTCCTCAGAGCAAGACATCAAGACAAAGATGATGATCGAATCAACGTTCTTATGATGTGCAAGTTAGATCGAGAAGATCGTGATAGTTTGTGACCTCCTTTCTTCTTACCTCATGTCTTGAATCTAGGGACGAGATTCTCGTTTAGTGGGGGGTGAGTTGTCACATCCCTAGCTTTACCCTGGCCTTGGACTAGCTTGGTTGCTGCATCATGTTTAAATTCAAATGAAATTTGAATTGAGGAATTTTCAAAGCCTCGGAATCCTTTTAAAAATGATCAAGATAAATTTGCTTCAAATAAGTCCAAGAAAATGTTCCTGTTATCCTCTGGAAATTTTGGCAAGAGGTAAAATTCAAAACAATATTTTTAGAATCTCAGAAACAATTATTTTGGGCCTTTGAATTAATCCAATAAATATTTGAATTGGATCTATATTTATTATATAATATATATATGTTCAATAATTCTGAAAATTGCTGTGTGGATTTGGATAAGTCCATTTAGTTCACACAATTATTTTTATGAATTTTGAAATTGATTTGGTCTTAGAACTAAATCACAAAAAGACTGCAAAAATAGAAAAGAAAAAAAAATAGAGAAACCAGAGAGAGAGAGAACCTACCTGGCGCCTACCTATGCGGCCTGCTGTTGAAGCCAGCCCAGCCCATCTCCACCTCCCCTGTTGTCTTCCTCCTCTAGCCAAGAGGACGAAGGGCGCGTGGTCGCCACGCGCGAGCCACCTCCTCCCTACCTGCTTCATCCCAGATGCGCCTAGGCGACGCCACACACTCCCCTCGACCCTCTCCCACTCTCCCCGATGCTCATCCCCTCCCCTGGACCTCGCTCTCTCTCACCCCCCTGAACGGCTTCATCGCCGCCGCTCGCCACCATCGCGGCCACCGCCGTACCGATGACACCCTGGAGCTACCCACGAGCTCTGCCTCGTACCTCTCTTCCTCCTCATCGAGCCGCCCGACGCCGGAAGCCCCTGGACGCTGCAAGCACCATCGTTCCCCTCGTCGGCCACCGAAGATCGTCGCCATTAATTTGCTGCCTCCGGTGCCTCCCCGAGCTCGCTGACCCTCCCGTTTGACTCACTGTGAGCTCCTCTGCCACTCCCCTCTCTCCCCGTGCTCTATTGCGCCGTGTACCCGCCGTTTCCACCGGAGCCAAGAGCTCCTGAACTCCGGCAATGTCGCCGCCGCGGCCCTAGCTGCTTCCGCTCGCATTCGAGCGTGTCATCGCACCCACTGTGCTCCCAGGAGCCGAGAAGGCCCACCATCTCTTCCTCACGTACACCACAACGCCGTTTCGGCCAACTTCGGGCGGGCACCGCCGCGGATGTGCTCGTCGCCGCCAGCTCCGGCAACTACGCGACCAACCAGTGGCACCGTTGGACATGGCGCATCCCCAGGGTCCTGTAGAACCCACCCGCGCGATGAATGGTCGCCGGAACAGAGATGCCGGCAGGCCTCCACCGTCGGTTGAGGTCGCTGGAGGCCTAACCCCGGTCGGCTGACGTGTCAAGTTAGGATAAACTAATTAGGTCACTAACTACCCAACCTAGTGACTCACATATGGTCCCCACGCCCTTAACTAACACCAGTTTAATTTCTGTTTAGTTTTATCTAATCCATAGTGGTGTATTGATTGGTGAATATGTGGACTCGTGTGTGCCACCTCAAAAGAGTTACTTGCGGTCATAGTTTAGGATAGCCACTGAGTCAAAGCTGGCTTCTTGCAGTTAAACTCCACCACCCCCTTTGTTGATACTGATGCATATGTAGCTAGTTCTAATGTAAGTCTTGCTGGGTAGATTTGTACTCACGTTTTCCTATTTTATGTTTTGCAGAGTGACGCCAGTCTCACTAGTAGTTCCATGTGGACTTCGACGTTTAGCTTGGTACCTCAGCTACGATCTTGTGCCCACGGCAGGATCCGGTAGATAGTCAGGCTTCTCAGCCTTTTTCATTTGTAGATGTCTGTACTCAGTGTTAAGCTTCCGCATGTGTTTTGACTTGTATGCTCTGAATGTTGGGTCATGAGACCCATGTTTGTAATATTTCGCTCCTCGGAGCCTAATGAATAAATACTTGAGTCGTAGAGTCTTGTTGTGATGCCATGTTGTATTTACACATATCAAGCATATTGTGTGTATGATTTAAATGCTTGTATGTGTGGGATCCGACAACCTAGTTGTTTATCCTTGGTAGCCTCTCTTATGGGGAAATGTAGTCTTGTGCTTCCATGAGCCATAGTAGTCCACTACAGCCGGTTCACGAGAGTCCTGCTAGCCCAGCACTACTGCTCCGGAACACTTGACTGGCTGGCATGTGATTCACATCGTTGCTGTGTCTGCCCCTTCGGGGAAATGTCGCGCGGTGACATCCGGAGTCTTGCCTAGCCTACTACAGCCCGGTTCACCGGAGTCCTGTTAGCCCAGTGCTACAGCCCGGATTCGCACGCTGCTGACCGACATGCTCGATGTTGATTCATGTATGCCTGCCCGCGTAAGTTAGTGCCACTTTGGGTTCACGACTAGTCATGTTGGCCCGGGTTCTCTGTCATATGGATGCTAGCGACACTATCATATACGTGAGCCAAAAGGCGCAAACGGTCCCGGGCCATGGTAAGGCGACACCCGTGGGAATACCGTGCGTGAGGCCGCAAAGTGATATGAGGTGTTACCGGCTAGATCGATGTGACTTGGAATCCGGGTCCTGACAGGATCCGACCATGTCCAGCCCCCAGACCGCAAAATGCCAAGTAATGGGGATGGTTCGTAGGGCACTAGGTGGCATATGGCTTTGATTGGCGAACAGCTGGCATCCAACACAGCGCTGTACGAGGTCTTGTGCGTCTGCTTGGGCCGTGGGCCAAAGGAAACCTGTACGGAAGGCCTTTCTTACAAGGGCCCGAGCCGTGGCGTGGTAACCACCGAGACTGGCGTATATTTCAGCCAAGAGCTGCCATCCTTCATCCTCGGAGATGCATCTTTGAAGGACTCCGGTAG
The DNA here is from genome assembly GCA_021605205.1 of Aegilops longissima. Classification (NCBI taxonomy): domain Eukaryota; kingdom Viridiplantae; phylum Streptophyta; class Magnoliopsida; order Poales; family Poaceae; genus Aegilops; species Aegilops longissima. The sequence goes on from CM038678.1 coordinate 312,320,971, forward strand.
TACTTTTCTTGTATAGTTCTCCCTCATGAACTTTGTAGGCGTTAGAACGTCGAACAATACGACGGGCCTCAATCGAATCATTCGAGAGCTCCTTCCTAGTGAGATAGGCGAGGAGAGATTCAGTCCATGAGGCAATTACGGCCAAAATTTCATGGGCCGATGGTGTTATTTCGGTATCTAAGCCTCCGTTGATATCAGAACTGTGTTTGGAATCTGGGGGTATGGTCGGGTCCGGACTGGTGTTGCTGTTCTCGTCCTGCCACACCACGGATGGCTTGAAGAGCCTTTGCACAAAGGAGTTGGGAGGGACGGGATCGCGTTTGGCGCCCATGCGAGCAAGAATGTCCGCCGCTTGATGACTCTCTCTAGCCACATGACAAAACTCGAGCCCCTCGAACCGAGCTGATATTTTGAGTACGGCGTTATGGTAAGCCACCATCTTCGGATCTTTGGCATCGAATTCTCCATTTATTTGGGATATTGCGACGTTTGAATCCCTGCACACCTCGAGGTGTTGTATGCCCGTAGAGACGGCCATCCAAAGACCATGGAGTAGAGCCTCATATTCGGCTGCATTGTTAGAGTCTTTATATAATATTTGGAGCACGTAACGGATTGTGTCCCCCGTGGGGGATGTCAGGACGACCCCAGCCCCCACTATAGCTAGCATTTTAGAACCGTCGAAGTGCATCACCCTGTTGGAGTATCTACCGTACTCTTTAGGGAGTTTGGCCTCTGTCCATTCTGCGATGTAGTCAGCCAACACCTGAGATTTAATAGCTCGGCGTGGATTATATGTTATTTCGAAAGGCAAGAGCTAAATGTCCCATTTGGCAATCCGCGCGATGGCATCGCGGTTGTTTATGATGTCATGGAGTGGTAATTCGGACACCACCGTAATCGAGCACTCTTGAAAGTAGTGACATAGCTTTCGAGATGCCATAAAGATTGCGTACGCTATCTTTTGATAGTGTGGGTATCAAAATTTGCATGGTGTAAGGACCATCGATATGTAGTATACTGGTTTTTATGTGGGAGTTTATGTCCCTCTACTTCTCGTTCGACGACGAGTACCGCACTCACCACCTGGTGGGTTGCGGATATGTAGAGCAACATAGGTTCTCCGACATTTGGCACGGCCAGTATTGGGTTACTTCTAACAAAGTTTTTATTTCTTCCAATCTGGCTGTTGCAGCATCCGTCCACGCAAAGTGGTCGGTGCGTCGGAGCAGGCGGACTAGTGGCAATTCTTTTTCTTCTAATCTGGAGATAAAATGGCTTAAAGCTGCCACGCACCCGACTAGTTTTTGACCTGTTTGAGGTCTGTTGGTATAGCCAATTGTGAGAGGGCTCGGATTTTGGCTGGGTTTGCTTCAATTCCTCTATTGGAAACGATAAACCCGAGCAGTTTTCTGGCGGGTACGCTGAAAACACACATTTCCGGATTGAGCCGTATGTCGTATGTGCAGAGGTTGGCGAATGTGAGGCACAGGTCGTCCACCAATGACTCGACATGCTTGGTTTTGATGACTACGTCATCTACATATGCGTCAACCATCTTGCCAATTTGTTTTTCTAAGCATGTTTGAATCATGTGTTGGAAAGTGGCGCCAGCGTTTTTGAGCCCGAAAGGCATAGTGTTGAAGCAGAACGGCCCGTATGGGGTGATGAATGCCGTTGCGGCTTGGTCGGATTCCTTCATCTTGATTTGATGGTATCTGGAGTATGCGTCGAGGAAACACAGTGAATCGTGTCCTGCGGTTGCGTCAATGGTCTGGCCAATGCGAGGGAGGGGGAAGGGATCCTTAGGGCAGACCTTATTAAGGTCCTTGAAATCCACACACAGGCGCCAGGATATGTCCTTCTTCAGTACCATCACGAGGTTTGCTAGCCAGTTCGGATGTTTAATTTCTCTAATAAACACGGCCTCAAGTAACTTGACCGGTTTGGGTTCGGAAAAGCGCCGCAGTGTTCGCTTGACCAGTTCGTACCCCTTCAGTATGTTGAGAATGTGTTCGGCCAACCTGCGTGGGATTCCTGGCATATCCGAAGGATGCCAGGCAAAGATATCCCAATTCCGCACAGGAATGCGCGCAATGTGGCGTCAACCGTTGGATCCAGTTGTGCCCTGATGGATACGGTCTTCTTGGGGTCCATCGGGTGGACTTGAAATTTGACTATTTCGTCTACTGGCTTAAAGGAGCTTGACTTGGGTCTCTTATCGAGGATTACATCGTCCCTATCCACTGTGGAACATAGTGCAATCAATTCCTTGGTCACGAAGGCCTCGGATAGTGCCTCAAGGGCCAGGGATGCGGTTTTATTTTCGGCGCGGAGTGCTATGTCCGGATCACTGGCGATAGTGATATCACCGTTGGGCCCGGGCATCTTGAGCTTCATGTATCCGTAATGAGGTATGGCTTGAAAGTGCGTGAATGCGTCTCCCCCCAATAGGGCATGATATCCGCTATTGAAAGGGGCCACTTTGAAGACTATCTCTTCAGACCGATAGTTCTCTGGCGTGTTGAATACCACGTCGAGTTAAATTTTCCCTGCGCATCTTGCTTCCCAACTGGGGATAATTCCCTGAAAAGTTGTGTTACTTTGCTCGATGCGACTCCTGTCCATTTGCATTTTATTGAGCGTGTCCTCGTAGATGAGGTTCAGTCCGCTGCCGCCGTCCATGAGCACTTTAGTTAGCCGAAAACCATCCGCAATTGGATTGAGGACCAAGGCGGCTGGTGCCCAGACTGACCGGGATTTTGGTTCGTCATCGGCATTGAAAGTTATCGCCGTATCATTCCAAGGATTTATTGCTGCGACTTGGCAGACTTCGGCGAGGTCACGGAGTGCCCTTTTATGCTGATTGTTTGAAGAAAAGGTCTCATAGACCGTTAATACTCTAAGGTTGTTGTCGGTGTGAAAACCGGCGGATCTCGGGTAGGGGGTCCCGAACTGTGCGTCTAGGCGGATGGTAACAGGAGACAAGGGACACGATGTTTTACCCAGGTTCGGGCCCTCTTGATGGAGGTAAAACCCTACGTCCTGCTAGATTAATATTGATGATGTGTGTTACAAGAGTGGATCTACCACGAGATCAAAGAGGCTAAACCCTAGAATCTAGTCTATGGTATGATTGTTGTTCGTCCTACGGACTAAAACCCTCCGGTTTATATAGACACCGGATAGGGTTAGGGTTACACAGAGTCGGTTACAATGGTAGGAGATCTACATATCCGTATCGCCAAGCTTGCCTTCCACGCCAAGGAAAGTCCCATCCCGACACGGGACGAAGTCTTCAATCTTGTATCTTCATAGTCTTGGAGTCCGGCCGATGATGATAGTTTGGCTATCCGACACCCCTAGTCCGAACTCCTCAAGAGCCTCTGAACCAGGCTTCAATGACGACGAGTCCGGCACGCATGTTGTCTTCGCCATTGCAAGCCGGGTTCTTCCTCCGAATAATTCATAGAAGATTGTGAACACCAGGATAGTGTCCGGCTCTGCAAAAATAAATTCCACATACCACCGTAGAGAGAATAATATTACACAAGATCAATCTGCTGACGTATTCTGTGGCGTGACGTCGCACCACTACCAAGCCTTTACTCAAATTGTTTTTATTGTTCCACCTCAGCGCGTTTAGCGAAGCGGTTTCCTTGGCACGTCTTGTCGAAGCAGAGATCGTGTTCCCCTTATTCCGGGATTCCCATCAATACGGACGTGGGTAACCCAACCGCGCCATTGATTGTGACGCTTGGGGGATAAGCGAGTTTTACCAGGCCGGTGGGGACACATGTTTTTGTCCGCCCATATAAGGGGATAAAGATCCAACCCTTTAACCTGCGCCTTCTTCCTCCTTGGCTTATCCATCTCCGCGAACTCGAGCTCCAGCCCCAAGTCCGCACTTCTCACCTCAACCTTCTCCAACTATGTCCGGAGTGGGAGGCAAGTGGATGGCCTCCTCCGTCATGGAGGGGCAGATCAAGAAGCTGCGCGACGCCGGATATTTGTCCAAAGAACATCGCAAGATCGGCTCCTCGACGAGGGAGAGCTCGCCCCAACCCCAGGCCCCATGAGAGGGTAGTATTTCTTCCCCATTTCCTCCGCTGGACTGGGCTTCCGCTTCATCCCTTTGTCCGGGGCTCATGTTCTACTACGGCCTAGATTTCCATGATCTGCCCCAATTTCATCCTCAACATCTCGGCGTTTATCGTGGGTGCGAGGCCTTCCTCTGCATCCAGCCCCACTTCAGCTTGGGCTCAAGACCTTGATGTCAAGCGAAGGTTGTGAAGGGCAGCCAAGCGGAGTCGGAGGCGCCATGGTGGTAGGATGTCCCACGTTACGTGGCTGGAGGGCACTTTCGTGGAAACCATCAAGGGGTGGCAATCGGGGTGGTTCTACATCACCGAGCCGCGTGACCCTGATTGGGCAGCGGCCCCCGAATTCAGATCCGGCATCGCTACGTGGCTCACCTCCTGGAAAGAGAGTGGCCAGATTTGGGGGGATTCGGAGGAGCTGACCGGACTCCAAGCCTGTATCCAGAGGCTGGTGGACAAGAAGCTCAAGCTTGTCAACGTAGTCCAGGTCATGCTCATCCGCCGGATTCTCCCGTGCCAGCGACGAGGCTTCAACATGTGGGAGTTCGATCCGGCGCAGCACTGCACTCGAGCGGGCTCTTCGACACTACGCATAAAGATGTCTCAAGGTGCTGTTCATAGCGCCGAAGCTCCGCATCCGCCACGAAGATCATGGATTCCGCTGCAGCGTCCAGTGACGAGGTAAGTGATTTCACCACTTGTTTTCCATAGTTTGGCTCTATGCGGGATCTAAACTCCCTTTACCTTTGACAGGAATGGCTGGCGAAGGCCGAACGGATTATCTGTCCGGCCCCATTGCCAGAGGACCTAGCGGATGCCCGCCTAACGGGGCTGCTGGCTCCCGCACCCCACGTGGTGCCGAGAAGAAGGCCAAGAAGACGGCCACGGGACTCGGAAGAGTTCCTGCCAGGTGCTATCGGATGATGAATCTGAGGCCGACTCCTCCCACCAAGGCGCAGGAGGAGAAGAAGAGCCTCTCCCCAGCAGGGGAGGGAAGAAAGGAAGGCCTCCCCAACAAGGAGGCCAAGGGTCCAAGAAGGAAAAACCTTCCCCCGGACTGCTCCACCAATGCCAGTGACGACGACAAGGACTGGCCTCCAAGGGCCAAGCCCCTGGCGAGATGGTAAGTATCCGGATTCCCGAATAACTTCAAGGTTTTTTCTTTTCGCCACATAATGTCTTTCTGATGCCGCATACAACCCTGCAGTCCGCCCAAGGATGATCTTCCCGTTTCTTCGTGCGGGTCCTTGGAGTGCGCCGGATAGGGATTCTTCCGACTGCCTCCACCCCGTGTCATGGACGACGCCGAGGTGGGATCCTGCAAAGGACCCACCAGAGGAGGAGGCCCCGAGGTGTCACAGACACCTCCCGGACTGTGCACTGGACTCAGCCCGGAGGCCATAGTGGCTCCGAGTCCGTGGCGACCCCTTCGTGAAAGGGCAAGACCGCGACGCCGGCTGCCTCTGTCCAACCGGAGGTGCCGGATAATTTGCTGGAGGCGCTCAACGGCGCCTCCATCAAAGAGGAACACCGCACTATTATGAGTGCGGTGATTCAGAAGGTTCAGCTCGCCAAGAGCGGGCTGACCGAAGCCTGCAGCAGCCTTCTAACAGGCTTTGAGGTAAGAATTTCAATATATGTAAAATGGTACCGCATAGACAGTAGCCCCTGATGCTCGGTTTGGTGTTCGGAAAGAAAAGCCGGACTGAGGATCTTTAGAAAGATAAACGCAGGAGTCATAAAAAATATGTCAATATGGGATTGCAGGCTGTGCTGCTGACCTCCGCCGCACTGACTGCGGAGGTCAATAATTTGAAGAAAAACCTCGAGCAGTCCGAGAACGAGCTCGGTCATGCCAAGAAGCGGCACGAGGAAAAGGAAGGTGAGTAATACCTTATGAAAATTGTACCTTACAGAAAAGGATTTGGTTGCAAGAAGAATGACAAGGATAACGTGGGTATTGTAGGGGCCACTAACGAGGTGGCGATCCTGAAGGAGGCGGTGGCCGCAGCCGAACATAATGCGGCTGCGGAGCGCACCGAGCGAGAGAAGCAGGAGGCGCGGGTGGCGGAGGTACAGCAAGAGCTCCAGGATCTCTTGAAAAAACATGAGAGCTTGGAGGGTGACTCGAAGACTCGAGAGTCTGAGCTTGCAACGGCTCTTGAGAGTGCCAAAGCCGCTAAGGCCGAAGCCTACAAGGCCCTCCAGGAGATTGAGGCGGTGAAGAAAATAGCAGCGGGTAAGGCATTTTTCATGCAAAGTAAGCATGTGAGAGTTAATTACCTGTTGCTTACCCGAATTCGGAGCTCTCCAGGAGCGTTTGCAGATCTTCCTCGCAGCGTGTCCGATGCTGCCGCATTCTACCGGGCCGAGGAGGGGAGCTCGACGGAGAAGGTCTTCTGGTCTCAAGATGTTTGAGGCGGACATCCGGTGCCCTTAGCGACCAGCTGAAGCAGCTGGTCGAGCTCCTAAAGGCGGCCGAACAGGCCATGAAGGGCCTCATAGTTCGGTGTGGCCTAAGGAGGCCATGCCTGGAGCTACTTCACCGGTTCGGCGGCCGATGGATGCGTGCCTGGTTGAAGTTATCAAGCATTCCGCTTGTATCGAGGGTGCCTGCTGGGCCCTTGCCCGCGCAAAGGTGCACTGGGGCAAGATGGATGCCCAGAAGCTCGTGACGGACCCGCCACCAGAGGGCAAGGAGCATCGCACGCCCGAGATGTATTATAAGAGTGTGCTCAAGGGCGCCCGCACTATTGCGGGTGAGTGCTCCAAAGATGTAATATTTGAGTAGACTCGCATTTTGTTATCCTGTGCGCTGAAAACTTAGTTCATATGCACTAAGCAACGCTTGTTAATTTAAAATATTACCTTCAGGCGGCTGTTTATCAAATCGAGAGATGGCAAGTCGTCGGCTTCAAATTTCCATGCCACGAAAGTGCTGGGGTGTTCGGGATAAACTTGAGCGCTCTTGTTCCCATTTTGGGTCCATCTAGGAGGCGCCAACACAGCGAATAAGGCAACCGGACTTTTAATGCTTGAACACTCTCACTTAGCCATAGAACTCTATAATTTTAAATTTCGTAAGCCCCTAGTCTTCGAAGGTCAATTTGGGGCGCTATCCACGCCTTGGCGGACAGATCCGGCCCTCGCTCTAAGCGGCATAAGTCTTTAAGGACTCGCAAAAACCTCTCGAACAGCGATCGGTCTCTCGCCTCATCATGACGGTCAGTTTTAGCTTTCCATCGAGGCGTTAACCCAGCTCAACTGGGCGGAATCGCAGTGGTTCTCCCAGCTACCTTAGCTGATATAACGGAACGTAAGGTACCAAAACATGGGAGCCGGCAAACCCAACTATTGACCCAAGACATGATTCGAGCCGATGCATATAGTGCTATAAGTTCGGGTGCCGACTTGTGAAAGTGTTCGGACTTATCATACCATAATGCGGGAAACATAAGCCCCTGGTGTATATTAGCCGTACCAAAGTGTACGGATGCAACATGCCTTGAATGAACATATGTATAAAAAGGAAATGCAATTATAAGCAAAAAGGTGCTGCATTGTTTTATTCAATAAGTGATGCTACGAATGCAGAACGATACAAATAGTGCGATAAGCAAGGTATGGGACTATTAAACATGTCCCCCTCCAGGGGTAGGCTGCAGATTGGTGTATAAAAATGCTCGTAATGGAGACCACCTATATATTCGTTGTAGCCTTTATCCTTCCCTGGCTGTTGCATCGTGAGTTCGACAGGTCTGCTGCCGGTAAGGGCCTCTTACAAACGGAGTCCTGTGGGTAAAAAGTAAAAGGCAAAAAGAAAAGAAAAAAGGAACGACACACTTGAGAGCCCCTGGTGTGGTTGAGCCACAGTCTGGGTTTGTCGTGGTCGTGCCCCTCTCCCCATGCCCATGGTATCTTTAGATCGTAATGGTGTACGTGAAGGACCTGCTTTGACGCTTTCACAGAGCTGGGTTAGCCGCATCGCTCTGCTGATGCTCGGAACGTGCTGTGGTCTTGTTGTAAGTTACTCCGGCGCGCTTAGCTGTGTCCGCCGCTTAACGGCCGGACTCGAGAATTGCCTTAAGAGGCTGCATTGCACTTCGCCGAGAGCATTGTATGTTCCTCCGCGCGGAGAGAACGCTCAGATTTCCGCTGACCGTGATGATGACTCGAGGGCCTGGCATCTTGAGCTTGAGGTATGTGGTGCGGCACCGCGTTGAACTTTGCAACGCAGTACGTCCGAGCAAGGCATGATAGCCGCCATGAACGGGACTATGTCAAGATTAACTCCTCGCTTCGAAGTTATTTTGGGATCCGAAGACCACTTCGGTGTAATTGAGCCTGTACAATTGGCTTCTACACCTGGTATGACGCCTTTAAAGGTCGCTTTGGTAGGTTTAATCCTTGAGGGTCTATGCCCATTTTGCGACTTTGTATCCCGGTAAAGCAGGTTCAGGCTGCTGCCACCGTCCATCAGGACTCTGGTTAGGTGAAATCCGTCTACGATTGGGTCTAAGACCAGTGCGGCGAATCCACCGTGGCGGATGCTGGTGGGGTGGTCCCTTCGGTCAAAAGTGATCGAGCAGGAGGACCATGGATTGAACTTCGGGGCAACTGGCTCCATCGCAGAGACATCCCCGAGTGCACGCTTCGCTCCCTTTTGGGTATGTGCGCTATGATATCATGTTCACCGTCTCGCACTTTGTGGGGGAACCCTTCGTCCTCTATTGTTCGGGCGTTGGGTCTCGTCCTCGCCATCGCTATGCAGCCCCTTGTCATTGTTTTCGCAATTAACTTGCCTGCTCGTTGAATACCCAACAGTCCCTGTTGGTGTAGTTAACTGGCTTTTGGGTGCCGTATCCGCACAAGCGGTCGAGTATTCGGTCCAAATTGGACGGACCCGGAGTAGTTCTTTAAATGGCTTTTTCCGCTGACCGGTTTAGAGCTCGTGAATCCGCATTGATTGCCGATCCTCAATATTGTTGCCGCACGCGGCGTTTGTTTTGTTATGACGCTGCCAGCCATTTCGGTCCTTGAAGTCCGGACTGCCAGAATTTTTGCCGAGGTTGTTGATGCGTGCTAGCTAGCTGTCCTCACCCACGCAAGCGGGTCATGAGTGATGTGAGGGCTGCCATGGATTTCGCTTTTCCTGTCCTAGGTGCCGGCAAGCCACTGTCATGGATGTTATGCTTGAAGGCGCGAGGGCCTCCGCATCCGGACAATCGACGATTTGGTTTTTCTTGGTTAAGAACCGTGTCCGAATTGTGCGGCCGATTCGTCTGCTGCTGAATTATGTGGCTTAGGTCATCGCCGCTCGTGGTCGCATTATAAGTGCCCCGAAGTTATCGAGGAATGCGGCTTTCAGGTCCTCCCAGCTCCCAATTGACTCTGCTGGTAAGCTGTTGAGCCAATGCCTAGCTGGTCCTTTTGAGCTTGAGGGGGAGGTATTTGATGGCGTGAAGATCGTCACCGCAGGCCATGTGGATGTGAAGGTGATAGTCTTCGATCCAAACCGCGGGGTCTGTTGTGCCATCATAGGATTCAATATTGACGGGTTTAAACCCTTCGGGGATTTGATGATCCATTCCTTCGTCTGTGAAGCATAGTGGGTGTGCGGCGCCTCTGTACTGGGCGATGTCACGACGGAGCTCAAAAGAGCTTTGTCTGTTTTGTTCGGCCCGGCGGACTTATCGCGGTCCGCGCGACGGTTGTCGCCACGCACTGTGGGCGCCCACGCGATCCATAGATCGATCTAGATTGTCTTGCCTTGTCCTCCAATATATCTCGCAGGTCCGGCGCGCCCCGTGGCCGTGTGCTTTTGAGCGATGCCGGGTACGGTTCTAGTGAAGGGCCTAGAGGCCTTCTGCCGCGACCACGGGTGGTCGGTCAGCCGTATTGTCTCCTGGTGATGCGGGTTCGTAAGCCTCCTCCTCTAATCGGGGAGCAGCTTGCTTAGGTAGCTTTTGAGGGGCGCTCGAGCTCATGCTCTTCGTCATGAGGACTTCAGTCCATCTGTCGGCTAGCGATCCCGATCAGCTCTAAGATGTTCCTGCTTTTTCTTGAGGCTGTTCGCCGTGGCTATAAGCCTGCGTCTAAAACGCCTTGTTCGACGGGATCTCGAGTACGCATTTAATTCATCGTCATCTAGGCTTGCTTCGCTCCGGAGGGAGGCATATAATCCTCTACCTCTTCTTCTCGCCACTCTCTCGTGAGGGCTGGCGCTCCATCCTCCTGCTACTGGATCTTGCCGGAGTGGATTGTCTTCGCACCGTCCGGTGTATTGTTATCTCCGGTGCGGAATCTTCATTCTTGCTGTGGCGGGATTTAGAGCGGCGCCACGACGCCGGGCGCTTGGGCTGCTTTTTGAGGGGTCATCCTCCGTTGTTCCATCGCTGCTCCCATCTTTTGGGATGTCCACCATATATATGTCGTATGACGAGGTGGCCTTCCAGTGCCCTGTAGGCGCTGGGTCTTGTTCGTCTCCGGCATCGTCGTCCATACCGTCGATGTCTTCGGAGTCGTAGTCTAGCATGTCGGTTAGATCGTCGACAGCGGCTACCAAGTGGGTGGTGGGTGGGCTTTGAATTTCTTCGTCGTCCGCATCCCAACCGTCCTGACCGCAGTCCGGCCAGGGCTCTCCTGATAACGAGAGGTACTTTAGTGAATTCAGGATGTCGCCAAAGGGCGAGTGCTGAAAGATGTCCGCGGTCGCGAACTCCATAACGGGTGCCCAATCGGATTTGATTGGCAAGGGCGCAGAGGGTTCGGAGTCCGGAGAGGAGTCCGGCACCCTGGAGTCGAGGTCTTCTCAAAGGACAGGGATAGAGTTCGGCTCGATCGCCGTAGAGATTAAAGCCCCCGAGGCGGTGTCCAACCACTCGTCCTCGATCGGGGAATAAGGCTCCGGATTAAGGGTCGGAGCGGATTTAGGTGCGGCCTCCAGGGCATTGTTCGGCTGCAGAGCTAGATCATGCCCATCGAGACAGTGCGGCACGCTTGGCTGCGGCTCGAATCCGTCGAAGATCAAGTCTCCGCGGATATCGACCGTATAGTTTAGACTTCCAAATCTGACCGACGGCCAGGGCGTAGCTTCGATCTGCTCTCGATGGCTGCTTAATTGGCCATGCATGCAAAGCCGTCGAACACGAAGATCTGTCCGGGGAGAAAAGTCTCACCCTGGACCGCGTCGTTGTTGATGATCGAAGAAGCCATCGGGCCTATCAGTGACGACACATAGGAACTCTCAATGAAAGCACCAATGTCGGTGTCAAAACCGGCGGATCTCGGGTAGGGGGTCCCGAACTGTGCGTCTAGACGGATGGTAATAGGAGACAAGGGACACGATGTTTTACCCAGGTTCGGGCCCTCTTGATGGAGGTAAAACCCTACGTCCTGCTAGATTAATATTGATGATGTGTGTTACAAGAGTGGATCTACCACGAGATCAAAGAGGCTAAACCCTAGAAGCTAGCCTATGGTATGATTGTTGTTCGTCCTACGGACTAAAACCCTCCGGTTTATATAGACACCGGATAGGGTTAGGGTTACACAGAGTCGGTTACAATGGTAGGAGATCTACATATCCGTGTCGCCAAGCTTGCCTTCCACGCCAAGGAAAGTCCCATCCGGACACGGGACGAAGTCTTCAATCTTGTATCTTCATAGTCTTGGAGTCCGGCCGATGATGATAGTTCGGCTATCTGGACACCTCCGAGTCCGGAACTCCCTCAGTCGTCGTCCTCGGAAGAGTACTTCTTTGAGGTAGTGTTGGTGAGGATGCCCTCGCCGCTCTTGGCCACTTGCCGGAGTATCCAACATGCTCGTAGGTTGTGGGTTGGCTCGGTATCCGGCGTCACGTGTATTTTACATGGCCTATCGAGCCATCCTTCGAGGACAGTTCTATGCCCCGTAATGGGCTTGATTTTCTTGCCTGCGGGATGAGGATTAGGTGCCCCGTGAAGATGCATCCTTTTTGCCCGACCGGGAGATGGCTTAAAGGCCTGCGGTTCCCAGCGGGCTGTCTGGGTTTTCTGAGCGCTTTCCATTGTACAGTACTTATGTACTATATTTTCCAAGTCCGTGAAGTGTAGTACGCGATGGCAGTTGACGGCATTAAGGATCCCCTCATCCGTACAATTATTGCAAAATACTGAAATTGTGTCGTCGTCACAGCAATCTTTGATCCTGTTTTTAGCAAGGAGGAATCTGGCCCAAAAGTGATGGACTGTTTCCTGAGGCTGCTGCCGTACATACATTAGGTCGCATATATACGGGGGACCGGAATTGCTTCGAGAATATTGCTTCTGGTGGGTGGGCGGCGTTAAATCCGGACCCTGACCCAATGTGGAGTCCGGAGTTTGAAGAATTCCCGAGCTTACCAGCCCGCGCTCTGGAATGTCCAGTGAGTTTTCAGGCTCAACACCTTGTTTTATGTTCGGAGGATAGGGAGTGTACCCCCGAAGATGGGTATCCGTCTCATCGAGCTTTTAAATCCGAACATAGTTTTTTTTAACGTAGGGGACGATTTACTGTTGGCTTGCTCCTCCACGACTGCTACCTGATGGGTGATCAGTGGAGATTTGATTTCTCTCTGATCGGGTTTAAGTGCAATCCGATCATAGTCTGAAGCGACCCCCAGGGCGGCAATGCGATCCAGGAGTTCGTTGAAAGACGATAAATCCGCCGGATCCATCCGTTTGGAGTATTCGGGGCCAACACGGAGATGATTTTTGATGACTTGGGAATTCGTCTTCGGCTTAATGGCCGAACGGGCGGCCATAGTGAAGCTGCAAAGCCGGAGGGTTTGGCATGAGACCAGGGCTCCTCCGGAAGTGATACTGTCCTTGATAACAAGGCGAGCCATCAATCCTTCTGTCGACGCCACAGAGGAACTCTCAATGAAAGCACCAATGTCGGTGTCAAAACCGGCAGATCTCGAGTAGGGGGTCCTGAACTATGCGTAAAACGATTGAAGGTAACAGGAGACAGGGACACTGTGTTTACCCAGGTTCAGGCCCTCTCAATGGAGGTAATACCCTACTTCCTGCTTGATTGACTTTGAATAGTATAAGGGTTACAAGAGTTGATCTACCTCGAGATCATAATGGCTAAACCCTAAATGTCTAGCGTGTATGATTATGATTACCTCTACGGACTACCCCTCTGGTTTATATAGACAACGGAGGGGCCTAGGGTTGTACAGCGTCGGTTTACAAAGGAAGGAGTCTTCACATCGGACCACCAAGCTTGCCATCCATGCAAAGGAGAGTCCCATCTGGATACGGGGGAAAGCCTTCTATCATGTATCTTCACGGCCCATTAGTCCGGCCCACGTCACATAGCCTGGATGCCCGAGGACCCCATAATCTAGGACTCCCTCACCTGCTGTGGTGAACCTTTCTGTCGTTGGAGCAACTGAGCTGGGGTGGACCACATCATAGCAGGAGCATGACAAACCACAGAAGGTTTTCTTTGACACATATCAGTAATAGAAGTAATTCTGTAAGGGCTTGTTTGAATTGGAGGATTCTAACAATGCAGGGATAGGAAATACACAGGAATAGGATAGGAATGCAGGTGCCAAACACAAAATTTAAAAACACAGGATTTCTACCAATCTGGGTGTTTGGTTGACAAGAATTGGAAGATCACAGGAATGCAAAGAAGCATGGTGAGATTAAGTCATACCACAAGAAAATGTACAGTTAGAATGTTATTATGATACTATCTCTTAGTCTTGTGCTTCATGAATAGGAATTCTAAAAGGAGGACAAGTGGACATTAAAATTCCTACGGCTTTTCTATCAAGGAGACACTCAGGCCTCCTTTGGTTCATAGGATAGGAATAGTATATGAATATGAAAATCATAGGAAGTGAGATGACATGCATCTCAAATCCTATAGATAAAGAGATGTCATTTGATGCATAGTATAGTAATTTTTCCATTGAGTCTAGGCCAATGTTTTTTCCTTTGAAATGTGAAGGATTGATTCCTATCATACATAGGAATAGGATTCCATTCCTACAAACAAGGGGCTCCTAAGGAATTTTTCCTACAAAGTTCCTATCCTTTGCAATTCCTACAATATTCCTACGAACCAAAGGAGGCCTCAAGGAACAAATCCTACAATTTTCCATTGCTCCATTCCTTTGAACCAAATGCATGAATAGTAGTACCATAGCAAACTTTCCAATTCCTATGTTTTTCTTTCACTTTTCCTTTCAAGCACTCGCGATTCTCATAGGCAGGCTTGAACAGGGAGAAGCGTACACTCAAAAAAATTGGTTTTTTGCTACTTCTACTACTTTGGACCTAGGCCACTTCCCTACTAGCTCAACTCCCATGCCGATCTACAAATGCACAGCTCAAACATGCCGAAATAAATAATGATGGCATTCGAGAGAGTCCATCATAGATAGCTAAGTTTCCTGGTACCTCACTACTTTTCATGTAGTAGGAGAAACTAATCCTATTTCATGTTACTATGTGTGCTCAGTGGACAATATATATAACATGTAGAGTAAAAAAGCGATGCAACAAGTGTACGACCTCTTTGGTGAAGCCATGTCGATATCAACATGATTGGGTTGGTCAGTGAGGATGCTCCGGCTGATGTGGATAGATAGCTAAGTTGCCTGGTACCTCACTGCTTTTCATATAGTAGGAGAAACTAATCCTATTTCATGTTACTATGTGTGCTCAGTGGACAATATAGGTAACATGTAGAGTAAAAAAGCGATGCAACAAGTGTACGACCTCTTTGGTGAAGCCATGTCGATATCAACATGATTGGGTTGGTCAGTGAGGATGCTCCGGCTGATGTGGCTGTCGGACAAGGGGAAGAAGATCTTAGATGTCTGGAAATGGAGCCGAGGGTACTGCTCCACTGTGATGGAGGGTTTCGTTGTTGGAGCAGCTTCGGTGAGTTGTACGACAGCGAGATTGAAGCAGGACAAGAGAGACAACGTTAACCTGAGTGGAATTCTAATAGCATCTCCAATAGATGATGTCAAATACATAACCACAAAGTACTAGATGTAAAATACATCACTCTTATCTCTGAACTTAACTGTCGAAACTAAATTTTACTGTTGAAACTGAATTTTACTGCCAAAACTGAACACACAAGTAGCAGAAAAGCAGTAGCAGTAGCGCCCGGAGTAGTAGTGCTTGCGAGAGCCAGGGCAGCTGGTTGTGTAGCAGCATCTCAGGTAGCAGCTGTAGGGGCTCGAGCGAGAGCAGGATCTGCCGCTCGTGTAGCTGCAGCGCGAGCAAGAATAGAGCAGCAGTGCAGGCAAGAGCAAGAGCAGCAGTGGGAGAAAGAGCAAGAGCATACTAGGCAGGGGACCGAGAGCAAGAGCAGAGCTGCAGTGCGAGTGAGAGCCAAAGCAGCAGAAGCTCCTACTGATGTGCACTACGCCGCCAAGGGAGCAACGTCGTGGAGGAAGTGGCTGACGATACCACCGTAGATGGAGCTGCGCCATGTCGGCTCGGGACGGAGCACCGACAGCACCATGAGATCGAATCAAGAAGAAAATGCAGCAATTAGTGTAGAACCTCTTTGGTGGCACCGATTAGGCCTCAGCTTCATTCGAGAAATCGGTGATGGTGCTGCTCTTCCGGTGGTGTAGCTGAAGACAACACTGTGGGAATGGAGGTGGCACAAAAGACCAGGCGAATGTCAGGGCAGCTCCTTGGAGGTTGAGGATGGGGTGGCTGAACCGGCGGGATGACAAGATCAACGACGGATCCTCATCCGGTGCGATGGATTAGGGACATCCAGGTGTTGCTGTGGACGACGTCGTCGGGGAAGAGGCTCCGGCTGGGTGGCGGACAGAGGAGGGTGTGGGTCTTCGTGGGTTTTTGTATCCTTGGTGTATGAATGGGGCGGAGGGGATGGGAGGGGGAACCATGGCTTAGGGACGCGCTTGTCCAAAATATTGGGTAAGTTATGAAAGTACCCCTACCGATTTGAGCTGGGCCATTCTTTCGGTTCAGGGGTATCACGAGAATTTCACGTGTTGGGATTCTGCAGGAGGTGGGAGTTTTCGCGCGTGTTGCAATTTTGGGATAGCAAGGCGCTGGTTGAGATGGAGGCAGTTTTTATAGCACAACGAGACAAAGAGATATCTTAAAATTTCGGGGTAACAAGGCACGGGTTGAAGAGGCGGGAGTTTCACAGCATGATAGATGGAGATTCTAGCTTGAAATTTTGGCATAACAAGGCGCGGCTTTAAATTTCGGGAGAACAAGCATAACATGTACAAAAAAAGACAATTCACACCCCACTAGAGAGAGCCATGTCTCGTTTTACTATATTACTAGAAATGCATTCAATTACAACAACAAAATACTAAAAAAAATCGGGACAACAAGCTTAACGTGTACTGTACCAAATCAACAACAATAAAGAAACAATACGTGTTGTCTAGCATATGGACTAAATTTGAGTACATTTTCCCAGTTTGAATGGGATTGTACTCGGGTTAGTTATAGAACCATCTAAATATTATCTTGACAACACATGACATGAATATAGGAGTAGTAAATTCCCATATAAATATGAACTACATGTACATAGGATCTCGAATTCAAATATAGGTGTCCATTTTATGTCGAATTCAAATCATAGTACATGTATGCTCTAGCTAGATGTTCAGAATCTAAACCATGTATGATACTATGTAAAATGTGTTTAACAAGCACAACGCACACACACACACACACACACACACACACACACACACACCCCATTTAGACTAGTAAGGTACACGTGCATTGCACGCATGAGATTTGGCGACCAAATTATGAATAAATACCACAATATAGCATGTACGCTTCGAGTGATATATGCTTGATGTAGATGTTCATTTAATTCTTCTAGTGCATCTAATTAAAAATCAATTAGTTTTTATAAAAAAGCTAATCTATTAAGTTTCATGGAATTGTGCGTTATAAAGCATAAAGTAAAAACAAAATAATGGCAATTCATCTAGAAAAAAATTGGGGAAATTGTGATACCGAAGATTCTAGAACAAAGGAGAAGTGCTTGTGTTTTGAGGTTTGTGCAGTATGCTTAAGTTCAACCATGGAGTCTTCAAGACTGTTCATGTGGCAAAATCTGGTGGAATGTTAATGATATCCAACGGCCAATAGTGCTCGGATTTGCCATCTCTGCACCGTCGGATTGGCTTCATCCAACGCAATCTTCTAAAGTTATCCGCACACTTTATAGGGGTATAGATATGTGATGCGAAAGCCACCCATCATCTCCAATTTGAATAGTGTGTCCATGCATGGATGCAATGTGGCCAAACGATGCCTTCCATCGGCATCTCAAATTCAAATCAGTCTGACCTTGTTCAATGTGTATACAATATAGCATGCTCCTTTCGAAACCACACCACGCATATCTCAGTAATCTCCATGCATGCATGGGTTTCAAACATCATGATCTCTTATTCAAATATTTGAATTCAACTTTACATTGATTATGACCTCACCTAGTCTTTTACACCCACACAATCGTCTTTTCTTTATTGTTATACCACGACCTTTCGCTTGTGCATGCATGCACACACACTACCACTCGACATTATCCATCGCACACATGCAATCGTTTTCTTCAGGAAGGTCTCGCATGCATGCACACGCACATACCTCCCCTTCTTCATCACTTCGGGCATTCTTTATCTCTCACATGCATGCGCAACGATCGATGTTCCTCTATGTGTGTGTATATATAGCTAGGTCTTTCCCAGTTTTCCACACAAACCGATCGATATATATATCTAGTCAGGTCTCACCCTCTTTCCCATGTACACATCGATCAATCTACCTCTCTATATAGGACTACATAGCTAATACACCCACATTATCTATCCATTGTCTCCCTCACATCATCCATTCCTTCCGCTTCATCACTCAGATGCGCGCAAAGTGGCAAAGACAGGGGGCAGCAAGGGCCCTGGCTCCCCTAACATCACTATATATTGAGGCTAATATGAATGTGACCAGTAGATCAATTGCTGGTAAACTCGTTTAAGTTCATGAATTTGCCCTCCCCATAAAGGATTGGCAATGCTTGCCCCCTGGCTAATTTAATTTTCATGGCTCCACCATTGCGCTCAACTACGCATGTTCTCGCCCCTCGCTTTAAATATCAATCTCGCACTTGTGCACTCCTTCACAGTCTCCGTCTACTTGGCCCCTCGCACCATCTTCCAACCCCCCTCCATATCTCAGTGCTTGTACGCTCGTGGAGCTCTTCCCTCTATTTGTCTCTATTGATATCTCGCGCGGTCGACCCCTCCCCTCCCTTCTCGTATATCACCCCGGCCCCATGCACATACATGTATGTATATAGGCCTCTGCTTCACACAAATTGCATTGACACATATTCCCTCACCATATCTTAGTATCTCTCACACACAAAGACTACGTGTGCAAAAGAGAAGAGGTGCACACATGCACTCGTTCCCACATACAAACGCACAGGTGCACGGTGGAGCACATTTGTACAAAAAATGAGCGTGTAGAAAGGCTTTAGATGATGTGTCACTAGTCTATATCTATACCTCTATATCTATATCTAGATCTATACCCCTATATAGTGTGCAAATAACTTTGAAAGATGGTCGTTGGATGAAGCCACTCCGATGGTGCAGAGATGGAAAATCCGAGCACTATTGGCCGTTAGATATCATCTACATTCCACCAGATTCTGCCAGATGTACAATCTAGAAGACTCCATTGTTGAACTTAAGCATAATGCACAAACCTCAAAACACAAGTATTTCTCCTTTGTTCTAGAATCTTCTGCATCATAATTTCCCAAACTTTTTTCTAGTTGAATTGCCATTTTTTTCTTTATGCTTTAGAACGCACAACTCCATGAATCATAAAATAGATTAACTTTTTTTATAAAAATTAATTGATTTTGAATGAGATGAACTATACGAATTAAAAGAATGTCTACATCATGCATATATGACTCAAAGCTTACATGCTATAGTGTGGTATTTATTCATAATTTGGTTGCCAAATCTCATGCGTGCAATGCACATGTACCTTACTAGTACTTCCAGTATGTGCAAAACACGTAAATTAGAATTCCAATGGCAAGCGACATGATGTCCCTCTGCTTTTTAGTTAATATATTTTGATTAAAAATGATGTGGGGGGTATCCATGAAGCCACGTGGAACATGTGGAGGCATTCTCGTGACCTCCTTGTGTGGACTAATCACAGTGACGTGCTGCTGGTTCTAGAAGAATGTACTCGTCCTATCTCACGCACACTAGCAGTACGTGTACGAAGCAAAGATGTGCACACACGCACTCATTCCCTCGCACACATTCGGGTACACGGTGGGACACATTTTTCTACGAAGATCCACCCCATGTGATAATTTGACGCGTGCAAAGTCGTTCACTTCATTGATGGTCAATTAGTACAGCGCATGCAAATTGAGTGACATGAGGGAGGAAGTGGTTGAGAATGACATTACTACTCCATTGCGTGCATGCGAGTAGTTAAATCATGGGTTGCTACTTCCATTGGTCTCCTTCTTATTTTGTGCCAATTTTTTACCATAATTTTAAGTAACACAATATTTATGCAAATCATAAAAAGTAATGTCATCAAAAACTATGTTCAAATGTGATTCCAATGATATATTTTTTGGTGACATGCATTAACATTTTCTTAGTTATATTTTTGGTGAAAAATTGGCACAAAATAAAAAGGGGCCAATAAACCAGGATGCAGGCAGCATGATCAATTTTTGCCTGGTTACTTTTGGTGGCCTTTGTATTTAAATATGGACGGAGTGGAGTAGTACTATCTTTATCTTAGCCTCATAGGACACTCCCAGCGCCTATGCTCGCCACCCCGCCACGCCCACCGGATCTCGCCACGGATAATCCCTTAGATCCCAGGATCCCACGGGCTGCCCTCTCACTGTGCCCCGCTGCACTGCTGCCTATGAGAGAAACTCAAATGTGCTTCAGAGGGGATCCATTGCTCTAGAATCACATATCGCTTACGCCGGAGGACATGCCAGGGTTGCATTTCGGGTAGTGGGAAGCAAGGGCAAATCAGATCGAGGAAGTGTCGCATCGATTGGAGACAAGTTCGAAGGAGCTGCGCCTGGCAAAGCACAAGGCAGAGGCGCAAGTCAATCTCAGGGGAGAGATGCTGAGGGATGTCATCATCTAGCAGCGTCATGGGGATCTCGAGCTGGGGCCAATCGCTGAGATCATATTTACGGAGTCCACTACGGAGGAAAGAACGTGCATTCCTACGGAATGGCATGAGCAGCCAGTGCAACTGTTCAAATGGGTGGTAGGAGAAGCCAAATCACGGGACCAGCTGCGGCAGTGCCGCTGGGCATGCATTCTAGGCGAGGTGAGCTGCCCTCCTTCCCCGCCAGCGATGCAATGACCTACTCGGTTGCTGCTGCAGTGAACTTGCGGTGCCATGGCAGTTTGCAACCGGGACAATCACTCAATCTATATGTATTGTATTTATGTGAGAAATACTTGGTCATTTGTTAAAAGATGGTAACTGATTTATGATGATTTTTTGAATGGTTGGTCCTGACAATCACCCAATAGCCACAAGTCTCCATCGTGTAATACTTGATGGTCGGTCAGACCCGCGTCTCAGCGAAGGGACACACATCGGTTCGGTCTGACATCTACGACCAGGTACATCACTGACATGTGCGACCACATTTGAGCAGTACTTGAAATTTGTGTTCAAGGAAACTCATCGGGAGCCGTTTTGGGCTTCGAAACCAAAACCATGAATAAATCTTTAGGTTGTTCCCATCACATTTCAAAGTACTACTCCCTCCTTTCTTGTTTATAGGGCTTATTTCAACTTTTTTCTTCAACCTAAAGGGCTCATCTCCATCTGATTTTTAGTTTCCGAGGCGCATTAAATATTTGCATGAAAGAATTAAAAAGAACACACCAATGCATGTAATGTTCCTACTCATCTAGTGGCCAAGTATGCATCCACTGCAATTAATCCAAATTAATTCATGAGTTTAATTTGGGTAGTTTTGTAAAGTACGAGACACATTCCTCCACTCACAAAATTCCTTGGTTGACGATATGTCAGATTTGAGCCCTATGAACCGGAAAGGATGGAGTAGTAGTACTACTACCATGTTATAATCAAGTGCAAACCTGTTCACACCTATCAAACCTGAACGGTTCCCCACTATGCAGGTTTTAGTACTAGTACTACTAGGTTATAAAAAGGGGAACTACCTAGCCGGAAATTACTCCACATTTCCTCCTCATAAGTCTTTCTTGTCCGTCCTTCGTTGCCATGGCCGGTGTGCAGGGCTCTAGGTTGAGAACTACTAGTAAGAAGGAAGCGGCTACCAAGGCTTCGGAAACAAATAGAGGGCTCGCCTCCTCGCGTGGGGATCGAAATATCTCTCATGGGAAGGCTAGGGCTCCCAGGAGCGCCCTAGCCGTAGAGCCTATCATGCCAAGCTGGCGGTGCTGGAGTCGTTATCCCTCGACGACATGCCCGATCAGCTCAATAAGCAGAAGGAGTTCATCGATGGTTTGGTGGAGCTGCTGAAGGAGAGCCTCGACGACATGCCCATTTAGCTCAATAAGCAGGTGGAGTTGACCGCGGGCTTGGTGATGCTGCTGAAGGAGAGCGTTACCTCAGGTAAGAAGGCGACCGACGAAATCCTGCAACTTCAGGAGGACAAGGCGAAGCTCCGCCACGAGCTTGACCTCCTGAAGGAGGAGAACGCCGGCTAGAAGAAGCTGCATCAGAAGAGTAGTTCCTCGGTGAAGATGTTGCACACCCTCGTCATGGAACAGAAGGAAGAGTTGGTGAAGCTCCGCATCGAGTACTCGGCTGCTGTCAAGGTACGGAATGCAGCCTTGGAAGAGACGATGAACGCTCGCGTCGAGAGATCCCGTGTCCGTGTACAAAAGTAGGGGTCCCTTTTTGCAACCCTTTACTTGTGCTCGGGTAGTCGCGGCCCCTTGTCCCTGGCCACGCTTGGCGGGACAGAGGAAGAAAAGACACAAGATGACCAGACCAACGCCAAGCCGGAAACACAAAGAGCAGAAGGGAGAGATGGACTCCCCCGGCAAGGCCCTTGCCGGGGCGGCCTCCACTGCCCCAGCAAGAACCTTGTCGGGGCAACTTGCCCAACGCCAGCAGGGCTGCCACCCTTGAGCCTGAGAGTTCCGATGCCCTCAACCACATTGGAACCAAAGCTCGGGAGGTGCCTCCGTGGTGGCATGCAGATCTTTGTGAAGACCAAGAACATGCAAGATCAGATGAGAATCAGAAGACGGAGATCCTCGGCAAGATCCTTGCCGAGGATACCCACGAGGCCCCCCGGAAAGACCCTTGCCGGGGACGCCCATGACACCGCGGCAAGACCCTTGCCGGGGCCCCGGCAAAACTCTTGCTGAAGACATCCGCGGGGCCGCAGCCAGGCCCACATCTGCCAAGATTCCGTCGCCATTCCCATGCAGCTGCCAGCCCATGAACTAGGCGAGCACCTGCGTTGCGACGTGCGGCCTCTAGACCAACTCAGCAAGCACCTGCGTGGTGGCACGCAGATCTTCGTGAAGGCTCTGCCACCGCACCAACTCAGCAGCCAGCCAGCCGGCGTGGCACTACCCGCCTCGTCAGTTCGAACGCACGTCGAAGCCAGGCGAGGCGGCGACAGCTGGCACGGGCTTCCTTGCCTTCCCCGATAAAGCAAGAAGGGCACGTTAGCAGCGCATTAAATGTGTTTGTCCTACGGTGCCAGAGGATAGACTCGACCACTGTATAGCTTTCCACCTCCTGTGTGCCACTGTGGCAGCCCCTTTGTCTATAAAAGGAGGCCCGCGGCATACTGGGAGAGGATACAGACTTTTTGGACCCTGCACGCCTTGTAGCTAGTCCAAGAACACCAGATAAACAGAAACTAGCAGGAGTAGGGTATGAGGCATCACCTGCGGCCCGAACCTGGATAATCCCACCATGTTGATCTCTCAATCCCGGTCTTTCCACAGACACGCGCCCGCCAACCGTAGCAAAAGGGATTCCTCGTGATCCTGTAGGTGTCGTTTCCCCCGACATCTTTGGCGCGCCAGGTAGGGGGCGCAAGCTGTGAAAATCTGGTTTGAAGGTTAGCACACCGACTTCATCATCACCATGGCCCCAAAGAAAAAGGGGATCACAGCGATCGGTTCGTCCGGGGCCGGCCCGTCCGTGCCAGCGCGAGCAGGTGGCCAGGGGCCCACGGATGGGGCCGGAGACATGGCCCGCGAGTATCCACGATATTCTGGCGATCAGAGCCAGGCGAGCGACATCGTCCGAATTCAAGACGACGAGCCACGCGCCGCTGGGTCCGGGAGCGAGGCCGTGCTACCAACGGGCGTCGGAGCGGCCTCTACGGCACCCTAGCTAGCGCCCGCGACACGCCCTTCCCAGGCCGCGCACGATGAGCAACACCATGATGCTGGAGCCCCCGGGCACCGCCGCGGAAAGAGCCTTGTGCGCCACTCACAGGACGAACCAGGCCGGTGTGCACGCTCAGACGCCGGTGCAGGCGGCGTGCGAGCGCGAGACCGCAACAGAGCCCCTTCTAACCCAGTTAGAAGTCGGAGCGCGTCACGGTCTTTGTAGATCTCGCTGCCGCCTACGCCAGCAGAAGCGCTGACGCGCGTGCAGCTACTCCTCGACTTCCCCCCTGCTGTGGAGAAGCTCGACGAGTGGAGAGCCACCATCCAAAGCCTTGTCAGCTTCGCCAACAAAGACGAGCCGCTCCTGACGGGACCCTCGCACCGGCGCCCTGACGAGCCGGTGCATGCCGGCGATGGGGGGACCAGAGACGCTGCGACCATGGTGCACTCCCAGCGGTTGCGACAACAGCCACCGGCCCGTCAACCTGGCGTTGTCCGACCAGCGAACACATCGCGACCAACATCAAGTCCTTCGAGAACGGGCCCAGGAAGACGCTCGAACTACCATCGAACAACGATGGGAGACGCGCCATCAGTCAGATCGGCGTGCAGGGCCTACTATGGACCACCCGGCGCCGGGGGGCCCCGGCAACTTGCCTTACGAGGTGTGTTGTCCAGCCTTTACCCGAGAGCTGCGGCCGTTCCAGTGGCCCTCCTACCACACGTTCAAGCCCGATGTTGGCGAGAAGTACAGCGACAAGACCCACCCGTCGAAGTTCCTCAGCATCTACACCATCGCGATGCAAGCTGCTGGAGCTCACGACGACAAGGTGCTTGCCAATTACGACAAGGTGGCACTCAAACCCAACGTCACGTCATGGTTTATGCACTTGCTAGTCGATTCCATTTCTTCTTGGTCGGATTTGTGTCATGAGTTTGTTGGCGCCTTTGCTGCAGGCCACCAAGCTCATGGCCAGGCAAGCGATTTGCATATCATCCCCCAGAAAGAAGGTGAAACCCTGCGCAAGTACATACAGAGGTTCAGCCAGGTGCAGTACAACATCCCTAATGTTCATCCCACCGCCGTTATCAGCGCATTCCATCAGAATGTGCATAACCGCAAGATGCATGAAGAGTTGGCGATGAACAAGGTCAAAGATGTGGCCGAACTTTATGTTCTGGCTGATAGATGCGTTCGAGCTGAAGAGGGGACGAAGTACCCCAGCGAGGACGCCGGTGTGGAAACTGACTCCACGGACAAAGACACCGCCGCCCCGACAAAGAAGGGCCGGCGCCGCAACAGGAAGCGCAAGGGCAAGACTGTGCTTGCTGTTGAAGGATCCGGCGAGCTCGGCGCTACCAAAAGACCAAGGCTGACGACCCCGGCAAGGAGGTTGCCGGGTGTGCCGCCTGCTTGGCCCTGACGGCCGCCGGCAAGCTAGGAGGCTCCGACAAGCAGTACTGCAAGATCCACCGCACCAAGGGCCATGACCTCCAGAACTGCCGACAAGTTGAGCTGCTTGCAGAAAAGAAGAAGGCTGAATATGAAAGGAGAGACAAGGAGAAGGGTCAGGATGGTACTGAGGGATCCGGCAAGAAGTACGCCGGCCGAGGGGGTCGCCACGGCATAGATAACCAACAAGAGAGGCCCGCTCGGGGCCGCGACAAGAAAGAGGAGGATGATGATCACGACGAGGACGATGAGTCCGGCGAGCACGAGTTCCAGAAGGCTATAGAGGCTATGCGCGTCGACAGTGGCGCCTCGTTGCATACCTCACACCGCTAGCTGAAGCAATGAGCGCGTGAGGTCACTGCGACGGAGCCATCGTTCGATGGCCAGAAACCACTGAAGTGGTCCCGCATGCCCATCGTTTTTGACACCGAGGATCACCCTGACAGCACAACTGCGGTCGGGTGTTTGCCGTTGTTGGTTTCACCAACAATACGCAACCTCAAGGTGACCAAAGTGCTAGTTGGCAGTGGGGCCGGTTTGAATTTGATCTCGCCCACTGTGATCAAGAAGTTGTAGATTCCTGATGGAGACCTCGAAGAGACGGGCACGTTTCAAGTGGTCAACCCACGAAGGAGCCAGCCTAAAGGTAAAATCACGCTGCCCAATACGTTCGGGGGCGAGCTGAACTATAGTACTGAGAAGATCGTCTTCGATGTCGCTGAGATCCCCTTGCCATACAATGGGATCCTTGGCCGCCCAGCGCTGGCCAAGTTCATGGCGGTGTCCCACTATGCCTACAACATGTTGAAGATGACGGGGCCGCTGACCATCATCACCGTCACCTCTGACAAGAAAGACGCACTCATCTGCGCCGACCAGCTCTACCGAGAGGCATTTGCAGCAACTGCTGTTGGTGTCAAAACCGGCGGATCTCCGGTAGGGGTCCTGAACTATGCGTCTAAGGTCGATGGTAACAGGAGACGGGGGACACAATGTTTACCCAGGTTCGGGCCCTCTCTATGGAGGTAATACCCTACTTCCTGCTTGATTGATCTTGATGAATATGAGTATTACAAGAGTTGATCTACCACGAGATCATTATGGCTAAAACCCTAGAAGTCCAACCTGTATGACTGTATCTGCTTCCGGACTAAGCCCTCCGGTTTATATAGACACCGGAGGGGACTAGGGTTGTACAAAGTCGGTTACAGAGAAAGGAATCTTCATATTTGGTCGCCAAGCTTGCCTTCCATGCAAAGGAGAGTCCTATCTAGACACGGGAGAAAGTCTTCGGTCTTGTATCTTCACAGCCCATTAGTCTGGCCCATGTCCAATAGGCCGGACGCCCGAGGACCCCTTAGTCTAGGACTCCCTCAGTAGCCCCTGAATCAGGCTTCAATAACGAGGTGTCCGGCGCACAAATTGTCTTCGGTATTGCAAGGCGGGTTCTCCTTCCCGAATACTCCAAGATAGTATTCGGACGCAACGAACGTGTCCGGATCTGCAACACATGTACCACACACACAGCCGTAGAGAGTTCAATATTTCGCGAGTCCCATATGCTGGCAACTTTTCGCAAGACGACATCACGCCTGCCCGGTCATTATTTCGAACCGTCTTCGTCTGCCATTCTGTGTTTTGAGATGCGGTTTCCATTGGCACGTCTTTTCAAAGCAGAGATCTGGTCCCCTTATTACGGGATTCTCATCAATACGGGCGGGGGTAACCAACCGTGCCGTCTACACAACCCTTGGGAATAGGCGGGATTTAAGGCGAGTGGGGAGACATTCGATATTCACTGCCTTTATCAGGGGATAAGGATTCCCCTTCTTCACGCACGCCTTCTTTCTTCCTCTGCCATCCCCATTCTTGAGTTCCAACACCCAAGTTCTCGTCCTTTTCACTTCGAGCAAGATCTCAACCATGTCCGGATCCGGAGGTCAAGGCAAGTGGAAGGCCTCTTCCGTCACGGCGAAGGACATCGCCGAGAGCTTGGAGGTAGGGTATCTGGCGGCGAGATGCATCCCAACTTCGGCCAAGGGACAGGTCGTCCCTACACCAAAACCCAATGAGAGGGTGGTGTTTCTCCCGCATTTCATCCGCGGGCTTGGGTTTCCACTCCATCCTTTTGTCCGCAGGCTTATGTTCTATTACGGGCTAGATTTCCATGATCTAGCCCCAAACTCTTTCCTCAATATCTCGGCATTCATTGTCGTGTGTGAGGCTTTCCTCCGCATCCATCCCCACTTCTGTCTATGGCTCATGATCTTCAACGTGAAGCCGAAGGTGGTGGATGGCTAACACGCAGAGTGCGGAGGAGGCATGGTGAGCAAGATGCCCAAAGTCATATGGCCCAAAGGCACATTTTTGGAGACTGACAAGGAGTGGCAGAAGCTATGGTTCTACATCACAGAGACCCGCGACGCCACTTTGGCCACGGCCTCCGAATTCAATTCCGGGGCTCCAATGCGGGTGACCTCCTGCATGGAGAAGGGCCCAAATTGGTCTTCGTCAGAAGAGCTGATGGCGCTGCAAAGGCGCATCCAAAGCATGGTGGAAAAAAACATCAAGCTCATCGACATGGTCCAAGTTATTCTAGTTCGCCAGATCCTCCCCTGCCAAGCCGAACTCCCCCCTATGGGAATTCGATCCGGAGAAGCACCAGACCTTGGTGAGGCTCTTCGGCACCACCCACGAAGACGCCTGGAAGCTGCTCTTCAAGAGCGACGAGAAGCCGCCGGCCGTAGACTCCGATCGTAGGCACGATCTTGCCCACCCCACCAGAAAGGTAAGTCCTTCATATCTCAAGGCGTACCCTCTACCTGCTTGCCCAAGGAGGGTAACCGAACTTCGCTAATTTATCCTTTCAAGAATGGACGGAGAAAGCGGAGCAAATTTACTGTTCGGCTCCACTGCCCGAAGAACCAGTCATCCCGCTCCTGGCAACGATGCTGGTCCCGGCGCCCTATCAGCCGCTGGAGAAGAAGGCCAAGGGGGCCGGGGTGGCCCCCGCCGCAAGGGCACTTCAGACGTGATGTCCGAAGACAAGACTCACTCCTCTACCGCCGAAGATGACGATGAGGAGGAGGAGGAAAGCAACCCTCCCCTGATGGGGGGAGGAAGAAGAGGACGGCCTCCACAAATGTGGAGGTGGAGGCGCACAAGAAGGGGAAAGGCTCACTCGCGGATAAAACCGTGTGGGACGTCGACAGCAGTCCGGAGCGCCCCCTCCCGGAACAAGCCCCTGGCCGCGTCGTAAGTATTGACAGACTCGTACCCGCCCATGTATCCGGCCTTTCCTCCTTATTGTATTAACATGGTTAATCATGATATTGAAGTCTGGCCCACGACAGCTCCCAGCGATCCTCATCAAGAGGTTCGTTGGATTCATAGGTGATGGCCAGTGAGTCACCGCTGGCCACTCACTCTCCCAAGGCCTAGGGCGACGCCGAGGTGCTGTCCCAAAGGACTTTCCCAGGCCAGGGAGAGTCTCAGGAGGCCGTCAGGGTGGTGCCAGAGGGCGAGACCTTGGCCGCCGGACATATGGGGGAGCAGTCCCCCATGTAGACTGGCGATGGGGGCCATGCTGAATTCGGCCCCCAGTCGAATACATTGTCGGTGACCTATACAGATCTGGAGCTCGGCCAACAACCTCCATCGAAAGAAGGGGGTGTGCCTATTCCACCGGTGACCTCTGTCCAACCAGGGGCACCGGACAATCTTCTGGAAGCGCTACGAGGCGCTTCCATCATTGAGGAACATCGTATCCTTATGGGTTCAGTGATTGAGAAGGTTCAGTCCGTCAAGAGCGGACTGGCCGAAGCCTGCAGCGGGCTGCTGACAGGTTTTGAGGTAAGCGATGCAAAGGAGAAAATCCCCATATAGATAGTAGCCTCTAAGACACTATCCAGTATTCGAAAAGCAAGACCAGACAGAGGATCAATTCATTTTTGCAGGAAACTAAATAAATTTGTCTTGTATGAATGGGCAGGCATCGTTACTAGCCGCGACCTCACACACTGCGAAAGTGTCTGGACTAAAGCAGAGACTGGAGCGGGCCGAGGAGGAGCTAGGACAAGCGAGGAAGCAGTTGGAAGACCAGCAAGGTATGTAATCGCTGTTTATTCGGAAAGAATAAATGATATGTATTGACCATAGTGCGGTAATGTGTGCAGGAGCGACTACCGAGGTCGAGGCCCTTAAAAAGGACCTGGCCAAATCCGAGGAGAAAGCTGCCAAGGAGCAAACCGCCCATAAGAAGCTCAAGGCCTAGGTCAACAAGGTCCAGCAAGAGCTCCAAGATGCTGTGAAGAAATGCGAGGCCTTGGAGTGTGATGTTTCGGCTCGAGAGGCCGAACTCGCCAAGGCTCGCCAAAGCACCGAAGAGGCCAGGGTTGAGGCCCAGGGCGCCCTCCAAGAGATCCAGGAGGCCAAGAAGATCGCGGCGGGTAAGGCATTTAGTATGCTAAGCACATATGTGAAGAAGAAGTATGTCTTACTAACCCAGATTCGGAGTTCTCCAGGGGCGTTTGCGGACCTGCCGTGCAGTGTGCCACACGCTGCGGAGTTCTTCCGAGCCGACGAGGGGGGCTCAACGGAGAAGCTGTTCTGGTCGCAATACCTTGCGCCAGAACATCCAGTGCCCTTCTCTGATCAGCTGAAACAGCTGGTCGAGCTGCATAGGTTGGCCGAACTGGCCATGAAGGATTTAATAATCCGGATGTAGCCCGCTGACGCTATACCCAGCAGCTACTTCAGCCTCGTGAAGCAGCTGGTGGATGCCTGTCATCGGCTGGACGTCTGAGGGAGTCCTGGACTAAGGGGTCCTCGGGCGTCTGGCCTGTTAGCCATGAGCCGAACTGATGGGCTGTGAAGATGCGAAGACCGAAGACTGCACCCGTATCCGGATGGGCTGGAAGGCAAGCTTGGTGACCGGATATGTAGATTCCTTTCTTTGTAACCGACCTTGTGTAACCCTAGATCCTCCCGGTGTCCATATAAACCGGAGGACTTAGTCCGGAAAGGGGAGATACTCATTACCATAGTCAGACAGGCTAGACTTCTAGGGTTTAGCCATTACGATCTCGAGGTAGATCAACTCTTGTAATACTCATATTCATCAAGATCAATCAAGCAGGAAGTATGGTATTACCTCCATAGAGAGGGCCCAAACCTGGGTAAACATTGTGTCCCCCGTTTCTTGTTACCATCGACCTTAGATGCACGGTTCGGGACCCCCTACCTGAGATCCGCCGGTTTTGACACCGACATTGGTGCTTTCATTGAGAGTTCCACTGTGCCATCGATGAAAGGTTCGATGGCCCCTTCAATCGTCGATAGTGATGCTGTCCAAGGAGAAACTTTCCTCCCCGGACAGATCTTTGTGTTCGGCGGCTTCGCACTGCGGGCCAACTCGTTTGGCCACCTGGAGCAGATCGATAGCTACGCTCCTGGCCATTAGGTCAGATTTGGGAGTTTGAACTACGTTGCGGACGTCCGTGTGGATTTTATCTTCGCCGGATTCGATATCGCGGTGACTTCTCCCAGTCACCCTGACGAACATGACCTAAATCTGTCGTCAAACCTCATCCAGTATATAGCTCCTGTGACCACTCCGGCCTTAGATCCAGAGCACACTACGGCATCGAAGGGTTGGAGGTTCAACTCCACCACGGAGGCCACAGATTCTCCGGCGTTGGAGCAACACATGGACTTAACCTCACGCACTAATCGTGTCACCAGAACTCTGGAATTTTCTCCGGGTTTAAGTTCCGAACCATGTGAGTCCGCGGATATCGAACTCGATCGCTTATCGATCTTCAAGTTCAGCACCGCAGACATCTTCCAGCATTCGCCCTTGGGCGATGTGCTAAACTCATTAAGAAACTTGTCCTTGGCGGGGGACTCATGGCCGAATTATGTCCGGTTCGAACTTGAGGTTGATGATGAAGGAGAATTGCGCTTCCCACCCACCAACCACTTCATAGCCACTGTCGAAGACTTAACATACGCGCTTGACTATGACTCCGAAGACATCGACGGTATGGACGACGATGCCAGAGACGAGGAGGCCCAAAACCCGCCGTTCACTGGACGATGGACAACCACTTCCTCATATGACGTCTATATGGTAGATACGCCGAAAAATAATAGCGGCGATGACAAGGAAAACCCAGCAAAGAAGGACCCTCCTAAAAACAACCAAAGCGCCGGCGTCAGCGGTGCCGCTCTAAATCCCGCCGCAGCAGGGATAGCAACACCAACACAGGAGACGACAACACTCCGGATGGTGACGAAGACATAGAAGAACCCGATGAACAAACTACCGAGCGAGACAATCGGGAATCAGGGCATGCCAGCCCTGACGAAAAGGCCATAGAAGAAGACTCGGAGGACGGTAGTTACTGTTCACCCTCCGAGGAGGAGGTGAGCCTCGGCAACGAATATTTCATCATGACTGAGGAACCCCTAGAGCAGGAGCGCTTCAAGCGCCAGCTAATAGCCACCGCAAGGAGCCTGAAAAAGAAACAGCAGCAGCTTCAAGCTGACCAAGATCTACTCGTCGACATATGGACTGATGTCCTGGCAGCTGAAGAATACGACCTCAGACGCCCAGCCAAGAGTTACCCAAAGCGAAGGTTGCTACCTCAGTTCGACGAAGAGGCGCTGGAGCCCATACCTCCCTCACGTAACGCGGCCGACCGAACACTACGCGGTCAGGATAGTGTGGAGGATCGACCACCTTGTGGTCGGGATAGAGCGGCAATTCAAGCCGAACAACCCGCCCCGCCGCCACGTTAAAATGGAGACAAAACAGTTCGGGGTCATACATAGGACCTCCAGCAAACCCTGGGCAGTAGAGCAGGACATACAAGATCGATCTACGGATCGCGAGGACGTGCCTCGACACGCGACGACGACTACCTATTTGGACGTGATAAACCTAACCACGCCCGGGCCGAATGTCGCAGACGGACTCCATCAGAGCTACGTCGTGATTTGGCCCAATATAGAGGCGCCGCGCACCCTCTTTGCTTCACTGACGAAGTAATGGATCATGAATTCCCAGAAGGGTTTAAACCCGTAAACATCGAATAATACGATGGAACAACCGATCCCGCGGTATGGATCGAGGATTTTATTCTCCACATCCATATGGCCCGCGGGGATGATCTTTACACCATCAAATACCTCCCACTAAAACTCAAAGGGCCAGCCTGGCACTGGCTGAACAGTCTGCCCGAGAATTCTATTGGCAGCTAGGAGGACCTGGAAGAAGCTTTCCTCGAAAACGTCCAAGGTACATATGTTCAGCCGCCAGACGCCGATGACTTAAGTCACATAGTTCAACAGCCCGGGGAGTCAGCCAGGAAGTTCTAGACCAGGTTCATAACTAAAAAGAACCAGATCGTCAACTGCCAGGATGCCGAAGCCTTAGCGGCCTTTAAACATAACATCCGCGACGAATGGCTTGCCCGCCACCTCGGCCAAGAAAAGCCATAATCTATGCCAGCCCTCACGGCACTCATGACCCACTTTTGCGCGGGTGAGGATAGTTGGTTGGCTCGCAGCAAAAACAAAGCCAGCGAGGCAGGCCCCTCTGAGGTTAAGAACAACAATGGCAAGCTCCAACATAACAGACACAAACATCGAAGCAATGGTGATAATACCAACAACACTATAGTCAACGCCGGATTCAGTGGATCCAAGTCCAACCAGCGGAAGAAACCATACAAGAGAAACAATCAGGGACCACCCAGCCTAGACCGCATACTTGATCGCCCATGTCAGATACATGGCACCCCAGAAAAACCATCCAATCATACCAACAGAGACTGTTGGGTTTTTAAACAGGCCGGCAAATTAAACACTGAGAACAGGGAAAAGGGATCACAAAGCGAGGACTATTTGACGGCGAGCCACAGCAGCACACTGCGGGGACAGAAGAAGTTTCCCCCTCAAGTGAAAACAGTAAACATGATATATGTTACACACATCCCCAAAAGGGAACGCAAACGCGTACTAAGGGATGTCTATGTGATAGAGCAAGTCGCCCCAAAATTCAATCCATGGTTGTCATTTCTGATCACCTTTGATCGTCGGGACCACCCGACTAGTATCCGTCATGGCGGCTCAGCCGCACTAGTCCTCGACCCAATCATCGATGGATTTCACCTGACGCGCTTCCTTATGGATGGAGGTAGCAGCCTCAACCTGCTTTATCAGGATACAGTGCAAAAAATGGGCATCAATCCATCACGGATCAAGCCCACAAAGACTACATTCAGAGGAGTCATACCAGGTGTCGAGGCCTGCTGCACGGGCGCAATCACGCTAGAAGTTGTCTTCGGGTCTATGGACAATTTCCAAAGCGAGGAATTAATGTTTGACATCGTCCCCTTTCGCAGCGGCTATCACGCACTGCTCGGATGAACCGCGTTCACTCGATTCAATGCAGTGCCACACTATGCCTATCTTATGCTCAAGATGCCCGGTCCACGCGGCGTCATCATCGTCAATGGAAATACGGAACGCTCCCTGCGTACAGAGGAGCACACCGCCGCCCTAACAGCAGAAGTACAGAATGGCCTTCTCAAGCAGAACCGTAATCCGGTTGCTGAGCCCCTGGACACCGATAAGAAGGTCCGGACTACGCTGCAATAGAACCTCTTGGCTCATCAAGAGCTCGATTAGCAATTTGGCCTCCGTCCCAGTCGCGATCAGGCAGTGGCATTCATACCACGCGTACATAATTACGCACTCAAAATTCCATGGGCATCGATGGAGGCACAGCCAGCTTGTGATCTACAGTTCGGCTCGATCGATCCCGGACACACATATACTTTCACCATTTCCTTTTTCCTTTTACAGGTCTCTTTTACATAGGCCTTCTTGGACGGCCTGATGATCAGTCCTATAAAAGGATAAAAATACCAGGATGGCAAGAAGCACAGACGTATAGGGGAAGCTCTAGAGGTCACTTCAACGACCACTCTACCTGTTGTCAGGACACACATGCAGCTCTCCCTTGCTAATGGCATGTTAAATAGCCGAATTGCTTATAGCACTATTTGTATTAATGTGATTTGACGCATTAACCCAATTGTAATGGAAACAGTTCGTGACTCAAGTTTAAGGGCCCAAGATATCACCTCTGCTTTATTTCTGTTTTCCTTTAATAACTTATCTTTTAGCACCCGTACACTTTGGTACATTTCATATTTGCGACGGGCTCCCCGGCGCCCGACAATACGACAGCAAAGCCTGAACACTTTTTGTAGTATAGTTCGGCACCCCGAATTTAGCATTATATGCATTGGCTCCGAATCATGTCTTCGGTCAATAGTTGGGTTGCCTGGCTCCTGTGCTTGCTACCTTACGTTCCGCTACATCGGCTAAGGTAGTAAAGGGAGAACTACTGCGATTGTGCCCTATTTTATCCAAAGGAGCACCTCAGTAGAGAAAGCCGAAAACTAACTGTCATGATGCAGCGAGAGCCGGTCAGCTGTTTGGAGGTTGCAAATCGTTGGAGATTTCTTCCGCGTTACGCGAGGGATCGGCACTTCCCGATCGGACGCTTATAGCACTCTAGTTCGGAAACTAGGGGTTGCATCAATGTTGTCATTGTCGAACTCCTATGGCTAAGTGAGGGCGTTAAAGCCGAATATTCTGGTTGCTTGGTTCGTTGTGCTAAACAACTCCTTCAAGGACCATATAATTGGATCAAGATTGTTTAGATTCCATCCCGAACACCTCTGTACTACCTATGTGGGGGCAGAAGCCAACGACTGCCCAACCGTCAGATTTCATATAAACACGGCCGCACAGGAGGTAAAATTAAAAACATAACAGTCATTATATTACAAACCGACTTTGTTTCACCATACAAGGCAAAGACAACACGAATGTATTCATTCAAAAATAATGTCCTGCCCACACTGCGCTGCTACAATGCGAGACCCCTCCAGGACATCGCGAAATAGCGCTCGGGTGTGCGGTGCTCCTTGCCCTCTGGCGGCCCTCGGGCCAGCTCGATGACGTTCACCTTCGCCCACCACATCTTGCAATGGGCGAAGGCCATACGAGCACCCTCAATACAGGCCGATCGCTTGATGATATCCAGCCGAGGACATGCGTCCACCATCCGCCTCACGAGTCTGAAGTAGCTGCTGGGCATAGCTTCAGCTGGCCATAGCCAGATTATCAAATCCTTCATGGCTTGTTCGGCCACCCAATGCAGCTGCACCAGCTGTTTTAGCTGATAGGTGAAGGGCACGGGATGCTCTGGCGCAAGATATTGCGACCAGAATAGCTTCTCCATGGAGCTCCCTTCTTCGGCTCGGAAGAACTCCGCGGCGTCGGACA
This sequence comes from Aegilops longissima, assembly GCA_021605205.1. NCBI lineage: Eukaryota > Viridiplantae > Streptophyta > Magnoliopsida > Poales > Poaceae > Aegilops > Aegilops longissima. The sequence goes on from CM038678.1 coordinate 312,356,336, forward strand.
CACTGCGCAGCAAATCAGCAAAAGCCCCTAGAGAACTTCGAATCCGGGTCAGTAAAAGGTACTTCCTCTTCGCATATTTGCTCTGCATACTAAATGCCTTACCCTCAACAATCTTCCTCGCCTCTTGGACCTCTTGGAGGGCACCTTGGGCCTCGTTCCGGCCCGTCTTCGTGCTCTGATGAGCCTCTGGGCCTCTTTAGCCGACACGTCACGCTCCAAGGTCTCACACTTATTCACCGCATCGTGGAGCTCTTGTTGGACCTCGTTGACCCTGGCCTTGAGCTTCTTACGGGTAGCTTGCTCCTTGACGGCTTTCCCCCCGGCTTCGCCCAGGGCCTTTTTCAGGGCCTCGACCTCGGTCGTTGCTCCTATTTATATGAAAACACCTCGGTCAATATATAACACCCTACTCTTTCCGAATACTTCTTGGGTTATTGCATAACTTGATTCTCCTGGAGCTGCCTTCACCTAGCCGAGCTCCTCCTCGGCTTGCTCCAGCCTCCACTTAAGTTCGGAGACTTCGGCAGCACGTGAGGCCGCGGCCAGCAGCGACGCCTGCATATGCATTCAAGACAAATTTAGTTAGTTCCCTGCAACAAAGGAATTATCCTCCATCCGGCTTTTCTTTCCGAACACCGGACAGCGTGTCACGGGCTACTGCAATATGGGGATTTTTTTTTCTTTTTGCGTCGCCTACCTCAAAACCTGTCAGCAGGCTGCTATAGGCTTCGGTCAGTCCGCTCTTGGCAGACTGAACCCTTTCAATCACCGTGCCCATAAGGGCACAATGTTCATCCGCAATGGAAGCACCTCGCAGCGCTTCCAGCAGATCATCTGGTGCCCCTGTTTGGACAGGGGTCACCGGTGGAATAGGCATACCCCCTTCTTTCGAAGGAGGTTGCGTGCCAGATTCTGGAGCCGTATTGGTCTCCGAAATCAAGTCTGGTTGAGGGCCGAATTGAGTACGACCCTCCTTCCCAGTCTCCCGGGGGATTGGTTCCCCCTGGTGTTCGGCGACAGGGGCTTCGCATTTGGGCGCTTCTTGAGTCTCTCCCCGGCCTGGGAAGGTCCGTTGGGAGAGCACCTCGTCATCCCCTTTGGCCTTTGGAGAGTAAGCGGCTGGCGGTGTCTTGCTGGCCATCTCCTTTGGGTCCAACGAACCTCTTGACGAGGATCGCTGGGAGCTGTCGTGGGCTGGACTGTAATAGCATAAGTAGCCATGTCATTGCATTAAAATGGAGAGGCTGGACATGTGGGTACGCGGGAGCCATAGCACTTATGAAGCAGCTTGAGGCTTGGTGCGGGGGTGTCACTCTGGACTGCTGTTGACATCCCACGCAGATTTATCCACGAAGGAGCCCTTCCCCTTCTTGGATGTCCCCGCCTCCAGGCTCGTGGAGGCCGCCCTCTTCTTCCTTCTCCCATCAGGGGGAGGGTTGTTCCCCTCCTCCTCCTCCTCATTGTCTTCATCTTCAATGGCGGAGGAGCGGGTCTTGTCTTCGGACGTCGCGTCCGAAGCACTCTTGCGATGGCGGCCACTACAGACCCCCTTGGCCTTCCCCTTGGACTTCCTCGCCGGCGCTGTATAGGGCGCCGGTTCCAGCATCGTCACTAAGCGCGGAATGACTGGTTCTTCAGGTAGCGGAGCCGGACACTGGATCCGCTTCGCCCTCTCCATCCATTCCTAAAGAGGAAATGATAGTAAAAATTCAGATATCCCCCTTGAAGCAAACAAGTAGAGGACGCGATAGAAACTTACCTCGCTGGCAGGATGGTTAATGTCGTGCCCACGATCCGAATCCGTTGCTAGCGGTATTTTGTCGCCCTTGAAGAGCAACTCCCAGGTATCTTCGTTAGTCGTTCCAAAGAGCCTCTCCATGGTTTGGTGCCTCCTCGGGTTAAACTCCCAAAGGGGGCGTTTTCGGCTTTGGCAAGGGAGGATCCAACGAACCAGCATCACTTGAATTACATCGACAAGTTTGACATTCTTGTCCACCATGCTTTGAACGCGCGTCTGCAGCGCTATCAGCTCATCGGGCGAACACCAGTTCGGGCTCTTCTCGACCCAGGAGGTGAGTCGCATGGGAACACCGGAGTTAAATTCGGCAGCCGAGGCCCAGTTTGTGCCGCGGGGTTCTGTGATGTAGAACCATTGTTTTTGCAATTCCTTGTCAGTCTCCACAAATGCGCCTTTTGGCGATGAGACACTGGCGAGCTTACTCACCATGGCTCCTCCGCACTCCGCGTGTTGGCCGTCCACTACCTTCGGCTTCACGTTGAAAACTTTGAGCCACAACCCGAACTAGGGTTGGATGCGGAGGAAGGCCTCACACACGATGATGAACGCCGAGATGTTGAGGAAAGAGTTCAGGGATATATCATGGAAGTCTATCCCGTAATAATACATCAGCCCGCGGACGAAAGGGTGGAGTGGAAACCCTAGCCCGCGGAAGAAATGAGGGATGAATACCACCCTCTCATTGGTCTTCGGCCTGGGGACGACTTGCCCCTGGGCTGGAAGACAGTGGGCGATTTCCTTCATCAAATACCCGGCCGCCCGAAGCTTGGCAATGCCTCTCTCCTTGACGGAGGAGACCATCCATTTGCCTTGACCCCCGGATCCGGACATGGTCGGATGCTTTTCGGAGATGGAGAGAGATGGGGACTTGGGCGCTGCAGCTCAAGGATGGATGGGCAGAGGAAGGGGAAGGCGTGAGTAGACAAGGGCGAATTCTTATCCCCTTATAAAGGGTCGCGAATATCAAGCGCCTCCTCACTCGCCTTAAAACTCGCCTATTCCAAAGGGCTGTGCAAACAGCACGGTTGGGTTACCCATACCCGTATTGATGAGGATCCCGCAATGAGGGGACACGATCTCTGCTTCGACAAGACGTGCAAATAGCAACCGCGTCTCGAAATGTGGAACGACAAAACAAAACGGTCCGAAATTATGACCGGGCAGACGAGATGTCACGTTATAAACAGTTGTCAGCGGATTGGACCCGTGGAATATAATATTCTCTCCGCGATTATGTGTGGTGTGTGTTACAGGTTCGGATACAATCATCACGTCCGGAGACTATCTTGGAGTTCGGAAAGGGGAACCTGCCTTGCAATGCTGAAGACAAATCTGCGCGCCGGACTCCTCGTCATTGAAGCCAGGTTTAGGGGCTACTAAGGGAGTCCTGGACTAAGGGGTTCTCGGGCGTCCGGCCTGTTAGCCATGGGCCGGACTGATGGGCTGTGAAGATGCGAGGACTGAAGACTGCACCCTTGTCCGGATGGGACTCTCCTTGGCGTGGAAGGCAAGCTTTGCGACCGGATATGTAGACTCCTTTCTTTGTAACCGACATTGTGTAACCCTAGATCCACCCGGTGTCTATATAAACCGGAGGACATAGTCCGAAAAGGGGAGACACTCATTACCATAGTCATACAGGCTAGACTTCTAGGGTTTAGCCATTACGATCTCAAGGTAGATCAACTCTTGTAATACTCATATTCATCAAGATCAATCAAGCAGGAAGTAGGGTATTACCTCCATAGAGAGGGCCTGAACCTGGATAAACATCGTGTCCCCCGTCTCCTGTTACCATCGACCTTAGACGAACAGTTCGGGACCCCCTACCCGAGATCCGCCGGTTTTGACACCGACAACATCATCAAGCGATCGTTCTGCATAGAAGGAGCGTGGATGGCCTTCGCACGAGTCAAGGCATGGTGGGCGAAGATGGACGCCAAGCTTGTGACCGAGGGGCCGGCCGAGGGCAAGGAGCACCGCATACCCGAGCGGTATTTTGGAGACATCCTGGAGGGGTCTTGCATTGTAGCAACGCAATGCGCGAAAGACATTATCTTTGAATGAATACATTCAAGTTGTCTCTGCCATGTATAATGAAACAAAGTTGTTATGTAATATAATTTATGTTATGTTTTTAAAAAAATTTACCTCCTGTGCGGCCGTTTTGTATGAAATCTGAGAGTTGGCCAGTCGTCGGCTTCTGCCCCCACGTAGGTACTACGGAGGTGTTCGGAATGGAATCTAAACACTCTTGATCCAATTGTTTGGTCCTTGAAGGAGGTGTTTAGCGCAACGAACCACGCAAGCAGACTATGCGGCTTTAGCACTCTCACTTAGCCATAGGAGTTTGACAATAAGAATGTGGGCGCGACCCTAGTATCCGAACTAGAATGCTATGAGCACCTGATCGGGTAAGTACCGATACTCCGCGTAATGCAGAAAAAATCTCTAACGATTTGAGACCTCCGAAGAGTTGACCGGCTCTCGCGCATCATGACAGTCAGTTTTCGGCTTTCTCTACTGAGGTGCTCCTTTGGATAAACTAGGGCACAATCGCAATAGTGCTCTATTTACTACCTTAGCCGATATAGCGGAACGTAAGGTAGCAAGCACAGGAGCCGGGCAACCCAACTATTAACAAAATACATGATTCGGAGCCAATGCATATAGTGCAAAATTCGGGGTGCTGAACTATACTGTAAAAAGTGTTCAGACTTTTGTTGCCATAGAGCGGGGCGCTATGAAGCCCCTGGCAAATTGAAACGTACCACAATGTACGAGTGCTATCTAATAAGTTTATTAAAAGAAAGGGGAAACAAAAAAGGAGTAAATGCAATAGGCAGGGGCCCTGAAAGTTGGGCCGCAAATTGTTTCCATTATAATTTGATTAATACGTCAAAGCGCATAGATACAAATAGTGCGATAAGCAACATGCTATTTAACATGCCGTGTTGGTGTACAAAAATAGGGGCGCATTTTTGTACCCCTTTTCCTGTGCACGGGCAGTCAGAGCCGCGCCCACGGCCACACCAAGCAGAACGAGGGAGGTGAGCCAAGGTAAGGTCGAAGCCCAAGACAATCAAAGCAACGCCAAGGCCAAGACCATGAAGAGCAAAGGGACGAAGCAGGTTCCCCCTGCAAGACCCTTGCCGGGCGGCCTCAGCGGCCCCGACAAGACTCTTGCCGGGACGGCTCGCCCCACACCAATAGAGCGAGCCACCCTTGAGCCCACTGCCCCCAGCGCCATCATCCACATGGGGCCAGTGCTCGTGAGGCACCTCCGTGGTGGCATGCAGATCTTTGTGAAGACATATTCAAGATCAGAGGAGGATTAGAAGACGACAACCCTCGGCAAGATCCTTGCCGAGGAAGGCTACCAGACCCCCGGCAAGACCTTTGCCGGGGACGACAGCGCGCCACAGCAGGACCCTTGCCGGGCCACACGGGAAGACCCTTGCCGCGCCACCCGGCAAGGCCCTCGCCAAAGTCGCCGGCGAGACCACCGTCAAGCCCACGTTGACCAAGCTTCCACCTCCGTTCACATGCAGCTGCCAGCCCAATCTGCTGGGCGGGCACCTGCGTGGCAACATGCAGCTCCCAGGCCAACTCATCGAGCGCCTGCGTGGCGGCATGCAGATCTTCGTGAAGTCTCCACCACAGCGCCAACTCAGCTGCCTGCCTGCCTACATGGCACCGCACGCTTCCCTGGCCGAGGCGTGTGTCGAAGCGAGGAGGAGCAGCGACGGACGGGACGGGCCTCGCCCCCGTCCCTGAAAAGCAAGGGGACACCTAAGCTACGCATTAAATGCGTCTTGTCCTGTAATACAAGCGATAAGCTCAGGGCACTGTACGCCTTTCCACCTCCTGTGTGTCACTGTGGCAGCCCCTTTCAACCATAAAAGGAGGCCCATGGCATACTTGAGAGGTATTCGGCTCTTTGGAACCACGCGCTGACCATAGCTAGTTCGAGAGCTCAAGAACTCTCAAAAATACATCCACCAAAGCAGGACTAGGGTTTTACGCGTCCTCGCGGCCCGAACCTGGATAAACGACCCTTTTGCTGTCTACTAGCCCTGCTCTCCTCACAACCCTGCGCCCCAGCAACCGTAGTTGGGATTCTTGTGATCCCATAGGTGTCGTTCCACACCGACATCTTTGGCGCGCCAGGTAGGGGGCGCAATTGTGAGAATCTAGTCTAGTAGTCAGCCTTGCAGTTCTTCGTCGCCATGGCCCCTAAGAAGAAGACAGCCACGGCGGTCAACTCGCTGGGAGCCGAACGACCCGTGCCGATGCAGACGAGTAGCGGACCGGTCGCAGACAGGACCCGGGCCGAGGCCCGCGAGCACCAGCATCGCCCAGCAGTCGAGCCTTTGCGAAGGCGCTTCATGCGCCGACGTCTGCTCGCTACACGCCGCCGATCCAAAGACGAGCTGGGCCCCAGCGGCGCGCGGGCCTCCAGGGGCGCAAGCAGCCGACTCGGCGGCGTGGCGACTTCCGTGACGCCTACACCAGCGACCATCGCCCATTCTTCCCATGGTGTACGCACGAGCAGCGCCACCACGCTGGTGACCCTGGCACCGCCGTGGAAGAGCCCCGGCGCCATCGCAAGATGAAGGGTTCAGACGCCACCGGTTACCAGTGAAATGGCACGCAGCCGCTGGTCGGGACAGAGCTCCTTCTAACATAGTTAGAAGTCGAAGCGCGCCGCGATCCATGCAACTGTCGCTGCCGCCCACGCCAGCGGAAGCTTTGGCGCGCGCAAAGCTGCTCCTCGACTTCCCTCCTGTTGCGGAGAAGCTCGACGAGTGGAGGGCCACCATCCGGAGCCTCGTGGCCGTCGCAAACAAAGACGATCCGCGACCGATGGGGCCCTTGGGTCGACGCTCCACCGAGCCACCACATGCTTGTGCTGGGAGGACCGGGGTAGTTGTGGCCACGGTGCACTCTCCTCCTCCTCGCCAGCCACCGCGGGCGTCGGCCCATCACGACGACGCTTGTGATAACATCTCCATAGCGTCGTCCGACCCGCGGACCCTCCGCAACCAGCGCCAGGTCCTTCGGTAGCGAGCTCACGAAGACGCTCGAACCACCGTCGAGCGTAGGAGCAAAATGTGCCGCTAGTCGGACAAGCGGGCAGGACCCGCTATGGACCACCCGTCACCGGGGGGCTCCGGCGGCCTACCTTACGAGGTGGGCTGCCCGGCCTTTACCCGTGAGTTGCGGCAGTTCCAATGGCCATCCCACCGCACGTTCAAGCCCGACGTCGGCGAGAAGTACACTGGCAAAACCCATCCGTTCGAGTTCCTAGGCATCTACACCATCGCTATGCAGGCTGCTGGGGCTCGTGACGACAAGGTGCTTGCCAACTATTTCCCACTGGCGCTCAAGCCCAATGTGATGTCTTGTTTTATGCACTTGCCGGTGGATTCCATTCCTTCTTGGTCGGATCTCGTGACATGAGTTCGCTACGCTTCACAGAGGCCACCAAGCTCATGGCCGTGCCAGTGATCTCGCACATCATTCCCCGTATGAAGGGGAGACCTCGCAAGTACATCCGAGATTCAGCCGGTGCAGACAACATCCCCGATGTTCATCCCGCCGCTATGATTAGCGTGTTCCACCAGAACATGCGCAATTGCAAGATGCGCGAGGAGCTGGCGATGACCAAGGTTAAGGATGTGGCCGAGCTCTACTTTCTGGCCGATAGGTGCGCCCAGGCTAAAGAGGGAAGGAATTACCCCGGCGAAAATGCCGGCGCGGAAACTGACTCTACCGATGAAGACGCCGCCACCCCGACGAAGAAGAGCCGGTGTCGCAACAGGAAACGCAAAGGCAAGGCCGTGCTTGCCGTTGAGGTATCTGACGATACCGGTGCCGGCAAGAAGGTCAAGGCAGACGCCCCTGGCAAGGAGATTGCCGGGTGCACCGCCTGCCGGGCCCTGGCGGCTACCAACAAGCCAGGAAGCTCCGGCAAGAAATACTGCAAGATCCACCGCACCAAGGGCCACGACCTCCAGAACTGCCGACAAGTCGAGCTGCTTGCTGAGAAGCAAAAGGCTGAGTATGAAAGGAGGGACAAGGAGAAGGACCAGGACGGTGCTGAGGGATCCTACAAGAAGCGTGGTGGCCAAGGAGGCCGCTCCGGCAAGGACAGCCAGCAAGAGAGGCCCGCCTGAGGCTGCGACAAGAAACAAGAAGACGACGATCACGACGAGGACGACGAGTCTCGTGAGCAAGGGTTCTAGAAGGCTACGGAGGCCATAAAGGCCGATGGCGGCGCCAGATACCTCTCACCGCCAGCTCAAGCAATGGGCGCGTGAGATTACAAGAGCAGAGTCGCTATTCGACGCCGAGAAGCCGCCAAGTGGTCCAAAGACGCCTCATCTTTGACGCCGAGGACCAACCTCGACCGCACTATCACGGTCGGGTGTTTGCCATTGTTGGTCTCGCCAATGATACGCAACCTCAGGATGAACAAGATGTTGGTTGACGGCGGGGCCAGCCTGAACCTGATCTCGCCTGTCGTGATCAAAAGGTTGCAAATCCGTGATGGAGACCTCGAGGAAATGGGCACGTTTCAAGGGGTCAATTTGGGGAGGAGCCAGCCGAAAGGAAAGGTCACACTGCCCATGACATTTGGAGGAGAGTTGAACTACAGGACGGAGAGGATCGTCTTCGATGTGGTCGAGATCCCCTTGCCCTACAACGGGATCCTCGGCCAAGTTCATGGCTGCCTCACACTACGCCTACAACACACTAAAGAAGCCCGGGCCGTTGACCATCATCTCCGTCCCCTCCGGGAAGATGATGATCTGCGCCGACCAACTCTACCGAGAAGCAGTTGCAGCAGCTGCCGTCAAGGCACCTGCTCCTTCCGCTGAAGGCCCGGGAGGGAAGAAGGAGCCCGGCAAGACCTCTCGCACCCACTCCGGCAAGCGCACCTCCTCAGATTGTTTTGCTACCGTTGAGGACGTGCCAGAGAGCTCTACCGATAAGAGCAAGAGATCCAGAGCCGAGCCAGCCAGCAGACTAAGAAGGTGCTCCTTCGGGAGGTTAGCACAGAGGGGCCTTCATCATAGGCTCCACCTCGACAAAGAATAGGAAGGCGTATAGTCACCTTCCTGCGGGCAAATGTCGACGTGTTTTCATGGCAAGCATCCGACATCCCCGGTGTTCCCAGGGAGATGATTGAGCACCACCTAGCTGTCTGCTCCCACGCGCATCCCGTCAAGCAGAAGGTCGGAAAGCAGGCTCTGGAAAGGCAGGAGTTCATCATAGAGGAGATCAGGAAGATGGAAGCGGCAGATTTGGTGAGAGGGGTGCTCCACCCAATGTGGTTGGCCAATCCGGTAGTGGTGCGCAAGGCGAATGGGAAGTGGAGGCTGTGTATTGATTACACAGATATTAATAAGGCTTGTCCTAAGGACCCTTCCTGCTGCAAGATCAACCAGATTGTTGTCTCCACAGCCGGGTGTGATCTGTTATCATTCCTCGATGCCTACTAAGGCTACCACCAAATCTTCATGACCAGAGAGGATGAAGAGAAGACAGCATTTATCACCCCATGTGGTACGTATTGCTTTTTACGGATGCCTCTCGTGCTGAACAGTGCTGGCTCAACTTTTGCAAGAGCAGTCCAAATTGGTTTTGAACCTCAGCTCCATAGAAATATGGAGGCCTACATGGATGACATAGTGGTCAAACCAAGGACAGCCAACTCTATGCAAGATCTGAAGAGACATTTGCTAACCCGCAAGAAGATCAACCTCAAGCTGAACCCTAAGAAGTGCGTCTTCGTGTTCCGTCCGCAAGCTTCTTGGTTCTTTGTGTCGCAGCTGGATCGAGGCAAACCTGCATAAGATCAAGGCTATTAAGAAGATCGAGGCGCCTAAGCAGATCAAGGATGTGCGTGGCTCACCGCTGCGCGTTGCCGCCATGAGCCGATTCATCTCCAAGTCCGCCGAAGGCTTCTTCCCTTCTTCAAAATCTTGAAGAAGGCAGGCCCAATAGAGTGGACCCCGTGGCCGAGGCAGCACCGCAGATCTAAAGAAATACCTTTCCTCCACGCTAATACTGGTTGCGCTTAAACCACAAGAGCCGTTGTTGTTGTATCCGGCGGCGATTTAATCAAGTGGTCAGCGCCAGACCGGTAGCACGAGGGAGGTCGATGAGGAGGCAGCAATGGCGGCAGAATCCAGCGGATGGCAAGCCAAATATTCCCCGGCAGGCCTGGTTCCGACAAGGCAGCCTCGGCAGAGTCTGTGCCACCAAGGCAATGCCCGCAAGAATCGAGTGAAGTGGTGCCAAAGAAGAAGATGATGCAGCACCCGACGCATTTTATCAGCTCCCTCTTGTGGGGCTAGGTCGAGGTATTCCAGCGCAAAATTGCTCTTCGGCCTCCTTATGGCCTCGAGGAAGCTGCGTCACTACTTCCAGGCCCACGAGATCACTGTCCTCACCCGCCTCCCATTGCAACGGATACTGCACAACCCGGACGCAACCGGAAGGATTATGGAATGGGCCTTGGAGCTGTCAAGCTTCAGTTTAAAGTATGAAAGTACCTCGACAATTCAGAGAAGAGTCTTGGCGGAATCCATCATAGAATGGACCTCGACGCCTGACGAAGAAATCCAGGAGACCACTCTCCCCGGCAAGGAAGCAGACCGCGACTGGATCATGTACTTTGATGGGGCTTTCTCGCTGCAAGGTGCCGGTGCCGGTGTGCTACTCGTCGCACCCACCAGAGAACACCTCAAGTACGTGATGAAGATGCACTTCCCCAGGGAGATGTCCACCAACAACACCGCTGAGTACGAGGGATTGCTTGCCGGTCTCAGGATCGCGGCAGACCTCGGGGTTAAGAAGCTCATCGTCAGGGGTGACTCGCAGCTCGTTGTCAGGCAGGTCAACAAGGATTATCAGAGCCCATTGAGGGAAGCTTACGTTGATGAGGTGAGGAAGCTGGAGGAACGCTTTGATGGTATCCAGGCGGAGCACGTCCCTCGAGCGGAGAACGACATCACCGATTACCTGTCAAAGCGTGTCGCATTCAAGCTACCTGTGGAACCAGGTACCTTCCTGCTCTGGTTAACTCAACCATCCATCGAACCATCAGCGGGGTAGAACAAGCGGAGGAAATCAGGTCCTGGCAAGTACTTTCCTACCGAGCCCCCTGGGGCTGCCGACAAGGGTGCTGCCGCGGACGCTGAGCCTGCCCTAGAGCAACTGGCTCCGGCAGGGCATCAAGCCCTGGCTGTAGAGACAGCCGCTCCCATGGCGGAAGAAATGCCTTTGGTCCTTGCCGTCGAGCCCCAGGCTCCGGCATGGGTGCAGCATACCGTCCACTTCCTCCAAACAGGGGAGCTTCCTGAGGAGCAGGAAGAAGCAGAGAAAGTAGTCCGTCGGTCCGCCCTATACCAGTTCGTCAAAGAAGTCCTGTATCGGAGGAGGCCAAACGGTGTGAAACTCAAGTGCATCCCCTAGGAGGAAGGACTGGAGCTGTTGGCGGAGATGCATGGAGGCATATGTCGCTCCCACATAGGGTCAAGGGCCCTTGCCGGGAAGGCGTTCCGGCAAGGTTTCTTCTGGCCCACTGCCCTCCAGGATGCGACGACACTAGTAACCAAGTGTGAAGCGTGCCAGTTCCATTCAAAGAAGCTTCATCAGCCAGCTCAAGCCCTTCAAACAATCCCTCTCTCCTGGCCATTCTCGGTCTGGGGGCTCGATATACTGTGCCCTTTCCCCTGCGCTGTCGGGGGCTTTGAGTACTTGTATGTTGCAATCGACAAGTTCAGAAAGTGGCCGGAAGTGTAACAGTGAGGAAGGTGACTGCTCAGTCATCCGTAAAGTTCTTCAAAGGACTGGTCTGCCGTTTTGGTGTGCCAAACAGAGTCATCACCGACAACGGCACGCAGTTCACAAGTCACACCTTCATGCAGTACATCCAAGACCTCGGCAGCAAGGTTTGTTTTGCTTCCGTGGCACATCCACGGAGCAACGGCCAAGCGGAGAGGGCAAATGCTGAAGTGTTGCGAGGCCTGGGAATGAAGACCTTTGACAAGATGCACAAGAGTGGAAGGCACTGGATTGATGAGATGCCGTCGGTTCTTTCATCGATCAGGACGACGCCAAATTGAGCCACCGGCCAGACACCTTTTGCCCTGCTATACGGGGCTGAAGCAGTTCTCCCCACGGAACTCATATACGGGTCACCTCGAGTGCTCGCTTATGATGTGCTTGAGCAAGAGCCGTTGCACCAAGATGACACGACGCTCCTTGAGGAAGATCGTCTTCGGGTGGCTGTGAGGGCGGCACGCTACCAGCAAGCCTTGCGCCGCTATCATAGCCGCAAGGTTCATGCCCGAACCTTTGAGGAAGGCGACCTTGTTCTTCGGTGCGTTCAGTCGGCCAAGAATTCCAACATGATGACACCGAAGTGGGAAGACCCTTATCGAGTAATACGAGTCACCAGGCCTGACGCAGTCCGCCTGGAGACCGAAGATGCCGTCCCAGTGAGCAACTCCTAGAACATCGAGTATCTTCGCAAGTTTTACCCATAAGGCGCGGCTTGCCGGGCCTCCCGGCAAGCCACCTTTTGTACAAGCTTTTCCGACAAGGCATGTGACCCATTGTACAGAGCCAGGCGCAGACCCTGAGCATAAATAAATGAAGCGCTGGCGCCCTAAGTTATAGCATGGATGCTAGTTCGAGTCTCTTCCTTGGTTAGGGTTGATAGTGCTTAGCGGCGGCTAACCCCTAGCCTAGAGGTCGAGTGCGCGTCTATCTATTCCTTGTCTGTCCTCCTTTGGTTCGCAGGGCACATGAGCACTTCTGCTGAGCTACTCGGAAAGAAGGAAACGGACCGGCGCCCCGACCCCGACAAACCAGAGTTGCCGGGGGCTGCAAGCACAAGGATCCAACCGCGGCAAGATGAGATTGCCGGGAGCTACAGATCCAGATAAGTCTTTTATCCTCTGTCATGCATTTCGGAACCGGACTGGGGATGTGAAACCTCGTTTTTATCTCTAGGCTGCTGTGCTCCCTTTTCCTATACCTAAGGTTTATTTCGGGTCCGATTTGGTCGAGCTGCGCTGCAAGGAGGTGGGACGAGGAGCTCAAGCCCACTTCATCCCTGCCTCCGCCAAGAGCGCGAGAACGGTCGAGTGGAGTGGGGGGATGGCAAGGCCTATTGCCGGGCGAAAAACGTTTATCTTAAACAATAACAAGGATTCGCTCCTTGTCGCGGGATTTACCCGCGAACGAAAAACCCGGCAAGCATCCCTTTTTCATTAAAAACATCCCATATAGGTATAGTTCGTGCGAGATGAAAAACATGAGCAAGGGGATTACAAGTTTTAAATTTAACAAAGGCCCGCAGGCTTACAAACCAAAAAAGAGATAAGACGCCCGTCACCTTCTTGCGGGCGAATGTTGATGTATTTGCATGGCAAGCATCTGACATAGCCGGCGTTCCCAGGGAGGTGATTGAGCACCATCTTGCTGTATATCCTCACACGCGGCCCGTCAAGCAAAAGGTCAGGAAGAAAGCTTTGGAGCGACGAGAGTTCATCATTGAAGAGATCAGGAAGTTGGAGGTGGCAGGCCTGGTAAGAGGAGTACTCCACCCCATGTGGTTGGCCAATCCGGTGGTGGTGCGTAAGGCAAACGGGAAGTGGAGGCTATGTATTGACAACACAGACATCAATAAAGCTTGTCCAAAGGATCCTTTCCCTCTGCCACGCATCGACCATATTGTAGACTCCACTGCCGGGTGTGACCTGTTGTCATTCCTCGACGCCTATTCAGGGCACCACCAGATCTTCATGATGAAGGAAGACGAAGAGAAGACCGCGTTCATCACCCCATGTGGTACGTACTGTTTTGGACGAATGCCTTTTCGGTTGAAGAGCGCTGGTTTGACTTTTGCCCGAGCATTCCAGGTTAGTTATGAGACCCAGTTGCATAGAAATATGGAAGCTTATATGGATGACATAGTGGTCAAAACCAAGGACAAGGCCACGCTCGTGCAAGATTTAGAAGAAACATTCACAAAGCTGCGCAAGATCAACCTCAAGCTCAACCCAGAGAAGTGCGTGTTCGGTGTCCCCTCCGGCAAAATTCTCGGGTTCTTTGTGTCTCAACAAGGAATCGAAGCAAATCCCGACAAGATCAAAGCGATTGAGCAGATTGAGGCGCCGAAACGGGTCAAAGATGTCCATAGTCTCGCCGGCTATGTTGTTGCCCTGAGTAGGTTCATCTCCAAATCTGCTGAGCGCGCCCTCCCCTTTTTCAATGTTTTGGAAAAGGCAGGTCCAGTAAAATGGACTCTGGAGGCAGAGGCAACACTACAAGATTTGAAGAGGTACCTCTCCTCCATGCCAATACTAGTCGCGCCTAAACCATGAGAGCCGTTGCTGCTATACTTAGCAGCGACGAATCAAGTGGTCAGTGCTATGCTGGTGGCGTAGAGGGAACCTGAGTGAGAAGCAGCAGTTGCAGCAGAGCTGTCAGATGGCGGGCCAGGGTCTTCCCCGGCAGAGCCTGACGCTGGCAAACCAGAACCGCTGGCAAGGCCCGAACCCAGCGAGGCAGAGCCTGAGCGGATGGGCGATGTGGGACAGAAGAAGAAGATGGTGCAACACCCAGTGTATTTTGTCAGTTCCCTCTTGCAGGGGGCTAGGTCAAGATATTCTGGATGCAGAAGCTGCTTTTCGGCCTTCTCATGGCCTCAAGAAAGCTGCACCACTATTTCCAAGCACACGAGATCACCGTCGTCACTCGCCTCCCTTTGCAACGGATTTTGCACAACCCACATGCGACAGGGAGGATTGTGGAGTGGGCACTAGAGTTATCGAGCTTTGGCCTCAGGTTTGAAAGTACTTCAACGATCAAGAGCCGGGCTTTGGCAGAGTTCATAGCAGAATGGACCGCAACACCCGATGAGGAGATCCAAGAGACCACCCTTCCCAGCAAGGAGACGAGCAGTGAGTGGATTATGTAATTTGACGGAGCTTTCACCCAAGGTGCTGGTGCAAGGCATACTCGTCGTCCCACCAGAGAGCACCTCAAGCACGTAATCCAGATGCGCCTCCCGGAAAATCAACAAACAATATGGTGGAGTACGAGGGCTTGCTTGCCGGTCTCAGGATCGCGGCAGACCTCAGAATCAAGAAGCTCATCATCAGAGGTGATTCGCAGCTCGTCGTCAAGCAAGTCAACAAGGATTACCAGAGCCCGTTGATGGAGGCCTACGTGAATGAAGTGAGGAAGTTGGAAGAACGTTTCGACGGCCTACAGGCAGAACATGTTCCCCGAGCGGAGAACAGCATTGCCGACGACATGTCGAAACATGCTGCCCTCAAGTTGCATGTGGAACCAGGTACCTTTGTACTTCAGTTAATACAACCATCCGTAGAGCCATCGACAGGGTAGAACAAGCGAAGGAAGACAAGCCCCGGCAAGTACCTTCCCGCTGAGATCCCAGGAGCCGCCGACAAGGAGGTTGTCGGGTATCCCAAGTTTGCTGAGGGGCACCATCTCGACGGGCCCCAGTGCCCCGACCAGAGGCGGCTGCCCCACGGTGAAGATGTGCTTTGGTCCTGCCGCCGAGCCCTGTGCTCCGCATGGGCACAGCTCACCGTCCGTTTCCTCGAAACAGGAGAGCTCCCTGAGGAGCAGGAAGAAGCAGAGAAAGTAGCCCGTCGGTCCAACATTTACTAGTTTGTGGATGATACCCTGTACAAAAGGAGGCCAAACGGGGTCACGCTGAAGTGCATTCCTCGAGAGGACAGACTAGAGCTGTTGGCAGAGCTACATGGAGGTATGTGTGGCTCCCACATAGGGTCAAGGGCCCTTGCCGGCAAGGCATTCCGGCAAGGTTTCTTCTGGCCCACAGCCCTCCAGGATGCAGCTGCGCTAGTAACCAAGTGTGAAGCGTGTCAGTTCCATTCGAAGAAGCTTCATCAACCAGCTTAAGTCCTTCAAACAATCCCTCTCTCCTAGCCATTTTTGGTCTAGGGGCTCGACATACTGGGCCCCTTCCCCGTGCTGTCGGGGGCTTTGAGTACTTGTACGTCGCAATCGACAAGTTCACAAAGTGGCCCAAAGTGGAAGCAGTAAGGAAGGTGATAGCACAGTTAGCCGTCAAGTTCTTCAAGGGGCTAGTTTGCCATTTTGGTGTGCCGAACAGAGTCATCACTGACAACCGCACACAGTTCACAAGCCGTAGCTTCATGCAATATATCCAGGACCTCGGTAGCAAGGTCTGTTTCGCTTCAGTGGCACACCCACGGAGCCACGGCCAGGCGGAGAGGGCAAATGCTGAAGTACTGCAAGGCCTGAGGACAAAGCTTTTGACAGGCTGCACAAGTGTGGAAGGCACTGGATTGATGAGTTGCCGGCGGTTCTTTGGTCGATCAGAACGACGCCAAATCGAGCCACCGCCCAGACACCCTTTGCCCTGGTGTACGGGGCAAAAGCAGTTCTCCCCACGTAACTCACATGTGGGTCACCTCGAGTGCTCGCTTATGACGAGCTTGAGAAAGAGCAGTTGCGGCAAGATGACGCGATGCTCCTTGAGGAAGATCGTCTTCGGGCGGCTGTGCAAGCTGGACGGTACTAGCAGGCCTTGCGCCGCTACCATAGCCGCAAGGTTCAGGCCCGAAGTCTTGAGGAAGGCGACCTTGTTCTTCAGCGCGTTCAGTCGGCCAAGAATTCCAACAAGTTGACGCCGAAGTGGGAAGGCCCTTATCGGGTAATACGAGCCACCAGGCCTGGCGAAGTCCGCCTAGAGACTGAAGATGGTATCCCAGTGAGCAACTCGTGGAACATCGAACATCTTTGTAAGTTTTAACCATCAGGCGCGGTTGCCGGGCCTCCCGGCAAGCCACCTTTTGTACAAGCCTTGCCAACAAGGCATGTAACCCTTTGTACAAAGCCAGGCGCAGACCCTGAGCATAAATAAATGAAGCACAGGTGCCCTAAGTTGTAGCATGATGCTAGATTAAGTCTCTCTTTGGTAGGGTTGATAGTGCCCGGCGGCAACTAACCCCTAGCATAGAGGTCGGTGTGTGTCTTTCCTTTGGTTCGCAGGCTGCACAGGCGTTACTGCTAAGACATTTAAGGGCAGGGAGATGGATCGACATCCCCGACCCCGGCAAGCCATTGCTGGGGGACTGCAGATTCTAGCATCTGACCACGGCAAGCCAAGGTTGCCGGGGGCTGCAGATCTAGATAAGTCCTTTTTCCCCTGTTATGCATTTCCGTGTGGAATTGGGACGTATGAAGCCTCGTTTATTCCTGGGCCACCGTGCTCCCCCTTTCCTGTGCCCAAGAACTATTCCCTGGGCCGGAACTTGGTTGTAGTTGGGGTGACAAGGAAGCAAACGAAGGGCCTAACCCTACTTCGCCCCTGCCTCCGCCGAGGGCGTGAGTACGGTCGTGAATGAAATGAGGGGACGGCAAGGCCTGGCCGGACGACAATGTTTATCTTAAAAGTAATAAGGATTCATTCCTTGGCATGGGCCTCGCTCACGCACAAAGAACCCGACAAACACCCTTTTTCATTAATACGTTCCAAACAGGTACAGTTCGTATGGAATGCAAACATGAGCAAGGGGATTACAAGGTTTAAATCTAACAAGTGCCCGCAGGCTTAAAAACTAAAAAAGATAAGTGCCCCGCGATCCCTGTTCTTGCCCCTTTCCTCATAGGTGCAGAAGGTGAAGGCAAAAAGGAGGCGCGGGGAACGCGCCGATGGAAAGCTTGACGAGGAAGGCCATCGGCAGGGCGCGTGGCCAAGGGAGGAGGGCGACGCGGTCAGTCGGAGCCGGAGTCGGCGTCCTCCTGCTTGATGCCCTCGTCGTCGCTGTCGCTGTCCTCCTTGTAACTCCCGCTTGAGGAGGAGTCTTCATCATTGGAGCAGCTCTCCACGCAACACCTTGGCGAGTTCCCAAGTGCCCAAAGACCTTGACGGAGAGCAGGCCGTTCTCCATTAATTTGAAGTGGAGAACGAGCCCCTCCGACAGGCTGTGGGCACGAGCGAAGGTCTTCCATCCGCGGCAAAGATACATGATGTGAGGGGCCGGGAAGTTGACGTCGACCCGCATGTTGCCATTCCCGCATCCCCTTATATGCAACCTCAGAGCATGTGGCGGGTCGAGCACCATCTCCCGAGAAAACGGAGTAGGGAGACGAAGACGATGGCGCACTGGCCGGTGCAGCCTCATGACGAACTCGCGGGGCTGGTCTCTGACGTGGCCCTCCATTGGGCGAGGGGCCGCTGGCGGAGGCGAGGCCGGTGCGCCGCCCCATCCTCCTCTTCCCCGAGCACCACGGCGACCTCGGCCACGCCCCCTCCCCCTTCCTCTCACGGCCAGCTCCGCCGCCATGAGCTCTTGGGAAGGAGGGGCGCGCTGTCGAGCAGAGACCCTCGTCGCCGCCATCGGAGTGCCGGCACGCCCTCTCGCCACAGCAGAAGAAAGGAAGGAGCCAAGGTGGAACGAGATGAATGATGAAAGATTGAGGGGTGTCATCCCCCTCCCCTTCTTATAAAGGGGCGGGCTGTGGCTCGGCCATCCCACTTAACCAATCCGGCCACCAGGGGCGCAGGGAATCGAGACCGACCCGCTGCTCCAATCAGCGATGACCCAGTTCCCCGCCTCGTCCTTTAAGGCTCGTGCCCCCCGCATCCACCGCCAACCATCTTAGAGGCATGGGGGACACGTGGCGTGCAAGACAAAATCTAGGAGACGAGTGAGGTGACCGTTTTCCACCCCGTGATCATGGGGCGCGGGCGCCTTGAAGGCCACGACTCGAGTCCACCTAGTAAATGAGTTGCGCCCTAGCGTTTTCCTCTTTTCATGGGGAAGGCGCGAGTCGCCTGTTTACTATGATTTGACGCATGAGGGCAGCAACCGCCCCACGCATGACCCCCACGTCATGCACGACCCACACATCGCGCATTCAATGCGGGTCGTGGAGAAGCGCAACAAGCGAGGGAGTTACTGAAGTAAAAACTCCTACGCATGAGCACCCGCGCACCGTTCTGGGCCTGGCCCAATAACGCCTCTCGCTTATATATGGCCCAAGCCTGGGGGCTCTTGTCGGTGTACAAAAGTAATGGTCCCTTTTTGCACCCCTATACTTGTGCACTGGCAGTCGCAGCCCCACGCCCCTAGCCACGCTTGGTGAGACAGAGGGAGGAAAGACACAAGACGACCAGACCAACGCCAACCCGGAAACACAAAGAGCAGAAGGGCGAGATGGACACCCCCGACAAGGCCCATGCCGAGGCGGCCTCCACAGGACCGGCAAGAACCTTGTCGGGGCAACTTGCCCAACACCAGCAGGGCTGCCACCCTTGAGCCTGAGAGTTCCGACGCCCTCAACCACATTGGAACCAAAGCTCTGGAGGCGCCTCCGTGTTGGCATGCAGATCTTCGTGAAGACCAAGAACGTGCAAGATTAGATGAGAATCAGAAGACGGAGATCCTCGGCGAGATCCTTGCCGAGGATACCCACGAGCCCCCGGCAAGACCCTTGTCGGGGACGCCCACGACACCGTGACAAGACCCTTGCCGGGGCCCCACCAAGACTCTTGCCGAAGACATCCGCGGGGCCGCAGCCAGGCCCACATCTGCCAAGATTCCGCGGCCGTTCCCATGCAGATGCCAGCCCACCAACTAGGCGAGCACCAGCGTGGCGACGTGCAGCCTCTAGACCAACTCAGCAAGCACCTGCGTGGTGGCATGCAGATCTTCGTGAAGGCTCTGCCACCTCACAAACTCAGCAGCCATCCATCCTGCGTGGCACTACCCGCCTCGTCAGTTAGGACGCGCGTCGAAGCCAGGCGAGGCGGCGACAACTGAGACGAGCTTCCTTGCCGTCCCCGATAAAGAAAGAAGGGCACGTCGGCAGTGCATTAAATGCATTTTTCCTACCGTGCCAGAGGATAGACTCGGCCACTGTATAGCTTTCCACCTCCTATGTGCCACTATGGCAGCCCCTTTGTCTATAAAAGGAGGCCCGCGACATACTGGGAGAGGATTCGGACTTTTTGGACCCTCCACGCCATGTAGCTAGTCCAAGAACACCAGATAAACAAAAACCAGCAGGAGTAGGGTATGACGCATCACCTGCGGCCCGAACCTGGATAATCCCCCTGCGTTGATCTCTCAATCCCGCTCTTTCCACAGCCCCGCACCCGCCAACCGTAGAAAGAGGGATTCCTTCTGATCCCACAGGTTTCATTTCCTCCGACATCCCGCGTCATGGACATAATGAAGAAGATGGCGGAGCAGACAAGCGAGGAGATGAAGGTCGTGGAGGCGATGAAGAAGCAGTTAGGACTACGCGGTCAACTCTTCAGGAAGTAGAGATTAGCGCCCCAAACTTGTGTCTGTGTCTTCCTTCATTTTTAGGGGGGGGGGGGGTGGTAATCTTCCTTCTTCTTTTGCTCCTGTGTTTCTTCTTTAGCTTCGGGTGTTTCACCGCATGTGCCACGTTCTCTGCGAGGCACGAATAGATCAATGCTAACGATGAGCGCTGCCGTGGGATCGATGACTAGCAAATGAGATCATTTTTATCGCCATATCGCACTGGGCTGCTGTGTTTGGGGCTCCTCCGTCGTACTACTCCTACTCCAGTGGAAAATTGGAGTATACCGGACGGTTCTTTGCTCCTCTTCAGGTCGTCGGCAACATTTACACAAGCAGTCAAATCACAAGGCCCCACTTTCTAGCAGCAATGAGCCATCAAATCACAAAGGCCCTCACCTCTCGTGAAACCGACCAAGAGAGACTGCCCCGCCCTCTATCCTTTTGAATGTACTATTGTATAGTAGTAGTATCGCTGGATTGCGCCATGGAGCAAAACTAACAAGATGAAATTAAATAAGAAAGGTGGTACATATACAGAGCGCTCGTCGCCAAATTATGCATATAGTACTACTAAAAAAGCTAGTACGTGCTTATATGGGGTGCTAAAGTCAATTAGAGAAATTAGCATACATATTTAATTCTTTGACAACTAAACTCCTTCATGGCTTGGGTAAACTTCTCTCATTTAAGTTTTTTTAGAATTACACATCTCATTTAAGTGTTTTGTGTACATGGCATGCTTAGACCGTGGTTAATAATATGGCCAACAGCTGGCTATTCAATGTTGGCCATATATATTGTACATATATAGTGTGTAGAAACGAGTGGTAGTACTACCAACTACAAGAAGAACTATCAGAAATACAAGTATGTACGTATTGAAGAGTTAAAGTAACGAGAAAGAACATAACATAGTTCTGTTGGGAGCTCAGCACAACACACCCCTGAAATAAAACTAAGCACCCTGAAATTAAACTAGGCACCTAATCCGGGAGACACTGCATTAGAACCACCATGAGCAACAACACTGCCGCCTTACTCGGACTCCCCATCCACGTCCTCGACTTCGACCTTGTCCCTCTTCCTCCTGGACGATACTTCTTTGCTTGAACCGCGCACTAGGCTCTCGCTCTTCATCCAACCCTTGTAGCTATTGAAACACAGGTAGGCATCCATTGCAGCGTACTGGATGTGGTATTTATATATTAAATTCCACTCCCATGCAAGATGAAACTTGTGGTCAGGTTCTGTCAGTTTGCCATACGACGGATCGATCATGGCTCCTGCCAGGGTCAACATTGAAGGCTGACGGGAGGACACCAGCCTATTCTTTTGGAGGTCGAAGGGCTGGCCCACAACGAGGCCTATCCGACCCAGGACTTCCTCATCGTTACAAAAGTCTATAGTAACGTATATGACTCTATCATCCGTGAGGAATTTCTTCAAATCCTCGCACTTAACATCGGCATGGCATGTGGTATACCAAGCACAAGTTACGCATGCAAACCTGGATCACCTCGGGCTTCTTCTTCTCTTCCTCCTTTAGATTCTTCTCTTTTCCCAGGACTGGTGTACTCAACATCTAGCCCAACGACCCACTCATCACCATCTGACTTTTTGAACATGTGTTTGAAGAGAGCAAGGCATCCTTTCACCGTCGCGGAAGAATGGGTGTAAATGACGTCGAACTCATGGCCCGTGATGGTTCTAACCTTGTATGCAACTGTAACTTGACTCCAAAAACTACCTTCTTGATGTTGAAGCTAACAAGGTTCATCTGATCTTGCCAACTTTAATTGTGACAAGAGTGCTTCGGAAGTAGTGTAAGGTGGCAAGGGAGCTTGGGAACGTGCTGCTAGCTGAGTTGACAAATGAGTAACTCGTGTAGCTAGTGGTACTGTGGAAGGTGCTGCAACAACTAGGGCTGCCGCTGCTTGTTTGGTGGCAGCTATTGGTTTTTATTTGGACTGTTTTGCAGCTCGTGTAGCACGGGATACTGTGTTTGTACAATTTTCGGTGGACTTTGACCTTCTATTGCACCATCAGTACCAGCAGAATATGCATAATTCTTCGGCTTTTGTTTCTGTGTGTCCTGAGTACTGACACCATCCCCTGCCATTCTGTGTTCCTTCCTCTTTCTCTGTGCCATGTCAAGTCAAGCCGACAAGAGAAAGGAATAAAACTTTAGTTCTTCAAAACAAATGGTTGTGTGATTGATACATCTCCAACGTATCTATAATTTTTTATTGTTCCATGCTATTATATTATTTGTTTTGGATGTTTTATATGCATTAATATGCTATTTTATATTATTTTTGGGACTAACATATTACCTTAGAGCCCAGTGCCAGGTCCTGTTTTTTCCTTGTTTTTGAGTTTCGCAGAAAAGGAATACCAAACGGAATGAAACCTTCGCGATGATTTTTCTTGGGCCAGAAGACAACCAGGAGACTTGGAGATGAAGTCAGAGGAGCCACGAGGCAGCCACAGGGACGGAGGGCGTGCCCAGGGGGTAGGGTGCGCCCCCACCCTTGTGGGCCCCCCGTAACTCTCCTGAGCTAATACTTTCTCCTATATATTCCCAAATATTCCAAAACCACCAGAGGCATGCACGAAAACACTTCTCCACCGCCGCAACCTTCTGTACCCGTGAGATCCCATCTAGGGACCTTTTCCGGCACCCTGCCGGAGGGGGATTCGGTCACGGAGGGCTTCTAGATCAACTCTATTGCCCTTCCGATGAAGCGTGAGTAGTTTACCATAGACCTATGGGTCCATAGCTAGTAGCTAGATGGCTTCTTCTCTCTTTTTGATTCTCAATACCATGTTCTCCTCGATGTTCTTGGAGATCTATTTGATGTAATACCTTTTTGCGGTGTGTTTGCCGAGATCCGATGAATTGTGGATTTATGATCAGCTTATCTACGAATATTATTTGAATCTTCTCTGAATTCTTTTATGCATGATTTGATATCTTTGTAATTCTTTTCGAACTATCGGTTTGGTTTGGCCACCTAGATTGGTTTTTCTTGCAATGGGAGAAGTGCTTAGCTTTAGGTTCAATCTTGCGGTGTCCTTTCCCAGTGACAGTAGGGGCAGCAAGGCACATATTGTATTGTTGCCAACAAAGATAAAAAGATGGGGTTTTCATCATATTGCTTGAATTAATTCCTCTACATCATGTCATCTTACTTAATGTGTTACTCCATTCTTTATGAACTTAATACTCTAGATGCATGCTGGATAGCGTTCGATGTGTGGAGTAATAGTAGTAGATGCAGAATAGTTTCGGTCTACTTGACACGGACGTGATGCCTATATTCATGATCATTGCCTTAGATATCGTCATAACTTTGCGCTTTTCTATCATTGCTTGGCTGTAATTTGTTCACGCACTATATTATTTTCTTTCTTGAGAGAAGCCTCTAGTGAAACCTATGGGCCCCCGGGTCTATTTTCCATCATATAAGTTTTCGATCTACTAATTCGCAATATTTTACTTTCCGATCTATAAACCAAAAATACGAAAAATATTTACTTTATCATTTATCTGTCTCTATCAGATCTCACTTTTGCAATTAACCGTGAAGGGTTGACAACCCCTTTATCGCGTTGGGTGCAAGTTGTTTGGTTGTTTGTGCAGGTATTCAGTGATTTGTGCGTTATCTCCTATGGGATTGATACCTTGGTTCTCAAACTGAGGGAAACACTTATCTCCACTTTGCAGCATCATCCTTTCCTTTTCAACGGAAAAACCAACGCAAGCTCAAGAAGTAGCAGTGATACAAACCAAGTGAACTTCGATGTTAGACAACTGCCTGATAGGAGGATGTAATATGTACGAAAAACTAGACGGCATGAGACAATCATAACTATGATGTGTAAACTAAGCAGAAGGCATTTCAATAAATTAGAAGCAATGCAATGGAAGGTAGACACCATATGAAAGATGCTACAAATATCGCTCTGCCAAGTTAACAGTGTCTCGTCATAATTGGAATTTAAACAAATGTGAAGCAGTAAAAGAAATAAATCATATGCAAGATGCAAACAACATCACACTACCAAGTTAAAGGTCTCCCGTCATTAGTGCCATTGCATATTCAGAGTATTGCACATTTCATAGCTATGATGTGTAAACTAAGAAGAAGGCATTGAACAAATTAGAAGAAAAAGAAAGGCAGACGCCATATGTAAGATCCAATGAATATCACTCTACCAAGTTAAAACTGTCTCATCACTAGTGACATTTCAACAAATTAGTAGTACAACCTAGAAAATGAAGCTAGATGTAAACTATATCAGACTCTCAAGTTAAACTTCGATGTAAGAACATGGTGTGATAGACAGATATTTTATGTTCTAGAAACAGGAACACGTGTCTTATTCACAAGCGAAAGGATCAATATAGTTGACGAGAGGGGGGGGGGTGAATAGGAAACTAACAATTTTTAGCTTTTCTTTACCAATTTAAACTTTGCATCAAAGTTGGTTGTCTAGATATGCAACTAGGTGAGCAACCTATATGATGCAACAACAACAAGCACACAAGCAAGCAAGGGATATAACACAAATAAGCTTGCACAAGTAAAGGCACGAGATAACCAAGAGTGGAGCCGGTGAAGACGAGGATGTGTTACCGAAGTTCCTTCCTTTTGAGGGGAAGTACGTCTCCGTTGGAGAGGTGTGGAGGCACAATGCTCCCCAAGAAGCCACTAGGGCCACCGTATTCTCCTCACGCCCTCACACAATGCGAGATGCCGTGATTCCACTATTGGTGCCCTTGGAGGTGGCGACCGGACCTTTACAAACAAGGTTGGGGCAATCTCCACAACTTAATTGGAGGCTCCCAACGACACCACAAAGTTTCAGCACAATGGAATATGGCTCCACGGTGCCCTCAACCATCTAGGGTGCTCAAACACCCAAGAGTAACAAGATCCGCAAGGGATTAGTGGGGGAATAAAATTTCTCTTGGTGGAAGTGTAGATCGGGGCCCTCTCAACCAATCCCTAGAAAATCAACAAGTTTGATTGGCTAGGGAGAGAGATCGGGCAAAAATGAAGCTTGGAGAAACAATGGAGCTTAGGGATGGAAGAGGTAGTCAACTCGAAGAAGACACCCCATATATAGTGGAAGAACAAATCCAACCGTTATCCACCAACTCAGCCTGTGTAGCACGGTACTACCGCACTCGGGATGCGGTACTACGGCAAGGGCACACGGTACTACCACAGGGCACCGCGGTACTACCGCCTGTGCAGCAGAAAAAAGAGCAGCCCTGATGCACTGAAGCAGAGGGCGGTAGAACTGCTGGCACGGTACTACCGCTCCCCCTTGCGGTACTACCGCAAGGCAGGGATAGTCCAGATTTTGGGAAGGAACGGACATATAAAAATACATCCATGGCAACTTCCACTTAGTTGGGATCTATGCAAAAATCCAACACGGTAGTACTACAAGCCAGGAGCGGTACTACCGCGTGGGGTGCGGATGTAAAAAATTACATCTGCCCCTACTGCCGCACATGCTCCTGAGTCTGGACAGAGCGCACTGTACTACCGCGCCAGAGGCGCGGTACTACCGCGTAGGCGCAGATGTAAAATTACATCCGCCCCTACTACTGCAAAAGCTGTAGTGCCTGGCCAGAGACCACAGTACTACTGCTCCAAGGAAGTGGTACTACCGTGGGCACTTGCGGTACTACCGTGCTACAGGCCGGTACTACCGCAAGGTCCTGCGGTACTACCGCTCCTAGGAGCAGTACTACCCCATGCCCAGGTTCAGCAATCACGACATTTTGCATAGACAAGAAAAGACGGAGGATGCTCCAAAGTGCCAAAGGAAAGGTGGTGCAAATGGAGTAGACGTGTACGTGATGATTCAACCAAACCTTTCCAAAGCGGACCCCCTCTTAATAGTACAGCTTTCCTACGACTCAAATCCACCGAAAAGAAACGTAGAGAAATGTTGTCTTCAATAGTCTTCGAGGGGCACCCAATCGTCTTGTGTCTAGTCATGATATATCTGAAATACTCAATGCACACGATTAGTACGCAAAGGCATTGTCATCAATAACCAAAACAACTAAGGGATAAATATGCCTTTACAATCTCCCCCTTTTTGGTGGATTGATGACAATATGGGATTTGCACAAAGGGAGATAAAATAAACATGGGCAAACCCCACATCTTTAAAATATAGACAGGCTCCCCCTAGATGTGTGCTATCAAGAGAAGTGATTTGGACTGCATGGCACACATACTAGGATCAACACTCCCCCTATATTTTATAGACAAGGCATATCTTGCAACAGTAAAGCTAACACTAAGCAAGATGATAGATATGAGCATAATGTAAATAGTACAAGATAGCATAAGCTCAATACGGTACGATAAAGTGCATATGTCTTACACCATATGATAGAAAGGACTCACAAGCACAAACCAAACCAAAGCAAACGAGGTTCAATAGAACGAAAGAAAACGAAACAAACACGACACACGACTCGCAGATCCTACACTCTCTCCCCCTTTGGCATCGAGACGCCAAAAAGGCAGAGAGGACACCTACAACACAAGTGGTGGCTCAAGCGGGGTAATCACTCACACGCTCTCCGTCAGACTCAGCAGCGGGGATGGGCTCCTCCTCAGAATCAGTCCACTTGTAGCCCTGTTTTCCCATCCATTCACCCTCTGGAGTGATGTGCTTCTCGGAGCCGCTTGTAATGTCCTCTCCAAAAGTCCGCAAGATCCTCTTGTCGTGGCAGCAACTCTCCTTGGAGGCAACGTGAGTCCGGTACTGCCCCTTTGCTTGCATGCAGAACAAGGCCTTCATCTTGGCTTTCATCTTCTTAGCCCATGAGGGCTCAGTAGAGGGATGAGCATACCTAGCAGAACTGTCCTCATCTACGTCCTCCTCCTGAATCTCATCCTCATCAACTTCCATTCTAGCAGCCTCAGCCTCAGCACGAGTGGTATTGTTAGCCCACTAGGGCTTGATGCGGAGTTTGATGGGGTCATGACGGATCCAATCAGGGGCCAAAAACTCATCCTGCGGGTAGAGCTTCTCCCACGTCTTGGAGATCAAGAGAAACAGGAGGTCCATAGATGGGAACCTTACGGTTGAACACCGCAAACCGAAGCTCGCACCACATGACGTGGGAGACGTCAAGTGGTTGAGTCTGAGTGATACGTGCCTCCTCACAAATGAGCATCATGTCCACAAGATAGGCATGCACCTTGTCCTTGTCCCCAATGCATGGAAAGAGAGAGTACAGAAGATCCGGTGCATAATTTCAAGGAAGGGGTTCAGCACCCACGCCTTCTTGCCACTGGGAAGAGACTTCTCAACAAAATACTGCTGGAGCTTGTTTTTGCTAGCTGACTCGGAGTTGGCATGAGGGCGAACACCAACGGGCGTGTTGTGCCCCTCATCAGGTACATGGAGCAAATCCATCAAGTCCTTCCATGTAGCAGTCATCTGTTGTCCATGGGTCATCCATGTCATCCTCCAGTCCTCATTAGTATGAAAGTGAACCGAAGCAAAGAACTGGACCACAAGCTCGGGATCAAAGTCCAGGTGGAAAGAGATCACATCCTCAATGCCAAACTACTCCACGAGGTCCAAAGCCTCACCAAAGTAGTCACGGTGCTTATCCTCCCTCATATGGTTCATGTCAATCTAGTGCACATCCACGTAGATGTTCTGCCTGGCGTTGATCACATCCAGATATATGAGATTCTGCTGCTTGGTCCAGAACAGATCATTCCCTCTGAAGTTGGAAAAAGTATTCACATAAGGGTTGATCCTCCTTCGAGAGACAAACTCAGCCAGTGGTATCTCATCCATGCCCATGGAGGGCTCCTTGTTCTTGGTGGTGGTGGTCTTGGTCCTGCGTTGGGGGGCATTGGAGCTCTCTGGAGCTTCATCTTGGTTGCGTAGACGCTTGGAACCCATGTCACGGCTGGGATTGGAACTGCGTGCAGTAGCACCGGAGCCACCACCTATGACACAAAACACACGAAGACGCAAGAAAGGGAAGAAGGATCAATGCAAAAGCCACGGAAAAACAAGTGAAACAATTAGAACTAGCAATAGGTAAGTGCCACTAGGGAGAATTGACAACAACTGTAGTACCGCAGGGATGCGCGGAACTAAAATTTTAGTGCCGCTCCTAGTCAATGTAGTACCGCGCTAGGGCACGGTAGTACCGCGTCTTGGAGCGGAAGTAACATTTTAGTGCCGCGCCTCATGCAGTAGTACCGTTCCTAAGGAGCGGTAGTACCGCACCGTAGATGCGGTATTACCGCATAGGGTCAAATACGATCTTCCAAACGAATCTTTGCACAGCCGTGACAACGGAGTAGTACTACGGTTATCAAATCTATCAGGGCAGCATACCAAGTACTATCTCTATGCATGATTACTGTCCTACAACCTACTCTTGCAAAGATTTGGCCTAAAATCTCAAGAACAACATGCATCTCCCCAAAAACCTAGAAACGAAAGAATGAACCAAAGAGAGAGGGACTTGGGGAGAAACTATGTTCCATGGCAAGAGGAAGTGGTGGGGAACGATCCCAACGGACGGAATCCGAGGAGAGCGGCCGGAGACGGAGATCCGGCGAGGGTCTCCAGCGCCGTTCTTGGGAAGGAGAGAGAGAGACGGCATGGGGAGAAAGAGTGAATTGGTATGGGGGAGTTGGAACTCCCCCTGCCCGCTCTTAACACCCACGCGCTCTCGAAGGTGCGGTAGTACCGCGTGTCATCGCAGTAGTACCGCCTGGGCGGAAGTACCGCACCGAGGGCGGTAGTACCGCTCCACCAAGCAGCAGTAAAAAATTACTACCGTGCTGGGTGTGGTAGTACCATGAGCAGCTCCTGCGGT
Organism: Aegilops longissima; assembly: GCA_021605205.1. NCBI lineage: Eukaryota > Viridiplantae > Streptophyta > Magnoliopsida > Poales > Poaceae > Aegilops > Aegilops longissima. The sequence continues at coordinate 312,385,404 of CM038678.1, forward strand.
AGTACCGTGGTGAGCCGCGGTAGTACCGTGACGAGCCGCGGTAGTACCGTGTGCCCAAGAAAATGCAAGTTTCAAAACAGAGAAGACCAAAGGGCCTTTGCAAAGCAACCTTCAAGCGAACGGACACACCAAAAAGCTGACACACAAAACAACACAGACAAGCTCGGCATGAAGAAAGAGACAAGAGACAACAAGGACTAACCACGCAACACAACCTCTCCAAAGAGAGGGCGGTGGCCAGAGCCACCTATGTTTGAGTCAATGGTATGGCACCGTGAAGAATTATCCTTGGGCCCATGACCAAAACTCGTCTTTGAAGCACACGTACCATCAACAATGGCTAATGTGAAAGAGTTGATCAATTTATGCATAATGGGGGAGGGGGAGTTCATTGAGAGAACAACACTCCCCTATGTCCATGCCTACACCTAAACAAGATAACAAGTTGAGTATGGTGGGGTGTGCAAGGGTTCAAGGAACATTGCTCGAATCAATGATATTTAGCTCATGCCTTAACTCGTGAAATCTTGCTTCATCCAACGGCTTCATGAAAATATCTGCAAGGTTATCATGTGTGTTGACATAGTTGAGCTCGATCTCCCCTCGCCTAATGTGATCCCGGATGAAGTGATACCGAATCTCAATATGCTTCGTCTTGAAGTGTTGAACCGGGTTGAGAGAAATCTTGATGGCACTTTCATTGTCACACCAAAGAGGCACTTTGTCACAAATGACATCGTAATCCTTTAAAGTTTGCCTCATCCATAGAAGTTGTGCACAACAACTACTGGCCGCCACGTACTCCGCTTCGGTGGATGAGAGAGACACACAACTTTGCTTCTTATAAGACCAACTCACCAGAGAGCAAAGTTGACTTCCTATCCACTTTCCGGAAGTGGACTTCCTATCCACATTGTCTCCCGCCCAATCTGAGTCCGAATAACCTACAAGCTTGAAGTTTGCTCCGCTTCGGTACCATAAGCCAAAGTTTGGGGTATGAGCCAAATATCGAAAGATTCGCTTGACCGCCACAAAGTGTCTTTCCTTAGGTGCGGCTTGAAACTGTGCACAAATTACCACACTCAACATGACATCCGGTCTAGATGCACAAAGGTAAAGCAAGGAGCCAATAATGGAGCGATATACCTTTTGATCCACCGCTTTACCATTGGGATCTATGTCAAGTTGGCATTTGACGGACATTGGAGTGGAGGCCGGCTTGACATCACTTAGCTTGAATCTCTTTAGCATGTCTTGAGTATATTTGGCTTAGTTAATGAAGGTTCCTTCTCTTCTTTGCTTGACTTCGAACCTAAGAAAGAACTTCAACTCTCCCATCGAAGACATCTTGAACTTTGAGGTCATGAGAGCGGCAAATTCCTCATTGAAATCTTTGTTAGGGGAACCAAAGATAATATCATCAACATATAGTTGGCACACAAACAACTCCACTTTGACCTTCTTAGTAGAAAGAGTGGGGTCGATTTTCCCAACTTCAAATCCACGATCTTGCAACAACTCGGTAAGGTGGTCATACCACGCACGTGGGGCTTGTTTAAGGCCATAGAGTGCCTTATCGATTTGATACACATGATCGGGTTAGTAGGGATCCTCGAACCCGGGGGGTTGTTTGACATACACCAACTCATTAATATGACCATTAAGAAACGCACTCTTCACATCCATTTGTTGCAACTTAAAGTTATGATGAGAAGCATAAGCAATCAACAAACGAATGGATTCAAGGCGAGCAATGGGAGCAAAGGTTTCACCGTAGTCGATACCCTCGACTTGGGAGTAGCCTTGTGCTACCAATCTTGCCTTGTTGCAAATGATGGTCCCATGAGCATCTTGCTTGTTCTTGAATATCCACTTGGTTCAAATGACATTGTGGTTCCCCGTTGGCCTTGGCACCAATCTCCACACCTTGTTGTACTCGAAGTTGTTGAAGTCTTCATGCATGACATTGAGCCAATCCGGATCTTCGAGCGTCTCATAGACCTTTTGGGGTTAAACACAAGAGACAAACGTGTGATGTTCACAATAGTTTGCCAATTTTCTACGAGTGCTTACCCCCTTTTGAATGCTTCCGAGCACATTCTTCATGAGATGACCCTTGGTAGAGAGCTTGGATGCAATCTTGGCGGCACGATGCTCCAATTCCTCCTCCAGAGTGAGTTGAGGAGCGGTCACTTGATCATCTTGAGCGTCGTCTTGAGCTTGTTCTTGATCTTGAGCTTTCTCTTGATCTTGAACTTGCTCGGAGGAGAGAACTTGACCTTGGGCATCACTTGGTGATTCAACACCATCTCGAGATTGATCTAGCCCTTGGTCTTGTTCATGAGGTTGATGGCCTTCACTTTTTTCTTCGGAAGCGTGTGGGCCTTGGGTTGGTGATGGCTCCACTTGAGTGGAGCATTGTCCTTCTCCTTCGGCCACAACGGGTTCCTCAATGGGTAGGATAAAAACAACTCCCATTCTTGTTATGGCTTGAGGAGGAATTTCATCACCTACATCACAAGTGCCACTTTGCTCCACTTGGGAGCCGTTATTCTCATCAAACTTCACGTTACACGTCTCCTCAATAAGTCCCGTGGACTTATTGAGGACACAGTAAGCATGAGAGTTTGTAGCATAACCAACAAATATGCCCTCATAAGCTCTAGCCTCAAATTTAGACAAACGAACACCTTTCTTGAGAATGAAACACTTACACCCAAACACCCGAAATTACTTGAGGTTGGGCTTGTTGCCGGTGAGTATCTCATATGGAGTCTTGTTCAAGCCTTTGCGGAGATAGAGCCGATTTGAAGCATGGCCCACGGTGTTGATGGCTTCGGCCCAAAAGTTGTATGGAGACTTGAATTCCACCATCATGGTCCTTGCCGCATCCATCAACGTCCGGTTCTTCCTCTCCGCTACACCATTTTGTTGAGGGGTGTAGGGTGCGGAATATTGATGCTTGATCCCCTTATCACTAAGAAACTCATCCAAGGTGTAGTTCTTGAACTCGGTGCCGTTGTCGCTTCTTATTGTCAAGATCTTTGCATTGTGTTGATGTTGGGCTTCATTTGCAAAGTGAATGACGGTTTGTTGGGTCTCTCTCTTCCTCTTAAAGAAGTATACCCAAGTGTATCTTGAATGATTATCCACAATCACCAAGCAATACTTTCTATCCCCAAGACTATAAAAGGATGGAGGCCCAAAGAGATCCATGTGGAGGAGCTCGAAAGGCCTCTTTGAGTAAATGATAGTCATGGGAGGGTGAGCCTTCTCATGTAGCTTTCCTTCGATTCAAGCACTGCAAGCACGATCTTTAGAAAAACTAACATTTGTTAGTCCACGGACATGGTCCCCCTTGAGAAGACTTTGCAAAGATCTCATATTGACATGGGCTAAACCGCGATGCCAAAGCCATCCCATGTCAACTTTAGCCACTAGGCATGTCGCGGTCTTAGTGGGTCGCTCCGAAAAGTTAATCACATAGAGACCGTTCTCGACATGCCCAACAAAGGCTACTTTAAGAGTCTTGCTCCACAAGAGGGCCATAGTATCGATATCAAAGAAAGTGGCAAAGCCCATGAGTGCAAGTTGACGAATGGAAAGTAAATTGTATGCAAGGGACTCAACAAGCATGACCTTCTCGATCGTGAGATCATGAGAAATGACAACCTTGCCGAGTCCCAATACCTTAGAGGACGAGGCATCACCCCGCTCGACATTGGTGGGCATAGATGGAATCTTGTGCACGTCCACCACCAAGTCCTTGCTTCCGGTCATATGATTTGTAGCTCCACTATCGAGAAACCATGATCCCCCACCGGAAGCAAACACCTACAAGAGATCAATGCTTGGTTCTAGGTACCCAGTTTGTAACGGGTCCTTTGATGTTAGTGACAAGGGTCTTAGGAACCCAATTAGACCATTCAATGTACTCATAATGAGAACCAACAAATTTGGCATAAACATGCCCATCACTAACACATCACAACACATAAGAAGGGTTAAAGTCGCCGGCTTTGTTGGAAGGGGTGGCATTGCCCTTCTTGACACCACCACCCTTCATATTGTTCTTCTTCTCCTTAGAAGAACCCTCTCCCTCCTTCACAAAATTTTGCTTGAGAGGAGGAGGTCGTTTGGTCTTGTCATTCTTCTTCTTGTTCTTGGACACGGGTGCGAACCCAATCCCTTCCATGGCCACAACTTCCTTTTGATTGCTCAAAAGGTTGTTGAGGTTCTTCTCACCTTGTATGCACGACACAAGGCCTTTCTCAAGTTGGTTCTTCAACTTTGCATTCTCCTAAACAAGATGCACATGCTCACAACATGGGTTAGTAGCATTTGCATTATCAATGAAAACCATGTGAGGAAAAGTGGCTTTCTCCTTGGTTAGCTTCACTTGGAGTTGATCATGAGACTCCTTGAGGTTAGCATGAACATCTTTCAAGGCCTTGTGAGCCTTGTCAAGTATATCAAACTCCTCCTTGAGTCTAGCAAGATCAACCCCAAGCTTGGCCTTCTCCGAGTTAAGCACACGAGATACAACAAGAGCATGATCAAGATCTTTCTTTAATTTAGCATTGTCATCGTTGTATGACTCCTCAAGAGTCAAACGAAGACCTCACTCTTCCTCAAGAGCATCCGAAAGATCTGAAATCTCATCGGCATAGTCACGACTATGCCCCTCCATCTTAGAGATGGTATCTTTGTGAGCCTCGATCATGTCATTGGCTTCACCAAGTTGTTCCAAGAGAGCAATGAAGTGCTTCTTGGATTTACCCTTGAGTTTACTCATAAAAGACTCAAATTCATTTTCCTCCACATTGGACCCCTCATGTTCATGAATGCAATCTGTCAAAGAAGGATTATTAATGATGGTAGTTTTGATGTTGGGAGTTACCTTGTTGGTGGCTTTAGCCATGAGGCACTTGGTGGTGATGTTCTCATTGGTTGAGTCAAAGAGAGACACCTGTGGAGTTGTCGCAATGGAAACGAAGGCCATGGCAACCGACTCACCGTCTTCATCATCATCATCATCATCACCCTCATGGTACTCTTCTTGTGCCACCAACCCCTTGGGATGAGTCTTCTTGGTGAAGTTGCTCTTGTTGGGGAAAGACTTGGCCTTGTCCTTTTGGATGAGCTTGCCACCATTGTCTTCCCTCTTCTCATAAGGACATTCCATAACAAAGTGGCTCACATTGCCACAATTATAGCAAGTCCTCACTCGTTGCTTGACCTTCGCGCCACTTGAGTTGTTCTTGTTGAAGTTGGGCCTTGTGCTATTCTTGCTCCAAAATTGCCTTGAAGCAAGAGCCATGTGTTCATGATAAGCATACTTTGTATCTTCGGGATTGCTCTCCTCTTCTTCCTCTTATTCCACACTAACCTTGGCCTTCAAGGCAAGGTTGGGCTTCTTCGCTCATTGAGAGCGTAACACCACATTGTCGGTGGTCTTGTCCAAGATGCTCATAGCCACAAACTCATCCAACACTTCACTTGAGGACAAGGTGTGGAAGTCCGGCCTTTGACGAATGACGGAGGACATGGCCTTGTGGAATTTTCGCATGATCCAATTGTCATCCATATCCTTGCTCCCATGATCTCGGAGTGAGACCGCAAGAGTATTTAATCTCCGATAAAGCTCACGAGGTTCTTCATCTTCTTTCATTGCAAACTCATCGGCTTCATCTTGCATTACTTCATAGTTGGAGCGTTGAATGCTTGCGCTTCCCCTGTAGAGCGAGACAACATGGCGCCATGCATCCTTGGCCATGGTGAAGGGCCGTAGATGAGCAAGATCTTCGGGTGGAATTACATCTTGGATGATGAAGAGAGCATTCTCATTGAATTGATTATCCGCGGCTTCTCTAGGAGTGAAGTTGCTTCGGTCATGCGGATAAAAACCTTCTTCAATGATTCTCCAAACATTAGTATTAACATGGTTTAAATGACGCTTAAAGCGATAAACCCAAGAATCAAAGTCCTCATTTTTCACAATCTTAGGGGGAGGACCAGCATGATTTAAATGAGTGGAAGGAATCGGTCCACCATAAATAAGTGGAGGTTCCACATGGGCAAAGATGCCGGTGCCATTTTTACCACTAGAAGAAGTTGCCTTTTCACTAGTAGCTTCCCCCTTGTCGGAGTTAGCATCCGTCACCTTGTTAGTGGGATCACCCACTTTCATTGGTGCGGTAGATAGTTTAAGCCCTTCTAGGAATTTATTAAACATGCTTTCAACCTCGGTCATCATGGAGGTTTTCAATGTGTTCAAAGCCACATTAAATTCCTCACGAGAGACCTCGGTTCCCCCATCGGTCGTAGACGAGACCAGATTCACACCGGAGTGCTCCTCCACGCCGTCTACGGTGTCAACCATACTCTTCGGACGACAAAGTCCTTAATAAATAGACGAGGCTCTGATACCAATTGAAAGGATCGATATAGTTGACTAGATGGGGGGTGAATAGGCAACTAACAATTTTTAGCTTTCCTTTACCAATTTAAACTTTGCATCAAAGTAGGTTGTCTAGATATGCAACTAGGTGAGCAACCTATATGATGCAACAACGACAAGCACAAAAAGCAAGCAAGGGATATAACACAAATAAGCTTGCACAAGTAAAGACACGCGATAACCAAGAGTGGAGCCGGTGAAGACGAGGATGTGTTACTGAAGTTCCTTCCTTTTGAGGGGAAGCACGTCTCTGTTGGAGTGGTGTGGAGGCACAATGCTCCCCAAGAAGCCACTAGGGCCACCGTATTCTCCTCACGCCCTCACGCAAGGCGAGATGTCGTGATTCCACTATTGGCGTCCTTGGAGGAGGCGAGCGGACCTTTACAAACAAGGTTGGGGCAATTTCCAGAACTTAACTAGAGGCTCCCAACGACACCACAAAGCTTCACCACAATGGAATATGGCTCCGCGGTGACATCAACCGTCTAGGGTGCTCAAACACCCAAGAGTAACAAGATCCGCAAGGGATTAGTGGGGGGGAATCAAATTTCTTTTGGTGGAAGTGTAGATCGGGGCCTTCTCAACCAATCCCTAGAAAATCAACAAGTTTGATTGGCTAGGGAGAGAGATCGGGCGAAAATGGAGCTTGGAGCAACAATGGAGCTTAGGGATGGAAGAGGTAGTCAACTCGGAGAAGAAGACACCCCTTATATAGTGGAAGAACAAATCCAACCGTTATCCACCAACTCAGCCTGCGTAGCACGGTACTACCGCACCAGGGGCACGGTACTACCGCAAGGGCACACGGTACTACCGCAGTGCACCGCGGTACTACCGCCCGTGTAGCAGAAACCAGAGTAGCCGTGATGCGATGAAGGAGAGGGCGGTAGAACCGCTGGCACGGTACTACCGCTCCCTCTTGTGGTACTACCACAAGGCAGGGATAGTCCAGATTTTGGGAAGGCACGGAAATATAAAAATACATCCATGGCAACTTCCGCTGAGTTGGGATCTATGCAAAAATCCGACACGGTAGTACTGAAAGCCAGGAGCGGTACTACCACGCGGGGCGTGGATGTAAAAGATTACATCCCCCTACTGCCGCGCATGCTGCTGAGCCTGGCCAGAGTGCACGGTACTACCACACCAGAGGCGCGGTACTACCGCGTAGGGAGCGGATGAAAAAATTACATCCGCCCCTTCTACCGCTAAAGCTACAGCGCCTGGCCTGAGACCATGGTACTACTGCTCTGAGGAAGCGGTACAACCATGGGCCGGTACTACCGCAAGGGTCTGTGGTACTACCGCTCCTAGGAGCAGTACCACCGCATGCCCAAGTTCAGCAATCACGACATTTTGCATAGACAAGAAAAAACGGAGGATGCTCAGAAGTGCCAAAGGAAAGGTGGTGCAAATGGAGTAGACGTGTACGTGATGATTCCACCCAAACCTTTCCAAAGCGGACCCCCTCTTAATAGTACGACTTTCCTACGACTCAAATCCACCGAATATAAACGTAGAGAAACACCGTCTTCAATAGTCCTCGAGGGGCACCAAATCGTCTTGTGCCTAGTCATGATATATCTTAAATACTCAATGCACACGATTAGTCCACAAAGGCATTGTCATCAATCACCAAAACAACTAAGGGATAAATATGCCCTTACAACAAGTATAATGTGTAAAGTAAGCAGATGGAATTCAACAAACTTAGAAGCAATACAAGCTAGACATCATACATAACAGGCAACCACATATAACAGTGCCATGTTAGAGGGAACACTTGTGATTGTGGACAAGGGGAGACATGCTCATCATCAACACAACTACGTTGTGTGTCTATGCATTTGTTGTCTTCCAAATCTTGTTGGGCGGATGGCAGAGTAGAATGTGTAGAGGCCCTCCATTTGGAAGGAGCATTGTTATCCACTGGCTTGCTAATTTCCTTCTGCTTTATTTATTTTGCATTGTCAAATAAAAGTGGCAAGAAAAAGCAATAAAATTCACTCTTTAGAACTCATTCATGCATGATACTGACAATCACTACCTTGATGTAAGGTAAACACATGATACGAGGATGGAATATGTATGAAAAATAGGATGGCATGCCATATTCACAACTATTTGTGTAAACTAAGCAGAAGTAATTTAATCAAATTACAAGCAATACAAGCTAGACACCATATGCAACATGCAAGACAATATCACACTGCCAAGCTAGAGAATGCACCTGGGATGCCGGTTTCACCGCAAGACCGCCATCAGTCCCTGTAATTTTCTCCTTCCTCTTTCTTAATTTTATTGCCTTGTCAAGTCAAACCCACAAGAAAAATCACGTTTTTTGTCATGCATGTACATCCTTGACGAATTTATGACAGAATCAAGATAGTCATACCTGTGTTGTCGTAGAAGTGTTCCATGACATTACCAAAATTATCATCATAGAAGTGTTCACTTCCATGACGATAAATGTCGCGTCATGGAAGTGCTTTCGTCAAGGGTGACCGACACGTGGCATCCACTGTAACGGGTCACCGTTAAGCTATCAGGTCCGGTTCTGGACCCGATAACCCGCTAACAGCCACGACCAATGCAAATTTTCCATGTGAAAAATTCTCATTGTCCGACGGAACCACGTGTCAGCTCCGCATTGGCACAGGTGTCACTCATCCAATGGGAGAGATGCGCCTATGATATGTTGACACATGGACCAGCCCAAAAGTGGTTGTCGGTGTCAAAACCGGCGGATCTCGGGTAGGGGGTCCCGAACTGTGCGTCTAGGCGGATGCTAACAGGAGACAAGGGACATGATGTTTTTACCAAGGTTCAGGCCCTCTCGATGGAGGTAATACCCTACTCCTGCTTGATTAATATTGATGATATGGGTAGTACAAGAGTAGATCTACCACGAGATCAAGGAGGCTAAACCCTAGAAGCTAGCCTATGGTATGATTGTTGTTCGTCCTACGGACTAAAACCCTACGGTTTATATAGACACCGGATAGGTTAGGGTTACACAGAGTCGGTTACAATGGTAGGAGATCTAAATATCCGTATGGCCAATCTTGCCTTCCACGCCAAGGAAAGTCCCATGCGGACACGGGACAAAGTCTTCAATCTTGTATCTTCATAGTCCAGGAGTCCGGCCAACGGTGATAGTTCGGCTATCCGGACACCCCCTAATCCGGGACTCCCTCAGTAGCCCCCGAACCAGGCTTCAATGACGATGAGTCCGGCGCGTTGATTGTCTTCGGCATTGCGAGGCAGGTTCTTCTCCAAATTCCATATACTTGTCGAATAGCGTCCGGCTTCTGATAAATGCTGCGTTCCTTGGCTTATACGCCCAATAATGGCTGTCTTCCACTTGTTTGAGTGAATGCGAAAAGCCAGAGTATTTTTACACTTACCCCCCTAGCTGCGCGAATGAGCTGCCTATAAGAGGGGCGAGGATCTAGATCTGAGTCACACCATCCCTCCTTCATGAGCTTTCATCGGGCGCCTCGACCAAAGCCCATTCCATCATGGACGGTCGTGGCTCCTCCTCTCGTGCTCCCAGCCCTCAGCCTGGGAATTGGGAGAGATGCTCAGTCCCGCATAGCGAGCTAGTTATACTCCAAATGAAGGGATTTCTTCCCCTGGCCTTCATGGTTCCGGTTCGAGCCGGACTTGTCACCTACAAGGGAGGAAAGCAAGCGGAGAGTGTCCCCGATCCCTCTAAAGGAGAGCGGGTATGCTTCATCTCTTATCTAGTAAGAGGACTCGGATTTCCCATCCATCCGTTTCTCCGGGGGCTCTTGGAGTTCTACGGCCTCCAGTTGCACCACCTTACTCCTGCCTCCATCTTGCACATCGCGGGCTTCGTGGCCCTTTGCGAACTGTTCTTGGGCGTCGAGGCTCATTTCGGGCTGTGGAAGAGATTATTATGCCTAGTACCCCGTTCTTATGAGGGGTCAATATATCAAGTGGGCAGAGCCGAGCTATGGCGCATCACCGGGACCGGATACCTATCCGGAACCCCGAAGAAGGCGTCCAAGACTGGCCTTGAATGGTTTTACATGGAGGGCGTCCGCTGCGGATCCTGTTGGATCGGCCTTCGGAGTTTAGCAATGCTCCTCTGAAGAAGCGCCTAAGCTGGCACCCTCGGAGCCCCCGGAGGGAAAATGACCAGGATATCCTCTACTTGATGAGCCGAATAAGATTACTGGCTCATGCCGGATTGACCATGATTGGAGTCATGGCAATCTGCATTATGAGGGGAGTGCAGCCGCTCCAATATAGGGGCCACCCCATGTGGGACTTCAGCGGAGAGGACGATGCCACCCGCCATGGCCGCAAAGGGCGGGATCGGTCACCGAACTGGTGAAGATCTTGTCGCCATGTATAAAGGGAGGAGGAGGATTTCCTCGCGTCAATCCATCAAGGAGTTTTCTTGAATAATCCTCGAAGCTGGGTAGGCAAACATCTTTGTGGCCTGTCCGATCCATGTTCTCGTGATTAAATATCTCATTTCATGGTTTACTGCAGAACTGCGCCGGATCGTGGAGAAGATACACAACCCGCCCCCACAACCCGAGGATCCGGAACGGTCCCTCGATCCGGCCTCCGAAGAGGATCCGGATATAAAGGTGGAGTTGATCGACGGGGTGTTCTACCAACTTAGCATTGACAATGCTTTGGTTGCCATTACGGACGATTACCCCGGAATACTTCTAGCCTCACAGGTAACTGAGACCGAGATCCCAAAACCCTGATAATGACCCATCCATGCTTATTTTTTGATCACCGTATACCAATGGTGGTTCACAAGGGGTACCTTCGAGGAAGGAAGCCCAGCCCGCGGTGGCCAGCCAACAAGGGGCAGTGCGGCCCCGCATGCTAAAAAGAAGTGCGGTCCGGATCGAAACTCCGCCGCAACGGTATGGCGTGTCACCATACTCCTAGGATTGATTCCTGGAAGGCGTACTAACGCTGGTGCTCTTTTCAGGAAAAAGCGCTCGCGGACCGAGTCCGGAGAGGTTATAATCGAACCTTCACCGCCAGGCTTCAAAGCCGGGTCCGGAGGCTGAGGCGAGCACAAGGCGTCGTCGGATGCTCCTCCGACGAGGATGCCGACAAATTGTCCGCCACCAACTCCGAGGTGGAGAGTGCCATGAATCACAGGCGCCACGACAGTTCTTCGTGACGCGTGTTTCTCCCAAGAGGCCTTGAATGCCTTCAATTGGAGATCGCACCTCCGTGCCGCTCAAGATGGTCTAGCGAGCCACGGAGCGGTATGTAAAGGACATACGGGTAAGGAGATTTGTGATTATATATGCGAAGAGCCTCGAGACTTAAAATAGTTAGAATAACTGATTTAAGGATCATTTGTTATCTGAGATCTTACGTAAAAGAATACCCGACTGTCCCGGGAGCTTGAAGAGTGCAAGGCCCAACTTGAGGCCGCACTAGCCGCCTGAGGGAGCCACAGATACCCCTCCGTAATATCGCTTCAAAAGATAAATAGTTTATGAAGTGCGGCGGGTGTGTAAATCGACAAAGATATTGCAGATGGCGCGGACTAGATCCGGACAAGCAACAGCTCTTGCGCCAGCTAAGGGCGGCGAGGCGTGCTTACGAGGGTGCGGCGGAGAAAAATAACCTCAAGATGCCAACACCAAACTGGGTGAGGAACTAAAGGATGTTCGTGCCCAGTTATGCGATTCCGTAAGGAGAATCGGCGGCTTCGTCGCGGCATTTTCAGTAAGTGCTTGAGCGAACTTTGAAAGAGTTCGGCGAGGAAGGCGACTAACATAAACATGTATGTAGGTTTGCTCACAGGTCGTCCTGAGGAGGAGATGCCCAGTTCTTCAGGTGATCTTCTTCCCGAATTGCGTCAGCTCCACGAACGAGTCCGGCAGGTGATGAAAGGCGTCGGCCAGGCCTTGTGGCCATCTATCTCCCTGCCCGAAGGCATTGGGGAGCTGGCAGAGCGGCTTCAAGGAGCACAGCGGCGCTTCCGACTATGGAAGATATCGGCCTGCCGTCAAGGCGCCAGGGAGGCCTAGGCCATGGTAAAGACGCGGTACACAAAGGCTGACCCAAACCACATGGCCGAGGTCGGACCTGTGGGGCCTGATGGGATGGAGATCCCTGTAAGCTTAGTGTACGGCCAAGTAGAATTGGCCACCGAGTATTCCCAGCAAGATTGTAAATTTGATAGCCTATTAGATGGCATTGAGGAGGAATACAATGAGTCGAGTTGACTATGTAAAAATATGACATGAAAAAATGTCTTCTAGCCGGATTGTAGATCGTTTGTCATAGCAGACCTTTTCGCTTCGACCTCCGGACCCAATAGTCCGGAGTGTGTCCGAATACCTCGTGGTTATATAAGAATCGGGGTATGCATGGAGACAAGGCATAGGGGTCATTATTGCTGTATCAGACAAGTGCCCAACTAGTTATGTTATATTACATGGATAGTAAGAAACATCTTCCAGGGAGAATAGTTCCGTTAAGGGTTCCTTTCGCTGGGATGCATGCCCTAAAGTGCATGTCAAAACTGCTAGGAAAGCAGAAAATCATCTGGGGGCAGATGGGTAAATAGTTTAAAAATCATCTTTCAGTTCACCGGCCAAATATTCCCATAAGAACGCTAGCTTTCGGCTTCACCCAGTCTGAGGTACACATCCGGCTGACCCGGCAGTAACAATCGCAAAGGTGCTCCCTTTACCACCTAGCCGAACAATCGGGAATGTAGGGGTAAGCACAGGAGCCAGGCAACCCAACTTGGCCAAAACTTAAGTCATATCGATGCATATAATGGTGAATAAAAGGTACATGCGGAAGTTTAACGCATGTGTTGGGCATGAAGCCCGTATAAATAAGCTTCTGTTAAAGAAGCCCCCAGGTACAATGAGCGCGGACAGCGCATCAAGTATTGTGCGAAAAAAGCGCAAACGAGCCTCTAGAGGCTTCAAGAAGAAGGAGGAGGAAGGAGAGAAATAAAAGACAGCAAAAATAGAAAATGTGGACGGAGGAAGGAGACGAACATGGAGTCCGCGCTTGGCGTAGAATCTTCGTGAGCAGGCTGCGTTCCATGGGTTTGGCTCGAGTCGGTTATCCGATCGTTTAGCAGACGGTATGCTCCACCGGTCGGGACCTGGTCGTTGATGAAGGACCTTCCCACTTGGGCTTGAGTTTGTCCTTTTTCTTGTCCGGCGAGCGTAGAACTAGTTAAGCCAGCGTTATAAGCTTTGGCCCGTGCTTCCTGCTTTGATATCTTGAGCCTGCTGTTGATAGAATGCGGAACGAGCTTTTGCCACGTCGCTCCTCCTCCAATCGTCCAAACTGTCCTGCCGATCGAGCTCGGCTTCTCTTTCTTCATACATGCGCACGCGAGGTGAGTCATGTATTATGCCGCAGGGCAAGATTGCCTCTGCGCCGTACACCATAAAGAATGGTGTGAATCTGGTAGTACGATTCAGCGTGGTCCGCAGCCCCCAGAGTACGGAGTTGAGCTCCTCAACCCAGTGCGTGTTAGATTCCTTGAGGGACCGCACTAGTCTGGGTTTAATGCCGCTCATGATTAGACCATTTGCTCGTTCGACTTGGCCGTTGGTTTGAGGTGATAGGCGAGGCGTGTCGAGCTTGATGCCCATGTTTTTGCACCATAATTTGACCTCATCGGCCGTGAAGTTGGTGCCGTTATCAGTGATGATACTGTGGGGGACACCGTAACGGTGCACTACCCCTGATATGAAGTCTATCACTGGTCCGGATTCAGCCGTTTTAACAGGCTTGTCCTCTATCCATTTGGTGAATTTATCCACCATGACAAATAGGTATTTTTGCTTGTGGGTTCCTCCCTTAAGGGGTCCAACCATGTCAAGCCCCCAGACCGCGAACAGCCAGGTGATGGGTATAGTTTTGAGGGCGGTGGGTGGCATGTGGCTTTGGTTAGCAAAAAGCTGGCAACCGACACATCGTTGGACTAAATCCTGCGCATCTGCCTGGACCGTTAGCCAATAAAATCCTGTACGGAAGGCCTTGCCTACAAGGGCCCGGGCTGCCGCGTGGTGCCCACCCAGTCCGGCATGAATTTCAGCCAGGAGGTTTCGCCCTTCCTCTTCGGAGATACACCTTTGAAGGACTCCTGTAGTGCTTTTCTTATAAAGCTCTCCCTCATGGACTTTGTAGGCTTTAGATCGCCGTACTATGCAGCGAGCCTCATTTTGGTCTTCGGGGACTTCCTGCCTAGTTAGGTAGGCTGGGAATGGTTCCGCCCGCGGGCGATAACCGCCATTATTTCGTGGCGGAGGGTGTTATCTCGGGGCGAGCCTCCGGTTGTGTCGAGTGTTCGGCGTCGAGCGGTGCGGTTGGGTCCGGATTGTTGTGCGGACTCCCTTCCCATAATGCGGATGGCTTGAACAACCATTCCGAGAAAGATATTGGGTGGGGCGGCATCGCGTATTGCACCGATGCGTGCCAATATATCCGCCGCCTGGTTGTTATCCCGGGCTATATGATGAAATTCGAGCCCTTCGAACCGTGCTGACATTTCTAGGACCGCATTGCGGTATGCTGCCATTTTCGGATCTTTGGCATCGAAGTCTCCGTTTATTTGAGATATTGCGAGGTTCGAATCCCCGCGCACCTCTAGGCGTTGAATGCCCATGGAGACTGCCATCCGGAGGCCGTGCAGAAGGGCCTCGTATTCGGCTGCGTTGTTGGAGTCCGTATACATTATCTGAAGGACGTATTGGAATGTGTCCCCTGTTTTGGATGTCAGGACGATGCCAGCCCCCAGGCCGGCCAACATTATGGAGCCGTCAAAGTGCATGATCCAATTGGAGTATGCGTCGTACTCTTTAGGGAGTTCGACTTGATCCATTCGCCCCGAAGTCGGCCAAAACCTGCGACTTAATAGCTCGTCGTGGCTTATAAGTTATGTCGAATGGAAGGAGCTCTATGGCCCATTTAGCAATCTGGCCCGTCGCGTCGCGGTTGTTTATAATGTCATTAAGAGGTACTTCGGAGGCTACCGTTATCGAACACTCTTGAAAGTAGTGTCGCAGCTTCGGGATGCCATGAACACCGCGTATGCTATCTTTTGATAGTGTGGGTACGGGACTTGCATGGAGTTAGGACAAAGGACACATAGTAAACCGGTTTTGAAGAGGGAACGGTGTCCGTCCGTTTCTCGTTCGACGACGAGCACCGCGCTGACAACTTGATGTGTTGCGGCGATATATAATAGCATTGGTTCGCCCATGTTGGGTGCGGCCAGGACCGGATTTGTTGCCAATATGGCCTTTATCTCTTCGAGTCGGCCGTTGCGGCATCCGTCCCACTCGAAGTGTTCGGTCTTGGCGGAGGAGGCAGTAAAGGGGTAACGCCTTTTCTCCCAAACGGGAAATAAAGCGGCTTAGAGCCGCTACGCATCCGTCAATTTTTGTATTTGTTTGAGGTCTTTTGGAATATCTAATTGTGACAGAGCTCGGATCTTGGCTGGGTTTGCTTCAATTCCTCTACCGGACACAGTGAAGCCCAGGAGCTTTCCGGCTGGAACGCCGACGACACATTTTTCCGGATTGAGCTTAATGTCATATTTTCGAAGATTGTCGAATGTGATCCTCAAGTCGTCTACTAGAGTTTCGACGTGCTTGGTTTTGACGACCACGTCATCTACATATGCTTCCACGGTTATGCCGATCTGGTTTGCCAGACTTGTCTGAATCATGCGCTGATATGTTGCGTCGGCGTTTTTTAGCCCAAAGGGCATTGTGTTGAAGCAGAACGGGCCGTATGGAGTGATGAATGTTGTTGCAGCTTGGTCTGGCTCCGCCATCTTGATTTGGTGGTAGCCGGAGTACGCGTCGAGGAAGCACAATGAGTCGTGTCCTGCTGTAGCGTCAATAATTTGGTCAATTCGAGGGAGGGGGAAGGGATCCTTTGGGCAAGCCTTATTAAGGTCTTTAAAATCAACACATAGGCGCCAGGATTTATCCTTCTTTGGTACCATCACCAGGTTTGCTAGCCAGTCCGGATGTTTTATATCTCTGATGAATCCGGCTTCCAAAAGTTTGGCTAGCTCCTCTCCCATGGCATGTCTCTTGGGTTCGGAAAAACGCCGAAGAGCCTGTTTGACTGGCTTGAATCCTTTTAGGATATTTAGGCTGTGCTCGGCCAGCCGACGTGGGATTCTTGGCATGTCTGAAGGGTGCCAGGCAAAGATGTCCCAGTTTTCTCGTAGAAATTCTTGTAGTGCGGCGTCTACATCAGGGTTTAATTGTTCCCCAATGGAGGCCGTCTTTGCAGGGTCCGTTGGGTGGACTTGGAATTTGACTATTTCATCCGCTGGTTTAAAAGAGGTGGACTTGGATCTTTTATCAAGTATCACATCGTCCCTGTTCACCGTGGAGCGCATCGCGGTGATTTCCTCGGCCGCTAGGGCTTCGGATAGTGCCTCGAGGGCTAGTGCGGTTGTCTTGTTTTCGGCGTGGAGGGCTATGTGCGGATCACTAGCGAGAATGATGATTCCGTTAGGTCCAGGCATTTTAAGCTTCATGTACCCATAATGGGGTATAGCTTGAAAAATTGTGAATGCCTCTCGTCCTAATAAAGCATGATATCCGCTGTTGAACGGGGGCCACTTGAAATGTGACCTCCTCGGACCTGTAATTGTCCGTGAGCGAACACTACGTCGGTGTGATTTTTCCTGTGCAGCATGCTTCCGGCTAGGGATTATTCCTCTAAAGGTTGTGCTGCTTCGCTCAATGCGGTTCCAGTCTATTTCCATTTTTCGGAGGGTTTCCTCATAAATGAGGTTTAGTCCGCTGCCGCCATCCATGAGTACCTTAGTAAGGCGAAAGCCGTCCACTATCAGACTAAGGACCAATGCGGCTGGTGCTCGGGCTATTCGGAATTTAGGTTCGTCACTGGCATTAAAGGTAATAGCCGTGTCACTCCATGGATTTATTGTTGCTACTTGGTAGACTTCGTCAAGGTTGCGGAGCGTTTGTTTTCGCATATTATTTGATGCGAAAGTCTCGAAGACTGTTAACACCGTATGGTGTTGCTGGGCTGGGATTCTGAAGCTAGAAGCTCTTCGCCACTTTTGGCCACCTGCCGTAGTATCCAACATGCTCGAAGGCTATGAGTTGGAGTGGCACCCTCTGTACTGTGAATTTTGCAGGGTCCGTTTAGCCAACCCTCCAGTACGGTTCCGTACCCTTTAGGGGGTTTTGGTTTTTTGGTGTTTAACCCACGTGCTTGGTAATGATGCACCCTTTTATTTCAGACTAGGGATGTATTCGGGGTCGGATTATCCCAAAATTTTCTTTCGGTTTTCCAGGCGCTCTCCATAGCACAGTACTTTTGTACTATGGTCACCAAGTCGGCAAAGCATGTAATTTCGCGACGACTTATGGCGTTTAGGATTCCCTTGTCCGTGCAATTTTTTGCAGAAAATTGGGATTGCGTCCTCCTCTCGGCAGTCCTTTATCCTGTCCCTAACCAGGAGGAATCTGGCCCAGTAATGATGTACTGTTTCAGCGGGCTCTTGCCGAATTCGGGATAGATCGCTAATGTTTGGGTGGGCGGGTGGAACTGGATCCGGAACCCCGTCCAATTTAAGACTCGGGGGCCGGGAAGTTTCCGAACTCGGAAGTTTGGATTTTTGAGTGTTATCCAATGAATCCAACCCGCTGCCTGACTTTAAGTTCAGGGCTTGATCGACATCCGTCCCTCTGCGGGAATCCGGCATGGAGGGATCGGCAATCCGGACGTAGCTAGTCCTTAAGATAGAAGAAGAATCGCCGCATTGCTCCTCTATCACAACAACATGATGGGTAGCCTGGGGAGATTTGATCTCTCTCAGATCGGTTTTAGGCCCGATCCGGTCATAGTCTGTGGCGACTCCCAGGGCGGCGATGCGATCCAAGAGCTCGTTTACAGAGGAGAGCTCGATCGGATCTAACTGTTCGGCAAGTTCCGAATTAACATGGAGATTGGTTTCGATGACTCGAGAGGTCATCGTCAGCGCGGTGGCCGAACTAGCGGTCATGAGAAAACCACCTAGCCGAAGAGTCTGACTAGTGGCCAAGGCTTCTTTGGCGATAGTATTGTCTTTAAAGACGAGATGAGGCATCCTACCAGATGGCGACGGCACAGAGGAACTCTCAATGAAAGCACCAATGTCGGTGTCAAAATCGGCGGATCTCGGGTAGGGGGTCCCGAACTGTGCGTCTCGGTGGATGGTAACAGGAGACAAGGGACACGATGTTTTTACCCAGGTTCGGGCCCTCTTGATAGAGGTAATACCCTACTCCTACTTGATTAATATTGATGATATGGGTAGTACAAGAGTAGATCTACCACGAGATCAAGGAGGCTAAACCCTAGAAGCTAGCCTATGGTATGATTGTTGTTCGTCCTATGGACTAAAACCCTCCGGTTTATATAGACACCGGATAGGTTAGGATAACACAGAGTCGGTTACAATGGTAGGAGATCTACATATCCGTATCGCCAAGCTTGCCTTCCACGCCAAGGAAAGTCTCATCCGGACACGGGACGAAGTCTTCAATCTTGTATCTTCATAGTCCAGGAGTCCGGCCAACGGTGATAGTTCGGCTATCCGGACACCCCCTAATCCGGGACTCCCTTAGTGGCCCATATAGATTAAATGGGCCGACCCAACTAAAGGCCCACAAGATTTTGCGGACCATAATGGGCCGGCCCAGCTAAAGGCCCAACAGATTTCACGACCATAATGGGCCGGCCCAGCTAAAGGCCCACAGGATTTTGAGGACACTAGTGGGATGGCCCGTTAACAGGCTGCCATGTTTTGGGCCAAATGCCGGCCCATATTTGATCTGGTCCATTAACACCTGCCACGTTCCGGGCCTAATAAAGGCTCGTATGAGATCCGTCCCGTTAAAAGCCTACCTTGTTCTGGGCCAAATAATGGCCCAGATTAGATCCGGCCCTTTAAGAGGCTTTGGGCTAAATTATGGCCATTATCAGATTCGGCCCGTCAACTGGACACTGTGCTTTTGGGCACACTTGCTAAAGGCCCATTTAGTAATTCGGCCTAATATTAGTTTCGGCCTGTTAAAGGCCCATTTAACATTTCGTCCCTATATTTATTTCGGCATGTTAAAAGCCCATCATATAGTTGGGCCTAACTATGGCCCGGTTTGCATCCGGCGTGCTCACAACCAATAATCTGATTGGGCCAAACAAGGACAGACACGATTTTGGCCTGTTAATGGCCCGTGATGTGATTGGCACAATGATGGGCCGGGGTCTATTTCGACCTGCTGTCGGCCCATGAGCTGTTCGGCACGTTTCACGTCCAACCTAATTTTCAGCCTCCTAAAAGCCCATTGAGTTTTCTTGCGAAAATAGGGCTGGCGGTTTACTCGGCCTATTAAAGGCCCGAATCTATTTGTGGGCCAGTTTACATTTAGGCCTGTTAACGGACCAATATGACTGGGCCCGTGATGCGGATCATACATAGTGATTTGCATGACGGCCCGATTATGTATCGTAATTTTACAGTTTGGCCGGTTTACTGCGAAGACAGGACATATATACAGTAAAATAACTACAGCATCGTGAATAAGAAAAAACTTAGACTATACAATAAATAAACTATGGCATATTACATCCACTGGGCATCAAAGTTTGCCACTATGATAATAAAGCACAAGCAAACAACAGATTACATACACTGGGCGTCAAAGATCGCCACAAGTGCAAATAAACACGCCGACAAAATAATATACAAAACCGACAGCATTTCAATAGAGTTCAAGAAAGGTTAGCCCTTCTCGGGAGCTGAAGTGCAAGCAGCTCAGCAAGCAATTGAGATTGCGCTTGTTTGACACTTATATCCTCCTCACTTTGAAAGATAAACAAGCAGATAGATGACAGGTTTTGCACATATAAGTATCAGTGCTGACAATTCATCACCTTTCTTACAGACGAATAAACAGACACAGTTTAAAATAGCATTAACACAATATGGTATTGTTCAGGTTAAGACATAGCAGGAAATGATATTGTGAAGGAGTTGGCAGCTTCACGACACAACTGGATTACAGATCAAGAACTCATAAGTATCAATAGTGTGTTGTCAATTTATCCCATTTCAGATTGGCAAATAAAGAGATGGTTTAAATAATAGTAGAATGATATGACATTGTTCATAGTTAAGACATTGCAGCATATGACATTGTGCTATAGTGGGTAGGTTCACCACACCACTGGATTACGGATCAAGAACAAAAGCATACATGCAGTGCAAAAGAAGATCACTTTCTCTGTATAGTTTAATTTACATGGTATGAAGAAGGAACTTGGTTGTACAACTGAAAACTTAAATTGAGAAGGACAAACTTTTGTTTATGAACTACATAATAAACTTTAAACATGCAATTTGATGCAAACACCAAAAATAAACAGCTGTTGCAGTCATGCCTAACCAAATATACACAACAAAGTTTGAAGGCTTGAGAAGTACAAACTTACATTATTGGTGAAGACATGCTCTATAAAGCCCTTGTCCATCCTGATGGGGGGCAATTCAAGAAGTTTAGCATGAATCTTCTTCATAAGCATTGCCTTTATTCTACATTT
This sequence comes from Aegilops longissima, assembly GCA_021605205.1. Classification (NCBI taxonomy): domain Eukaryota; kingdom Viridiplantae; phylum Streptophyta; class Magnoliopsida; order Poales; family Poaceae; genus Aegilops; species Aegilops longissima. The sequence continues at coordinate 312,406,489 of CM038678.1, forward strand.
TGTTAAGAGTAAATATAGATGTAATAATATAAGAAAAAATGGAGAATATTTAAGATAAGATGAAGAGTGATGCTACATAACCAAGTAGCTATAAATGTAAGTACAACGATATAGGCAAAAGGTACAGCCAAGAGCAATGCAGAGCTAAATTTCTTCAGTACAATCGGTGTTATCCAATCTTATGGTAAGAATAATATAGATCTGATGTGTAGAAAATGGAGGGCAAAGGAAAATAAGCTGCAGAGTGATGGTACATGAACAACTACATGTCAATATAAGTACACTGATAGAGGACAGTAGCTACTTACATGAACAATGCAGAGCTAAAAATTTCATTGGCATTGGTTATATTCTACACCAATGTAACCATTCATACAGATCAGATAATTTGGAGCGAACAATTGATAAGCAAGCTATCATGCATACTGCTGTCACATAATGAACCAGGTATGAGTGCAAGTACAGTGATACATGACAACATATACTAACATGAGCAAAGCAGTGGGCAGCATATTTGCAATATCCTGTCGTTCTTCTCAAACCGGAATTCTTCTTCAAGCAGATATCCTACAAAAAAGATCCGTAAGGCACATGCGGAAAATTAGAAGTTCAAATTGTCATGTGATATCATAGAAAGTACCTCATCCTGGGAACGAGACCAATGCATAACAAGGTTTTTCCATTTAATGTTTTCTAAATTTAGCACAGGAGACTTCACCAGAAATTCGTTTATAGACTTGCCATCAAAGTGTGGTTTCCTCAGGTAACACCGATACTGCTGCAATGCTTCCTTGAAAAGCGCAAGCAAGCTTTGCTCGTCATGACTATCCAGATTGACCCTCGCCTACTTACAACAATGTAATGTAAACCATTGATGTGTTCAATCAGCAGAAAACAGGAAAATAATCACCATGAATAATAGCACTTACACGTAAGTGGGACAGGAAGATGTGAAATGGTGTTTGTCTTCACTATAATCTTCCCATGATGGGAATATATGCACTTAGTCCCTAACAACATTGAAAGTATTTTCTTTTAAACTAGGAATAACTGGAATGGGGTTCCAGTTTGCAGGAATTGGCCGTCTCTGTAGTTGGGATAGGACTTGAGCCGGTGGACTTGTTGTACTTTTTGTTGAAGTGGGATTTTTCTGTGGTACGGCTGGTGCTATGGCAACTGAAATCGGCATACCTTTTGCTGGAGTGCAGGTCCTGTGTGGTGGGGCTAGTGGTATGGCCAGTGAAGTATGGGTACAGTCTGCAGGAGTTGGTCCTATGTTTTGTGTCACCGGCTGAACAGCCAATATAACTGGGGTGCTGTCTGATTTCTCCGGCACCACCACGTTTTTCAAGGACATTGCTGGTGCTCTTTCAGGTTCGGCAATCACCCTCTTCCTTTTTGATGTCTGATGCACAAGAACCTCATTTGAGTGGAAAACATGGTATGATGACAGATGGAATATGTATTGATAAAGGATGGGCATGGCATCTTGACATATATGATGAGTAAACAAAGCAGATGGCGGTGCAACAAAGTAGAAGAAATGCAAGACAACATATGCAAGATATGCGCAATCAATAAAACCTTGCCAAATTAGAATAGGCACCTTGATGGGTGAACGGGACAGGCCATCTGCCTTTGACTCCTCGAGGTTAGAATAGTCATTAGGATCATATTCTGAACAAGAATCTACAGGTGGTGAGCGTATGAGTTTGATGCATCCAGAATGGCACTCAATGCCTTGGTGCCTATTTTGTAAGTCGTTGCAGTGTTCCACAATATTCTTTTGATGCGCGGATTCTGATATTCACTATAATTACGTATAATATCTAAGAACCATGAAAACATAAATAGTAGTGAGATTATCTTTGTAATGCATATGATATTCTAATATAGTGGCGCCCTATAAACCCTTGCGTGCTATCACTGGATTCTGATGAGAGAGCTCATGTGTGCTATAATATGGTGCGTGCATTAATATAATCTGGCTCAAGTACACAAAAAAAGGCTCCAGAATTAAGGATAGTTGGTAGATGATAGGTTCATAATATACTGTATAGAGAGTTTATTACCAAACCATGATAACAAGAGCGCACAGCAACTAGGCAGATCGTAGTGTACATAAAAGAGGTACACCATAACCACGATATATAAATCGGGAAAGTTGAACTGGCTGGAAAATACGGTGTTATATTGCCTCTACTAAATGAAAGCCTATCAATCACGCACAGGCCAGCTCTATCAGCTATTGACTACAGATGTCCCTGCTCCCCTTCTTGACAAGGAACATACTGTACGTATTACAGAATATCAAAAGAGGAACATGTTAAAGAACATAAGAGGAAGCATACTCTTGAGGTTCCGCTTCATTGCATATAATGTTCGTTGCCCACTCATGATGAATCACAGCGCCCAAAGAAATGCAATTCCATGTTGTCTCTCTATATGTGGCCACATGCATTAAAAAATCAAGTGGGAGCATTACTTGACCAATTAAATGTGTGTCTCTTAACTAATATCGGTATCTTATCACAATTCGTATTTGAAGAAGTAAGCTTTGGACTTATGGTTGGTGTGTTGTTTAGCTTCAAGAGTGGACTGCTGCTAGTGCGACACAAAGTAGCTACACGATCATAGTGTAGATATAACGGGAAAACCGTAAGCATCAGGAGTAAAATCAGCAAAGTGGAACTTGCTGGAATATATGTGCTAGTATTGCCGGTTGATGTCTACTACACAACCTTCTTCTTGTAGAAGTTGTTGGGCCTCCAAGTGCAGAGGTTTGTAGGACAGTAGCAAATTTCCATCAAGTGGATGACCTAAGGTTTATCAATCCGTGGGAGGCGTAGGATGATGATGGTCTCTCTCAAACAACCCTGCAACCAAATAACAAAGAGTCTCTTGTGTCCCCAAGACACCCAATACAATGGTAAATTGTATAGGTGCACTAGTTCGGCGAAGATATGGTGATACAGGTGGAATATGGATGGTAGATATAGGTTTTTGTAATATGACAATATAAAAACAGCAAGGTAACAAGCGATAAAAGTGAGCGTAAACGTTATTGCAGTGCTAGGAAACAAGGCCTAGGGTTCATACTTTCTCTAGTGCAAGTTCTCTCAACAATAATAACATAATTGGATCATATAACTATCCCTCAACATGCAACAAAGAGTCACTCCAAAGTCACTAATAGCGGAGAACAAACGAAGAAATTATGGTAGGGTACGAAACCACCTCAAAGTTATTCTTTTTGATCGATCTATTCAAGAGTTCGTACTAGAATAACACCTTAAGACACAAATTAACCAAAAACCTAATGTCACCTAGATACTCCAATGTCATCTCAAGTATCCATGTGTATGATTATACGATATGCATCACACAATCTCAGATTCATCTATTCAAACCAACACAAAGTACTTCAAAGAGTGCCCCAAAGTTTCTACCAGAGAGTCAAGACGAAAACGTGTGCCAACCCCTATGCATAAGTTCACGAGGTCACGGAACCAGCAAATTGATCACCAAAAAATACATCAAGTAGATCACATGATATCCCATTGTCACCACAGATAAGCACATGCAAGACATACATCAAGTGTTCTCAAATCCTTAAAGACTCAATCCGATAAGATAACTTTAAAGGGAAAACTCAGTCCATTACAAGAGAATAGAGGGGGAGAAACATCATAATATCCAACTACAATAGCAAAGCGCGCGATACATCAAGATCGTACCACCTCAAGAACACGGGAGAGAGAGATCAAACACATAGCTACTAGTACATACCCTCAGCCCCGAGGGTGAACTACTCCCTCCTCGTCATGGAGAGCGCCAGGATGATGAAGATGGCCACCGGTGAGGGATCCCCCCTCCGGCAGGGTGCCGGAACGTGTCTAGATTGGTTTTCAGTGGCTACAGAGGCTTGCGGCGGCAGAACTCCCGAGCTAGGTTATGTTCTGGGGGTTTCTGTATATATAAGAGCTTTTGGCATCGGGAAGAAGTCAGGGGGATCTCCGGGCTGTCCACGAGGTAGGGGGCGCACCCAGGGGGTGGCGTGCCTCCCACCCTCGTGGGCAGCCCGGGACTCTTCTGGCCCAACTACTTTACTCCATGGCCTTCTTCTGGTCCAAAAAAGCTCTTTCAAGTTTCAGGTCAATGGGACTCCGTTTGGTTTTCCTTTTCTGCGACACTCAAAAACAAGGAAAAAACAGAAACTGGCACTGGGCTCTAGGTTAATAGGTTAGTCCCAAAAATCATATAAAATAGCATATAAATGCATATAAAACATCCTAGAAGGATAATATAATAGCATGAATACTTCATAAATTAATGATATGTTGGAGACGTATCAGCATCCCCAAGCTTAATTCATGCTCGTCCTCGAGTAGGTAAATGATAAAAGAAATATTTTATGAAGTGTGAATGCTAGCAGGTGCACAAGTTTGATCAATGATAATTTCAATAACCTTTTCTAGCATCCTTATATGTCATAACAGTAGCTCATATCATAAAGCTTTTCATTATCAAGTAACAAGATTTTCACATGTTAATGTATAGATCATAAACTTTCTTGAAATCTAACAAATAGTTCTCAGTTATCAAACAATTGCAATTCATCTTATTTTCAGGAAGGGTCTATGTAAGAGCTTTGATTTAGCAAATCCCACATACTCAACTATCATATAGTCTTCCATGATTGCTACCACTCAAAGCATATTTTTAGGACAAATAATTAATGGGGCTCACAATCATAGAAGATGTCCAAGATAGTATATTTATACGTGAAATCTCTCTTCCTTCAATATTCTTTCATGAATTGTTCAAGTGACCAATACAATGTTTGCTAACCTTCAAAAAAATTACCACCTCTACTTCTTATATGTGAAGGCATTACTCCCCATGGGAAAGTCATATGAAACATATATAATTTCAGATTTATGACATTCAACCATTTACTCATAGGATATAAGTGAAGCACACGAGTAAATCACAAACTACTCCAAAAAGATATAAGTGAAGATCAATGAGTAGTTAAATAATTATGTAGCTATGTGAAGACCCTCTCTCATTTAAGAATTTTAGATCTTGGTATTTTATTCATACAACAATCAAAACAGAAGAAAATAAAATGACGCTCCAAGCAAAACAAATATCATGTGGTGAATAAAAATATAGCTCCAAGTAAAGTTACCGATGAACGGAGACGAAAGAGGGGATGCCATCCGGGGCATCCCCAAGCTTAGGCTCTTGGTTGTCCTTGAATATTACCTTGGGGTGCCTTGGGCATCCCCAAGCTTGGGCTCTTGCCACTCCTTATTCCATAGTTCATCGAATCTTTACCCAAAACTTGAAAACTTCACAACACAAAACTCAACAGAAAACTCGTAAGCTCTGTTAGTATAAGAAAATAAATCACCACTTAGGTACGGTTGTGAACTCATTCTAAATTCACATTCGTGTAATATCTACTGTATTCTAACTTCTCTATGGTTCATACCCTCCGATACTACTCATAGATTCATCAAAATAAGCAAACAACACAATGAAAACAGAATATGTCAAAAACAGAACAATTTATAGTAATCTGTATGAAACGTATACTTATCGAACTCCAAAAATTCCGAAATAAAATTTTGGACCTGAGGAATTTGTCTATTTAGCATCTGCAAAAAGAATCAACCTAAAAGCTCTCTCCAGTAAAAAATGGCAGCTAATTCTTGGACTCTTGTTGTTGTTTATGGCCCTTGTCAGGGTGAAGCCATGGATAATTTTGTTAATTGGTTATACAACCTGACTATACCTCTCAATGAGCACTGGCTGTTACTTGGCGATTTTAATTTCCTTCGGTTTGTGGATAATAGAAACTTGCCTGGTGGGGACATAAATGATATGTTCATTTTCAATGAGATTATTGGTCACCTGGGCCTTCTTGAACTTCCAATCAAAGGTAGATCCTACACATGGTCCAATATGCAAGATACCCCACTTCTTGAGCAGCTAGACTGGTTCTTTACATCTGTGGACTGGATTTCTGACTATCCTATGACTGAAGTTCTGCCCTTGGCCAGGACTGCATCAGATCATGTGCCTTGCTTAATCTCCATTAAAACACATATAACTTCTAAAATCGCAGACAAATTTAAAAGTTTGAGAATGTGCCTTAAGAGGTGGAAAATGAATGTTTCCAAATTGAGGTTATTGATCAGCAAATGCAATCATGTTATTTTCCTTCTTGATGAATTGGAGGAATGGAGGCCTCTTTTTATTCAGGAGAATAACTTCAGAAGAATTGTCAAAACCCATTTGGAAAAGCTTATGCACTTGCAGTTTCTGTACTGGAAAAAGAGATGCACTATCCGATACTTTAAGGTGGGGGGAGAGAACACCAAATTCTTCCATGCTATGTCCACTGAGAGGCATAGGAGGAACTCTATTGCTAGTTTGAAGCTACCTGATGGATCTGTAGTCTCTGATCACTCCCAAATGGCTAGAATTATTTGGAGTTGCTTTAAGAATAGAATGGGCACCTCTAGAGGGATTGTGATGGGTTTTGATTTGTCCTCTCTTATTTCACCTGTGGCTGGCCTTGAGGTGCACACTAAGCCTTTTGAAAAGGAGGAAATGGACAATGTGGTTAAGCATATGCCTGTGGATAAGGCACCTGGTCCTGATGGGTTCAATGGCCTATTTTTAAGAAATGTTGGCATCTAATTTCCCAGGATTTTTATGAGCTCGCACAGGCTTTTTATGATGGAACTGCTGTCTTGGAGAACATTAACAGTTATTTTATTACTCTTGTGCCCAAAAAGCTATCACCTGAGGAAGTGGGAGACTACAGGCCTATCTCTCTCACTAGTATGGGGCTTAAATTTTTGTCCAAAATGGCTGCAAATAGATTCCAAGAAATGATTATCCAGTGCATCCACAAAAACCAATATGGTTTCATTCAGACCAGAACAATCCAGGATTGTCTGGGTTGGACTTTTGAATATTTGCACCAATGTCATCAGTCAAGGAGGCCTATAGTAATTCTCAAATTGGACTTTGAGAAGGCTTTTGACTCTGTTGAGCATGAAGCTATCTTCCAAATTCTAAGGTATAAGGGCTTTAATGATAAGTGGATTCTTTGGATGAAGCAGCTCCTTGCCACTGGTACTTCTTCTGTTTTGCTCAATGGGGTCCCTGGGAGGAAGTTTAAAAAAGGAGTTAGACAGGGTGACCCTGTATCTCCTCTGCTCTTTGTCATAGCTGCTGACCTGCTCCAAACATTGATTAATGATATGTTCAGGAAGGGAATTCTTCACCTACCTATACCTTGCCATGATACAGATTACGCTGTGATCCAGTATGCTGATGATACATTGATCATTCTCCCTACAGACAGGGTTCAACTTCTGGCTTTGAAGGATATGTTAAAGGTGTTTTCTCAGTCCACTGGTCTGGATATCAACTACCATAAGTTATTTATTATTCCAATCAATGTTGACTCTGCTGTAATGGAAGATTTGGCTGCTGCTTTTGGTTGCAAAATTGGTAAAATGCCATTTACATATCTTGGATTGCCTGTGGGGACCACAAGGCCCAAAATGGTGGACTTCATGCCTTTGGTTGACTGTATGGAGAGAAGAATGACTGCCAGTTCTTCTTTCCTTAATCAAGGTGAAAGGTTGCAGTTCCTTAACTCTGCTCTGTCTTCAATGCCAATATTCTTCTTGTGTAGTCTTGCTCTTCCAGCTGGTATTCTCAAGCAGTTGGAAAGAATCCAAAGGCAGTGTCTGTGGAGAAAGCATAGAGATGAGCCCGCACCATCTCTTGCTGCTTGGGATCTCATTTGTAGGCCAAAAAACAAAGGAGGTCTGGGTACTCTTAATCTGGGGGTTCAGAATGTGGCTCTCCTTCTCAAGCATGCCAATAACTTCCTAAACAAACGAGATATTCCTTGGGTGTCTCTAGTCTGGGATTCATATTATTTTGAAAGAATGCCCCAGGGAACAGATGATTGTGGCTCCTTCTGGTGGAGGGATATTTGTAAAGTCATGCAGCATTTTAGAGACTGCTCCTGGGTGCAGATCAATGAAGGGGACACTGCTCCTTTTTGGGCTGATAATTGGAACCTTGGCACTGCAGTATCTAGTCTGTGTACAAGATTCCCAAGGCTTTTGTCTTTTGCCAAGGACCCCTGGGTTTCAGTTAAGGAAATTTTCAATACCCAGGATATGCATCAACTTTTCCACCTTCCCTTATCCGCTCAGGCCTTTGATGAGTTGAACTTGATAAAGGTTTTGATGGATTCCCACAACAGAGACCCGAGTTTGAGGGATCTTTTGTTCTGGCAGGGCTCATCCAAGACTTTCAAGCCCAAGATGTTTTACTCCCACACATTTCTGTCTGAGTCATTCAATCCTTTGCTCTGTGGGGTTTGGAAATCCTCTTGTACCCTCAAGATCAAGGTGTTTGCTTGGATGCTTATTATGGACAGGTTGAACACCAAGGATATGGTTGAGAGAAGGCACTGGCACATGGAAGATGGAGTCCATTGTAGGCTTTGCCCATTGCAGGCGAGAGAAACCAGGGATCACTTATTCTTCAACTGCAATTTCAGTGTTAGGGTCTGGAATTATCTACAGATTGATTGGTCTGCTGGCACCTCCATGATCCAGCTGGTTACTCAGGCAAGGAGAAGTTTTGATAAGCCTTTCTTCTCTGAAGTGGTATTCATTGCTTGCTGGAATATTTGGATCATCATAAATGCCAAAGTGTTCAGAAATGAGAGGGCTAGTTTCAATAAATGGAGGTTTGCTTTTAGGCATGATATTAGCCTAATGCAGCACAAAATCAAATCTGCTTACAAGGATGACTTGCTTAAATGGATCTCTTTCCTCCCCCCTTAAGCTAGTTTTGTAAGACTCCCGTTTTTACCTTGTACTCTGGTTACTCCTTGTAATCAACTTGTTGTATTAGTTCTGATTTCAATAAAGTTTTGATCTGATGTGGGGGTTTTGCCCCACAGTTCACAGTCAAAAAAAAATGGCAGCTAATCTCGTGAGCGCTAAAGTTTTTGTTTTTTACAGCAACATCACAAAGACATCACCCAAGTCTTCCCAAAGGTTGTAACATCCCAAATTTCCTATTTGGTATGTTTTACAATTATAGCTAAGCATCTATGCATTCTGTTTGAATTTGAGTGCCATTTGGAGTTTCAGAAGATTTTGAGTTTTGGTATTTGAATTCAAATTTGGCAAGTGGAAATCATTTCAAAAACTATGCCTGATAATACTTGAGAAAAAGTATGAGAGGAGTAAACATGACACTCCAAAAATATCAGAGGAAAACATTGCCAAAAGTTTTGAATTCAAACTTGAGTTTATTTGAAATTTGGAAAAAATGATTTTTTATAAACTTTGGTTTTTGCCCCTGGAAAAATGTTTGGCCCAGCCAGCGTCGAGGCAACCGCAGCGCCAGGCGCAGCCCAGCGGCCCACCACCCACCGACCGGCCCAGCCGCGCCACCCACCGACCGCCCGACCGAGCGATCGAGCCGAATCGGCTAGCCCTCGGCCGACCGACCGCACCGCACCCGCCCCTCTCCCCACCGCCAGCGGGCCACCACCTCCTCAACCCCGCCCACGCAACAACCCCGCCGCCGCTCTCGGGATCCCGTGAGATCCGGGATCCGCCGATCTGACACGCCGCGTGCCCCTCGTCCAAGCCGACGCCAGCCGCCCATAAATACCCCCTCACCTCATTCTCCCCTCGCCTGACCCTCTCCTCCCTCCATAAAGCCCCGCTGAGCCCGAGAGCCGCCGCCGCCATTGACCTCGTCGCGACGCCCTAGCCCTCCCCGAGCTCACCCAACTCCACCAGAACCACCCCCTCGCCCGTCCGCACCCGTCGGAGCCCTCCGCCGACGCCCTCGACCACCGGAGACGCCGGGACACTCGCCGCCCGAGCCGCCGCCGCCGTCGATCTCCGGTAAGCCGCCGGAACCCCTCCCCGCCGTCCGATCTACTCCCTACGGCTAGGATTAGAACCCCCCGAAGGGGTATGTTCTTTTTATAAAAACCGGTCCGGTTTAGTTTAGTTCCGGTTTAATATTAAGTTAGGGTTTTTTATTTAGATCGGTCCGATTCGTTTAACCCTAGGGCCCATTTTGGTTAAGTTACGCTCAGTGCGTTAGTTAGGCCCATTTAGGCATTTTTCTTTATTTTCGTTTTTCTGTTTTAACAGAATAGTTTCAGATTTGAAAAATTCATAACTTTTAATCTACTTAATATTTTTAAGTGATTCTTTTTTTTTGTTGGTTTGCAAATTTCTTATAGTTTCTGTAGAAAATATTAATAGGCATGTTAAAATTATTTATAATTGCTTTATTTTAGATTTAGTCGAATAGTAAATCTGCTATAAAATGAGCTAGGAAAATTATTTTTAATGATTCTTTTGTCCCAACTTTATTCTGACATTGCCTAACCGTAGGAATTAATTTGGGTATTTTAGGATTAATAAAAATTAGTTTTAATCAGAATCTTGTTATTCATAATTAATTAACTAGCTACTGTTTTCTTATTATTTTAATTAGCAAATAAATTTATTTTTCACATGTGATTGATTATTCTAGGATAGTTTCTGTCACTTTAGGGCATGAACTTTTATTTATAATAAATAAAACTTTTATTTTATTTTTCTTAATAGAACTTGAATTAGGCCTAATAGGAGTTTTATAATAGCTTTTAAATTGATTCTTTTTGATCCTAGTTGCTTAATGCATTATTTTCTGTTAAGTTAACATAAACCCATGATTAGGTTATGTTAAGAAAATTTTTGTTATGTAAAACTATTTTAGTTGTTCCTTGAAGTAGGAAAACTTTGAGTTGGATTTCTTCGAGTTTTTCCGTTGGATTTTGATTCGTTTGTTTTGTGTGATTCATGTTACTATGCTGTTATGTAAGTGATCTTTTGTTGTATGCTTATTGTGATTATTGTTTGTCTCGGTAGAGTTTCCGAGTCTGAAGCTTGCTACTACGAGTCCTTAGCTTACGAAGATCGTCAAGAAGGCAAGTCATTGATCATACTTTCAATACCTATGATTTTGTTGCATTAAATTTATACCACCCCACCATGCATGCAGAGGGTGAAATTTTGAAGTTATTGTTCTTGAGTAGTATCATGTGGTAGGATGAACCAATTCCCTTGTTACTATGACCCGGACGTAGTAGTTTAAATTTTGCTATGCTCGTGAGCGGATTGGTTGAGTGAATTCACAAGTAAGATGTGAGAGTCAAGATGATGACAACCCCACGATCTCAAGATCAAGAAGGACTTGAAATTCACTCTTCGGGTGGAGGACGGTTGACGGGCACCACAGAGAACCCAGTGGTTGGCGGGATGCATGGAGAAGTGCCATGACATCTTGCGGAAAGCTTCACCCAGCCACGAAGAGGCGGATGGATGCCCCATTGACCGAAGCTTACTGTGCAGCCGCAAGCCATTATGGGCTCTGGCTGGGTCAACCCTAGTTGTGACGCTGGCTGGACGGTACTACGAGATGTAGAAGAACGGTAGGATTGGATGGGTACCGCGGTGGCGGAAGAACTCTTTGGAAGACCTGTTTCATTCATCCGTCTTCAAACACCATGAAGTGCGAAGACTTAAAAGGAGGGAATGATTCTTGCGGGTAAAGTGCGCAAACCTCTGCAGAGTTAAAGATCTAATCGATTAGTCGTGTCCCCGGTTACGGACAATTTGAGCCTGGAACTTGGAAGTATTCGGAAATCTCAACACTAAAACTAATAAGTTAATTTGAGGGGGTTATGACTTAATAATTTGGGAATGAGACATTGGTTGGCGGAACCATCTCAATAACTACCAACAATTTTGTAGTATTTGCAAGCAAGTCCACTATAGTAGGAGAAAACTGGATTTTCGCAAAAATGATGAAACTTAGAGCCCCACAGCCAAATTGCATATAGTGATAGTAATTTTTATTGTTATTCTCTTCATGACTTGCCAGATATTCAAAATGCTGACCTACACGGCTGCAACGCCTTATGTTGCGAGGAGTATTCGATCAGGATTGAGGCTACGCTCGCGCTTGGCGATTGCCCTATGGAGTCGGATGGACTCGCTATTTTCGTCTACGCTTCCGCAGCTTTACTAGTTTATTTCTCATGAGTTGGCCTTCGGCCGAATTTATTATCTTGTAATAAAGACTCTATATGAGAATCATGTAATAAATTCAGGTGTGATTGAACTTTGATTATTTCATCGATGTCTTTGTGAGTACCAAATGATCTTGGGATGGTACGCACCACGAGACTTGACCGATTTTGGGTCAGTCGCTTCTGAGAGATGGTATCGAGCACACGCCGACCGTAGGACGTAACCCCTAGGATCGGAAAGCCATAGGAAGAGACTATTTACTACATATCCTTATCATTCCGTAATTCTCCCCTGTTCAATTCTGACTCCTCTTCGATTTTCAACATTCTAGATGGCTGTCGAGTTCACCCCAGTTTTGCTACCGGAGTTTTGCCAGCCCGATGAGACGATGCCCTTCGGCAGGAAGCTGGTCCAGATGGTGAAGAAGCTGAAGATTTCTCTGCCCTCGATCACCGGGAAGCCTACTAATGTGCTTCCGACGGATACCCGCTACAGGATCGAGGTGCACATTCCAGGGAGAACCTTCGGAGGGCATACAGAGCCTATTGACTTTGAGTTCACCGACTTCAACTGGATCCTCGGAAGGGACATGGCGATCTATCGTGCACTTGGACATCTCCGAGAAGAGTACAGGGCCGAGCTCGATCCATCAGACCTCGCCATGGTTTCTCGCAGAGCACGGAATGGAGATATCATCCGTACCGTAGAGGACGACTCCATTCTCTCTTATGTCCAGGACTTGGAGTGTCTCCTCAGGAAACGGGAGATCCAGACTCGCCGTAACTCGAAGGTACACAGGAGGCTGTTGTTCCGTGAACTGGAACTGGAGGAGAAGGCACACGCAGACTTCCTTGGCCATGAGGAAGAAATCGCGGACTTCATGGAGAGAGTCGACGACCTGAAGATGAAGCTTGCCGCAATTGAGGAAAAGATGGACTTGGGAGAGGACCTTTTTCCGAGTGGAGATGATGGACCTCTCGTGAGCAATGATCAGGATTATGAAGGGAGTTCCACTGGAGAAAGCCACAAGAGAAGGCGCCGTAACAGAGGACGCCACACTGGAGGACATCGCACCAGAGGACGCAAGGATTATTGATGAAGACATTTAGTCGACCACCATGTTATTTTACTTTTTCGTCGATCAGTTAGGCCGATATTTTCGATTAGTCGTGAGCTTTTGTAATCAAGATTGAACCATGTTTGAGTGGATGAATAAATGATTGGTGTGATTATGTTTGTGCATTCATATGGGTAGTGTTATTTCTCATTAGACCATTGTTCTATTCTAATTTTCTCATCCACTCCAAAACACCAGATGCCTCCGAGACGTGACCCCGGTCTCAACTTCCCGCCGGAGCTCACCCAGCTGCTCCAGCAGCAGAATGCCATCATGCAGATGCTCATCCAGAACCAGAACAACAACAACAACAATCCACCGCCACCACCACCCCCTGTTGACAACCTGAATCGATTCCTGAGGCTGAATTCGCCGGTGTTCTCTAGCAGCACTGAGCCGATTGTGGCCGATGATTGGCTCCGCAAAGTCGGAAGAGAGCTAATCACTGTTGGCTGCACTGATGCAGAAAAGGTGCGCTTTGCCGCACATCAACTTGATGGACCTGCAGCTTCTTGGTGGGAGAACTACACCGCCACTTATCCCATCGGCACCATCACCTGGGATCAGTTCCAGCAGGCCTTCCGCACCGCTCATGTTTCAGCCGGAGCCATGAGTCGAAGAAGCGTGAGTTCCGCAACTTACGCCAGGGAACCGTCTTGTGGCGTGAGTACGTGGATGAGTTCAGCAAGTTAGCTCGCCACGCCCGGATGATGTGGCCACAGATGCCGCAAGCAGGAGAAGTTTCTCGAGGACTCAATGACGAGCTGGGAATGCAGCTTATGGTGGCTACTTTACGCCAACTACCAAAGAGCTGGTAGACAAGGCCATCATACTTGAAGGCAAGCAGCAGCAGATTGAAAGCCGCAAGCGAAAGTACAGCCAGGGGAAGCACAACTCAGGAGCTCAGCAGAAGCCCCGCTATGCCCCATACTCAGGAGGGCATACCCATCACAACCATGGAGGACATAACCATGGAGGCAATGGGAACAACCGCAACCAGGACAACAGGTCAGGCAATGGCAATGGCAATGGAAATGGCAATGGCAATCAGCATCGTCCTGCCCCGGCTCCGAAGGATCTGAGCCACATCACCTGTTTCAAGTGCCAGAAGACAGGGCACTATGCCACCGACTGCCCGGAGGCCAAGCAGAGGAATGGAAACGGCAATGGAAGCTCAGCAAAGACGCCCAACCCTTTCCCTCGTGCTCAGGTGAACCACATTGACGTGGAGGACGTCTATGATCAGCCGAACAATCGTGGTTGGTAAGTTTTATTGAATTCACGTTCAGTTTGGTACTCTTTGATTCGGTGCAACACATTCATTCATATCAAGGGTAGTTGTGGAAAATACGGGTTGCCCACTAAAACCCTTAGAAACCCCTTCGCGTCGGTTCGCAGGAGGAGAAATGATGGCGGCTTAGGCTATCATGCAACCTCAACATCGAAATCATAAGTTTCCGCAAACCTCATAGTGTTGGAAACCCAGACCTTGGATGTAATCCTAGGCATGGATTGGTTGACGAAGTTTGAAGGAAACATAGATCGTGCCCAGAAGTCTATTCTGCTCACCACCCCGGAGCGAAGAGGATCAAGTATGTATCCAGACGTAGCCAGATGAAGAATCAGGTGAATTCCCTCACGGGAGTTGTTCAGGAGGAAGTGCCAGTAGTGCAAGATTTTCCCGATGTGTTTCCGGAGGAATTGCCGGGAATGCCATCGGACAGGGACATTGAATTTCTGATTGAGTTATTGCCCGGCACAGCCCCAATATCCAAGAGACCTTATCGGATGCCTCCGAACGAATTGAAAGAGATCAAGGACCAAATTAATGAGTTATTGGAGAAAGGATATATTCGTCCAAGCTCATCACCATGGGGAGCCCCAGTCCTTTTGGTAGAGAAGAAGGATGGAACCTTGAGAATGGTGGTGGATTATCGTTCGTTGAACGAAGTGACCATCAAGAACAAGTACCCTCTTCCGATGATTAATGATCTGTTTGATCAGCTAGTTGGAGCCAAGGTATTCTCCAAGATCGATCTTCGATTAGGGTATCATCAGTTGAAGATCCGTGAGAAGGATATACCCAAAACAGCATTCACTACCAGGTATGGTTTATATGAGTATACCGTCATGTCATTTGGATTGACTAATGCTCCTGCATACTTCATGAATTTGATGAACAAGGTATTTATGGAATATCTGGACAAGTTTGTCGTGGTGTTCATCGATGATATACTGATTTTCTCCAAGAGCGAGGAAGAGCATAAGGAACATTTGCGTCTAGTTCTGAAGAAACTTCGAGAACATCAGTTGTATGCCAAGTTCAGCAAATGTGAATTCTGGTTGAAGGAAGTTGGATTCCTCGGACATGTTATTTCAGGAGAAGGAATAGCAGTTGACCCCGCCAAGGTTGAATCAGTCACCGATTGGCAGTCGCCCACCTCAGTCAAGGAGATCCGCAGTTTTCTCGGACTCGCAGGATATTATCGGAGGTTCATTGAGAATTTCTCGAAGATTGCCAAATCCATGACTGAGCTGTTGAAGAAGGAAGCCAAGTACCTTTGGACCGAGGATTGTGAAGCCAGTTTTCAGGAATTGAAGAAACGTTTGGTCACAGCCCAAAGCTGATTTTGCGGACATACACAAGGATTACGGGTCTATTGTGACGCTTCTCGTCGGGGACTCGGAGGAGTACTCATGCAGGAAGGAAAGGTTGTAGCTTATACCTCCGCACAGCTCGACCTCACGAGATGAATTATGCCACATATGATTTGGAGTTAGCAGCCGTAGTGCATGCATTCAAGACACAGAGACATTTCCTCATCGGAAACCGTTGTGATGTTTACACAGATCACAAGAGCTTGAAGTATATTTTCACGCAGAAGAGTTGAACCTCGAGCAGAGGAGATGGCTAGAGTTAATCAAGGACTATGACATGAGATTGCATTATCACCCGGGAAAGCTAATGTTGTAGCAGATGCTTTGAGCCGTAAGAGTTATGTGAATACTCTTACAGCAGGAGGATTACCCAGAGTTAGTCGATGACCTCGAGATCTCCGATCGGAGATAGTTCCGAGAGGATATGTCGCAACTCGGAAGTTCAGTCCACTTTGGCGAAAGGATTTGTGAAGCTCGGAAGTCGACAAGGAAATTGATGAGATAAAGCAAAAGATGAATGAAGGAAAAGCTAAAGGGTTCCGTAAGGATGAACACGGAGCTATATGGTTCGAGGATCGTATTTATGTGCCCAATGATCCCGAACTCAGAAGCTAATTCTTCAGAGGCTCATGATTCGCCAGATTCGATTCACCCCGTAACACCAAGATGTACCGGATTTGAAGGAAAGTTTCGTGGGCGGTATGAAGAAGGATATTGCCGAGTACGTAGCAGTATGCGATGTTTGTCAACGAGTAAAGGCAGAACATCAGAAGCCAGCAGGGTTACTTCAACCCTTGCCGATTCCCGATTGGAAATGGGAAAAACTTGGAATGGATTTTATCACAGGATTACCCAGGACCCGTTCAGGTTATGATTCTATCTGGGTAGTGGTTGATCGTTTGACCAAGGTAGCTCACTTCATTCCCGTGAAGACTACCTATACCAGTGCTAAGTTGGCCAAGATATACATGACCAGGATCGTATGTCTGCATGGAGTTCCGAGGAGTATCGTGTCAGATAGAGGAACACAATTTACCTCAAAGTTTTGGAATCAGTTGCATGAAACTTTGGGTACGAGGCTGGAGTTCAGTACAGCTTTTCATCCGCAGACAGATGGACAGACCGAGAGAGTCAACCAGATTCTGGAGGACATGTTGAGAGCTTGTGTGCTAGACTATGGGTCTAGCTGGGATGACAATTTGCCATACGCAAAGTCCTCATACAACAACAGTTATCAATCCAGTCTGAAGATGGCCCCTTTCGAAGCTCTATACGGAAGGAGGTGCAGAACACCATTGCTGTGGGATGGTGTTGGAGATCGATCACTTTTCGGTTCCGATCTTATCAGGGATTCCGAAGAGAAAGTCAAGCTGATTCGGGATAGACTCAAGATAGCTCAGTCAAGGCAGAAGAGTTATGCCGACAGTAAACGCAAGGAAGTAACTTACGAAGCGGGAGTCCGAGCATATCTTCGTGTGTCTCCACTTCGTGGAATCAAGAGGTTTGGTGTCAAAGGAAAGTTAGCACCCCGATTCATTGGCCCCTACAAAATCCTCGAACGTCATGGAGAAGTTGCTTACAAGTTGGAATTGCCGGAAGGATTGTCCGGAGTTCATGATGTCTTCCATGTTTCTCAGCTGAAGAAGTGTCATGCCGACATGGCCGATATTCCGTTAAGAGACACAGTGCCCCTAGAGGCCATACAGCTTGATAGTGATCTGACTTATAAGGAGAAACCCGTCCGAATTCTCGAGACTGCGAGCAGAGTCACCCGCAGCAAGGTCATCAGGTTTTGTAAGGTGCTGTGGAGTCACCACTCCGAAGAGGAAGCCACCTGGGAGCGAGAAGAATACCTTCTTCGAGACCACCCGCACCTATTTGCTAGCCAACCCGAATCTCGAGGGCGAGATTCATCTTAAGGTGGGTATGTTTGTAACATCCCAAATTTCCTATTTGGTATGTTTTACAATTATAGCTAAGCATCTATGCATTCTGTTTGAATTTGAGTGCCATTTGGAGTTTCAGAAGATTTTGAGTTTTGGTATTTGAATTCAAATTTGGCAAGTGGAAATCATTTCAAAAACTATGCCTGATAATACTTGAGAAAAAGTATGAGAGGAGTAAACATGACACTCCAAAAATATCAGAGGAAAACATTGCCAAAAGTTTTAAATTCAAACTTGAGTTTATTTGAAATTTGGAAAAAATGATTTTTTATAAACTTTGGTTTTTGCCCCTGGAAAAATGTTCAACTGAAAGGGAATATTCCCCTGATCATTTTGATATATATATGTCTTATATAAATATTTATATTTCTCTCTGTTTTATTTTTCAAAAGAATTAAAATAGAAAAAAAAAGACCTCACGCATAAGCCAAAGCATCGCCCAGCCAGCCTTGAGGCAACCATGGCCCCAGCGCAGCCCAGCCGCCCACCACCCACCGATCGCCCACCACGCCACCCACCGACCGGCCCGACCGAGCGACCGAGCCGAATCGGCTAGCCTCGGCCGACCGACCGCACCGCTCCCCTCTCCCCACCGCCAGCGGGCCACCACCTCCTCAACCTCTCGCCCACGCAACAACCCCGCCGCCCTCGCCGGGATCCCGTGAGATCCGGGATCCGCCATGATCGCTTCGCCAGCGTTGCCCTCGTCAAGCCGACGCCGCCGCCCATAAATACCCCCCTCACCTCATTCTCCCCTCGCCCCTCATGCGACCCTCTCCTCCTCCATAAAGCCCCGCTGAGCCCGAGGCGCCGCCGCCGCCATTGACCTCGTCCGCCGACGCCCTAGCCTCCCGAGCTCACCCAACTCCACCTGAACCACCCCTCGCCCGTCCGCACCTGTCCGGAGCCTCCGCCGACGCCCCGACCACCGGAGATGCGGGACACTCGCCGCCCGAGCCGCCCCGATCTCCGTAAGCCGCCGGAACCCCTCCCCGTCGTCCGATCTACTCCCTACGGCTAGGATTAGAACCCCCCGAAGGGGTATGTTCTTTTTATAAAAACCGGTCCGGTTTAGTTTAGTTCCGGTTTAATTTTAAGTTAGGGTTTTTTTTATTTAGATCGGTCCGATTCGATTAACCCTAGGGCCCGTTTTAGTTAAGTTACGCTCAGTGCGTTAGTTAGGCCCATTTAGCCATTTTTCTTTATTTTCGTTTTTCTGTTTTAACAGAATAGTTTCAGATTTGAAAAATTCATAACTTTTAATCTACTTAATATTTTTAAGTGATTCTTTTTTTTTGTTGGTTTGCAAATTTCTTATAGTTTCTGTAGAAAATATTAATAGGCATGTTAAAATTATTTATAATTGCTTTATTTTAGATTTAGTCAGAATAGTAAATCTGCTATAAAATGAGCTAGGAAAATTATTTTTTAATGATTCTTTTTGTCCCAACTTTATTCTGACATTGCCTAACCGTAGGAATTAATTTGGGTATTTTAGGATTAATAAAAATTAGTTTTAATCAGAATCTTGTTATTCATAATTAATTAACTAGCTACTGTTTTCTTATTATTTTAATTAGCAAATAAATTTATTTTTCACATGTGATTGATTATTCTAGGATAGTTTCTGTCACTTTAGGGCATGAACTTTTATTTATAATAAATAAAACTTTTATTTTATTTTTCTTAATAGAACTTGAATTAGGCCTAATAGGAGTTTTATAATAGCTTTTAAATTGATTCTTTTGATCCTAGTTGCTTAATGCATTATTTTCAGTTAAGTTAACATAAACCCATGATTAGGTTATGTTAAGAAAACTTTTGTTATGTAAAACTATTTTAGTTGTTCCTTGAAGTAGGAAAACTTTGAGTTGGATTTCTTCGAGTTTTTCCGTTGGATTTTGATTCGTTTGTTTTGTGTGATTCATGTTACTATGCTGTTATGTAAGTGATCTTTTGTTGTATGCTTATTGTGATTATTGTTTGTCTCGGTAGAGTTTCCGGAGTGCGAAGCTTGCTACTACGAGTCCTTAGCTTACGAAGATCGTCAGCAAGGCAAGTCATTGATCATACTTTCAATACCTATGATTTTTGTTGCATTAAATTTATACCACCCCACCATGCATGCAGTAGGTGAAATTTTGAAGTTATTGTTCTTGAGTAGTATCATGTGGTAGGATGAACCAATTCCCCTTGTTACTATGACCCGGGACGTAGTAGTTTAAATTTTGCTATGCTCGTAGACGGGATTGGTTGAGTGAATTCACAAGTAAGATGTGAGAGTCAAGATGATGACAAACCCACGATCTCAAGATCAAGAAGGACTTCGAAATTCACTACTGGGTGGAGGACGGTTGACGGGCACCCTGGAGAACCCAGTGGTTGGCCGGGATGCATGGAGAAGTGCCATGACATCTTGCGGAAAGCTTCACCCAGCCACGAAGAGACGGATGGATGCCCCATTGACCGGAAGCTTACCTGTGCAGCCGCAAGCCATTATGGGCTCTGGCTGGGTCAACCCTAGTTGTGACGCTGGCTGGACGGTACTACGAGATGTAGAAGAACGGTAGGATTGGATGGGTACGGCAAAGGGCGGAAGAACTCTTTGGAAGACCTGTTTATTCATCCCGTCTTCAAACACCATGAAGTGCGAAGACTTAAAAGGAGGGAATGATTCTTGCGGGTAAAGTCGCAAACCTCTGCAGAGTTAAAGATCTAATCGATTAGTCGTGTCCCGATTACGGACAATTTGAGCTCGAACTTGGAAGTATTCGGAAATCTCAACACTAAAACTAATAAGTTAATTTGAGGGGGTTATGACTTAATAATTTGGGAATGAGACATTGGTTGGCGGAACCATCTCAATAACTACCAACAATTTTGTAGTATTTGCAAGCAAGTCCACTATAGTAGGAGAAAACTGGCTTTTCGCAAAAATGATGAAACTTAGAGCCCCACAGCCAAATTGCATATAGTGATAGTAATTTTTATTGTTATTCTCTTCATGACTTGCCAGCATATTCAAAATGCTGACCTACACGGCTGCAACGTCTTATGTTGCAGAGGAGTATTCCGATCAGGATTGAGGCTACGCTCCGCGCTTGGCGATTGCCCTATGGAGTCGGATGGACTCGCTATTTTCGTCTACGCTTCCGCAGCTTTACTAGTTTATTTCTCATGAGTTGGCCTTCGGCCGAATTTATTATCTTGTAATAAAGACTCTATATGAGAATCGTGTAATAAATTCAGGTGTGATTGAACTTTGATTATTTCATCGATGTACTGTGAGTACCAAAGATGATCTTGGGATGGTATGCATACGTAGACTTGACCGATTTTGGGTCAGGTCGCTACAAAGGTTCTACTCGGCACAAACACTAATTAAAACATCAAACCACATCTAACAAGGGGCTAGATGAATTATTTATTGCTAAAAAGGAGCAAAAATCAAAGAACAAAAATAAAATTGGGTTGCCTCCCAACAAGCGCTATTGTTTAACGCCCCTAGCTAGGCATGATGGTTTCAATGATGCTCACATAAAAGATAAGAATTGAAACATAAAGAGAGCATCATGAAGAATATGACTAGCACATTTAATTCTAACCACTTCCTATGCAAAGGGATTTTGTGAGCAAACAACTTATGGGAACAATAATCAACTAGCATAGGAAGGCAAAACAAGCATAACTTTAAAACTATAAGCACATAGAGAGGAAACTTGATATTGTTGCAATTTCTACAAGCATATATTCCTCCCTCATAATAATTTTCAGTAGCATCATTAATTAATTCAACAATATACCCATCACATAAAGCATTCTTTTCATGATATACAAGCATAGAAAATTTACTACTCTCCACATAAGCAAAATTCTTCTCATTCGAAATAGTGGGAGTATCATAAGAAACTCGAATACTATAAATTGTTTCCACATTAAAAGAGTAATGTTCATAAAAGGGTAATCATAATCATGACAAGTTTTATAAATATAATCATCACTACTTTTTATAGCATAAGTTTCATCACAATAATCATCATAAGTAGCAACTTTGTTCTCACCATAATTAATTGAAACCTCTTCCAAGATAGTGGAATCATTACTAAATAAAGTCATGACCTCTCCAAATCCACTTTCATAATTATCATAATAAGATTCAACATCCTCCAAAATAGTGGGATCATTACTTCCTAAAGTTGACACTCTTCCAAACCCACTTTCATCAATATAACCATCAGAAATAGGAGGCATGCTATCATCATAATAAATTTGCTCATCAAAACTTGGGAGGCTAAAAATATCATCTTCATTAAACACAGCATCCCCAAGCTTGGGACAAACATTAATTGAAGCAAATATATTCTCGAACATGTCATTCTCATCAAACATGGCATCCCCAAGCTTGGGCCTTTTCATATCATAAGCATAATCACTCTCATCATTAATAGTGTGGATAGCACCAATAGTATTGCAATTATCATCGTCACAATGAGTAATAGGAGCAACATCATTTGGGTGGGATACCTTTCTACCTTTTATTCTCCGTCTTTTCTTTTTCTTCTTCACATCATGTGTGGGTTTAACCATATTTTTTGAGCTCCTTATAAATGAGATTGGTTGAATAGAAAGCTCCTCCTTGTTACCTGATTCATCGTAATAAATAATAGGAGGATATTGGGAAGTATCTTCCCTTTCATTACTATTCTCTTCATCTTCTATTTGTTTTGTTGTCTTTATGTAATTGGCAATATAAGGATTTTCAATGGAATTCACCGCACAACACATATAAATTTCCTCTAGATCAAAATCAAGAACTTTATCAAGGACACATTCTGGCATATCCTTAGTTATACGTTTCATTTCTTCATAACCCACAAGAAAACTAAGTTCATTATGATGCGCAAGGGAAATCAAGTCATCACAATTTTTGGACACGATACGATCATGAAACAATTTGTATTGGGGATTTAAAGGATTACGTTTATTGCAAAGTTCACAAGGATGGCAAAGAAATTTTAAATTTTCAGCACAAGCATCTAGCCTTTCTTGCAACCATTTAGTTTCTAAGTACTTATGCCTCTTGCAAAATCTATCTTCCCTATTTGGTGTGTACTTTCAAACTCTATGCACTCCACAAAAACTGACATGCTTATAAGAGACATTTTCATCATGACTAGTGCAATCATCATTAGTACTATGGATATTCAGAGAGTTCATACTAATAACATTGCAATCATGCTCATCATTCAAAGATTTAGTGCCAAACATTCTAATGCATTCTTCTTCCAACACATTGGCACAATTTTCCTTTCCATCATTTTCACGAAAGACATTAAAAAGATGAAGCATATGAGGTACCCTTAATTCCATTTTTTAGTTTTCTTTTATAGACTAAACTAGTGATAAAAAAGAAACAAAAAGATTCGATTGCAAGATCTAAAGATATACCTTCAAGCACTCACCTCCCCGGCAACGACGCCAGAAATTGCTTGATGCCTAATACGCAACCTTCTTCTTGTAGACGTTCTTGGGCCTCCAAGTGCAGAGGTTTCTAGGACAGTAGTAGATTTCCCTCAAGTGGATTACCTAAGGTTTATCAATCCATGGGAGGCGTAGGATGAAGACGGTCTCTCTCAAACAACCCTGCAACCAAATAACAAGAGTTTCTTGTGTCCCAACACACCCAATACAACGGTAAATTGTATAGGTGCACTAGTTCGGCGAAGAGATGGTGATACAGGTGCAATATGGATGGTAGATATAGGTTTTTGTAATTTGAAAATATAAAAACAGCAAGGCAACAAGCGATAAAAGTGAGCGTAAACGGTATTGCATTGCTAGGAAACAAGGCCTAGGGTTCATACATTCACTAGTGCAAGTTCTCTCAACAATAATAACATAATTGGATCATATAACTATCCCTCAACATGCAACAAAGAGTCACTCCAAAGTCACTAATAGCAGAGAACAAATGAAGAGATTATGGTAGGGTACGAAACCACCTCAAAGTTATTCTTTCTGATCGATCTATTCAAGAGTTCGTACTAGAATAACATCTTAAGACACAAATCAACCAAAACCCTAATGTCACCTAGATACTCCAATGTCACCTCAAGTATCCATGGGTATGATTATACGATATGCATCACACAATCTCAGATTCATCTATTCAAACCAACATAAAGTACTTCAATGAGTGCCCCAAAGTTTCTACCGGAGAGTCAAGACGAAAACGTGTGCCAACCCCTATGCATAAGTTCGTGAGGTCATGGAACCCGCAAGTTGATCCCTAAAACATACATCAAGTGATCACGTGATATCCCATTGTCACCACAGATAAGCACATGCAAGACATACATCAAGTGTTCTCAAATCCTTAAAGACTCAATCCGATAAGATAACTTAAAAGGGAAAACTCAATCCATTACAAGAGAGTAGAAGGGGAGTAACATCATAATATCCAACTAAAATAGCAAAGCTCGCGATACATCAAGATCGTACCACCTCAAGAACACGAGAGAGAGAGAGAGAGAGAGAGAGAGAGAGAGAGAGATCGAATAAATAGCTACTGGTACATACCCTCAGCCCCGAGGGTGAACTACTCCCTCCTTGTCATGGAGAGCGCTGGGATGATGAAGATGGCCACCGGTGAGGGATCCCCCCTCCGGCATGGTGCCGGAACGGGTCTAGATTGGTTTTCAGTGGCTACAGAGGCTTGCCGCGGTGAAACTCCCGATCTAGGTTATGTTCTGGGGGTTTCTGTATATATAAGAGCTTTTGGCGTCGGGAACAAGTCAGGGGGATCTCCGGGCTGTCAACGAGGTAGGGGGTGGGCGCGCCTCCCACCCTCGTGGGAAGCCCGGGACTCTTCTGGCCCAACTCTTTTACTGCATGGCCTTCTTCTGGTACAAAAATAAGCTTCGTCAAGTTTCAGATCAATTGGACTCCGTTTGGTTTTCCTTTTCTGCGATACTCAAAAAAAGGAAAAAACAAAAACTGGCACTGGGCTCTAGGTTAATAGGTTAGTCCCAAAAATCCTATAAAATAGCATATAAATGCATATAAAACATCCTAGAAGGATAATATAATAGCATGAATACTTCATAATTATAGATAAGTTGGACACGTATCACCGGTACGACTAGAAAGGCTTCGGATAGCAGCTCTCTTCAACTGAAGGTGCGGTACTGTCAATATCAGTGTAACTCTCATAGGCGACACAGCTCCCCGCATTTCCTTGCTAATCTTATAGGATTCAAGTGGGCATGCCACTACAAATCATATTCCTATGTTTACAAAATCCTACGCATCAAAGAGGCCCGAAGAGTTCAAACTGTCCATCACAACGGACCGTATAGACCTCTACACTGCAAATGTGCCTACTCATCTTCACTACAAGGATCATACTGTACTACTACCATACTCCCTCCGTTCCAAAATATAAGTCTTTGTAAAGATTTCCACTATGGATCACATACAGATGTATATAGATACATTTTAGAGTGTAGATTCACTCATTTTGCTCCATATGTAGTCCATGGTGGAATCTATACAAAGACTTGTATTTAAGAACGGAGAGATTACTTATTAAAGAAGAACGGAAGAGGAACATGCTAAAGAAGAGCAAGCAGATTTTGGATAATGAAATGTTCGTTGCGCAGTGCCCACACATGATGAATCAAAGCGCATTAAGAATGCAACTCCCTGCTGTCCCTCTATATGCGGTGCACGTGCTTTTTGAAAGTAAAGTAGGAACATTAGCTGACCAATTAAACGTTACCTGTTTTAGTAATATCAGCATCATATCAGATTCGTATTTGAGCAACAAGTTTGGAATTATGAGTGGCACGTTGTTTAGCTTGATGGATTCAGGAGCAGTGCTAAGCAGCTACGATGATGGTACTGAATACAAAGGCATGTCTGCATGCAAGTCGCGTGACTTTTGTCATTTGGGTCAGTCGACCATTTCAGGCAGTTGGATGAAGATCCTACGTCTCCTAACCCTTCTTCTTCCTCGTCTCTAATTCTTCCCATACTGAGAACACATACAGGCCGCCCGGCGAACCACCGGCCCCGACCCCCCGACCCCAGCCCTCCCCTGAACCGCCCCCACCACCTGTGTTCCTCCGACACCCCCACCCCCACCCCAACCGCGTCGAGTTTTCTTCATTCGGCGAGGCCCCACCATCACCCTACACAACCACCGTCCCCACCCGAGCCCCTTCCTTCGCAGCGGCGAACTCCAGCGAGCTCTCAAAAATCGACTGACCCAATTTTGAAATTTAGTCTACTGTCATTTAACTAGTGTGGAATATAAAAGGGGAAAAACATAAGCATTGCGAGTATAGTGTTGAGCGGGCCATGGCGGATCTGAAGGTGCAAGCCGGACAAAGGCAACTTCGAACCAATGTTTGCTTTCAACTAACAAGTAAGTAATGGACAAGAAATCATAGTAAAGCAGTGGCGATCTATTTTCTTGCTGCGATAAATAAGTTGAGCAGATACAAAAGAGTAACACCTCTAGTGCGGCACCGTGTATGCATCTGCTCAGAATTTGACTGTGTTGCGGTAGCAATGGCTGTCTGCGGCGTGGAAGTAGATCTAGGAGGGTAGACGGTGGCGGCGGGGCGCGGTGAACGAGACAGTTGTAGGAGCGGCGCCAGCAAGGTGGACTGTGGTGGGTATGAAGCGAGAGGACGGGATGCAAGGATCTCGGTCCGAAGCTGTGGATGAGAGAGGTCGATCTCTTGTAATGGACGACGGCGTCGGGGTATCAGCTCCGGCATGGTGGAGGAGGACGACCGTGGATGGGGTGGCGGACGGAGGAGGCTGGGGTGGAGAGGGTGTTTAGGTGCGAGGAAATTTACAAACTTAGCCCCCGTTTAAACTTTCCTACATCACAACAATATTAGTCGGTTGGGGATAGGACGGTAATCTCGCATACACGGAATATTTGCCGACGAGAGTTTGTTTTTGGCGCCCACCGTGTATGAATCATGGAGGGAGTAGATTTTGTCCGAGGAGACACTGTGTTTTGGCGCCCACCATGTATGAATCCGGGTGAGAGGCGGTTATGTCACGTTTTAGTGAAATTACAAACCTACCCCTATCGAAACATATAGAAATCGAGCCGATAGGCTTTGCGTCAGGGATAGGCAGTAATTTCCATCTCGCCGATTTTGGTTTTCGGCGGTTACTGCGACTTTCCCCGCTTCGTTCAAATTTTTGCAGAGCAAGAGTGCATGTTTACCGTGCCAACTCAATTCGAATCCAGATTGTATTCTATTTTTGTTCGGTCAGGATCCATTTCGATTGGAATAAAATTCTATATACATCATTTCTTTATATATACTTCCAAAAGCACAACAAAGAATTCTGCTCCTTTATATGTATAATATGATTTACAAATACAATGATCTTAAAATCATAAGGTTGAATTCAAAAAAATCAAACCAAATTATGTTCTACTAAAATGTATGGATCAGTAATATCTACATATTAAATAAGATAGATGCGCGTGAATTCATATGAGTATGCATGTTTGATAGATCAATTTTGGTTCGAGTATGAATTACATGTATCATCATCTTGAATTCAAATATTTGAATCCCTTTTATGTTGACTCCTTTCACACCCATCTCTCTCGCATGCTCCTTCATGTAGCTATCACTCTCTTTTCTCCAACTCACCCGCACGCTCACTTCATGTTTCTCCTATCTTCGCAAACATGGTCTTTCGACGTCTCCCTTGAGAAGTGTCACACTCTCCCTATCATTATACATTACACGGTTTTTATTATCTCTCACGTCTCTACCGTTCTCTGGTATCACTAGGTACCTAAGCTTTCTTTTTCACTGCCACACACACAGTCTCACTCGTCTTTCACTTTGTCTTTCTCTCTATGTGATAGAGGCAAAGGTGTCCAGATGTTTCGATGAGATAGCAATCATTTTCTGTGGGAGTCGACTTTGACGATCCGACTACGAACGTGCGAAGACGTCGCGCCTTAGCAATCGCTAAACCAACTTCCGAGGGGTTATTGACCATGCCGGAGCATGATCAACCTGACCACGAGGGTCTATTTCCTGCGAGCAAACGAATAACAAGCAAGAAACTGAGATTACAATCTGGGTATTGCGAATAAAATAGGAAAGCTTTATTAATGAAGGTGGGGTTCTGTGACGCCTTTGTCTGGTCGTTGAACACAAACGAAGTACGCGAAGTTGCAGCTATGGCGAACTTTTAATCTAAACAAAACCCAAAGTCTAAACGATGCCCTAGGGGCTGTATATATGGAGGAAGAGGGGGGAATTTCGTGGCCCCTGGAGGAGGGGTCCGAAACCAACCCTAACTCTTGTTTCACGACACATACGGACTCTAAAAACAGCCTATATTGAAGTATTTCGAAATTACATGGGCCTGGCCCAAAAATAAGGTGACGCAACACCTAGAATAGCGTCTGGACGAAAATTATGAAGTGGCATCTTGTATATTTCGTCCAATGCTTCATGCACTCATTATGGTGGCTTCAAAGTCCTGAAATCATCACTTGAAACTCTGTTCTTGTCTCCCTTGCGCATGCCATCAACTCCATGCTTGTTCTTGCTCCAATGTTCATCCTTCTCCAAGCTAGGCCCTTCATTTGTAAGCAAAACAAATGTATCCAATTTAGGCAGCATCATATTCTCATGATCATTAGAATCATTACCAAGAAACGAAAGTACCTGGTAATATAATTGGCGTGCGCGAGCTCTAGTAATCGGTCCAGTATGTATAGTAGCAGGGGTTGTGGGTGTAACAATGGTATCGATGTCCTCATCACTATGGGGTTCTCTCACACACCCTATATGTCTCTAGATATGACTCATACCACTAAAATTACTCTCTCCTGTAGACACAACATTTGTTGCGGTCTCCTTTTCGTCTCCATCCCAGTTATAAAACTGACATTATTCATTTGTTTACCGATCAGACAAACTCCCCCCTCTATCTCTCTCTCTCACACACAACTCCTTCTTCCACTCCCCTTCCCGACTACCGTCTCTTTCTCACACAAACAAAACTCTCGCTTTCGCACCCCCGACTCATATTTCTCTCACAAACATTTATCGACTAGCCTCTAGATAGGTTTACATACCAGCACACTTGTGCTTCCACTATAGCATTTATGTCTCTCTCTCTCGCTCCTTGTATCTATGTAGATTTATCTTCCCTTCTTGAGACATGTCCTCTCGATCGTGTACACACACACTATCGCCTCATTTTAAGATGATACCTCTCGCACACACACTCTTTGTGTCTTTGTCACACATGCACTCCGTCCTCCTCCTCTCTCCCTCTCTCTCACACACACATGGGCTTTTTGCAACACCTAGCATGATGCCCATGCGTTGCACGGAACATCAAGATGCATTTGTATGAGTAGTTTATCTTGTGGGAGAAAAGGATGAATGAGGGAAGGCCTTATTTGCAAATGTGGAGAGGGGTGTGGGTATCTTTTTACAAAATTGCCATAGTTTCCTTCCTAATGGCAGGCACACCATTATCACTAACTCTGTTTTTTATCTCTACTCTTATAAAAAGCATAGTCGGTGATGATGGTGTGCCTGCCATCCTACAATATAGGCCGTCCGATCTATATCTAACGGATAGGAAGGAAACTATGGCAATTTACCCGCACTCCTCTCCACATTTGCACATAAGGCCTTCCCTCGTTCATCATTTTCTCCCACAAGATCTTGATCTTCCGTGCAAGGCACGGGCATCTTGGTAGTAAGAGTAGAAATTAGAGATATACCACTTCTCGAATATTGAAACCAACAACATTCCTCCCTTATCTCATCAAAACCGCCAAAGGAATATATTTTGAGTGAAACATAACATATTTGTAGTGATATACGTATTTGAAAACTAGACTCTTTTTTATATCAAATCGGTGAATATGTATTTATCTCCTTTGATCGTGTGGCAACGCATTGGCACATTTCTAGTAGTTATTACTACTGTATAATTTTTTGGACACCTGACAAATGGTGGAGTACATATACGGAGAGAAGAGGCGCACGCACATAGTCGGTCTCTCGCTGTCTCGCACACATGACAGTTATGTAAAGGCACGGTTAACAAATAAACCCTAAAACCCTAGGTGCACGATTGGTGTATGCGCGGGTACCGAGTACGTGGTGGAGCGCACCTTTGTAGGAATAGCCAGCTCGCGTGATAATTTGATCCGTAGGAGTTGGTGGCCGGGAGCACAGGTGAACGACCTGGAGGCGGTGGTTCGCCAGTTGCCACAGATCGAGTAGGCACGTTTAAATATCATTTTTTAGCGGGGTAAGAGTTACGATTTTCAATGGCGGGTTATAAGTACTAAGTAGTTTTTAAAACGATTGGTATGGAGCGAAAATGGAAGTCATAACTACTACCTCCTTGGCGTATGGTTGTATGGGTTTATGTTGCGAGATGTTGAACCTGGTAGTTCTAGGGTAAATACTATGGTTTAGATGTTGGTTTTCTGTAATATAAATTGAAAGGGGGAAACACTTCTTTGATAAAAAAAACTACTACTTCCATTCTGGTTTACTAGTCCCCATCGTATTTTGGGTCAAAGTTTGTCCACGAATTTTACTTGTAAAATGTTAATGGAAAACGAGATTTTGTTATACCCAAACAAAAAAGGACTGGAGGGAGTGATTTCTGTGACACAAGCGCGACCTCTCATAGCGCACGCATTGAACTGGAGCACTGGCCAAGAGGGCCCCACTTGCTGCAGGCCTGGCTGAACACGCGTCCTCGCCGCATGCCCTGCCTGCCTCCATTGAATCCGCGTGTGTGCCGGTAACATGTCCTTCCGCGAGCCGGCCAGATTTTTAGAACAAAAAATGACCAAAATATAATTAATTACGCATGGTCTTGACTTGTTGTGCTCGCACTGGTAGCAGGAACTGGAGGTTTTTCTTTATTTATAACTCTCCTCACATTTTTTTTGGCTTTGAAGTGAATCATGGTTATGGACATTATCTATGAATGTGCAGATATTTGTGAACATGAGTTTGATGTGGAAGTTGAACTTGGAATGTCGGCTTGCGCGTGAACTATACCATGTCCAATGCTTCGTCTGTTATTGTTTGGCAAGTAATTTCGGTTATTACATGACACGAATTTTTTTATTTTGTGCCACATTAGTAGATGCACGGACATCACAACAAGCATGTAGACTGGATAAACATTTGAACCTAGATATTATGAAGGAAAATTTGTATTGACAATAGTTTTAGATAGTAGGAGACGCCTAGCCTGCTCTGCCTATGCTAGCTTATTTCTGGCTTCTTCCATCTCTTCATTGGCTTGGGTGAAGAGAGCATCTGATTGCTCTTTTCGCTTCTTTAGGAACTTAGCTACGTTCTCAAGGGCTGTTGCGCACTTTCTTTCAGCCTTTACTAGAGCCACGAGGACACGGACAGTTGACGGCTCCACTTGGCTTGTGTGTAATCCAGCATCATTTGGGAATTTGCACCTTGTGTCTAATCCAACATGATTAGGGAACTGGCACCTTGTGTGTCATCCAGCCTCATTTTGGAAACATGATCTCGACGTTGACCATACTTCCCTCCTCGCAGGAACTGCATCCTGACATGAAGTTACTTCTTTTTTAGATCAATATTCAGAGCAACCCAAATCCTTTGGTAGAAGCCAGATAAACAAGACTCGGAGAAGTGAATTCAAAAGGAAGAATATAAAAACAGACTACAAGGTGAGAACACCCACTTCCTACATCAAGCTAAAGACAAAAGCATTAGGATGATTAAGACTCTTCATAATACACATCGAAGAACACGAGTCTAAGAGAAACAGAAACTACAACATATACACATCGAAGAACACGAGGCTAAACAAAAGTAATTGAAAGGGTGTTACTTACCAAAGCTCGTTTTACAGGTTCAATGCAGCTCCTCTTTAACTTGCCACGCTCCTTGAAGATGTCCACAATATCCCATGTTTGGTCTTCATTGCTCCTCTGCATGTTCGCACCCATGGCAAGAAAAATATACTACTCCATGTGTAATAATAAGAGTATATCCAACATTAAAGCACTCATCTGCCATGTTAGAGCATCTCCAACAGAAGCGCAACACACGATTCTTTAAAAAAGTGTTTACAGTGCTGAGATCGAGAGTAGAGAGTAGAGAGTAGAGACATAGATAGTTCTCATCATAGACATAGCATAGATAGATAAAAAAAATAGATAGTTTAACTACTCCTCGTTGTCCGACTCCTCCTTGGTGATGTCCTCCTCCGACGTCTCAATGTAGGCGTGAAGATACCGATAATCGTCGGATTCCCAGGGCGACGCTGCTCCTAGCCTCATGTTGAATTGAGCGTCCGCTTTTTGCGTACGCTTGTCCTTGCGATAGGCGGCTCGCTCCGCCCTCCTCTTCTCCCTCTGTGCCCTCCTTTGTGCATAGAACTCGGGCTCGTTGATGATGTCTTGCGGGAGGCTTTGGTGCCACAGCGCCATGGCTTCCTAGACGGTGCTCCCTCCTCCGGTTGTCGCGACGATCCTCGTCAATGATAAGCCGCGGCAGAAGCGCGAGCTCCTGTGCCCGCTCCCGCGTCGGCACGTTGGGGAAGTTCAATGTTCTGTGAGGCCACCAGAGGCGCCACACCGATGTATCGTACGCGTGGGCGGCCTCGTAGGCAGTGTCAAAATTGCTGAGGCTGAGGCTAATCCTGCAGAACGGGATCTGGGCAAAGAAGCCGCCGGAGGGGTTCGCACGGACGCCATGGTATCCCCAAGTTTCCCAGTGACGCGGTGGCATGGTGGCGCGTCGGCGGCGAGGCGAGAAAGAGCGGTGGCAAGGCATAGAGCGGGGATAGAGTGGTGGCAAGGCACAGAGCAGTGGGAGGGCATTGGATTCTATAAAGCGCTGGACGCCGCGCGCCAAAACTAGCGTGTGCCCGACCGCTTTTTCCCGCGTGCGCGATCCTTTCCCGACATCCCTGCTATCTCTACTCTCTTCTCTACTATTATATATATTTAATATTTATCTCTACATCTCTACTCTCTATTTTTTTTAAAAACAGAGTTGGTGATGATGGTGTCCCTGCCATCCTCCAATATAGGCCGTCCGATATATATCCGACGGATAGGAAGGAAACTATGGCAATTTCGCAGAAAGATACCCACACCCGTCTCCCAATTTGCAAATTAGGCCCTCCATCGTTCATCCATTTCTCCCATAAGATAAACTACTCATAAAAATTCATCTTGATGTTCCGTGCAACACATGGGCATCTGGCTAGTTCTAAAAAAACATTCCATCGTTTGCCACACTACTGGTTGCAGACGAAGAACCTACCCAAGCTGTAACATCCCAAATTTTCAATTTGGATGTTATACATAAGTCATCATATGCATATCATATTTTATTGGCATTTCGTTGGCGATCCTAGAAAATCCTAAGCAACTCAAGGACCCATGGGGAGAGTTGGGGTTTCATTATTTTCATATTTGAATTTTCTCAAATTTGAAAAAGAGGATCATTTTGGTTTTAATAATTTCTCTCTCCGAAATATTTCCAATATACAAATAAAAGAGAGGAGATAAAATGACTTGTCCAAGATAAAAGAAGTATTGGAGGAAAAATGCTAAAATCAACTAAATATTTTATTTGGATTTTTATTGCTATTTTATTTGAATTAGAAAAAATATGCATTTTTCAAAATTGCATTTTTAGGCCAGAAAACTGTTCACTTTGTTCTAATGTTCTTTTAGATGGTGAAAATTGTTTTTGGCATTTTTAGAATTTTTTAAAATTTACTTAGGATTTTTCTTTCGGCAGAATTTATTTAAAAAAAGTTTTGGACCGAGCGCCGCCGCCTCCCAGAGCGTGGCCAAGACGGACTCCCGCCGGAGTCCGAGCCGCCGCGGCCATGGCCTCGACCCCCTCTCCAAGTCGGGACCCCAGGGGGAGCCTTTATAACCCGCCCCGAGGCTGCCGCACCCCGCGCCCCACCCCGCAACCCCGCCGCGCCGCCGCCTCGTTGTGCCGCGCCGCCCCTGGATCCCGACGTTCAGCCGCCACTGTTGACTTCGTCGCCACCCGTTTTCTCGGTTTTAGGTATAAACCGTTCTGTTTTTTTAAACCCTAGATCTTTTTTTGGATCGGGTTTTTCTCGGTTTTCTTTGATTAGGGTTATTTTGCGAACGCTCGTTCGTTAGTTCGTTTTAACGAATCAATCTGTTCGTTTGCCTCTGTTAGCGGACGTTCACTCCGTAGACTTTTCTGTTTATTTTATTTTTCGGCCAGGGACCTATCCATGATTATTTTTATCACACATTAGCCCATGATCTTCAAACCCTCGCAACTTTTTAACCGTTCGTCCAAATTCAGTGAAACCAACGCCAAAATCTTTGTCTCGAACCCCTCTTTCCGGTTAAACAACTTGAACATGGTTTTTACAATTTAAAATTTGGTTTCAAGCAGATTTGATTTCGAAGTTCTTTTGACCGTAGTTTCAGTTCCGTAGCTCCGATTCTATTGATTCTTTTTGCAAATTGAAGCTCTTCAATTGACTTTTCAGATTGGATCTTCTTATTTGAGTTTTACCCGTGCATATATGCTTGAGTGCTTATGTATGCTATTGTTTGTTTGCGATAGAATTCCCGGAGTGCGAAGCGTGCTACTACGAGTCTCTAGGGTTTGCAGATCGTCAGCAAGGCAAGTAACACATTGATCATACCTCTTTATTACCCAGTTTTTATGCATTAGTTACAACCCTCAAACACTGCATGATTAGGATGTGATTAACTTGTGGGTATTGGGAAGTACATGATGAGGTAGAACCTATTGCCCTGTTATTATCAAACCCTTGGGAGTTACTTCAACGTTATGCTTATATTGCTATGCTATGCTAGTAGACGTGGTTTGGTTGAGTGATCCATGACAGAAGTGAGATTGTTAATTAATGGTTAACTTAAGGTGGCTACTTAAATATAAATCTAGGTGGATTGGTTTCAGGCACCTGGGGTTATACCAGCGTTGTCCTAGGAGATCCCGGAGTACCCGTGTGATCATCCTATGGTTCGCCACCCAGGCTCAAAGGGATCATAAGATTATTCATGCTAGAAACTTCCGTGTGCAGCCATAAGCTATTATGGGCTCTAGCATAGTTGAGTATGTTGCATGACCTCTTTCAGTGGTAGGCTAGCAGAAGTAGGGGAAAGTAGGTGTAACTGTCTACCCAGAGTAAAGAGTTAATGCTTCTGAAAGACTGTGTCTCGGTCATCCGTTTCTCAAACACCATGTAGTGCGAGAAATCCAACGGAGGAGATCGAGTCTTGTGGGGAAAAGTGCGCAAACCTCTGCAGAGTGTACAAACTAATCATGGTTAGCCGTGTCCCCGGTTATGGACATCTTGAGTATCTGGTTCTTGGATTATCATGTTGATCTCATCACTCTAAATTAATTTGTTGGGTTGTTAATTACTGTTTAATTGGGATTGAGATGGGGTTACCATTCTCAATGTTTATCAACTACCATGATAGTTAAACAAAATATATATTCCTTTGTTTTAGGAAAAATTGGCTTTTCGCAAAAACAATATAACCATAGATCCTCGACCAGCCATATATGCATGTAGTGATAGCATTTATGTGTTCATTGCTCTACTGTGTTATATTGCCAGCATATTCCATGTGTTGACCCGTTTTCGGGCTGCAACGTATCATGTTGCAGACTTTTCAGACGAAGAGTAAGGTGCGCTAGGTCGTTGTCGTGCACTCAGCTATGCCATTGGAGTTGATGGACCCATGTTATCTTCCAAGCCTTCCGCTGTTATCTTATTTAGATGGCCTTAAGCCATATTATTGCATTAAATTCTCTTTTGAGACTATCGATGTAATAAGTGTGTGATTGCACTCTGCTATAAATCCTTCAAGTACTGTGTGTGTCAGCATTACCGATCTAGGGATGACACTTATGCACAGAGATTTGACCGTTTGAGGTCGGATCACTACAAGATGGTATCAGAGCACACACTGATTTTAGGACACGACCACTAAGTTAAACCATAGGTCACTCTTCCCTACCCATTTCTGACACCTCTCCATTTTGCACTCTATAGGATGGCGGACTCATGGAACAAGTTTGCACAACCGGATGAAGACACACCTTTTGAACGACACTTGAAGGAAGTCACTAGGTACCTGAACATCGGAATACCAAGCTTCACCAGGACCTACATCGCCACTTAACCAGAGGATGAGCGTTGGATGATTCGAGTTCAAGTTCCAGGAAGGACATTCACGCCAGTTACTGAGCCCATAGAGTTTTGCTTTGATGCACCAACCTGGAGTCTAGGAAAGAGCATGGCATCCCACATTGCGATGGGACGCATGGGCGAAGTTTATCACAAGGATCTTAAGGACACCATCTGCAAGATATGTGGGCGCCGAGATGAGCAATGGGAGATGATCAGCACCAGGAGGGATAGGTCCATTGCAGATTTCATCCAGGAATTAAACCAGCACATCCGTCACCAGGAGAACCAAATGTGCGCAAGCATGATAGACCTGAAGAAGGTGATGACCAAGAACATGGAGCTTGAAGAGGAACTCAAGTCTACACACGACGGATACGAGGAGGAAATCACAATACTAGTGGAGAAGAATGACGACCTGACGAGGAAGCTAGGAGTATTCATGGGAGACCCCGCGCCAGGAGGAGATGACGACCATCCCAAAGACTACATCATCATCGACGACAACGACTCCGACCCCGACAGTAGTGATGATGATTACGAAGACGAAGCTGGAGCGGATATCATGGAGTCTTCCACCGATCAAAATTTCTAGATGACCACCATATTATTAGTAGTACTTCCCCCATGTATATAGTAATAGTCCGAGCACTTTTGTAACGGTTGTTAGATTGATTGTATGCCCTTGTTTGAATTGAATGGTGTGATATGAATCTGTTTGTCTCATGTGCATATGGGTAGTGCTTTCTCACTAGGCCTCACTTTATTCTAACCTCTCCCCTCTAAACCCATCAGATGCCTCCGAGACATGACCCCGGATTTGTCTTCCCACCGGAGCTCACTCAGCTGATCCAACAGTAGAATGCCCTGATGCAGTTGCTAGTCCGGAACCAAGGTAACAACAACAACAACAACAACAACAACAACAACAACAACAACAACAACAACAACAACAACAACAACAACAACAACAACAACAACAACAACAACTCACCACCACCACCTCCAATTGACAACTTAGCCCGTTTTCTGAGGTTACAACCGCCGGTGTTTTCCAGTAGCACCGAGCCGATAGTTGCTGATGACTTGCTACGCAGGATTGAAAGGGAGTTGACCACTGTAGGTTGCACAGATGCAGAGAAGGTGCATTTTGCCGCACATCAATTTGATGGACCCGCAGCCTCATGGTGGGAGAATTACACAGCCACTTTCCCCATAGCCAATGTCACTTGGGAGCAGTTTCAACAAGCATTCCGCACTGCACATGTCTCAACTGGAGCTATGAGCATGAATAAGCGTGAGTTTCACAACTTACGCCTGGGAAATCGTACTATGGGGCAGTATGTAGATGAGTTCAGTAAGTTAGCTCGCTATGCCCCAGATGATGTGGCCACAGATACCGCAAAGCAGGAGAAGTTTATGGAAGGGCTGAATGATGAGATGAGCATGTATTTAATGGTGGAAACATTTAACAAGTACCAGGAGTTGGTAGACAAGGCTCTAATGATTGAAGGGAAGCAGCAGCAGATAGAGAGCTGCAAAAGGAAGCATGGACAAGGGAAGTACAATTCAGGAGCTCGGTAGAAGCCTCGTTTTACCCCGAACTCGGGAGGATATACCCATAACCATGGAGGCCATACGCACAATGGAGGAAGTTCGCATAACCATAGTGGCCCCAAGAATGGAAATGGGAATGGAGCAAGAAGCAACCAGAACCGCTCTAACCCAGCCACAGCCGCCAAGAAGGACCAAAGTCACATTACTTGTTTCAAGTGCGGGAAGACTGGACACTATGCCAATGAGTGTTTTGAAGCAAAGAATGGCAATGGCATTCGAAGCTCTAGGAAGAATCTCAATCCTTTCAATAGGGGACAAGTGAACCACGTGAACGTGGAGGAGGTTGCAGAGTAGCCAGATGCAGTTATAGGTAAGTTTTTGGTTAAGTCATTTACTGCAATCGTTCTTTTTGCTACTGGTGCATCGCATTCATACGTATAAAGGTGATTTGTGGATAAGTATAAGTTACCCACTAAGGTTCTTAGAACACCTATGTTAGTAAGCTCGCCAGGAGCGGAGTATATGTCAAGCCAAGGATGTTTTCAAATGCCATTGACCATAGGTAGGCATGTTTTCCCCTCAAACCTAATAATTTTGGAGTCGCAAGGATTGGATGTGATACTAGGAATGGATTGGCTATCGGTGTATGGAGGAAACATCGATTGCGCCACTAAGTCAATTATGCTCACCACCCCGGAGGGAAAAAGGATTAAGTATGTATCTAGGCATGCGCCTAGGAGGACCCAAGTGAATTCCCTCTTAGGAGTTGTTCAGGAGGAAGTGCCTCTAGTGAAGGATTACGCGATTGTATTTCCAGAGGAACTACCAGGCATGCCACCGGATCGAGACATTGAGTATTTGATAGAGCTGTTGCCAGGCACCGGACCATTATGGAAGAGACCATACTGGATGCCCGCAAATGATCTGGAGGAGATTAAGTAGCAGATTAAATACTTATTGGAGAAAGGGTACATTCGACAAAGTTCATCACCACGGGGAGCCCCAGTGCTCTTGGTTGAGAAGAAAGATGGATCTTTGAGAATGGTTGTTGATTATCGTGCATTGAATGAAGTGACGATCAAGAATAAGTACCCACTGCCAATTATCAATGATTTGTTTGACCAACTGAAAGGAGCTAAAGTATTCTCCAAGATCGATCTGCGATCAGGATACCACCAGCTGAAGATCCGAGAACAAGATATACCTAAGATAGCCTTCACTACAAGGTACGGGCTATATGAGTACACAGTTATGTCATTTGGATTGACTAATGCCCCTGCCTATTTCATGAGTATAAAGAATAAGATGTTCGTGGAGTTTTTGGACAAGTTTGTTGTGGTGTTCATTGATGATATTTTGGTGTACTCAAAGAATGAAGAGGAGCACAAGGAGCATTTGCGTTTAGTTCTTGAGAAGCTCAGGGAACATCAGTTGTATGCTAAGTTCAGCAAATGTGAGTTTTGGTTGAAGGAAGATGGATTCCTTGGATATTTTATATCAGGAGAAAGTATAGCAGTGGATCCTACCAAGGTTCAGTCTGTCACTGAGTGGTTGGCACCCACCTCAGTAGGAGAGATCCACAATTTTCTTGGACTCGCGGGATATTATCGGAGATTCATGGAGAATTTTTCCAAGATAGCGAAGCCTATGACGGAGTTATTGAAGAAAGACACTAAGTTCAAATGGACAGAGGAATGTGAGGCAAGTTTTCAGGAGCTAAAGAAATGTTTGGTTATAGCGCCGGTGCTGATTCTGCAAGATATACGCAAGGATTTCCAAGTATATTGCGACCCTTCTCGCTTAGGACTTTGAGGTGTACTTATGCAAGATGGAAGAGTTGTTTCATACGCCTCACGTCAGCTTCGACCGCATGAGTTGAATTATGCCACGCATGATTTGGAATTAGTAACTGTAGTTCATGCACTCAAGACCTGGAGACATTTTCTTATTGGAAACCGTTGTGATGTGTACACGGATCACAAGAGATTGAAGTACATTTTCACACAGAAGGAGCTGAATCTCAGGAAAAGGAGATGGTTGGAGGTTATAAAGGATTATGATATGAAGTTGCATTATCACCCAGGAAAGGTCAATGTCATAGCAGATGCTCTGAGCCAGAAGAGTTATGCCAGTACCCTCGTAAGAGGAGGATTACCAAAGGAGTTAGCCAAAGATCTCAGGGAGCTTCATTTGGAGATAGTCCCTAGAGGTTTTGTTGTAGCGATGGAAGTTCAGTCAAAATTATTGGGAAAGATTCGAGAAGCTCAGAAGGATGATAAGGAGATTGCTGAGATAAAGGAGAAGATGAGCAAAGGAAAAGCCAAAGGTTTTCGTGAGGATGAGCACGACACTTTATGGTTTGAGGACCGTGTTTATGTACCAAATAATGCGGAGATCAGGAAGTTAATACTGCAGGAAGCTCATGACTCGCCATACTCGATTAACCCCTGAAACACCAAGATGTATTTGGATTTAAAGGAGCGTTTCTGGTGGACTGGTATGAAGAATGATATTGCCTAGTATGTAGCCGTATGTGATGTATGTCAGAGAGTGAAGGCAGAGCATCAAAAGCCAGCAGGATTACTGCAACCTATGCCGATACCCGAATGGAAGTGGGATAAGCTTGGCATGGATTTCATCACCGGATTACCCAGGACACGATTGGGATATGATTCTATCTGGGTAGGAGTTGATCGCTTGACCAAAGTGGCTCACTTTATCCCAGTGAAAACCACCTATACAAGTGCGAAGTTGGCCAAGATATATATGACCAGGATCGTGTGTCTGCATGGAGTTCCAAGGACCATCGTATTAGATAGAGGGACTCAGTTTACTTCAACGTTTTGGCATCAGCTGCACCAGACTTTGGGGACCAGAATATAGTTTAGTACAACCTTTCATCGCAGACAGACGGACAGACGGAGAGAGTCAATCTGATTCTAGAGGACATGTTGAGAGCTCGTGCGCTAGATTATGGATCTAGTTGGGATGATAATTTGCCTTACGGGAGTTCTCATACAACAACAGTTACCAAGCCAATTTGAAGATGGCACCTTTCGAAGCTTTGTATGGAAGGAGGTGCAGGACACCGTTGATGTGGGATGAAGTTGGAGACCGTCAGTTGTTTGGACCGGATTTGATTAAAGAGTTAGAAGAGAAGGTTAAGTTGATTCGCGACAGACTAAAGGTAGCTCAGTGCAGACAGAAGAGTTATGCAGACTCCAAACGCAAGGAGGTAGCCTATGAAATCAAAGACAGAGCATATCTTCGTGTGTCATCTCTGCGAGGAGTTAAATGATTTGGAGTTAAAGGAAAGTTAGCCCCGAGATTTGTAGGACCATACCGAGTTTTGGAGCGTATGGGAGAGGTAGCCTACAAGTTGAAGTTACCCGAAGGATTGTTAGGAGTTCATGATGTGTTCCACGTTTCCCAGTTGAATAAGTGACATGCTGAGATTGCTGATATTCCTCTGAGAGATACAATGCCCCTGGAAGCAATTCAGTTGGATAGTGATTTGACTTACGAGGAGAAACCGGTCAAGATTCTCGAGTTTGCCAGCCGAGTCATACGCAGCAAGGTTATCGAGTTTTGCAAAGTTTAGTGGAGCCACCATACCGAGGATGAAGCCACCTGCGAAAGAGAGGAAGACCTACGTAAAGACCACCCACACCTATTTTCTAGCCAACCCGAATCTCGAGGGCGAGATTCATCCTAAGGGGGGTAGGTTTGTAATATCCCAATTTTTCAATTTGGATGTTATACATAGGTCATCATATGCATATCATATTTTATTTGCGTTTCGTTTGCGATCCTAGAAAATCCTAAGCAACTCAAGGAACCATGGGGAGAGTTGGGGATTTCACCATATTTGAATTTTCTCAAATTTGAAAAAAGAGGATCATTTTGGTTTTAATAATTTTTCTCTTCAAAATATTTCCAATATACAAATAAAAGAGAGGAGATAAAATGACTTATCCAAAATAAAGAAGTATTGGAGGAAAAATGTTAAAATAAAATAAATATTTTATTTGGATTTTTATTGCTATTTTATTTGAATTAGAAAAAAAATGCATTTTTCAAAATTGCATTTTTAGGCCAGAAAAATGTTCGCTTTGTTCTAAATAATTATTTTAGACGGTGAAACCTGTTTTTGGCATTTCTGGAATTTTTTATATTTATTTAGTATTTTTCTTTCGGCGGAATTTATTTAAAAGAAAAGTTTCGGACCGAACTGGGCCAAAGGCCCAGCCGGCCCGTCAGCGCCGCCGCCTCCCAGAGCGTGGCCGAGTCGGACTCCAGCCGGAGTCCGAGCCGCCGCCACCATGGCCTTGACCCCTCTCCAAGTCGGGACACCGGGGAGCCTTTGTAAACCGCCCCGAGGCCGCCGCACCCCGCAGCCCCGCAACCTCGTTGTGCCGCGCCGCCGCCGGATTCTGACGTCCCGCCGCCGCCGTTGACTTCGGCGCCGCCATTTATTTTCGGTCTTAGGTATAAACTGTTCGGTTTTTTTAAACCCTAGATCGTTTTTTTAGATCGGGTTTTTTCGGTTAGGGTTATTTTGCGAACGTTCATTCGTTAGTTGATGGACTCAACTATGCCGTTGGAGTTGATGGACTCACGATATCTTCCAAGCCTTCCGTTGTTATCTTATTTAGATGGCCTTAAGCCATATTATTGTATTAAGTTCTCTTTTGAGACTTTGATGTAATAAGTGTGTGATTGCACTCTGCTATAAATCCTTCAAGTACTGTGTGTGTCAGCATTACCGATCCAGGGATTATACTTATGCACAGAGATTTGACCATTTGAGGTCAGATTGCTACACAAGCACAATGCGATACAGGAGCGACGCACAATTACAAGCTGATATTCTGTTGGACAATGGAGGCTATAACCAATTACTTTTACAGGAACAATACAAACCAGGAAATTTGAAGGGTAGGTATGAACAAAATTGGAAGTGCACATGTACTGCTAAGTGATTCAATACACACATTACCAATCGAGG
The DNA here is from genome assembly GCA_021605205.1 of Aegilops longissima. Taxonomy (NCBI): domain Eukaryota; kingdom Viridiplantae; phylum Streptophyta; class Magnoliopsida; order Poales; family Poaceae; genus Aegilops; species Aegilops longissima. The sequence goes on from CM038678.1 coordinate 312,449,194, forward strand.
AGGAGAACCATGTGAAAGTGCGTTCTATTGACTAGAAGGGGGGGGGGGGTGAATAGGCGATTTTTATGAATTCTTCACTGAGGAATTTGCCGGTGAGGAAATTCCTAAGCGAAGAACTACTTGCAGCGGAATAAGTACTCAGAAGTAAGCATAACAGAATACAGGCATGGTCATCACGATGAATTGAAGACAATCACAGAGTACAGAAAGCGTAAACACAGGATAACACAAGATGAAGACAAACAGACTGAAGAAATTGAACTGAGGAAATTGAGAAAGACTTCAGTCAAAGTCTTCAAACATAGATATGAACAAACACTCAACACGGTAATGAGGAAATGAAAGAGTTGTGGAAATAGAACCAGTAAGGTTCGTGAAGACAATGATTTGGTAGACCAGTTACAACTGCTGTCTCAGTTGTACGCCTGGTTGGAGCGGCTGAGTATTTAAACTCGAGGACACCCAGTCGCTGAGCACGCAGCTCAGGACACCAAGTCCTCACCGTATTCTCCTTGAACTAAGGTCACACAAACCTTGTCCAATCACTCGTGGTAAGTCTTCAGGCGACTTCCAAACCTTCACTGACTCGGTCACTCGGCGATCCACAATTCCTCTTGGATGCTCTAGACCATGACGCCTAACCGTCTGGAAGAAGCACAGTTGTCGGTGTCAAAACCGGCGGATCTCGGGTAGGGGGTCCCGAACTGTGCGTCTAGGCGGTTGGTAACAGGAGACAAGGGACACGATGTTTTACCCAGGTTCGGGCCCTCTCGATGGACGTAAAACCCTATGTCCTACTAGATTAATATTGATGATGTGTGTTACTAGAGTAGATCTACCACGAGATCAAAGAGTCTAAACCCTAGAAGCTAGCCTATGGTATGATTGTTGTTCGTCCTACGGACTAAAACCCTCCGGTTTATATAGACACCGGATAGGGTTAGGGTTACACAGAGTTGGTTACAATGGTAGGAGATCTACAGATCCGTATCGCCAAGCTTGCCTTCCACGCCAATGAAAGTCCCATCCGGACACGGGGCGAAGTCTTCAATCTTATATCTTCATAGTCTTGGAGTCCGGCCGATGATGATAGTTCGGCTATCCGGACACCCCCTAGTCCGGAACTCCCTCAGTAGCCCCTGAACCAGGCTTCAATGACGATGAGTCCGGCGCGTATATTGTCTTCGGCATTGCAAGGCGGGTTCTTCCTCCGAATAATTTATAGAAGATTGTGAACACCAGGATAGTGTTCGACTCTGCAAAAATAAATTCCACATACCACCGTAGAGAGAATAATATTACACAAGATCAATCTGCTGACATATTTTGTGGCATGACGTCGCACCACTACCAAGTCTTTATTCAAATTGCTTTTACTGTTCCACCTCAGCGCGTTTAGCGAAGCGGTTTCCTTGGCACGTCTTGTCGAGGCAGAGATCGTGTTCCCCTTGTTCCGGGATTCCCATCAATACGGACGTGGCTAACCCAACCGCGCCATTGATTGTGGCGCTTGGGAGATAAGCAAGTTTTACCAGGCCGGTGGGGACACATGTTTTTGTCCGCCCATATAAGGGGTTAAGGATCCAGCCCTTTTACCTGCGCCTTCTTCCTCCTTGGCTTATCCATCTCCACGAACTCGAGCTCCAGCGCCCAAGTCCGCACTTCTCACCTCAACCTTCTCCAATTATGTCCGGAGCGGGAGGCAGTGGATGGCCTCCTCCGTCACGGAGGGCAGATCCGAAGCTGCGCGACGCCGGATATCTGTCCAAAGAACATCACAGCGCCGGCTCCCGGACGAGGGAGAGCTCGTCCCCAACCCCAGGCCCCATGAGAGGGTAGTATTTCTTCCCCATTTCCTCCATGGACTGGGCTTCCCTTCATCCCTTTGTCCGGGGCTCATGTTCTACTATGGCCTAGATTTCCATGATCTGGCCCCGAATTTCATCCTCAACATCTCGGCGTTTATCCTCGTGTGCGAGGCATTCCTCTGCATCCAGCCCCACTTGACTTGTGGCTCAAGACCTTGATGTCAAGGCGAAGGTTGTGAAGGGCAGCCAAGCGGAGTCGGAGGCGCCATGGTGGGCAGGATGTCCCACGTTACGTGGTGGAGGGTACTTTGTGGAAACCATCAAGGGGTGGCAATCGGGGTGGTTCTACATCACCGAGCCGCGTGACCCTGATTGGGCAGTGGCCCCCGAATTTAGATCTGGTATTCCCACACCGCTCTCCTCCTGGAAAGAGAGTGGCGAATTTGGGGGATTCGGAGGAGCTGACCGGACTCAAGCACGTATCCGTAAGTGGTGGACAAGAAGCTCAAGCTTGTCAACGTAGTCAGTGTCATGCTCATCCGCGGATTCTCCCGTGCAAGCCGACGGGCTTTAATATGTGGGAGTTTGATCCAGCGCAGCACGGACCTGAGCGGGCTCTTCGACACTACGTCGAAGATGTCCGGAAGGTGCTGTTCAAGGCGCCGAAGCTCCGCATCCGCTCATGAAGATCGCGGATTCGCTCGCGGTGTCCAGGTGACGAGGTAAGTGATTTCACCACTTATTTTCCATAGTTTGGCTCTATGTGGGATCTAAACTCCCTTGCCTTTGATAGGAATTGCTGGCGAAGGCGAGCGGATTACCCGTCCGGCCCCATTGCGGAGGGCGCAGCGGACGCCCGCCTAACGGGTTGCTGGCTCCGGCACCCACGTGGTGCCGAGAAGAAGGCCAAGAAGGCGGCCACGGGACTCGGAAGAGTTCCGTTTTCAGGTGCTATCGGATGATGAATCGAGGCCGACTCCTCCACCAAGGTGAGGGGAGAAGAAGAGCCTCTCCCCCGTGAAGGAGGAAAGAAAGGAAGGCCTCCCCAACAAGGGAGGCGAAGGGTCAAGAAGGAAAAACTCTTCCTCCGGACTGCTCCGCCAACACCCCGATGACGATTTAAGATCGGCATCCAAGGGCCAAGCCTGGCGAGATCGTAAGTATCCGGACTCCCGAATAACCTCAAGGTTTTGTTTTAGCCACATAACGTCTTTCTAATGCCGCATACAACCCTGCAGTCCGCCCAAGGATGATCTTCCCGTTTGCCGGCGGGACCTTGGAGTCGTCGGATATGGATTCCTTCCGATTGCCTCCACCGCCCGCGTGCATGGACGACACCGAGTGGGATCCTAAAAGGACCCACCAGGAGGGGGAGGCCCCGGAGGTGTCGCAGGACACCCTCCCGGACTATGCACCGGACTCAGCCCCGGAGGCCGCAGTGGCTCCGGAGTCCAGCAAGCGACCCCTTCGTAAGAAGGGCAAGACCGAGACGCCGGCTGCCTCCGTCCAACCGGAGGTGCCAGATAATTTGCTGGAGGCGCTCAATGGCGCCTCCATCGAAGAGGAACACCGCACTATTATGAGTGCGGTGATTCAGAAGGTTCAACTCGCCAAGAGCGGGCTGACCGAAGCCTGCAATAGCCTTCTAACAGGCTTTGAGGTAAGAATTTCAACATATGTATAATGGTACCGCATAGACGGTAGCCCCGATGCTCGGTTCGTTGTTCGAAAGAAAAGCCGGATGAGGATCTTTAGAAAAATAAACGCAGGAGTCATAAAAATATGTCAATATGGGATTGCAGGCTGTCTTCTTGACCTCCGCCAAGACCGACCGCAGAGGTCAATACTTTGAAGAAAAACCTCGGCGGTCCGGGAACGAGCTCGGCCATGCCAAGAAGCAGCTCGAGGAAAAAGAAGGTGAGTAATACCTTATGAAAATTGTACCTTATAGAAAAGGATTTGGTTGCAAGAAAAATGACAAGGATAACGTGGGTATTGTAGGGGCCGCTAAGGAGGTGGCGACCACAGAAGGAGGCGGTGGCATGGCCGAGCGTGTCGGACGCAGAGCGCACCGAGCGAGTGAAGCAGGAGGCGCGGTGGCGGAGGTATAAGCAAGAGCTCAAGATCTCGTGAAAAACATGAGAACTTGGAGTGTGACTCAAAGACTTCGAGTCTGAGCTTGCAACGGCTCTTGAGAGTGCCAAAACCGCAAAGGCGAAGCCTACAAGGCCCTCCAGAGATTGAAGCGGTGAAGAAAATAGCAGCAGGTAAGGCATTTTTCATGCGAGTAAGCATGTGAGTGTTAATTACCTGTTGCTTACCCGAATTCGAGCTCTCGAGGCGTTCAGAGCTTCCTCATGGCGTGTCCGATCTTGCCGCATTCTACCGGGCCGAGGAGGGAGCTCAGCGTGAAGGTCTTCTAGTCTCGGATCTTTGAGGCGGACATCCGGTGCCCCTTAGCGACCAGCCGAAGCAGCTGGTCGAGCTCCTAAAGGCGGCCGAACAGGCCATGAAGGGCCTCATAGTTGGTGTGGCCTAAGGAGGCCATGCACAGGAGCTACTTGACTGGTCTGCGGCGGCTGGTGGATGCGTGCCCGTGGGTTGAAGTTATCAAGCATTCGCTTGTATCGAGGGTGCCGTCGGGCCTTGCCCACGCAAAGGTGCACTTTGGGGCAAGATGGATGCTCGAAGCTTGTGACGGACCCGCCACGGAGGACAAGGAGCATCGCATGCGCCCGAGATGTATTATAAGAATGTCTTTGAAGGCGCCCGCACTATTGCGGGTGAGTGCTCCAAAGATGTAATATTGAGTAGACTCGCATTTTGTTATCCCGCGCTGAAAACTTAGTTCATATCGCTAAGCAACGCTTGTTAATTTAAAATATTACCTTCATGCGGCTTCAGCCCCATGCCACAGTCTTTGGGGTGTTCGGGACAAACTTGGCGCTCTTGTTCCCATTTTGGGTCCATCTAGGGGCGCTCAACACAACGAACAAGGCAACCGGACTTATAATGCTTGAACACTCTCACTTAGCCATAGAATTCTATAATTTTAAATTTCGTGAAGCCTTGTCTTCGAAGGCGAATTTGGGGCGCTATCACGCCTTGGCGGACAGTATCCGGCTCCTCGCTCTAAGCGGCATAAGTCTTCAGGACTCACGAAAAACCTCTCGAACAGCGACCGGTCTCTCGCCTCATCTTGACGGTCAGTTTTAGCTTTCTCCAGGCGTTAACCCAGCCAACTGGGCGGAATCGCGGTGGTTCTCCGGTGCTACCTTAGCCGATATAACGGGCGTAAGGTACCAAAACACGGAGCCGGGCAAACCCAACTATTGACCCAAGACATGATTGAACCCGATGCATATAGTGCTATAAGTTCGGGTGCCGCACTTGTGAAAGTGTTGGACTCATCACACCATAACGCGGAAACATAAGCCCTGGTGTATATTAGCCGTACCAAAGTGTACGGATGCAACATGTCGTGAATGAACATATGTATGAAAAAGAAATGCAATTATAAGCAAAAGGTGCTGCATTGTTTTATTCATAAGTGTTGCTACTGAATGCGAACGATACAAATAGTGCGATAAGCAAGGTAGGAGACTGTTTAAACATGTCCCTTCGGGGTAGGCTGCAGATTGGTGTATGAAAATGCTCGTAATGGAGACCACCTGTATATTAGTTGTAGCCTTTATCCTTCCCCGGCTGTTGCATCGTGAGTTCGGCAGGTCTGCTGCGGACGGGGCTTCGACAAGCGGAGTCTGTGTTTAAAAAGTAAAAGGTAAAAAGAAAAGAAAAAGGAACGACACATTTGAGAGCCCCTTGTGTGATTGAGCCGCAGTCTGGGTGTATTGTGGTCGTGCCCCCCTCCCCATGCCCATGGTATCTTCCAAGCGTAATGGTGTACGCGAAGGACCTGCTGACGTTTCGCAGGAGCTGGGGTTGGGGCCGCACTACTCTGGCGATGCTCGGAATGTGCGAGGTGGTCTTGTTGTAAGTTACTCCGGGCGCGCTTGGCTGTGTCCGGCCGCTTAACGGCCGGATTCGATAGTTGCCTTAAGAGGCTGCATTGCACTTCTGCCGCGAGAGCCGTTGTATGTTCCTCCGTGCGGAGGGAACGTTCAGTGTTTCCGTTGACCGTACTGACTCCTCGAGGGCCTGACATCTTGAGCTTGAGGTATGCGTAGTGCGGCACCGCGTTGAACTTTGCAAACGCGGTACGTCCGAGCAAGGCATGATAGCCGTTGCGGAACGGGACTATGTCGAAGATTAACTCCTCGCCCGGAAGTTATCCGGGATCCAAGACCACTTCGATGTAATTGAGCCTGTACAATTGGCTTCTACACCGGTATGACGCCTTTAAAGGTCGTTTTGGTTGGTTTAATCCTTGAGGGTCTATGCCCATTTTGCGCCTTGTATCATGGTAAAGCAGGTTCAGGCTGCTGCCGCCGTCCATCAGGACTCTGGTTAGGTGAAATCCATCGACGATTGGGTCTAGGACCAGTGCGGCGAATCCGCCGTGGCGGATGCTGGTGGGTGGTCCCTTCGGTCAAAAGTGATCGGGCAGGAGGACCATGGATTGAACTTCGGGGCAACTGGCTCCATCGCGTAGACATCCCTGAGTGCACGCTTCCGCTCCCCTTTGGGTATGTGGGTTGCATATATCATGTTCACCGTCCGCACCTGTGGGGGGAAACCCTTCTGTCCTCTATTGTTCGGCGGTTGGGTCTCGTCCTCATCATCGCTATGCAGCCCCTTGTCATTGTTTTCGGCAATTAACTTGCCTACCTGCTTGAATACCCAACAGTCCCTGTTGGTGTGGTTAGCTGGCTTTTCGGGGGTGCCGTGTATCTGGCACAAGGGGTCGAGTATTCGGTCCAAACTGGACGGACCCGGAGTAGTTCGTTTGAATGGCTTTTTCCGCTGACCGGGTTTAGAGCCTTTGAATCCGGCATTGACTGCCATATCCTCAATATTATCGCCGTTAGTGCGGCGTTTGTTTTATTACGACGCGGCCTGCCATTTTGGTCCTTGAAGTCGGATCGCCAGAATTTTCTTTGAGGTTGTTGCTGCGTGCTAGCCAGTTGTCCTCACCCGCGCAGAAGCGGGTCATGAGTGATGTGAGGGCTGCCATGGATTTCGGCTTTTCCTGTCCTAGGTGACAGGCAAGCCACTTGTCGCGGATGTTATGCTTGAAGGCCGTGAGGGCCTCCGCATCCGGACAGTCGACGATTTGGTTTTTCTTGGTTAAGAACCGTGTCGAGAATTGTCCGGCCGATTCGTCGGCTGCTGAATTATGTGGCTTAGGTCATCAGCGTCGGTGGTCGCACATAAGTGCCACAGAAGTTGTCGAGGAATGAGGCTTCAGGTCCTCCCAGCTCCCAATTGACTCTGGCTGGCAAGCTGTTGAGCCAATGCGGGCTGGTCCTTTAAGCTTGAGGGGAGGTATTTGATGGCGTGAAGATCGTCACCGCGGGCCATGTGGATGTGAAGGAGATAGTCTTGATCCAAACCGCGGGTCTGTTGTGCCATCATAGGATTCAATATTGACGGGTTTAAACCCTTGAGGATTTGAGATCCATCACTTAAATCATGGAGCATAGTGGGTGTCGGCGCCTACATCTTGGCGATATCACGGCGGAGCTCAAAAGAGCTTGGTCTGTTTTGTTCGGCCCGGCGGACTTCTTGTGTCCGCGCGACGGTTGTAAATCACGCATCCGTGGGCGCCCACACGATCCATAGATCGATCTTGATTGTCTTGCCTTGTCCTCAATATATCTCGCAGGTCGAGCATTCCCCTTTGGCCAAGTGCCTTTTGAGCGATGCCGGGTGCGGTTCTAGTGAAGGGCCTAGAGGCCTCTCTGTCGCTGACCACGGGTGGTCGGTCAGCCGTATTGTCTCCTGGTGATGCGGGTTCGTAAGCCTCCTCCTCTAATCGGGGAGCAGCTTGCGTTTAGGGTAGCTTTGGAGGCGTTCGAGCTCATGCTCTTCGGCCGCGAGGACTTCGGTCCATCTGTCGGCTAGTAGATCCTGATCAGCTCTAAGCTGTTGCTGCTTTTTATTTAGGCTTCTCGCCGTGGCCATAAGCCTGCATCTAAAACACTCTTGTTCGACGGGATTCTCAGGCACGACGAATTCATTGTCGTCGAGGCTTGCTTCGTCTTCGGAGGGAGGCATATAATCCTCTACCTCTTCTTATGTCACTCTCTCTTGAGGGCTGTCGTCTTCTTCCTCCTGCGATGGATCTTGCTGGAGTGGATTGTCTTCGGCGTTGTCCGGTGTATTGTTATCTCCGGTGCCGGAATCTTCATTCTTGCTGTGGCGGGATTTAGAGCGGCGCCGCTGACGCCGGCGCTTGGGCTGCTTCTTGGAGGGGTCATCCTCCATTGTTCCATCGCCGTTCCCATCTTTTGGGATGTCCACCATGTATATGTCGTATGACGAGGTGGCCTTCCAGTGCCCTGTAGGTGCTGGGTCTTGGTCGTCTCCGGCATCGTCGTCCATACCGTCGATGTCTTCGGAGTCGTAGTCTAGCATGTCGGTTAGGTCGTCGACAGCGGCTACCAAGTGGGTGGTGGGTGGGCGTCGAATTTCTTCATCGACCGTATCCCAACCTTCCTGACCGTAGTCCGGCCAGGGCTCTCCGGGTAAAGAGAGAGACTTTAGTGAATTCAGGATGTCGCCAAAAGGCGAGTCTTGAAAGATGTCCGCGACCGTGAACTCCATAACGGGCGCCAATCGGATTCGATCGGCAAGGCGCGGAGGTTGGAGTCCGGATAGGAGTCCGGCACCGGAGTCGAGGTCTTCGCAAAGGACAGGGATGGAGTTCGGCTCGATCGCCGTGAGATTAAAGCCCCGGCGCGTGTCCAACCACTCGTCCTCGATCGGGAATCCGCTCCGGATTAAGGGTCGGGCGGATTCAGTGCGGCCTCCGGGCCTTTGCTCGATTCTGAGCTAGATCATGCCCATGGAGCAGTCTGGCGGCGCTTGGGTCGAGGCTCGAATCCGTCGAAGATCAAGTCTCCGCGGATATCGGCCGTATAGTTTAGGCATCCAAATCTGACCTAACGGCCAGGGGCGTAGCTTTCGATCTGCTCCAGATGGCCAGCGAATTGGCCCGCAGCAAAAAAGCCCGAACACAAAGATCTGTCCGGGAGAAAAGTCTCACCCTGGACCGTGTCGTTGTTGATGATCAAAGGAGCCATCGGGCCTATCGGCGACGACACGAGGAACTCTCAATGAAAGCACCAATGTCGATGTCAAAACCGGCGGATCTCGGTAGGGGTCCTGAATCGTGCGTCTAGGCGGATGGTAACGGGAGACAAGGGACACGATGTTTTACCCAGGTTCGGGCCCTCTCGATGGAGGTAAAACCCTACGTCCTGCTAGATTAATATTGATGATGTGTGTTACAAGAGTAGATCTACCACGAGATCAAAGAGACTAAACCCTAGAAGCTAGCCTATGGTATGATTGTTGTTCGTCCTACGGACTAAAACCCTCCGGTTTATATAGACACGGATAGGGTTAGGGTTACACAGAGTCGGTTACAATGGTAGGAGATCTACATATCCGTATCGCCAAGATTGCCTTCCACGCCAAGGAAAGTCCCATCCGGACACGGGGCGAAGTCTTCAATCTTATATCTTCATAGTCTTGGAGTCCGGCCAATGATGATAGTTCGGCTATCCGGACACCCCCTAGTCCGGAACTCCCTCAACAGTCTTCAAAGGTAACAAGCATCAGATCCATGCAGGATCAATCTCTTCAGTGATGCTCAATCACTTTGGGTTTGTTGGGGTTTGGTTTTGGGTTTTTCCTCACTCGATGATTTTCGCTCAAAGTCCTCGGAGGATGGGATGCTCTCAAATGACAAGTGTCAGTTTCTCTCAGAGCCGCCAACCAACTAGTGGTTGTAGGGGGCGGCTATTTATAGCCTAGGAAGCAGCCCGACATGATAAGACATAAATTCCCTTCAATGATATGACCGTTAGGTAGATAAGATATTTTGGGACAGCTGGCGCGTAGCACAGCAACGGTCGGAAATTTGACTCTCAAATTCCTCAGGGCTATCATGTTCCTCACTATGTAGGCAATCCGCACTGGCGAATTCCTAGCTCCTCGGTCGAACAAATTCCTCAATGACGGAAGAACTTCGTCTACATCCTTTCAAGAAATTGACTGAACTGTATGAGATTTCAATGGCTTCACTCAAGGGATTGGTAGGTGTAGAATTTTGAGTTGAGCATCACATGGAAATTTTTCCTTAGTATTTCCTCGACCCCCTTTAACAGTACGGTGTTTCCTATGACTCAAGAAAGAGAAAAACGAAACTACGAAAACAAAAGTCTTCATGCTTCATGTTCCTCAAATGAATACCAAGTCTTCAAGGTGACACCAATTTCTTCACTTTCAAAGTCTTCAGAATACCAAAGTCTTCAGACGAAGAACTTCATTTTTAGGGGTTGACTTTCTTTGTAAATATCAAACTCCTCATAGACTTATAGACCTGTGTACACTCATAAACACATTAGTCCCTTAACCTATAAGTCTTCAATACACCAAAATCACTAAGGGGCACTAGATGCACTTACAATCTCCCCCTTTTTGGTGATTGATGACAATATAGGTTAAGTTTTCAACGGGGATAAACATATGAAGTGTAAATACTGATATTGAGGAATTTGATTGCAAGATATAGAAGAACTCCCCCTGAAGATGTGCATAGTGAGGAATTTGCTTTTGAGGCAATGCACATTTGAAGAGTTGAATCATGGAGATCTCCCCCTATATCTTGTAATTCATACACGCATTTGACATATAATATGAAGAATTTGAAATGCATGATGAAATATGGTGACTGATGTAATTCAGCATGCGTGTATTAACATATAACGAAGAATAAGCATGCAGAGGAACACATCAAAAGTATCAGAGCACCATCGGGTTTAAGATTACAACTCGATCCTATAAAAGTTTCAGAAGAGCGAGAGTTGTAACTTAGCAGAAAAACGCCCATATAATAGACCCCCTTGAAGACTAACTCAAATTTCTCCCCCTTTGTCATCGAATGACCAAAAGGATCGAAACTGAGGACTAACGCCCCTGAAGAATATCAAGTTGATGGAGGAGCGCTAGCGTTGTCGGGGTCGGTTGTCATAGTAGAGCCTGCCGCAGTGTCGTCCAAGTCTTCATTTTCATCAGTGTCACGAGATGAAGAATAGGAGCTGGCCACCAAGGAAGGAACCTTGACCTTCTTGAATTTCTTCGGTGGAGGTGCAGACCAGTCAAATTCTTCCTTGAGATCCATTTTCTTCAGATCTTCTGCGTTGTAGACATGAGATAGAACAGCCCAGGTACGGTTGAAGGTTTCATGGAGGTAGTATTAGTTTTTCTTCATTGCATTGTGTGTTGAGGTCATGTTGTGAATAATTGAACCAAAATGACGCTTGACCCATTTATGATTGCGATCGACTTTCTGATGAAGACTGAGGAGTAACTCACGATCACCATCACCACAGTGTCTTGTGGCTTGAGGATTTTGCTTGGCGAGTTGTTGGCGGCAGAGTCATGTGTGGCAGAGTCATCATTGGTGGAGTAGGATGCAGCCTTGCGAAATTGACCATCCAATGGACGAATGCCTTCATCTATCACAGTAGTTGCCTTGCCTTGCCTTTGTCATCAGCTAAGGAAAATGTCCGTTTGAGGACTTCAATTGGAGGCAAGTAGCTGCAGTGGTTCAGAGTATCAGCCTCTTGTAATTGAGTGAAAACCTTGTCCTGATGAACCTCATAATCCATGGTGCATAAGGCTTCAGCTCAAAAGGTGACATAGCAATGTTTGCCAGAGTCCTCATGAAGAAATCATGGAAGTTTACGGGAACGCCATGAATGATATTGAAAATCATATTCTTCATGATGCCAACGACTTCTTCATCATTTGAGTCGTGGCCTTTGATATGACTCATTGTCTTTGTCAGAGTGCGATAGACAGTCCGAGGCACATACAATAATTCCTTGACGAGGAATTTGGTTCGTGGGGCCTGCCCTGGCTTCAAAGGCTTCATCAGCACTTACATGTAATGATTTGTAAGCGCAGGTTCGTTGTAGATGCAACGAGCACCATCAAGGGGAGGACTGAGTGGGAGGGCACGAAGCAATTCAGTTGTTGGTGCCTTGTAGTGAGTATTTTCTGACATCCAGTCCATGACCCATGAGTTCACATCTTCAGAATCTCCTGTGATGTGCAGCGTCGCATAGAATTGAAGAATGAGTTCTTCATTCCAATCACATATGTCAGTGCAGAAATTCAGCAATCCAGCATCGTGAAGAACGCTGAGGACCGGCTCGAAGCTGGCGCAGAGATTCCATGTCCACGTGAGGAATGTGTGCATGATCAAGACTTTGTCTTTGTCGAATAGCACAGAGGAATAAAAGTTGGCTTGACTAGTAGTCCAAACGCCTCTTCCTTATGCGGCGTAATCATAAGGATTGTAATCGATGAAGAAAACATGCTCGCCAAAGAAGTCTTCAGCCTTGAACTTTTGCTTGCGCGAGAATGGATCCATTGCTTTTGGCAGAGGAGTGTCAGTGAGTTGCATCACTACCTCAGGAATCGCAATCTCAGGTTCTTCAGGCTGAGGATTTTCTGGTTCCTCTTCATCTTCAGTCCGCGTGTTCAAAGGATCAGCAGCAGCAGGTTCTTCAGCACTAGTGGCTGGAATTTCTTCATGCACAGACGAGGTGGGATAAGTTTCTTCAGAGCCCATTTGAACTGTTGGTGCAGGGGACTGAGGAATGTGTTATATTGGGGTGAAGCGTGGAGAATTGGGATGCTGACTGTCCCAGAAGTCATCGTTCATCACTGGCTTGTACTTCCAATATCCACATCTTCTTCTTTAATTTCTTCAACACCAGCCTCTTCAGCCGTGAACTGAGGCATTGGTGAGGATACAACAGGAGTAGAAGGTATCGCATCCACTTCAATTTCTTCATCAATCTGCTCTGATGAAGCAGCAGAATGATTTTCTTCATCTGATCCGCTAGGGATCTCATATTCTTCACCAAAAGGAACAAGGTCCTTTGATGGCATGGTGGAAATTGGAACAACATCAATTGGATTTTCAAATGAGCTGGTCATAGGCTTCATTTTCTTCGGGGCTGAAGAATTTGAAGCAGCTGATGCTTTCCTTTTCTTCACTGCAGCTCGCTCTGTAGCCTTGGTCTTCTTCACATCTGATGCAGATGGAAGAATAGGAGTTGGTGTAGGCGCGGGAGGAGCTGAGGAATCTGTTTGAATTTCCTCAGGCGCAACGGATGCAATTGTCCTGACCTCTTCAGTTTCTTCGGGCGCACCACTAGTGGATGCCCTGGCAATTTCTTCAGCGGTTGGAATGGAGTCATCAGCCCTGGAATTAGCATTTTCTTCAGCAGAGTGAAAATCATCAGCGGTGCTGGCATGTTCTTGAGTAGGCTGAGCAGAGGCTCCAGCCTGAGGAACTTCTAGTTGCGTTGGGGCTGCAACATTTGTGAACTTGTTAGTCAGATTGACAAATCTGACTTTCGCTCCTTGCCAATCAGCATAGTAGGCATCAAAGTCATCGCTGAGGGCTTTGATTTAAGACTGGATCTTGAGGAGTTCATCAGGTGTCATTTTGACAATGTGTTTCCTCTGGAACTTCTCTTTCCTGAACTGAGTCTTCTTGATCTGACTAGCCTTTTCAAATTTCCATTTCTCTTCAGTGATGAAATGGGTCAGCATGTGACTTTGACCAGGAGTTAAATGAAAATCAGGCATAGGGGTGTCTGGATCCTTGTGCCAGAGATCAGTGTACTCGAGGATCGCCCTTGGATCCAAAAGCAGTGGCACATGTGTGCCTTTGGCTCTAGCGGCCCTTTCTTGTCTGTCTCTGATGATTTCTGCAAGTTCATCATCATCAGATGGCACTTGGAAGGCAACCTGTTTCTTCTTCGGTCTTGGCCGAGGACCTCGACTAGCCGTTGCCTTTTTCTTCAGCAGAGTGGGGCCTGATGAAAAATTTGGTGCAGCTGAGGAACTCGCTGAAACACCAGAGGCAATAGAGATGCCTGCAGTCCTTTGGCATGTGGCCAGATGCACAGGTGCTGAGGACTTGGGAGGAGGAGCTGAGGATTTTGGAGGAGCAGGAGCAGCATGAGGAACTAGCCGTGTGGGCTTTGAAGATTCTGGTCGTGAGGGCATTGCTGAGGAAGCACTTGGCTTGTGAGCGGGCTTCTTTGCCATTGATTTCCTAGGCTTGACAGAGACCTCAGTGGCAGCAGCAGTAGCAGAGTCTTCGTTGAATTTCCTCACTACTTCTTTGGCTTGTCTCGCCAACTTGGCTTGGCGCTTGGCCGATTCTTCAGGAAAATCCTCACCACGCTTGATGCTGGTGGGGTCAGCTTCTTGGCCAGGTGCCAATGGAGCTCTTGGGCATGGAGGATTAAGTGCGAATTTCTTCATTTACTTTGGAGTAACATACATGTACTCCCTCCATTCTCTTGCCCATCTCCTTTCAATCCTCTGTATGCGCACCTTGCGGTGATTTTTGTTCTCCTTTCCGAACTTGGCCTCATCAGGTGTGCAGTAGTCAGCATAGATGTCCTCAGGTATTTCAAAAGTAGGCATGACCTTAGGCCTCTTTCCTCCTCTCTGTGGCTTCTTACCGTCTGCCATATTCTTCAGTTGAGGAATTTGAACAATCGAATTCTCTGAAGAAGTGTGCAACTTTTCTTCGAGGAACGCTGCAAATGAGTTAAGGTGATGAGAACCTAGTGATTCAGCAGCGGACATGAGTACCTGTGAACAGAGTATAGTTGCGAGGAATTTGGAGAGGTCATATGCATTCTCAGAAGGTTTTTCAAAAAGAACAAGTTTGAGGAATTTGACCAGATGAGTCTTGAAGAATTTCACTAAGCGTTCTTAGTCTTAGGTTCCAGAGTTGTATAGATCGAGGATCCACACAATTGAGGAATCTTAAATAAAAATCATTGCTTAGAGATACGAATCAAGAGCATATGACGTGTGAGGTGTTCATATGTGTGAAGATTTGAAGAATAAACACCCTTGAAGATTTTCAGGAAGGCTTGAGAATCAAGGCGAGCAATAAAAGTAACTTTTAATTACCCGAAGTGAAGAACACGAAGAACTGAGAAGTGTAGATTTGAAGCTCGTCAGTTCAGATCTTCCACGCCCTAACTCGGCGGAGGAAGACAGCTACGGCGGTGGCGGAGTGAAGATTTCCGTGGTCGGCGCGAGTACGGCGGCGACGAGGTCGAGGCAGTGAAGCTCTTCCTCACCAACGACGATGGAATAGCGGCGGTGCTAGGGTTTGAGAAGCTCGAGCGAGAGAGAGAGCGGTCGAGCGGTGTAAAAGAAGTGAGGAAGGGGAGAGGGGGTATTTATAGTCACGGTGAAAAAACTGTTCGCCCGAAGATTTAGGACGAACGTGCCCCTGACCCTTCTCATTTTCTTGACATGTGTCACCCACGTACTGAAAAGTGGAGATCGTGTTAGATCGTGGGTGAATAGATAAGTCTATCGTAGGAAGCGGAACGGTTTGAGCAGCAAAGCCGAAAATTAAGATAAGATAAGTTAAAAGTTCCGTTCGCAATTTCTTCAGCTGACAAGGACACAGTGAAGATTTTGAACGAGTTTCAAATAGAACGCACATGAAGAATTTGTGAATATATTGGGTTGAGTATAGCATAGAGGGGGAAGGGTCCGATCACATTCACTTAGCAGAAAAAGCAACTTGAAGAAATAGCCATAAGTGAATGCTGTAGAGGACATAAACCCATATATCTATATACATATATATAGCCAATGAAGAAAGAGAACGGAAACAGTGAAGATTTTGCAAAGTTGAAGAATTTGAAAAACTGAGGAAAAACTCAAATTGAAGATTTTCAACTTTGGTGGTGGCGTGACCCACCGTATAAGAATGATGATTTCAGACACCGCGCACAATTGTCGAGGGTTCTCGAGAATCAAATTCTTCATTAATTTCTTCACACTTAGAGTGTTATTCTTCATTGATTGAAGAAAAACGTTTCTTCATGTGTTGCACATCTAAGTCATCAATTTTGCATAAGTGTCAGGATGTGTGTCCTTTTCAAAGAACATTCGAAGATTCTAAGATATTTAGCTCACACCGCAACTTGCTAAATCTCTTCTCATCCAAGGGCTTTGTGAAGATATCGGCTAGCTGTTCTTCAGTCTTCACATGATCAATAAAGATGTCGCCCTTCAACACATGATCGCGAAGAAAATGATGACGAATCTGAATGTGCTTTGTCTTCGAGTGTTGAACTGGGGTGTGAGCAATCTTGATGGGACTCTCATTGTCACAGTAGAGAGGCACATTCTTCACGTTGATGTCGTAGTCCTTGAGAGTTTGCTTCATCCACAGCAATTGAGCATAGCAAGAACCAGCAGCAATGTACTCAGCTTCCGCAGTAGACAGTGATACGCAGTTCTGTTTCTTCGAGGACCAACAGACCAAAGATCGTCCGAGGAAATGACAAGTACCAGATGTTGACTTGCGGTCCACACGATCACCAGATAGTCAGAGTCGAATATCCAATGAGATCAAAAGTAGAGCCCTTGGGGTACCATAATCCTAGTGTTGGTGTGTGAGCTAGATATCAAGAATATGCTTCACAGCCTTATGGTGTGATTCCTTCGTGTAGCTTGAAATCGGGCACACATGCAAACACTAAGCATTATATCTGGCCTAGATGCACATAAGTACAATAAAGAACCAATCATGGAGCGGTATACCTTGTGATCAAGTCAATACCATTTTCATCGAGACATAGATGGCCATTTGTGGGCATAGGAATTTTGACGCCTTTGCAATCTTGCATGCCAATTTCCTCGTAACATCCTTGAGGTATTTCTCCGAGATATGAATATGCCATTGCTGTTGTTGATTTAATTTGAAGACCTAAGAAGAATTTCAACTCTCCCATCATAGACATTTGATATTCTTCACTCATCATATAGGCAAATTCATCACTATAACGTTGGTCAGTACAGCCAAAGATAATATCATCAACGTATATTTGGCACACAAACAGTTCACCATCATAAGATTTAGTAAAGAGAGTAGGGTCGAGTGAACCGGGTGTGAAGCCATTGTTCACGAACAATTCCTTCAAAGTATCATACGACGCCCTAAGGGCCTGCTTGAGGCCATAGAGGGCCTTGTTGAGTCTGAAGACTTTGTCGGGATTCTTTGGATCTTCAAAACCTGGGGGTTGAGCAACATATACTTCTTCCTCAAGCTTCCCATTGAGGAATGCACTTTTCACATCCATTTGATATAAAGTGATATCATGATGGTTAGCATAAGCAAGCAATATGCGAATAGCCTCAAGTCTAGCAACAGGTGCAAAAGTTTCATCGAAATCAATTCCTTCAACCTGTGTGTAGCCTTGAGCTACAAGTCGTGCCTTATTCCTCACCACAAGGCCATTTTCATCTTGCTTGTTGCGGTAGATCCACTTTGTGCCAATGATATTATGCTTGCGAGGATCTGGGCGTTTGACCAGTTCCCAGACATTGTTGAGCTCGAACTGATGTAATTCTTCTTGCATGGCCTGAATCCACTCGGGCTCCAGAAATGCTTCATCTACCTTAGTGGGCTCTGTGATAGAGACAAAAGCATAGTGCCCATAGAAGTTAGATAAATGTGAAGCTTTTGAGCGTGTGAGAGGACCTGGTGCTTCAATGTCATCGATGATCTTGTCAACTTGCACTTCTTTTGCAACGCGAGGATGAGCTGGTTGTTGTCGAGGAATTTTATTAGCATTTTCTTCAGCACCATTTTCTTCAGCATTATCTTCAGGTGCATCACCTCGACGTTCTTCGCGTTCTGGAATTAATTCTTCAGCAGATTCTTCAGTAGGAATGACATCCTCAGTCGCCTTGAACTTGATAGATTCCTCAGGTGCTGGTTCATCTATCACAGAAGGTAGGTGCTCTCTTTGCGAGCCATTAGTTTCATCAAACCGAACATCTACAGTTTCAACAACCTTGTGAAGAGCGTTGTTGAAGACTCTGTAGGTGTGCGAGTCCTTTCCGTAACCAAGCATAAAACCTTCATGTGCTTTCGGTGCAAATTTAGCATTGTGATGAGGATCTCTAATCCAACATTTAGCACCGAAGACTTTGAAATAACTCACATTGGGTTTCTTGTCAGTGAGGAGTTCATAGGCAGTCTTCTTGAAGAATTTGTGAAGATATACTCTGTTGATGATGTGGCACGCGGTATCAATTGCATCAATCCAAAAACAACGAGGCGTTTTGTATTCATCAAGCATAGTGCGAGCCATCTCAACAAGAGTTCTGTTCTTGCGCTCCACGACGCCATTTCGCTGAGGAGTATAAGGAGCAGATAACTCATGAGTAATACCAAGTTCATCAAGATAGTCATCAAGACCGGAATTCTTGAACACAGTTCCATTGTCACTCCTGATGTGCTTGATCTTCACACCAAAGTTGGTTGAAGCCCTCGAGGAAAATCATTTGAAGACTTCCTGCACTTCATGTTTGTAAGTGACAATGTGTACCCATGTGTAACGAGAGTAATCATCAACAATAACAAAGCCATATAGAGATGCATCATTAGTGACTGCTGATTAATGATTAGGACCAAAGAGGTCCATGTGAAGCAATTCGAATGGACGAGTAGTGGTCATGATAGTCTTCGCTGGATGCTTGGCCTTGGTCATTTTTCCAGCTTCACAGGCTCCACACAAGTGATCCTTGAGGAATTTGACATTCTCAATGCCAATGACATGCTTCTTCTTCGCAAGCGTGTGCAAATTCCTCATGCCTGCATGACCAAGTCGTCGATGCCATAGCCAGCCTTCTGAAGCTTTTGCAAGTAGGCACACGGCTGGTTGTGGTCCTGTAGAGAAATCAACAATATACAAGTCTCCTCTCCTAAAGCCTTCGAAGACTTTGGAATTGTCAGCTTCCATAATCACAACACAACGATACTTGCCAAAGACAACAACCATATCAAGATCACAAAGCATTGAGACTGACATGAGGTTGTATCCTAAGGACTCAACAAGCATGACTTTGTCCATGTGTATGTCCTTAGAGATCGCAACCTTACCTAGACCCAATACCTGACTTTTGCCTTTGTCAGCAAAGATGATATGCTTCAGATGTGACGGTGATAAGGGAGCATCCATCAATAGATTCTTGTCACCAGTCATGTGATTTGTACATCCACTATCGAGGACCCACTCATTTGCTTTGGGTTGATCATCCTGCAGATGAATTAGTGCAACTTACGATCTCATATACTTCATCAGTGAAGAATATGATATCAATTTCATCAGATGAATTTCATCAAGCAGTAAAACAGATATAGC
Source organism: Aegilops longissima (assembly GCA_021605205.1). NCBI lineage: Eukaryota > Viridiplantae > Streptophyta > Magnoliopsida > Poales > Poaceae > Aegilops > Aegilops longissima. The sequence continues at coordinate 312,468,410 of CM038678.1, forward strand.
AAGATGAGGACGTGTGAAATGAAAGTTCATTTCTTCATGATTAGCATGTCCTTTTCGAGCAATTTTGTCGAGCCCCCAAAGAAATTCTTCAGACGTTAAAGCACGTCTAGAGACCTGACCCCTGCAGAGGAAATTAGTTCTTTTCTTCACCACCCACATCTGAAGGGGTGGCAAAGAGTTCATCACTCTGCGAGCTCCATATGAGAATGGTGGCATAGAGGCCAATCCATTTCGTTTCACATAAGAGGGGTTAGGGTAAGCATATGAATAAGCAGAGAAATTATTCAAGGACTTATGAACATAATGGTTTGAAGAATAATGCACATATTCATAGCCCTTAGCTCTACCCTGCGAAACAGAGTTGTTAGCACGATGATAATCATATGAGGACTTTGATCCTTTTGAGGAATTTGATCCACGTGAGGACTTTGGTCCGTATGAGGACTTGGATCCATATGAAGAATTTGGTCCATATGAAGAGTTTGATCTGGGGTTCCTATTCTTCACAGGTGGTGTCATGAGGACATTCACCTGAAGACTTTCAAGGCACTTCTTGGGAACCCAGATTTTCTTCATAGGAGAACCGTTCCTGCAGTTAGTGCCAACATATCTAGAAAATACTTCACCATTCTGATTTTTGAACAGTTTATAGTTGTAGTCAAATGACTTATCAGAAGAATGAAGAGATTCACATATAAAGCCAGATAAGTTAGATGGATCAACTAGAGGTCCCTTTGCAGCAACCCATGAGGTTTTGGGGTACTGCTCAGGCTTCCAATATGTTCCATCAGCATTGAGTGTCCTCTCAAAGGCAATAATCTCTTTCCTAGGGTTCCTGTTGAGGATCTGCTTTTTAAGCACATCACAAAGAGTCTGATGCCCTTTGAGGCTTTTGTACATGCCTGTCAGTACAATTCCTTCAGCCCTGCATCGTCAGTGATACTAGCAATGTCCTCAGATGAGGAATTAGTGATAGCAGAGGCAGGTGAAGAATTTGTAACAGTTGGAGGATTTGAACATTCAGGTGAAGAATTAGCAGATTCACGTTCAATGCACTTTAAGCATGGAGGAACAAATTCTTCCTGAGAAGCGTTGATTTGTTGAGCAAGTAGTGAATCGCGCTCCTTCTGAAGATCTTCATAACTCACTCTTAGCTTCTCAAGATCTTGCTTTCTTTGAAGAAATTCATAAGAAAACTTCTCATGATCAGATAAGAGAGTGTTATGATGACCTTGAAGGCTATCAAACCTAGACTGAAGTCTCTGAAGATTTTCAGTCAGGGCTTTAGTGCGATCCATTTCTTCACCCAACATATCATTACTTTTGTCAAGCATGTTTTGAACCTTTTCCAAGGCCGTTTGTTGTTTAGTGGCAATGCAAACAAGTTTGGTATAACTAGGTTCAATATCATCATCAGATCCATCATCATCAGATTCATTGTCACTAAACTCGGATGAGGAACATTCGGTTACCTTGTCACCCTTTGCCAATAGACATGATGCAGAAGATGATGATTCTGGTTCGAAAGTCATCGTTTTGAGAGATTCCTTGAAGTCCTCAAACCAAGGATCATGACGGGTTTGATGACCTTCATAGACGTCAGATATTCGGTCCCAGATAAGCTTTGCATTGCAAAGATGCATAATGCGCTTGAATTCATCTCTGGATAGGCAAGAACAGATGATGTCCTTCGGCATGATGTCAAGTCGAGTGTACTTGTGAATGTCATCAGCGCCTGCCTTCTTACATACATCGGTAAGACCAATCTCAGTGACGGTCCACAGCTCGCTGTTCATAGCCATGAGGCGCTTCCTCATCATGGCCTTCCGCTTGGGATAATCATGACCGTCAAAGATAGGGCATGCCACTTTCTTCGTACCTGCGATCGACATAACTAAAACTCCCGGTGGTTAAACCAAAATCACACAGAACAAGGGAGTACCTTGCTCTGATACCAATTGAATGTGCGTTATATCGACTAGAGGGGGCGGGGTGAATAGGCGATTTTTATGAATTCTTCACCGAGGAATTTGCCGTTGAGGAAATTCCTAAGCGAAACTACTTGCAGCGGAATAAGTACTCAGAAGTAAGCATAACAGAATACAGGCATGGTCATCATGATGAAATGAAGACAATCACAGAGTACAGAAAGCGTAAACACAGGATAACACAAGATGAAGACAAACAGACTGAAGAAATTGAATTGAGGAAATTGAGAAAGTCTTCAGTCAAAGTCTTCAAACACAGATATGAACAAACACTCAACACGGTAATGAGGAAATGAAAGAGTTGAGGAAATAGAACCAGTAAGGTTGGTGAAGACAATGATTTGGTAGACCAGTTCCAACTGCTGTCTCAGCTGTACGTATGGTTGGAGCGGCTGAGTATTTGAACTCGCGGACACACAGTCCCGGACACCCAGTCACTGAGCACGCAGCTCAGGACACCAAGTCCTCACCATATTCTCCTTGAAATAAGGTCACACAGACCTCATCCAATCACTCGTGGTAAGTCTTCAGGCGACTTCCGAACCTTCACAGACTCGGTCACTCAGCGATCCACAATTCCTCTTGGATGCTCTAGACCATGACGCCTAACCGTCTGGAAGAAGCACAGTCTTCAAAGGTAACAAGCGTCGGATCCACGCAGGATCAATCTCTTCAGTGATGCTCAATCACTTTGGGTTTGTTGGGGTTTGGTTTTGGGTTTTTCCTCACTCGATGATTTCCGCTCAAAGTCCTCGGAGGATGGGATGCTCCCAAATGACAAGTGTCAGTTTCTCTCAGAGCCGCCAACCAGCTAGTGGTTGTAGGGGGCCGCTATTTATAGCCTAGGGAGCAGCCCGACATGATAAGCCATAAATGCCCTTCAATGATATGACCGTTAGGTAGATAAGATATTTTGGGACAGCTGGCGCGTAGCACAGCAACGTTCGGAAATTTGACTCTCAAATTCCTCAGGGCTATCATGTTCCTCACTGTAGGCAATCCGCCTTTGGCGAATTCCTAACTCCTCGGTCGAACAAATTCCTCGGGACTGTAAGAACTTCGTCTCATCCATCAAGAAATTGACTGAACTGTATGAGATTTCCAATGGCTTCACTCGAAGGGATTGGTAGGTGTAGGATTTTGAGTTGAGCATCACATGGAAATTTTTCCTTAGTATTTCCTCGACCCCCTTTAACAGTACGGTGTTTCCTATGACTCAAGAAAGAGAAAATCGAAACTGCGAAAACAAAAGTCTTTATGCTTCATGTTCCTCAAATGAATACCAAGTCTTCAAGGTCACACCAATTTCTTCACTTTCAAAGTCTTCAGAAAGTCTTCAGAATACCAAAGTCTTCAGACGAAGAACTTCATTTTTAGGGGTCGACTTTCTCTGTAAATATCAAACTCCTCATAGACTTATAGACCTGTGTACACTCATAAACACATTAGTCCCTTAACCTATAAGTCTTCAATACACCAAAATCACTAAGGGGCACTAGATGCACTTACACCATGGTCGCGGCGACCTCTGTGCATCACGGTCGGCAACGGGAGTCAGTAGATTGTCCATGACGGTGGTGCTTCTACGCTTGGCGTCGGCTTCCGGGAAGCAGATTCGAGACTATGGAAGACGGTGCCGGGGAAGAGGCTCCGTGTACGACAACGACGGTGGACCGGCTCCAGTGCGGCGTACGAGGTCATCGATGAGGCAGATGCGCTGCGGTGGACGAGTGCGCCGATGTAGAAGGGGAGGAGCACGAAGGCTGCGGTGCTGTGGAGAAGTCTATTTTGCGGTGGGGATAGAAAATGGGGAGTATTCAGGTGCACTACTCTGGGTGCCGGGGTGGGGTTGGCTGGGTAGGGTGAACCTAAAGTTATGAAAACAGCCCCCTACCAAGCGTCATCCGTAGGCCTGCTCTGAAGTCTATGATGCTAACTTCGCAGTGCTCGAACCAGGGTCGCGGGAGATTTTCCCGCCGACCTCAAAATTTTGTGACACTGAACTCCCCGTGTGGCGTGTTGGGTGATTGGGCTAAGCAACTAGCGAGTTGTACTTGTAACTACTAGTACTCCCTCCATTTTTATTAACTCTGCGTATTAGGTTTGACCGAAGTCAAACTTCCTAAAGTTTGACCAAGTTTGTAGAAAAATATAAAAAATTACCGTAAAAAATATGTACGATGTGAAAGTACATTCAATAATGAATTTAATGGTATTTATTTCTTATTGTATATGTCAATATTTTTTGTTATAAACTTTCTGAGAGTTTACAAAACTTGACTTTGACCAATGCTAATACGCGGACTTAAATAAAAATGAAGGGATTACACATTTGTTTTCTTAGTTTGTAGTGAATTAATCATTTCTTGTAATTGTGAGATAAATATATTAGGCTACTGATTTCGAATGTAATGGTCTATACAATTCAATAATTACAATCATTGTTGAATTCCAAGATGTATACGAGGTCTATAGTACTTCACAATATGCTCAAACTCACATTATCCCAGTCAAAATGCGAATCTAAATGCATTTCATAGTTATTACTTTGTAGGATGCAACAAAACCAACCATAACTCTACATCATTCATTATAAAAGCAACATTTTGAACATATCCCAATATGTGAATGAAACGTGTAGAGAGAGCTTGCAAAGATGGAGCAGATAGGGCAGGAAAGATTGTATGTATGTGGACGAGAGAGTAGGAGAAAAACCTAGTGAGAGAGAGAGATAGAGAGAGAAAGATAGAGGAAGAAGTTAGGTCAGTGAGAAAGATGGAGACATGTATTATACGTGAGATGTGTGTGCATCCGGATTCTGTACACGTCGAAGGAGAAGAGACAACAAGTTTGATTAGAGAGCTGGAAAAACCTGGATGAGAGGGGAAGAATCTCGTGGGTTGAGGGATTGATAATTTTGTGCAGGGGAGGGAGGGATTGTTAATTTTGTGCGGGAGAGAGGGGGGGGAGGAGCCAGTCAGCCGTCGTCACATCATCCTGCTTCCAAATGGCCCTGCTTTCTCTAGTGAAGTGTGGTCGTCGTCTTCGATCTCCGTGATGCCCTCTTTGAAGATTGAGGTGTTGTGCATGCTGGGGTGCAGAGAAGCAGAAGCGAGAGTGGTCGACATATAACCTTGGATGGGGATGAATTGTGTGCTCGGGGGAGGGGGAGTGTGTGTGTATGTGCGTGTGTGTGTGTGTGTCAGATATTGAGAGAAATCAAACCTATGAATAGAAATGTGTGTGTATGTGACGCAAAGCTACGTGCTAAATAGGGTTTTCACGCAGAGATTGTGCGTGCCAGATAGAGAGCGATGTGCGGGCCTTGAGGTGGGCAAGGGCCAGGTGAGGGTGTCAAAATGTGTGTGTTGATGCATGTGTTACATGCGATCGTGTGAGGGACGAACGAATCGAGAGGGATGGTTGTTGTGTTACGGATGCTCCTCTCTCTCTCTCTCTCTCTCTCACACACACACACAGGTAAAATAGAAGACCGTTCTCTCATGTATACACAACATATCGGCATCAGTCCATGTCTCACTCATGCATGATCAGTTGCACATTCACACCTCTCCATGTCTCTATCACACGCACACCGTCTCCACATTGCCCTTCCACCACAACACACATATGGACACATACAGACATTCTCTCTCGGTGACACACACAAAATCAGTATTTAAAAAAACTAGGGCGCACCTAAAACGTCCAAATCCAAATAAACATGAACTGGAGCTAAATTCAAGTATATGGAAATATTGTAGCGTCATGAACTTTTCCAGGAAAAAAATTTGAGTAATTTCGGGGATTGTTTTCACACACACAAAAAGGTTCGCTGGATGTCCTTCGAGCACGACAGGGTGACATACCGTTCGATCAACAGCGCGGCCGCGGTTCACGCGCTTGCACAGGATTCCGTATCGTGGTTGTGGTATCTAATATGAGCACTGCCTCAGTCCAATGTTTACGTGTGCTAGTACGGTTTTCTTTTAAGTTTGACCAACCCTATATAAAACTAAACTTAGCTCCCATACGTGCACTCATCAATATGCTGTCGCCGCCGTTGCACATGTCGGCGCCCGCCTGCTCCGGCCAACCATTTCTCGCCGATCACCGCCAACTCGCCGCCATCCCTGTGCCGTGAAGCCGGAGGCTCGCCCGCTCACGTCGTCTGCAGTCCCTCCTCGTGATGCTGCCGCACTGCCAAGCACGCGAGCAACTGGTGGGGCCGCGTCTATGCACGTAGCGTACGAAGAGGAGGACGAGTGCGTGCTCCAGCACGCCGGCGAGGAGGAACTAGCGTATCTTTGTCGTCTCCACCCGCGCGGAGGAGGCGCGCATGGTGGCTGTCGCGGCGGAAGCCGGTCGCGGCCGCGCCGAGCCCGCAAACCGGGTGCGGGCGCAGAATCTACCTTCGAGACCTTGAATGCCATGTGGATCCTGCAATCTGAAGGAGCAATTTCGGTTAGTCGGCTCTTGTGAGCCGTTGGATGCAACATGGATGGCTAGAAGGGCTTCTTCAACCTCCGATATTGATGCACTATTCATCTTCTCAGCCCGCCACACGCCTAACCGCCTGCCACCGCTGCCCCGCCCTCCCCTGAACCGCCTACCACCGCCATGCTCCCCCCACCCCCGCCATCCATTTAACCACGGGCACTATCCATTTTTTCCGACGAACTGCATTCCACACCCGACACTCATAAGAAGGATCATGGGCACCCTACCACCCTAATATAGATGATGGGCAGCCCGCCACACGAGTAGTAGTACCAACTTCAAGAAGAACAGTAGTAAGACATAGTACTAGTACTACTGTACGTACTAAAGAGTTCAAATATTGAGAAAGAACATAAAGTTCAAATAATGAGAAAGAACATAAACATAGTTCTGCTGGGGGCTTAGCATACACACCCATAAAATAAAACAAAGCAACTAGTCCGCTTGGCACTGCAGTAGAACCCACATGAGCGATGGCACTGCCACCTTACTCGGAGTCGGAGTCCACGTCCTCGACTTTGTCCTCGTCCCTCTTCCTCTTCCCCTTCACCGACGCTTCTTTGCTTGAACCGTACACTGGGCCCTGCTTCTTCATCCAACCCTTGTAGATATTTGAACAAAGGTAGACATCCGTTGCTGCGTACAGGATGTGATCTTCATCTAATGTCTTCGACTCCCATGCATGATGAAACTCGTGGTAAGGTTTCTTCAGTTTGGCGTACAAAGGATCAATCATGACTGCTGCCAGGGTCAGCATTGAAGGCTGAGAGGAGGACACCAGGCTTGCCTTCTGGTGATCGAAGGGCTGGCCTACAATGAGGCCTATCCGACCTAGGACATCCGTGTCGTTCCTAAAGTCTACAGTAACGAATTTCACTCTTTCATCCTTGAGGAAGTTCTTAAAATCCTGGCACTCAACATCGGCATGGCCTATGTGGTAAACCAAGCACACGTTATGTACGCAAAACCTGGATCACGGCGGGCTTCTTCTTCTTTGCCTCCTTTAGAATCTTCTCTCTTTCCAGGACTGTGGTGTACTCAACATCTAGCTCAGCGACCCACTCATCCTTTGAACTGTTGAACATGCATAGGAAACGAGCAAGGCATGCTTTCACCGTCGCGGATCCACGAGTGTAGATGATGATGAACTCATCGCCAGTGATGGCTCTAACCCGGTACTTAGCGGCGACCATGGATATTTGGGAGGCCATGGATTTTGGAGCAGGGTTAGGAGAAGTTGAACTAGTGTAATGTGAAAGGACGGGACGACTGGGAGCGAACCATTGTAAGGTAGAAGACAGGGATGAGTAGGGCGTGCGAACGGCATGGGGTTGTTGGCTTGCCCGGTGGATAAACGGCTGAAAGGCCCCAAAGAGTTCTCGAGTACTATGCGGGACCCACTAGATGTCATGTCTACTAGACCCATATTGTAGGCCTAACGGTATAGCTTCTGCCTGTTCGCACGCCATGCCAGCGTGTGGATGTAACTTCACTTAATTCCGTCAATCGTCGCGCCTCCCACGACCTTCGCCTCCCTCGCGCGGTCGCGCCCTTTGAGACTTTGACTGGCTATAAATGAGCAATTTTTTTGCCTACTATGCATGCATGATACTCCCTCTGGTCCTTTTTACCTCCGGCAACCGCTTGCAAAGTTTTTGACGAAATTTATACTAAAAATATAAATATCTACAGTACTGATTATAAAGAGTATAAAAACTATGTTCAATAATGAGTATAAAAATATTTATTTGACATTGTGAATGTTGATACATTTTTCTATAAGTTTGGTCAAAGTAGAGGCACATTGACATCAGACAAAACTTAAATGCACAATGCAGACTAATTCCTCCGTCCAGGTGTGTGCCGTGTCCTATCTATTCATCACAACAAGGTTAGCTATTAGAGTACTACTACCTCCCTTCTACTCCTAGTTTAAGGGGCTTGATTCAAAAATTTCACCTACTCTTCCGAAGATTGAGGCGGTGGAAAAGTTTTTGAAGTGGTTTCTAGAGTCTGGACTCCATCTTCAGGAACCTTCGCCGCCGCCGGCAAGAATGTAAGGAGGTGAACCAGAAAGGAAATGAGGCTGGAATGACTAGTTTCATATTTTATGCAGTGGCAGAGGTGGGTAAATATCTGCTATACCTCCGGTGGCAAGGCCATGTCTCTATGCACACACATCTCAGTCGTTGGTTCCAACTAGATCGAACGGCTCACGTTTTCAAGAGGCAGATACACCATCACCACCAACTGAGATTTTTATAGGTGTATAAGTAATAAATACATAGAGTATAAAATAGAGATAAGAGTCGAGATAGAGAGTAGAGATTAGTCAATATTCTATTTATGCTACCCATAGTAGAAAGTATCATATACTAGTATCATGTGCGTGATACTAGTGTATGGTATGGATATACCTTTATAGTGCCATGTATGACACAAAGTAGCATAGTATTTAACATGATACGGTATCTACCTATGTTACTCTAACCCCCTCTCTTCTTTAATTCTTTGTCACATCAGCATGTTTACTATTCCCGTGTGCATGATACCAGCTAGTAAGATACCACATTACCACCACTATGGCCAGCCTTAATCATCGCATGCAATAATTTAGTGCACCTTGAAATCTGAACGCCTGCTTGACTCTCCTTCTCCCTCCGGCAGTCCCACCACTCCACCCCGTGTGGAAAAAAATCTGCATGCATGACTATACCCCCCCCCCCCCCGCGCGTCCCTCCCCCGTAATTTACTCCAACAAATATGCCCACGTAGCTGTTACGTTAATCACGCAACATATCTTGCGGGATGATGCTTCAGTTACTTAACTGCAGGTGCATTCGGTCACTGACATGTGGGCCCAACAGGCATCTGGCTCACATGTCAGTGACGCAACAGGACCTGCAGTTAAGTCAGTGTAGCTCAGTCCATATCTTACGTAGGTGTGCCATTGCTCGTTATAAATACTGCACCTCCCACGCCATTCGAAAGAACGCTCACGTTCATCACTATCTCCTCCCCCTCCCTCTCATGTCGACCACCATGGCATCGCCCCTCCCAAGCCCTAGGCGCCCCTCGCTGCACCACGCGGACGATCACGCGTCGCCATTCCATTCCTCGCTGCCACTAGTCGAGGAGGACGCATCGGTGTTCCACTCGTCACCGTGACGCATCGAGGTGGATGCGTTGGCGTTCCCAATCTCGCCAGCACATGCGTCGGAGGACGCGTCGGCTCCTTGCTACCAGGAGAACGCCGCGCCGCTCGCCGAGCCCCCCCAGCCTTGAGGAGCTTTGGAAAGAAATTGATGTTGCCTTGTGGGAGGCTTCGCCTCCGGAAGAGCGTGCCAAAATAGAGGCGGAGAAGAAGGCCGAGGAAGAGAAGCACGCCGCGGGGCAAGCTGCCTGGCAGGCCTATGATGCGTCTGAGAGAGTCAGGCAATTGGCTCTTTGGCAGAAGGCTCGTGCGAGGGCCGTGAGGGTGGTGGGGGACGCCCGTGCCAAAGCCCTGAGTGCAGTCGGGCCCAAGCGCCTCTTCTATGCTTGGTGGTACGTGGACCGGGTGCACGCTTCCAGCGAGGAGGAGTACGTGTTGGCGCGAATCACCACACCGATGAGATCACTCGCCCGCCGGCAAGCCGCCAATCAGCACCTCGCGAGTTGTGAGGCTGAGGAAGAGGCGTTGTGTCGGCGCGCTGGGAAATGGCCGTGCACCGGGGCACTAGTGGCGTGCTGCAAGCGCTCCTCCGAACGTCGTGGCTTTTATTAGGAATATAATTTAGTTTCATAAGGCAATCTCATTAGTTTTTGGACGCAAATGATAAATTCCGAACGTTCTGGAATTATTAGTGCCCTTAATGAAGTATGTATAAAAGGAAAAGTTTTGAAACCTTGTTTATCCGTACGCATTTTGTAAGTATGTGCATATAGCACAATCTTTACTATATACTATTGTCGGTGTACTAGAGTAGGGGTACCCTAGTATCCCGAACTCGTGCATGGACAGTTGCAGCGCCCCACGGCAGGGCTGGCCTGATGACCGCCAAGATCCTCAGCGGCTCCTTTGGAGCCATTCAAGAACAAAGTAATCAAGACCCCGACAAGAGGAGCTTGCCGGGAATGCCACTCAGTATGCCAAGGAATAAGGCCCGGCAAGAGGAGCTTGCCGGAAGGCTTGGTGAGCGATAAGCTCCCGCGCGACAAGAACCTTGTCGCGACAAAGTACTCGCCATGCAAGTGACCTCTCTTCATCTCTGCTCCAGCTCACCCGCCAACGTGTCACCACGGGCTCTCCCAAGCACGCGATGTCGACGGGCTGTGCAGCCAGCGGGAGCAGCGATAAGCGGCGCCGACAAAGCTACCATCGTGGCAAACGGAGGCGCCTTGACCGTCCCTGTTACCTGTTCGGGCGACTGAGACGGGCATTGATGACTCTTGTCCCTTGCCGTCAGAGTTAGGTATAGATTACTGTACATTGTACAGAGCGGTGTACCAACCTATGTTTTTAATATTTTACCCTTGTCTACTTGGCACACGTGGTGACCCCTTGTGCCTATAAAAGGAGGCCCAAGTGCAACGTAGAAAGGGTTCGGTTCAGCTCCGGCTTAGTTCATTCTACTCATATGAGACCACACTCAGGCTAGGTTTTGTAGCTCCCATTGCTCCCTAGCAAGAACACAAGATAATCCACAAAGCAGCAGTAGGAGTATTATCTCTCCGGAGAGCTCCGAAGCTGGGTAAATCTGCTCGTGTGCATCGCTTCGATCCGCTCTTTGTGCAATCTCCGCCCCCTCCGAACCACAAGGGACCCAGGCCCCGTAGGTGTTCGTGGGACACGATCAGTTCTTCCCCGACATCTTTGGCATGCCAGGTAGGGGGCGTCGAGGCTGTGTGAACCCGATCCGGCGGTTACACGAGCAACTTCATCAACATCTTCGTCGACATGGCGCCGAAGAAGAAGTCTTCGGCAGCAGCAGAGCCGTCCGCGTCGAATCCACCACCACCGGAGCTGTCAGGAGGTGGGGAAACGCGGCGGAGGAACCGCGTCGTCGAAGAGCCCACAATGCCGCCAGGTCCAAGGACAAGGCAGCACAGCGTCGGCGTCCGAGTCCGCACCGCGTCTTCGCAGGAGGCGCGGGACCGACAAGCGTCATGATGCTCGTAGCACCATACGCCGTTGGATCAAGGCCAAGCCGGAGGATCCCGAGGCCTCGAGACCCGCATGCACCTCAAGATGCGGGCACGAGTGGAGTACGGTCGCTTGGGCGGGATGCTGCTCCTCCTAACTTGGTTAGGAGTCCGAGCACCTCCCGTTCCTCGCTACGTACCCCACTGCCACCCACCACACCAGCAGAAGCCTTGGCAAGAGCACAGCTACTTCTAGACTACCCTCCAACAGCCGATAAGGTCGACGAATGGAGGGCCACAATTCAGAGTCTCATCGGCTTCGCTAACGGCGACGTCCCGCGGCAACCGAGTGCTTCGCAGCCGCGGCAAGGCGACAAGGCGCGAGCTGATGGCGACGAGACTTGCGGGGGTGCACCCACCATGCACTCCCCTTCCCGAAGGCCAAGATCGCCGACTCGCCGGATCCACCTCGACAGCGACTCCACAGCATCATCGGATCCGCGAGCTCGTCGCGACCAGCGCCAAGTTCTTCGAGAACGGCAAGAAGAAGACGCTCCAACCCGTATCGAGCGCCGAAGAGAAGCGCGTCGTCAGTCCGACCAGCTCGCCGGGCCCACTGTCGATATGCATGCGCCAGGGGAACCGGGCGACTTGCCGTACGCGGTAGGTTGCCCTGCGTTCACCTGTGAGCTGCGGCAAGTCTGGTGGCCCGACAAGAAAAACTTCAAACCAGATGTGCCGGAGAAGTATGATGGCAGGACACACCCATCGGAGTTCCTCAGCATCTACACCATCGCGGTGCAAGTTGCGGGGGGACGAGACGACAAGATCCTCGCCAACTACTTTCCCCTGGTACTCAAGCCAAACGTCAGATCTTGGCTCATGCACTTGCCGGATGGCTCTATTTCTTCTTAGGCGGTTTGTGCCACCAGTTTGTTGGCGCTTTCACAGCGGCCACAAGCCTCATGGCCGAGAGTGACCTCCACCTGCTTGCCCGTAAAGAGGAGAGTCCTCAAAGTTCATCCAGAGATTCATCGAGTGCACTACAACATCCCTGACGCCCACCCTGCTGCAAAGTGATCGGTGCATTCCATCCGAATGTGCGAAACCGCAGGATGAGGGAGGAGATGGCGATGTGCAAAGTGAAAGACGCCGTGAGCTCTACGCCTGGCCGACAAGTGTGCACGCATCAAGAAGGAAGAAGACTCCTAGGAGAGAAAGTGGGAGCAGAATCGATAGTGAGGAGATCGCCTGGCGAGGAAGAGCCGCGCGCTAAACAATCAAGGAAGAAAACCAAGTACTAGTTGTCGAGCGAGTCCGGCAAGGATGGTGCCGCCAACAAAGCTAAGGCTGGTGGCTCCGCAAGGAGGTTGCCGCTGACACCGACCGCCAAGCTGTGGCGGCGCCGACAAGCCCGACAGCTCCAACAAGCAAGATCAGAAGATCCACCGCACTAAGGGCCACGATCTTCGAGCTGCAAGAAAGTCGAGCAGCTTGTTGAGCTACTGAGAGCTGAATACGAGCGGCGAGACAAGGAGAAGTCCCAAGAAGGTGCAGGTGCAGCAAGTAAGAAGAGACCCGGTCGGGAGGGCGCCATGACAAAGCCAAGCAGCGCAAGGAGACAGACCTCCCGTGGCGCGACAAGGAAGAAGATGAAGATGAAGAGGACGAAGACATGGAAGACGATGAAGCAGACGAGCAAGAGTTTTAAAAGGCAACAGAGGTCCTTTGCGTTGACGGTGGTGCTTCTCTGCATACCTCGCACCGCCAACTCAAACAATGGATGCGTGAGGTTAATGCAGCAGAACCCTCCATAGAGTCACGCAAACCTCTAAAGTGGTCCAGCACGCCCATCATTTTTGACATTGAGGACCACCCTGATCGCATCACAGCGGTCGGGTGCTTGCCTATGTTGGTCTCACCAACCATCCGCAACCTCAAGGTCACAAAGATGTTGGTTGACGGCGGGGCCGGCCTGAACCTGATATCCTCTGCGGTGCTTCAGAAACTTCAAATCCTCGACAATGAAGCTCAAGAAACTGGTACATTCCAAGGAATCAACCCAGAAGGAGCAAGCCCAAAGGGAAGATCACGCTTGCGGTAACATTCGGTAGCGAGCTCAACTTCGAACCGAGAGGGTCACGCTTGACGCTGCCGATTTCCCATTGCCCTACAATGGCATACTTGGCCGCCCAAAGCACTCGCCAAGTTCATGGCCGCCTCATTATGCTTATAACCTACTCAAGATGCCCGCCCGATAAGCGCCATTTCTGTCCATGGCGACAAGAAGGACGCGCTTATCTCGCGCCGACAAGATTTACCGGGATGCAGCAGCCGCAATGTAAAGCAAACCACTTGCCGCTGAAGCTCCCGGGGGAAAAAAGAAGACCACCAAGTCCGGCAAGAGCTCTGTTGCCCACTCCGCAAGCGCACCTCCTCGGAGTGCTGCGCTACCGTCGAGGACGCACCATCGAGCTCCACCGGCAAGTGCAAGAAGACGATGGCGGCTCCGCCGAAGACTAAGAAGGTGCCCGCCAAGGAGGACAACACTGGTGGTACCTTCACCATCGCTGCCGCTTGACCCTAAATAGGAAGGCGAGCTCGTTGCTTTCTGCGGGCGAATGTCGATGTGTTTGCGTGGCAACCATCCGACATCCCCGTGTTCCTGTGAAGGTAATTGAGCACCACCTAGCTGTCTGTCCTCACGCCGCCCGCCTAGCAAAAAGTTAGGAAACAGCGGTGGAGCGCCAAGAGTTCATAGCGTAAGAAATCAAGAAGTTGGAAGCAGCAGGACTTGTCGGGAGTACTTCATCCCACGTGGTTGGCCAATCCGTAGTTGTATGCATAAGGCTAATGGGAAATGGAGACTTTGTATTGACTTCACCGATGTTAATAAAGCTTGTCCCAAAGACCCATTTCCCTTGCCGCGATCGACCAGATTGTTGACTCCACGGCTGGATGTGATCTGCTTTCATTTCTTGATGCATATTCAGGATATCATCAGATCTTCATGGCAGATGAGGATGAAGATAAAACCGCATTCATTACACCATGTGGCACGTACTGCTTCATACGAATGCCTTTCGGTTTAAAGAATGCTGGTTCAACCTTTGCAAGAGTAGTCCATGATGCCTTTGAGCCACAGATACACAGAAATGTAGAAGCCTACATGGATGATATAGTGGTCAAAAGCAAGGACAAAGCAACTCTGATTCAGGATTTGGATGAGACATTTGCAAATCTGCGCAAGACCAACCTCAAGCTCAACCCCGAGAAGTGTGTGTTTGGAGTCCCTTCCGGCAAGCTTCTCGGGTTCTTTGTATCTCAACGGGGAATCGAAGCCAATCCCGACAAAATCAAGGCTATTGAGCAGATTGATGCACCAAAGCGCGTCAAGGATGTCAGAAGGCTTGCCGGTTGCGTGGCTGCTCTCGAGGTTTATCTCTAAGTCTGCTGAGCGCGCCGCCATTTTTCAAGATTTTGAAAAGGCAGGTCCAATGAAATGGACTCCGGCGGAGGCTGCGCTGCAGGATTTAAAGAGGTACTGTCCTCCGCTCCAATACTTGTCGCACCTAGGCCGAAGAGAAGTTGCTGCTGTATATTGCGGCAACCAATCAAGTGGTTAGTGCTGCGTTAGTAGCGGAGAGGAAGCGATGATGAGCCGGCAACCGAGGCAGGCGATCCAGCGACAAGCAAGGGGCTTCGCCACAAGCTCGTCCCGACAAGGACGGATCAGCGCAGGGTTGCGACAAGATACGTAAGAAGATGGTGCAGCGCCCAGCCTATTTTGTCGGCCCATTCTGCAGGGGCTAGGTCAAGGTACTACGGTGTGCGAAGTTGCTTTTCGCCTCCTCATTCCCTCGAAAGCTGCGCCATTACTTCCAAGCACATGAGATAACAGTTGTCACTCGCTTTCCGTTAAAAAGGATATTACAAAATCCAGAAGCAACAGGCAGAATCGTCGAGTGGGCACTGGAACTGTCAAGCTTTGGTCTCAAGTTTGAAAGCACTTCAACTATCCAAAGCAGAGCATTGGCGGAATTCATAGCTGAATGGACACCAACGCAAGATGAAGAAATTCCAGAGACAAGCATCCCCGTCAAAGAAGCAAATAAAGAGTGGCTGATGTACTTCGATGGTGCCTTCTCGCTGCAAGGCGCCGATGCCGGGGTGCTGCTTATCGCACCCACCGGAGAGCACCTCAAGTACATAGTCCAGATGCACTTTCCCAAGGAACAAGCAACAAAAAATACTGCAGAGTATGAAGGTTTGCTTGCCGGTCTCAGGATTGCTGTAGACCTTGGGATTAAGAAGCTCAGTGTCAGGGGGGACTCACAACTGGTCGTCCGCCAAGTAAATAAAGATTATCAGAGCCCGTTGATGGAAGCTTACGTCAATGAAGTGAGAAAGCTAGAAGAGCACTTTGAAGGCTTGCAAATGGAACACGTTCCAAGAGCTCAGAATGATATAGCTGATGGCCTCTCCAAATGTGCCGCACTTAAATTACCTGTGGTACCAGGAATTTTTGTGCTCAAGCTGACTCAGCCAACTCAGAACAACATCAACAGACAGAGCAAGAAGAGAAAACTGGTTTCCGGCGACTACTTTCCGGTAGAGCTCCCTGAAGCCGCCGCCAAGAAGGTCCCTAAAATCAACACAAATATCACCGAGGAGCAGTCTGCTCCGACAAACCATGCAGTTTGTATCGTTGAAGCAAACGCCCCGACAAGTTTCTGCCCGCAAGCTTGCCGGGATCATCAAGCTCCGGCGGACCCACAAGTCCTTGCCGTAGAAGCTGATGTTCCCGCAGGGATAGATGAGCCTTTAGTCCTTGTTGTCGAGCCACAGGCTCCAGCATGGGCACAACAAATCGTCCATTTCCTTCAGACAGGAGAACTTCCCAAGAGCAAGAAGAAGCGGAAAAGTAGCACGACAATCAAGTATGTACCAGTTTGTTGACAACATCCCATGCATGTAAGAAGACTCAACGGTGTGAAATTGAAGTGCATTTGCCGAAGATGGATGTAAGCTGTTGGCAGAGATACATGGAGGCTTATGTGGTCACCACATTGGCGCAAGGGCACTTGCCGCAAAGCTTTCCGCAAGGTTTCTTCCGCCGAAGCCCTCCAGATGCAACTGCACAAGTAACAAAGTGTGAAGCGTGCGCCCATTCCAAACAGATACACCAACCAGCTCAAACTCTCCGTGACGATCCCTTTATCCCGCCCTTCTCGGTCTGGGGGCTCGACATCCTCGGCCCTTTTCCCCGAGCCGTCGGGGGCTTTGAGTACTTGTACGTCGCAATTGACAAGTTCACAAAGTGGCCAGAAGTGGAACCAGTGAGGAAGGTGACAGCACAGTCAGCGGTCAAGTTCTTCAGGTCAATTGTTTGCCGTTTTGGGATTCCTAACAGAATCATCACCGACAACGGCACACAGTTCACGAGCCGCACCTTCATGCAGTACGCCCAAGATCTTGGCGCCAAGATCTGCTTTGCTTCTGTTGCTCATCCGAGAAGCAACGGTCAAGCAGAGAGAGCAAACGCTGAAGTGCTGCGGGACTCAAGACCGTAACTTTCGGCGAGCTGCGCAAGCGCGCAAGGAACTGGATCGAGGAGCTGCCAGTGGTTCTTTGGTCGATCAGGACGACGCCAAATCGAGCCACTGGCCAGACACCTTTCGCTCTAGTCTACGGAGCAGAGGCAGTTCTCCCCACGGAACTCGTGTACGGGTCTCCTCGAGTGCTCGCTTATGATGAGCTTGAGCAAGAGGAGCTGCGACAAGATGACGCTGCTGCCTCGAGGAAGATCGCCTTCAGCTCTGTGACGAGCTGCTCGTTACCAGCAAGCTTTGCGCCGCTACCATAGCCGCAGTTAATGCCGAAGCTTCGAGGAAGGCGACCTTGTTCTTCGCGCGCTCAATCCGCCAAGAATTCCAACAAGTTGACGCCAAGTGGGAAGGCCCTTATCGGGTGAAACGAGTCACTAGGCCCGCGCTGTCCGCTTTGAGACCGAAGATGGCCTTCCGTGAGCAATTCCTGGAATATAGAGCATCTTCGCAAGTTTTACCCATGAGGCGCGCGTTGCCGGAACCTGCTCCGCAACCACCCTTTTGTACAAGTCTTGCCGCTGTTGCATGTAATCCTTTGTACAAAGCCGGGCGCAGACTCGTGCATCAAGAAAGCCTATGTGTTGCGCACATTTTGTCAATACATGCTCTCATAATCATATATGCATGTGTTTACTAACATTTTGTGCAGCATCCGCACCCGGTAAACGATAACGAGCCTCTAGGCTCCATAACTTTATTTTCTCTTCTTTCTTCTCAAACAAGAAGAAGGTTCATCCACCCACAAGTTAACCGGGGGGGAAGGAGAAGATAATGGTGTGGGCCGCCAAGCGTCGCTCGAGGAACTGTCGCCTTGCCGGGAAATGGACAACAGAAAAGCTAAGTTGCTAAGTTTAAACGACCAGTTTTAAATTTTTAAGTTATCTTCCTCGAACGATAGTACTTTGTATGGAAAACCTGTGCGCGGAGGAACCGACTCGCGACTAGCTTGCGCCCTTACTTTGTTTCGAGTCCGCTCAACAACTTAAGTGTGCTGCAACTAGATGCGACAAGGTTGCTTGTCGGAAGCGGCATCGCCAGCAGGCTGCTGAAGTTCCGCACTCAGCACTCGCGGCAAAGGTGTTCGCACTGACAAGTTTCCCCTAAAAGCGTAGGGTATAAACATACAAGGGAAGAAATCGAGTAAAGGAAATAACATTGCATTCGATTGCCTAAGATAGTGTATATTACATAATAACTTGTCGCAGATCTAATAGACTTTTTTCCTAAACATGATCTACAGCGACAAGAGAAAGATAGACTTGGCGGCCTAGTCCACGCGGTCGCCCTCGAGCCTCTTAACTCCGCTCACCCTGTCCAGAATGGGTGCGACGAGGGCCTTGAGCGCTTCAACATCGGCAGATGGAGGCAGGGACTTGAGGGCTTTGGTGAAGTCGACGCCTGGGTTGCAGAAGGCCACCTTCATCAACACCTTCTGGATAGCCTCGGCGCAGACTTGGCGTGATTCCTCCGCCAGTTGCTTCGGAACCTCTTCCCGGAGCCGCTGGATACCCGCCAACACGCCTTTGAAGAATAGGCTGAGCTTGACGCTGGGTTGGAGGTTCTCGCCGCTGAGTATCCAAGATCTGTCATCCCCAACTCCATCAGCTCATTATGGATGCCGCGGCAAGGTCCACAAGACCTTCCGCCCAAAGGCACTATGCTGTCTCAAGATTATTCTGGGCGGTCACAGCATTCGACAAAGAACTCCTCGGTGGCCTTGATCTTTTCCAGCAGGCCCTTTTCCCGATCCTTGGCGCCATTCAACGCCTCCGTCGTGGTGGTCAGCTTCAGCTCCAAATCCGCCTTTGACGTCCTTGGCGGCATCGATCTCCTTGATCTTTTCAGCAAAACGACCTGCAGCTCGCCGAGGGTGTAAGCGTCTTTCTCACGCCGCTTCAACCCGCGACCTCTTCGGCACTCTTTTCGAGGGGTGGACTCCAGCTGAGCCACCCTCGTCTCCAATTCCCTCTTGGCGGCCTCGGCAGCCGCAGCGGCATCTTTTGCCTCCTGAAGTGGCCCGCCAATCGCAGCGGAGAGCTTGGGGCATCAACCAGCGACAACCCGGCGGAGGCAAGCAGTTCCGCGTTGAAAGTCTCCCCCTCGACCGGTGCCCTGGAGCTTGATGCCCAGGTTAGCTTGATAAAGACACCCTCGCCGGCCTTCAGGTAGGCGCCGGGCTGGGCTCTTGAGTCGGCGCGGCGTCGGTGGTGGGAGGATCAGCGGTCGGTGCAGCGCCTGGCGCTCCTGCGGCCTCGGGGCCGTCAAGACGATCGCCAGATTCTCCCCGACCTCTGGCCAAGAGCCTCGGCAACCTCCTCACCGGCGGGCCCGTCGGCGCCAGCCTCCTCCTCCATGTTGGCGGCGTCGACATTGTCGCCATGAAGGCCTCCTCCCCTCGCCCGGCGGCCTCAGTCTCCATCGGATCTCCGGCAGATGGATCTGATGGTCAGAAGAAGAAAGCACAAATCAGGCAGATGTTCGAAAGAGAAGAACAGAAGAAGAAAGAACCTAAGGGAAATTATCAAACAAGAAAAACACCTGCAACGGGATCTGTTGCCGCGGTCTCCACTACCGGAGGGTCGTCGGCGCTGGTCCTTGTCGGGGAAGCTCCCCTTGTCGGAGAGGCCTCCCTTGCCGGAGAGCGCTCCCTTGGCGGAGAGTTTTCCCTTGGCAGCGTAGTTGAACAAGCAGAACTTCGGGAGTGACCTCCGGTGCTACGCCCGCTACACGCCCTCTTATATCTATTTCTACTACGTACTCTTCTATCTCTTTTGTAATATACTGGTAGCTGTCAAATCAAATAGTACTGCGCCGCCCGCTACACGCCCGGCTGAACACGCTTCCTCGCCTCCATCAAACGCCTCCGTTAAACCCGCATGCAAACCGAGAAACCTACTCCGGCCCATGGGAGGAAATTTGCCGGTTGCCGCTGGAGAATGATAGAGTCACGTCCAATCCATTTGAGTTAATTGCGTGTGTGATTCTCCCTCTATAAAAAGTTAATTGCATCCTTAATCTTGTATTCTAAGTACTATGTGGGTTCCACTGTCAGTACAGTTACATGACTTGCTAGCTGGCTACAGATTCGTACAGAAAGTTAAAAAGAAACAAATCCATCCTTAATCTTGTATTCTAAGTATTTTGTGGGTTCCACTGCCAGTACACTAGTGAAAGAAGTATATATTAAAAAAATATAAGAAGCTAAAGTTTAGGAATGAATTCGAACTCAGGTCATTGCGCTGTGAGCATCCAGCCCAGACCAGCACACCAGGTGTTCGTTGTGGACGATACAAGAGATAAACCTTTATAGCTGTGGCGACCGATTTTCCTGTTAATAAATTCCAGAAAATGGCCGTCGTGCTCACCAGCCCCAGGATTACTGTTAGCTGATGAGGCACCAACTTGATACAGAGATTCCAAGCAATATACAAAATATGTGGTACGAGACCATTCTGGTCTGTGAGTACAACAAATGGTTTCTAGTGGTTGATGGCGGAAGCGGTTTGTGGTAACATCAGTTTCTATGGGACTCCATTTCCCATGGGAACAACTGACCAGGTTAACTCCTATCTTCGCGGGGCTGCTATCGTCATTTCTTAGTCTCCGGGGCTGTCGTCGCAACGTTCCACTCCACGCGAGAAATCTGGCCAAGACAATAGCCAGGGACAAGCCAGTGAGTACTTTTGAATGTACTCGCAAACATTAGGAACACAGGTATAATATATAACAACCGATAATCATGCCTTGAAAAATATTCTGTGATCACAACGTCAGTCATAGAAATGAAAACCTTGATGCATGCATGTAGGTTATTAATAAGTAACAACGAATATGTAATGACGGAGCAGAAAGCTATGCCACAGTTGGGCGTCTGAGTGACACCGCATAAAGGGATTATAAATAAAATAAAAGCAGTGCCACAGTCGGGCGTCTGAGCGACACCACATAAAGGGCTTATAAATAAAGTAAAAGCAATGCCACAGTCGGGCGTCTGAGCGACACCGCATAAAGGGCTTATAAATAAAATAAAAGCAGTGCCACAGTCGGGCGTCTGAGCGACACCACATAAAGGGATTATAAATAAAATAAAATCAATGCCACAGTCGGACGTCTGAGCAACACCGCATAAAGGGCTTATAACTAAAAAAAAGCAGTGCCGCAGTCGGGCGTCTGAGCGACACCACATAAAGGGCTTATAAATAAAATAAAAGCAATGCCACAGTCAGGCGTCTGAGCGACACCGCATAAAGGGCTTATAAATAAAATAAAAGCAGTGCCACAATCGGGCGTCTGAGCGACACCACATAAAGGGCTTACAAATAAAATAAAAGCAATGCCATAGTCAGGCGTCTGAGCGACACCGCATAAAGGGCTTATAAATAAAATAAAAGGAGTGCCACAGTCGGGCGTCTGAGCGACTCCACATAAAAGGCTTATGAATAAAATAAAAGCAATGCCACAGTCGGGCGTCTGAGCGACACCACTTAAAGGGTTTATAATGGAAATACATTCATAGTGAATATCCAGGAGGTAGAACCGTCCCAGGGATACCTAATAAATCAAGTAACGACAATAGTTAGTCCATGATTAAAATAATCATAATCATCATAATCAACACAAGTCATAAATCATGATCCATGTTCTAGTTTAGCAGTTTTCTCCTCCGAAGACCGACACTAAGACCGACACTTGACCTGACCCAGATTGTAGCCCTTAACCAGGGACACAGCTATTCGAATAGGTTCAATATCTGTAGAGGATGTACTCTTTACCCACGAGTAACGGATTTCTTTAGTCCATCGGGACTAATTCCGCCTACAGCCTTTTAATTGAAAACACACCTGACATGCACACACCAGCTCAACTTACCGGTGTCTGGAATCACCCATGACACTTGTTAAGCAAAACTCTATGTGGGGAGGCTGAAACCTCGCGTAGCATGGGATCAAATTTATATTGCGCGCTCTAAGGGGTGGCCTCCCCTCTCGGTCTCAACCGGAAACACCCATGCCCCCGGACCAGGTGGCATGCCTATCGGCTTCAACCGATATCTTCCACCATGGTCTCTCCGTACGGTGTGTGCTTGAAAGGGGTTGACGATTGACTGAACTGTACCCCACGTATGGCAGGGACAAGTGGTAGTACGAAACAAGTGTGGGGTTACTGGAACAAGACTCGATCTATGGTCGACTCAGGAGGTTTAAGCATTCCCTGCATTGTTAGCATAACAAAAATATTTCAAACAACAGGATCACCGCTCATTATACCTTACTATGCCATACCAGACATAACCGCTCAACGGAGACCGGCGACAAGCTCACGCCTACCCAAGGCAGAGGCCTTCCCGGATACCTTTCCGTCATGCATGTAAGGCACATGAGGATGATTACCATCAAAAGTATATTCATTTCCAACAGCAAGGAAAATCACAAATATGCATTCATGCAAATGATCATATCACATGAAATAACGAGCTCTTTGAAAGGAGGTGGTGTTATAGACGTGTCGGCTAACACACCAAAAGTATTATGCCGGGGTTCAGAATGCTTGCCTTCAAGGTGTGGAGAGGTGGGTTGCTCTCGAAAACTTTTGAAGTTTTCTCCTCTCCCCAACAAAATCCTATTTTAAAAAAATATTGGAATTAACACACAATTTAAAAACAGCACAAAAAATTTGTTTGAATTTTTTTCAAATAAATCTTAAAATAAACTAGACAGAATTTGGGAGATGTAGGAAAAATAATCAATTCATTTGGAGTTATATTTAAAAAGTTATAGCCAGTCAAAGATTTGATCAAAAATCTGTTTTTAAAATAAAACGGAAAAGAAAACGTTTCGGGCAGAATACGTCGTCAAAAAGGGGAGATGTACTCAGGGTTTTGCGCTTCCACTTAAACACGTGGAGGCGGGGCTGCGTCTCTAACAGTGGGTCCAGGGGGCCCACTGGTCCGGTTTGACCAGTCCATCCCTCCCTCCTCTTCCTCTGCCCGAACGGCGGCGAGGCAACGACGATCAACGCCGGCGAATGGCGGCTCCCCGCGGGCTCCAGAGGGTCATGATGGATCCGCAAGACCGGGGCGGTCCTCCCGGTAGTCGTTGGGTCGGCGGAGACGGAGTGAGTTGTCGGCGGCGAGCTTCGCGGCGGAGGAGGCATTCAGGAGCAAAGTGGGTTTGGGGCTATGGTGGCTCCCGATCAAAATCGAGCAGGCGGACGGGCTCACGGGAGGAAGAGAGAGCTTCTGGTGTAGAGAGTGGAGAGGGGGAGGCCCTGGTGGTGCCGGAGTGGCTGGGGCAGTGGCGGCGGCAGGAGTTGCCGGAGACGGGGGAGAAGGCCTCCCCGGGTCGATTGGCTGCCAGGGAGAGCTAGGGGAGCATGCTGAGGGTGTTTAGCCAACGAAACGAGCTCGGGGCCTCCTTTTATAGTGCAACGAGGTCGGTTTGCGGCGGCTGTGATAAGCTCGTCGGTGAAACGCCTCCTGTAGCTTGGGCGACGTGGCGGCGATTTAGAGCTAGAGGACACGCTATGGATGAGCTCGCACCGCTCAAAGGGGCAAGTGGCGAGTCTTTGGCGGCTTGGGCGGCACCGACTTGGCCGAGACACGCTGCGGACGCCGGCGAGCCGCCAAGGGCTCTGGCAGCGGTGCTGTAGGCTGCCAGGACGGCTTGGCGCGTTGCGGGGAGAAGGCTAGTGAGCGGCGTGGTTCGCAGGGCGGTGGCAAACCAGTGCGGCGCGACGCTGGTGCTGCTACTGTCTGCATAATACGGTTGCTTCGCTGCCCAGAGCACGCACGGGACGTGCTCGACGAAATGCCAAGGCATGCTAGAGGTCGCGGGTGAGGCTGGCAAGAGACAGGGCTAGGGTAGGGTTAGTCAGAAGGTAAATAGGCATGGTGGTCAGGTCAGGTGGCCAAGTTCATAAAGTAAACTTGAAATCATGCCAATACTGGCTATGCACTCAGGGTGTTTGTCAAAATGCCAAGGGCATCTAGGCAATACTTGGGGTGGCCAAATTCTCTAGATCAGTGTCTCTTTGGATGGACAAGAGGGTGGTGAGGTTAGTTTGTCAAAAGAAGAAACTTGTTAGTGCAAGTTTTGCAAAACTCCAATTCTGGACAGAAAGCAAATGGCAATGTTGCAAGCACTTAGAATCATTCCATAGGTCCACTCTCCTGGACTTAAGGGTTTCGCAAGGAGGACTATCAGTAGAAAAAGGAATCATGGATCAAGGAGCAACTAAAAAGGTGGTTGCTGTACAAAACCTCAAGTTGGACCAGAATGGAAAAGAGGATGGTTTACTCAAATTTTCCAAAGAACATCATTAGGTTTTTGCACAAAGTTGATTAATATACCCCTGTTGACATCCCAGAATTTTGGTAGAAGTATTAAAGAAATATTTGAATAGGTTGTAGTGCAAACATGCTCTCTGGACCAGATTTGAAAATATGGTGTAGAGCTCAAAATAAATAATGGTCAGAAGATATTTTTGCACAAGAGTGGTTCAAATACTCCATATGACATCTCCAAATTTTGGTGGGATTTTTGAATGAATTTATAAAAGGGTTGTAGTACAAATGGAACCATGAACTATGGGAAAACATTTTTCAAGAAAATAAAGATCAGGGAGAACATTATATAATTTATTCTTCTGATAAAAGAAAGGATTTTCTTGAGAGGGCAAACAAGTCCAACATCATAAGTGAAAGGTTTTCATTTTAGGGAATAACTCCAAGATAACCAAGAAAAGAATGGTTTTGAAATCAAGAAAAACCAAGAAAAAGGAAAGTTAAATTTCCTGGCAAGATTTTAATTAACAAACAAGGTTAAATTTTTTTGGGGTGTCACAATATCAATGAGCCTGTCCGTTGCAATGGATCCAAAGTATAATAATACATATTCAAAAATTTGAAAGAAAACAGTTTAGTTTTGATATACATATCACTAAAAATATCTTATGTTTCACTCCAAATATATTCTTTGGGATGTTTTGATGAGGTAAGGGAGAAATGTGGTTGGCTGCAGATGACATGGCACTCCAAAAAATGCATCTTGATGTTCCGTGCATTGCACGTGCATCTTGCTAGTTTTTTTGCATATAATTCCAAACACCACGTAGACATGGTCTTTAACCATTTTACAACTATATATGTTAGTATCATTGTTAGCGGTTAGCCGGTGCAAGTTATAGCCCCGGGTGTTTTAACCTTTTATTAGTAATGATATCTGGTGATTGTTCGCCACGAGCTCAATCCTGGCGAATCCCACGTAACCGTCAGATTTCCATCCGACGGTGGCCTGTTTTTAAGCCATAGTATTTGACAAAACCGCCACCCTTACACATGTACTGTAACTGCGTTGCGGGCGTTTGCAACTGCCATGTCTGTCAGCGAACGTTTGCTAGGGATTGGTGTTAGCACAGATGGCGGTCCGTAGTTGTACCACGCTCGGGCATTGAAGTTTTTAACTATATTAGATTTGAATATACTAATCCTCCGGTGCTAGTAGAGCATAGTCCTACTCCACTATTACTCTACTCAAGAAAGTTAGGGCATAGTAGTAGGTACTGTAGGGAGTACCAGTAATGTGATCACTCTAGCAAGTTGTCTGGCATCGATAAGACCCTACGCTGCAGGTATGTGTCTCGTAAGTCAAGCGGCGTGCTGTAGTCATCATCACCTGTCCACTTCCCACAGCACATATTCGCTTCTCCATCTTTGTCCGCACATAATCGTCCAATCTTCCATCCCCGCTAAGGCGCCTCCCCACTCTTCCGAAACCGAGCACGAACAATGGCAGAACCGATAAGCGTCCGTCGAAAGAGTGGCTGGAAATCGCTCCCCACAGAGGTAAACAAGCTCATTGTTTCGCGTGTGGACAATCTCAGTACCATGTCGCTCGCCACGTGCTCGTCGGGGCTGTACCATTTACTCAAAGCCCTCAGGCCGGAGCTTTTTAAGCCAGCTCCTTGCTTGCTGATTCCGCCTGATCTTCAGAAACGGCGTGTCACGCAACATAACGATCATAGGGTGGCGAGCATCAACCCCCTTGACTACGATCCGATCCCCGTCACCCTCAACTACATTAACGTTATGTACTGGGTCGGCATGAACTCGCCTTGGATGGTGCTCGTCGACGGTCGCGGCAGCTAGATGCTCGTGGAGGTCTACACCCGGTGATTGATCCCCCTTCCTTCGATTAACACTGCACTGCTTTGGCACCATGACCCAGAATACTCGTAATCTTACAGTAGCCAATATGATACAAAGTTTGATTTGCTCAAGGTTGTAATCTGCCAAGTGCCCACAAGATCTGCAAATTATAAATACTTCAGGCTAATTGCGTTGTCTCTCCTATCTGACAGGTCACTGCAGTAAGTGGATAAATCTGCACGTCCATCACAGGATCATACATCCTCCATGGTTCTCTGGTGCCATTGAACACAAGGGCTTCATTTACGCTGTCTACTCCTTCTATGGCTGGACATATTGCTGGCCTACTCCACCATCGCTACAAACGGTTGTTACAGCAGTATGTTACTTTCCTATGATATCATGATGGCTTGCTTATATTACTGTCAACATTTACTGAAAAATATTCATGCTCATAACATGTTGTTCTTAAGATTGACTACATCAAGAGCCGTTTTTTATTTGACTCCAACTTGATATGATGTTGTAGGCCGCCTGGTATGCCTACACTTCTAATCCCAGAACCTTTCAAAGAAAAGCGGATGGCAGTTGCAGGTGGTTCCTGGCTCGATCATATGATGGCGAACGATTGATGATC
Organism: Aegilops longissima; assembly: GCA_021605205.1. Taxonomy (NCBI): domain Eukaryota; kingdom Viridiplantae; phylum Streptophyta; class Magnoliopsida; order Poales; family Poaceae; genus Aegilops; species Aegilops longissima. The sequence goes on from CM038678.1 coordinate 312,495,413, forward strand.
ATTTGCACGTACCGGACGTGTTGTTTCACGGAATATAATCACAATAACTGCAAGGTCTTTGAGTAGGATCCCAGCTTCTCCGGGCCTTCAAGAATTTTTGACTGAAGGCTGGTAAGAAGCCTTGGTACACGCTCTTTGTTTCTCGGACTGAATTATCCGATTAACTAGGAGAACACCGACGGCAAGGATCATGATGGCAGCGCGGTTTTGTTCATCAGGAAAAACTGTGTGTACACAAGTACCATGCGTCTCTGCATGCACCATACCTTGATATGTGTTGCCACGCTCTGCAGCTCAAAGTAGGAGAGAGGGTCGCAAGTATCAGACTTCGACCTGCTAGTTGGAGTTTCCCCATCAGGAACCCATCTGGTTCAAGCCGCCAGCCAATCTCCACAGCTTAATAAATAGTAACGTCCAACTGATCCAGTTAGTTAGATGCGTACACTTGGTGTAGTAGGATCTTTATTTAGTTTGATGTATACACTTGTTCTTTTTTTGTAGCCCTTTTGTAATGATGGCTGGCGTTTGGTTTGGAAGAGAGAGCTGCATCTTTACTCTTCTGGCCTGCTGACTGCTTCTATTGCACCCCCAGCCCTGGTTGCTGCTGCTGCTGTTTTCAATGTATAATCAGTAGTATATTTCGTCTATTGGTTGAATAAATGTGTTGTTAGAATGACAAACACAATGTTTTAGAAGTTGTTGCATGGTAGGATCCTTTAGTGCCCCGTACCGTCCATAGTGCATACTATTTTTCGTACGGAACACATTTTCCAGTTGTTGATAACATGCAGCCCACTGATGAAGGCCCAATAGAGGAGCCCATAATTAACTGGAAGGAAGGCTCTCACATGAATCCGTCCCAGGTACATGCTCATGGTCCCCTAAATATAAATAAGTAAATAAATAAATAAAGCTAAATGCTCATGCACCAGTTCTTTAAATTCATGATTTAACAAGAGGATATTATTTCCTATGATAGTGTCGTTACATTTATTCAATATTATTCTTAGGCAAAGATAGCGACCAGTCTTCTTTCTCCCATCATTTTCTTCGTGCAACCAGCGGACCCATGCAAATTGTAGTCAACGTCGTAAATAGTTCCGGTCCATTTTTATTTTTCAATAAGAATGGCCAACCTAGCCCAGCACATTGGCGAAAGCACTTTATCCTCCGCCTTGGTGCGCTCGCTGCGGTGCTGCCGTCCGGCCCTGTCAACATAGTGAATCGGGAGAGGACTGTAGTTGTGAGTATGATAGTACGTACCCACCAGGTCCACTCCCGAACACAAGCAAGCGCCTCTTTTACTACTCTGATGCACCCCTCGTTTTTTTACTCTAATCCACCCTGCTAATATCTAGGACCCACATCATTTTGAACGTATAGTCAATTAACGACAAAATTGCACAACTTTTTTGTGAGGATTTGTTCGGAGGAGCAGGCTATAAACTGGGTTGTGCGGTCTCTGTGGCCCATCTAACAACATGACCAGCCCAGCAGTTTCTTCTTTGGGAAAATAGGTAGCCCACTATTTCTTTTTGAAGAATACCCAAGCTAGGCCTATTTGCTTTCTCCGACTTACTGGGCTGCAAATCTTTCAAGACGAGGATGGATGCATTCCGTCCTGGCTAAAGAGTATGGTCAGTATCTGTTAAAAGTAATATCAAAGGGGTTGAAAATTCCAAAAAAATTATAGCAAATGGGAAATTAGTTTCTTTTTTGTTTTTATTCTTCACTAATATTTTATATTTCATTGGATTTTAACATGACATAGTACTAATTTATTTTTAAATTTCCTTTAGTATGGCTACTAATTTTTGGATTAAGAATATTTTGTTCCCCGGCAAAAAATTGCGAATTTTCAAAATTTCACACATTTTTAGTTCAATTTTTTTAACCCTGGTACTGACCAGAAAACGGGCAGCAATTCTAAAAATGTAAAATGGGTTGCAATAAATTCCATATGAATTAGAAAATGACTAAAAATTATAAAAATAATAGCAAATGGGTTGTACACGCCACAGATTTCGAGGCTGGCTTGTTTACGCAAGCTTTGTCAGTCAACACACAATTCTAGCAGCAGTGACTGTTGGATGTCCATCCAACAGCCGACGTGCTTCTTCAATCTCAGATCTTCCTTCTCTAGCTGCCAAAACCAGCGCCGGCGGGACTGCCTGCTCCCTCCTCTTGTGGCCCGATGTGATGCCACGCAGGCTTCACCGGCCCACCCTACTCGCTCTGCTGGCCTGGCCGCACGCAATCAACTGCCTCCTTATTACGCGAAAAAATGATTCCTCCCACTGACATCTAGGGCGCACCGGTTCGGAGGCTGACCTGTGGGCCTACTAAGTTTTTTTTGACTGTACACAGTAGGGCAAAACCCCACTGCAATTTTTATATTATCAAAACAAGCAGAGTACAAACAAACAAGGCTTGAGAAAAGCCCTCAAAAAAAGAAAAACTAACCTAAAAAAGCTAAAGGAACTCAAAGAAACTAAAAAACTAAAACTACAAGAGCTACAGGACAAGGGTGTCCAACCAGGAACAGAAAGAAACTGAAAACTTCTCCTTAATTCTGAATTTGAGCAGGTGTAGTTCTGTGAGGAAAATGAACTTCCATCTATCAATGCTGGTTGGAATGTTATTGAAAATCTTATCATTCCTGACTATCCAAATGGCCCAAGATGCAATGATAATGATCTCCATGGAAAAAGGTTGATGTATGTTGCTCCTTAAGTCTAGAATGGCTTCCATGATGGTGAGGTTCCTTTGTCTGTTAGGGCAGAGAATATCCCAACAAGCAGAAGCAAAGGGGCAGGTCTAGAAGAGGTGCTGGAGAGTTTCTTCCTGCTGGCACTTGAGTGTAGCACAATTATAGTTGTCAAGATGAAAAGATTTCCTTCTTAGCAGATTCCTGGTATTGAGCCTGTCATGAAGAAGCCTCCAAAAGAAAACCTTGTGCTTTGGTTGGGCGTAACATTTCCAAATCCAATTGAACTGTCTTTGGTACAATTTTAACACCTATCAAAATTTTGTAAGCTTTAGCCACTGAAAAATGTTATTTCCCACATATAACTCCATGTATCCAAGTGCTCATTGGATGCAGATCTTTGAGGGTGTCACAAATTTCTTCCATGAGTTCAAATTCCGTAAAAGCCTCCCGGTCAAAGGTAGGTGAAACAAATCTTCCAAGTATTCAAACATAAGCATAGATTGCACAGAGAGGTTCGATCTCGACAAAGGAGTAAAGATGAGGGAATAATTGGTTCGCATAAGAAGTGTGCCAGAGATCAGACAAAAACAAAGCAGATTTACCATCTCCTATTGTGCATCTAGCCATGGATTTGTAACTATCAATGAGCCTGAGGTTACATTTCCACCAGAAAGACCCTTCCCATTTGTGTCCTGGTAGTATGCCATTGTCATAATAAGCCTTCCAAATGAGATTGACCCAAGGGATGTTTTCTCTATTGTAGAACTTGTGGAGGTTCTTGAGCAGTAGGGCTTGGTTTTGAACAAAGATGTTCATAACTCCAAGGCCTCCCTGATTTTTTGGCCTACAAACAGTGGACCAAGCTACCAAAGCTGGTTTGTGATCCTCCAAATCTGGTCCCCTCCAAAGACAGTGCCTCAAATATTTGTTAACCTGGCTTTTGATAGTTATAGGAACATCAAGACATCCCATGAAGTAAATAATAAGAGAACTTAGCAATGACTTGACCAGCAATAGCCTTCCAGCAAGAGTCATAAAAGAAGATAAGCCCACTAGTTTTTTTTGCAATTCTTCTCACTAAAGGCAAACACTGCTCCACTATTGGTTTTTGAAGCCCTAAAGGCATGCCCAGATAATTGAAGGGGGAAGATCCTTTCAAACAGTTCAAAGTACCAGTTAAAATTTCCATTTTTTCATCACTCACATTGATTGGTATCATATTTGATTTGCTGTAGTTCACCTTTAACCCAGTAGAATCTGCAAATGTGTGAAGAAGGGCTTTAAGACAATGGAGTTGTGGGGCATCAGCTTGCATGAGAATCAGGGTATCATCTGCATACTGAAGTATGGGAAAGTCTGGACATGACTGAACTTGCAAAGGTGAAATGAGAAGGCCCAAGTTCATTGCCCTGTTCATGATTGATTGAAGGAGGTCTGCAACCAACACAAAAAGGAGGGGAGAGAGTGGATCCCCTTGTCTCACTCCTCTGAGGCAATAAAATTTTTCCCAGTAATGCCATTAAGAAGCACTTGTGATGAAGCAGAAGTAAATAGCATTTTAATCCATCCAGTCCATCTTTCTCCAAAACCCTTTGCTATGAGGATATCAATGATTGTAGAATGCTCAATGAGGTCGAAAGCTTTTTCAAAATCTAGCTTTAGCACAACAATTTCCTCCTTAGATTTGTGGCATTGATGTAGGTACTCATAAGCCCAACCAAGACAGTCATGAATAGCTCTTTCCTTAAGGAAACCATACTGCTTTATATGCACCATTTTGAGGATCACTTTCTGTAACCTGTTTACAAGCAATTTGGTAATGAGCTTGAGGCAGCAATTGAGCAAAGATATAGGTCTGAAATCATTAGCAGTACTGGGAGAAGGCCCCTTGGGAACTAGAGTAATGAAAGAAGAGTTCCTGCCCTCAATTGGAGCCCCTTGGGAACTCATGTATCAGTCTAGTGACATCAGGTTTTATAATATCCCAGCAGCTCTTAAAAAACTCATTGTTAAATCCATCTGGACCAGGAGACTTGTCAGGAGGCAAGTGTTTAACAACATCATTGATTTCTTCCTCAGTGAAAGAAGTTTCCACCTGTTCAAAGTCTGAAGGACTAGCTTGATGTTGCAGGAGATTAGGCAAATGAAAGTGCATGGTGGTTTGCTCTGACCTTCCTAATCTACTCTTGAAGGCATTACACAGCAGGGCAGCTTTACCTGCATGGTCTGTGATTTCCACTTGATCCTCATTTTTTAGCATAGCAATGTAATTATGCCTGTGATTTATAGAAGCCTTTCTATGAATTTTTTTGGTGTTTTCATCCCCAAACTTAACACCTTTGATTTTACCTCTCTGCTTCCAATAGATTTTTTGGTTCTTCAGTAATAAGAGCAATTGTTCTTTTAGGATCACCCTGCAATTCCACTCAAAATCACCCAAATCTCTGAATTCCTCAAAAAAGTCAAACAAGAAAATAGCCTCATTAATGGCATCAATTTTGGATTTCAGGCAAGATAGGTTCTTGGCCCAAAGTTTGAGAGCCCTTCTAAGATTTTTGAACTTTGCATTTAGGCTTTTTGCTGCATCAAGATTACCCACAGGAATATTCCAAGCTGCAGTAACAACCTCTTTAAAGTGAGAGTGCTTTAACCAGTAATTTTCAAATCTGAAGACCCTGGCCTTTGGAATGGAAGTCCCAATTTTGATTACACATGGAAGATGATCTGATATAGGTCTGGAAAGAGGCATAGCAACTGTATCAGGATAAGTAGTCATCCAAGAGGCAGAGGTGAAGAACCAATCCAGCTTTTCCAACAAAGGACTCTGTTGCGTGTTACTCCAGCTGTATTTTCTGCCATGAAGAGGGAGCTCAATTAAACCCAGATTGCTGGTAGCTTCATTAAAAAGAAGCATTTCATTAACATCCCCACCAGGCTTGTTGCTATCAGAAGGATCCCTAATAAAGTTGAAATCTCCAACTAGAATCCAATTTGTGTCCAATGGCATATGAATGTTGGAAAACCAATTAATAAACTCCATTTTTTCTGCTTGCACACATGGCCCATAAATGTTGGTGAGGACCCAGGATTGATTGCACAAAAGACTAGTGAAACTAATTGAGCGAGAGAATCTATTCTGGAAGATGACCTCTCCCTCAAAGAGAGAACCATTCCATGTGATTAGAAGGCCTCCAGAAGCTCCAATTGAGGGCAGGAAGGCAAATTTATTGAGCCTGTTGGGACAAAAGTTCTTAATGTAAGCAGCATCAAAATGCTCCCTCTTGGTTTCTTGAAGACACAGAATGGCACAGTCACTTTCCTCAATTTTTTGCCCTAGAGCAAGCCATTTATCAGGTGATTTAATTCCTCTGATGTTCCAATTTAGTATATTCCAGCTTTTGTTGTGACTATTCATGGAAACAGTATATGAGAGCAACTAGGGACCAAGCACCATCACTTGGCCAGAACCCAAGGAAATCAGTCCAACCAGGCAGCTGTGAAAGCAAATTGAGCAAGTACAGAAACCACATCATCCACAGCACATCAACATATGAAACTACCCATATGGAGATAAAGAAGCAAAGTGCACTGATAGAAGAACATGAACTATTACAACAAGTCCAGAGGGCCCATAGGGTGCAATTACAACCAAAAGGAATACTCATACAGTTCATAACATAAAACCCTTCTCTCTCCTCAACAAAAGCTTTTAATGTGGTCATCTAAACACTTTTGGGGTTGTCCTGCCTGTCCTCATTGGATGGGATCACCCCAGCCAAGTCCTCTCCCATCCTTCTCTTAGGTTTCTTAGAGAGCTTTCCTTCCAACTCCTGATCAGCAACCTTGCAAAATGAGGATGTGAGATTCTTAACCACTGATTTCTGAACAACTGGTGGAGCAGCATTACAAGGCAGACACTTATTATTAGAGCAAGAACCTCTTTTAAACCCAGCATTGTATTTTTTTATCCTATCACTCCTCCTTACCTCTGCTTTCTACAAGAGGTGTCTTTCCTCCCTTCTTTTCTTAGAATTTTCAGCCCCAAAAGGTTGAAGAAGGGCCAAGGAGTCCAAGTCCTGCTGGTTGGAAGAATCCCTTCATTTTCCTTGTTTGTATCCTCACGATGAGATTGATCCATGAGCTGCTTGCAAGGTGAGCCTTAGTAGCAATGCATTTATCGTATGTGAAAGATATAAGAATTTTCAAAGCCCTCTACTTCAGCAAGTAATTCCCACAAAGGAGATTTAAGCATATTGAGTGTCCATTAAAGTTGTCTGGTGTCATTAGAAGATGCACAATAAAATTGAACCAACTTATCGGGACTTGAATGTAGAAGAGAAGGCACATCCTCAAAAGTCTTTTGAGCAAAATGCTCCTTCCAAATTACCAGTGCCTTCTTCCGATGTAATAGTATCTTTATTAGCTAGAGCCTTTAATGAATAGATTTCAAACCAAGTAAGGAGGGTGCAAACTCAAAATGATCCTCAATTTGGGCAATCCAGCTTACCTTTTTGCTAGAATTTTCAACCCCAAGAGATCCACAAGCGAGGGTTCACTGAATGCTAACTAGCTCCTGCTTCACCATCCAAATCAACAGTTTTAAACTGAAAGGGTTCCTTGCCACGGCCTGCTGGCTCTTTATCAGCATGAGAGTCTCGCAAGGGTCCAAAGGATGTGTCCCGAGGCACAACAGGCTCGCACTAATAACTGCCTCAAGGTTGGATCACTTCTCCAAGATTGGCTGAATCGAGGGACCACCTCAGAACTGCAGTAATAAAACTTCCCGAGGAACTGCAAAAGCAAGAGGAGCTCGAGGAACTGGAATTGCAGGAACATCTTGCTCCTCCTCTTGGTAGTCCCGCATCAAAAGCTCAAGACCATTGCCTCAGATCTGCTGATAGGTGGAAGTTGATTTACTTCCTCACTTGCATGAGAAGAAAACCTTCGACAAGGAGACAGCTTGTTGTGATGCTGCTGTGGCCTCCAAAGGTGGTGGGAGCTCCTCCCCATCAGCCCAAGAAATTTCTTCTTGCTGAACACCTTGCAGAAGTCAAAATCATCCTGAGCCTCAACATTAATACCAACTGGAGGCTGCAGTGCCCAGTGACCCTCTTCTGCATCCATGTCATCTTGCTGAATAGGCTGAGGATTAATATGAAAACCAGGGAAAGCATTGTTGTTGCCTGGTAGAGGGTGAGGATCAACATTGTCAGGTGGAATTGGGTCCTCATCGGTAGGGGCCCCACCCATCATCTGTTGCAGAAGAATTTCCACTAAAGAGGACCAAGCATCTTCATCTAGAACCTCACCTTCGGACCACCTGACAATTTTAGGGATGGAGTCAAGGTCTCTAACTTTTGCTTTTGCAATAACTCTACCCATATGAAGAGGATCATTCTACCAAGAAACAAGGCGCCCAAAATGACTGATGGCCCTGGCAATATCTTCAGAATTGCGAAAATCAAACGGGACCGCAAGGATGAGCAGCCAAACTGTTCTATTAAACTGGGTTCTTCTGCAGCTATGCCATTATCATGGTTGTGGAAAGAGATAAAAACATCTCCAAACTGGTGAGGACTCTGGAGCACTAACCTATCTCTGTCTCTTGGATTGACAAAGTGCACATAAGCTTCCCCCAAAGGACAACGCTGCATTTCTCTGATTTGTACTTGTTGAACATCCGCAAAGAACTCATCAAGAACTTCTTGCACATTTGGAAAAAGTACCTCATCCGGAAGCGGCTCAATGGTGACGATGGCCCAGTCCTCGTGGCGCTTCTGACGGTGGGGGAGAACCACCCTGGCAACACCATTACGGCCTTCAACATTGAGAATATTGAAGCCAAGGGGAATGAAAGGCTGAGGATCAAACGGAATGTTGGCCATGGTTGGCTCTACGCTGGCGGCAGGCTGTGAAGACTGCAAGGAGGAAGAATGACGAGCCCGAGGTTGAAAAGTGGAAGGCAGGGGAGGAGACGAAGAGGCAAGTGGGAATCTTGGCTGAAACTTCGGGAACATGCCTTCACAGAGCTGTCTAAAAGAGGAAGCTCGAAACGCCGGTTGGGCTGGGCCAACGGCCAGAAACCAGTCATCCACCACCCCAAGGGCCCAGGCCTCAGCAGGGGGGGGGGAGGGAAAAGTAGCCACCCTAAAAAACGGCCAAAGCCCAGTCATACGGGGTTCAGGGCAGGCCCAAGCCATGTGGCCCAAATTGCCATAGCCGTAATAAGTAATGGCCGAATTTGAAGATCCTGGATTCGCGCCCTATTCCCCCTGAACCACGCGATCATTGATTGGAGGTGTAATATTACACTCAATGCGCCCATCATCAATAGTAGTGACCTGTAAATCCGAAGACGAGTCCGGTAACCCCGCTAGCCGTTGGAAAACTGAGCCGCGGTGGGTCAACTCCCTCCGGCGATCGCCGGAGCCGCTTTGGGAGGAAGAACGTGAAGGCCCTCGGGTAACTAATGACCATGAATTTTTCTCCTCTTGGTAGAACAAACGCACCTCTCGGCGCCAATTAGGACCTCCTTCACCCTAGAGGCTAAAAACCAACTCAAGATCCCTCTCAGAAATACGCCCACTGTTGTAGAGTTCAAAACCCACAGATTTTGAAGCAACCGAAAACTGAAAAGAACGGTCCCGGAGAAACTTAACCCTGAAACCTTGAGGGTAACCACCAAAGCAAGAGTGAAGCACAATGCTCATAGTGTGACAATCCAGGCGAAAGCACGCCCGACCAAAAGAGACCGCAAGCTTGAACTCACGTTGGTGAAAACCAGGAGAGAAAAGCACCGGATGACCAAACTTTTGGCGCATGCTAAGTTGAAAGGCCTTACCTCTAGCAAAGTCAAGGAGAGGAGGCGCCATTGGACGGCCAGGGAGGTGGACGCCGGGGCCGGAGTGGCCACCGGCGGTGGAGCCGCCTAGGAGTCGCCTAGTAGTCGCCTGGCACCGCTACCCGAAAGGGGTTGACAACCCCTTTAACGCGTCGGGTTGCAAGTTGGGCCTACTAAGTTGATGCGTATGCAAGGCTTTGTCAACTTAGTCAACAAACGATTCTAGCAGCGGTGACCGTTGGATTTGAATCGAACGGTCCTACTGCTTCTTCAATCATTGCTCTTCTTGCACCAGCCGCCCAAACCAGCGCCGGTGAGACCGCCTGCTCCTGCCTCTAGTGGCCGGCTGTGCTGCCGTTGAGGCCTCCCTACCCCCTACTACTCCCACCACTGGCCAGACCATCCCTCTACTCACCCACACCCCCTGTTATTCTGCGGTGTTCTTCCACGACGGAAGCCCATTGATGTGCTTCCCTCTATGTGTCCGGCGCCTCCGGATTGACGGAGGTCGCCGGTGGAGTCGGCGCTCCTCCTCCCTTAGAGGGGGCCCCTTGTTCGATTCCCGAGCCATGTGGGTCTCCGGGGTTGTGTTCGGCTGGGGCCCGGACTGGTACGGGCGCCCGTCATCAGTTTCCACGAGGGTTGTGCCCCCAGGTTTTCGGCAGCCGAGGCATTACCCTCTGGTGCTGTTTCAGCGGCCTTCCGCACCTCTCCCTGGCCCGGAGAGGTCCTTTGGGCCTCAGTGTCATCCGCGGCATGTGGCGGAGAGGCTCGCGGAGGTGTCTCTCTCTCCATCATCTCTAGCACCAAAGAGTTCCCCGAAGACGATGATTGTTGGGGGAGATCACGGGTTGGACTGAAATACATAAATGATATGTTATCCTACAATTTGTAAAAATCCGGACATATGTACAGTATCTTTGAATACTTATGATTCGGCGAGGGGCTCCGCCCTGGGGCGCCACTGGGGATGGCTTCGGCATCCGAGTCCGAGCCATCCGAGAGGGATATCTTCCCCCTTTTGGACGCCTCCGCTCTTGGATCAGGGTAGGCCGCCCTCTTCTTCTTCTCCTTGAGGGGAGAATTGCTCTCTTCCTCCTCCTCTTCTTCATCCTTCGTCTCCCTCGTGGGAGGAAAAAGCTTCGGTATCTCCGGACACCGCGTCTGAAGTACCTTTACGGCGGAGGCCACTTCTGGCCTCCTTGCCCTTCTTCTTGGCCTTTTTCTCCGGCACCTGGTATGGCGTCGGGACCAGCATCCTCGTTAGTAGAGGAATGGCTGGGTCCTCGGGTAATGGAGCCGGATATTGGATCCGCTCCTCCTTCTTTGTCTAGCCCTGAGGAATGGAAGGCTCAACATACTCCTTGGATTTACAAGTTGAGGTTATGTTTGGCAATCAGAAAACTTACTAGAGTGGCTAGATGAGCGCAGTCGAGGCCGAGGTCTTCGGTCGTTTCCGGCAACGACTTTTGGGGCTTGAAAAGCAGCTTCCAGATCTCTTCGTGTATCGTGCCGAAGAATCACTACAGGGTCCGAGGGCCGGCCGGATTGAACTCCCACATATGGAGAGTCCGGCGCTGGCAGGGGAGAATCCGGCAAAAAAGCATCACCTGGATCACATCGGCAGACTGGTGTTCTTCTCTATCATACTCTTGACACGCTTCGGCAGAGTCATCACCTCGTCGGACGATGCCCAATCCAGGCCCTTGTTAATCCATGACGTAAGCCGCATTGAAGGCCCGGATTTGAACTCAGGAGTGGCGGCCCATTTGGCGTCGCGAGGTTCCGTGATGTAGAACCACTCCTGTTGCCATCCCTTCACGGTCTCCACAAAGGCCCCCTTGGGCAGGTGACATTGGGGAGCTAGCTCACAATGGCGCCGCCACACTCCGCATGTTGACCATCGACCACTTTCGACTTCATGTTGAAGACCTTGAGCTATAGGCCGAAGTGGGGGGAAATGCGGAGGAATGTCTCACACTTGATGACCAACGCCGAAATATTGAGGAAGGAATTCGGGGCTAGATCGTGGAAATCTAGCCCATAATAGAACAAGAGGCCATGGACGAAATGGTGGAGGGGGAACCCTAGCCCGCGGAGAAAGTGGGGGATGAACACTACCCTCTCATTAGGCTGCGGAGTGAGGATGATTTGCTTTTTGGTAGGGAGCCGGTGGGCGATGTCCGCGGCGAAGTACCCCGATTCCCGGAGTTCCTTGACGTTCCCCTCCGTGACAAAGGAAGCCATCCACTTGCCCTGCGCGCCAGATCCGGACATGGCTGGAGTATTTGGTGGGGACGGAAAAGATCAAAACTTGGGCACTGGAGCTCGAGGGTGGATGGGCTGAGGAAGAAAAAGGCGTGGGGTAAAAAGATGGATCCTTATCCTCTTATAAAGGCAGTGAATATCGGACGACCCCCTCACGAGCCTTAAAACTCACCTATTCCCAAGGGGTCGTGCAAACGGCACGGTTGGATTACCCAAACCCGTATTGATGAGAATCCCTCAATAAGGGGACATGATCTCTGCTTTGACAAGATGTGTGAATGAAGACCGCGCCTCGAAACGCGAAGCGGGAGGCTAAAAATGGTTCGAAATAATAATAAGGCCAGGCATAATGTCTCGAAGAAAAAGCTGTTAGTAGACATGAATTATTTTGTTTGAGTATTTTGCCCTTGTGGTTCAGGGTTGTAATTGTTATATAGAGCCGGATATAGTTCTCTTGTGCAACTGCTTTGGAGTATTCGGAGGAGGAACCTGCCTTGCAATGCCGAAGACAATCTGCGCGCCAGACACATCCTCATTGAAGCCTGGTTCAAGGGCTACTGAGGGAGTCCTGGATTAGGGGGTCCCCGGGCGTCTGGGCTATGTGAGATGGGCCGGACTGGTGGGCTGTGAAGATACAAGATAGAAGGCTTTCCCCAGTGTCTGGATGGGACTCTCCTTTGCGTGGATGGCAAGTGTGGCGTTCGGATGTATAGTTTCCATTCTCTGTAAGCCGACTCTGTACAATCCTAGGCCCCTCCGGTGTCTATATAAACCGGAGGGTTTAGTCCATAGAGGCTAAGACAAATCATATAGGCTAGACATCTATGGTTTAGCCATTACGATCTTGAGGTAGATCAACTATTGTAACCCTTATACTCATCAAAGTCAATCAAGAAAGAAGTAGGGTATAACCTCCATTAAGAGGGCCCGAACCTAGGTAAACATCGTGTCCCCTGCCTCCTGTTACCTTCGATCCTCAGATGCAAAGTTCGGGACCCCCTACCCGAGATTAGCCGGTTTTGATACCGACAGAGTACCAGTTCGGGTTGCCAGTGTTGTGTCCTCCTGATATCGCGGCGATGTTCTTCTTTTCATCAGGGGAACCGATGTTTTGGAAGAGGGTGGAGCCTTGGACGAACCCATGGCCAAATTTTTGACTGTGTTGTGGTGGCCATCTGTCGGCGGGGGGGGGGGGGGAGTAGATCCGAAGTGGTGAAGGATGGCGTAGTGGGAACAATTTGGTGCGGTGGACGACGCCGACGTTGGAGCGGCAGCGGTGAGGCACAGGACGGCGTGGTTGAACTTGCTCGGGTACAACGTACGTTGGTGTCCTAGAGGCAGCTCAGCCTCAGCTTAGCTACTAGCCTTGGAGTGCGTTGCGGTTGCGGTTGCGATGGACGACGACATCGGGGTATCGGCTCCGGCGTGATGGAGGAGGGCGGTGGTTGATGGGTGGAATGGGGTGGCGGACGGAGGCCATCGAGGTTTCGTGGCTGTAGGAGAGGTAGTTTTGGCGCCCACGGAGTACGAATGGGGAATCGAATAGGGTGGGGGAGCTAAGGGGAAACCATGTTTCGGTCTGGGATGCGCTTGTTTTTGTTTTTTTTAACAGCTGTGTCGCGCCTGTTTGAAATTTGGGGAAAGTAGAAACTTTTCCCCCACCCTTAAATTTTAGGCCTAGTGCGGGTCGGGGGTAGGACGGTAATACCAGGTGTCCCAAATAGTGGGCGCGAGCGATTTTGGCAGAGCGAATGTGGGAACAACTTTGGTGCGGTGGACGATGCAGATGTTGGAGCGACAGCGGTGAGGCACAGGATGGCGTGGTTGAAATTGCTTGGGTACAACGTACGTTGGTGTCCTGGAGGCAGCTCAGCCTCAGCTTAGCTACTAGCCGTGGAGTGCGCTATGTTATGGGTTATGGCGGACGATTTACATCGGGTATCGGCTCCGGCATGATGGAGGAAGGCGGTGGTTGATGGGTGGAATGGGGTGGCGGACGGAGGACATCGAGGTTTCGTGGCTGTAGGAGAGGTGGTTTTGGCGCCCACGGAGTACGAATGGGGAACCGAATGGGGTGGGGGAGCTAAGGGGAAACCATGTTTCGGTCTGGGATGCGCTTGTTTTTGTTTTTGTTTTTTTAACAGATGTGTCGCGCCTGTTTGAAATTTGGGGAAAGTAGAAACTTTTCCCCCGCCCTTAAATTTCAGGCCTAGTGCGGGTCGGGGGTAGGACGGTAATACCAGGTGTCCCAAATAGTGGGCGCGAGCGATTTTGGCAGAGCGAATGTGTGTTTAGGCGGCCATGGTGTATGAATGTTTTTCGGAGGCGGTTGCATGGTGCCTACATGAAGTTACAAACCTACCCAGGTTTAGACCTATAGACGTCGGGCCGGTTGGCTTCACTTGTCGGAGTTAGAAAAGTAATTTCTTTCTACCAAACATTGGTCTAACGCGGTTTCGGGCGAGTAGAGGCTCTTTTGGCGCATCGTTCAAAATTGTGAAACAGAAGCATTCACGTTTAGAGTACTCTTGAACTTTGAGGATTGACCTAAATAGAAAACATTAAATTTGACATTGTATGTTTGAAAACCTAATTAAATTATGCGCTTCTTTTTTAATTTTTGGCTCTTGAAAATCCTATAACTACTATTATTATGGAACGGAGGAGGTAAATTTGAATCTATTTTGTACATGACTATATATGCTATTCTGTACAAAAGCAGAGCAAAGATTGGGGCCCCCATAATTTAGGTATGATTTACAAATGCCATGACCTCGAATTCAAATAATTGAATGGACTTCATGTTGAATTCAAATTTTTTTAGACCACCTTAAGTTGAATTCAAATGTATGCTAGTTCTTAGCTAGCTATTTATAATGTTCATTGTGTAACTTTTGTATGTATAATGTGCTTTACACACATAACATAAACTATACTCACGTTTATATTCGAATTGCTAAAGCGATGCATTGTTTGGAGTTCAAAATACTGACTCTATGGATCAATTATGTCGAATAATAACACGAGCATGCTCAAATTTGATAGAATATAGATGTCTGATGGATCAATTACCGTTCCTTACGTGAATTGCAAATGCGATGATCCCATCCTAATATTTGGATACAATTTATATTTTTAATCAATGTATACATCAGACTTTTACGTGTAGTTTCACTCTCCATAGGCCCCTCCTCACACACGCGCTAACTTTCTCTCCCACACATACGCGAACACGGTGTATATCCATCGGTGGTCTCTCACACGTGCTCACACACTCTCTCCCGAGGTGTCTTTCTCGCACATATGCTCTCGATATCACCCTCCCTCCCTCTCGCAACCATTTACGACTAATTTCACTAACCTTTATCACAAGCACTCTTCCTCTCACACGCATATGCACGCACAATCCCCATCGACCATTTCTCTATACATAGATCTGCCTGCGTGTCTCCTGCACGCACATTATCTTTAGGCCTGTCTCACACACATTGTCTCCACCTGTCTTCCTAATTGACGAGTATGATTCCAACAGAGCATTCTGTAGGATGCCCTTTAAAGTTAGGTTGGATGAATGGTAATATTAGAGATAAGGGGTTACCTTAGTCTGAGGACCTATGGTTACAAATCCTAGCTGGCTTTGTCAGTCGACACAGGGTCCTTCACGACTCTGGTATATTTGTCTTGTACGACTAGTCCTCCATGGGTCTCCCTGAATGTGTCACGGTCCGACCAATGTGGCGCAGGACGCAACCAAACCAAGGGCCTCACCTCGGTGCACTGAATCTCAAGCTGTGACACACCCTCTGCCCTTAGGTCTTGTTATTTTTTCACACCCACACATACCAACGTAGACACAACACAAAATATTTTCTCCTCATGCCTCTATCCATGCCTCTCTCGAATATGTAATATGTACATATACCCCGTCTAGGCCCTACCAAATACGTCAACTACACATTCACCCATGTTACATCACGTACCCCATTGATCTAAAAAGCCCTCTCTTCACGTTTATTTCGCATACAACATTCCTTTTGAATAAAACCACACAAAGTGTGGCCAAAAAATATTTTAGAATTTTTACATATATATAGGCATGGGGATGGACGATGCCAGCAGCAGCCACTATGCCAGATTGTCTAGAGGCTTCCTTTTTTAATTACTCAACAATGAAGTTGCCGGAGATAAGGATGAACGATAGAGGTGCGGTTGTCCTTATGCAAAATTGCCATAGGTTGCTTTCTATCTGTCAGTATAGATCAGACGGTCTATATTGCAAGATGGCAGGCACACTGTCATCACCGAGAGTAGAGATAAGAGTAGATATAGAGGTATGAAGGCAAAGTCTCTCGAAGGTGCTCATAGGGGTAGGGTGTGCGTGTGTGCGCTCATAGGGGTGAGTGTATGCACGCATGTATGAGCGCTTGCATGTGTACTGTGTTAGAAAAAAGGAGTACTCGATGTATGCAAGTTCATAAGAAACAGATGGTGTGCATCACTCTTGTCGTGTTTTTGCTCACTTGTGGGACTGCAGTTGAGAGAAAACCTACGTGCCTCCCCCTCCCCCGCCCGCGTCATTTATACTACTAGAAGAGAGAGAGAGAGAGAGGTCGGCCGAGTTTTACTAGTACTCCCTCCATTTTATTTGGAGTAAATAAAAACGGAGGCCGTATACTAGTAGTACTATGAGAACTTCCTACTCTACTGCAGATGTTGTCAGTACTCCACTAGTACTACTACTTCTACTACTATTGGACATTGAGCGTAAAAAAGTTACTATTGGACTGGCTATACATGGCGAAATCCTAGTAGGAAGAGCATGCGCGAGAACAAGCATTCACGTGTTTGAAAACAAATTGGAAACCATTTCTGTTTGAATACAAATCTAGGAGTACGTACGAATCTAACAATATTGATTGGGCATTATTGAATGATGATACTTTTTCTGTAAGTTTGATCAAAGTAGAGATACTTTGACTACACATAAAACATATATGTAAACTAGAAAGGATTAGAGGGAGTATATTGTACGTTCAAAAGCGAAATGAACTTTGAATACCCTTTATATATGATTTGCTGATGCTACGATCACCAGTTCCAAATTTTGAATCCGCCTTAGGTACCACACATGCACCCACTCGTTCTCTCTTGGTTTCATCTCGGGGTCCGAAGATTCATTGAAATACGACTAGGGTGGGTATAGTACGTTCATTTCACTTTTGAATGTACAATATACTCCTCCGATCAACACAGGCTCCCCGGGTCATTTCTATCATAGAAACACACCAAACCTTTATCTCCTTGCATGACATGCACTTGATCTCTCAACATCAATCGATCTCGTCAAGATGTGTTGGGGCATGAACCAAATCGGATGTCAAAACTAAGATGGGAAGCGGCACGTAGTGGAGGCAAAGTGAAACTTTAAACGAACCGTTTGTTTGTATGCATGTCGGACAAATTACAACATTGGAAATACAAGCATGGTCTAGGCCCACATGCGAATGATACTCGGTAGAATGTTCAGATGAGACATGTGGGAGGATGGACTCGACTGGAGGGCAGCATGATCGATGGAGAAGAGGGTTGGAGAGGAACGAGAAATAAGAAATGCCACATGATTATACTTGAACGGCTCAAATAAACATTAAGTTGTCTCGTTTTCCCATCCATCTTGGTCACAGAGTAAGATACTCCCTCCATTTTTATTTACTCTGCATATTAGGTTTGACTAAAGTCAAACTTCATAAAATTTGACCAAACTTATAGAAAAATATGAACCTTCACAATAGCAAATCTATATGATGTGAAAGTATATTCAATAATGAATCTAATGGTATTGATTAGGGGCAAATCTGAGTAGGTGGTTCGAGTTAGGGGCAGAAATGCAAATGGCCCTATTATATATGTTATTATTTCAGTCTATAAACTTTGTCAAAGTTTACAAATTTTGACTTTGAGCAAAGCTAAAATAAGGAGTAAATAAAAACAGAGCGAGTATGCAGGGGCTAGTATAGTTACTACTACCGGAACATGGTAAGTTGGACCCGTAAATGCCGGCACAGACCGGACACACCTCAATTATTCCTTCAAACAGTCAGACACCTAAATTAGCACACCATCCGGCTACTTAATCAAGTGTTACGCTTCACTAGTTGAAAGGGAAAAGGGTGGTACTGTACCCAAAACCACCACACTTGGGGCTAGGGTAACAACTTGGTACTGTACCATATTTGAACCAGGGCACAAAAACCACCTGTTCTGCGCCTAATGCGTAACACGGAGCACTGACGCTCGAATTTGGCCATGAAAAGAGGAAAACCGACATGTGGGGCTCAACCGTCGGGATGACATGGCGTAGACTAGTCCAATGGAGGAGCTGGCCCACGACGTCCTCGCTACCGCCAACAGTTCATGTGGGTCGTGGCAGCCAGCAATGTGGCGCAGCTCCCGCACCACCTCTGGACACGAGGACCGCGGTGAGTGACACGCTCATCATCGCTGGACACACTCGGCTTGAGGGTGACGAGGGTGGCGTTAACGCTGTGGCACGACCAGCAGATCAAAACCCAGCTTGTCGAGGATGCACGGGGCGCTGAAGTGCGCGCGTGCCGCGACGCGTCCGTGGAGTGTTCTAGCGCGACCAACTGCATCCCCAGGACCTGTCTTGCTTTTTCAATGACATGTGGGGATCGCATTTGAGTAAAGGGCCTCTCCAATGTTGCCATGACAGCAGCTGACTACACTGACACAACAAAAAACCCCGTCCCTAGCGCAGTCATGCGCCTGCGTTCCTAGCCGGCGCCAGCTTCCCGCATTCATGTCGTTCGTCCGTATCCCGTCATTAAGAGGCTCGGTGCCCGAGGAACCAACTCTAGCGACTTAATGATGAACCCGGACGCTTGGCCTCACCAGAATGCGCTACTTAAAGTGGCAACGCCCAGCTAAACTCCACACCATAGTGCATCTTCCTGCTACCTGGCACCACATCCACCATGACTGCGAGCGCGAACGCTCTGTGGGAGAGCTTGTCTTCGATGTAGCTGGACGCGGGCGTGACCGTACAAGTAGTGGCCATGTTGGTGGCCGATGACGGGAGCACCATCAGCCACGCGTCCTACTTACCGCCGTCCAGCGTTCAGTTGCACATGTGGCAGGTGAAGCGACGGACCGTCCACGTCAATCATCATCGACCTCACATCCACTGGCACCGCCGAGGTCGGGGACTCTCCGAGGATGAGTAGGCATACGAGGCGGCAGGGCATGGTTTGCCAACTGGCCGGTCCATCTCCCGTGTTCTACTCATCCTCGCCGAAGACCGCACCTTCACTTCATGGGTTTTTAACCCCGTCCCCATACATGGAGACAGCAGATGGAGGATGTCGGTCACCACCGTAGAATAGTTTTAGTTTCAGGTTTCTTTTTATTTTTCTGTCCTATAAAAGTTCGAAATGTAATGAAAATCTGCCGTGTTTGCATGAATCTCATCCAGTGTATATGAACTTTCACAATGATAGTAAGACATATTGTAGGAGTATGAAAATATATGGAATGATGATTCATTTTTATGTGTATAAACTTAGAAGGTTTGGACCGAGACAAAGCTAACATGCGAAGTAAAATAAACACATAGGGTCTACAAACACAATTTATCTTAGGCACTCCAATAGTACGTCCACTACACATTCACGCATTTCATATCTTTCTACATCTACGGGAACCTACGAAAGGGTTAACATAAATTGCCTCTCTCTCTCCCCCCTGATTTTCATGGTGGTGGGCACCTCCCTCCCCCCAAACTCCAATCAACATCCCACATGTTTCACATTATATTAATTACGTAACTGGGATTACATAGGTGTAGCGTTACTCGTCCTAAAAAACCAACTAATCCAACCTCCCAGCATATTGCGTGGGAAAAGACCCGGCCGCGTCATTTTAGTTGGGATTACCCGATTACTAGTAGTAGTATCGATGGATCACGAGAAGAACCAAGTTTAAAAGGTAAAAGGTGGTACACTAACACACGCCTGTGGCGGTCGCATTGCACCCCTCACACGGTCGGTCCTACACACGGCTCACGCAAACGGAGTGCTCTTCGGCTTGCCTCTTCACTGACACGTGGGACAACACTTGGAGAAACCGACCATGCGCCAAACTCCCCCGCCCACCGCGTGAAAATTCCCCCGAAATCCCAAATTCAACTGCCCTTCAGCCAACTAGCCAATTATATTCCCCAAACCCTCCCCCCGGCCACTCCACTCCATTCGCTCCACCAAAGCCACCCTCCCCGCCGCGCCGATACGTCGGCACCATGGTTCATCGAGGGGACGCACGGCAATGCTCTTGCTCCCACAGTACGCTCTCGTAGATTGCCATCCTCTAGCCACGTTGCCACCGCTGACGACGTTCTTGTGGAGACGCACGACGGTCAGCTTCTCCCACGGCACGTGCATTCTAGACTGAGGAACCGTGCATACGATAGTAGTGCTAAATGTTAGCTGATAGACACTGTTGATCTCACTGTTTGCCGAAATAGTTTATAGTCAAGATGCTCTGCTTCAGACGCTTCCTTGCCCTATTCTGCACTCAATCTACTTAGCTGAGATGGCATGCCTGTTGGTGTACAAAACTAGGGGCACATTTTTGTACCCCTTTACCTATGCACGGGCAGTCGAAGCCACGCCCACGGCCATGCCAAGCAGAGCGGTGGAGGTGAGCCGAGGTAAGGTCGAAGCCCAAGACGATACAAAGCAACGATAAGGACCAAGACAACAAATATCAGATGGGCGAAGCAGGTTTCCCCGGCAAGGATCCTTGCCGAGGCGGCCCCAGCGGCCCCGACAAGACCCTTGTCGGGGCATCTCGCCCACGCCAGCCGAGCGAGCCACCCTCGAGCCCACCAACACTCAACACATGTGTTGGGACAGGTCTCGGGAGGCACCTCTGTGATAGCATGCAGATCTTTGTGAAGACAAAGAATAGTCAAGATCAAGTGAGGATGGGAAGGCAGCCATCCTCGCCGAAGGAACCCACAAGACCCCCGGCAAGATCCTTGTCGGGGATGCCTGCGTGCCGCAGCAAGACCGTTGCGGGTCACCCGGCAAGACCCTTGACGGGCCACCCGGCAAGGCCCCTCGCCAAGAGCACCAGCAGGGCCACCATCAGGCCCGCACGAGCCAAGTCTCCACCGCCGTTCGCATACAGCTGCAGACCCAACCAGCTGGGGAGGCACCTGCGTGGCTACATGCAGCCCTTCGTGGAGGCTCCACTACCGCGCCACCTCAGCTGCCTGCCTGCCTACATGGCACCGCATGCACCGCTGGCTGTGGCGCGTGTCGAGCTCTCGAGGAGTAGCGACGACGGACGGGCCTCGCCCGTCCCCGATAAAGTGAGAGGACACCTAAGCGATGCATTAAATGCACCTTGTCCTGTAATATGAGGGATAACCTCGTGCCACTGTAGACCTTTCCACGTCCTGTGTGCCATTGTGGCAGCCCCTTTCACCTATAAAAGGAGGCCCGAGGCGACCACAAAATACAGACACCAAAGAAGGAGTAGGGTTTTACGCATCCTCGCGGCCCGAACCTGGGTAAACGAACCGCGTGCTTCTCTGTTAGACCCGCTCGTCTCTCAACCCCAGGCCCCGCAACCTTAGTAGGGATTCTTGTGATCCCATAGGTGTCGTTTCCCACCGACATCTTTGGCGCTCCAGGTAGGGGAACGCGTTTGTGAGAATCGGTTTTAGCAGTTGAGTGAGCGTTCTTCATCGCCATGGCCCCTAAGAAGAAGACGGCCATGGCGATCGGCTCGTTGGGGGCCGAACAGCCCGTGCCGGTGCGGACGAGCAGCGGACCGGTCACGGACAGGACTCGGGCCGCAGCCCGAGAGCACCAGCACCACCCAGCCAGTCAAAGCCTAGCGAGCGGCATCGTTCGTGCACCGGACGACCGGTTGCACGCCGCCGGACCCAAGGACGGAGCTGGCCCCCCCGCAGGCGGCGCGGGGCCCTCCGGTGGTGTCGTTGCACCGACTCCGGGCGGTGCGGCAACCTCCAGGACGCATATATCGGCGACCACCGCGCGTTCTTCCCATGGTGTGCGCGCCGAGCAGCGTCACCACGTTGGTGACCCTGGGCACCGTCGTGGGAAGAGCCCTGTGCGTCATCGGCAAGACGAAGAAGTTCAACACGCTCGCCGAAGCGCTGGTGAAAATAGCATGCAGCCGTTGGGTCATGACGGATCTCCTTCTAACATGGTTAGAAGTCGAAGCGCGTCGCGATCCACTCAGCTGTCGCCGCCACCCACGCCAGCAGAAGCCTTGGCGCGCGCACAACTGCTCCTCGACTTCCCTCCTGCTGCAGAGAAGCTCGATGAGTGGAGAGCCACTATCGGGAGCCTCGTCGCCGTCGCGAACAAAGACGATCCGCGACCGGTGGGGCCCTCGGCTCGGGGCTCCACCGAACCACCACATGCTGGCGCTGGGAGGACCGGGGGAGCTGCAGCCACGGTACACTCTCCTCCTCCTCGCCAGCCGCCGCGGTTCTCCATAGCGTCGTCCGACCCACGGACCATCCGCGACCAGCGCCAGGTTCTTCGGGAGCGAGCTCACGAAGACGCTCAAACCACCGTCGAGCACCGGCGCGAAACGCGTCGCCAGTCGGACAAGCGGGCGGGACATGCTACGGACCACCCGGCACCGGGGGAGCCCGGCGGCCTACCTTACGAGGTGTGCTGCCCGGCTTTTACCTGTGAGCTGAGGTAGTTTCAGTGGTCGTCCCACCGCACGTTCAAGCCCGACGTCGGCGAGAAGTACACCGGCAAGACCCATCCGTCCGTGTTCCTCAGCATCTACACCATCACGATGCAGGCCGCTGGGGCTTGCAACGACAAGGTGCTTACCAACTACTTCCCGCTGGCGCTCAAGCCCAATGTAATGTCTTGGTTGATGCACTTGCCGCGGGACTCCGTTTCTTCCTGGTCAGATATGTGCCATGAGTTCGTTGGTGCCTTCACAGGAGGCCACCCAGCTCATGGCCAGGCCAGTGATCTGGATATCATTCCCCAGAAGAAAGGGGAGACCCTGCGCAAGTACATCCAGAGATTCAGCCGGGTGCAGTACAACATCCCCGACGTTCATCCCGCCGCTGTGATTAGCGCGTTCCATCAGAACATGCACAATCGCAAGATGCGCGAGGAGCTCGCGATGACCAAGGTTAAGGATGTGGCCGAGCTCTACGTTCTGGCCGATAGGTGCGCCCGAGCTGAAGAGGGAAGGAAGTACCCCGGCGAAGACGCCGACGCGGAAACCGACTCTACCGATGAGGACTCCGCCGCCCCGACGAAGAAGGACCGGAGTCGCAACAAGAAACACAAAGGCAAGGCTGTGCTTGCCGTTGAGGGATCTGACGACACTGGTGCCGACAAGAAGGTCCAGGCAGACACCCCCGGCAAGGAGATTGCCGGGTGAGCCGCCTTCCGGGCCTTGGCGGCCACCGACAAGCTAGGAAGCTCCGGCAAGCAATACTGCAAGATCCACAGCACCAAGGGCCACGATCTCCAGAACTGCCGACAAGTCGAGCTGCTTGCTGAGAAGCAAAAGGCTAAGTATGAAAGGCGGGACAAGGAGAAGGACCAAGATTGTTCTAAGGGGTCTGGCAGGAAGCGTGGCGGCCAAGGAGGCCGCCCTGGCAAGGACAATCAGCAAGAGAGGCCCGCCCGGGGCCGCGACAAGAAACAAGAAGACGACGATCACGACGAGGACGAGGAGTCCGGTGAGCAAGGGTTCCAGAAGGCTACAGAGGCCATGTGCGTCGATGGCGGTGCCTCGCTACATACCTCTCGCCACCAGCTCAAGCAGTGGGCGCGAGAGGTCACGGCAACGGAGCCGCCGCTCGACACCCAGAAGCCCCTAAAGTGGTCCAGCACGCCCCTCATCTATGACGCCGAGGACCACCCTGATCGCACTACCGCGGTCGGGTGTTTGCCGTTGTTGGTTTCGCCAACAATACGCAACCTCAGGGTGAATAAGATGTTGGTTGACGGCGGGGCCGGCCTGAACCTGATCTCGCCTGTCGTGATCAAAAGGTTGCAAATCCCTGACGGAGACCTCGAGGAAACAGGCACGTTCCAAGGGGTCAATCCGGGGAGGAGCCAGCCGAAGGGAAAGGTCACGCTGCCTGTGGCCTTTGGAGGAGAATTGAACTACAGAACAGAGAGAAGATCGTCTTCGACGTAGCCGAGATCCCCTTGCCCTACAACGGGATCCTCGGCAGCCCGGCACTGGCCAAGTTCATGGTGGCGTCACACTACGCCTACAACATGCTGAACATACCTGGGCCATTGACCATCAGCTCGGTCCCCTCCGACAAGAAGGACGCGTTGATCTATGCCGAACAACTCTACCGGGAAGCAGTTGCAGCAGCTGCTGTCAAGGCACCTGCTCCTGCCGCCGAAGGCCCGGGAGGAAAGAAGGAACCCGGCAAGACCTCCCGCACCCACTCCGGCAAGCGCACCTCTTCAGCGTGTTGTGCTACTGTTGAGGACGTGCCAGAGAGCTCTGCCGACAAGAGCAAGAGATCCAGAGCCGAGCCGCCGCAGAACAAAAAGGTGCACGTCGCAGAGGACGGCACGGGAGGGGCCTTTATCATCGGCTCCTCTCTCGACAGCAAATAGGAAGGTGAGCTCGTCACCTTCCTGCGGGCGAATGTCGACGTGTTTGCATGGCAAGTGTCCGACATCCCCGGTGTTCCCAGGGAGGTGATTGAGCACCACCTAGCTATCTTCCCCCACGCGCGGCCCATCAAGCAGAAGGTCAGAAAGCAGGCTCTGGAGAGGCATGAGTTCATCACAGAGGAGATCAGGAAGCTAGAAGCGGCAGGTTTAGTGAGAGGGGTGCTCCATCCGACGTGGTTGGCCAATCCGGTAGTGGTGTGCAAGGCGAATGGGAAGTGGAGGCTGTGTATTTATTACGCAAATATCAATAAGGCTTGTCCTAAGGACCCCTTCCCATTGCCGCGCATCGACCAGATTGTTGACTCCACGGTCGGGTGTGATCTGCTATCAGTCCTCGATGCCTACTCCGGATACCACCAAATCTTCATGACAAGAGAAGATGAAGAGAAGACAGCATTCATCACCCCATGTGGTACGTATTGCTTTTTAAGGATGCCTTTCGGGTTGAAGAGGACGGGCCGACTCTTGTGCAAGATCTAGAAGAGACGTTTGCCAACCTGCGCAAGATCAACCTCAAGTTGAACCCTGAAAAGTGCGTCTTTGGCGTCCCGTCCGGCAAACTTCTCGGGTTCTTCGTGTCACAGCGCGGGATCGAGGCAAACCCAGACAAGATCGAGGCCATTGAGTAGATCAAGGCACGCAAGCGGATCAAGGATGTGCTTCGGCTCACTGGCTGCATTGCCGCCATGAGCCGGTTCATCTCCAAGTCCGCCAAGCGCGCCCTTCCCTTTTTCAAGATCTTGAAAAGGTGGGCCCAATGGAGTGGATTCCAGAAGCTAAGGCCGCGCTGCAGGACCTGAAGAAATACCTTTCCTCCACACCAACACTGGTTCCGCCTAAACCACAAGAGCCGTTGCTGCTGTATATGGCGGCGACGAATCGAGTGGTCAGCGCTGCACTAGTGGCACAGAGGGAGGTCGACGAGGAGGCAGTAATGGCAGCAGGACTAGCGGAGGGCGAGCCGAAGATTCCCCCAGCAGGGCCCGGTGCCGACGAGGCGCGGCCCCCGGCAGAGTCTGGTGCCACCAAGGAGATGCCCGCGCAGTTGAGTGAAGTGGTGCCCAAGAAGAAGATGATGTAGCACCCGGTTTACTTTGTCAGCTCCGTCTTGCAGGGGGCTAGGTCAAAGTATTCCGTTGTGCAGAAATTGCTCTTCGGCCTCCTTATGGCCTCGAGGAAGCTGCATCACTACTTCCAGGCCCACGAGATCACTATCGTCACTCGTCTCCCGTTGCAACGGATACTGCACAACCCAGACGCAACCGGAAGGATTGTGGAATGGGCCTTGGAGCAGAGTCCTGGCGGAGTTCATCGCGGAATGGACCTCGACGCCTGACGAAGAAATCCAGGAGACGACTCTCCCCGGCAAGGAGGCAGACTACAACTGGGTCATGTACTTTGATGGAGCCTTCTCGCTGCAAGGCGCCGGTGCCGGTGTTCTGCTCATCGCTCCCACCGGAGTGCACCTCAAGTACATGATCTAGATGCACTTCCCCAGGGAGATGTCCACCAACAACACCGCAGAGTAGGAGGGATTGCTTGCCGGTATCAGGATCGCGGCAGACCTCGGGGTCAAGAAGCTCATCGTCAGGGGTGACTCGCAGCTCGTTGTCAGGAAAGTCAACAAAGATTATGAGAGCCCACTGATGGGAGCATACGTAGATGAGGTGAGGAAACTGGAGGAACGCTTTGACGGTATCCAGGTGGAGCACGTCCCTCGAGCGGAGAACAACGTCGCCGATTACCTATTGAAGCGTGCCGCATTCAAGCTACATGTGGAACCAGGTACCTTCTTGCTCCGGTTAACTCAACCATCTGTCGACCCATCAGCACGGCAGAGCAAGCGAAGAAAATCAGGTCCCGACCGGTACTGCCATGGACGCTGAGCCTGCCCAAGAGCAATTGACTCGGCAAGGCCAGTTCTGGTCAGAGAGACAATCACTCCCATGGCAGAAGAGATGTTTTAGTCCTGCCGCCGAGCCTCGTGCTCCGCATGGGTGCAGCATACCATCCAATTCCTCCAGCATGTGGGAGCTTCCCGAGGAGTAGGAAGAAGTGGAGAAAGTAGCCTGTCATCCGCCTCGCACCAGTTAAATCGATGACGCCCTGCATCGGAGAAGGCCGAACGGTGTGAAACTCAAGTGCATCCCCAGAGGAAGGATCGAGCTGTTGGCAGAGATACATGGAGGCATATGTGGCTCCCACATAGGGTCAAGATCCCTTGCCGGAAGGCGCTCCGCAAGGTTTCTTCGCCCACCGCCTCCGAGATGCGACGCCGCTAGTCACCAAGTGTGAAGCGTGCTGGCCCATTCAAAGAAGCTTCATCAACCAGCTCAAGCCCTTCAAACAATCCTCTCTCCGCCATTCTCGCTCGGGGCTCGATATCGGGCCCCTTCCTCAAGACCATCGGGGCTTTGAGTACTTGTATGTTGCAATCGACAAGTTCACAAAGTGGCCAGAGGTGGAAGCAGTGAGAAAGGTGACTGCTCAGTCAGCTGTCAAGTTTTTCAAAGGACTGATCTGTCGTTTTGGTGTGCCAAACAGAGTCATCACCGAGAACGGCACGCAGTTCACAAGCCACACCTTCATGCAATACATGCAAGACCTCGGCAGCAAGGTCTGTTTTGCTTCCGTGGCACACCCACGGAGCAACGGCCAAGCGGAGAGGGGAAATGCTGAAGTGTTGCGAGGCCTAAGGACAAAGACTTTTGACAAGCTTCACAAGAGCGGAAGGCGCTGGATTGATGAACTGCCGGCGGTTCTTTGGTCGATCAGGACGACGCCAAATTGAGCTACTGGCCAGACACCTTTTGCCCTGGTATACAGGGCAAAAGCAGTTCTCCCCACGGAACTCATATACGGGTAACCTCGAGTGCTCGCTTATGACGAGCTTGAGCAAGAGCCGTTGCGCCAAGATGACGCGACGCCCTTGAGGAAGATCGCTCGGGCGGCTATGAGAGCGCACGCTAAAGCAAGCATTGCGCCGCTACCATAGCCGCAAGGTTCATGCCCGGCTTTGAGGAAGGCGACCTTGTTCTTCGCCGCTCAATCGGCAAAGAATTCCAACAAGTTGACGCTTAAAGTGGAAGGCCCTTATCGGGTAATACGAGTCACCGTGCTCTGGCATACCGCTCGAGACCGAGGATGCCGCACCGCTGAGCAACTCCTGGAACATCGAGCATCTTCGCAAGTTTTACCCATAAGGCGCGGCTTGCCGGGCCTCCCAGCAAGCCACCTTTTGTACGAGCTTTGCCGCAAGGCATGTGACCCTTTGTAGAAAGCCAGGCGCAGACCCTGAGCGAGAATAAATGAAGCGCTGGCGCCCTAAGTTATAGCATGCATGCTAGGTCGAGTCTCGTCCTTGGTTATGGTTGATAGTGCTTAGCGGCGGCTAACCCCTAGCTTAGAGGTCGAGTGCGCGTCTTTCTGTCCTTCTCTATCTTCTTTGGTTCGCGGGACACATGAATATCCTTGCCGGGCTGCTTTGGAAGAAAGGGGACGGACCGGCGCCCGGGCCCCGGCAAGCCAGTATTGCAGGGGGCTACAAGAGCAAAGATCCACCTGCGGCAAGCCAAGGTTGCCGGGGGCTGCAGATTCAGATAAGTTATTTATCCCTTATCATGTGTTTCGTCATGGACTGAGGTATGTGAAACCTCGTTTTATCCTTAGGCTACCGTGCTCCCCTCACTCCGGAATCCAGGAGTCGTTTCCTGGGACCGAGTTTGGTCGTAGTCGCAGCAGCAAGGAAATTAAACGAGGAGCCTAAGCCCACCTTATCCCTGCCTCCGCCAAAGCGCGTGAGATAGGTCGAGCAAAGTGGGAGGACGGCAAGGCCTATTGCCGGGTGAGAAAACGTTTATCTTAAAGGTAACAAGGATTTACTCCTTGTCGTGGGTTTTACCTACGAACGAAAAGCCCGGCGAACATCCCTTTTTCATTAAAAAAACATTCCGTACAGGTACAGTTCATACGAAATGAAAAACATGAACAAGGGGATTACTAGTTCTAAAGTTAACAAAGGCCCGAAGGCTTACAAGACTAAAAAGAGAAAAGATGCCTGTAATCCCTTTCTTGTCCCTCTCCTCAGGAGGCAGGGCAAGGAGGCGAAAAGGGCAAAAGGGGCGCCTAGGCGAGCTACGAGTGGCAGAAGACACCAAGAGAACATCTTGGTGGCCGTCCAAAGGCTGGATGGTGATGGCGGCGCCGGAGGCAGAGCTCGAAGACGAGGCGGCAGGACGCCAAGATGCGATTTAAGGCGCCGGTGCTCACAGATTCGACTTGACGGCCTTGCCGCCCGCCCTCTTCCTCTTCCGCAGCCTCCCAACGCCAGCCGCCCAAGGAGACGACCCTGAGAAGTTCAAGGAGCCGGAGACACGGATGATGGGGTCGCCGGTGCCGCTCGGAGCGGCTCCCGACGCCTAGTCGGACCCGTCATCCTGCCGCCCGCTGGCCTCGTCGTCACTGCCGCTGTCCTCCTCGCCACTCTTGCTTGAGGAAGGATCTTCGTCGTCAGAAGAGCTCTCCACGCAGCACCTTACACAAGTCCCAAAGTGCCCGAAGATCTTGACGGATAGGAGGCCACCCTCCATTAGTTTGAAATGGAGAGTGAGCCCATCCTTCAAGCTGTAGAGGCGAGCGAAGGTTTTCCACCCTCGGTGGAGATACATGACGTGAGGGGCGGGGAACTCGACGTTGGCCCATGTGCCGCTGATCCCGCAGCCCCTCATGTGCAGCCGCAACAATTGCGGAGGATCCAGCTCCATCTCCCACGCAAATGGAGTCAGAAGGCGAAGGCTACGGCGCGGCGGCTGGCGCAGCCTGACGAAGAATTCACAAGGGTTGTCCCCAGCGTGGCCCTCCATCGGAGGAGGAGCTGCTGGCGGGGGCGAGGCCGGCGCGCCACCCCGTCCTCCTCTTACCCGAGCGTTGCGGCCTCGCCCACGGCCTCGCCCCCTCCCCCTTCCCCTCGCAGCCGGCTCTGCCTCCGCGGGCGCAGGAGGAGGAGGGACGCGTTGTCGAGCGGCGAACCTCGCCACCACTGTCGAAGGACCGGGATTCCCTTTCTCCATGACGAATGGAAGGAAGGAGCAGAAGTAGATGGAGGGAGAAGATGGAAGAATGCGGGATGCCATCCCCCTTCCCGCTCTTTATAAAGGAGCAGGGTTGGGGCTCGGCCGCCCCGCTCAGCCAATCAAGACACGGGAGGCACAGGGAACCAGGACCGACCCGCTGCCCCAACCAGCGACGGCCCGGTGTCCCGCCTCCACTGTTTGCCTCCCCAAGCGCATGGGAGACGCGTGGACAGCGTGTAGAACCGAGGGGACAAGTGAGGCGACCTCTCCCCACCCCGTGATCGTGGGGAGTGGACGCCTTGAAGACAGCGCCTCGGCCCCATTCAGTAAATGAGCCGCGCCTCCACGCCTCCCTCCTTTTACGGGGAAGGCGCGAGCCGCCTCTTTACTACAATGTGACACATGCTTGTGGAAACCACCCCACGCATGCCGCCCACGTCAAGCACGCCCATCCACGCTGCGCCGGGCGCGCGGGTCGTGGGAAGCGCAGCGCGCGAAAAATCTTATCGCGCTAAAAACCGCCCCGCCTGCCCGCGCACCCTTTTGGGCCTGACCCAACAATGTGTCGCGCTTATGTTTGGCCCAGGCTCGGGGGCTCCTGTCGGTGTACAAAAATAGGGGCACATTTTTGTACCCCTTTACCTGTGCACGGGCAGTCGAAGCCACGCCCACGGCCACGCCAAGCAGAGCGGAGGAGGTGAGCCGAGGTAAGGCCGAAGCCCAAGACGATGCAAAGCAACGACAAGGACCAAGACCACAAAGATTAGATGGACGAAGCAGGTTTCCCCGGCAAGGATCCTTGCCGTGGCGACCCTAGCGGCCCCGGCAAGACCCTTGTTGGGGCAGCTCGCCCACGCCAGTCGAGCGAGCCACCCTCGAGCCCACCAACACTCAACACATGTGTTGGGACAGGGCTCGGGAGGCACCTCTGTGAGGGCATGCAGATCGTTGTGAAGACAAAGAATAGTCAAGATCAAGTGAGGATGGCAAGGCAGCCATCCTCGCCGAAGGAACCCACAAGACCCCCGGCAAGATCCTTGCCGGGGATGCCTGCGCGCCATGACAAGACGTTTGCCAGGTCACCCGGCAAGACCCTTGCCGGGCCACCCGGCAATGCCCCTCGCCAAGCGCACCAGCAGGGCCACCATGAGGCCCGCACCAGCCAAGTCTCCACCGCTGTTCGCATACAGCTGCCGAACCAACCAGCTGGGCAGCCACCTGCGTGGCTACATGCAGCCCTTCGTGGAGGCTCCACCACCGCGCCATCTCAGTTGCCTGCCTGCCTACATGGCACCGCATGCACTGCTGGCCAGGGCGCGTGTCGAAGCCTGGATTTGCAGCGACGGACGGGACGGGCCTCGCCCCCGTCCCTGATAAAGTGAGAGGACACCTAAGCGATGCATTAAATGCACCTTGTCCTGTAATACGACGGATAACCTCGTGCCACTGTAGATCTTTCCACCTCCTGTGTGCCACTGTGGCAGCCCCTTTGACCTATAAAAGGAGGCCCGAGGCGACCAGGAGAAGGATTCGGCTTTTTTGAGCTCGTTACACTCCGTAGCTAGCTCAAGAACACAGAATGCAGACACCAAAGCAGGATTAGGGTTTTACGCATCCTCGCGGCCCAAACCTGGGTAAACAAACCACGTGCTTCTCTGTTAGACCCGCTCTTCTCTCAACCCCGCGCCCCGCAACCGCAGTAGGGATTCTTGTGATCCCATAGGTGTCGTTTCCCACCGACAATGCCACACCCAATCAGTTGCTAAAATATCCTGCCATATATTTATTGTGACGTAGATTGCCATGGTCTAGTAGCCAATCTATTAGGTGAAATAGCTCTACACCGTTCTTTACTCCATCTGTTTTGCTGAGATGGCCTTCGATGGTTGTGTGCTCGGCCTCATTGACTGCTGAAATAGCCTGCCATGATTCAGCACTCAATTCTGTTTGTTGAATTAGCTTTACATATATTTCATTACATAGATCTGCTTGTCAAAATATCTTGCCATAGCTTTAGACATCGACCTAGGTAATTTTTCTGGACTTCGTAAAAAAGCATATATGTTTTTCCTGTAATATCTAGTAGAAGAACTAATTTGTATGTCTAACGGATGGACATGACTTGGATAACTTTTGCTCGAAGATTCTCCGCTGCATATGTCGAGGGGGTTGAAAACTCCATGAACTTTACCAGAGATGAGTATGGTGGTCCGAAATCAGATGTGCTCTGCCCGTGTAGGAGTTGTATGAATTCAGTTACAAGACCCCAGTCAACTATGCAAAATCATCTACACTTGTATGGGATGTCGGTCACATATACTAGGTGGTTCATCATGGTGAAGCTGTGAATGTTAATGTTACTGACTATATGGAAGCAGCAGATCACCATCTTGATCTGCCTAATGCTTAGGTGGAAGAGCAGGAGGAGCAGGTGGTGGTGGCGGAGCGAGTGAGTTTGACTAACATTGAAACAATGCTACGAAATGCTCGCGCATTTCATGAACTTTCACCTGCAGAAGAAAAACAGTGGGCCCGCATGTTGGAACAATGCAATGTGGCTGTCACCCAAGGAAATAAGTTGTCAGTATTCTCAGCTATGGTCACCTTTCTTCAGGTGAAGACATTTGAGCGGATGACCAGCAAATCATTCGATGTGATGTTGGCTGCTTTCCGCAAATCTTTACCAGATGCGTCTGAGCTGCCACACACCTACAATGAAATGAAGAATTTCCTTCGTGTAGTTGGAATTGGATATGATATGATCCCTGTTTGTAAGAATAATTGTCTTGTCTTCCGGAAGGATTATGCCAACTTAAGTGAATACCCAAAATACAAATCATCAAGATGGAAAGATGGTGATGCTGTGAAGAGGATTCCTCATAATGTTCTGAGACATTTTCCAATTATACCAAGATTACAGAGGTTGTTTCATGATGCTGAAACAAGAGAGGATGTGTAGTTGCATTCTAGGAACCATGAATACAGAGATCAGAATGTAATGATCCATCCATCTCATGGTAGTGACTGGAAAAGCTTCAATCCTAAACACAAAAAGTTTGCTGCTGGCTCGAGAAACATTAGACTTGGCTTAGCTTCAGATGAATTTAACCCATTTGACCACCAGAGCGCCACATATAGCATGTGGCCAGTGCTCGTTATCCCTTACAACATGCCTCCAAATGTCTGCACCAAAGAATCAAACTACATGATGGCCTTGCTCATCGCAGGTCCAAAATGTCCTGGAAAGGATTTTGATTTATTCATGGAGCCACTTGTGGAGGAAGTTCAACAGCTATGGAGGGGTGTTCTCACTTGAGACCTATATAACAGCCCACCAGCTAATTTCTTTCTACGTGCTATTATAATTTGGTGCATCCATGATTATCCGGCTTTGGGCACTATGTCAGGGCGAATGACACATGGTTACAATGCATGTGTTTGCGATGACAAGAATCTGCTGTCATACACAATACTTAGCAAGATCGGTGACATTGGACACCACCGTTTCCTTGCCAATGACAAGCCATGTCCTACAAAATACCAAAGACACGTGTTCAATGCAAAGCATGAAAACCGTGATGCGCCAAAGAGGCTCACCGGCAGTGAGTTGCAAGTGGAATTAGAGAAGGTCAGGCATATTACACCAGGAAACCATCCTGATAATGGTAGGGGGAAAAGGAAGCATGGCAGGGCAGAAGAGAGATTATTGTTTACCCGCAGGTCCACTTTGTGGGACATGGAGTATTGGAAAGATTTGGATCTGCGGCATAATCTTGATGTGATGCACATCGAGAAAAATATATGTGACAACATTATTGGCACACTTCTTAATCTTGAAGACAAGATGAAAGATACCTTAAAATCTAGGATTGATTTGGCACACCTGGGTATCAGAAAGGATTTAAAGGTGGAAGATGAAGGTAAACCACGGGATATGGCACCAGCTGTGTACGCCTTGGACAAGTTAAAAAGAAAAGAATTTGGCATGGTCCTGTCACGTGTGACATTCCCACATGGATTTGCTTCCAACCCTGAAAGGAAAGCCAGTGCAGATGCAAACAAGGTACAAGGGTTGAAAACTCATGACTACCAAGTCCTACTTCAAAGGGTTTTACCTATTATCCTGGGCCGCCCTGACTTATACAGAGAAGTTGCAGAGTTGGGACAATTCTTCAGTGAACTCTGTAGTAGAAATATCACGATAGATGCTTTGGGGCATCTTAGAGACAAGATACGAACTATCCTATGCGATGTTCAAAAGATATATCCTCCAGCGTTCTTTGATGTGATGGTGCATTTGGCTGTTCATCTACCCGATGATGCACTACTTAGAGGTCCAGCACAGTATGGCTGGATGTACCCTATTGAAAGGCGGCTAGGCACTTTCAAGGGCTATGTTAGGAATAGAGCTAGACCTGAGGGTTTGATTGCAGAGGCCTACATTGCTATAGAAGCGTTGACATTCTGCTCAAAATATATTGAAACAGCTGATCAGCTTAGCAAAGAGGTGGGTGAAGACAATCCCGAACTCATTGTTTTCGAATGTTCTGTTTGAGTTACAGGGAAGAGTCGACAAGACGACAAACCTAACGATTTGGACCAAATTGTTTGGTATGTGTTGAATAACTATCCTGATATTATACATTATATCGAGTAAGTGCTAAGTATTGCGGCCTATGCATCGTAATCTACTAAACTTGCAGCACATTCTTATATATTTAGATGTTTGACGCGATCACTATATTGTGCAACATCTACAAAAAGGAGTTACTGCCACAAAATCCAAGAAACATTAACAAACTGGTTATGGCAGGATATGTGAAATGGTTCAAGAGCCATGTAAGCTTATGAATTGTAGTGTCAGTTCTTTTGATATATTGAGTACATAAGATGATCAACTTGTCTATTTTCTAACCATAGGTTAAGAAGATGCGGGAGGATGGGCAGGCATTTAATGATGCCCTTTACGCACTAGCAATGGGTCCTGATACTCGGGTAAGACATTATGAATCTTGCGTTGGTGGAGATGTGCGCTACAACACCCTTGCACCCGACGAAAGCAGGAAGACACAAAACAGTGCCATCATGACCACGGATAAGTACGGCGTAGAGACAACTAAAATGTATGCTAACATAATGGACATTATTGAGTTCCAGTATATCTCCAGTTTTGAGGTTCATCGGTGTGTGGTTCTGTTGTGTTGTCTTTGGTATAACCTATTTTCTAGGATCACAAAACTCAGAGCTGATGATTATTTCAAATCCATCAATGTCAAGGCGGCGTACCAGACTGACGAGCCTTTTATTTTGGCAAATCAAGAAACACAGATATTTTTCTTGGAAGACACATACGCATGTAGCGATGACTGGAGAGTATTGCAAAGGTTTGAGCAGAGGAATCCGTTTAATGAATTTGCACAACAAGATGATGCTTACACTGCTCCTGATGTAGAAGATTCCACAGCTGTTCCTAATATCTTTTAGAACCATCACGTCAATGACGCTGGCGAAAAGATTGCCTATCGGGTTGTGGACATACGAGAGTTGATCAATAAGACGCCAACAATCGAGGACATTGAGGATGAAGAACAAGATGACACTGGGGGGGAATTACGTTTCAGACTGATACACATGGTTAAGATGTTGACGCTGCTGCTGCGGATGATGATTAGATTGCTTTTGTCGTATTTGCTAGTCAGAATATGACTTTTTATCTACTAAGTGAAATTGTGTGTGCTATGACAACTGAAACCTAATGAAGTTGTTGTCTAGTATATTGATGTGAGAACATCACTTATTATGTATGTTGATTTGTGTTTGGTGATTGTATGATGACTAAAACATGATGACATTGTTGTTTAGTTGTACTCGTATTTGGCTGTGAAACTTGCATTTGATGACTTAATTTGTTGTTCGACTACAATTTTCTCTACGTATTCGAATGGGAACGAAGCTGACCCGACAAGGCCTCTGCTAATTTATTTATTTACTAGCAAAAGGGACTCTTCTATTTATTCATTTATGAGCAAAAGTTCATACCCCCTGTTGGTGTTAAAACAGGCAGACCTCGGGGTAGGGGGTCCCGAGTTGTGGATCTAGGATCGATGGGGAACAAGGGACGATGAACATAGTGTTTACCCAGGTTCGGGCCCTCTCGAAGAGGTAAAACCCTATGTCCTGCTTGATTCTATTGGATGAATAATGTGGTCTATAGGGTAGATCTACGTCGAGATCAGCATGAGCTAAACCCTAAGGCCATGAGGTGATGAATGTAGCTCTAGCCCTAAAGACTAAAAACCCTCGGTTTATATAGACACCGGAAGGGTTAGGGTTATCAAAGATAGATTACAATAATGGTTTACAGAGATCATGCGCCTTCTTGACTTGGAGGGCACACCACGGCTTCATAGATCTCCTGTCACTATAGAACTCCACCAGTCCAGCACATGTACAATGGTCTGTCGCCCTGAGGACCCCCTAGTCCATGACTACCTCAATAGCCCCCGAACTTGCCTCCAACACCAAGACTTGTATCTGGTATCCAGTCATCCGACCAGTATTCGGCTTGCAGGGCGAGTTCTTCAGTATGTCTATCCCATGTTCGCAACCAAGCGATGTTCGGAATCTGAAACGACAGTTTTGCTGAACACCGAAGGTAATAATGAAAAATAACGCTCAAGTGCAAATGATGCCTGCATCTGACAACTTTTTCTCTTTCACCGAAGAGTCGGTTACGGCCATAACGCTGAGCAGTTACTTTTTCCTCGAAGCCCGGCTCGAGGCCGACACCACATTTGACTTGTCCCCTCGAGGTGGAGATCGTGTCCCGCCTTTCGGGGGATATGGTTAATGATTTCGATTCCCTCCCCACTTATAACGTCGCGGGCATATCGGGAAGTGGAGAATCCAACGACATGGAAAAAGCAAACCCCAGGCCCATCATCGGCCTATAAAGGGGGGCTGCTACAGTCTGCATCTCACGTCCTCTTCCACCTCCTGCTTACGTAGACCTCTAGAGCTCCAACGCACTTTGTCTCTGCTTCCATAGCGAATCCTCTTTGTCTCCTTCGAACATGGCTGGATCTGAAGCCAATGGGAAGTGTGAGGCCTCCAGCGTCACCGAGGGGAACATTTTGAAGCTGAAGGAGGCCGGTTATTTTCCGGCCAATGTTAATCATCGGGCCCCTGAAGAGGGCCAGGTCATCCCCATGCCCCAGTCGGGCGAGAGGGTCGTGTTCCTTCCCCATTTTCTTAGAGGGCTAGGATTTCCCCTGCACCCCTTTGTTTGTGAAGCGCTCCTTCGAGTTCAGCCGCACTTTGGTTTGTGGCTGAAGGTGTTCAACTTCAAGCCTAAGGTGGTTGGCGGCGAGCATGCGGACTACGGAGGGGCCATGATCAGTAAACTGACGTGGGTCCAGTGGCTGGACGGCCACTTTGTCGACGCCGTCCGAAAGTGGCAAAAGGAGTGGTTTTACATCACCGAGCCGAGGGAGGCCACATGGGGAGCGGCCCCCGCATTTAGGTCCGGACCCCCTACAAGGCTGGCCTCTTGGACCACCAAGGCTCTGGACTGGGGGTGTGTCACCCACACGCAGTCATTGCAGATGTGCATCGATAGCATAATAGAGACCAGTGTGAAGCTAGTTGATGTGGTCCAAATCATGCTCCACCGACGGCTCCTCACTTGCCAAGAGAGGGCCAAGCCTATGTGGGAGTACGAGGTTGAGGATCTGGCCACCGTGCTGCACCTCTATGGTACGACCCCTGACAAAATATGGGGTCAATTATTCTAGACCAAGAAGGAGTGGCCGGTCGAGGGGAAGGACATCCACCTTGATGCCATGACCCCCCCAAAGGAGGTGAGTGGCCTCTTTCTTTGAGGAGTGTTTGGATATTCACACCACGTTTAATTCATTCTGAACTTGTATGCTGATTTTTGCAAGGCTGGCTCACCAAGGCCAAGAAGATCGGCGGCCCAGCACCTCTGCATTAAGGGCCCCAATCAGAGCAGCTGGAGAAGCTACTGGACGTGATGACCTACAAGGCGCCCGCCAAGAAGGGAAAGAAGAAGGAAGTGCTGGAGGCCAGGGAGGGCCTCCACCATAGGGTTCGTCTGGGCAACCCGTCCGGAGACGTTGTAGCCTCATCCATACAGGATGGGGGCGAGGATGAGGACGAGGAGGAGAGCGCCTCCTCGCACTACAAGAAGAGGGCGGCGGCAGAGGATGTCAAGGAGGTCCAGCCTTCTTCGGCCGCGAAGAGACGATGTCGGCCTAAGCTAGTTCTGTCCGACAGCTCGGGCTCTGACAAGGAGTCCGAGGCATCCGAGGAGCTCCCAAAGAAGGGATACATGGTCAAGCCCCCTGCCAGCAGGTAAGGCGTCGGTATTTTTAGCTATTCTGTTTTTAGTAAAAAAAATTAGTTGAAGGTTAAACCCTCCAAATTGCAGTCCCCCACACGGATGCCCCACCGAGCAGACTTCGGAGAGGACATCTCTGCCTGCTGAACTGGCATACAATGGGTCTATGGCGCACTTCGTGCCTCCTCTGGTCCCGAAGATACCGAGGAGGTGCGGTCCCTAAGGACTCCTCCTCATCCGAACACAGAGGGGGAGGCCGATGCTTTAATGGTCGAGGTTAACACCTCGGTCATCGAAGACCTAGAAGGAGCGTCCCTCCTGGCTGATGCGGGAAAGGAGTCCGGACCATCCGGAACCCATCCGTCGACCACTCCCGAGCCCCCAAGGCCTCTGATGACACAGGCTTCTCCAAGCGGGGAAGGGGCCGGGGGGCCGACATAAGCACCGAACACCTCGACACGGGCGGTGGCTGGCTGGCCAGATGAGCTGGAGGAGCTGGTGGAC
This sequence comes from Aegilops longissima, assembly GCA_021605205.1. Classification (NCBI taxonomy): domain Eukaryota; kingdom Viridiplantae; phylum Streptophyta; class Magnoliopsida; order Poales; family Poaceae; genus Aegilops; species Aegilops longissima. The sequence goes on from CM038678.1 coordinate 312,533,901, forward strand.
AACTGTGCCATCATTGATGAGTGCGGTTATACAGGGTGTTCGGTCCGTCCAATTCGGACGGAACGACGCTGTTCAAGGCCTTCTGACAGGCTTTGAGGTAAGTCAAGTAATGTTTTTCCTCATAATGTGGTTGTAATAGTTAGTTTGGGTAGGCCGTATACCTAGCAGCCCCCGAGACTCTACAAGGGCTTCGAAGAAAACTTGTGGAGGATCAAATTCGGTAGGCCGATTAATGATGTCAACATTTTTTCTGCTAACATAGTCATCTTACGTGGCCGCGTCTTCTAATTCCACGACATTAGAGGAGATGGATCAGAAGCTCAAGCTTTCCGATCAGGGCCTTGACCTTGTAAACAAACGGCTTGACGAGGCACAAGGTGAGCCTTATAAGAAGATGTGTATTGCCGGATATTGACGCGCTGAACTGTTTGCTAATCCTTTATTTTGATGCTCTTGTAGCTGCTGGCGCCGAGGTCGAGGGCTTGAGGGAGGTCATGAAGAAAGTCGAGGCGGCCGAGAAGAAGACGGCCGCTGAGAAGGCGGTGTCCGAACTTAAGCAGGCGAAGCTTGCTGCTGAGCAGCATGAGGTAGGGTAACCGAAGTCCAACTGGAGCTCCAAGATGCCGCAGAGAACCTTGAGGACCTTGATAAGGGGCGGGGGGATCAATCCTCCCGTCCGTCCAAGGTGGAGAAGGAGCTCTAGGAGGTGAGGAATGGCGGACGAGGCGCCCGAGAGGAGCTCCATCAAGCCGCGCAAATGGCCAATGGTAAGAAATACTTACTGCAGAGTGTGTTATGAGGCAACAGGTTCGCCCTGCTGACGCGAGTCTGGCGCTCCGCAGGCATCTTCGTCGAACTTCCCAAGAATGTGGCGGCCGCGGTGAGGCACTATGCCACTGTGCCACAACAGTTCCGGATTCATAACCATGGAAGGATTAGATTTAACCAAAGTAACTAACTCAGGATCGACAAAGAATTCATAATCCTTATCAGTAATAAAGATATGTGAAGTAGAAAACTAGGGATCATATTGCATTCTAGTATTCAAAGATTTTTCTTTCCACTTGCATAGTAATTTCTTAAGATCATCTCTACCCGTATAAGCAAGAAAGTCCCTAGCTACCTCTCCATCCATAACGTAACCCTCAAGTATAACAGACAATTCATATCTAGGAGAGCTAGGTCTAACATGTGTTTCAAAGTGTTCAGTTTCAATAAATTCATCAGTTTCAACATTCTCAATATCTTTAGCTCTAGCAAGTTGTTCATCAAGAAATTCACCTAGTGGCATATTATTATCAAGCAAAGTAGTAGTATCATCATAAGCATCATGCATAGTGGAAGTCGCATCATCAATAACATGCGACATATCAAAATCAATAGCAGGTGTAGGTGTCGCAAGCTTACTCAGAACAAAAGGTGAATCAAGTGTAGAGCTAGATGGCAGTTCCTTACCTCCATTCGTAGTACAAGGAAACATCTTGTTTTTGGTATCTTTCAAATTCATCATAGTGATCCATAGATATAAATCCCGGCAACGATGCCAAAAAAAGTTCTTGATAACCCACAAGTATAGGGGATCGCAACAGTTTTCGAGGGTAGAGTATTCAACCCAAATTTATTGATTCGAAAGAAGGGGAGCCAAAGAATATTCATGAGTATTAGCAGTTGAGTTGTCAATTCAACCACACCTCAATATCTGCAGCAAAGTATTTAGTAGAAAATTACTATGGAAGTAACAGTGGCAAAAGTAATAGTAGCAGTTTGTAGTGATTGTCACAGCTGTAGCAACAAATGTAACTTAGCAAAGATCAATATGTGAAAAGCTCGTAGGCATTGGATCAGCAATGCTAATTGTGTCAGATGATATTCATCATGTAGCAGTCATAACCTAGGGTGACACAGAACTAGCTCCAATTCATCAATATAATGTAGGCATGTATTCCGTATATAGTCATACGTGCTTATGGAAAAGAACTTGCATGACATCTTTTGTCCTACCCTCGCGTGGTAGCGGGGCCCTAATGGAAACTAAGGGATATTAAGGCCTTCTTTTAATAGAGAACCGGACCAAAGCATTAGCACTTAGTGAATACATTAACTCCTCACACTACGGTAATCACCGGAAAGAATTCCAATTATTGTCACCTTGGGGTATGAGGATCACAAATCATAATAGGTGTCTACAACTTGCAAGATAGGGTCATGAACAGAAATATATTCATGAAAACATAATTGGTTCAGATCTGAAATCATGGCACTCGGGCCCTAGTGACAAACATTAAGCATAGAAAAGTCAAAGCAACATCAATCTCTGAACATTGTGGATACTAGGGATCAAACTCTAACAAAACTAACTCGATTACATGATAAATCTCATCCAACCCATCACTGTCCAGCAAGCCTATGATGAAATTACTAATGCACGACAGTGAGCATCATGAAATTGGTGATGGAGGAAGGTTTGTGATGATGATGGTGATGAATCCCCCTCTTCGGAGCCATGAACGGACTCCAGATCAGCCCTCCCGATGAGGAACAGGAGGCAGCGGCGGCTCCGCATCATAAAACACGACGAATCCTTCTCGCAGATTTTTTCTCCCTGAATAGGGTTATATAGAGCTGGAGTTGAGGTCGGAGGAGGTCCAGGGGGCCCACAAGCCCTTTAGGCGCGCCCCAGGGGGGCGCGCCCCCGGGCTTGTGGCCTTTGGGTGGACCCCCTCTGGTTAATTCTTGCGCCAATATTTTTCATATATTCCAAAAGTATTTTCCGTAAATTTTCAGGTCAATCCGAGAACTTTTATTTCTGCACAAAAATAACACCATAGCAATTCTGCTGAAAACAACGTCAGTCCGGCTTAGTTCCATTCAAATCATGCAAATTAGAGTCCAAAACAAGGGCAAAAGAGTTTGGAAAAGTAGATATGATGGAGACGTATCATCCCCCAAGTTGAAGTCGACCACGTCGTCATCCTCGTCCTCGGCGCTGCCCTCAAGGTTGTAGTACACGTAGTAGTGGCTGCACTAGAGCTCGCGTTGGCAGACCACCGCCGATTCCTCGACAAACAGGCTCTTCTATACCTCCACCTCAGCTATGCGCAACTCCTCCTCCCAGTGCGCCTCGATCTCTGCCGCCTCCTGCATCTCCCGCACTCGCTCGGTGGTCTCATGAGGAAGCAGGTGCTCCATGGCCTCCGCTGCCTTTTCGGACGTGGGTTGCATGCTGGATTCCAAGGAGACCTGGAGTATCTTGGCATGGGTGTCCTCGATCTTGGCGTGGATGGCCTCGACCCGGGCTAGGGCTACATTGGCGGAACTAGGGATGGCATGCGTCGGGTTTGGGTACGGGTGGAGGCACCCCATACCCATACCCATCGCCTCAAACCTTACCCATTACCCGTACCCATACCCATCGATGGGTACAATTTTTCCCCATACCCGTCACCCATCAGGGTAAATGGGTACCCGTGGGTAAATTTACCCATATTTGCAACACATCAATTTGAGCATTTCATAGTCATAAACAACAAGTTATAATAATAATTTATAGACAACGTCACATTATGACAACAACACAAACTCATAAACATGAGCACATTCTCATTAACAACAACAGTTATATTTGTAAACAACAACAATTATCTGTACACACGAACACATAAAGTAGTTGGTTACTACGAGCCTGCGAGGTAATCCTGGACGTCAATCACACTGATATCTAACCATATAAGGAATGAGGCAATTCTGGACACCAATCACCTAGATATGTATCACATATGGGATTTTGAATGTGGGCTCATGGCTTCGTTTGTGAGCTAGCTGCATGATTTATGTACATAATATCATACATTTAATATGTGGATAAATAATATTTCATGCCTATTTATAAGATAATACGTGGGTACATGGGTACACGGGTATGGGTTGTACTAAACCATACTTGCACCCACTATACCCAATGGGTTTTAAAATTTCCTATTTATGTACCCATGGGTATATTTTTGTCTCATACCCTTACCATAATATGGTGTTTACCCGCCAGGTACATGGGTAATGGGTACCCATTGCCATCCCTAGACGGCACGGACGGCTGCTCGAGTGCTCTCGGCATTTGCATCTAACGTCGCAGCAGCTGCTGCAGACACCCTCTCGACACATGCAACCACGCTCAATGCGGATGCAGCCACACTCTCGATGTAGGCGGCCGCGCTCTCGGCGCAGGCGGCAGCGTTCGGGGAGGATGCGGCCACCGTACGGACCCTCACGAAGTGTCTCCATTGCGTCATTCTTTGCAACAAGGTGTTTGGGAATGCGGATCGGAGATTCCGGGATTCGGTGGTGACCGACTCTAGAGCAGACGAACCCAGTGAAGGTTATGTTGTTGATTTTTCGTATTAGCTGTGAAAGACGAATTTGGAGTACAGTGGCAACGGATGGTGTTTTAAATGTACGAGAAAATTTTGTACCGTCAAAATGCACTAATACAACTGTCATGTTAAAATTTTGAAATTAAAAGGGTTCATTTGACCTTTTACAGACAATAAGTGAGTTTCTGGCCATTTAGTGGCCGTAATTCAAATTTGAACTGCATGTACATGCAACCGCAAACCATCATGGAGTGAAAAATCATATTTGTGTACTTGTGTGCGAGTGAATTCCATGTGTGCAGTAAATTGGAAGGAATTTTCAAACATATTGGTGTCACGACTTGGAAACAAGCATTCAAATTCCAAAAAATGATTGGAAATACATGGAACCTTGCTTGACGTAATGTCATGCCACCAAGATGTTGTGGTTAAAAAATTGGCCAGTTTGACAAAAGTTTAGACACACACCCTTCACAAACTGGAGCATCTCACTAGAAGACTCGTGATTCCGAGAGGGAACAATGCATGTTTGAAGACCAACCGGTGGTAGCTTCCTCTTATGTCCTTCCAACCTTTTCTATCGTTAAGGTGCACTAATACAACTATTATGTCAAAATTTTGGAAAAATTCAGGGCTCATTTGACCTTCTAAAGATATTTAAGTGACTTTCTAGCTATTTAATGGCCATAAGTCAAATTTGAACTACATGTACATGCAACAGCTAACCATAACGTTTGAAAAATCATATTTTTGTACTTATATGTGAGTTAATTCCATGTGCAGTAAATATGAAGGAATTTTCAAACATACTGGTGTCACAGCTTGGACACAAGCATCAAGTGCCCTGGCATTTAAATTCCAAAAAAATTAAAAATGATTAGAAATACATGAAACCTTGCTTGACGTAATTTCATGGCACCAAGATGTCGTGGTAAAAAAATGGCATGTTTGACAAAATTTTGGACACACACCCCACACAAACTGGCACCAAGGGAACAATCCATGTGTGACGAAGAACCGGTCGTAGCTTTCTCTTATGGCCTGCAAACTTTTTCTACCGTCAGCAAGCGCTAATACAACTGTCATGTAAAAATTTGGAAAATTTCAGGGGTCACTTAACCTTTTAGAGATATTAAAGTGATTTTTCCAGTCATTTAACGATAATAATTCTAATTTGAACTACATGTACATGAAACAGCTAACCATAACGGTTTGAAAAATCATATTTGTGTACTTGTGTGTGAGTTAATTCCATCTACAGTAAATTGAAAGGAATTTTCAAACATATTGGTGTCACGGCTTGGACACAAGCATCGAGTGCCATGGCATTTAAATTCCAAAAAATTAAAAAATGATCAGAAATATATGAAACCTTGCTTGACGTAATTTTATGGCACCAAGATGTCGTGGTAAAGGAATTGGCATGTTTGACGAAAGTCTAGACACATGTCCCTCAGAAACTAGAGCATCTCACTAGAAGACTCATGGTTTTCAGAGGGAAAAATGCACGTTTGATGATCAACCGTTGGTAGCTTCCTCTTATGTCCTTCAAACCTTTTCTACCGTTAAAGTGCACTAGTACAACAATTATGTCAAAATTTTGGAAAAAATTCAGTGGTCATTTGACATTTTAAAGACATTTAACTAATTTTCTAGCCATTTAATGATCGTAAGTCAAATTTGAACTACATGTACATGCAACAGCTAACCACAACGGTTTGAAAAATCATATTTATGTACTTGTGTGTGAGTTAATTCTGTGTGCACTAAATTGGAAGGGATTTTCAAACATATTGGTGTCACAGCTTGGACACAAGCATTTAAATTCCAAAAAAATGAAGAGAAATACATGAAACCTTGCTTGATGTAATGTCATGCCACCAAGATGTTGTGGTTAAAAAATTGGCCTGTTTGACGAAAGTTCGGACATACACCTGTCGGTGTACTAGAGTAGGGGTACCCTAGTATCCCGAACTCGTGCACGGGCAGTTGCAGTGCCCCGCGGCAGGGCCGCCTAGTGACCGCCAAGGTCCTCCGTGGTTCCTTTTGAGCCATTCAAGAACAAAGTATTGAAGCCAAGAAGACAAGACCCCGGCAAGAAGAGCTTGCCGGGAAGGCCGCTCAAGGCACGCAGAAGACAAGACCCCGGCAAGAGGAGCTTGCCGGGAAAGCTTGGTGAGCGACAAGCTCCCGAGCGCGACAAGGATTCAGCCGCGGCAAGGTGCTTGCCGCGGCAGGCAACCTCTCTTCATCTCTGCTCCAGCTCATCCACCAACGTGTCGCCATAGGGCCATTCAGGCATGCATGTCAAGAGGCTGTGCAGCCAGCGGAGAGCAGCGGTAAGCGGCGCTGACAGGGGTGCCATCGTGGCGAGCGGTGGCGCCCCTGACGGTCCCTTTCTGCACTGTTTAGGCGACATGGACGGGCATTTATTGCTTTTGTCCCTTGCCGTCAGAGTTAGGTAGAATACACTGTACAAAGTAGCTGTACCAACCGCAACTCATTTTTCCCATTTTACCCTTGTTCACGTTGCGACCTGTGGTGACCCCTTGAGCCTATAAAAGGAGGCCCATGCGCAACGTAGAGGGGGTTCGGTTCGGTTCGGCTGGTTCGACTCATTCGAGACTAGAGACACTCAAGCTAGGTTTTGTAGCTCTCATTGCTCCCTAGCAAGAACACAATATAATCAGACAAGCAGCAGTAGGAGTATTATCTCTCCGGAGAGCTCCGAAGCTGGGTAAACTGCTCGTGTGCATCGCCTCGATCTGCTCTTCGTGCAATCTCCGCCCCCCACCTAACCAAAAGGGACTCGGTCCGCCGGTCCCATAGGTGTTCGTGGGTCACAATCAGCTTCCCCGACATCTTTGGCGCGCCAGGTAGGGGGCGTCGAGGCTGTGTGAACCTGATCCGGCGTTCACACGAGCAACATCTTCATCATCTTCATCGACATGCCACCGAAGAAGAAGGCTTCGGCGGCAGCGGAGCCGTCCGCGTCGATCCCGCCACCACCGGAACAAACGGATGGCGGGGAAGACGCTGGCGGAAGAACGGGCGTCGACGAAGGCGCTCATGACGCTGCCAAGTCCAAGGACAAGGACGCGCAGACTTCGGCGTCCGTACACGTACCGCGCCCATCTCAGGAGGCGCGGGACCGACAGCGTCATGGTATTCATAGTACCATACACTCGTTGGATCAAGGCCAAGCTGGAGGATCCCGAAGTCCTCGAGACCAGCGTGCACGCCAGCATGCTGGTACGAGCGGAGTACGATCGCCTGGACGGGATGCTGCTCCTTCTAACTTAGTTAGAAGTCCGAGCATATCCCGCTCCTCGCACCGTACGCCATTGCCACCCACCACTCCAGCAGAAGCCTTGGCGAGAGCTCAACTGCTTCTAGACTACCCTCCAACGGCCGACAAGGTCGACGAATGGAGGGCCACCATCCGTAGTCTCATCGGCCGCCAGCGGCGATACTCATGACAACCAATCGCATCCTCGCGGCGGCGAGACGACAAAACACGAGCCGGTGGCGGCAGAGACCTGTGGGGGTGCAACCACCATGCACTCTCCTTCCCGAAGGCCAAGATCGCCGACTCGTCGGATCCACCTCGACAGCGACTCCACCGCTTCATCAGATCCACAAGCTCGCCGTGATCAGCGCCAAGTTCTTCAAGAACGGCAACAAGAAGACGCTCGAACTCGCGCGAGCACCAAGAAAGCGGCGTCTATCCGACCAGCGCGCTGGGCCCACTGTCGACGTGCATGCGCCAGGGGAACCAGGTGACTTGCCGTACGCGGTAGGTTGCCCTGCATTCACTCGTGAGCTACGGCAGGTCCAGTGGCCCGACAAAAAAATTTTCAAACCAGACGTGCCAGAGAAGTATGATGGCAGGACGCATTCGTCGGAGTTCCTCAGCATCTACACCATCGCGGTGCAAGCTGCAGGGGGACGGGACGACAAGATCCTCGCCAACTACTTCCCGCTGGTACTGAAGCCCAATGTCAGATCTTGGCTCATGCACTTGCCGGACAGCTCCATATCTTCTTGGGCAGATCTATGCCATCAGTTTGTCGGCGCCTTCACGGGCGGCCACAAGCCTCATGGCCAAGAGAGTGACCTTCATCTGCTGGCCCAGAAGGAAGGAGAGTCCCTGCGCAAGTTCATCCAGAGATTCAGCCGTGTGCACTACAACATCCCAGATGTCCACCCTGCCGCGGTGATCAGCGCGTTTCACCAAAACGTGCGGAACCGCAGGATGAGGGAAGAGATGGCGATGTGCAAAGTCAAGGACGTCAGTGAGCTGTATGCCTTGGCCGACAAGTGTGCACGTGCTGAAGAAGGAAGAAGACTCCCAGGAGAGAATGCAGTAGCAGGATCTGATAGTGAGGAAACCGCCCCGGCGAAGAAGAGCCGGCAGCGGAACAACAGAAAGAAGAAAGGCAAAGAGGTACTAGTTGTCGAGCAGTCCGGCAACGGAGGTGACGCCAAGAAGGCCAAGGTTGGTGGCTCCGGCAAGGAGGTTGCCGCTGACACCGACCGCCAAGCTGTGGCGGCCGCCGACAAGCAGGACAGCTCCAACAAACAGTACTGCAAGATTCACCGCACCAAGGGCCATGACCTCCAGAGCTGCAAGAAGGTTGAGCAGCTTGTTGAACAGCAGAAGGCTGAGTACGAGCGGCGCGACAAGGAGAAGGCCCAGGAAGGTGCTGGGGGAGTTAGCAAGAAGCGACCCGGCCGGGGAGGACGCCGCTGCAAGGCTAAGCAGCGGCAAGGAGACATACCTCCCCGCGGCCGCGACAAGGATGAAGACGATGATGACGATGAAGATATAGAGGATGACGAAGCTGATGAGCAGGAGTTTCAGAAAGCAACAGAGGTCCTCTGCGTTGACGGAGGTGCTTCTCTGCATACCTCACACCGCCAACTCAAGCAATGGATGCGGGAGGTTAATGCAGCAGAACCATCCGTAGAGTCACGCAGGCCTCTGAAGTGGTCCAGCACGCCTATCATCTTTGATATTGAGGACCACCCTGATCGCATAACTGCGGTCGGGTGCTTCCCGATGTTGGTCTCACCAACTATCCGCAACCTCAAGGTCACCAAGATGCTAGCCGACGGCGGGCTGGCTTAAACCTGATCTCCTCCGCAGTGCTCCGAAGCTTCAAATCCTCGACAATGAGCTCGAGAGAGGCAGCACGTTCAAGGAATCAATCCAGAAGGAGCAAGCGAAGGGAAAATCACGTTGCGGTAACATTTGGCAGCGAGCTAAACTTCAGGACTGAGAGGGTCATGTTCGACGTTGCTGATTTTCCATTGCCTTATAATGGGATACTTGGCCGTCCAGCACCCGCCAAGTTCATGGCAACCTCTCATTATGCATACAACTTGCTCAAGAAGCCAGGCCCGATAAGTGTCATTTCTGTTCATGGCGACAAGAAAGATGCTCTTATCTGCGCCGACAAGATTTACCGGGAGGCAGCAGCTGCGACAGATAGCAAATCACTTGCCGCTGAAGCTCCCGGGGGGAAGAAGAAGACCACCAAGTCCGGCAAGAGCTCTGATGCTCACTCCGGCAAGCGCACTTCTTCGAAGTGCTGCGCTACCGTCGAGGACGCACCATCGAGCTCCACCGGCAAGTGCAAGAAGACGATGGCAGCTCCACCGAAGACCAAGAAGGTGCCCGCCAAGGAGGACGGCGCTGGTGGTACCTTCACCATCAGTGCCACTCTCAACCCTTAATAGGAAGGCGCGCTCGTTGCTTTCCTGCGGGCGAACGTCGACGTGTTTGCATGGCGAACGTCGACATCCCCGGTGTTCCCAGGAAAGTAATTGAGCACCACTTAGCTGTCTGTCCTCATCGCGGCCCGTCAAGCGAAAGTCGAAGCGAGCAATGGGCGCCAAGAATTCATTGCGAAGAGATCAAGAAGTTGGAAGCAGCAGGCCTTGTCAGAGGAGTGCTCCATCCTACGTGGTTGGCCAATCCTGTAGTTGTACGCAATGCAAATGGGAAATGGAGACTTTGTATCGACTTCACAGATGTTAATAAAGCTTGTCCCAAGGACCCATTTCCCTTGCCACGCATCGACCAGATTGTTGACTCCACGGCTGGATGTGATCTGCTTTCATTTCTTGATGCATACTCAGGATATCATCAGATCTTCATGGCAGAGGAGGATGAAGAGAAAACCGCATTCATCACCCCATATGGCACATACTGTTTTATACGGATGCCTTTTGGGCTAAAGAATGCTGGTTCAACGTTCGCAAGAGTGGTCCATGACGCTTTTGAGCCGCAAATGCACAGAAATGTAGAAGCCTACATGGATGACATAGTGGTCAAAAGCAAGGACAGGGCAACTCTGGTTCAAGATTTAGATGAGACCTTCGCAAATCTGCGCAAGATCAACCTCAAGCTCAACCCCGAGAAGTGCGTGTTTGGAGTTCCTTCCGGCAAGCTTCTCGGGTTCTTCGTGTCTCAGCGGGGAATTGAAGCCAATCCCGACAAGATCAAGGCCATTGAGCAGATTGAAGCACCAAAGCGCGCCAAGGATGTACGAAGACTTGCCGGTTGCGTGGCTGCTCTCAGCAGGTTTATCTCTAGATCTGCTGAGCGCCTACGCCATTTTTCAAGATTTTGAAAAAGGCAGGTCAATGAAATGGACTCCGAAGCGGAGGCTCGCTGCAGGACTTAAAGAGGTACCTATCCTCCACTCCAATACTTGTCACACCTAGGCCACAAGAGAAGTTGCTGCTATACATAGCGGCAACCAATCAAGTGGTTAGTGCTGCGTTAGTAGCGGAGAGGGAGACAGATGAGGAGCCGGCAACCAAGGCAGATGCATCCAGCGACAAGCAGGGGGCTTCACCGACTAGTTCTGGTCCCGACAAGGATGGATCTGCGCAGACGAGCGAGAAGATGCAGAAAAGGATGGTGCAGCGCCCAGTTTACTTTGTCAGTTCCCTTCTGCAGGGGGCTAGATCAAGGTACTCTGGTGTGCATAAATTGCTTTTCGGCCTCCTCATGGCCTCGAGAAAGCTGCGCCATTACTTCCAAGCACATGAGATCACAGTTGTCACTCGCTTTCCGCTGAAGAGGATATTGCAAAATCCAGAAGCAACGGGCAGGATTGTCGAGTGGGCACTGGAACTGTCAAGCTTTGGCCTCAAGTTTGAAAGCACTTCAACTATCCCGAGCAGAGCATTGGCAGAGTTTATAGCAGAATGGACGCCGACGCAAGATGAAGAAATTCCAGAGACGAGCATCCCCGTCAAGGAGGCAGGCAAGGAATGGCTGATGTACTTTGATGGTGCCTTCTCGCTGCAAGGCGCCGGTGCCGGCGTGCTGCTTATCGCACCCACCGGAGAACACCTCAAGTACATAGTTCAAATGCACTTTCCCAAGGAGCAAGCAACAAACAATACTACAGAGTATGAAGGCTTGCTTGCCGGACTGAGGATCGCAGTGGACCTTGGGATCAGGAAGCTCATTGTCAGGGGTGACTCGCAGCTTGTCGTCCGCCAAGTGAACAAAGATTATCAGAGTCCGTTGATGGAAGCCTACGTCGATGAAGTGAGAAAGCTAGAAGAACACTTTGAAGTCCTGCAAATGGAACATGTTCCAAGAGCTCAGAATGATATTGCTGATGGCCTGTCAAAGTGCGCCGCACTCAAGTTACCTGTGGAACCAAGAATTTTTGTGCTCAAGCTGACTCAACCGACTGTAACGCCATCAACTGGACAGAACAAGAAGAGGAAGTTGATTTCTGGCGACTATTTTCCGGCAGAGCTACCCGAAGCCGCCGCCGCGAAGGTCCCCAGGATCAACACCAAGAGTGCTGAGGAGCAGTCTACTCCGACAAGCTCCAGGGTTTGTTTCGTTGAAGCAGACGCTCCCGACAAGTTTTGCTCCGACAAGTTTTGCCCAAGGGCTGAGCCGCAGGTTCTTGCCGTAGAAGCGGATGTTCCCGCAGCAGCAGATGTGCCTTTAGTCCTTGTTGTCGAGCCGCAAGCTCCAGCATGGGCACAGCAGATTGTCCATTTCCTTCAGACAGGAGAACTTCCCGAAGAGCAAGAAGAAGCGGAGAGAGTAGCCCGGCAGTCAAGTATGTATCAGTTTGTCAACAACACGCTGTACAGAAGAAGACTCAACGGTGTGAAATTGAAGTGTATTCACCGGGAAGATGGACAGAAGCTGTTGGCAGAGATACATGGAGGCATATGTGGTCACCACATTGGCGCAAGAGCACTTGCCGCAAAGCTTTCCGGCAAGGTTTCTTCGCCAACAGCCCTCCAGATGCAACTGCACAAGTAACCAAGTGTGAAGCGTGCGGTTCCATTCCAAGCAGATACACCAGCCAGCTCAAGCTCTCCAGACGATCCCTCTATCCTGGCCATTTTCGATGCGGGGCTCGACATCCTCGGCCCCTTTCCCGAGCTGTCGGGGCTTTGAGTACTTATGCGTTGCAATCGACAAGTTCACAAAGTGGCGGAAGTGGAAGAAGTGAGGAAGGTGACAGCACAACAAGCGATCAAGTTCTTCAGGTCAATTGTTTGCCATTTTGGGATTCCTAACAGGATCATCACCGACAACGGCACACAATTCACGAGTCGCACCTTCATGCAATACGTCGAAGATCTTGGAGCCAAGGTCTGCTTTGCTTCTGTTGCTCATCCGAGAAGCCACGGTCAAGCAGAGAGGGCAAACGCTGAAGTGCTGCGAGGACTCAAGACCAGAACTTTCGACAGGCTGCACAAGTGCGGGAGAAACTGGATTGAGGAGCTGCCGGTGGTTCTTTGGTCGATCAGGACGACGCCAAATCGAGCCACTGGCCAGACACCTTTCGCTCTAGTCTATGGAGCGGAGGCAGTTCTCCCCACGGAACTCGTATACGGGTCACCTGGAGTACTCGCTTATGATGAGCTTGAGCAAGAGCAGCTGCGACAAGATGACGCACTGCTCCTTGAGGAGGACTGTCTTCAGGCCGCTGTACGAGCTGCTCGTTACCAGCAAGCTTTGCGCCGCTACCATAGCCGCAAAGTTAGTGCCAGAAGTTTCGAGAAAGGCGACCTTGTTCTTCGGCGCGTTCAGTCCGCCAAGAATTCCAACAAGTTGATGCCGAAGTGGGAAGGCCCTTATCGGGTGAAACGAGTCACTAGGCCTGGCGCTGTCTGCCTTGAGACCGAAGATGGCATTCCGGTGAGCAACTCCTGGAACATTGAGCATCTTCGTAAGTTTTACCCATAAGGCGCGGTTGCCGGAACCTGTTCCGGCAACCACCTTTTGTACAAGTCTTGTCGATGTTGCATGTAATCCTTTGTACAAAGCCGGGCGCAGACCCCGTGCATAAGTAAAGCTCGTGTGTTGCGCACAACTCGTCAACTACATGCTTTCATAATCCTTTTTGCATGTGTTATCTAACATCTTGTGCAGCATCCACACCCGGTAAGCAATAACGAGCCATAAGGCTCCATAACTTTATTTTCTCTTCTTTCTTCTCAAAGAAAGGAAGGTTCCCTCGCGCACAAGTTAACCAGGGGGGAAGGAGAAGATAATGGTGTGGGCCGCCAAGCGTCGCTCGAGGAAGTTTCGCCTTACCGGGAAGCAAACGACGGAAAAGCTAAGTTGCCAAAGTTTGAGCAATCAGTTATTAAATTTTTTAAAGTTATCTTCCTCGAACGATAGTACTTTATATGGAAAACCTGTGCGCGGAGGAACCAACTCGTAGCTAGTTTGTGCCCTTACTTTGTTTCGAGTCCGCTCAACAATTTAAGTGAGCTGCAACCAGTTGCGACAAGGTTGCTTGTCGGAGGCGGCACCGCCAAAGAAGCTCTTGACGTTCAAGACTCAGCCTTCATGCAAAGGTGCCAGCCCGCAAGTTCCCTAAAAGAGTAGGGCACAAACATATAAAGGAAGGAATCGAGTAAAGGAAATAACATTGCAATCGTTGCCTAAGATAGAGTATATTACAAAATAACTTGTCGCAGATCTAATAAATTGTTCTCCTAAACATGATCAGCAGCGACAAGGGAAAGATAAATTGGCGGCCTAGTCTCGCGGGTCGCCATCAACCCGCTTGATCTTGCCCACCTTGTCCACAATGGGTGCGACAAGGGCTTTGAGCGCCTCCACATCGGCATCTGGCGGCAAGGATTTGAGGACGCCGTTGAGGTTGAGGCCTGGATTGCGGAAGGCCACCTTCATCAACACCTTCTGGAGGGCTCCTGCGCAGATCTGGCGCGATTCCTCGGCCAGCTGCTTCGGGATCTCTTCCCGGAGCCGCTGGAGAGCCGTCACCACGCCCTTGAGGAACAAGCTGAGCTTGGCGCTGGGTTGGAGGCGCTCGTCGGTAGAGTACCCAAGATCCACCATCCCCAGCTCCATCAGCTCCTTGTCAATGGCGGCGGCAGTATTCACAAGACCCTCCGTCCAGTGCATCACGTTCTCTCTGAAGGTGTTTTGGGCAGTCGTGGCACTCGTCAGCAGCTCCTCGTTGGTCTTGATTGTCTCCAACAGGGCCACCTCCCGCTCCTTGGCGCCATCCAGCGTCTCCATCAGGGTGGTCAGCTTCAGCTCAAGATCTGCCTTGGAGTCCTTGGCGGCATCGAGCTCTTTGATCTTCTTAGCGAGACGGCCCTGCAACTCGCCAAGAGTGTAGGCGTCCTTCTCGCGCTCCTGCTTCAGCACGGTGAGCTCTTCGCCGCTCTTCTGCAGACTGGCTTCCAGCTGCGTCACTTTTGTCTCCAACTCCTTCTTGGCGGCCTCGGCAGCTGCGGCAGCGTCCTTTGCTTCCTTGAGAGCTCCGCCAAGTGATTGCTCGCGTGCGGCAAGCTCTTCCTCATAGCTGTCAAGGTTGATCTTCCGCTGCGCCAGCTCGCCTTCTTGCGCAGATAGCTTCTCGCCGGCAAGCCTTTGCTGCTCCTCGACCTCGGCCTTCTCAAGGATGAAGGTTGTGCGCTCTTCGGAGAGTTGCTCCCGTTCCTCTGCTACATTTCGGAGAGCTTCTTGATTGGCACCCCGGAGCTCTTCTGCGCGCTTCTCCATGTCTGCTCCCGCCCTCGCGACAAGTGCTTCCCGGGACTCCAACTTGGCTTGTCGGGCGCGGTAGAGAGCGACAACAGTTTCTTCAGCAGTTGCTCCTCCTCAGACTCGCCGCTGCTGCTGCTTGGCGCGTCAACCAGCGACAGCCCAGCGGAGGCGAGCAGCTCTTCGTCAAAGGTCTCCCCTTTGACTGGCGCCCTAGAGCTCGACGCCCAGGGGAGCTTGATGAAGACGCCGTCGCCGGCCTTCAGATAGGCGCCGGGCTGGGGCTCTTCGGAGCCTGACGCTGCATCGGTGGCGGAGGGATCGGCGGTCGGCGTAGCGCCTGGCGCTCCTGCGGCCTCAGGGTCGTCAGTACGATCGCCAGACCCCTCGCCAGCCTTTGTAGCGGCAGCCTTGGCGGCCTCCTCGCCGGCGGACCCATCGGCGCCAGCCTCTTCCTCCATGGTGGTGGCGTCGTCAGTATTGCCGTGCGCGGCCTCCTCGCCGGCGACTTCAGTCTCCATCGGATCTGCGACAGATGGATCTAACGATCAGAAAAAGAAAGAACAGTCAAGCAAATGTTCGAAAAGAAACACAGAAGAAAAAGAACCCAAGGGAAATTTTCAAGCAAGAAGATTACCTGCGATGGGGTCTGCAGCCATGGTCTCGACCAACGAGGATCACTGGTGGTGTCCCTTGGCGGAGAAGACCCCCTTGTCGGAGAAGCATCCCTTGCCGGAGAACGTTCCCTTGCCGGGGAATTCTCCCTTGGCGGCGTAGTTGAAGCAGATGGTATTTCGGGAGCGACTTCCGGGCCCTCCTGATGAGGCTGCTCTGCTCCTGCACAAATCAACAAGTCAGATATCAGCAAAGAAGGAGCACCCATGCACACCTAACCGTAAGAAATAAACCGAATACTTACGCTCGGGGCTGTGCTGGGGGCTGCTTTGAGGAAGAGTTGCCGGGTCCGGCAAGGGAGTCTCAGACGCACCTCCTGTTGCCACGGGGGGATCGTCTTCAATGACGACCACCGGGGTCTTGGCTCTCTTCGACGCTCTCTGGACCAGCGCCCTGAAAAGGAAAGAGTTCAAAATGAAGCAAATCAGATACAAGACAAGGCAACCAAATTGAAGAAATACAAGCACAGCATAGAGACTTACTCTTCTTCTTCTTCCTCGTCGGAGCTAAGCGCGGAGAGATCAAATTCCGGCTCGCCTCCGGTGCGAAGAGGCGGA
This sequence comes from Aegilops longissima, assembly GCA_021605205.1. NCBI lineage: Eukaryota > Viridiplantae > Streptophyta > Magnoliopsida > Poales > Poaceae > Aegilops > Aegilops longissima. Next base: position 312,550,523 of record CM038678.1, read on the forward strand.
GGAGTGGGCTCTCTTGACCGCTTGGCGGGGGTGGCAGCGGTGGCCTGAGAGGATCCCGCCTCAGTTGTTGCAGCAGTGTGAGGCGCTCCCGCGGCAACAGTGCTTGTCGCGGTGGAGCGTGTCACACGGCGCTGCGGCTGCTGGCCCGTCTGCCGCCCCCTCACTTCCCCGGCCTTGCGGAGACGCCTTCTTGGTGGGGCTGCGGGCTCCGCTCGCGGCAAGCTACTTGAAGGTGTGGAGGAGGCGCCCTCGGCGGACTCGCTCGGCTCAACTTCGAGCTCGTCCTGCTCCTCCTCGCCGGCAAGCCCCTCTCGATCGGCAAGGCTTGCCGCCTCGGCTGCCTCTGCCTCCTCCACGGTGAACCCGAATTCGCCAGCGGCAGCAGCTGCTGCCGCCTCCTCCAGCCTGGTGGCAATGCGATGCATCTCGGCGTCGGTGGTGTCGCGGGTGAGCCACTTCTGCTCGTCGGCGCTGATCGGCACTTCTACCAAGCTATCGAAGAACTGCCGCACGACGTCGTCTGCAGGCTCTTGCCAGGTTGGAACGATCCCATGCGAATCGCACAAGGGCATCATGGCGCGAATGCGGTCGAGCGAAGAATTGTTGCACAATGGGACGACCCCCCTCGGCAACATAAACCACTCGGGGTGATCGGGGTCGTGCTTGAACAACTCCAGAAGCATTGCGTCCAACTCCAAGACGGTGAAATTCCAGTTGAGGCCCGGGCGCAACCTCATGATATCCGCCGGGTTTTGGAACTCCCAAGCAGGTCTCCTTCTCTCCTGCAAGGGAGCGATGCGGCGGCGAAGGAAATCTGCGCCAACTGCGCCTACGGTGATTCTGGCAAGCCTCAGGCGCAAGATCCGGGTCACAGCTATCTTCAACCTAGCATCCTCCGGCGCCAAGTTGCTCCAATCGTTTCCGCGCACTATGGGAGTTTGGCGCTGGGCAGTGAAGGGCTGCGGGTTCTCCTCTACGATCCAACACCAATCGGCTCTCCACTCCTCCCACTTGCTGCGGAGCTCTCCTTCCAGATAAGATTCTTTCTTGCCGATCCTGGAGATCCAAGCAATCCCTCCGGCAAGTGGCTCTCCTCTCTCGACACGGGGCATGAAGAAGTGGCGGAAAAGGGCTACGTTTGGGTGGACTCCGACAAAGTTCTCGCAGAGGTGTGCGAAAACCGCCATGGTCAGGACAGCGTTGGGGGTGAAATCAAGGAGGTGAAACCTGTAGGTGTTCATGACATCGCAGAAGAACTCGGAGAAGGGCGGGCAGAGCCCGCAATAGAAGAAAAGGGCGAAGAAGGGATACCCGCTCGAAGCTGACTCTGATGCGGCGGCGGAGAGTACCTTCGTGCGCGGATGCGTCCGCGTCTCCGTCGACCAGAAGAGGTAGTAGCCCTCCCTCAGCTCCTTCGCGTCGAGCTAGGGGGGGAAGAGGGCCCTCTCCTTTCGCAGCGCCGCGAGCCGCTGCGCCTCGGCCGACTTCACGCCCTTCCCCTTGTCGGCTTTCGGAGCCATGGCGGAGGTGGTGGAAGAAGCCGACGGCGTTGATGGCGTCGGTGGCGGAACGTTGCTCTCTTCAGGCTAGAGAAGAAGGGGGGAGCGACGGTGGTTTTCAAGATGGGACAGCAATGGCGAGGTGGGCGACCTGCCCCTGTTTCCCCTGTTTATAAGGAGGGAGAGGGGGCGGACGTTACGCTTTTCCAATTAAAGAAAGCCCCCCACGATCTCTCCCCACGACGCCACGTTCGACGCGTGCTGTTCGTGGGGGACGTGGTGGGTCCGGAGCAAGTAACGGCGTGATCTAGGCCGCGCGTGCCCGCGCACTGTCTTGGGCCTGGCCCAATAGCGCTCGGCACCGTGCGTGGCCCAGGCCCGGGGGCTCCTGTCGGTGTACTAGAGTAGGGGTAACCTAGTATCCCGAACTCGTGCACGGGCAGTTGCAGCGCCCCGCGGCAGGGCCGCCTAGTGATCGCCAAGGTCCTCCGTGGTTCCTTTTGAGCCATTCAAGAACAAAGTATTGAAGCCAAGAAGACAAGACCCCGGCAAGAAGAGCTTGCCGGGAAGGCCGCTCAAGGCACGCAGAAGACAAGACCCCGGCAAGAGGAGCTTGCAGGGAAAGCTTGGTGAGCGACAAGCTCCCGAGCGCGACAAGGATTCAGCTGCGGCAAGGTGCTTGCCGCGGCAGGCAACCTCTCTTCATCTCCGCTCCAGCTCATCCACCAACGTGTCGCCATAGGGCCATTCCAGGCGTGCGTGTCAAGAGGCTGTGTAGCCAGCGAAGAGCAGCGGTAAGCGGCGCTGACAGGGGTGCCATCGTGGCGAGCGGTGGCGCCCCTGACGGTCCCTTTCTGCACTGTTTAGGCGACATGGACGGGCATTTATTGCTTTTGTCCCTTGCCGTCAGAGTTAGGTAGAATACACTGTACAAAGTAGCTGTACCAACCGCAACTCATTTTTCCCATTTTACCCTTGTTCACGTTGCCACCTGTGGTGACCCCTTGAGCCTATAAAAGGAGGCCCATGCGCAACGTAGAGGGGGTTCGGTTCGGTTCGGCTGGTTCGACTAATTCGATACTAGAGACACTCAAGCTAGGTTTTGTAGCTCTCATTGCTCCCTAGCAAGAACACAATATAATCAGACAAGCAGCAGTAGGAGTATTATCTCTCCGGAGAGCTCCGAAGCTGGGTAAACTGCTCGTGTGCATCGCCTCGATCTGCTCTTCGTGCAATCTCCGCCCCCCACCGAACCAAAAGGGGCTCAGTCCGCCGGTCCCATAGGTGTTCGTAGGTCACGATCAGCTTCCCCGACAACACCCCTCACAAAACTGGAGCATATCACTAGAAGACTCGTGGTTTCGAGAGGGAACAATGCATGTTTGATGAGGAACAGGTGGTAGCTTCCTCTTATGGCCTTCAAACCTTTTCTATCATTAACATGCACTAATACAACTGTCATGTCAAAATTTTGGAAAAATTCAGGGGTCATTTGACCTTTTAAAGACATTTAAGTGATTTTCTAGCTATTTAATGACCGTAAGTCAAATTTGAACTACATGTACATGCAACAACTAACCATAACGTTTGAAAAATCATATTTTTGTACTTGTGTGCGAGTTAATTCCATGTGCAATAAATTGGAAGGAATTTTCAAACATATTGGTGTCACGGCTTGGGACACAAGCATCAAGTGCCATGGCATTTAAATGCCAAAATTTTTAGAAATGATTAGAAATACATGAAAACTTGCTTGACGTATGTCATGGCACCAAGATGTCTTGGTAAAAAAATGGTCTCTTTGACGAAAGTTTGGATATACACCCCTCACTAACTAGAGCATCTCACTAGAAGACTCGTGGTTCCGAGAGGGAACAATGCGTGTTTGATGATGAACCGGTCGTACCTTCCACTTATGGCCTTCACACTTTTTCTACTGTTAGCATGCACTAACACAACTGTCATGTCAAATTTTGAAAAATTTCAGGCATCACTTGACCTTTTAGAGACATTTAAGTGATTTTACTAGTCATTTAATGACAGTAATTTAAATTTGAACTACATGTACATGCAACAGCTAACCATAACGATTTGAAAAATCATATTTATGTACTTGTGTGCGAGTTAATTCCATCTTTAGTAAATTGGAAGGAACTTTCAAACATGTTGGTGTCACGGCTTGGACACAAGCATCAAGTGCCATGCCATTTAAATTCCAAAAAATTGAAAAATGATCAGAAATATATGAAACCTTGCTTGACGTAATTTCATGGCACCAAGATGTCGTGGTTAAGGAATTGGCATGTTTGACGAAAGTCTAGACACATGTCCCTCAGAAACTAGAGCAGCTCACTAGAAGACTCGTTGTGTTGAGAGGGAACAATGCATGTTTGATGATGAACCGGTGGTAGCTTCCTCTTATGGCCTTCAAACCTTTTCTACCGTTAACATGCACTAATACAACTCTAATGTTAAAATTTTGGAAAAATTTAGGGGTCATTTGACCTTTTAAAGACATTTAAGTGATTTTCTAGCCATTTAATGACCGTAAGTAAAATTTGAAGTACATGTACATGCAACAGCTAACCACAGCCGTTTGAAAAATCATATTTCTGTACTTGTGTGTGAGTTAATTCCGTGTGCACTAAATTGGAAGGTATTTTCAAACATACTGGTGTCACGGCTTGGACACAAGCATTTAAATTCCAAAAAAATGATGAGAAATACATGAAACCTTGCTTGATGTAATGTGATGCCACCAAGATGTTGTGGTTAAAAAATTGGCATGTTTGACGAAAGTTCGGACACACACCCCTCACAAACTGGAGCATCTCACTAGAACCGGTCGTACCTTCCACTTATGGCCTTCAAACTTTTTCTACCGTTAACGTTCACTAATACAACTGTCATGTCACATTTTGGAAAATTTCAGGCATCACTTGACCTTTTAGAGACATTTAAGTGATTTTACTAGTCATTTAATGAGAGTAATTTAAATTTTAACTACATGTACATGCAACAGCTAACCATAAGGATTTGAGAAATCATATTTGTGTACTTGTGTGCGAGTTAATTCCATCTGTAGTAAATTGGAAGGAACTTTCAAACATCTTGGTGTCACGTCTTGGACACAAGCATTGAGTGCCATGGCATTTAAATTCCAGAAAATTAAAAAATGATCAGAAATATATGAAACCTTGTTTAAAGTAATGTCATGGCACCAAGATGCCGTGGTAAAGGAATTGGCATGTTTGACGAAAGTCTAGACACATTCCCCTCACAAACTAGAGCATCTCACTAGAAGAATCGTGGTTTCGAGTGGCAACAATGCATGTTTGATGATGAACCGGTGGTAGCTACTTCTTATGGCCTTCAAACCTTTTCTACCATTAACGTGCACTAATACAACTGTCAAGTCAAAATTTTGGAAAAAATCAGGGGTCATTTGACCTTTTAAAGACATTTAAGTTATTTTCTAGCCATTTAATGACCATAAGTCAAATTTGAACTACATGTACATGCAACAGCTAACCATAATTGTTCGAAAAATCATATTTCTGTACTTGTGTGTGAGCTAATTCCGTGTGCAGTAAATTGGAAGGATTTTTGAAACATATTGTTGTCACGGCTTGGACACAAGCATCAAGTGCCATGGCATTTAAATTCCAAAAAAATCAAAAATGATTAGGAAAACATTAAACATTGCTTGACGTAATGTCATGGCACCAAGATGATGAAAGTTTGGACACACATCCCTCACAAACTAGAGCATCTCACTACAAGACTTGTGGTTCTTAGAGGCAATAATGCATGTTTGAGTACGATCCGGTCGTAGCTTCCTCTTATGGCCTTCAAACTTTTTCTACCATTACCATGCACTAATACAACTGTCATGTCACATTTTGGAAAATTTAAGGCATCACTTGACCTTTTAGAGACATTTAAGTGATTTTACTAGTCATTTAATGACAGTATTTTAAATTTTAACTACATGTACATGCAACAGCTAACCATAAGGATTTGAGAAATCATATTTTTGTACTTGTGTGCGAGTTAATTCCATCTGTAGTAAATTGGAAGGAATTTTCAAACATATTGGTGTCACGGCTTGGACACAAGCATCGAGTGCCAGGGCATTTAAATTCCAGAAAATTAAAAAATGATCAGAAATATATGAAACCTTGTTTAACGTAATGTCATGGCACCAAGATGCCATGGTAAAGGAATTGGCATGTTTGACGAAAGTCTAGACACATGCCCCTCACAAACTAGAGCATCTCACTAGAAGAATCGTGGTTTTGAGTGGGAACAATGCATGTTTGATGATGAACCGGTGGTAGCTTCCTCTTATGGCCTTCAAACCTTTTCTACCATTAACGTGCACTAATACAACTGTCAATTCAAAATTTCGGAAAAATTCAGGGATCATTTGACCTTTTAAAGACATTTCAGTGATTTTCTAGCCATTTAATAACCGTAATTCAAAATAGAACCACATGTACATGCAATAGCTAACCATAACAGTTTAAAAATCATATTTCCGTACTTGTGTTTGAGTTAATTCCTTGTGCAGTCAATTGGAAGGAATTTTCAAACATATTGGTGTCATGACTTGAACACGGGCATCGAGTGCCAAGGCATATAAATTCCAAAAAAATTAAAAATGATCAGAAATACATGAAACCTTGGTTAACATAATGGCATGGAACAAAGATGCCGTGGTATAAAATGCGATGTTTGACGAAAGTTTGGACACACACCCCTCACAAATTATAGCATCACATTAGAAGACTCGTGGTTCCGAGCGGGAACAATTAATGCATGTTTGATGATGAATCAGTGGTAGCTTCCTCTTATGCCCTTCAAACTTTTTTGCCGTTAACGTGCACTAATACAACTGTCATGTCAAAATTTGGAAGACTTCAGGAGTCATTTGACCTTTTAAAGACATTTAAGTGATTTTCTAACCATGTAATGACCGTAATTCAAAATTGAACCACATGTACATGCAATAGCTAACTATAACGGTTTGACAAATCATATTTGGGTACTTGTGTGCGAGTTAATTCCATGTGAAGTAAATTGGAAGGAATTTTCAAACATATTACTGTCACCACTTTGACACGGGCATCGAGTGCCATGGCATTTAATTTCCATAAAATTAAAAAATGATCAAAAATATATGAAACCTTGCTTGACGTAATGTCATGGCACCAAGATGTAGTGGTAAAGGAATTGGCATGTTTGACAAAAGTTTAGACACACGCCCATCACAAGCTAGAGCATCTCACTAAAAGATTTGTGGTTCTGAGAGGGAACAATGCATGTTTGATGATGAACTGGTGGTAGCTTCCTCTTATGGCCTTCAAAGTTTTTCTACCGTTACATGCACTAATACAACATCCATGTCAAAATTTGGAAAATTTCAGGGGTCATTTCACCTTTTAAAGACACTTCAGTGATTTTCTAGCCATTTAATGACCGTAATTCAAAATTTAACCACATGTACATGCAATAGAAAACCATAACGGTTAGAAAAATCATATTTCTATACTTGTGTGTGAGTTAATTCCATGTCCAGTCAATTGGAAGGAGTTTTCAAACATATTGGTGACATGACTTGGACACGGGCATTGAGTGCCAAGGCATTTAAATTCCAAAAATTTGAAAAATGATCAGAAATACATGAAACCTTGCTTAATATAATGGCATGTCACAAAGATGCCGTGGTAAAAAATGTGTTGTTTGACGAAAGTTTGGACACACACCCCTCATAAACTAGAGCATCACATTAGTAGACTCGTGGTTCCGAGAGGGAACAATTAATGCATGTTTGACGATGAACCGGTGGTAGCTTCCTCTTATGCCCTTCAAACTTTTTCTATCATTAAGGTGCAGTAATACAACTGTCATGTGAAAATTTGGAACATTTGAGGAGTCATTTGACCTTTTAAAGACATTTAAGTGATTTTCTAACCATGTAATGACCGTAATTCAAAATTGAACCACATGTACATTTACGAGCTAACCATAACGGTTTGAAAAATCATATTTATGTACTTGTGTGTGAGTTGATTCCATGTGCAGTAAACTGGAAGGTATTTTCAAACATATTAGTGTCACGGCTTTGACACGGGCATCGAGTGCCATGGCATTTAAATTCCAAAAAGTTAAAAAATGATCAAAAATATCTGAAACCTTGCTTGACGTAATGTCATGGCACCAAGATGAAGTGGTAAAGGAATTGGCATGTTTGACGAATGTTTAGACACACGCCCCTCACAAGCTAGAGCATCTCACTAAAAGACACGTGGTTCTGAGAGGGAACAATGCATGTTTGATGATGAACTGGTGGTAGCTTCCTCTTATGGCCTTCAAACTTTTTCTACTATTACGTGCACTAATACAACTTTCATGTCAACATTTGGAAAATTTCAGGGGTCATTTCACCTTTTAAAGACACTTAAGTGATTTTCTAGCCATTTAATGACCGTAATTCAAAATTTAACCACATGTACATGCAATAGCAAACCATAACAGTTTGAAAAATAATATTTCTGTACTTGTGTGTGAGTTAATTCAATGTGCAGTCAATTGGAAGGAATTTTCAAACATATTGGTGTCATGACTTGGACACGGGCATCGAGTGCCAAGGCATTTAAATTCCAAAAAAATTAAAAATGATCAGAAATACATGAAACCATGCTTAACATAATGGCATGGAACAAAGATGTCGTGGTATAAAATGCGATGTTTGACGAAAGTTTGGACACACACCCCTCACAAACTAGAGCATCACAATAGAAGACTCGTGGTTCCGAGAGGGAACAATTAATGCATGTTTGATGATGAACCAGTGGTAGCTTCCTCTTATGCCCTTCAATCTTGTTCTACCGTTATCGTGCACTAATACAACTGTCATGTCAAAGTTTGGAAGACTTCAGGAGTCATTTTACCTTTTAAAGACATTTAAGTGATTTTCTAACAATGTAATGACCGTCATTCAAAATTAAACCACATGTACATCCAATAGCTAACTATAACGGTTCAAAAAAAATCATATTTGTGTACTTGTGTGCGAGTTAATTCCATGTGCAGTAAATTGGAAGGAATTTTCAAACATATTAGTGTCACGGTTTGACACGGGCATTGAGTGCCATGGCATTTAAATTCCAAAAAATTAAAAAATGATCAGAAATATATGAAACCTTGCTTGACGTAATGTCATGGCACCAAGATGAAATGGTAAAGGAATTGGCAAGTTTGACAAAATATTAGACACAGGCCCCTCACAAGCTAGAGCATCTCACTAAAAGACTCGTGGTTTTGAGAGTTAACAATGCATGTTTGATGATTCACTGGTGGTAGCTTCCTCTTATGGCCTTCAAATTTTTCTACCGTTACGTGCACTAATACAACTTTCAAGTCAAAATTTGGAAAATTTCAGGGGTCATTTGACATTTTAAAGACATTTCAGTGATTTTCTATCCATTTAATGACTGTAATTCAAAACTGAACCACATGTAAATGAAATAGCAAACCATACGGTTTGAAAAATCATATTTCTGTACTTGTGTGTGAGTTAATTCCATGTGCAGTCAATTGGAAGGAATTTTCAAACATATTGGTGTCATGACTTGGACACGGGCATCGAGTGCCAAGGCATTTAAATTATAATTTTATTTAAAATGATCAGAAATACATGAAACCTTGCGTAACATAATGGCATGGAACAATGATGCCGTGGTATAAAATGCGTTGTTTGACGAAAGTTTGGACACACACCTCTCACAAACTAGAGCATCACAGTAGAAGACTCATGGTTCCGAGAGGGAACAATTAATGCATGCTTGATGATGAACCAATGGTAGCTTCCTCTTACGCCCTTCAAACTTTTTCTACCGTTAACGTGCACTAATACAACTGTCATGTCAAAATTTGGAAGACTTCAGGAGTCATTTGACCTTTTAAAGACATTTAAGTGATTTTCTAACCATGTAATGATTGTAATTCAAAATTGAACCACATGTACATGCAATAGCTATAACGGTTTGAAAAATCATGTTTGTTTACTTGTGTGCGAGTTAATTCCATGTGCAGTAAATTGGAAGGAATTTTCAAACATATTAGTATCACGGCTTTGACACGGGCATCGAGTGCCATGGCATTTAAATTCCAAAAAATAAAAAATGATCAGAAATATATGAAACCTTGCTTGACGTAATGTCATGGCACCAAGATGCAGTGGTAAAGGAATTGGCATGTTTGACAAAAGTTTAGATACACGCCCATCACAAGCTAGAGCATTTCACTAAAAGACTCGTGGTTCGGAGAGGGAACAATGCAGGTTTGATGATGAACTGGTGGTAGCTTCCTCTTATGGCCTTCAAACTTTTTCTAGCATTACGTGCACTAATACAACTTTCATTTCAACATTTGGAAAAATTCAGGGGTCATTTCACCTTTTAAAGACACTTAAGTGATTTTCTAACCATTTAATGACCGTAATTCAAAATTTAACCACATGTACATGCAATAGCAAACCATAACGGTTTGAAAAATCATATTTCTGTACTTGTGTGTGAGTTAATTCCATGTGTAGTCAATTGGAAGGAATTTTCAAACATATTGGTGTCATGACTTGGACACGGGCATCGAGTGCCAAGGCATTTAAATTCCAAAAAAAATAAAAAATGATCAGAAATACATGAAACCCTGCTTAACATAATGGCATGGAACAAAGATGTGGTGGTATAAAATGCGATGTTTGACGAAAGTTTGGACACACACCCCTCACAAACTAGAGCATCACATTAGAAGACTCGTGGTTCCGAGTGGAACAATTAATGCATGTTTGATGATGAACCAGTGGTAGCTTCCTCTTATGCCCTTCAAACTTGTTCTACCGTTATCATGCACTAATACAACTGTCATGTCAAAGTTTGGAAGACTTTAGGAGTCATTTTACCTTTTAAAGACATTTAAGTGATTTTCTAAGAATGTAATGACCGTCATTCAAAATTGAACCACATGTACATCCAATAGCTAACTATAACGGTTCGAAAAATCATATTTGTGTACTTGTGTGCGAGTTAATTCCATGTGCAGTAAATTGGAAGGAATTTTCAAACATATTAGTGTCACGGTTTGACACGGGCATTGAGTGCCATGGCATTTAAATTCCAAAAAATTAAAAAATGATCAGAAATATATGAAACCTTGCTTCACGTAATGTCATGGCACCAAGATGAAATGGTAAAGGAATTGGCATGTTTGACAAAATATTAGACACAGGCCCCTCACAAGCTAGAGCATATCACTAAAAGACTCGTGGTTTTGAGAGGGAACAATGCATGTTTGATGATTTACTGGTGGTAGCTTCCTCTTATGGCCTTCAAATTTTTCTACCGTTACGTGCACTAATACAACTTTCAAGTCAAAATTTGGAAAATTTCAGGGGTCATTTGACCTTTTAAAGACATTTCAGTGATTTTCTATCCATTTAATGACTGTAATTCAAAACTGAACCACATGTAAATGCAATAGCAAACCATACGGTTTGAAAATCATATTTCTGTACTTGTGTGTGAGTTAATTCCATGTGCAGTCAATTGGAAGGAATTTTCAAACATATTGGTGTCATGACTTGGACACGGGCATCGAGTGCCAAGGCATTTAAAATTCCAAAAAATTTAAAAATGATCAGAAATACATGAAACCTTGCGTAACATAATGGCATGGAACAATGATGTCGTGGTATGAAATGCGTTGTTTGACGAAAGTTTGGACACACACCCCTCACAAACTAGAGCATCACATTAGAAGACTCATGGTTCCGAGAGGGAACAATTAATGTATGTTTGATGATGAACCAATGGTAGCTTCCTCTTACGCCCTTCAAACTTTTTCTACCATTAACGTGCACTAATACAACTGTCATGTCAAAATTTGGAAGACTTCAGGAGTCATTTGACCTTTTGAAGACATTTAAGTGATTTTCTAACCATGTAATGATTGTAATTCAAAATTGAACCACATGTACATGCAATAGCTATAACGGTTTGAAAAATCATGTTTGTGTACTTGTGTGCGAGTTAATTCCATGTGCAGTAAATTGGAAGGAATTTTCAAACATATTAGTATCACAGCTTTGACACGGGCATCGAGTGCCATGGCATTTAAAATCCAAAAAAATAAAAAATGATCAGAAATATATGTAACCTTGCTTGACGTAATGTCATGGCACCAAGATGCAGTGGTAAAGGAATTGGCATGTTTGAAAAAAGTTTAGATACACGCCCATCACAAGCTAGAGCATTTCACTAAAAGACTCGTGGTTCTGAGAGGGAACAATGCATGTTTGATGATGAACTGGTGGTAGCTTCCTCCTATGGCCTTCAAACTTTTTCTACCGTTACGTGCACTAATACAACTTTCATTTCAACATTTGGAAAAATTCAAGGGTCATTTCACCTTTTAAAGACACTTAAGTGATTTTCTAACCATTTAATGACCGTAATTCAAAATTTAACCACATGTACATGCAATAGCAAACCATAACGGTTTGAAAAATCATATTTCTGTACTTGTGTGTGAGTTAATTCCATGTGCAGTCAATTGGAAGGAATTTTCAAACATATTGGTGTCATGACTTGGACACGGGCATCGAGTGCCCAGGCATTTAAATTCCAAAAAAATTAAAAATGATCAGAAATAAATGAAACCCTACTTAACATAATGGCATGGAACAAAGATGTCGTGGTATAAAATGCGATGTTTGACAAAAGTTTGGACACACACCCCTCACAAACTAGAGCATCACATTAGAAGACTCGTGGTTCCGACAGGGAACAATTAATGTATGTTTGATGATGAACCAGTGGTAGCTTCCTCTTATGCCCTTCAAACTTGTTCTACCGTTATCGTGCACTAATACAACTGTCATGTCAAAGTTTGGAAGACTTCAGGAGTCATTTTACCTTTTAAAGACATTTAAGTGATTTTCTAACAATGTAATGACCGTCATTCAAAATTGAACCACATGTACATCCAATAGCTAACTATAACGGTTCGAAAAATCATATTTGTGTACTTGTGTGCGAGTTAATTCCATGTGCAGTAAATTGGAAGGAATTTTCAAACATATTAGTGTCACGGTTTGACACGAGCATTGAGTGCCATGGCATTTAAATTCCAAAAAATGAAAAAATGATCAGAAATATATGAAACCTTGCTTGACGTAATGTCATGGCACCAAGATGAAATGGTAAAGGAATTGGCATGTTTGACAAAATATTAGACACAAGCCCCTCACAAGCTAGAGCATATCACTAAAAGACTCGTGGTTTTGAGAGGGAACAATGCATGTTTGATGATTTACTGGTGGTAGCTTCCTCTTATGGCCTTCAAATTTTTCTACCGTTACGTGCACTAATACAACTTTCAAGTCAAAATTTGGAAAATTTCAGGGGTCATTTGACCTTTTAAAGACATTTCAGTGATTTTCTATCCATTTAATGACTGTAATTCAACACTGAACCACATGTAAGTGCAATAGCAAACCATACGGTTTGAAAAATCATATTTCTGTACTTGTGTGTGAGTTAATTCCATGTGCAGTCAATTGGAAGGAATTTTCAAACATATTGGTGTCATGACTTGGACACGGGCATCGAGTGCCAAGGCATTTAAATTCTAATTTTATTTAAAATGATCAGAAATACATGAAACCTTGCGTAACATAATGGCATGGAACAATGATGCCGTGGTATAAAATGCGTTGTTTGATGAAAGTTTGGACACACACCCCTCACAAACTAGAGCATCACATTAGAAGACTCATGGTTCCGAGAGGGAACAATTAATGCATGTTTGATGATGAACCAATGGTAGCTTCCTCTTACGCCCTTCAAACTTTTTCTACCGTTAACGTGCACTAATACAACTGTCATGTCAAAATTTGGAAGACTTCAGGATTCATTTGACCTTTTAAAGACATTTAAGTGATTTTCTAACCATGTAATGATTGTAATTCAAAATTGAACCACATGTACATGCAACAGCTATAACGGTTTGAAAAATCATGTTTGTGTACTTGTGTGCGAGTTAATTCCATGTGCAGTAAATTGGAAGGAATTTTCAAACATATTAGTATCACGGCTTTGACACGGGCAACGAGTGCCATGGTATTTAAATTCCAAAAAAATAAAAAATGATCAGAAATATATGAAACCTTGCTTGATGTAATGTCATGGCACCAAGATGCAGTGGTAAAGAAATTGTCATGTTTGACAAAAGTTTAAATACACGCCCATCACAAGCTAGAGCATTTCACTAAAAGACTCGTGGTTCTGAGAGGGAACAATGCATGTTTGATGATGAACTGGTGGTAGCTTCCTCTTCTGGCCTTCAAACTTTTTCTTCCGTTAGGTGCACTAATACAACTTTCATGTCAAAATTTGGAAAATTACAGGGGTCATTTGACCTTTTAAAGACATTTCAGTGATTTTCTAGCCATTTAATGACCATAATACAAAATTGAACCACATTTACATGCAATAGAAAACCATAACGGTTTGAAAAATCGTATTTCTGTACTTGTGTGTGAGTTAATTCCCTGTGCAGTCAATTGGAAGGAATTTTCAAACATATTGGTGTCATGACTTGGACACAGGAATCGAGTGCCAAGGCATTTAAATTCCAAACATTTGAAAAATGATCAGAAATACATGAAACCTTCCTTAATATAATGGCATGGCACAAAGATGCCATGGTAAAAAATACGTTGTTTGACGAAAGTTTGGACACACACCCCTCATAAACTAGAGCATCACACTAGAAGACTCGTGGTTCCGAGAGGGAACAATTAATGCATGTTTGATGATGAACCGGTGGTAGCTTCCTCTTATGCCCTTCAAACTTTTTCTACCGTTAACGTGCACTAATAAAACTGTCATGTGAAAATTTGGAAGATTTGAGGAGTCATTTGAACTTTTAAAGACATTTAAGTGATTTTCTAACCATGTAATGACCGTAATTCAAAATTGAACCACACGTACATGCAATAGCTAACTATAACGGTTTGAAAAATCATATTTGTGTATTTGTGTGTGAGTTAATTCCATGTGAAGTAAATTGGAAGGAATTTTCAAACATATTAGTGTCACGGCTTCGACACGGGCATCGAGTGCCATGGCATTTAAATTTCAAAAAATTAAAAAATGATCAGAAATATAGGAAACCTTGCTTGAAGTAATTTCATGGCACCAAGATGCAGTGGTAAAGGAATTGGCATGTTTGACAAAAGTTTAGACACACGCCCCTCACAAGCTAGAGCATCTCACTAAAAGACTCGTGGTTCTGAGAGGGAACAATGCATGTTTGATGATGAATTGGTGGTAGCTTCCTCTTATGGCCTTCAAATATTTTCTACCGTTACATGCACTAATACAACTTTCATGTCAAAATTTGGAAAATTTTAGGGGTCATTTGACATTTTAAAGACATTTTAGTGATCTTCTAGCCATTTAATGACCTTAATTCAAAATTGAACCACATGTGCATGCAATAGCAAACCATAACGATTTGAAAAATCATATTTCTGTACTTGTGTGTGAGTTAATTCAATGTGCAGTCAATTGGAAGGAATTTTCAAACATATTGGTCTCAGGACTTGGCCACGGGCATCGAGTGCAAAGGCATTTAAATTCTAAAAATTAAAAAAATGATCAGAAATACATGAAATCTTGCTTAACATATTGGGATGGAACAATGATGTCGTGGTATAAAATTCATTGTTTGACGAAAGTTTGGACACACACCCCTCACAAACTGGAGCATCACATTAGAAGACTCGTGGTTTCGAGAGGGAACAATTAATGCATGTTTGATGATGAACCAGTGGTAGCTTCCTCTTATGCCCTTCAAACTTTTTCTACCATTAACGTGCACTTATACAACTGTCATGTCAAAATTTCGAAGGCTTCAGGAGTCATTAGACATTTTAAAGACATTTAAGTGATTTTCTAACCATGTAATGCCATAATTCAAAATTGAACCACATGTACATGCAATAGCTAACTACAACGGTTTGAAAAATCATATTTGTGTACTTGTGTGTGAGTTAATTCCATGTGCAATAAATTGGAAGGAATTTTCAAAAATATTAGTGTCACGGTTTTGACACGTCCATCGAGTACCATGGCATTTAAATTCCAAAAAGTTGAAAAATGATCAGAAATATATGAAACCTTGCTTGATATAATTTCATGGCACCAAGATGAATTGGTAAAGGCATTGGCATGTTTGACGGAAGTTTAGACACACGCCCCTCACAAGCTAGAGCATCTCACTAAAAGACTCATGGTTCTGAGAGGGAACAATGCATGTTTGATGATGAACTGGTGGTAGCTTCCTCTTATGGCCTTCAATTTTTTTCTACCGTTACGTGCACTAATACAACTTTCATGTCAAAATTTGGAAAATTTCAGGGGTCATTTGACCTTTTAAAGACATTTCAGCGATTTTCTATCCATTTAATGACCTTAATTCAAAATTGAACCTGTCAGATTTCGAGTTCGGCAGACCCTTGAGGTTCGAACACTGGGGTGCGCACGGAGATCCGACCCTCCACCGTCTCGTACCTCGCTGAATCGCAGGGACCTAAACTACTAAACGGAACTGTCGGTGTCAAAACCGGCGGATCTCGGGTAGGGGGTCCCGAACTGTGCGTCTAGGCGGATGGTAACAGGAGACAAGGGACACGATGTTTACCCAGGTTCGGGCCCTCTTGATGGAGGTAAAACCCTACATCCTGCTTGATTGATATTGATATTGTGGATGTTTACAAGAGTGGATCTACCACGAGATCTAGGAGGCTAAACCCTAGAAGCTAGCCTATGGTATGATTGTAAGGGTTGTTGTGATTGTTGTCCTACGGACTAAAGCCATCCGGTTTATATAGACACCGGAGAGGGCTAGGGTTACATAGAGTCGGTTACAATGGTAGGAGATCTACATATCCGTATCGCCAAGCTTGCCTTCCACGCCAAGGAAAGTCCCATCCGGACACGGGGTGAAGTCTTCAATCTTGTATCTTCATAGTCTTGGAGTCCGGTCGATGATGATAGTCCGGCAAATGATAGTTCGGGTGATGATGGTAGTCCGACTATCCGGACACCCCCTAATACAGGACTCCCTCAGTAGCCCCTGAACCAGGCTTCAACGACGATAAGTCCGGCGTGTATATTGCTTGGCATTGCAAGGCGGGTTCCTCCTCCAAATGATAGAAGATTGGGAACACCAGGATAGTGTCCGGCTCTGCAAAATAAATTCCACATTCCATCGTAGAGAGAATAATAATATGTACACAAGTTCAAACTGCTGACGTTTTCCGTGGCATGACGTCACACCACTACCAAGTCATTACTCGAATTGTTTTTTACTTTACCACCTCAGCGCATTTAGCGAAGCGGTTTCCTTAACACGCCTTGTTGAAGCGAGATCGTGTTTCCCTTAATCCGGGATTCTCATCAATAAGGCGTGGGTAACCCAACGCGTCATTGATGGTGGCGCTTGGGAGATAAGCGAGTTTTACCAGGCGGTGGGGGCGCGTAAGACTTCGCCCGCCCATATAAGGGATAAGGGTTCACCTTCTCACCTACACCTTCTTCCTCCTTTGCTTATCCATCTCCGCGCACTCGAGCTCCAGCGCCCAAGTTCGCGCATCTCGTCTCAACCTTCTCCGACCATGTCCGGAGCGGGAGGTAAATGGTTGGCCTCCACCGTTAAGGAGGAGCAAATCGCCAAACTGCGCGGCGCCGGATACCTTCGGCGACATCACGCACCGGCTGCCCGACGAGGGCAGCTCATCCCCACCCCTGTGGCCCCATGAGAGGGTTGTCTTTCTTTCCCACTTCCTCCGCGGATGGGCTTTCCACTTCACCCCTTTGTCCGGGGCTCATGTTCTACTACGGCCTGGATTTCCATGATCTGGCTGAACTTCATCCTCAACATCTCGGCGTTTATCGTGGTGTGCGAGGCCTTCCTCTGCATCCAGCCCCACTTGACTTGGCTCAAGACCTTCAATGTCAAGCCGAAGGTAGTGAAGGGTATTCAAGCGGAGTGCGGAGGCGCTATGTTGGGCAAGATGCTCAACGTCCTTTGGTTCGAAGGGGCCTTCGTGGAATCCGTCAAGGGGTGGCAATCGGGGTGGTTCTATATCACCGAGCCGCGCGACCCTAAATGGGCGGCGGCCCCCGAGTTTAGATCTGGTATCCCCACGCAGCTCACCTCCTGGAAAGAGAAGGGCTTGCTGTGGGGCAGTTTGAAGGAGCTGACGGGACTCCAAACCTGTATCAAGAAGCTGGTGAAGAAGCTTAGGCTGGTTAACGTGGTCCAAGTCATGCTCGTCCGCCGGATTCTCCCATGCCAAGAGCGGGCATTCAATCTATGGGAGTTCGATCCGGAACAGCACCAGGCGCTGAACAAGCTCTTCGACACAACGTCTGGGCGCTGGAAGGTGCTGTTCAAGGCGCCGGCCCGCATCCGCGGTGAAGATCGCGGATTTAGCTCGCAGCGCCTTGGTGACGAGGTAAGTGATTCTACCCTTTACGGACACTTGTTTTCATAGTTTGACTCTATCGGGTTTTAATTTCCCTTTTCCTTTGACAGACTGGATGATGAAGGCGGAGCAGATTACTGTCCGGCTCCTATGCCGAAAATCCATGAGACGCCGTCTAGCGAGGCTGCTGGTTCCGCACCGCGTGCGTGGTGCCGGAGAAGAAAAAGAAGGAGGCCACGGGTGCTCGAAAGAGTGCCCGTTTTCAGTGTCCGACGACTCGGGGCTGACTCCTCCCGAAAATGAGGAGGAGGAAGAGGACTCTCTCCGAGGAGGAGAGAGGAAGAGGAAGGCTTCCCCAACAGGGGGGCGGAGGGTCAAGAGGGAAGGACTATTTCCCGGACAGCTCTGCCAACATCAACGTTGGCGAGGAAGAATGGCCTTCAAGGGCCAGGCCTCCGGCGAGATCGTAATTATCCGGATTCCTGAATGATTTATAATTTCTTTTTCTGCGTCACATAGTGCCATTCTAATGCCGCATGCTGCCTGTAGTCCGGCCAGTGATGATCTCCCCGCTTCATCCAGCGGGTCGTTGGCTTCGTCGGATGTAGACTCCATCCCGACCGCCTCCACCCCTCGCGACGCCGAAGACGCCGAGGTGGGATCCCCAGAAGGACCCATCGGGGAGGCTCTGGAGGCGCCACAAGGCGCCCTCCCGGACTTTGCGCCGGACTCCACAACAGAACCCGCAGTGGTTCCGGAGTCCGGCAGGCGGCCCCTTCGATCGAAGGGCAAGACCGTGACGCCGGCTGCTTCCGTCCAACCGGAGGCGCCGGGCAATTTGTTGGAGGCGCTGCAGAGCGCTTCCATCGAGGAAGAACACCGCACTATTATGAGTGCGGTGATTCAGAAGGTGCAGCTCGCCAAAGGCGGGCTGACCAAGCTCGCAATAGCCTTCTATCGGGCTTTGAGGTAAGAAGTTAAAATATGCAATGTAATACCGCATAGACAGTAGCCCTCGATGCTCGGTTCGGTGTTGGAAAGAAAAGCGGATGAGGATCTAAAAAATATACGCAGGGTTGCTAAAAATTATGTCAATATGGGTTGCAGGCTGCGCTGCTGACCTCTGCTGCACTTACTGCGGAGGTCGGTGCGTTGAAGCAGGAGCTCGAGCGGTCCGGGCAAGAGCTCGGCCGCGCCAGGAAGTAGCTCCAAGACAAAGAAGTTGAGTAACACCACTTTGAATTTGTACCTTACAGAAAAGGATTTAGGTTGCGAAAAAATAATAACAAGGATAACATGGATGCTGCGGGGGCCACGAGCGAGGTGGCAATCTGAAGGAGGCCGTGTCTGTGACGAACGCAATGTGGCCACAGGCACGGGCAGAGCGAGAAAAGCAAGAGGCGCGGGTGGCGGTGGTTCAGCAAGAGCTCCGTGCTCTCATGGAAAAGCATGAGAGTTTGGGCGTGACTCAAAGACTCGAGTCCGAGCTTGCCTCGGCTCTCGAAAGTGCTAAAACCGCCAAGGCCGAGGCCCATAAGTCCCTTCAGAGGTTGAATTGATGAAGAAGATAGCGGCGGTAAGGCATTTTCATGCAAAGCAAGCATGTGAATGTAAATTACGTGTTACTTACCCGGATTCGAGCTCTCGAGGCGTTTGCAGATCTGCCTCGCAGCGTGTCGATGCCGCCGCATTCTACCGAGCCGAGGAGGGAGCTCAGCGGAGAAGGTCTTCGGTCTCGAGATGCTGAGGCCAGCCATCCGTGCCCCTAGCGACCGTGAGCAGCTGGTCGAGCTTCACAAGGTGGCCGAGCAGGCCATGAAGGGCCTCATAGTCCGGTGTGGCCTGGAGAGGCCATGCACAGGAGCTACTTCGGCCTCGTCGGCGACGGCTGGTGGATCGTGCCCCTGGGTGGAGGTTATCAAGCGCTCCGCCAGTATTGAAGGTGCTCATCGGGCCCTTGCCCGCAAAAGGTGCATTGGGGCAAGCTGGATGCGGAGAAGCTAATCACTAACGCGCCACCAGCGGGCAAGGAGCGTCGTCGCCCAAATTTATTATAAGGCTGTCTGAAGGGTGCCCGCAAGATTGCGGATGAGTGCCCCGTGGATGTAATTATTGAGTGAATTCGCAATGTGTTATCCTGTGCGCTGAAAACTTTGTTCATATCGCTAAGCAACGCTTGTTTAATTTAAAATATTACCTTCATGCGGCCGTTTATTAAATCGAGAGATGGCAAGTCGTCGGCTTCAGCCCCCATGCCACGAGTCTGCTGGGGTGTTCGGGATAAACTTGAGCACTCTTGTTCCCATTTTGGGTCCATCTAGGGAGGCGCTCAACACAACGAACAAGGCAACCGGACTTATTGTGCTTGAACACTCTCACATAGCCATAGAATTCTATAATTTTAAATTTCGGCGAAGCCCCTAGTATTCGGAAGACCGAATTGGGGCGCTATCCACGCCTTCATCGGACATAATCCGAAACTTCGCTCGAAGCGGCGTAGGTCTTTAAGGACTCGAAAGGACCTCTAGAACAGCGACCAGTCTCTCGCCTTATCGTGCCGGTCAGTTTTAGCTTTCTCCACTGAGGCGTTAACCCGGCTCAACCGGGGCGCAATCGCAGTGGTTCTCCCAGTGCTACCTTAGCCGATAGAACGGAACGTAAGGTGCCGAACATGGGAGCCGGGCAAACCCAACTATTGACCCAAGGCAGGATTCGGAGCTGATTCATATAATGCTATAAGTTCGGGGTGCCGCACTTGTGAAAGTGTGCGGACTTTATCACACCGTAAAGCGGAGGACATAAGCCCCTGGTGTATTTGGCCGTACTAAGATGCACGGGTGCAACATGTCGTAAATGAACATATATATATATATATAAGTAATGCAATTATAGGCAAAAAGTGCTGCATTTTATTCGAGAAGATATGCTATCAGTGCGGAATGATACAAATAGTGCGGAAAGCAAGGGATTGGACGAATTAAAGGCGTCTCCCTCCAGGGGTAGGCCGCGGAATGTTGTATTTTAACAAAATTAATGCTCGTGATGGAGACCACCTGAGTGTTCGTCGCGGCCTTTGCCCTTCCCTGGCTGTTGCATCATGCGTTCGGCAGGTTCACCGCCGGACTGAGTTCTGTATAAAAAAGAGAAAAATAAAAAGAAAAAGAGCGACACACTTGGGAGCCCCGTGTGGTTGAACCGCACTGGTCTCTGGTGGTTGTGCCTTCCCCTATGCCCATGGTATCTCCGTATAATTATGTACGCGGAGAGTTTGTCTTGACATTTTGCGAGGGCTGGGGTTGGGGCCGCATTGCTACGCCTGCACGGAACGTGCTAGGTGGTCTTGGTTGATGTTGCTCCGGGCACGTTTGGTCGTGTCCGGTCGTTTAACGGCCGGACTCGAGAATTGCCTTAAAAGGTTGTTCTGTACTTCTGCCGCGAGAGCCGCTGTATGTTCCTCCGTTCGGAGGGAGCGTTCCGTGTTTCCATTGACCGTGATGACTCCGCGAGGGCCTGGCATCTTCAGCTTAAGGTATGCATAATGCGGCACCGCGTTGAATTATGCAAACGCGGTTCGTCCGAGCAGAGCGTGATAGCCGCTGCGGAACGGGACTATGTCGAAGATTAACTCCTCGCTTCGGAAATTATCCGGGGATCCGAAGACCACTTCGATGTAATCGAGCCTGTACAATTGGCCTCGACACCTGGTATGACGCCTTTGAAGGTCGTCGTTGTAGGTTTAATCCTTGAAGGGTCTATGCCCATCTTGCGCGACGTATCCCGATAAAGCAGGTTCAGGCTAGTGCCGCCGTCCATCGGGACTCTCGTGAGGTGAAATCCATCAACGATTGGGTCTAAAACCAGCGCGTGAATCCGCCATGGCGGATCTTGGTCGGATGGTCTCTTCGATCGAAAGTGATCGGGCAAGAGGACCATGGGTTGAATTTTGGGCGATGGCTCCATCGCATACATGTCCCTTAGTGCGCTTCGCTCCCTCTTGGGAATATCGTTGCGTATATCATGTTTACCGTCCCGAACTTGAGGGGGAATCCTTTTGTCCTCTGTTGTTCGGCGCGGGTCTCTTCCTCGTCATCGCTGTGTAGCCCCATCCACTGTTCTTGGCGATTAATTTGCTGCTGCTTGAATACCCAACAATCTCTGTTGGTATGGTTAGCTGGCTTTTCGGGGGTTCCATGTATTTGACAAGAGCGGTCGAGTATTCGGTCCAGATTGGACGGGCCCGGAGTGGTTCTTTTGAATGGCTTCTTCCGTTGACCGGGTTTGGAGCCTCGGAATCCGGCGTTAACTGCCGTATCCTCATTGCTGTCGCCGTTAATGCGGCGTTTGTTTTTGTTTCGAAGGCAACCTGCCATTGCGGTCCTTGATATCCGGACTGCCAGCGTTTTCGCTGAGGTTGTTACTGCGAGTGAGCCAGCTATCCTCTCCCGCACAGAAGCGGGTCATGAGGGATGTGAGGGCTGCCATGGATTTCGGCTTCTCCTGTCCTAGGTGCCGGGCCAGCCACTCGTCGCGGATGTTATGTTTGAAGGCAGCGAGTGCCTCTGCATCCGGACAGTCGACGATTTGATTTTTCTTTGTTAAGAACCGTGTCCAGAATTGCCTGGCCGATTCGTCTGGCTGCTGGATTATGTGGCTTAGGTCATCTGCGTCCGGTGGTCGCACGTCGCGTGCTCTGAAGTTGTCGAGAATGCGGCTTCCGGTCTTCCCAAAGATCAATTGACTCTGCGGGCAGGCTGTTAAGCCAATGCCGAGCTGGTCCTTCAAGCTTGAGTGGGAGATATTTGATGGCGTGAAGATCGTTGCCGCGGGCCATGTGTATATGGAGGAGATAATCCTCAATCCAGACCGCAGGGTCTGTTGTGCCATCGTAGGATTCGATATTAACGGGTTTGAACCCATCAGGGATTTGATGATCCATTACTTCGTCAGTGAAGCATAGTGGGTGTGCGGCGCCTCTGTATTGAGCAATATCGTGACGTAGCTCGAGAGAGCGTTGTCTGCTGTGTTCGGCCCGGCCGGAGTAGTTGTATCCGGTGCGACGGTATTCGTCGTGGGTCGTGGGGCGTCCACGTGTTCCATAGATAGATCTGGATTGTCTTGCCTTGTCCTCTAATATATCTCGCAATTCCGGCGCGTTCCCTCGTGGCTTCCTGCTTTTAGAGCGATGCCAGGGTACGGTTTTGGTGGAGGGCTTGCACGCCTCTCTCGCGCCACGAGGTGGTCGGTCTGCCAGACAGCGCTGGTGATGCTGCCTCCTCTAATCGGGGAGCAACTTGCGTTTTGGGTAACTTTTGGAGGGCGTTCGAGTTCATACTCTTGACGCAAGGACCTCGGTCCATCTGTCGGCCAAGAGGGTCTTGATCAGCTTGAAGCTGTTGTTGCTTTTTCTTTAGGCTGTTTGCCATGGCCATTAGCCTGCGTATAAAACGCTCTTGTTGGCGGGATCCTCGGGCACGACGAATTAAATCGTCGCCGAGGCTTGCCTCATCTCCGGAGGAGGTAAGTAATTGTCATCCTCGACCTCTTAAATCGCCGCCTCTCCCGAGGGCTTGCTTCGCCTCCTCCTCGCTGGATCGTCTTTGGAGGGAGTTGTCTTCGCACTTTCGGGGTGTTATTATCTCCTGTGCTGGAATCTCCATTCTTGCTGTGGCGGGATTTAGAGCGGCGCCGCTGACGTCGGCGCTTGGGCTGTTTCTTTAAGGAATCGGCCTCCGCTGCTTCTTCGCCGTCCCCATCTTTTGGGGTGTCCACCATGTATATGTCATATGACGAGGTGGTTTTCCAGTGTCCTGTAGGCACTGGTTCTTGGTAGTCTCCGGCATCGTCGTCCATACCGTCGATGTCTTCGGAGTCGTAGTCGAGTACGTCGGTTAAATCGTCGACGGTGGCTACGAAGTGGGTGGCGGGTGGGATCTGGATTTCTTCGTCATCCGCGTCCCAACCGTCCTGGCCGTAGTTCGGCCAGGGCTCTCCGGATAGCGAGAGATGCTTCAATGAATTTAAGATATCGTCGAAGGGCGAGTGCTGAAAGATGTCCGCAGCGGTGAATTCCATGATCGGCGCCCAATCGGATTCGACTGGCAAAGGCGCAGGAGGTTCGGAGTTCGGCAGTGAGTCCGGCACCTCGGAGTCATGGGCTTTACGTGGGACAAGGTAAGTGTTCGGCTCCACCGCCGTAGGAATTGCGGCTCCCAAGGCGGTGTCCAGCCATCCGTCCTCGATTGACGATCGGCTCCGGACTATGAGTCGGAGCGGATTTGTGTCTTGACCTCAAGGGGCTGTCCGCGGCGAGTTAGGTCATGCCCATCGTGACAGCGTGGCACGCTTGGCTGCGGCTCAGATCCATCGAGATCAAGTCCCGCGGATATCGGCCGTGAAGTTTAGGCGAAACCTGACTCGACGGCCAGGGCGTAGCTTCGATCTGCTCCAGATGGCCAAGGGAGTTGGCCCGCATGCGCGGTTAGCCAAGACGAAGATCTGTCCGGGAGAAAGGTCTCACCCGGACTGCGTCATTGTTGATCGAAGAGGCCATCAAGCCTATCGGTGGCGACGGAGGAACTCTCAATGAAAGCACCAATGTCGGTGTCAAAACCGCGAATCTCGGTAGGGGGTCCCAAACTGTGCGTCTAGGCGGATGGTAACGGAGACAAGGGACACGATGTTTACCTGTGTTCGGGCCCTCTTGATGGAGGTAAAACCCTACGTCCTGCTTGATTGATATTGATATTGTGGATGTTTACAAGAGTGGATCTACCACGAGATCAAGGAGGCTAAACCCTAGAAGCTAGCCTATGGTATGATTGTAAGGGTTGTTGTGATTGCTGTCCTACGGACTAAAGCCATCCGGTTTATATAGACACCGGAGAGGGCTAGGGTTACATAGAGTCGGTAACAATGGTAGGAGATCTACATATCCGTATCGCCAAGCTTGCCTTCCACGCCAAGGAAAGTCCCATCCGGACACGGGGTGAAGTCTTCAATCTTGTATCCTCATAGTCTTGGAGTCCGGTCGATGATGATAGTCCGGCAAATGATAGTTCGGCTGATGATGGTAGTCCGGCTATCCGGACACCCCCTAATCCAGGACTCCCTCAGGAACAACACAAGAGACACAAGATTTATACTAGTTCGGGCCACCGTTGTGGTGTAATACCCTACTCTAGTTTGTGGCGTGGTGGATTGCCTCTTGGGCTGATGAGGAACAGTACAGGGAAGAACAGCCTCGCGAGGGTATGTTCTTGGTGGGTGCGATGAACTGCTAGGTGGTGTTCCGTCGCTCTAGCTTGAGGATCGGGTCTCTATCTCTCTCTCTGGATTCCAAATGCCAGATCTCGATGCCTCTCATCTCTCCTCCCCGCTCTGAGTGTGGCTACTCATATTTATAGGCAAAGGCCCTGGGCCTCTTCCCAAATATTGAGCGGGAAGGGCGCCAACAATTTTGGCCATTTTGAAGGGGAACAATGGGTACACTTATCCTGACTAAAGTTGGTCCTCGCCTGCCAAAGGCTCTGGTGATGACGCCTGCTTGGGCTCCACGATGACTCCCTTCCAGCCGTTGGGGCTGGTCTTGGTCTTGTTGCACCGAAACGGATGCCTTTGCTTGATGCTCTCGCCTGCGCTTGCTCCCTTTGCACCAAAGAGGAAAGGAGGACGCTGCGCGGGCTGGCGCCCGACTGGCGCCCTTGGTCCTCATGGCTTGCGTCATGGGCACCTCGCGAGGTACCCTGCCTTGAACTCTCCGCCTCCTCATGAGCCAGCCTGACGAGGCCGTGGCTGAGGAAGCTCCTTGCCATCCGCCCCGCAAGGCTTGGCCCCTCGCGAGGGTCTTGAGCTTGCGTTGATGAAGATGGGCTGTCCTGGGCCTCCTTTGAGCCACGCCGCAGGCCGCAGGCAGGCAAGTCTGGGGACCCCCGTTCCCAGAACGCCGACAGTAGCCCCCGGGCCCATGGCGCGCCCGAACTTGGCCGAACAGAGAGGCGAAAGGGCAAGTGCGAAGCGTCGCGGGCCCTAATAGCCTGCGGCCTTGGGCGACGCGTGGCGGTTGATTGGACGCGTGCGCCTCTGTAACCGCGTGGGTTGATAACAGTGCGGCATCTTCCTTGCCTCATTTACTTTCTCCAGTTGCTACTCAGATCCCCTTTCTTGCGCCTCTCCTCTCTGCTTCCAAGATCTTCAGATCCACTCCGCCTACGTGCCCTAGCCAGTCATGGCTCCTCGCCAAACCCCGGCCGGAGCCTGGTACTCTCCTGCCTTGGACCCGCCAAATGTGTCAGGGGCGAGCCTCGCCCTGGTGCGCCGGATGGCGGAGGCGCAGGGCGTCAACGGAGCGGGAGTGTTCAAGGCCGGCTCCGCCACCCCTGAGGGTCGGGGGAGTACCTTCTACCCGTTCTTTGTGAGCGCCATCATTGCTGGTCTGGTGCCTCCCTTTTCTGAGTTCTTCTTCTCCGTCCTCCGCCATTACAACATTCAAGCTCTGCACCTCCATCCCAACTTCGTCCTTCTTCTGGCAATCTTCGCCTACTATTGTGAGGCCCATGTTGGGGTGAAGCCCTCGGTGGCCTTGCTGCGCCACTACTTTTTCCTCTGAACCTCCCATGGTTCCGCCTCCGCGTGCGCGAGCTTCATCGCATACGGCGGAGCCATCGCCATTTCAAACCCTGGGAAGCGGATTGAGGGCTTCAGGAGCAAGTGGGTCTTGGTGGATGCTGGGCGCATCCACCCTCGGCTGATCCTGCCCACGGAGTGCCCCGAGAGCTCCGACGACTGGTCCCGAGCGGAGCTTCGGGATCCCCGCGCGAAGCTGGTGCTGGAGAAGATGGATGCAGATCTGAAGCCGGCCAACGCGGCGGCGGCGAAGCTGACCGGTGCGTCGCTGCTGAGGGAGTTCCTGGAGCATCAACTGGCTCCGCTTCGCCAGTACTCGCTTCCGATGTGGAGGCCTCACCCGAGCCCCGTGGTCCTGGCCAGCGAGGATCTGGCGACGGTCCTCCAGTCCTTGGTTGGGGGTGATGTGGCGAGACTGGAGGGCGCCCCTGCGCCCCTGTTCATTCGCGAGGATTGGGAGCAGGTTGTGGGGCCCATGCCTGTCTTCAATGGGGACGGGCCCGTGCCCGTGGAGGCTCCAGAGGACCTGGTGGACGTGTCCTCTTCCGACTCCAGCGAAGAGGTGGAGGAAGGAGAAGGCGGGAGAGGTGGTTGATTCGGGAGCGGAGTCAAGGGCTCCTCCCCTGCGGCGCATGTCCCGCGTTCTCCGCCTCCCCGGGAGTGATGACGACGAGGATGAGGATGAGCGGGGAGGCAGAAGCCTGCCCCGATCCCGAGGAAGGACCGGACTGGGCTGGTCCCCCGCGGGTCCGCCCCGGCCCCGGGGCGATCTGCAGACGCGCCTCCTGCTCCTGGTCCCCTTGAAGCTGATCCCTGCAGCCGGCTCTCGGGCTTCAAGTATGGCCGGAGGCTGCTCGAGTCCACCAGCGATGACCTGTAAGTGCCTGCTTCCCATCTTGATTATTGCTCCGTCGACGAGATCTGATGTCCATGTCCTTCGGCCAGGCTGGCGCCCACGGCGAAGAAGCTGAAGGGGGCTCCTGAGGCCCCATCCGCGGCGGTGCCTCTGCCGGGAAGGAAGGAGATCGTGACGCACGGGCCTCTCCTGCCCGGGCGTCCTCGCGAGGTTGGGCTGAGCCTGCTGGGGCGAGCTCAGCCCCCTTGACCCAGGCGTCTCCCGTGGTGTCCTTGCCTGATGCAGCCGCCATAGCTGTTGGGGCGCAGCAGGTCCCACCTCATGATACTGTGGTCACGCCGCCGCCATCTCCTCCTACTCCACCAACTTCTGTCTCTCCGACTCCCCCCACTGTCCTGGATCGTGCTGCCGCTGAATTGGACCAGCTGCGGCAGGATCTTCTAGGCGCCGACCCTCGCTTGGTGGCCGGGCGCTTGGAGCTGGCCTTTGGCTGGATTCGCTCCGATGCTTTGATTCGGGCGGCGCTGGTCCAGGCCTCGACGGCTTGCGACAAGGAGAAACAGGTTCTTCGTGAGGCGAAGATTGCCCGCGATGCTGCCCTGGGGGAGGTAGCCAGCATCCAAGGTCGTTGTGAGACGCTGGAGGGTGAGCTGAAGGGCCTGCAGAACCGGCTCGCCGAGGAGACCCGCCTCCACCAGGAGCAGGAGGAAAGCATGAAGGCTCGCGAGGCGGCCGTCAAGGACCGGGAGGCCAGGATGAAGAAGCGCCGTGACCGCCTAGGCGCGCTAGAGCAGGAACTGGAGGTGAGGAAAGTCGAGCTGGACGACAAGGCGCGGGTTCTTGCCGAAGATCGCGTGGCCATCACAGAGATGGAGGTGAAGGCTCGCGCCCTGCTGAGGGAGCTTTATGATAGCGGCCTGGAGAGCCCACTGGCCGGCGCAGAGGACGGCCCCGCCAAGCTGCTTCCCTTCCTGGTTCGCGCTCTTGAAGATGTCTCCCTTGGTCTTGGCCCCACGGCTGAGGCCGAGGCGCGTGTCTTGTCTTCTGCGGCACTGACGCGGATCCTCACCCACATCTATCTTCATGATCCCAGCGTCGACATGGACAGCCTGCTGGAGCCAGCAAGCGGCGAGCATGCAGCTGCCGCTGCCGAGGCTGTGAAGGGTCGCGCGGAGGCTCTGTTGGGGAAGTTCCGGGCCTTCAGCACCAAGCCGAAGCGAGGCGCTGCCGGCCCTGCTACTTCACGAGGCGAGCCCACTCTGCGCTGCTCCACCGCCGACAAGTGACTCTGTTGTGGCTCCTGTCTTGCTTTTGATTCCTGCACATGTATCATGCCTCGTGGATGCGTTTAAACTTGCATCTGGTATTGCGATAACAGTGTGGACTGTAATATTTGCTTTTGAATTCCTTGAAATTTGTGCTTCCTACTTGCTTATGTTCTACGCCGGCAGAGCCCGGCCCCGCGCATACCTCAGCCGCCGTTAGCCCCGACCGGAAACCAGGACGGGACCAAGGAGTGAGGGGCTACGTGACAAGTTAGGCTCCTGAGTCGCGATGCTCAGGAGTCCCCCTTGGCGCACGAACAGCAAGTAGGGAGGTGAGACGCGGGCGGATCCACCGTTCTACGTCTGCAGAGCCCGGCCCCGCGCATACCTCAACCGCCGTTAGCCTTTCGGAACTAAGGGGTGAGGGGCTACGTGACCAGTTAGGCTCCTGAGTCGCGATGCTCAGGAGTCCCCCTTGACGCTCAAACGGCATTCGTACCTTGGCTCCGCTCGGGGAGTGACGTGCGACGAACCAGGCCCGAGGGGCCTGGCTGGGTGGCGTGCGTCTGGGCGTGACCCAGGCGCAGCCCCCGTGCCCAGCCCCCTCGCGCGGCGCTCCCGAGGGGAGGCGTTGCGACGAGGCCGGACACTGAGCTCTGGGCTCCCTGAGGTTGATGCAACCCGGAGGCCACCTCGCTTGTTTATCACCAGCCTGAGCATAGCGCTTCCGCATGCGTCTGGGCATAGCTGCTCCTCGGCAGTTTAAATCGGCCCAGCGTGGAGCATGGTGCTTCCATCGAACGTGGGAGGGGCTCCCCTCGGGAGGAGCCCCGGGCGATACAACCCCGCCGACACGTGGCTGGCACGGTAGGGCTGGACGAGGTGTATCTGGGCACCCGTGAGCCAGCGCGGACTCACGGGCCCTACCGAGGCGGGTTGCGCTGGCTCTGGGCCTTATCTTGAGTGTGTTCCTGCAAATTTGGCCGATGCGGTGCTCACGTCTTGGTCCCGCTCTCGGGCTGATCTCAGCCGTCGGCCGGCAAGCCGTGTCGCGATGCCATGGACAAGACCAAAGGGTGAGGGCCGGAGAGCGGTAGGAGCCTGAGTCGCGATGCTCGTGCACCCCCTTTAACGCGCAAACTAGGTTAGATGACGCAACTCGTCGCCCGGGTCCCGGCTCTCGGGCTGGTCTCACTCAGCACCCCTTTAACGCGCAAGCTGGTCGATCGATGAGAACTCTCGTCCTCGCGTCCCGGCTCTCGGGCTGGTCTCACCATCGCCGGCAAGCCAGGTCGCGATGCCATGGACAAGACCAGAGGGTGAGGGCCGGAGAGCCGGTAGGAGCCCTGAGTCGCGATGCTCAGGCACCCCCCTTTAACGCGCAAGCTGGGTTAGATGACGAAACTCTACATCCTCGGGTCCCGGCTCTCGGGCTGGTCTCAGCCGTCGCTGGCAAGCCAGGTCGCGATGCCATGGACAAGACCAGAGGGTGAGGGCCGGAGAGCCGGTAGGAGCCCTGAGTCGCGATGCTCAGGCACCCCCTTTAACGTGCAAGATTCCACCACCCAGGAAAAGGCACCAAATAACAAGCATGGTGGAGCGAGAGCATAATCCTAAGGAAAAAGTAGGAAGGATACATGCCGCTGGGACTGGCCCGAGCAGCTTGGGGATGATGCAGCCTGAGGGGCGCCCCCAACAGGATAAGCTAATGACATGAAATAAAAGGGATACATGCCGCAGGGACGGACCCACGCGGCCTGGGGATAATGCGGCCCTGAAGGCGCTCTCAACCGGAAATAAAACTTAAAGATGTCACCTGGTGATGTTGGGGATGAAGGGGTGTTGGTGTAGCAGACTCGGTGGGCTGCGGGAGCCGATCCTCACGAGCCCCCAGGCCCAGGGGCCTCGGGAGGCTCCGAAGGCGCTGGCGGCTCCTCGTGGGCCATCTCCATCTCCGCCAGGGCTGCGGCGTGCCTGACCTCTTGAGCCTCCAGGATGGTCCTCATGAGACGCTGGTGCGTAGCAGCCGCGTTTGGCAGGCCATAGGGCATGCGTACGTAGCTGTGGGGCGGACCCTCGCAACGTCCCACTCGCGAGGGCCAGAGGCGCTCTTGAGACGCGGCTCGGTTGAGCCCTGGTATGTCGATGCAGACGCGCAGCCCACCATCCTCGCCTGGATGGGGGGCCACAGCGGGTAGGCGGCGGCTGCCCCTCATGACCCTTGACTCCTGTAGCTCCTGAATGGCCTTGCTGACGAACTCTTGAGGGTTCTTCCCTCCTCGTCTTGCTCCTGGTTGCAGGAAACGTGCTTCGAAACACGCCTCCACGTGGTGCCCAAGCGCCTCCCTCGAGACCTTGGCGAGGTCGGCGGCCCTCCAGGGGAGAGCCCCCGAGCCCTGCCTAAGGAGGGCGCCGGGCGCGCTTTCCTATGCGATGGAAGGAGGCCCCCCATGGCCCGGTGTGGGCCCTGAGGGGCCTGTCTCTTGAAGAGCCGGGCCAGTCGATGTCTTCTTCTTCTTGGGTGCGGCCTCGGGAGGCCTCCTGCTGCTGTGGTCTGGGTCTTCCAGCGATGCGGCCTGAAAGGCTCGCTCCAGGGAGCACACTGTGTCTCTCTCTTCACAGGGCACCGTGATGACCCCGCCGCTTCCGGGCATCTTGAGGACGTTGTAGCCATGGTGGGTTACGGCCATGAATTTGGCCAATGCTGGGTACCCGAGGATGGCGTTGTACGACAAGCGAATGTGGGCGACGTCAAAGTCGATGAGCTCGGTGTGGTAGTTGTCGCGAGCCCCGACGGTGACAGGAAGGCGGGCCTGCTCGATCGGGACCGTGGAGCCATCGGTGATTCCGGAGAAGGGCTTGGTTGGCTGAAGCTGACTGTAAGGCACTTGAAGATTGTTGAATGTTTCGACGGACAGGACGTTGAGCCCTGCTCCGTCGTCGATGAGGGTCTTGGTGACTAGCACATTGCTGATGATTGGGGAACAAAGCATCGGGAGAACTCCGGCTGTGGCTGCGCACTTGAGCTGATCTGCTGAGCTGAACGTGATGACGCATGCCGACCACCTGAGAGGGCGCGTGGCCTCGAGCTTGGGGAGGACTGCATTCACTTCGCGGGCGAACTGCTTGAAGATGCACTGAGAGGCTGGGGCTTGAGCTCCGCCCAGGATGCAGGCGATCGCACGCGCTTCCTGGAAGCCCCCAGCCCCCTCGTCCTGATGACGGTCTTCGATTCTCCTTGGCGGCGGCGGCAGCGGAGGGAGGCCTGCGTTCCCTTGCGGGTGATCCTCGCGAGGCTGATCCCTCCAGCCTCCCTCGCAAGGTGGGTCTTGCCAGCGATCCTCGCGAGGTTGGTCGCGCCACCCTTGGCGTGGGCCGCGGTCTTCCCAGCGTCCTACATTCCTTCCTCCTCCTCGGCGGTCGCACCGGTCGCTGCGCTCAGGGCGTCTGCCGACCCTTCCTTCACGTACGGCCGGAGTTCTTGGCATTCATTGGTGTTGTGGGTGTGGAGGTCATGGTACACGCAGTATCGGCTGCCCTTGGAGGACTCGGGCTGATCTCCGCCTAGCTTGGTGTCTGGTTCGGCCGCGAGTACGGCAGCCCCCTTGCGCTTCACGTCCTTGGCCTTGGATTTCTTCTCTTCGGGATCCACGGCAGGCAGCTCGAGGAGGGAGAGGCGCCCCTCCTCAGCCCTGGCGCACTTGGTCGCCAAGTTGAACAGCTCCAGGGAGGTTCACAGATCTTCATGCATCGCCAGCTCCTCCTTCATCTTGACGTCGCGCACGCCGTCGGAGAAGGCAGAGATGATGGCCTCCTCCGTTACCCTGGGAATTTTGAGGCGCGCGTTGTTGAAGCGCTGGATATACTTTTGCAGGGTTTCCCCTGGCTGCTGCTTGATTCGGTGCATGTCGCTCACGGCGGGTGGCCGGTCACGAGTACCTTGGAAGTTGGCGATGAAGCGGGTGCGCATCTCGCCCAGAAGAGATCGTGCACGGGGCCGATTCAGAGCCAGTGCGGCTCCGTCCTTGAGCGCCATGGGAAACCAGTTCGCCATGACCTTTTCATCCCCGTTGGAAGCCTCGATGCCCAGCTCGTAGAGCTGGAGGAACTCCGTAGGGTCAGCTGTGCCGTTGTAGCGAGGAGGCAGGTCTCGCTTGAACTTGGCGGGCCACGCAACGCTCCGCAACTCGGAGGTGAAGGCGCGACAGCCCACCGTGGCCGCGGGGGGCCTTGGACGGCAGATGGCTTGGTCTTGTGGGCCTCCCTGCACCGCGGATGGGGGCAGCGCTGGGTCTTGACGTGCTAGAGCGGGGAGCACTCGCGCAGCTTCTTGCGGGCGAGGAACTTCTTGACAACTCTGCTCTTGCCGCGTCGGCGCCTGGCGGAGCGGGTTCCGCCCAGGGGCCGCGCGCCTTGGGGCCAGGGCGCCGTCTTGAGGAGGAGGCGGCTGAGGCGCCCCGGGAGCTTCATCGCCCGCGCGGGGCGGGGTGCGGTGCAGCGAGATGGACGGCGCGGGGTCGCCTCCTGCAGCGCGGACGAGCTCGGCGACTCGGTCGAGCCATTCTTCGTAGACGTCGTCGACGGGGCGGTAGCGCAGGAGCTCGTTAGCCGCGATGAGTGCAGCTCGGGCCTCCATGGCCGCGCGGGGCGCGCGCGACGAAGAACCAGCGGGGGTGAGCGAAGGCGTGGCGGTGCGGCCATCCCGCCTCATGGACGGGTGCTGGGACGATGCTTGCTGCTCGTTCCCCGCCGGACCGGTGGCGGCTTTGACGGCAGGTGACGGGGAACGACGAGGGCGCCCGCCGACGGGAGCTGTCTGGGCGACGTGGGAGGCGAGGGCGGCTCGGCGCTTGGCGCGGGCCCAACGGGCGTCAGACATGGTTGCGGTGGTCGGGGAAGAACAAGTCGACGAAAGGCAGATTCCAGCGCACCCCTACCTGGCGCGCCAAATGTCGGATTTCGGGTTCCGGCAGACCCTTGAGGTTCGAACACTGGGGTGCGCGCGGAGATCCGACCCTCCACCTTCTCGTACCTCGCCGAATCGCAAGGACCTAAACTACTAAACGGAACATCACAAGAGACACGAGATTTATACCAGTTCGGGCCACCGTTGTGGTGTAATACCCTACTCTAGTTTGTGGCGTGGTGGATTGCCTCTTGGGCTGATGAGGAACGGTACAGGGAAGAACAGCCTCGCGAGGGTCTGTTCTTGGTGGTTGCGATGAACTTCTAGGTGGTGTTCCGTCGCTCTAGCTTGAGGATCGGGTCTCTGTCTCTCTCTCTGGATTCCAAATGCCAGATCTCGATGCCTCTCGTCTCTCCTCCCTGCTCTGAGTGTGGCTACTCCTATTTATAGGCAAAGGCCTTGGGCCTCTTCCCAAATATTTAGCGGGAAGGGCGCCAACAATTGGCCATTTTGAAGGGGAACAACGGGTACACTTATCCTGACTAAAGTTAGTCCTCGCCTGCCAAAGGCTCTGGTGATGACGCCTGCTTGGGCTCCACGATGACTCCCATCCAGCCGTTGGGGCTGGTCTTGGTCTTGTTGCACCGAAACGGATGCCTTTGCTTGATGCTCTCGCCTGCGCTTGCTCCCTTTGCACCAAAGAGGAAAGGAGGACGCTGCGCGGGCTGGCGCCCGACTGGCGCCCTTGGTCATCATGCCTTGCGTCATGGGCACCTCGCGAGGTAACCTGCCTTGAACTCTCCGCCTCCTCATGAGCCAGCTTGGCCCCTCGCGAGGGTCTTGAGCTTGCGTTGATGAACATGGGCTGTCCTGGGCCTCCTTTGAGCCACGCCGCAGGCCGCAGGCAGGCAAGTCTGGGGAACCCCGTTCCCAGAACGCCGACAGAACCACATGTACATGCAATAGCAAACCATAATGGTTTGAAAAATCATATTTATGTACTTGTGTGTGAGTTAATTCAATGTGCAGTAAATTGGAAGGAATTTTCAAACATATTGGTCTCATGACTTGGACACGGGCATCGAGTGCAAAGGCATTTAAAATGATCAAAAATACATGAAACCTTGCGTATCATAATGGCATGGAACAATGATGCCGTGGTATAAAATGCGCTGTTTGACGAAAGTTTGGACACACACCCCTCACAAACTAGCGCATCACATTAGAAGACTTGTGGTTCTGAGAGGGAACAATTAATGCATGTTTGATGATGAACCAGTGGTAGCTTCCTCTTACGCCCTTCAAACTTATTCTACCGTTAACGTGCGCTAATACAACTGTCATGTCAAAATTTGGAAGACTTCAGGAGTCATTTGACCTTTTAAAGACATTTAAGTGATTTTCTAACCATGTAATGACTGTAATTCAAAATTGAACCACATGTACACGCAATAGCTAACTATAACGGTTTGAGAAATCATATTTGTGTACTTGTGTGCGAGTTAATTCCATGTGCAGTAAATTGGAAGTAATTTTCAAACATATTAGTGTCACGACTTTGACACGGGCATCGAGTGCCATGGCATTTGAATTCCAAAAAATTAAAAAAATGATCAGATATATGAAACCTTGCTTGACGTAATGTTATGGCACCAAGATAAAGTGGTAAAGGAATTGACATGTTTGATAAAAGTTTAGACACACGCCCCTCACAAGCTAGAGCATCTCACTAAAAGACTCGTGATTCTGAGAGGGAACAATGCATGTTTGATGATGAACTGGTGGTAGCTTCCTCTTGTGGCCTTGAAACTTTTTCTACCGTTACGTGCACTAATACAACTTTCATGTCAAAATTTGGAAAATTTCAGGGGTCATTTGACCTTTTAAAGATATTTCGGTGATATTCTAGCCATTTAATGACCTTAATTCAAAATTGAACCACATGTATAGGCAATAGCAAACCATAACGGTTTGAAAAATCATATTTTTGTACTTGTGTCTGAGTTAATTCAATGTGCAGTCAATTGGAAGGAATTTTCAAACATATTGGTGTCATGACTTGGACACGGGCATCGAGTGCAAAGGAATTTAAACTCAATTTTTTTTAAAAATGATCAGAAATACATGAAACCTTGCTTAACATAATGGAATGGAACAATGATGTGGTGGTATAAAATGCGTTGTTTGACAAAAGTTTGGACACACACCCCTCACAAACTAGAGCATCACATTAGAAGACTCGTGGTTCCGAGAGGGAACAATTAATGCATGTTTGAGTATGAGCCGGTGGTAGCTTCCTCTTGTGCTTTAAAAACTTTTTCTACCGTTATAGTGCACTAATACAACTGTCATGTCAAAATTTGGAAGATTTGAGGAGTCATTTGACCTTTTAAAGACATTTAAGTGAATTTCTAACCATGTAATGACCGTAATTCAAAATTGAACCACATGTACATGCAATAGCTAACCATAACGGTTTGAAAAATCATATTTGTGTACTTGTGTGGAGTTAATTCCATGTGCAGTAAATTGGAAGGAATTTTCATAAATATTAGTGTCACGGCTTTGACACGGGCATCAAGTGCCATGGCATTTAAATTCCAAAAAATTAAAAAATGATCAGATATATGAAACCTTGCTTGACGTAATGTCATGGCACCAAGATGCAGTGGTAAAGGAATTGACATGTTTGACAAAAGTTTAGACACACGCCCCTCACAAGCTAGAGCATCTCATTAAAAGACTCGTGGTTCTGAGTGGGAACAATGCATGTTTGATGATGAACTGGTGGTAGCTTCCTCTTATGGCCTTCAAACATTTTCTACCATTAACGTGCAATAATACAGCTTTCATGTCAAAATTTGGAAAATTTCAGGGGTCATTTGACATTTTAAAGACATTTCAATGATTTTCTAGCCATTTAATGACCGTAATTCAAAATTGAACCACATGTACATGCAATAGCAAACCATAACAGTTTGAAAAATCATATTTCTGTACTTGTGTGTGAGTTAATTCCATGTGCAGTCAATTGGAAGGAATTTTCAAACATATTGGTGTCATGACTTGGACACGGGCATCGAGTGCCAAGGCATTTAAATTCCAAAAAATTTAAAAATGATCAGAAATACATGAAACACTGCTTAACATAATGGCATGGAACAAAGATGCCTTGGTATAAAATGTGTTTTTTGACGAAAGTTTGGACACACACCCCTCACAAACTAGATCATCATATTAGAAGACTCGCGGTTCCGAGAGGGAACAATTAATGCATGTTTGATGATGAACCAGTGGTAGCTTCCACTTATGCCCTTCAAACTTGTTCTATCGTTAACGTGCGCTAATACTACTGTCATGTCAAAATTTGGAAGACTTCAGGAGTCAATTGACCTTATAAAGACATTTAAGTGATTTTCTAACCATGTAATGACCGTAATTCAAAATTGAACCACATGTACATGCAATAGTTAACTATAACGGTTTGAAAAATCCTATTTGTGTACTTGTGTGTGAGTTAATTCCATGTGCAGTAAATTGGAAGGAATTTTCCAACATATTAGTGTCACGGCTTTGACACGGGCATCGAGTGCCATGGCATTTAAATTCCAAAAAACTAAAAAATGATCGAAATATATGAATCCTTGCTTGATGTAATGTCATGGCACCAAGATGAAGTGGTAAAGGAATTGACATGTTTGACAAAAGTTTAGACACACGCCCCTCACAACCTAGAGCATATCACTAAAAGACTCGTGGTTCTGAGAGGGAACAATGCATGTTTGATGATGAACTTGTGGTAGCTTCCTCTGATGACCTTCAAACATTTTCTACAGTTGACGTGCACTAATACTACTTTCATGTCAAAATTTGGAAAATTTCAGGGGTTATTTGACCTCTTAAAGACATTTCAGTGATTTTCTAGCCATTTAATGACCGTAATTCATAATTGAACCAGGTGTACATGCAATAGCAAACCATAACGGTTTCAAAAAACATATTTTTGTACTTGTGTGTGAGTTAATTCCAAGTGCAGTCCATTGGAAGGAATTTTCAAACATATTGGTGTCATGACTTGGACACGGGCATCGAGTGACAAGGTATTTAATTCTATAATTTTAAAAAATGATCAGAAATACATGAAACCTTGCTTAACATAATGGTATGGAACAATGATGCCGTGGTACAAAATGCGTTGTTTGACGAAAGTTTGAACACACACCCCTCACAAACTAGAGCATCACAATAGAAGACTCGTGGTTCACAGAGGGAACAATTAATGCATGTTTGATGATGAACCAGTGGTAGCTTCCTCTTATGCCCTTCAAACTTTTTCTACCGTTAACGTGCGCTAATACAACTGTCATGTCAAAATTTGGAAGACTTCAGGAGTCATTTGACATTTTAAAGACATTTAAGTGATTTTCTAACCATGTAATGACCGTAATTCAAAATTGAACCACATGTACGTGCAATAGCTAACTATAACGGTTTGAAAAATCATATTTGTGTACTTGTGTGCAAGTTAATTCCATGTGCAGTAAATTGGATGGAATTTTCAAACATATTAGTGTCACGGATTTGACACGGGCATCGAGTGCCATGGCATTTAAATTCCAAAAAAATAAAAAATGATCAGAAATATATGAAACCTTGCTTGACGTAATGTCATGGCACCAACATGAAGTGGCAAAGGAAATGACATGTTTGACAAAAGTTTAGACACAAGCCGCTCATAAGCTAGAGCTTCTCACTAAAAGACTCGTGGTTCTGAGAGGGAACAATGCATGTTTGATGATGAGCTGGTGGTAGCTTCCTCTTATGGCCTTCAAACATTTTCTACCGTTAACATGCACTAATACAACTTTCATGTCAAAATTTGGAAAATTTCAGCGGTCATTTGACCTTTTAAAGACATTTCAGTGATTTTCTAGCCATTTTAATGACCGTAATTCATAATTGAACCAGGTGTACATGCAATAGCAAACCATAACGGTTTGAAAAATCATATTTCTGTACTTGTGTGTGAGTGCCAAGGCATTTAAATTCCAAAAAAATTAAAAATAATCTGAAATACATGAAACCCTGCTTAACATAATGGCATGGAACAAAGATGCCGTGGTATAAAATGCGCTGTTTGACGAAAGTTTGGACACACACCCCTCACAAACTAGATCATCACATTAGAAGACTCGTGGTTCCGAGAGGGAACAATTAATGCATGTTTGATGATGAACCAGTGGTAGTCCTCTTATGCCCGTCAAACTTTTTCTACCGTTAACGTGCACTAATACAACTGTCATGTCAAAATTTGGGAGACTTCAAGAGTCATTTGACCTTTTAAAGACATTTAAGTGATTTTCTAACCATGTAATGACCGTAATTCAAAATTGAACCACATGTACATGCAATAGCTAACTATAACGGTTTGAAAAATCATTTTTGTGTACTTGTGTGCGAGTTAATTCCATGTGCAGTAAATTGGAAGGAATTTTCAAACATATTAGTGTCACGACTTTGACACGGGCATCGAGTGCCATGGCATTTAAATTCCAAAAAATTAAAAAATGATCAGAAATATATGAATCCTTGCTTGACGTAATGTCATGGCACCAAGATGCCGTGGTAAAGGAATTGACATGTTTGACAAAAGTTTAGACACACGCCCCTCACAAGCTAGAGCATCTCACTAAAAGACTCGTGGTTCTGAGAGGGAACAATGCATGTTTGATGATGAAATGGTGGTAGCTTCCTCTTATGGCCTTCAAACATTTTTACCGTTAACGTGCACTAATACAACTTTCATGTCAAAATTTGGAAAATTCCAAGGGTTATTTGACCTTTTAAAGACATTTCAGTGATTTTCTAGCCCTTTAATGACCGTAATTCATAATTGAACCAGATGTACATGGAATAGCAAACCATGACGGTTTGAAAAATCATATTTCTGTACTTGTGTGTGAGTTAATTCCATGTGTAGTCAATTGGAAGGATTTTTCAAACATATTGGTGTCATGACTTGGACACGGGCTTCGAGTGCCAAGGCATTTAAATTCCATAAAATTTAAAAATGATCAGAAATACATGAATCCCTGCTTAACATAATGGCATGGAACAAAGATGCCATGGTATAAAATGCGTTGTTTGACGATAGTTTGGACACACACCCCTCACAAACTAGAGCATCACATTAGAAGGCTCGTGGTTCCGAGAGGGAACAATTAATGCATGTTTGATGATGAACCAGTGCTAGCTTCCTCTTATGCCCTTCAAACTTTTTCTACCGTTAACATGCAAGAATACAATTGTCATGTAAAAATGTGGAAGACTTCGGGAGTCATTTGACCTTTTAAAGACATTTAAGTGATTTTCTAACGATGTAATGACCGTAATTCAAAATTGAACCACATGTAAATGCAATAGCTAACTATAACGGTTTGAAAAATCATATTTTTGTACTTGTGTGCGAGTTAATTCCATGTGCAGTAAATTTAAAGGAATTTTCAAACATATTAGTGTCACGGATTTGACACGGGCATCGAGTGCCATGGCATTTAAATTCCAAAAAACTAAAAAATGATCAGAAATATATGAATCCTTGCTTGATAGAATGTAATGGCACCAAGATGAAGTGGGAAAGGAATTGACATGTTTGACAAAAGTTTAGACACACGCCCCTCACAATCTAGAGCATCTCACTAAAAGACTCGTGGTTCTGAGAGGGAACAATGCATGTTTGATGATGAACTTGTGGTAGCTTCCTCTTATGGCCTTCAAACATTTTCTACCGTTAACATGCACTAATACAACTTTCATGTCAAAATTTGGAAAATTTCAGGGGTCATTTGACATTTTAAAGACATTTCAGTGATTTTCTAGCCATTTAATGACCGTAATTCGTAATTGAACCAGGTGTACATGCAATAGCAAGCCATAACGGTTTGAAAAATCATATTTCTGTACTTGTGTGTGAGCTAATTCCAAATGCAGTCAATTGGAAGGAATTTTCAAACATATTGGTGTCATGACTTGGACACGGGCATCGAGTGACAAGGTATTTAAATTCTAAAATTTTAAAAAATGATCAGAAATACATGAAACATTGCTTAACATAATGGCATGGCACAAAGATGCCGTGGTAAAAATTGCGTTGTTTGACGAAAGTTTGGACACACACCCCTCACAAACTAGAGCATCACAATAGAAGACTCGTGGTTCCGATTGGGAACAATTAATGCATGTTTTATGATGAACCGGTGGTAGCTTCCTCTTATGCCTTCAAAAATTTTCTACCGTTAACGTGCGCTAATACAACTGTGATGTCAAAATTTGGAAGACTTCTGGAGTCATTTGACCATTTAAAGACATTTAAGGGATTTTGTAACATTGAACCACATGTACATGCAATAGCTAACCATAACGGTTTGAAAAATCATTTTTGTGTACTTGTGTGCGAGTTAATTCCATGTGCAGTAAATTGAAAGGAATTTTCAAACATATTAGTGTCACGGCTTTGACACGGGCATCGAGTTCCATGGCATTTAAATTCCAAAAAATAAAAAAATGATCCGAAATATATGAAACCTTGCTTGACGTAATGCCATGGCACCAAGATGCAGTGGTAAAGGAATTGGCATGTTTGACGAAAGTTTAGACACACGCCTGTCACAAACTAGAGCATCTCACTAGAAGACTCGTGGTTCTGAGAGGGAACAATGCATGTTTGATGATGAACTGCTGGTAGCTTCCTCTTATGGCCTTCAAACTTTTCTACCTTTAACGTGCACTAATACAACTTTCATGTCAAAATTTGAAAAATTTCAGGGGTCATTTGACCTTTTAAAGACATTTCAGTGATTTTCTAGCCATTTAATGACTATAATTCAAAATTGAACCACATGTACATGCAATAGCAAACCATAATAGTTTGAAAAATCATACTTATGTACTTGTGTGTGAGTTAATTCCATGCACAGTCAATTGGAAGGAATTTTCAAACATATTGGTGTCATGACTTGGACACGAGCATCGAGTGCAAAGGCATTTAAATTTTAATTTTATTTAAAATGATCAGAAATACATGAAACCTTGCGTAACATAATGGCATGGAACAATGATGCCGTGGTATAAAATGCGTTGTTTGACGAAAGTTTGGACACACACCCCTCACAAACTAGAGCATCACATTAGAAGACTCGTGGTTCCGAGAGGGAACAATTAATGCATGTTTGATGATGAACCAGTGGTAGCTCCCTCTTACGCCCTTCAAACTTGTTCTACCGTTAACGTGTGCTAATACAACTGTCATGTCAAAATTTGGAAGACTTCAGGAGTCAATTGACCTTTCAAAGACATTTAAGTGATTTTCTAACCATGTAATGACTGTAATTCAAAATTGAACCACATGTACATGCAATAGCTAACTATAACGGTTTGAGTAATCATATTTGTGTACTTGTGTGCGAGTTAATTCCATGTGCAGTAAATTGGAAGTAGTTTTCAAACATATTAGTGTCACGACTTTGACACGGGCATCGAGTGCCATGGCATTTAAATTCCAAAAAAATAAAAAATGATCAGATATATGAAACCTTGCTTGACGTAATGTCATGGCACCAAGATGTAGTGGTAATGTAATTGGCTTGTTTGTCAAAAGTTTAGACACACGCCCCTCACAAGCTAGAGCATCTCACTAAAAGACTCGTGGTTCTGAGAGGGAACAATGCATGTTTGATGATGAACTGGTGGTAGCTTCCTCTTATGGCCTTCAAACATTTTCTACCGTTAACGTGCAATAATACAGCTTTCATGTCAAAATTTGGAAAATTTCAGGTGTCATTTGACCTTTTAAAGACATTTCAATGATTTTCTAGCCATTTAATGACCGTAATTCAAAATTGAACCACATGTACATGCAATAGCAAACCATAACAGTTTGAAAAATCATATTTCTGTACTTGTGTGTGAGTTAATTCCATGTGCAGTCAATTGGAAGGAATTTTCAAACATATTGGTGTCATGACTTGGACACGGGCATCGATTGCCAAGGCATTTAAATTCCAAAAAATTTAAAAATGATCAGAAATACATGAAACACTGCTTAATATAATGGCATGGAACAAAGATGCCTTGGTATAAAATGTGTTTTTTGACGAAAGTTTGGACACACACCCGTCAAAAACTAGAGCATCACATTAGAAGACTCGTGGTTCCGAGAGGGAACAATTAATGCATGTTTGATGATGAACCAGTGGTAGCTTCCACTTATGCCCTTCAAACTTGTTCTACCGTTGACGTGCGCTAATACTATTGTCATGTCAAAATTGGGAAGACTTCAGGAGTCAATTGACCTTATAAAGACATTTAAGTGATTTTCTAACCTTGTAATGACCGTAATTCAAAATTGAACCACATGTACATGCAATTGCTAACTATAACGGTTTGAAAAATACTATTTGTGTACTTGTGTGTGTGTTAATTGCATGTGCAGTAAATTGGAAGGAATTTTCAAACATATTAGTGCCACGGCTTTGACACGGGCATCGAGTGCCATGGCATTTAAATTCCAAAAAACTAAAAAATGATCAGAAATATATGAATCCTTGCTTGATGTAATGTCATGGATCAAGATGAAGTGGTAAAGGAATTGACATGTTTGACAAAAGTTTAGACACACGCCCCTCACAATCTAGAGCATCTCACTAAAAGACACGTGGTTCTGACAGGGAACAATGCATGTTTGATGATGAACTTGTGGTAGCTTCCTCTTATGGCCTTCAAACATTTTCTACCGTTGACGTGCACTAATACAACTTTCATGTCAAAATTTGGAAAATTTCAGGGGTCATTTGACCTTTT
Organism: Aegilops longissima; assembly: GCA_021605205.1. Taxonomy (NCBI): domain Eukaryota; kingdom Viridiplantae; phylum Streptophyta; class Magnoliopsida; order Poales; family Poaceae; genus Aegilops; species Aegilops longissima. Next base: position 312,594,090 of record CM038678.1, read on the forward strand.
AAAGACATTTCAGTGATTTTCTAGCCATTTAATGACCGTAATTCATAATTGAACCAGGTGTACATGTAATAGCAAACCATAACGGTTTCAAAAATCATATTTCTGTACTTGTGTGTGAGTTAATTCCAAGTGCAGTCAATTGGAAGGAATTTTCAAACATATTGGTGTCATGACTTGGACACGGGCATCGAGTGACAAGGTATTTAAATTCTAAAATTTTAAAAGATGATCAGAAATACATGAAACCTTGCTTAACATAATGGCATGGAACAATGATGCCGTGGTACAAAATGCGCTGTTTGACGTAAGTTTGAACACACACCCCTCACAAACTAGAGCATCACAATAGAAGACTCGTGGTTCCGAGAGGGAACAATTAATGCATGTTTGATGATGAACCAGTGGTAGCTTCCTCTTATGCCCTTCAAACTTTTTCTACCGTTAACGTGCGCTAATACAACTGTCATGTCAAAATTTGGAAGACTTCAGGAGTCATTTGACCTTTTAAAGACATTTAAGTGATTTTCTAACCATGTAATGACCGCAATTCAAAATTGAACCACATGTACATGCAATAGGTAACTATAACGGTTTGAAAAATCATATTTGTGTACTTGTGTGCGAGTTAATTCCATGTGCAGTAAATTGGAAGGAATTTTCAAACATATTAGTGTCACGGATTTGACACGGGCATCGAGTGCCATGGCATTTAAATTCCAAAAAATTAAAAAATGATCAGAAACATATGAAACCTTGCTTGACGTAATATCATGGCACCAACATGAAGTGGAAAAGGAATTCACATGTTTGACAAAAGTTTAGACACACGCCGCTCACAAGCTAGAGCATCTCACTAAAAGACTCGTGGTTCTGAGAGGGAACAATGCATGTTTGATGATGAACTGGTGGTAGCTTCCTCTTATGGCCTTCAAACATTTTCTACCGTTAACATGCACTAATACAACTTTCATGTCAAAATTTGGAAAATTTCAGCGGTCATTTGACCTTTTAAAGACATTTCAGTGATTTTCTAGCCATTTAATGACCGTAATTCATAATTGAACCAGGTGTACATGCAATAGCAAACCATAACGGTTTGAAAAATCATATTTCTGTACTTGTGTGTGAGTTAGTTCCATGTGCTGTCAATTGGAAGGAATTTTCAAACATACTGGTGTCATGACTTGGACACGGGAATCGAGTGCCAAGGCATTTAAATTCCAAAAAAATTAAAAATAATCAGAAATACATGAAACCCTGCTTAACATAATGGCATGGAACAAACATGCCGTGGTATAAAATGCGTTGTTTGACGAAAGTTTGGACACACACCCCTCACAAACTAGATCATCACATTAGAAGACTCGTGGTTCCGAGAGGGAACAATTAATGCATGTTTGATGATGAACCAGCGGTAGCTTCCTCTTATGCCCGTCAAACTTTTCTACCGTTAACGTGCACTAATACAACTGTCATGTGAAAATTTGGAAGACTTCAAGAGTCATTTGACCTTTTAAAGACATTTAAGTGATTTTCTAACGATGTAATGACCGTAATTCAAAATTGAACCACATGTACATGCAATAGCTAACTATAACGGTTTGAAAAATCATTTTTCTGTACTTGTGTGTGAGCTAATTCCATGTGAAGTAAATTGGAAGGAATTTTCAAACATATTAGTGTCACGGATTTGACACGGGCATCGAGTGCCATGGCATTTAAATTCCAAAAAATTAAAAAATGATCAGAAACATATGAAACCTTGCTTGATGTAATTTCATGGCACCAAGATGTAGTGGTAAAGGAATTGGCATGTTTGACAAAAGTTTAGACACACGCCCCCCACAATCTAGAGCATCTCACTAAAAGACTCGTGGTTCTGAGAGGGAACAATGCATGTTTGATGATGAACTTGTGGTTGCTTCCTCTTATGGCCTCCAAACATTTTCTACCGTTAACGTGCACTAATACAACTTTCATGTCAAAATTTGGAAAATTTCAGGGGTCATTTGACCTTTTAAAGACATTTCAGTGATTTTCTAGCCATTTAATGACCGTAATTCATAGTTGAACCAGGTGTACATGCAATAGCAAACCATAACGGTTTGAAAAATCATATTTCTGTACGTGTGTGTGAGTTAATTCCAAGTGCAGTCAATTAGAAGGAATTTTCGAACATATTGGTGTCATGACTTGGACACGGGCATCGAGTGACAAGGTATTTAAATTCTAAAATTTTAAAAAATGATCATAAATACATGAAACCTTGCTTAACATAATGGCATGGAACAATGATGCCGTGGTATAAAATGCGCTGTTTGACGAAAGTTTGGACACACACCCCTCACAAACTAGAGCATCACAATAGAAGACTCGTGGTTCCGAGAGGGAACAATTAATGCATGTTTGATGATGAACCAGTGGTAGCTTCCTCTTATGCCCTTGAAACTTTTTCTACCGTTAACGTGCGCTAATACAACTGTCTTGTCAAAATTTGGAAGACTTCAGGAGTCATTTGACCTTTTAAAGACATTTAAGTGATTTTCTAACCATGTAATGACCGTAATTCAAAATTGAACCACAAGTACATGCAATATCTTACTATAACGGTTTGAAAAATCATATTTGTGTACTTGTGTGCGAGTTAATTCCATGTGCAGTAAATTGGAAGGTATTTTCAAACATAATGGTGTCACGGCATTGACACGGGCATCGAGTGCCATGGCATTTAAATTCCAAAAAATTAAAAAATGATCGAAAATATATGAAACGTTGCTTGACGTAATGTCATGGCACCAAGATGAAGTGGTAAAGGAATTGACATGTTTGACAAAAGTTTAGACACACGCCCCTCACAAGCTAGAGCATCTCACTAAAAGACTCGTGGTTCTGAGAGGGAACAATGCATGTTTGATGATGAACTGGTGGTAGCTTCCTCTTATGGCCTTCAAACATTTTCTACTGTTAACATGCACTAATACAACTTTCATGACAAAATTAGGAAAATTTCAGGGGTCATTTGACCTTTTAAAGACATTTCAGTGATTTTCTAGCCATTTAATGACCGTAATTCATAATTGAACCAGGTGTACATGCAATAGCAAACCATAATGGTTTGAAAAATCATTTTTCTGTACTTGTGTGTGAGTTAATTCCATGTGCAGTCAACTGGAAGGAATTTTCAAACATATTGGTGTCATGACTTGGACACGGGCATCGAGTGCCAAGGCATTTAAATTCCAAAAAAAATAAAAATAATCAGAAATACATGAAACCCTGCTTAACATAATGGCAAGGAACAAAGATGCCGTGGTATAAAATGCGCTGTTTGACAAAAGTTTGGACACACACCCCTCACAAACTAGAGCATCACATTAGAAGACTCGTGGTTCCGAGAGGGAACAATTAATGCATGTTTGATGATGAACCAGTGGTAGCTTCCTCTTATGCCCGTCAAACTTTTTCTACCGTTAACGTGCACTAATACAACTGTCATGTCAAAATTTGGAAGACTTCAGGAGTCATTTGACCTTTTAAAGACATTTATGTGATTTTCTAACCATGTAATGACCGTAATTCAAAATTGAACCACATGTACATGCAATAGCTAACTATAACGGTTTGAAAAATCATTTTTGTGTACTTGTGTGTGAGTTAATTCCATGTGCAATAAATTGGACGGAATTTTCAAACATATTAGTGTCACGGATTTGACACGGGCATCGAGTGCCATGGCATTTCAATTCCAAAAAATTAAAAAATGATCAGAAATATATGAAACCTTGCTTGATGTAATTTCATGGCACCAAGATGTAGTGGTAAAGGAATTGGCATGTTTGACAAAAGTTTAGACACACGCCCCTCACAAGCTAGAGCATCTCACTAAAAGACTCGTCGTTCTGAGAGGGAACAATGCATGTTTGATGATGAACTGGTGTAGCTTCCTCTTATGGCCTTCAAACTTTTCTACCGTTACGTGCACTAATACAACTTTCATGTCAAAATTTGGAAAATTTCAGGGGTCATTTGACATTTTAAAGACATTTCAATGATTTTCTAGCCATTGACCGTAATTCAAAATTGAACCACATGTACATGCAATAGCAAACCATAACGGTTTGAAAAATCATATTTCTCTACTTGTGTGTGAGTTAATTCCATGTGTAGTCAATTGGAAAGAATTTTCAAATATATTGGTGTGATGACTTGGACACGGGCATCGAGTGCCAAGGCATTTAAATTCTATTTTTTTTAAATGATCAGAAATACATGAAATTGCTTAACATAATGGCATGGAACAATGATGCCGTGGTATAAAATGCGCTGTTTGACGAAAGTTTGGACACACACCCCTCACAAACTAGAGCATCACATTAGAAGACTCGTGGTTCCGAGAGGGAACAATTAATGCATGTTTGATAATGAACAAGTGGTAGCTTCCTCTTACGCCCTTCAAACTTTTTCTACTGTTAACGTGCGCTAATACAACTTTCATGTCAAAATTTGGAAGACTTCAGGAGTCATTTGACCTTTTAAAGACATTTAAGTGATTTTCTAACCATGTAATGACCGTAATTCAAAATTGAACAACATGTACATGCAATAGCTAACTATAACGGTTTGAAAAATCATATTTGTGTACTTGTGTGCGAGTTAATTCCATGTGCAGTAAATTGGAAGGAATTTTCAAACATATTAGTGTCACGACTTTGACACGGGCATCGAGTGCCATGGAATTTAAATTCCAAAAAATTAAAAAATGATCTGAAATATATGAATCCTTGCTTGACGTAATGTCATGGCACCAAGATGCAGTGGTAAAGGAATTGACATGTTTGACAAAAGTTTAGACACTCGCCCCTCACAAGCTAGAGCATCTCACCAAAAGACTCGTGGTTCTGAGAGGGAACAATGCATGTTTGATGATGAACTGGTGGTAGCTTCCTCTTATGGCCTTCAGACATTTTCTACCGTTAACGTGCACTAATACAACTTTCATGTCAAAATTTGGAAAATTTCAGGGGTCATTTGACCTTTTAAAGACATTTCAGTGATTTTCTAGCCCTTTAATGACCGTAATTCATAATTGAACCAGATGTACATGCAATAGCAAACCATGACGGTTTGAAAAATCATATTTCTGTACTTGTGTGTGAGTTAATTCCATGTGTAGTCAATTGGAAGGATTTTTCAAACATATTGGTGTCATGACTTGGACACGGGCATCGAGTGCCAAGGCATTTAAATTCCATAAAATTTAAAAATGATCAGAAATACATGAAACCCTGCTTAACATAATGGCATGGAACAAAGATGCCGTGGTATAAAATGCGCTGTTTGACGATAGTTTGGACACACATCCCTCACAAACTAGAGCATCACATTAGAAGACTCGTGGTTCCGAGAGGGAACAATTAATGCATGTTTGATGTTGAACCAGTGGTAGCTTCCTCTTATGCCCTTCAAACTCTTTCTACCGTTAACGTGCACTAATACAATTGTCATGTCAAAATGTGGAAGACTTCAGGAGTCATTTGACCTTTTAAAGACATTTAAGTGATTTTCTAACGATGTAGTGACCGTAATTCAAAATTGAACCACATGTACATCCAATAGCTAATTATAACGGTTTGAAAAATCATATTTGTGTACTTTTGTGTGAGTTAATTCCCTGTGCAGTCAATTGGAAGGAATTTTCAAACATATTAGTGTCACGGCTTTGACACGGGCATCGAGTGCCATGGCATTTAAATTCCAAAAAATTAAAAAACAATCAGAAATATATGAAACCTTGCTTGACGTAAAGTCATGGCACCAAGATGCAGTGGTAAAGGAAATGGCATGTTTGACGAAAGTTTAGACACACGCCCCTCACAAGCTAGAGCATCTTACTAAAAGACCCGTGGTTCTGAGAGGGAACAATGCATGTTTGATGATGAACTGGTGCTAGCTTCCTCTTATGGCCTTCAAACTTTTTCTACCGTTAACGTGCACTAATACAACTTTCATGTTAAAATTTGGAAAAATTTAGGGGTCATTTGACCTTTTAAAGACATTTCAGTGATTCTCTAGCCATTTAATGATCGTAATTCATAATTGAACCACATGTACATGTAATAGCAAACCATAACGGTTTGAAAAATCATATTTCTGTAATTGTGTGTGAGTTAATTCCATGTGCAGTCAATTGGAAGGAATTTTCAAACATATTGGTGTCATGACTTGGACACGGGCATCGAGTGCCAAGGCATTTAAATTCCAAAAATTTGAAAAATGATCAGAAATACATGAAACCTTGCTTAACATAATGGCGTGGCACAAAGATGCCGTGGTAAAAAATGCGTTATTTGACAAAATTTTGGACACACACCCCTCACAAACTAGAGCATCACATTAGTAGACTCGTGGTTCCGAGGGGGAACAATTAATGCATATTTGATGATGAACCTGTGGTAGCTTCCTATTATGCCCTTCATACTCTTTCTACCGTTAACTTGTGCTAATACAACTGTCATGTCAAAATTTGGAAGATTTGAGGAGTCATTTGTCCTTTTAAAGACATTTAAGTGATTTTCTAACCATGTAATGACCGTAATTCAAAATTGAACCACATGTACACGCAATAGCTAACCATAACGGTTTGAAAAATCATATTTGTGTAGTTGTGTGCGAGTTAATTCCATGTGCAGTAAATTGGAAGGAATTTTCAAACATATTAGTGTCATGGCTTTTACACGGGCATCCAGTGCCATGGCATTTAAATTGCAAAATATTAAAAAATGATGAGAAATATATTAAACCTTGCTTGACGTAATGCCATGGCACCAAGATGTAGTGGTAAAGGAATTGGCATGTTCTGAGAGGGAACAATGCATGTTTGATGATGAACTGGTGGTAGCTTCCTCTTATGGCCTTCAAACTTTTTCTACCGTTAACATGCACTAATACAACTGTCATGTCAAAATTTGGAAGACTTCAGGAGTCATTTGACCTTTTAAAGACATTTAAGTTATTTTCTAACGATGTAATGACCGTAATTCAAAATTGAACCACATGTACATGCAATAGCTTACTATAACGGTTTGAAAAATCATATTTGTGTACTTGTGTGTGAGTTAATTCCATGTGCAGTAAATTGGAAGGAATTTTCAAACCTATTGGTGTCACGGCTTTGACACGGGCATCAAGTGTCATGGCATTTAAATTCCAAAAAATTAAAAAATGATCAGAAATATATGGAACCTTGATTGACGTAATTTCATGGCACCAAGATGCAGTGGTAATGTAATTGGCTTGTTTGTCAAAAGTTTAGACACACGCCCCTCACAAGCTAGAGCATCTCACTAAAAGACTCGTGGTTCTGAGAGGGAACAATGCATGTTTGGTGATGAACTGGTGGTAGCTTCCTCTTATGGCCTTCAAACTTTTTGTACTGTTAACATGAACTAATACAACTTTCATGTCAAAATTTGGAAAATTTCAGGGGTCATTTGACCTTTTAAAGACATTTCAGTGATTTTCTAGCCATTTAATGACTGTAATTCATAATTGAACCACATGTACATGCAATAGCAAACCAAATCGATTTGAAAAATCTTATTTCTGTACTTGTGTGTGAGTTAATTCCATGTGCAGTCAATTGGAAGGAATTTTCAAACATATTGGTGTCAAGACTTGGACACGGGCATCGAGTGCCAAGGCATTTAAATTCTAAAAATTTAAAAAATGATCAGAAATACATGAAACCTTGCTTATCATAATGTCATGGAACAATGATGTCGTGGTATAAAATGTGATGTTTGACGAAAGTTTGGAGACACACCCCTCACAAACTAGAGCATCACATTAGAAGACTCATGGTTCCGAGAGGGAACAACTAATGCTTGTTTGATGATGAACCAGTGGTAGCTTCCTCTTACGCCCTTCAAACCTTTTCTACCGTTAACGTGCACTAATAGAACTGTCATGTCAAAATTTGTAATACTTCAGGAGTCATTTGACCTTTTAGAGACATTTATGTGATTTTCTAACCATGTAATGACCGTAATTCGAAATTGAACAACATGTACACGCAATAGCTAACTATAACGGTTTGAAAAATAATATTTGTGTACTTGTGTGTGAGTTAATTCCATGTGCAGTAATTTGGAAGTAATTTTCAAACATATCAGTGTCACGGCTTTGACACGGGCATCGAGTGCCATGGCATGTAAATTCCAAAAAATTAAAAAATGATCAGAAATATATGAAACCTTGCTTGACGTAATGTCATGGTACCAATATGCAGTGGTAAAGGAATTGACATGTTTGACAAGAGCTTAGACACACACCCCTCACAAGCTAGAGCATCTCACTAAAAGGCTCATGGTTCTGAGAGGGAACAATGCATGTTTGATGATGAACTGGTGGTAGCTTCCTCTTATGGCCTTCAAACTTTTTCTAACGTTACGTGCACTAATACAACTTTCATGTCAAAATTTGGAAAAATTTTGGGGTCATTTGACCTTTTAAAGACATCTAAGTGATTTTCTAACCTTGTAATGACCGTAATTCAAAATTGAACCACATGTACATGCAATAGCTAACCATAACGGTTTGAAAAATCATGTTTGTGTACTTGTGTGCGAGTTAATTCCATGTTGAGTCAATTGGAAGGAACTTTCAAACATATTAGTGTCACGGCGTTGACACGGGTATCGAGTGCCATGGCATTTAAATTCCAAAAAATTAAAAAACGATCAAAAATATATGAAACCTTGCTTGACGTAACGTCATGGCACCAAGATGAAGTGGTAAAGGAATTGTCATGTTTGACGAACGTTTAGACACATGCCCCTCACAAGCTAGAGCATCTCACTAAAAGACTCGTGGTTCTGAGAGGGAACAATGCATGTTTGATGATGAACTGGTGGTAGCTTCCTCTTATGGCCTTCAAACTTTTTCTACCGTTAACGTGCACTAGTACAACTTTCATTTTAAAATTTGGTAAATTTTAGGGGTCATTTGACCTGTTAATGACATTTCAGTGATTCTCTAGCCATTTAATGACCGTAATTCATAATTGAACGACATGTACATGCAATAGTAATCCATAACGGTTTGAAAATCGTATTTTTGTACTTGTGTGTGAGTTAATTCCATGTGCAGTCAATTGGATGGAATTTTCAAACATATTGGTGTCATGACTAGGACACGGGCATCAAGTGACAAGGCATTTAAATTCCAAAATTTTGAAAAATGATCAGAAAAAGAAGAAACCTTGCTTAACATAATGGCATGGCACAAAGATGCCGTGGTAAAAAATGCGTATTTGACAAAAGTTTGGACACACTCCCCTCACAAACTAGAGCATCACATTAGAAGACTCGTGGTTCCGAGAGGGAACAATTAATTCATGTTTGATGATGAACCAGTGGTAGCTTCCTCTTATGCCTTCAAACTTTTCTACCGTTAACATGCACTAATACAACTGTCATGTCAAAATTTGGAAGACTTCTGGAGTCATTTGACCTTTTATTGACATTTAAGTGATTTTTTAACCATGTAATGACCATAATTCAACATTGAACCACATGTACATGCAATAGCTAACCATAACGGTTTGAAAAATCATTTTTGTGTACTTGTGTGCGAGTTAATTCCATGTGCAGTAAATTGAAAGGAATTTTCAAACATATTAGTGTAACGGCTTTGACACGGGCATCGAGTGCCATGGCATTTAAATTCCAAAAAATTCAAAAAATGATCCGAAATATATGAAACCTTGCTGGACGTAATGCCATGGCACCAAGATGCATTGGTAAAGGAATTGGCATGTTTGACGAAAGTTTAGACACACGCCCCTCACAAACTAGAGCATCTCACTAGAAGACTCGTGGTTCTGAGAGGGAACAATGCATGTTTGATGATGAACTGCTGGTAGCTTCCTCTTATGGCCTTCAAACTTTTTCTACCTTTAACGTGCACTAATACAACTTTCATGTCAAAATTTGGAAAATTTCAGGGGTCATTTGAGCTTTTAAAGACATTTCAGTGATTTTCTAGCCATTTAATGACTATAATTCAAAATTGAACCACATGTACATGCAATAGCAAACCATAATAGTTTGAAAAATCATACTTGTGTACTTGTGTGTGAGTTAATTCCATGCACAGTGAATTGGAAGGTATTTTCAAATATATTGGTGTCACGACTTGGACACGGGCATCGAGTGCCAAGGCATTTAAATTCCAAAAAATTAAAAAATGATCACGAATACACAAAAACCGTGCTTAACATAATGGCATGGCACCAAGATGTCATGGTTAAAAATGCGTTGTTTGACGAACGTTTGGACACACACCCCTCAGAAACTAGAGCATCTCATTAGAAGACTCGTGGTTCCGAGAGGGAAAAATTAATGCATGTTTAACGATCAACCCGTGGTAGCTTCCTCTTATCACCTTCAAATGTTTTCTACCATTAACATGCACTAATACAACTGTCATGAAAATTTTTGGAAGATTTCAAGGGTCATTTGACCTTTTAAATATATTTAAGTGATTTTCTAACCATGTAATGACCGTAATTCAAAATTGAACCATATGTACATGCAATTGCTAACTATAACGGTTTGAAAAATCATATTTGTGTACTTGTGTGCGAGTTAATTCCATCTGCAGTCAATTGGAAGTAATTTTCAAACATATTAGTGTCACGGCTTTGACACGGGCATCTAGTCCCATGGCATTTAAATTCCAAAAAATTATAAATTAAAAATTCAAAAAATGATCCGAAATATATGAAACCTTGCTTGACGTAATGTCATGGCACCAAGATGCAGTGGTAAAGGAATTGGCATGTTTGACGAAAGTTTAGACACACGCCCCTAACAAGCTAGAGCATCTCACTAAAATACACGTGGTTCTGAGAGGGAACAATGCATGTTTGATGATGAACTTGTGGTAGCTTCCTCTTATGGCCTTCAAACTTTTTCTACCGTCAACGTGCACTAATACAACTTTCATGTTAAAATTTCAAAAATTTCAGGGGTCATTTGACCTTTTAAAGACATTTAAGTGATTCTCTAGCCATTTAATGACTGTAATTCAAAATTGAACCACATGTACATGCAATAGCAAACCATAACGGTTTGAAAAATCATATTTCTGTAATTGTGTGTGAGTTAATTCCATGTGCAGTCAATTGGAAGGAATTTTCAAACATATTGGTGTCATGACTTGGACATGGGAATCGAGTGCCAAGGCATTTAAATTCCAAAAAATTTAAAAATAATAAAAAATACATGAAACCTTGCTTAACATAATGGCATGGCACAAAGATGTCGTGGTAAAAAATGCATTTTTTGACAAAAGTGTGGACACACACCCCTCACAAACTAGAGCATCACATTAGTAGACTCGTGGTTCCGAGAGGGAACAATTAATGCATGTTTGATGATGAACCTGTGGTAGCTTCCTCTTATACCCTTCAAACTTTTTCTACCGTTAACGTGGACTAATACAACTGTCAGGTCAAAATTTGAAAGATTTGAGGAGTCATTTGACCTTTTAAAGACATTTAAGTAATTTTCTAACCATGTAATGACCGTAATTCAAAATTGAAACACATGTACATGCAATAGCTAAAAATAACGGTTTGAAAAATCATATTTGTGTAGTTGTGTGCGAGTTAATTCCATGCGCAGTAAATTCGAAGGAATTTTCAAACATATTAGTGTCACGGTTTTGAAACGGGCATCGAGTGCCATGGCATTTAAATTAAAAAAATTAAAAAATGATCTGAAATATATGAAACCTTGCTTGACGTAATGCCATGGCACCAAGATGCAGGGGTAAAGGAATTGGCATGTTTGACGAAAGTTTAGACACACGCCCCTCACAAACTAGAGCATCTCACTAGAAGACTCCTGGTTCTGAGAGGGAACAATGCATGTTTGATGATGAACTGGTGGTAGCTTCTTATTATGGCCTTCAAACTTTTTCTACCTTTAACATGCACTAATACAACTTTCATGTCAATTTGGAAAATTTCAAGGGTTATTTGACCTTTTAAAGACATTTTACTAATTTTCTAGCAATTTAATGACCGTAATTCGAAATTGAACCACATGTACATGAAGTAGCAAACCATAACAGTTTGAAAAATCATACTTGTGTGTGAGTTGATTCCATGTGCAGTCAATTGGAAGGTATTTTCAAATATATTGGTGTCACGACTTGGACACGGGCATCGAGTGCCAAGGCATTTAAATTACAAAAAATTGAAAAATGATCACAAATACATGAAACCTTGCTTAACATAATGGCATGGCACAAAGATGTCGTGGTAAAAAATGCGTTGTTTGATGAATGTTTGGACACTCACCCCTCAGAAACTAGAGCATCTCATTAGAAGACTCGTGGTTCTGAGAGGGAACAATTAATGCATGTTTGATGATGAACTGGTGGTAGCTTCCTCTTATCACCTTCAAATGTTTTCTACCGTTAACATGCACTAATACAACTGTCATGTCAAAATTTGGAAGACTGCAAGGGTCATTTGTCCTTTTAAAGACATTTCAGTGATTTTCTAACCATGTAATGACCGTAATTCAAAATTGAACCACATGTACATGCAATAGCTAACCATAACGGTTTCAAAAATCATATTTGTGTACTTCTGTGCGAGTTAATTCCTTGTGCAGTCAATTGGAAGGAATTTTCAAACATATTAGTGTCACAGCTTTGACACGGGCATCGAGCGCCATGGCATTTAAATTAGCGTGTTTGATGAAATGGTATGCCACCAAGATGCCGTGGTTAAAAAATTGGCGTGTTTGACGCCCTGATAAACTAGAGCATCTCACTAGAAAACTCGTGGTTCCGAGAGGGAAACAGTGCATGTTTGATGATGAACAGATGATAGCTTCCTCTTATGGCCTTCAAACGTTTTCTACCGTTAACGCGCACTAATAAAACTATCATGTTAAAATTTGGAAATTCTCAGGGATCATTTGACCTTTTTAGTCATTTAAGTGATTTTGTAGCCATTTAATGGTCGTAATTCAGAATTGAATGAGTTTTACATGCAACAGCAAAGCATCATGGGTTGGAAAAATCATTTACGCATTACATTACATTATACAATACTCCCTCCTTTCCGGTTTATAGGTCTCAACTCAAAAATCTCACCAACCAAGGTAGATAATGAGTGGTGGACTAATTTTGATAGTTTGCAAAACTACTCAGTTAATTCACTCATTTTTCTCAATCAATTGTGTTTTTCAATGCACTAATTGCAATGCATTCATGTGTGACCAATAAATAACTAAGAAGTTTTACATGCATTGGTGAGTTTCATTTTAATCCTCGCATGCAGCGATTTAATACACCTCTATCTGAGAATGTGATGGAAAGCAATATAAATGAGTCTTGTTAAACGGAAAAATGAAAGTTTTAAGATAAGGTATATATCATGGTAACACGAAATAAGCACTCATGCCCTATATGTGGAAAGAAAATGTAAATATCTGGCAAGATAACCAGGCCCCACATGATTGGCACTCTATTTCGCGCCTCAAGGTTTGGAAGGTGAGTAGGGCGGGTTATTAATCAGACAAGGTTCTGTATTGGAAACTGTTAGCAATGAAATTCATGCATGGCTTTTGTTGCAGGAATCGTGAGCAATTCAAACTACAATACTCGTAAATTCCGCCAACCGGCATGTGTACTGTTCACGTCGATCTAGATTCCAACCACCAATAAATACTACCTTGCTCATGTCGTCCCGCCTGCATTCTTATCTACCTCCTCTCCTCGCTCGCCCCCTCTCCGTCTCACACGCGCACACACAAATCTCTGCCATGGCGCCGTCGATCTGCCCACGCGCCGACGAGGAGGCGCCAGCGATCTGCCCACGCGCCGATGAGGAGGCGCTGCCTCCCGGGGACGTTTAGTCAAAGAGCACCAATAAGGAGGACCCCACGCACTGCTGGACAAGGTTGCGCCGGACCCCCCAAACTTTGGAGTTGTTGGGGATACATGACTAGGAGAAAGCTTATAGATGGAACCATAGCAGTAGCGCTGGATAGTGGGCCAGCGCTACTACTACTTAGTAGTAGCGCACGAAGCAAACATGTGCTACAGGTAGAAAAGTAGCAGTAGCACTGGTCCACTAGGTAGCGCTACTGCTAAGTGGTCCCATCACCACCGGCAGGGGCTACCCTAGTAGTAGTGGTGGGCGGAAAACAACGCTACTGCTAATATTCATAGCAATAGCGCATGTCGGTGGCCCACTGCTACCGCTAAGTGTGAACGGTGCGAGCAGGTGGGCCCAACTTAGCAGTAGCACTGGACCACCAACGTGCGCTACTGCTATGGAGATTAGAAGTAGTGCCCTTTTCCATCCAGCGCTACTGCTACGCATAGAAGCCACCTTCTCTCTCCCCATCACCATCCCCCTCCCCTTTCCCCTCTCCCTCCTCTACCTCCATCTCACTTAGTTCTTCCTTCTCCACTTCTCTTTTCTCCACATTAATGCCCCCATCCACCATCTCCTCCAATAATGAGGTCCATTAATGTCTTCTTCTTCCTCACTTGGCGGATTTATTTATCTCTCCCTCCTCTTCCCCAGTCATACCTTTCTCTCCACTACCTAGCTCTCCCTCCCTCTCCACTCATACCTTTGTCTCCACTAGCTAGCTCTCCCTCTCCACTACCATGCATCTTTGCCCTACTACTTTTGATCCCTCGATAGCGGCACCAGCCATATACCCTATGTGTGTGCTCAATCCCGATGATCGGTGAGTAAAAAGTTTTGCTTTGCAAGAATGGAAATATTTGTGTTTGCGCTATGATGGCAAGAATGTGCATGTGGCATGAGTTACCAACTATGTGTATTTGTCGGATTCTGCGTGACATGAGTTTCTTATGTTTTGCCGAAATGTCGATTTATTTCCGTTTTGGCGAATTACGAGCAAAATCTACATGTCCTATTTTTAGGGAAGGTCATGCCGAATTTTTGTATGACTTTGATATATGCGTATATATGCATGCAGTGTAATAATTATTTTGCTTATTATACCGCGCATGCAATTAATCATGAAGGCTAGTGGAAGGGTGGTGGAAAGATGGTTACGATCCACGGTGCAAGACATGTATTGAAATAACCATATTGGGATTATATGTCCGTGTAGAAAATGCAAACTAATCGTCATCTTGGACCCCTTTGACCATGGCAGTTTGAAGGTGCACCAACTCATGCATGGTTTCATGGATGGATATACTCGGTAGATAATTGAAGATGATGATGAGGATGTCCACATGGCAGGCAATAATGACATGGGGCTAGATGAAGAGATGGCCGATGATGATGGACCAGAAGACGAGGGTGCAGGACATGGCGGCAGAGAAGAGGCCGTACATGGTCGGGAAGAGGGTGACGTACACGATGGAGAAGAGGTCGGACACGCCGGAGAAGAGGCCGGACACGGCGGAGAAGGGGCATATACGCCGCAGTCTTCGACCCGACTAAGTTCAATCATGCAGGACCCTCATGTTCGATACCTACTTCGCAAGAACACAACTAGCGACAGAGCTCCTTCTAGAGAGGAGGCCAAGCTAGCGCAACTGGAGGTAGACTCGAAGAATCCATTGTATGATGGCTGCGATCCCGAGGTGACCCTCTTGAGTTTCACACTTGAGCTTCTAAACAAGAAGGCCAAAACCAAATGTACAAATGGAAACCTCGATGAGCATTTGAAGTATCTACATAATAAAGTTCTTCCTGCGGGGAACCTTTGGCCTACTAGAGTCGATGAGGCCAAGAAGATCGTGTGCCGTCTTGATCAGCCCCACATTATATACCATGCATGCATCAATGATTGCATCAATTATCGGAAGGAGCACACGGAAAAAACCAGCTGTCTGGTGTGCAATGCTTCTCGATACAAGAAGGCTGGGAGAAATCTCCTCAGAAAGTTGTATGGTCCTTACCGATCACTCCCCGTCTGCAATGTTATTTCGTAGATCCTAAGGAAGCAAAGCTCATGCCCTGGCATGCAGAGAGGGTGAAGCCTGACGACGGAGATGATCCAAAGATGAGACACCTCACGGATGCTAGCTAGTGGCCAGCATTAAATGCGGAACTTGGATATTTCTTAGATGATGCAAGGTACATCATGCTTGGCACGAGTACCGATGGCATGAATCTGTTTGACAACCAGAACACCAACCACAACACATGGCCCCTGTTTGTATGGATGTACAACCTCCCGCTTGGTTGTGCTTGAAGTCAAAGTACATACACATGAGCATGCTGATTCAAGGGCCAAAACAACCGAGAAATAATATTATTCTATATCCTACTGAAAGAGGAGTTAGACACTTTATGGAAAACACTGACCAAGACATGGGATGCCAGCAAAGGCGGGTATTTCTATATGAGGGCCGCGTTGATAACGACGGTGCACGACTATCTCGGTTATGGGTATGTCGCAGGCCAGTTGTGCCACGGATATTGCGGGTGCACCTTGTGCATGGATGATACAATGTCTCAGCAGCTAACGAAAGAAGGAGGGTCTGGAAAAATCGTGTACATGGGGCATCGAAGATGGCTCGAGAAGGATGACCTGTGGAAAAACCATGGAGATCTATTCAATGGTGAGGCTGAGCATCGAGAACCATCACGTAGGAGGAGCGGCGGCGAAATCGTTGAGCTGTTAAAAAAATGGGAACAGTGCCCCACGCTAGGAAAGATGGAAAAGGCATCGGAGCCGTGGCTGAAGGTATGGAAGACGAGGTCTATTTTCTGGGACTTGGTGTACTGGCTCAAACTTGACACGCCTCATTGCCTTGATGAAATGCATATCACGAATAATGTCCTTGAGAGCTTTCTTGCGACACTGATGAGCATGCTCGATAAGACCAAGGATAGGCTGGAGGCAAGAAGAGACTTGTGAGATTTGAAAATCAGGGCAGATTTGCACATGCCGCTCTGTAAAAAGTCAGAGGAGGCAGATATGGAGAGGAGGCACGGGAGAAGAAGGGCAAAAAAGTGAACAAGGAAGAGGATTATTGCCCCGTTCTTGCTTCACCTTAAGTTCGGCTAAGATCGAGCAATTCTTCAAGTGCCTTACCGGAATCAAAGTTAGTTCCGGTTACTATGGGAAGCTAAGCAGATTTGTAGACACCAAGAGGAAAAGGTTCAGTGGGATGAAGTCTCATGACTGTCACGTGATGATGATGTAGATTCTTCCGGTTGCCCTTAGAGGTATAATGGACGAGCACGTCGTTGAGACACTTACTGGTTTCTGCAACTTTTTCGATGTTATCTCTCGAAAGTCGATCACTGTGAAGTAGCTCCAAAGGCTACATGAAGAGATCATTGTCATACTAAATGAGCTTGAGATTTACTTCCCGCCCGTGTTCTTTGATGTCATGGTGCATCTGTGTGTCCACATTGTGGACGACATCATCGACCTCGGACCGTCATTCCTTCACAGCATGATGTGATTCGAGAGGATGAATGGGGTCATCAAAGAATTCGTTCGTAACATGTCCCGTCCGGATGGAAGCATCGTGCATGGCTATTTGACCCAAGAGTGCATCTCCTTCTGCGACAATTCTCTAAGCACCGAAAACCCTATTGTTGGTTTGCTCATCAACAAGCACCTTGGGAGGCTCAGAGGAGAAGGTCACACAAACGGCCAGAGGGACTTGCATGTGGACTACTCGGGTCGACGTAACGACTTGGACATAGCAAATTTAGTAGTGCTACATCACCTAGACATGGTAGATCCTTTTGTGAAACTACACAAAGAAACCATCGTAAAGAAGTATCATGACCAGGAGCTAAAGAAGACGGATGCTGAAGTTACTAGAGAGCACAAGTCCACTTTCTTGCGTTGGTTCAAAGAGCATGTTCCTGCTAATCCCCTAGAAGAGGGCAGTGTGGACGGATTGCTCATACACGCCTTAGCACATGGCCCTGCAGCCAACCTCGCGACATATCAGGCGTATGATATCGACGGATACACATTTTACTCTGAGGCCAAAGACATAGACAGTGATTACTAGAACTCAGGGGTGACGATGGAATGCATGACCCAAGTAGCTGCAGCTACCTTCCCCTCCTCTACACCGGCTCCTCTTCCACCTCCCCACCTCTGTCCCAGAAGCACTGCCGACAGCGCCCGCCGGGCCCCATACTTTAACCTGTTCGGCTACTCCATTGGGATGACACCGCTGCCTACCACGTCATCGTGCAGTTTGCTAGCGTCGGGCCCGTGGTGCGGTTGCACAGGCGTTGCAGCGCTCGGCCTCTGCGGTGCAGTTCGATGGGCATGGCGAGTCGGCTGCATCCAACCGCCGCCGCCCTGCCTAATCCGGCGAGATCCGATTGCCCCCACACCTTCCTCCTGCTATCCGCCCGAACACCCCTTCCTTCCCTCCCCAGCCGGCAACCTGCGGGACGCCCCTCCCCTCTCCAAGCACATGGCCGAGCCAGGTGAGAAAAAATGGCCGTGGCCACTGGATTCAGTGCGTGCCGTGGTGCACCCCCTATGGTACAGTAGCCCTCTCTATAGTTCACTAATTTTGTGTTTTCTTAAGAGAGAATAAAGTGCAAATGAAGTCCACCGTGGTTTGCTATTGAGGTTCATTTTACTTATTTTTGTAGGAAAGATGAAGTGGTGCACTGCTTGCGGTGCGGGCATTTATTTGATCTATGTTTTGCTCCATGTTTATTTGCCAATGTTAACTTTTATTTGCTTTATGTTTTGTAGTGCGGATTGCATCGAGAGGTTCACTTTCGTTCGTTGCTATTAACATAATGCTCCGAGTGTGATGCCTGACTGTTAATTTTTGTCGGGAGGTTCACTTTCATTTGTAGAGAGGTTCGCTATTATTCCTTGGGGAAAATGATGAGAAAAATATTGCCCCATTGCTGGAGGTGACCTCCCATCCGTTGCGCTGGATCAACACGTCTGTGGTCGTGGCTAGATCAGCACAGCCGTAGTAGTGCAGTGCAGATCGGGCATCAGGAAGGACTGCATTTCGGTGTGGCGACTAGATGCCATGGTGATTTTTTTGTCATATTGCTTTTCACTTGCTTGAGTGAGCAGTTCGTCACCCGTGTTCCATGCAGTTCATTGTCATGTTTTTGTAGTGCGTTGGCATGTCCTTTCTAGGGAAGCACCATCTATTTTTTCCATGCATTCCATTGGCATGTTTTTGCTGTGGTTGGCATGTTCTTTTGCAGAAAGCTCCATCTATTTGTGTGACGAGTTTGTGTTTTGTTTGTATGTTTAGTGCACTACAATTTAGGGCACCTCATACGGTTCAGAAACATGGGCTTGCAGTGAATTAGCTCATCGTGTGACGAAGAAAACAAGTTTCGTATGCTAAATTTGGTGTCTCGTGTGTACTGTTTGTGTAAAAAGAATGATGTTTCATTACCTCTCTATATGAAGTGCAGTTTGTTTCGCGTGTGTCAAAATTTAGTCTACTACATCAACACTTGCAGTGCGTTCGGTCCTTGGATGTGGTTCATTTTTTAGAGCGATGCTGTTCACTGGTTGTTGGGGATATAACTATTTGTGTAAGCCGCCCAGGAGGGGCCGGGTTACACAAAGAAGACTCATCAAGAAGAAGCCCAAAGCCAAGCATGAAGGGGCCGAGGGCCACAGGCGGCTTAAGGCCCATGGTGATTGAGGGAGTCCTGGACTAGGGGGTGTCCGGATAGCCGAACTATCATCTTTGGCCGGACTCCTAGACTATGAAGATACAAGATTGAAGACTTCGTCCCTTGTCCGGATAGGACTTTCCTTGGCGTGGAAGGCAAGCTTGGCGATATGGATATGTAGATTTCCTACCATTGTAACCGACTCTGTGTAACCCTAACCCTATTCGGTGTCTATATAAACCAAAGGGTTTAATTCTGTAGGACGAACAACAATCATACCATAGGCTAGCTTCTAGGGTTTAGCCTCTCTGATTTCGTGGTAGATCTACTCTTGTACTACCCATATCATCAATATTAATCAAGCAGGAGTAGGGTATTACCTCCATCGAGAGGGCCCGAACCTGGGTAGAAACATCATGTCCCTTGTCTCCTGTTACCATCCGCCTAGACGCATGTGTCGGGACCCCTACCCGAGATCCGCCGGTTTTGACATCGACATTGGTTGTTTCATTGAGAGTTCCTCTGTCGCCACCTATAGGCCCGATGGCTCCTTCAATCATCGCAACGACGCAGTCCAGGTGAGACTTTTCTCCGCGGGCAGATCTTCAGATTCGGCGGCTTCGCATCAAGGGCCAATTTGCTAGGCCATCTGGAGCAGATCGAAAGCTACGCCCCTGGCCATCAGGTCAGATTTGGAAGCTTGAACTATACGGCCAATGTCCGCGGAGACTTGATCTTCGACGGATTCGAGCCACAGCCGAGCGAGCCGCACTGTCTAGATGGGTACGATCTAGCTCTGCCGCCGAACAGTGCCCTGGAGGCCACACCAGTGCCCGCTCCGACCCTTAATCCGGAGCCGGTTTCGCCGATCGAGGACGGTTGGTTGGACACCGCCACGGGGGCTGAAATCTCTATGGTGATTGAGCCGAACACCATCCCTGTCCTTTGCAAAGCTCGTGACTCCTGTGTGCGGACTCCTTTCCGGACTCAACCTCCAGCGCCCGCCAATCGAATCCGATGGGCGCCGGTTATGGAGTTCACCGCCGCAGACATCTTTCAGCACTCGCCCTTTGGAGATATCCTGAACTCATTAAAGTCTCTCTCTTTGTCAGGGGAGCCCTGGCCGAACTACGGTCAGGAAGGTTGGATTCGGATGACCAAGAAATTCAACGCCCACCCACCACCCACTTTGTAGCCACTGTCGATGACTTAACAGACATGCTTGACTTCGACTCCGAGGACATCGACGATATGGACGACGACGCCGGAGACGACCAAGAACCAGCGCCCACAGGGCACTGGATGGCCACCTCAACTTACGATATATATATGGTGGACACACCTAAGGGAAGCGATAACGAGGAATGACGAGACGCTGCGAAAGAAAATTCCCTCGAAGCAAGTCAAAGCGGCGCGTAAGCGCCGCCAAAACCCCACCTCGACAAAGATAGCGCCCACACGACCCAGCCATAGAGCAGGGCGAGCCGCCGACGCAGCGAACATGCCATTGAGCAACCATCCGAACAGGCCAACTTGGACAAACAACCCGTCCCCGGCAAGGACAACAGTCCGGATGATCTCACGCTGGACACGTCATTGGATCAGAAGAACCTCCACAAAGAGCTCCTCGCTACTGCGCGTATCTTGAAAAAGCAGAAACAGAGGCTCAGAAGAGCGGAAGACGCACTCCGAATGAGATGGAGTAAATTACTCAACACTGCAGACAAATATGGCGACAGCCCCCAAGCAAAGAGCTACCCAAAGCGCAAACTACTGCCCGAATTCTATGAGGAGGCCGTAGAGCCCCCACGATCAAAAAACAAAGAGGCCGCCGGGTCGGATAGACGACCACATGGCAAACGTAGAGCGGCAAGCGGCGCCGCACACAAGCCGACACACGATCCGCATAAGGATTCGTACCAAAAGGATGGCCCAGTTAGATCTATCTACGGGCCAAGGAAACAAGTTCTGGCGAGCAATACAACACGTCAAATATCCGAACATCACGGCACACCCAAATATAGGGCGCGCGCACCTCTATGTTTCACCGATGAGGTGCTGGATCATGAATTTCCAGCGATTCAAGCCCGTAAACATAGAGGCATACGACGGAACGATGCACTCGGAGTCTGGATTGAGGATTATATTCTCCACATACACATGGCGGAGGAGATGATCTCCACGCCATAAAATACCTACCCTCAAGCTCAAAGGGCCAGCCCGGCATTGGCTTAAAAGCCTCCCGAAAACACCATTGGTAGTTGGGAAGAGCTTGAGGATGCTTTTGAGCCAATTTCAGTGGAACCTATGTCCGACCTCCGGACGCAGACGATCTAAGTCACATAACCCAACAGCCCGGAGAGTCAGCTCAAAATTCTGAATAGGTTCCTCACCAAAAGAACCAAATAGTCGATCGTCCGGACGCCAAGCCTTAGCAGCTTTTAAACACAACGTCCGAGACGAATGGCTCGCTGCACACCTTGGCCAGGAAAAGCCAAGAACAATGGCCGCACTAACAAGCCTCATGACCCGCTTTTGTGCGGGAGAGGATAGCTGGCTAGCAAGATGCAGTACCAGCGACCCAAGTACATCCAAGTCGAGGATGGGAATGGGAAACCACGACGTAGCAAGGACCAGCGCCGGATTAAGGAACGGTCCAAAGAGCGCGGCGATCAACGCCGGATTCAAAAGCTCACGGCAGAACAATAAAAACTGCCCTTAAGGACAATAGCGATGAGCTATCCAACTTAAACAAAATCTTGGACAAGATATGCCAAATCCACAAGACTCCTGTGAAGCACGCAAACCATTCCCACGAGAATGTTGGGTCTTCAAGCAGTCCGGCAGACTCAACGCCGAACACAAGGGGATCGACACACCAAGTGAGGATGATGACGAGCACCACAAGTAGAGCCAAGGAAAACAAAAGAATTTCCCACAAGAGGTCAAAACAGTAAACTTACTTCAAGTAACAAAAGGGGAAAACAGAGCGGCACCCATTGAATTACGCTACCACAATCTACCCAGTGGAGTCCCAACACTGGTTGTCAAAACCAATTACCTTCGACCATCAGGACTACTCCGAAAGTATCCGGAACGCAGGATGGACTGCCTTGATACTAGAACCTATAATCGACGGTCTTCAATTTACGCAAGTCCTAATGGACAGCGGCAGTGATTTAAACCTGCTATGTCAGGAAACAATCCGCAACATGGGGATAAACCAAAACAGGATTAGCCATAGAAACACTTCCTTCCAAGGAATAATGCCAGGCACATATGCCCATTGTATGAGCTCCCTACTATTGGAAGTTATGTTCGGCTCACCCGACAACTTCCGTCGGGAAAAGTTGGTCTTCCACATCGCCCCATTTAAAAGTAGTCATCAAGCACTACTGGGACGCCAAACTTTCGCATGCTTTAACGCAATACCGCATTATGCATCTCTTAAACTTAAAATGCCCGGTCCACGAGGCATCATTTCATTAAAGGGAAGCTGCGCGTGTCCCTCAAGGAAAGAATGTGAGACTGCCTTAACAGCCTCACGATAATACGGCCTTGCTGGCCAATAGCGTCTAAAGCAGGTCGTTCAGACCCCGGACACGGTTAGGCGAGTCCGGCATAAATAAACATGATGCTTACTAGCCGCTGCACCCCTTACAAGGGCTCCATGCATGTACAACAAGAGACAATAAAGCTCAATTTTACTCATTTTTGAATCATACTCTATTTTATTTCCAATTACATTTTAGCGATCTTTTCAAACTAAGTTCCTCTCTCTTACAGATGAACGCCGTGCTATACCCGTCCGGATATCGGCACAACGGAGACACAAAGCGCAGTGCAGCAGGACCCGCTGCAAGGATTCTTTTCAGATTAAGACCTGCGTAAACCTTTTTCACTGTCTCTTCTTGTTACTCATCCCCGGTCTCTTATTATAACCGAGGAGGAGGTCTGGCGTTTTGGCATCGGCCGTCGAAGTTTGCTCGCACTGACAGCGGGGCTTGTTACCAAGGGCATTATTCGCCCGCTTTATAAAAGACCGAATACCTTAGGGAGTGTTCGCGTCTCGAGTTAGGCCTTATATGCATCAGCTCCGAATCATGTCTTTGGTCAAATGTTGGGTTTGCCCGCTCCTGTGTTTTGCTGCCTTACGTTCCGTTCTATCGGCTAACGCGGCACCGGAGAACTATGCAATTGTGCCCCGGATCGGCGGGCGAGCACCTCGAGAAAAAGCCGAAACGACTATCATGATATAGCGAGAGACTGGTCAACCACTCGATGAATCACCGAATGTTTAGAATTCTCCGCATTAATGAAGGACCGTTTTCCGGTCAGCACATACGCACCCCGAATTCGGGAGAGTGCGGTGCCCCCAGGGGCTATATAGTAGCCCCACCATCGAACTCCTATGGCTAAGTGAAAGTGATAAAGCATTATAGTCCGGTTGCCTAGTTTGCTACGCTACCACCTCCTTTATAGGACCAAGACGTTGGATTAAGTGTGAAAGCGCGACTTCTTTGCAAACACCCCCGCACTATGTGCGTGGGGGCTAAGTCAAGACTGCCATCTTTCAAAGTTATATACATATATACATCAACGGCCGCACAGGCGTAGTTTACTACTTGAAGGCACAAGTATAAAAGCTTTACATTAAATTGAAACGTTGTTTCATAAAATTATACATGTCATTCAAACATAACATCCTTCGAGCATGCGTCTCTAGTAAACGAGCGCCGGAAGGACTTCCTCAAAATAGCGCCGACGGTACTCGCTGCCGTCCGAATCTGGGGACGCAATATCGGTGGCCTTCATCTCAGCCCAGTATGCCTTGACACGGGCAAGAGCCATCCGCGCCCCCTCAATACACATCGACTGCTTCATTGCGTCGATACGTGGTACAGCACCAAGGAACTGCTGCACTAAGCCAAAATAACTCTTCGGCTGGGGTCCGCCTGGCCACAAATGAGTCATGACATGCTTCATGGTAAGTCCGGATAATCGATTCAGCTCGGCCCATTCGGCCAACCGATCGGTCAACGGAAGAGGACGCTCCGGACTATGGAATTGCGACCAAAATAGCTCTTCCCTTCTGTGCCCCTTCTGGCCTCGGAAGTGCTCAATCGCGTCCGTAGCGCTCGCCGCTAAGTCCAACTGAGCATACTTCGGATCCGTATATTTCCTCCGCAGGAGAAACGGTTTTCCAGCCGCAATATCCCCGGCCTGACTCAGCTCCTCCTTGGCAGCTCTTATAGCGGAACTGGCATCCTTGGATTCGGCGGTGGCCTTTTTCAAGTCCTCTTGTTCCTCTTGACGTTCTTTTTCAAGAACCTCGCAGCGGTCGGTAGTATTCTTCATTTTGAAGGCCAAATCGGCCATTTCCTCTTTGCTTCGGCAGTGAGCAGCCCGTTCGGCTTTCAGCTCTTCGGCCGCCTTTAAAGCGGCCGCATTACTCTTTCGGGCTTGCTCTTTAGCTCGGGCAAGTTCCGCCCGCAGCATCTCCACAGCAGCGGCACCGTCTGCATCAAAGCTTAGAAGTAGTAAGTCATGGGCGTCAAGCTCCCTTACCAGGTGTCCGCGGAGAAGTCGCATACCTTGTGACTCATCAAACCGTTTATTGACCAGCGCGATGTCCGCATCCCCCTCATCAAGTTGCCGATTTAGTTCGGCCAATTCATCAGTCCGGCTAGCCACCGGACGCCTCGCCACCTACATAGGAACGGCGATGTGTTAGTACTGAGATTATGATCCTCGGCACGCTGTCAGTTGTGACAGCATACCGAGTCCCAGGGGCTACTATCTATACAGGGCGCATTCTATATGCATAACTGTCAGAAGGTACATTGAGGGAGTCCTGGATTAGGGGGTGTCCGGATAGCCGAACTATCATCTTTGGCCGGACTCCTGGACTATGAAGATACAAGATTGAAGACTTCGTCCCATGTCCGGATTGGACTTTCCTTAGCGTGGAAGGCAAGCTTGGCGATACGGATATGCAGATTTCCTACCATTGTAACCGACTCTGTGTAACCCTAACCCTATTCGGCGTCTATATAAACCGAAGGGTTTTAGCCCGTAGGACGAACAACAATCATACCATAGGATAGCTTCTAGGGTTTAGCCTCTCTGATCTCGTGGTAGATCTACTCTTGTACTACCCATATCATCACTATTAATCAAGCAGGAGTAGGGTATTACCTCCATCGAGAGGGCCCGAACCTGGTAAAACATCGTGTCCCTTGTCTCCTGTTACCATCCGCCTAGACGCACGATTCGGGACCCCCTACCGAGATCCGCCGGTTTTGACACCGATATTGGTGCTTTCATTGAGAGTTCCTCCGTATGCGTAATCTATAGGCCAGATGGCTCCTTCAATCATCAGCAACGACGCAGTCCAGGGTGAGACTTTTCTCCCCGGACAGATCTTCATATTCGGCGGCTTTGCACTGCGGGCCAATTCGCTAGGCCATCTGGAGCAGATCGAAAGCTACGCCCCTGGCCATCAGGTTAGATTTGGAAGCTTGAATTATACGGCCGATGTCCGCGGAGACTTGATCTTCGACAGATTCGAGCCACAGCCGAGCGTGCCGCACTGTCTCGATGGGTACGATCTAGCTCTGCCGCCGAACAGTGCCCTGGAGGCCATACCAGTATCCGCTCCGACCCTTAATCCGGAGCCGGTTTCGCCGATCGAGGACGGTTGGTTGGACACCGCCTCGGGGGCTGAAATCTCCACCGCGATTGAGCCGAACACCGTCCCTGTCCTTTGCGAAGCTCGTGACTCCTGTGCCGGACTCCTTCGGGACTCGAACCTCCAGCGCCTCGCCACCGAATCCGATCGGGCGCCGGTTATGGAGTTCACCGCCAAAGACATCTTTCAGCACTCGCCCTTTGGCGATATCCTGAACTCATTAAAGTCTCTCTCTCTCTTTGTCAGGGGAGCCCTGGCCGAACTATGGTCAGGAAGGTTGGGATTCGGACGACGAATAAATTCAACGCCCACCCACCACCCACTTTGTAGCCACTGTCGATGATTTATCCGACATGCTCGACTTCAACTCCGAAGACATCGACGGTATGGACGACGATGCCGGAGACGACCAAGAACCAGCGCCTACAGGACACTGGAAGGCCACTTCGTCATACGACATATACATGGTGGACATCCCAATAGATGGGAACGGCGATGGAAAAGCGGAGGATGACCCCTCCAAGAAACAGGCCAAGCGTCGGCGTCAGCGGCGCCGCTCTAATTCCCGCCACAGCAAAAACGGTGATTCCGGCACGGGAGATAATAACTCCCCGGACAGTGCCGAAGACAACCCCCTCCAGTAGGATTCAGCACAGGAGGAGGGAGAAGCCAGCCCTCATGATAGAGCGGTAGACAGGGAGGTGGAGGACGATAATTATATGCCTCCCTCCGAAGATGAGGCAAGCCTTGACGACGACGAATTTGTCGTGCCTGAGGATCCTGCCGAACAGGAGCATTTCAAACGCAGGCTTATGGCCACGGCAAGCAGCCTCAAGAAAAAGCAGCAACAGCTTAGAGCTAACCAAGACTTGCTAGCTGACAGATGGACTGAAGTCCTTGCAGCCAAAGAGTATGAACTCGAACAACCCTCCAAGAGATACCCCAAACGCAAGCTGCTACCCCAATTAGAGGAAGCAACACCCAAACCTACATCACCAGCGCATGATGCGGCCGGCCGGCCACCCCGTGGTCGCGGCAGAGAGGCCTCTAGACCCTCCATTCAAGCCGCACTCCGGCGTCGCTCGAAAAGAACCAAGGCACGGGGAAACGCGCTAGACCTGCGAGACATATTGGAGGACAAGGAAAGGCAAACAAGATCGATCTACGGATCGCATGGGCGCCCCACGACACGTGACGATAACCGTCATGCCGGATACAGCAATTCCGACCGGGCCGAACACAGTAGACAAAGCTCATTTGAGCTGCGTCGTGATATAGCCCAATACAGAGGCGCCGCACACCCACTAAGCTTCACAGATGAAGTAATGGATCATCAAATCCCTGAGGGCTTCAAACCCGTAAACATCGAATCATACGATGGTACCACAGATCCTGCGGTCTTGATCGAGGACTATCTCCTCCATATCCACATGGCCCACGGTGATGATCTACATGCCATCAAATACCTCCCACTCAAGCTTAAAGGACCAGCTCGGCATTGGCTCAACAGCTTGCCAGCAGAGTCAGTCGGTTGTTGGGAGGACCTGGAAGCCGCATTCCTTGATAACTTCCAGGGCACATATGTGCGACCACCAGACGCCGATGACCTTAGCCATATAATTCAGCAGCCAGAAGAATTGGCCAGACAATTCTGGACGCGGTTCCTAACAAAGAAAAATCAGATTGTCGACTGTCCAGATGCAGAGGCGCTAGAAGCCTTCAAACACAACATCCGCGATGAGTGGTTAGCCCGGCACCTAGGACAGGAAAAGCCAAAATCCATGGCAGCCCTCACTACACTAATGACCCGCTTTTGCGCGGGAGAGGACAGCTGGCTAGCTCGAAGCAACAACTTGGCCAAACACCCTGGTAGTTCGGATACCAAGGACAACAATGACAGGTCACGTCGAAACAAGCATAAACGCCGCATTAACGATGATAATGCTGAAGATACGACAGTAAATGCCGGATTCAGAGGCTCTAAACCCGGTCAGCGGAAGAAGCCATTCAAAAGAAATACCCATGGCCCGTCCAACTTGGACCGAATACTCGATCGCCAGCGATACATGGCACCCAAAACCAGCCAACCACACCAACAGGGATTTTTGGGTGTTCAAGCAAGCAGGCAAGCTAAGCGCCAAAACAACGACAAGGGCTGCATAGCGATGACGAGGAAGAGCCTCGACCGCCCGAACAATAGAGGATGAAGGGCTTTCCCACACAAGTGCGGACGGTGAACATGATATACGCAACCCACATACCCAAAAGGGAGCGGAAGCATGCACTAAGGGACGATATGCGATGGAGCCGCCGCCAAGTTCAACCCATGGTCCTCCTGCCCGATCACATTTGATCGAGGGACCACCCACTAGCATCCGTCACGGCGGATTCGCGCATTGGTTCTTGACCCAAACATCGACGGATTTCACCTCACTAGAGTCCCGATGGACGGCGGTAGCAGCCTGAACCTGCTTTATCGGGATACAAGTCGCAAAATGGGCATAGACCCTCAAGGATTAAACCCACAAAGACGACCTTTAAAGGCGTCATACCAGGTGTAGAGGCCAATTATACAGGCTCAGTTACACTCGAAGTGGTCTTCGGATCCCCGGATAACATCCAAAGTGAAGAGTTAATCTTCGACATAGTCCCGTTTCGCAGCGGCTATCACGCACTGCTTGGACGAACCGCATTTGCAAAGTTCAATGAGGTGCCGCACTACGCATACCTCAAGCTCAAGATGCCAGGCCCTCGGGGAGTAATCACGGTCAATGGAAACACTGAACGCTCTCTCCGAACGGAGGAACACACGGCGGCCCTCGCGGTGGAGGTACAACGAAGCCTCTCACAGCAATTATTGGGTCCGTCCATTAAACGTCCGGCCACCGTCAAGCGCGCCCGGAGTAACCTACAACAAGACCGCCTGGCACGACCCGAGCACGCGTAGCAATCCGGCCCCAACCCCAGCCCTCGCGAAACAGCGAGGCCAGTACTACGCGTACATAACTACGCTCTGGAGAACCATGGGCCTAAGGGAGGGGCACGACCACGGCATGCCCGTAATGCGCTCAACCGCACTGTGGGCTCCCAATTGTGTCATTCTTTTCTTTCTTCTTTCTCTTACTTTTAGGACTCCGCTTTCAGAAGTCATGTTCGCACTAGAATTGCCGAACTCAGATGCAACAGCCAGGAAATGCGAGCTACGCCGAGTGTCCAGTGGTCTCTACTACGAGCATTATACCTGTTTTACATACCATCCCGCAGCTTTCCCTCGGAGGGGGACATGTTAAATAGTCCCATCCCTTGCTTATCGCACTATTTGTATCATTCTGCTTCCATTACAGTACCTTTTTGAATAAACAATACATAGCTTTTGCCTATTATTGCACTCCTTTCTTTATGTATATATATGTTCATTTCATGACATGTTGCACCCGTACACTTTGGTACGGCCAATGCACCAGGGGCTTAAGTACCCCAAAAGTATGGTGTGATAAGTCCGAACACTTTCACAAGTGCGGCACCCCGAACTTATAGCATTATATGCATCGGCTCCGAATCATGTCTTGGGTCAATAGTTGGGTTTGCTCGGCTCCCATGTTTTGGTACCTTACGTTCCGTTATATCGGCTAAGTAGCATTGGGAGAACCACTGCGATTGTGCCCCGGTTGAGCTGGGTTGAGCACCTCAGTGGAGAAAGCTAAAACTGACCGTCATGATAGGGCGAGAGCCGATCGCTGTTCAGAGATTTTTTTCGGGTCCCTAAAGACTTATGCCGCTTAGAGCGAGGAGTCGGCATTGTCCGGCCAAGGCGTGGATAGCGCCCCGAACTCGATCATCCGAATACTAGGGGCTTCGCCAAAATTTAAAATTATAGAATTCTATGGCTAAGTGAGAGTGTTCAAGCACTATAAGTCTGGTTGCCTTGTTCGTTGCGTTGAGCGCCTCCCTCGACGGACCCAAGAATGGGAACAAGAGGGCTCAAGTTTATCCCAACACCCCAAAGACTCGTGGCATGGGGCTGAAGCCAACGACTTGCCATCTCTCAAATCTGATAAACGGTCGCATAGAAGGTAATATTTTAAATTAACAAGCTTTGCTTAGCGCATATGAACAAGTTTTCAGCGTACAGGATAACAAATGCGAGTCTATTCAAAAATTACATCTTTGGAGCACTCATCCGCTATACGGCTGGCACCCTTCAGGACGCCCTCATAGTCCATTCCGGGCTTGCGATGCTCCTTGCCCTTCGGTGGCCCGTCCGTCACAAGCTTCTCCGCATCCAGCTTGCCCTAGTGCACTTTAGCATGGGCAAGGGCCCGACGGGCACCTTCAATACAGACGGAGCGCTTGATGACTTCAATCAATGGACAGGCGTCCACCAGCCGCTGCACTAGCCCGAAGTAGCTCCCAAGCATGGCTTCCAATGGCCACAGCCGAACTATGAGGCCCTTCATGGCCTGTTCGGCAACATTGTGGAGCTCGACCAGCTGCTTCAGCTGGTCGCTCAGGGGCACCGGACGTTCGGTCTCAGCATACTAAGACCAGAACACCTTCTCCGTCGAGCTCCCCTCCTTGGCGCAGTAGAACGCGGTAGCATCGCACACACTACGGGAAGATCTGCGAATGCTCCCGGAGAGCTACTAATCGGGTAAGTAATAGGTAATTCACTTTCACATGCTTGCTTTGCATAAAGAATGCCTTACCCGCCGCTATCTTCTTTAATGATTCAATTTCTTGAGGGCTTTTGGGCTTCGCCTTAGCGGCTTTGGCACTCTCAAGAGCCGAGGCGAGCTCGGACTCTCGAGTCTCGAGTCACGCTCCAAACTCGTGTTTTCCACGAGCACTGAGCTCTTGCCGCACCTCCGCCACCCGCCTCCTCCTGCTTCTCTCGCTCGGTGCGCCTGCGGGTCGCATTGCTTTCGACATGGACACCGCTTCCTTCGTGGTCGCCACCTCATTCGTGGCCCCTACAATACCCACGTTATTCCTGTCATTTTTTGTAACCGAATCCTTTCTATAAGGTATTTCTTTAATAAGGTATTACTTACCTTCCCTGTCCTCGAGCTGCTTCTTAGCAAGGCCGAGCTCGTTCTCGGACCGCCGAGGCTCTTCTTCAATGCATTGACCTCCATGATCGGTCTGTGGTCAAGTCAGCAGCAGCGCATTGCATTCGCATATTGACATACTTATGTTAGACTCCTGCTTATATCTTTTATATCCTTACTCCAACTTTTCTTTCCGAACAATCAACTAAGCATCGGGGCTACCGCCTATGCGGTAATATTTTTACATATTCTAAACTTACCTCAAAGCCCGTTAGAAGGCTGGTATAGGCTTGACCAGCCCGCTCTTGGCGGATGAACTTTCTGGATCACCACACTCATAACAGTGCGGTGCTCCTCGTCGATATGGAGGCGCCTTTAAGCG
Source organism: Aegilops longissima (assembly GCA_021605205.1). Classification (NCBI taxonomy): domain Eukaryota; kingdom Viridiplantae; phylum Streptophyta; class Magnoliopsida; order Poales; family Poaceae; genus Aegilops; species Aegilops longissima. The sequence goes on from CM038678.1 coordinate 312,625,874, forward strand.
CCTCCAGCAAGCTATCCGGTGTCTCTGGATGGACGGAGGTCACCGGCGTCTTAGTCTTACCCTTCTTACAAAGGGACCGCTTGCCGGACTTCGGAACCACTGAAGGTTCCGGTACGGAGTCCGGCACAGGGCCAGACTTAGAGCCCTCTGGGGTCTCGCCCCCTTCGCGCCCGGAGTTCGGGAGGTCGCCTTGCGGCGCCTCCAGGACCACCTTCTCCTGGTTGGGCCCCTCTTGGGACTCCACCGCAGTGTCGTCGGCGACACGAGGAGAGGAGGCGGTCGGAAGTGAAGTACTATTCACATCCGACGAGCCTGAGGAGCCGCCGACGGCGGCAAGCCTGCCCTTGGCGGGCTACATGGTCATATTCGGCGTTAGAAGACACTACGCGACAAATAAAAAGTCATGAACTATTCCGGAGTCCGGACACTTACGATCTCGCCAGGGGCTTGGCCCTTGGTGGCCACTCCTCCTCGTCGCTGTCGGCGTTGGTGGAGAAGTCCGGAGGAAGGGTCCTTCCTTTCTTGGATCCTCCGGCCTCCCCAGGCGGGGCGGCCTTCCTTTTATTCTCTCCCCCCGATGGGCGAGAGGCTTGTCTTTCCTCCTCCTCTTCCTCAGAGGAGGATTCCGCCTCAGAGTTGTCGGGCGGTGAGTCCGACAGCACCTGGCGCCGGGAGCTCCTTCGAGTTCCCGTGGCCTTCTTCTTGGCCTTCTTCTCCGGCACCACGTGAGGTGCCGGAGCCAGCAGCCCCGTCAATCGGGCGTCCGCTGGGTCTTCTGGCAAAGAGGCCAGAGAGTTAATTTGTTCGGACGTCTTCAGCCAGTCCTGTCAAAGGTTAGGGAGTTTTAGATCCCGCATAGAGTCAAACTATGGAAAAAGAGTCCCATAAAGGGTAAAATAACTTACCTCGCTGGCTTGACGCTGCGAGCTGAATCCGCGATCTTTGGTAGCGGATGTGGAGCCTCGCGCCTTGAATGAAGCACCTTCCGCATCTTCGCACGTAGTGTCAAGAGCCTTTTCAGAGTTGGGTGCTGTGCGGATCGAACTCCCACAATTTGAAGGCCCGTTGTTGGCATGGGAGAATCCGCGGATGAGCATCACCGGATAACGTTGACAAGCCCGAGATTCTTGTCCGCCGTGTTTGGATGCAGGTTTGGAGTCCGGATAGCTCGTCAATCACCCCACGACAGGCCCATCTCTTTCCATGATTTGAGCCGCGTGGGAAGCCAGATCGAATTGGGGCCGCCACCATTGAGACTCAAGCTGCTCGGTGATGTAGAACCACCCGATTGCCACCCCTTTATGGTCTCCACAAAGGAGCCCTCGAGCCATAGGACTTTGGCCATCTTGCCAACCATGGCACCTCCGCACTCCGCTTGGCGGCCGCCCACTACCTTCGGCTTGACATTGAAGATCTTCAGCCATAAGCCGAAGTGGGGCTGGATGCGGAGGAAGGCCTCGCACACGACGATGAACGCCGAGCTATTGAGGATAAAGTTCGGGGCCAGATCATGGAAGTCCAGGCCGTAGTAGAACATGAGCCCCCGGACAAATGGGTGAAGTGGAAAACCTAGTCCGCGGAGGAAGTGGGTGAGAAACACCACCCTCTCATGGGGCTGGGGGTTGGAATGAGCTGCCCCTCGTCGGGGAGCCGGTGTGCGATGTCGCTGGACAAGTATCAGGCCTTCCGAAGCTTTTTGATGTGCCCCTCCGTGACGGAGGAGGCCATCCACTTGCCTCCCGCTCCGGACATAGTTGGAGAAGGTTGAGGTGGGGTGTGTGGACTTGGGCGCTGGAGCTCGAGTGCACGGAAATGGATAAGCAAAGGAGGATGAAGGCGTAGGTGAAAAGGTGGATCCTTATCCCCTTATATGGACGGACGAAGCTATGCGTCCCCCGCCAGCCTGGTAAAACTCGCTTATCTCCCAAGTGCCGTAATCAATGGTGCAGATGGGTTACGCAAGTCCGTATTGATGGGAATCCCGGAATAAGGGGGCACGATCTCCGCTTTGATAAGAGTGGCAAGGAAACCGCCTCGCTAACGCGCTAAGGTGGAACAGTAAAAAATGATTCGTATAAAGGCCTGGCCGTGGTGTGATGTCACGCCGCGGAATGCGTCAGCAAATCTGTGCAAAGGTTATTCTCTCTACGGTAGTATGTGGAACTTGTTTTGCAGAGCCGGACACTATCCTTGTGTTCAAAATCTTCTATGAAGTATTCGGAAGAGGAACCCGCCTTGCAATGCCGAAGACAATATGCGCGCCGGACTCGTCGTCATTGAAGCCTGGTTCAGGGGCTACTGAGGGAGTCCTAGATTAGGGGGTGTCCGGATAGCCGAACTATCATCTTTGGCCGGACTCCTGGACTATGAAGATACAAGATTGAAGACTTCGTCCCGTGTCCGGATAGGACTTTCCTTGGCATGGAAGGCAAGCTTGGCGACACGGATATGTAGATTTCCTACCATTGTAACCGACTCTGTGTAACCCTAACCCTATTCGGTGTCTATATAAACCGAAGGGTTTTAGTCCGTAGGACGAACAACATTCATACCATAGGCTAGCTTCTAGGGTTTAGCCTCTCTGATCTCGTGGTAGATCTACTCTTGTACTACCCATATCATCAATATTAATCAAGCAGGAGTAGGGTATTACCTCCATCGAGAGGGCCCGAACCTGGGTAAAAACATCGTGTCCCTTGTCTCCTGTTACCATCTGCCTAGACGCACAGTTCGGGACACCCTAACCGAGATCCGCCGGTTTTGACACCGACATACATCATTTTTTTTGTACCTCAAACCCCGTCAGTAAACTTTTGCCGGCTTCATGCAATCCGCTCTCAGCGGATGCAATTCTTTCAATTACCATAGCCATTAGCGCACGGTGATCTTCTGAGATATATGCTCGCCCGAGCAGGTCCTTCAGCTCCTCCGACCACACGCCAGTTGGCGCCGGACCGTCCGGCCCCTCCGGACTCGGGGAAACTCTCCGTGACGACACTTCAGGTCGCCGCCTCGCCGCAATGCGCGATAGGTGGAGGCGTTTTGCTCTCTATCATCTCCGGACGAAGATCCCCCAAAGACGAGCTCTGCTGAGAAGGGCTGAGATCCAAACTACAATGTACAATTTCGGTTATCTTCAGAAATAAATACAGGGATGTTCTTTATTCATAGGACCCCTTCTTTTTACTTACGGCTCATTGAGGGCTGATCCCCTTGGGAAATAGTGCGGCTGGGGTACTTCCGGCGCGGACTTTCTCGACGAAGACTTCTTTCCCGCTTTGAGGCCTTGGCTTCCGGTCTTGAAGCGGTCCTCTTCTCCCTTGGAGGGAGGATCCTGATCCCTCTTCCTTGAAATCCTCCTTCGCGGAGGCAGTTGCTTCCCTGCTCCCCCCTTCACCTTCTTTAAAAGGCGCGGCCTTCAACATCTTGGTCAGCATGAGATCCGGCGTGGTCTCTGGGAGGGGAGCCGGACACCTTATCAACTTTGCCTTGGCTATCCACTCCTGTTCAAGAAACGGCTCCTTTAAAGGGCATATATATGATAAATGAATGAACAGCCTGTCCGGTTACAGGGTTACTTACTTGAGTATCTGGGTGATTGCAGCTTAGACATGCGTCCTCGGTCAAGTCCGGACACTTCTCTTGTGATCCGAAGAACAGTTTGTACATCTCCTTGGGCGTCGCGCCCATAAAATGTTGGAGAGCTCGTGGTCCCTTCGGATTAAACTCCCACAGACGGAGGGGGCGACGTTTGCAGGGCAGAAGGCGCCGAATCAGCATAACCTGCGCCGCCACGACTAGATTGATCTCTCTTTCTTGGAGGTCTTGAATACGGCCCTGCAACAGAGGAACGTCCTTGGACGGCCCCCAGTCGAGCCCCCGGTTGACCCATGATGCCAGCCGCTGTGGTGGACTGGCGGAAGGCGGTGGTGCCACCCATTTGGTACCCCAGGAGCGGTGATATAAAACCACTCCGTTGCCACAAACCAAGCTCCTCTTGAAAAGAGCCCTCGGGCCACGGAGCATCAGCAAGACTTTCTTATGACCGCCCTCCGACTCTACTTGTTGCCCTCGATCATCTTCGGCTCCACCTTGAAGGTCTTGAGCCACAATCCAAAGTGAGGGTAATATGGAGGAAGGCTTCACATCGACAATGAATGACGAGATATGGAGGATGGACTCAGTTCAAGTCATGGAAATCCAGCCCATAATAAAACATGAGCCCCGCACAAAGGGATCCATCGGAAGCCTAAACCCGAAGGAAGTGAGACATGAACACCACGCTCTCGCCGGGCTCGGGAGTGGGAATGACCTACCTCGAGCAGGCAGCCTATCGAAATCTCGCCGGTTAGATACCGGCGCTCGCAGCTTTAGCACATCTTCTTACGTGACGGAAGAAGACATCCATTAGACGAGCTGGTCGGAGCCGACATCGTCGAAGGTCCGGCGCCTACATCTGAAGCTTTGGGTGTTAGAACTCGAGCGAGGCGAATTCGATGGAGGGTGGAAAAAGAAGAGGGCCTTGGTCTCATTATAAAGAGGTTGAATACCAAGAGCCCTCCCGTGGTTGATTGGGACTCGCCGATAGAGGCGTGCCAGCGAACAGCACGGTTGGGTTACCCACATCCGTATTGATGAGAATCCCGGAATAAGGGGCACGATCTACGCTTTGATAAGACGTGCCAAGGTAACCGCCTCACTAAACGCGCTGAGGTGGGACAGTAAAAAACGATTCGAATAAAGGCATGGCCGTGGTGTGATGTCACGCCGCGGAATACGTCAGCAGATCTGTGAAAAAAATTATTCTCTCTACGGTGGTATGTGGAACTTGTTTTGCAGAGCCGGACACTATCCTTGTGTTCAAAACCTTCTATGAAGTATTCGGAGGAGGAACCCGTCTTGCAATGCCAAGACAATATCGCGCCGGACTTGTCGTCATTGAAGCTGGCTCGAGGGCTCTTGAGGAAGTCCTGGACTAGGGGTGTCCGGATAGCGAACTATCATCTTTGGCGGACTCTAGACTATGAAGATACAAGATTGAAGACTTCGTCCCTTGTCCGGATAGGACTTTCCTTGGCGTGGAAGGCAAGCTTGGCGATCTGGATATGTAGATTTCCTACCATTGTAACCGACCACATGTAACCCTAACCCTATTCGGTGTCTATATAAACCGAAGGGTTTTAGTCCGCAGGACGAACAACAATCATACCATAGGCTAGCTTCTTGGGTTTAGCCTCTCGATCTCGTGGTAGATCTACTCTTGTACTACCCATATCATCAATATTAATCAAGCAGGGTAGGGTATTACCTCCATCGAGAGGGCCCAACTGGGTAAAAACATCGTGTCCCTTGTCTCCTGTTACCATCCGCCTAGACGCACAGTTCGGGACCCCCTACCCGAGATCCGCCGGTTTTGACACCGACAGTGATAAATCGCCATGTTAACATTACTTGTATTAAGGTAGATATAACTACTCACCGAGCCGGACACTGTTTATGAGCCGACCGGGACTATGTAGGCCGCAGGGCGTCCACCCGTGTATATAAGGGGATGACCCGCTGGCGGCTTAGGGCAAGAATTAACTCATCGAGAGCCGGGCATAGCGTATCTCGCTCCCTGGTCATCGAAACATCAAGCAATACCAACCCAACTAGACGTAGGCCTTAAGGGGCCGAACTAGTATAAACCTCTCGTGTCCTTTGTCCCTATTAACTCCTTTAAGATTCCTAGTTGCGATGGCTCCACGACTAAGTCCTTGCAAGAGGACATCTGCCGTGACAAAACCAGGACAGTTGGCACCCACCGTGGGGCCAGCGCACGGTGGATTTGAGTTCTTGAAGGGCAGCTTCGAAGGGCTCAAGGGATACGCAGTGGGCCGGATGACCAAGAGTCGTCGCGGCAAGATCTACATCGACAACGAAGGCTAGGCCCCGACGCCGACTCAATTGAGTACGGGTACCGGGTCCCCTTCGGCGGAATCCACGTCTTCATCGGCCAGATTGGTGAGCCGGGCCCTGAGCCGGACAACTGCACCGACCTCGTCGAGACGGCTCAGCTTGCGAGACCCGCCCGAGTTCAACCCGGCATGAAGCGTGCCTTCGTGGGCTGCATCCACGGAGAGGAACTTTCTAAAGGATTTGGAGATGATGGCGAGACGGCCGTCCTCTCTCACGGTGATTCGTCCGCCGGTTCAACAGATTCGCCATATCAAGTAAAGGAGGGCATGCTTGGGGGCTGTTCCGACGGCTCTAGTATTCCGGATTCCTATGAGCCACCAAGCTGGGCAGGATTCTTCATGGCTGGTACTCAACCCGGTCAAAACTCAACGGCTGCAACAGCAATAACGTCCGGGTCAGGAGCGGCCGAGGCAGGAGGCCCTATGCGCCCGCCGGCTCAAGTGTTGATGGATCTTATGGATAAGCTGACGGCCCTATTAACCGCCACGGTTATTCCTACAAATCAAGATGAGCATAACGCTAAGGTGGCAAAGGTGCATGAGGAGATACCCCGGGCCAAGGCGGCCTTGGCAGCTGAGGACACCAGGTTAGCTACTGAGCGGGCGGCTTTGGATGCACGGGCGTAGCAACTCCAGTCAGAGGCTTTCCAACTTAATATGAGCCTGAACGCATCTAATGAGGTGATGAGGAGGAGACATCAGAAAACCCAATCCCGTTTGCCTCCGGTTTATGATCCTCAGAATCTTTTTGCTACACTCGGAGTCGGCACCAGTAACCCGCCAGATGCAAATCAGTTTATGACAGCCGGAACTGGAGGACCGGCTCAGCCTCGGGAGATGGCACCTCCTCATGGGAACATGGCACCGCCCCGTTATGTACCGATACCGTTGGGTCACTTTTCCAACCCCATGGAGAACTTGATCGCAGCATCAGCATGTTTGGCGGCTCTCCCGGTGGACGATGACGATCCAACAGCGATAGAGACTCGAAGGATCAGAGACCTCGTCCAGACAGCCCTGGCTCAGCAAGAGACTTATTCCTACAGCCGGGACAGTATTCATTCAACTCCTCCGCCTTGGTTAGCCCCGGCTCGTCCAAATCAGAGTCCGAGTTATAGCAGGCACATGGAGTCAGAAGCTTTGTCAAGCAACGCCCAGCGCCATAACCAACCCGGTGGATACAACCCGGTGCAGGACCGGGTGTGACAGGAGGACCAGTAGGCGGCTCAACTAGCAGCTCAGCAGGTGGCTCAGCAGGCTTTTCCGGATTATCCGACGACCTCTGTTGAGGCGGGAGTGGCCACCAGGACAGGTAGTGTTCCTTGTTTAGTGCCGGCTTTGTGCAATGTGCGTCTTCCCAAAGATTTCAAGGGACCCCGAAAGGTAGCGAATTACACAGCCGACTTGCAGCCCGGAGCGTGGATCGAGAGTTATGAGATGGCCATGGAGTTGTTGGAGGTCAGCGACGCAGCAACGGCTAAGTACTTCACCATGATGCTGGATGGAACGGCCCGGTCTTGGTTAAAGGGTTTACCGGCCAATTCCATCAGTTCATGGGCAGAGCTGAAGGCCCGATTCATCCAGAACTTCAAAGACACTTGCAAGCAATCTATATCGATAGTGGACTTGACGAATTGTAAGCAGGAGGAGGGTGAATCCATGACTCATTGGGTGCGCCGGGTCAAGGAGATAATACATTCGTCTGACAAGATGGATGCTAGCTCTGCAGTCCTCATGTTGGAGAAGAACTGCCGCTTTGTGCCGCTGAGACAGAAACTGGGGCGCCTTAAGCGTGACTGCAATGATATGGGTACGCTGATGGCAGCTTTAGTCAAATACGCCGACTCTGATAGTACCAAGGATCCCGCGTCTGATGAGGAAAAGACAGGGAAGGGAAAGAAGAACGGCAATGGAAAGGGCCAGCAGCATAACCCGACAAATCAAGGAGGTAATAAGCGTAAAGCTGATGGTAACCCGGAGTTCGTGGCCAATGCACAGGGTAACAATCGAGCGCAAGGAAAGCCGCCCCGATGCAGGGCGGATCGGGCCGTCTCGAAGCAGCACTCAATGAGCCCTGTCCGAGACACGACACCTGGGTGAGGCCAGCCACTCATTTATGGAAGGATTGCGCGATCATGAAGGCTTTCAAGAATTACAACATGTTTGATGGCAATCATGGATCGGGCGGCGGTACAGGAGCTGGCGGCTTTCATGGCCCGGGCGGCGGTTCAAGTTCCGGCTTTCAAGGAAATCAGGGCGGCTATAATCAACAGCAGTCTGGTCAAGGGGGACAGCAGCAGCAGCAGTCAGGTTATCAAAGCCACCCAAAGCAGCTGAATGGTGGGCAGTACCATGTGTTCACCACTAAGTTGTGCAAACGTGACCAGAAGGTTCATAAGAGGACAGTGAATTCTGTTGAGCCGGCGGTTCCCCGTTATTTGAGGTGGTCAGAGCAGCCCATTATATGGAGCAGGGGATATCACCCCCTCCGGGTTGATAATTCGGGTTAGTTGGCCTTGGTGGTAGCACCTTAGGTTGGTGGATATTAATTCACTAAGGTACTCATGGACGAAGGAAGCAGCATCAATATTCTCTATTATGAGACCTTTCGCTGCATGGGGTTGACTGATAAGGACTTGAGGACGTCCAACACTGTCTTTCATGGAGTGGTGCCTGGTAAGTCGGCGTACCCAGTTGGCAAGATTGAACTGGAAGTGGCCTTTGGAGACGAGAATGATTCTAGAGCTGAGAAATTAACTTTTGAGGTGGTCAAAATCAAGAGTCCATATCATGCTCTGTTTGGTCGGCCGGCTTATGCCAAGTTCATGGCACGGCCGTGTTATATTTATCTGCAGCTTAAGATGCCGGGTCACAAGGGCACCATCACTGTGCATGGAAGTCGAAAGGTAGCCCTGGAATGTGAGGAGGGCGACGCGGCTTATGCTATGTCTGTTTGTGCAGCAGAGGAGCTGAAGTTTTATCAAGACAATGTTGACCCAGCGGATATGACCTCTCTAAAGAATCCAACCACCGAGCATGACCCAGCCATGAAGTTTAAGTCGGCTGATGAAACCAAGCTTGTTGATTTCACTCCAGGCGATTCGTGTAAGCAGTTCAGTATCAGTGCCAATTTGGATCCTAAATAGGAAAGTGCGCTCATCGAGTTCATCCGTGAGAACCGGGACATCTTTGCATGGAAACCTTCTGACATGCCGGGTGTACCGAGAGAACTCGCTGAGCACACTCTCAATATTGATCTGAAGTATAAGCCGGTCAGGCAGTTTCTTCGACGGTTCAACGAAGAGGATGGAAAGCTATTGGAGAGGAAGTCGCCCGGCTGTTAGCGGCTGGGTTTATTGTGGAGGTTTTCCACTCGGAGTGGTTGGCTAACCCGGTGCTTGTACTCAAGAAGAACGGCACCTGGCGGATGTGTGTGGATTATATGGACTTCAATAAGGCTTGTCCAGCTGATCCCTTTGCTCTCCCCCATATTGATCAAATCATTGATGCTACGGTGGGTTGTGAGCATTTGATCTTTTTGGATGCTTACTCTGGTTATCATCAGATCAAAATGGCAGTTAAGGACCAGGAGAAGACGATGTTCATCATTCCCTTTGGAGCCTTCTGCTATGTATCTATGCCGTTTGGGCTCAAGAGTGCCCAGGCGACTTATCAGCGGTGTGTTCAGAACTGTCTCCACGATCAGATTGGGCGCAATGTTCATGCTTATGTGGATGACATCATGGTGAAGTCCAGAGAGAAGGAAACTTTGATACCGTATTTGAAGGAAACCTTTGATAATCTCTGGGTTTATAAGATGATGCTTAACCCGGCCAAGTGTGTATTTGGTGTACCTGCAGGCAAACTTTTGGGACTTCTGGTCTCAAACAGAGGCATTGAAGCTAACCGGGAGAAGATCAAGGCGATTACTTCTTTGGCTAAACCGGCGTGCATCAATGATGTTTAGCGACTGGCGGGTCGTGTTGCTGCTTTAAGCCGGTTCATAAGCCGGTTAGGTGAGATGGCCTTACTGCTGTATCAGATGATGAAGAAAACAGACACTTTTGTCTGGAGTGATGCTGCTAATACCGCCTTTGAAGAATTAAAGAGGCAGTTGTCTGAGCCGCCGGTCCTTGCGGCTCCCATTGATAAAGAGCCGTTGCTGTTATATGTGGCTGCTAACTCACGAGCTATTAGTGTTGCCATTGTGGTGGAGCGCAAGGAGGCTGGCAAGGAGCATCCGATTCAGCGGACGGTTTATTACATCAGTGAGGTGCTCATAGAGTCCAAGCAAAGGTATCCGCATTGGCAGAAGCTTGTGTACAGAGTGTTTATGGCAAGCCGGAAGCTGAAGCAGTACTTCCAAGGTCATCCTATAACTGTGGTAAGTTATGCCCCCTTGGGAGACCTCATCCTGAACAGGGAAGCCACAGGACGAGTCGCCAAGTGGGCCATTGAGCTTGGGCCTCATGGTTCGAAGTACATGCCACGTACCGCCATTAAGTCTCAAGCCTTGGTGGACTTTTTCAATGATTGGACAGAGTTACAGGCACCTGAGGAGAAGCCAGATAACACATATTGGACTATTCAATTTGATGGGTCCAGGCAATTGGAAGGCTCGGGGGCTGGATTCGTTTTAACTTCCCCCAAGGTGACAAATTTTGTTATGTGCTCCGGCTTATGTTTCCTTATACTAACAATGCAGCTGAGTATGAGGCCTTACTCCATGGTCTCAGGATGGCCAAAGAGATGAATTTGAGCCGGATAAGGTGTTTGGGTGACTCAGATCTTGTGGCTCAACAGGTGTCAGGCAAGTGGGATTCCAAGGATCCCCTTATGGCGGCTTACCGTCGTGAAGTTGATGCTGTGGCTGGGCACTTCAAAGGTTATCAAGTGGAGCACATTGATCGAAGGAAGAATGAGGCGGCTGATGCTTTAAGCCGGCTGGGATCTCAACGTAAGCCGGTGCCGCCTAACACCTTTCTCGATGTTTTGCATAATCCTTCTATCAAAGTACCTACGGAGGAAGAATTCGCAGTGTCAGACCCGGAGGCATAGCTGGTGGCAGCTCTTCACGTCATCCCGGATTGAACAGTGCCGTATTTGGCCTATATGACCCAGGGAGAATTGCTTGAGGATGAGATTTTGGCTAGACAAATCATCAGGCGGTCCAAATCTACGATGATTGTTCATGGCGAGTTACATCACCACAGTGTCACTTCGGGCGTTTCAACATTGTGTGTCGCCTACGGAGGGTCAGGAGATACTTCGTGAGATCCATGAAGGAGATTGTGGTCATCATGCCGGCTCAAAATCTCTTGTGGCCAAGGCTTTCCGTCATGGTTTCTACTGGCTGATGGCTCATGCTGATGCGGAGGATCTGGTTAGCAAATGTGACGGATGTCAAAAATTCTCATGACGAGCTCATGTGCCGGCTCAAGAATCGAGGATGATTCCAATTACTTGGCCGTTCGTAGTCTGGGGACTTGACATGGTTGGACCTTTCAAGAGGTCTAAGGATAAAAAGACACACCTCCTGGTGGCAGTGGATAAGTTCACAAAGTGGGTTGAGGCAGAGCCTGTCAGTAAGTGTGATGCAGCCACGGTGGTTCAGTTCATGAAAAAGGTGATCTTTCGTTTTGGTTTTCCACACAGCATCATAACTGATAATGGCACTAATCTCTCCAAGAGTGCCATGGAAGAGTTCTGTCAACAGGAACATATCCGGCTTGATGTTTCGGCTGTTGCTCATCCTCAATCCAATGGTCAAGCAGAGAGAGCTAATCAGGAGATCTTGAAGGGTATCAAACCCCGGCTCTTGGTCCCCTTACAGCGGACTCCGGGTTGTTGGGTGGAGGAGCTACCCTCCGTGTTATGGAGTATCAACACTACGCCTAACAGATCTACAGGTTACACACCTTTCTTCATGGTGTACGGAGCGGAGGCAGTCCTGCCAAGTGACATCCGGCACGACTCACCCCACGTGGCGGCTTACGTTGAGGCTGATAACGAAAAGGCTCGTCAGGATGCACTTGACTTGTTGGATGAGGAGCGAGACTTGGCAATAGCCCGCTCGGCGATTTACCAGCAAGACCTGCGCCGCTATCACAGCCGCCGGGTTAAAAGCAGAGCCTTTCAGGAAGGCGATTTAGTGCTCCCGCTCATCCAGGATCAGTCTGATATGCACAAGCTATCCCCTCCTTGGGAAGGACCATTTGTGGTCAGCAAGAATTTGAACAACGGGTCATACTACCTCATCGATGTTCGAGAGCACAAAGACTCACGTAAGTCGGACGAAGAGAGCCGCCGACCATGGAACATCGCTCATCTTCGACCTTATTATACCTGAGCTGCCGGCTCTTAATATGTATATATTTTTGAAGATGTATATATTATATAAAGCAATAAAGCAGGACCTCTGTCCTTTTCACCCTCAAAGGTTTATATGTCTTTTTTATCAGGTGGTGGAAACAACCAACAGGGAGCGGATCATATCTGAATCCGGTTTTCCCTTTGGTCCGGCTTATGATCATATCTGAATCTAGCCATGATCACTTGGGGGCTTCCTGTTCAAACATAGGTCGTATTCGAACCAAAGAGAACATAGCTGTCAATACCCACTTGATCGGCATACTGCCAAACCCACTTGGGGGCTTCTTGATCATATTTGAATCATATCTTAACCTCTTTGGGTCTGACGTGGATCGTATTCGAATCAGCGTTATTAAACAACTCTTATGGTCACTTGGGGGCTTCCTGTTCAAAGATAGGTCGTATTCAAACCAAAGGGAACATAACTGTCGATACCCACTTGATCGGCATCGCCAAAGCCACTGGGGGCTATATGATCGTATCCGAATCTTAGCTTAACACCTTTGGAACGGTTCACTGATCGTATTCTAATCAGAGGCCTTTGAAATTAAGTTTACTATTCATTATACTCTGTGAGTGTAAATATTATTAAGGGCCAGGTAAACATTATATGTGCCAACTTTCAGGAGTTAAACTCACTCTCATGATTTGGGTCACATAAGCCGGCGAGAATACCAAAAAAGATCATAGGTATGCTATTGTGATTGTAATCATAAACCAGCATTTATATGATGTTTTGGTTCGTACTCCGGGTCATCAATACTTTATGTGACCCCGGATGCGATAAATCGCCAAGGGAATTCTGTTTGTTTTATATGCAGGATAAGGCCAGCGAGTTTTTGGCATCAAGGAAAGATCAACATAAGCTGGAAGTATATAGCGATGGTGGCTTACGAAAGTATTAAGCACCACAAACGTGTGCGAAGGCATGGAAAAGTTGAGACGTTTTTCTATCCTATTACAAGACTCCCCGAGTCTGAATAATGAAGCACTGTTTTCGCAAAAACACCTGGCGGTTCACTCCTTTGGTGGGATTGAAGCTTCTGGGTTATCCTTCTCCGCCTCTTCGTCTGTTGACCTGTCCTGGAAGGTTGACGAGGCCCAGTCAATGCCGCTTAAGGCTTCAAAGTCAGCTTCATCATCTATTAAACCGGCTGGGTCAACTTCAGGGGCAAAGGTGTGCTTACGAGTTGGAGGGATCAGGCTGACATCATCATAGTGAGGTGTTGGAATCCTCCCGTTCTCGCTATCATAGCCCGGCTGATACTTGGTAAGGTCAATATCGTTCCCAATGATAGTAGCAACAAGACGTACGACTTTCACACAAGCGGTAAAGTCTGTCTCGTCGAATAAAGAGCCGTCTTCCTTCAAGCTGGGATATCCAAGAGCAACGTCTGCCAGGTCTAATTCTGGAAGCAACGCCTTGGCCCGGCTCAAGGCATAGCCCCGGTTTTGGCAGAAGCCCGTCTTAGCTCTTGAATCCGCTGGGGTAGCACGGCAAGACGTTTTAGCACATCTTGCAAGAGATGGGGAGCGTCATTTGATAAAGCCACAACGGGCAAAGCACGTTGTGACCCGGTGTACAGTTGCTCCACCAGAGTGTAAACCGCCTTCAGCTTGATCAACATGTTCTGCTTGAGGTTTGTAAACATAAGGTGAGACAGAGATAATAAGTAAAATAATCATAAGGTGAGACAGAGATAACAAGTAAAATAATCATCAAAGGAAGGATTGCAATATTCAAGATTATATATAGTAACTTACCGAAGATTGCTGAGACCATTTGAGATATCTGGGCTTTAAGCCGGACAACTCGGCTATTGCTTCCGCAAGTGACGTTTCTGCTGTCTCGGCCCGGGTTACCAGTGAGGCCTTCTCATCAGCCTAGATTTTCTTCTCCGCATCAAAATTCTTGTTCAACTTCTCTTGTTAAGAGACGCTGAATTCAAATTTGGAATTGGCCTTTTGAAGTTCTAGTTCTTGAACTGCCAGGCGGCTCTTCAGATCAGCAATCTCCGACTCAAATTGACTTGTGGTGGCCTGCATTGATGCCGGGTTATAGTCAGAATCATGGTAAGATATCATTAAGTCCCAAGCACTTTGCAAGCAAAGGTACTTGACACTTGGGGGCTAATGTATGCTGAAGAAATTTAACGTATAATGCCGGTTCATGGAAATGAAGTCCCAAGCACTTTGCAAGCAAAGGTACTTGACACTTGGGGGCTAATGTGTATTGCAAGTTTAAGGTATCATGTTACAACTGGGTTAAATATCTTCTTTTTAAACTGGATAAAGCAGTGCTAAGCAGGTTTGCAAGTCTACAACATATTTATTCATAAGCAATAGACTTGGGGGCTTATACAGTAAGTATGATTAAGTAAAGTAGCATAAAAGTTATACCTCAGATTTTTGCTGTATTTGCTTCACCATGTCGATTTCCAGGTCAAGGCTGCTATGTACTTGATTGATATAGCCAGAGACTATATCTCCAATGCTCAAATAGTATAATCAGCAATGTCTAGCTTGGCCTTTCGCGTTCAGAACTCCTCCTTGGCAGAGCACTTGGCAAGGACAGTGGGCTGTCCCGGCTCAACAAACTGGGTCTTCAGAATCTCAATTTCCGGGTCAATTGTTTTGGCCAGGCTACGAGCTTCCGGGTTATCAGAGTTGTTGAGAGTATCTTCGGCGGGTGGATCAGAGGTTGGTACTAGAATGTCAGAGGCTCGTTCAGGCGGCGGCTGATGGGTAGAACTGTCAGGAGCAGCTATTCCAAGCTCCGGTTCAGTCATGACCGGGTCTTGGGATGGCTTATTCTTCTTTGCCCTCTTACTGGGCTTCACTTGCACACTGTGGTCAAAGCATAAGGGTGAGTACAAAAACATGAGTAAGGTAAAGTACAAGGTAAATAAGTTTATATTACCCGGGGGCAGTTTTGAAAGCCGGCATGTTTGATTGCATAGATTCGCCGGGGAAGGAGAGGTGTCCTGATAATTGGAGTCAGATGAATTGAGAGGTTGACGAATTAAACCCGCCAAAGGGTAAACAAAACGTAAATCGGAGATAACCTCAGCCCGACGCTTCCTAGTTACGTCAAGTAAGCCGGAGGAGAGCTCTATATCCTTGCTGGTCCGGGTCTGCCTCCGCTTTCAAATTACTGTTGCTTCAAAAGAAATTGAGGATCTTGGTAAGCCAAAGTATGTGAAAATCTTACTTTCCGGGTTACTCTTCGAATTTTCTGACGCGGCAGGGGCTCGGAGTCGGAGGAGATTATAGTTACCTCTTCCTCGACGGCTTGGTTGTTCCCCGTGTCTTCCTGAAAAGGTTTAAATATCAGCAAAGTAATGATAAAGAGTCAAGGGAGTTAAACTTTACCTCTTCTTCATCATCATCGGTATCGTCAAGTTTCAACAGGTCTGAAGCGCTTGGCTTCCTCTTCTTCGAAGTTCCAGCCTTGGCGGTTTTCCTTTCGGCTCTTTTCGCCGCTCTGGCTTGTTTGGCCGCCTCATGGTTATACTTGACCTTCCAGAAGTTGTCATCGGCCTGTGAAAAATGATAGGAGGTTATGAGTAAAGGCAAAGTGTAATATAGTAAAGAGTATTCATTGAGGTTGGTGACTTACTGCAGGGGCCGGGTACTTCTTGCAGAAAGGAAGTAAGCCAAAAGCATTACTGGTCACCGTGCCCT
Source organism: Aegilops longissima (assembly GCA_021605205.1). NCBI lineage: Eukaryota > Viridiplantae > Streptophyta > Magnoliopsida > Poales > Poaceae > Aegilops > Aegilops longissima. The sequence continues at coordinate 312,641,887 of CM038678.1, forward strand.
CTTTCAGCAACGTCTGGGTTGTAGCATCCACGACATCATCTGGTAAGTCATCGGGACTATAACGCAGTGGGTCGTTCTTCTCTCCTGAGTAAGTGCACATTAAGCCGGGGCGGCGGCTTAACGGAATAACTCGCCAAGCAACCCAGACTCGAACCAGGTCAATACCATCTAAGCCATTTCCCAAAAGAGCTTTGATTTTACTAATGTGGGAGCAAGTGGCAGACGTTCAACAACAGTCAACTTATCCGGCAGTGGGTGGTTGGAATCAAGGCGCAAGGCGCGGAAGCCAGGCAGAGGATTCTCGTTAGCCGGTGAAGTATCCTCGTAGTAGAACCTTGTCTGATTCCAATCCTTTGGATGACTCGGCAGTTCAGCATAAGGAAAAACGCAGTCTCTCCGCCGCTGAATCGAGATACCACCAAGTTCCAGACTGGGCCCGTTGGCACGTTCATTCTGCTGGTTTAAGTAAAACAACTCTCTGAATAAAAGTAAGCTGGGTTCTTCCCCAAGGTACACCTCGCAGACGACTTAGAAGTTGCAAATATTTGACACGGAATTGGGCCCGATGTCTTGAGGTCTGAGGTTGAAGAATGTAAAATATCCATGAAGAATTTTGAGCTGGGCCGAGCGAAGCCCCGGTTCATGTGATCAGTACACACGATCACCTCCCCTTCCTTGGGTTGAGGCTTCTCCTCTGACGGGTCAGGAGCACGATAAGACATGACCTTTTTTCTCGGGCAGATGGCCGGATTTCACAAAGTCAGACAAAGTGCTTTCTGTAACAGTGGATTTGACCCAGTCAGACAAAGTCGCCAGAACAAGCAAGACTGACAACCGGTGTTGTCTTAAACCGGCCGTATGGGCTACCATGGTTAAACAGATTCAACAGATGCAGTTTTTGGCTAAGTGTGGAACAAACAGGTTTCACAGTTTACAGAAATTATTTTGGATCAAACGGTTGCTCTGAAAAGAAAAATTTCTAGACCTAAAAGCCAGGGCAGAGAAGTTCATCTACTCGAAGGAGGCCTTTAAACAAGGAAAAGGAGATCTGTTTCTATTCAAGATGGGTGCGAAACAGCCTCCGTAGTAGTTCTAACTGTCTAAAGATAAAAAAGGAGCACTGGAGGGGAAATTATCAAGGGTTTGCAACGGGCGGCGATGAACATCGACGAACTCGGGAGGCCATAATGCAGATCTAAAAGCAGGTGAAGAAAAGGACTTACGGATGCAGAGGTGTTGCAGGGATCCGTCGCGCTTCTCTGGTCAAGTCAGGTTGATGCAGCGGCTTGAGTTGGAGAAGACGAGGAGATCTGCGGCGGCGGTGGCGGCAGAGCTCGAGCGGCAGAGAAACAGTGCGAGGAGGAAGACGACCGAAGAAGGAGAATGGGAAAGACCTAGGTCGCACTCATTTATAAGGGAAAGCCGACTGAGATGGCGCGAGAAATGAGGAGGCCAACATCATTATCCAACGGCCCCGACGCCTCGTTTTTTGGAATGGTCAGTAAAGGCAAAAGATCTGTTGGAGGATATGACAGAATAAAGTATGAATTTAATTGAGGATGACGTCACGGCGGGTTAACACGGATCCAGAGGATGACGTCACGGCGGGTTAAAACCTTTGAACAGACAGAAGACTGAAGCTTTATTTTTAAGGTATTTTAAGATTGACATGAACATGTTCAAATCAATCTGGTGCCTAATGTTGGGGATATAACTATTTGTGTAAGCCGCCCAGGAGAGGCCGGGTTACACGAAGAAGACTCATCAAGAAGAAGCCCAAAGCCAAGCATGAAGATGGCGGTTCTACAAAGGGGCTTAGGGCCACAAGCGGCTTAAGGCCCATGGTGATAAACCGCCATGTTAACATTACTTGTATCATAAGGTAGAATTAACTAGTAACCGAGCCAGACACTGTTTATGAGCCGGCCGGGACTCTGTAGGCCGCAGGGCGTCTACCCGTGTATATAAGGGGACGACCCGCTGGCGGCTTAGGGCAAGAAACAACTCATCAAGAGCCGGGCATAGTGTATCTCGCTCCCTGGTCATCGGAACATCAAGCAATACCAACCCAACTAGACGTAGGCCTTAAGGGGCCGAACTAGTATAAACCTCTTGTGTCCTTTGTCCCGATTAACCCCTTTAAGCTTCCTAGTTGCGATGGCTCCACGACTAAGTCCTTGCAAGAGGACATCTGCCGTGACAAGACCACGACACTGGTGCCCAACATGAAAGTGCTAAAAATTTAGCGAAACAACAAAGGTAGTAGTGTGGTTCACTTTGATATATGCCGCAGTTCATTTGCTCTCGTCTCTGCGGTCCACTCTAAAAATAGACAACAAAAACCCATCTGAGAAAAATTAAGTCTGACAAAGGAAACCATGAAGTTCACTTGACTGTCTGATGTAGTGCGATCTTCAGTCTAAAAGTAGTGCGTTCTTCTGTCTGATGCAGTTTCCTCGTCGATTTTGGTGTCGCAAAAAACAAAGTCTCCGCATTTCGGTAAAATCAAAACTGCTCTTAAACCGTAAGGAATTAGAGGGAGCGTTCTACATGAAAAAGTTGCATCTCGGTGATATCTTTCCAACGGCGTATCGTTTGAATCATTCCGATGAGCGGTTTGAAAAAACATATGAAAAAACTGTTCCCCTCGACACACTCTGAAAAACTTCACGAGAGAGAGGTTTTGCGCAGCGAACTTGATGTTGCTTTTCTGCTTCTTCTTCATTTTATTTCTGAACTTAACAAGATCACTACTGCAGGATGGTCCAAACGCGACACTACGATCAGAGACCCTTCGACGAAACTGTGTGCGATACCATAATCGCAAACGATGGTGTAAAAATCGTTAAAAAATGTGCAAAATGTTTGCGATGATAGATGCATCAAACATGGTTCAGAATTTAGTTGCGTGTGCGATGCAAGGCATACAGTTCAGCTCAATTAACTGTTTGGGATGAGGAGGCACAAAATAAACGGGCACCCAGATGAAGGCGTGTGCGATATACAGCATACGGTTCACTGGGATGAACTGTGTGTGATTAGGCAACACAATGGAAATGGTTCAACTGAACAAGATGTGTGTGATACGCGGCAAACAGGCCCGTATTCTGAAATGTGTGCGAAGACCAATAATAACACAGACAATTGCTGCTAATAAGCCGTGTGAATTGCTCTGTCTACAGTAGAATAGCATGTATATATATATATATATATATATATATATATATATATATATATATATATATATATATATATATATATATATATGTAACTAAAATAAACATCCAATTACATAAGTGACTATACAGATCATTCGCACACACCTCAATAAACAATTGCATGTATTCTAAAGTAGGAGAAACGACCGTCTAGTCATCTAATTCTTGTGACGCTCCCACCACTGCTATGTGGCTCGATCCTTCATCTGGTTCAGGAAGAAGACAGTTCCTCATGTCAACGATCTGCCTATACATCTTATAGCTTGTGTACGCGTCCATGGCCGCGTACATGACATGTTGTTCATCCAGTCTCTTATGCCACACACTGTGCCAGATGTTCTTGTCCTTATTGCTCTGTTGCTTCAACTTCGCGTAGTAGGGGTCGATGATGGCCGAGGCGAGGTCAACCAGGGATTTCAGTTTGCTTTTGTCGGTGCCCCAGACCTTGTAGCGGTGCTGGTTGTTGACAAGATTCGGGCATTTCAAGTCCGAAACCTTGAGTGCTTTTAGATCATTGGTGGTGTCCACCGTAGCGAAACTGTAGCCGGGGCTCTTGATAAACCTGGAGAAACGCTCGCAAGGCCTTGTGGCAAGGTGGAAGTTGTAGACAAGGACGTCATGTCGCACGCACTACTGCGCAATGGCAACCTTCTGATCGTGCCCGGCATGACCAATGGTGTACTCGAGGTCGAAGCCGACCACTCGGTACTTGTCCTCGGCAAGGAACTGCTCCATAGTTTGGATGGAGCTCTCCACTGAGACCGGATCATTCGTGTAAACTGATACGTCTCCAACGTATCTATAATTTATGAAGTATTCATGCTATTATATTATCCTTCTAAGATGTTTTATATGCATTTATGTGCTATTTTATACTACCTGCGTTCCTAGATATAGGGTGTATAGTTTTTGGCACGGAAATTAAAGAACACACATGGAGGGAAAATTTCACAAGTTTTGGACGAGATTGCACCTGACTATTTGACATGAGGAAATAGAGGAGCTTGCCCGATATAAGGAAATGTAAAGAAATCCCTAAAAAAATTATCCAAATGAGTGGTGCAATGCAATACACCTTATATTTCGAACTTTTTTCTCAAAAATCTATACACCTTATATCAAGGAACGGAGGGAGTATGATTTTTGGGAGTAACCTATTAACCTAGATCCCAATGCCAGTTTCTGTTTTTTCCTTGTTTTTGAGTTTTACAGAAAAGGAAAATCAAACGGAGTCGAATTGACCTGAAATTTCACGGAGCTTATTTTTGGACCAGAAGAAGGCCATGGAGTAAAAGAGTTGGGCCAGAAGAGTCCCAGGCTACCCACGAGGGTGGGGGCGCGCCCACCCCTCCTGGGCATGGGTCCCTATCTCGTGGACGACCCGGAGACCCCCCTGACTTGTTCTCGACGCCAAAACCCTGTTATATATATGGAAACCCCCAGAACATAACCTAGATCGGGAGTTCCGCCGCCGCAAGCCTCTGTAGCCACCGAAAACCAATCTAGACCAGTTCCGGCACCCTGTCGAAGGGGGGGGGGGATCCATCACCGGTGGTCATCTTCATCATCCCGGCGCTCTCCATGACGAGGAGGGAGTAGTTGACCCTTGGGGCTGAGGGTATGTACAAGTAGCTATGTGTTTGATCTCTCTCTCTCTCTTGTGTTCTTGATTTGACACGGTCTTGATGTATCGCGAGCTTTCTTATTATAGTTGGATCTAATGATGTTTCTCCACCTCTACTCTCTTGTAATGGATTGAGTTTTCCCTTTGAAGTTATCTTATCGGAATGAGTCTTTAAGGATTTGAGAACACTTGATGTATGTCTTGCATGTGCTTATCTGTGGTGACAATGGGATATTCACATGATCCACTTGATGTATGCTTTGGTGAACAACTTGCGGGTTCCATAACATTGTGAACTTATGCATAGGGGTTGGCACACGTTTTCGTCTTGACTCTCCGGTAGAAACTTTGGGGCACTCTTTGAAGTTCTTTGTGTTGGTCGAATAGATGAATCTGAGATTGTGTGATGCATATCGTATAATCATACCCACGGATACTTGAGGTGACATTGGAGTATCTAGGTGACATTATGGTTTTGGTTGATTTGTATCTTAAGGTGTTATTCTAGTACGAACTCTTGAATAGATCGATCCGAAAGAATAACTTTGAGGTGGTTTCGTACCCTACAATAATCTCTTCGTTTGATCTCCTCTATTTGTGACTTTGGAGTGACTCTTTGTTGCATGTTGAGGGATAGTTATATGATCCAATTATGTTATTATTGTTGAGAGAACTTGCACTAGTGAAAGTATGAACCCTAGGCCTTGTTTCTTAGCATTGCAATACCGTTTGTGCTCACTTTTATCATTAGTTACCTTGCTGTTTTTATATTTTCAGATTACAAAAACCTATATCTACCATCCATATTGCACTTGTATCACCATCTCTTCGCCGAACTAGTGCACCTATACAATTTACCATTGTATTGGGTGTGTTGGGGACACAAAAGACTCTTTGTTATTTGGTTGCAGGGTTGTTTGAGAGAGATCATCTTCAACCTACGCCTCCCACGGATTGATAAACCTTAGGTCATCCACTTGAGGGAACTTTGCTACTGTCCTACAAACCTCTGCACTTGGAGGCCCAACAACGTCTACAAGAAGAAGGTTGCGTAGTAGACATCGAGCTCTTTTCTGGCGCCGTTGCCTCGGAGGTTAGCACTTGAAGGTATATCTTTAGATCCGGAAATCGAATCTTTTTGTTTCTTGTTTTATCACTAGTTTAGTCTATAAAAGAAAACTACAAAAAAATGGAATTAAGGTTGCCTCTTATGCTTCATCTTTTTAATGTCTTTCATTAAAATAAGGATTCCGATAATTTTGCCAAAATGTTAGAAGAAGAATGCATTAAAATGTTTGGCACTAAATATTTGAATGATGAGCATGATTGCAATGTTGTTAGTATGAATCCTTGAATATCCATAGTACTAATGATGATTGCACTAGTCATGATGAAAATGTCTCTTATAAGCATGTCAATTTTTGTGGAGTGCATAGAGTTTGCAAGTACACACCAAATAGGGAAGATAGATTTTGCAAGAGGCATAAGTATTTAGAAACTAAATGTTTGCAAGAGAGACTAGATGCTTGTGCTGAAAATTTAAATTTTCTTTGCCATCCTTGTGAACTTTGCAATGAATGTGATCATCTAAATATCCAATGCAAATTGTTTCATGATCATATCATGTCCAAAAATTGTGATGAATTGATTTCCCTTGCACATCATAATGAACTTAGTTTGCTTTTGGTTATGAAGAAATGAAACGTATAACTAAGGATATGCCAGAATTTGTCCTTGATAAAGTTCTTGATTTTGATCTAGAAGAAATTTTTATGTATTGTGCGGTGAATTGCATTGAAAATCCTTATATTGCCAATTACATAAAGAAAAGAAAACAAATAGAAGATGAAGGAATACTAATGAAAGGGAAGAGACTTCCCAATATCCTCCTATTATTTCTTATGGTGAATCAGGTAACGAGGAGGAGCCTTCTATTCAACCAATCTCGTTAATAAGGAGCTCCAAAAAGAGGATTAAACCCACACATGATGTGAAGAAGAAAAAGAAAAGACGGAGAAACAAAGGTAAAAAGGTATCCCTCCCTAATGATGTTGCTCCTATTACTCATTGTGATGATGATAATTGCTATATTATTGGTGGGATCCATACTATTAATGATGAGAGTGATTATGCTTATGATATGAAAAGGCCCAATCTTGGGGATGCTATGTCTGATGAGAATGACATGTTTGAGAGTTTATTTTCTGCAATTAATGTTTGTCCCAAGCTTGGGGATGCTATGTCTAATGAAGATGATATTTTTAGCCTCCCAAGTTTTGATATGCAAATTTGTTATGATGATATCATGCCTCCTACTTATGATGATTATATTGATGAAAGTGGGTTTGGAAGAGTGTCAACTTTAGGAAGTAATGATCCCACTATTTCGTAGGATGTTGAATCTTATTGTGATAATTATGAAAGTGGATTTGGAGAGGTCATGAATTTATTTAGTGATGAATCCACTATTTGAGAAGAGATTTCAATTGATTATGATGAGAACAAAGTTGCTACTTATGATGATTATTGTCATGAAACTTATGCTATAAAAACTAGTGATGATTATATTTATAAAACTTTTCATGATTATGATTACCCTTTTTCTGAACATTACTCTTTTAACGTGGAAACAATTTATAGTATTCGAGTCACTTATGATACTCCCACTATTCCGATTGAGAAGAATTTTGCTTATGTAGAGAGTAGTAAATTTTCTATGCTTGTAGATCATGAAATGAATGATTTAGGTGCTGGTTATATTGTTGAATTCATTCATGATGCTAGTGAAAATTATTATGAGGGAGGAATATATGCTTGTAAGAATTGCAATCATATCAAGTTTCCTCTCTATGTGCTTAAAGGTTTGAAGTCATGCTTGTTTTGCCTTCCTATGCTAGTTGATTATTGTTCCCATAAGTTGTTTGCTCACAAATCCCTATTCATAGTAAGTGGGTTAGACTTAAATGTGCTAGTCATATTCTTCATGATGCTCCCTTTATGTTTCAATTCTTATCTTTTAGGTGAGCATCATTGATATCGTCATGCCTAGCTAGGGGCGTTAAACGTTAGCGCTTGTTGGGAGACAAACCAATATTTACCCCTACTGTTTTTGTGTGTTCACATGATTAAGCTACTGTAGTAATCATGTTTTATAGTTTTTGTTTCAATAAAGTGCCAAGTAGAACCTTTGAGAAGACTTGGGTGGAAGTTAATGTGATCTTGCTATAAAAAACAGAAACTTTGTGCTCACGAGTTTAGCTGTCATTTTTTACAGAAGAGTGCTTTTAAGTTGATTCTTTTTGCAGAAGATTAATAGACAAATTCCTCAGGTCCACCAAGTTATTTTGGAATTTTTGGAGTTCCAGAAGTATACGTTTGATACAGATTACTACAGACTATTCTGTTTTTGATAGATTCTGTTTTCTATGTGTTGTTTGCTTATTTTGATGAATCTATGAGTAGTATCGGAATGTATGAACCATAGATAAGTTGGAATACAGTAGATATTACACCAATATGAATTTATAATGAGTTCACAACCATACCTAAGTGGTGATTTATTTTCTTATACAAACGGAGCTTACGAGTTCTCAGTTAAGTTTTGTGTTGTGAAGTTTTCAAGGTTTGGGTAAAGATTCGATGGACAATGGAATAAGGAGTGGAAAGAGCCTAAGATTGGGGATGCCCAAGGAACCGCAAAGCAATATTCAAGGACAACCAAAAGACTAAGCTTGGCGATGCCCCGGATGGCATCCCCTCTTTCGTCTTCGTTCATCGGTAACTTTACTTGGAGCTATATTTTTATTCACCACATGATATGTGTTTTGCTTGGAGCGTCAATTTTTTTTCTTGCTGTATGAATAAAATACCAAGATATGAAATTCTTAAATGAGAGAGAGTCTTCACATAGCTACATAAATTTTTAACTACTCATTGATCTTCACTTATATCTTTTTCGAGTAGTTTGTCATTTACTCGTGTGCTTCACTTATATCCTATGAGTAAATGGTTGAATGATTTGAATGTCATAAATCTGAAATTATATATGTTTCATATGCCTTTCCATGGGGAGTAATGCCTTCACATATAAGAAGTAGAGGTGATAAATTTTTTGAAGGTTAGCAAACATTATATTGGTCACTTGAACAATTCATGAAAGAATATTGAAGGAAGAGAGATTTCACATATAAATATACTATCTTGGACATCTTCTATGATTGTGAGCCCGATTAATTATTTTCAAACCTGAGCAAATTAGTTGAAGTTGGACAAGGAAGACAACATAATGAGTTATGCTTGGGTATATTTGTATAGAAATTATATTGTTATGGATCCTCTAACATGTGGTGCTTGCTATTTAGAATTCTTTGCTTGCCAAAATATCTGTACTAAGCAAGAATACTGCTTGTGCATCCATATTCCTTGAACCAATTTTATTCCATGAGTGTCCACCATATCTACCTATATGCGGTATTTACCTGCCGTTCCAAGTAAATTTGGATGTGCCAAACTCTAAATCTTCAAATAATAATCATTTTTGTATGCCCGAATCGCTCATGTAGCGATTAGGGGCTGTCAGTATCTTCCATGCTAGGTGGGTTATTCTCACGATGAGTGGACACCACTCATCATTCACGAGAAAATGGCTGGTAACTAGGATGCCCAGTCCTATGATCAAAAGATCAAAAACAAATGGGATAATTGATTTTATACACCTAGTTGGGTCACACTTGGCAGGTTTGCCCCTAGTTTACAAAAATGCTCGGTCTTGCCCAAGTGAGTTTGGTTCCCTTATGCTTTTGCCCTTCCGTCTCAATTCCGTCTGGTCAAAGGCGTTTGACCGTTAGACAGATATTTCTCTAGACCATTTTGCCCCTGCTTGTAACTCCAGTGAAAATATGAAGAGAAAAAACATGACACATACAAGTGGGTCCAAACCACATAGAAAAAATGCCAAATAGAAAAAATAGTCTCTCTCCTCTCTGTCTCTCTGCCGCCAGGCAAATAACAGCAGCGACGATGAGCAATTATCATCGGAAAGTCGGGCCAGGCCGGCAAGTTGGCGAGCTGGGCCGGAGGGCGTCAGGCGAGGTCAACTGCAAGTGGGCGGCGGCGGATGCAAGGGGCCCGAATCAGCACGGGGCATGAGCGCGCAGTGGAGAGAGGGTCGGATCCCGCCACAGGAGGCTCGAGATGAACTGGATACGGCCGAGATGCAAGTTGGGGAGGCGCTGACGATAGAGGGGGGGGGAGGAGAAGGACGGAGGGGTTCTGGGGCTTTCCTCCGGTGGTGGTCCAATGGTGCGGTGTCCTGGGCAAGCGCCGCGCGGCGTGCATCCTTTCCCGGCGGCGGCGTTGTCTCTAGAGGGAGGCTCGGGCTGGATGGGATCTGTTCAGGATGGATGTCGGGGAGGCACTGGCGACCGGCTGCGGGGCAGATGGGCAGGTGCTGCTTGTTCTGGAGCTTGGGCGCCATGGACACGGTGGCTTGAACCTGTGGAAGAATGGCGACGTGCTCAGACAGGAAAACGCAGAGGGAGAAAAGGAAGGAGAAGGGCGGAGGTCCTGCTGCTTGTTGCCGGCAGCGCCATGGCAGGCCACATGCACGACAGATCGGGGCGGCGCGAGGCGCTGGCGCGCCTCCTATGCACAAACGTGAGTGGGGAACGGGGAGCGTCGAAGGTCAATGGGGAGCGAGGAACGGGGCGGCATGCGAGGCGAGGTGGTCGGGGTCGCTCAGATCTGGAGGTGAGGGCGACGGATCTGGCACAGCTGCCCGTGGTGGTGCTCGAAACGGCCAGTGGCGCCGGCGGCAGAGATCTATGGGGGCCGCAGCGGCACCCTGTTGCACGCAAAGAGAAAGAGGCGGGCATACAGAGAGAAAGAGGCACGCTGAGAGAGAGAGGAAGGGAAAAATGGTCCAAAAAATGTCTGACTAACGGTCAAACGCCTTTGACCGGACGGAATTGGGACGAAAGGGTAAAAGCATAAGGAGATCAAACGCATCTGGGCAAGACCAAGGGTTTTTCGAAATTAGGGGCAAAACTTTCGAGTGGGACGCAACTAAGGGCACCAAATTAATTATCCCAAAACAAATTCGCAAATAATTTAAACAAACTCCCCCAGGATTGTTGATACTTGGATGGCACCCGTTGTTTCGGACAAGCCGTGCAGTGTGATTGTTGGTGGAGGGGGAGTAAAATCTTTACCTTTCTATTTGAGAACTGCCTATAATGTATCTAGTATGGAAGATATTGGGAACTCTTGGTCGTTATGTTGACAATGAAAGCATACCTCTCAAAATTATTTTCATCTCCATTTTAAAGTTTCGAGCTCTGGCACCTCTGCAAATCCCTGCTTCCATCTGCGAAGGGCCTATCTTTTACTTTTATGCAAGAGTCAGTAGTATTCCTTCTCATTCCAACCTACTTTTTAGTTGGCAAGCATCATGTGACAGGGAAAGATCTAAGCATATATGGCCATTCAAATATATTTGATCATGAATTATTATTGTTGACAATTATCTATATGATAAGTAAGTTGGGAGGCGAAACATTAAACCCCTATCTTTCTCTGTGTTTGATGGATGCTATTTGTTCTAAAAATATGCTTTGAGTGGTAGCAATCATGGAAGACTATATGATAGTTGAGTATGTGGGATTTGCTAAATCAAGGCTCTTACATAGACCCTTCCTGAAAATAAGATGAATTGCAATTGTTTGATGACTGAGAACATAGTTTGTTAGTTTTCAAGAAAGTTTATGGTCTATGCTTTAACATGTGAATAGCTTGTTACTTGATCATGAAAAGTTTTATGAGTTGAGCTACTGTTATGACATATATAGATGCTAGAAAAGGTGATTGAAATTATCATTGATCAAACTTGTGCACCTGCTAGCATTCACACTTCATAAATTATTTCTTTTTTCATTTACCTACTCGAGGTCGAGCAGGAATTAAGCTTGGGGATGCTGGTATGTCTCCAACGTATCTATAATTTATGAAGTATTCATGCTATTATATTATCCTTCTAGGATGTTTTATATGCATTTATATGCTATTTTATATGATTTTGGGACTAACCTATTAACCTAGAGCCCAGTGCCTGTTTCTGGTTTTTTCCTTGTTTTTGAGTTTTACAGAAAAGGAAAATCAAACTGAGTCCAATTGACCTGAAATTTCACGGAGCTTATTTTTGGACCAGAAGAAGGCCATGGAGTAAAAGAGTTGGGCCAGAAGAGCCCCAGGCTGCCCACGAGGGTGGGGGCACGCCCACACCCCCTGGGCGTGGGCCCCTATCTCATGGATGACCCGGAGAGCCCCTGACTTGTTCTCGACGCCAAAACCTCTTATATATATAGAAACCCCTAGAACATAACCTAGATCGGGAGTTTCGCCGCCGCAAGCCTCTGTAGACACCGAAAACCAATCTAGACTCGTTCTGGCACCCTGCCGAAGGGGGGATCCATCACCGGTGGTCATCTTATTCATTCCGGCGCTCTCGATGACGAGGAGGGAGTAGTTCACCCTCGGGGCTAAGGGTATGTACTAGTAGCTATGTGTTTGATCTCTATCTCTCTATCTCTCTCTCTCTCTCTCTCTCTCTCTCTCTCTCTCGTGTTCTTGATTCCGCACGATTTTGATGTATTGCAAGCTTTGCTATTATAGTTGGATCTGATGATGTTTCTCCCCCTCTGCTCTCTTGTAATGGATTGAGTTTTCCCTTTGAAGTTACCTTATCGGATTGAGTCTTTAAGGATTTGAGAACACTTGGTGTATGTCTTGCATGTGCTTATCTGTGGTGACAATGGGATATTCACGTGATCCACTTGATGTATGTTTTGGTGAACAACTTGCGGGTTCCATAACATTGTGAACTTATGCATAGGGGTTGGCACACGTTTTCGTCTTGACTCTCCGGTAGAAACTTTGGGGCACTCTTTGAAGTTCTTTGTGTTGGTTGAATAGATGAATCTGAGATTGTGTGATGCATATCGTATAATCATAACCATGGATACTTGAGGTGCCATTGGAGTATCTAGGTGACATTAGGGTTTTGGTTGATTTGTATCTTAAGGTGTTATTCTAGTACGAACTCTTGAATAGATCGATCCGAAAGAATAACTTTGAGGTGGTTTCGTACCCTACAATAATCTCTTCGTTTGATCTCCTCTATTAGTGACTTTGGAGTGACTCTTTATTGCATGTTGAGGGATAGTTATATGACCCAATTATGTTATTACTGTTGAGAGAACTTGCGCTAGTGAAAGTATGAACCCTAGGCCTTGTTTCTTAGCATTGCAATACCATTTGTGCTCACTTTTATCATTAGTTACCTTGCTGTTTTTATATTTTCAGATTACAAAAACCTATATCTACCATCCATATTGCACTTGTATCACCATCTCTTCGCCGAACTAGTGCACCTATACAATTTACCATTGTATTGGGTGTGTTGGGGACACAAGAGAATCTTTGCTATTTGGTTGCAAGGTTGTTTAAGAAAGACCATCTTCAACCTACGCCTCCCACGAATTGATAAACCTTAGGTCATCCACTTGAGGGAAATTTGCTACTGTCCTACAAATCTCCGCACTTGGAGGCCCAACAACGTCTACAATTAGAAGGTTGCGTAGTAGACATCATACACCACCGAGAGGGCCTTCCCCCTCACGTGGGTGTCCACTACGTGATGCGTGGTGAACTGCCCGCCACTGTCGTCGTCGGCCGCTGGGAGTGCCATTGGAGCCACGGGAAACGCCATTGGAACCCTGGATGTCCTCTCTGTATGTGTTCTCGTGGGTGTGCTTATTGTGTTGTGTGAGACGAGAGATGAAGGTAAATGGCCGCAGGAATAAAAGGGGGCCGACCGGCGTGGATTCTCGGCGCGTCCGCTAGGTAGTTTTTGCAACGGGTAACTGCATCCTTGCGCCGCGCCCGGTGCAACCGCTTACACACGAACGTGCGTGATCGTGCGCTGGCCCAAAACACTGGCAGCGCGTGTGGAGGGACGAGGGTAGAGCACCCAGAGGGACGCGAGAGCAGAGCACGCGCGGCGGGATGCGAGCAGAGTGTGCCGCGGCCGCCTGAACCGCAAGCAACCACACGCATGGAGCAGTTGAACATGCAGGAAATGGTCGCATATAAGCTGGATGACAGTTGCGTCGCTGCGTAGAGAGCGTCCGTGTGGTACCACCTCCGTCTAGTCTATAGTATCCTTTATATTACGTGCCATACTTTGCCCTTAAATTTAACCAACAAAATGTTAATGCATGTTTTAAAAATTATATAATTGGAAACTATGTTCAAATACAAATCCAACTATATAATCTTTGGCGACATGCATTTGTATTTTATTAGTTAAATCGTAATTATAAACCAGGACGGTGGTATAGTAGGTAATTAAATCGCAAATGTTTTTATTAACCATATGTGTGTGTGGCCTTCCGTCCTCCTCTCGCACGTCTTGTCACCCCGCTGCCGCAGACGGCTTACAACGCAAGCTTGCACAACGCACGGGGGTGACCTTTTTGCCAAATGGTTGTGCCACGCAACCTTGCAGGTTCCTGCGCAAGCTTCCCGCCCGACTCGGTGAAATCCCCCAAAATCCCAAAGCTTACCGGCCTACTATAAAAACCCTCACGGCCGGCGAGTCCTGCGTCGCATTTTCCCCTCCATCCCTATATCTTATCTCGTCTACTTCTCCCACATTCGCCAATGGCACCGGTCCGTCGTCGTCGCTCAGCCACTCCACCAGCATCAGAGGACAGCTCCAGCTAGGAGGCTTCACCGCGGCGGCGGCGCAGACCCCGGTGTAGTGTAGTGCGCGTGGCGTCCGTATTGGGTGTGCGCGGAACACCGACCACACGCTCCGCCGCCGATGCCCGTCGGCAGCTATTGCCGGCCGCCGTTGCCGCCACACCACCGTCGAAAGCCAGGGCCATTGCCCGCTCCGCTGTCATGGCCCAAAGGCGGGAGATGGCCGTCGTGGCCGCCACCCCACTTCCGGCCACTGTGGCCATCACCCGCTCCGGCACCGCGGCCCGAAGGCGGGAGGTGGTGGTCGTGGCCGCCACCCCGTCGTCGGCCGCTGTGGCCGCCAGCCCATCGTTGACCGCCGGGGTCAGCACCCGCTCCGCCACCACCGCTCATAGGTGGGAGGCGGAGGTGGATGCCCGCACGTGCGACAGCGACCTTGCGCGCTATTCCGAGTTCCTGCGGGAGGAGGAGGAGCGCCTCGTCGAGCATGCAAAGAGCCTTACTGCCGCAATGGCAGCGGCACACGCCACCTCAGAGGCGAGGAATCAGCTGATCTACGAGGAGAACCACCGCTTCGAGAGGGGTCGTCTGGAGCGGCAGAGGGCATTAGAGGCGAGCGTCGCTGAAGCTGCATTAGCGGTAGGCACTGCATTGCGGTTGCCCAGCTCGTTGGTAGGCTCCTCCTCCTCCGCCTCTTACTGAGCGTGCTCGGCAGCCGTAAGTAGTACAAAGCCCCTCCGAAGTATTAGTAGTAGTAGTATTTAGGGGCTATTTTGTTCAGTTCATCTAACTATAGATGTGGTGGAACTGTACAACGTACTTAAAATTAGCTAGTATATATAGTTTAACTAGCTATTTCAGTACGTGGTTGGCAACAATTGGGGAAAAGTTTGGTCGGTTCAACTGTTGAGTTGAACTGTTTGTATAAATTAAGAACGACTGCTTAATCAATGAATGAAATCTATGCTTAATTACTGAATTTTAGTTGCAAAATTAGATACTGCTAGTGATTTTTAGCTTCATATTTTGACAAATCGCAGTGTTACAAGGATTGACAAATCTTACCAAATTGTTTGTACGTGGTTCCACATGGGTCATCCAACACAACCGTTTGCATTGAAGGAATGCACAAATCATGCGCTGCTCTCACTTTGCATATGGGTGTTCTATCTAAAACGTTTGCAATCAAGAGCTGCAGAAATCCTGCTCGGCACATTTTCTCTTGGCTTCCTGGGGAAGCTGTCAGTTTGCATACGGGTGTTCTAACTAAAACGTTTGCGATGAGTGTTGTATATTTAAAAAAGTGAATTGAATTGCGGCTTGGGCGCCATTAATGGAGAGGATGCGAGCAAGGCGAGCGGCCATGGAAGTCAAAGGGCTCGCTTCCCAGTGAGCCTGCGCAGCGTACATCTCGCACGCTTCCCGGTGAGCCTGCACACTCAAGGACAGCTTGCACGCCTCTCGGTCAGCGTGCGCACCAGACGGCGCTTGCACGCCTCCCATTCAGTCAAGGTCAAGCAGCTGTCCACACGGCACCTCCTACAGCCATTAAAAGCAAGACACGTGGCATCACGTGAATGGTTAAACAGAATTTTGAATTTACTAGAATTTAAAAACCAGGCATCTCAATGTTTTGTCGGCAATCAACGGTGCCCTCGTGTTTGAAATTCATTCCCATTTCTTGCATGGGACCTAAGCATGCACCCAAGGACACACATTTGGTTTTTCAACCAATTTATATGCACTGTAGCATGTGCATGTAGTTCAAATTTGAATTATGCATACGAATGCATCGAAAACTTAGTTAATGCATAAAAATGTCCAAACGAACCCCGAAAAATCACAAAAATTCACACAACACTCCTGTTGTTCTATGTTGACACGAGAAAAAAATTTGAAAGCAATAAGAGGCAATGGATATCGTTTCGTCCACAAAGGTGGGACGTTCCCTACCGAAAACCATCATGCTTGTTGTGAGAAGCTCCAGTTTTGTGAGAAGCATATACCCAAACCTGCTCCAAATGGGACAAAATTTGTACCACGGCATGTTGATGCCGCTCAATGATAGCATGCAAGTTTCATGAATTTCAGACGAGTTTTGGATTTACTAGAATTTAAAAACCAGGCATCTCAATGTTTTTCCGGCAATCAACGGTGCTCCAGTGTTTGAAATTCATTCCCATTTCTTGCATTGGACCTAAGCATGCACCCAAGGACACATATTTGATTTTTCAACCAATTTATATGCACTTGAGCATGTGCATGTAGTTCAAATTTGAATAATGCACATAAAATGCATTGAAAACTCACTTAATGCATAAAAATGTCCAAACGAACCCCGAAAAATCACAAAAATTCACAAAACACTCCTGTTGTTCTATGTTGACACAAGAATTTTTTTTGAAAGCAATAAGAGGCAATGGATCGTTTCGTCCCCAAAGGTGGGACGTTCTCTTCCGAAAACCATCATGCTTGTTGTTAGAAGCTCCCGTTTGTGAGAAGCATATACCCAAACCTGCCCCAAATGGGACAAAATTTGTTCCACGACATGTTGATGCTGCTCCATGATAGCATGCCAAGTTCCATGAATTTCAGACGAGTTTTGGATTTACTAGAATTGAAAAACCAGGCATCTCAATGTTTTGCTGGCAATCAACGGTGCCCCGGTGTTTGAAATTCATTCCCATTTCTTGCATGGGACCTAAGCATGCACCCAAGGACACAAATTAGATTTTTCAACCAATTTATATCCACTGGAGCATGTGCATGCAGTTAAAATTTGAATTATGCACATAAAATGCATTGAAAACTCATTTAATTGAGAAAAATGTCCAAACGAACCCCAAAAAATCAAAAAAATCACACAACACTCCTGTTGTTCTAAGTTTACACGAGAAAAAAAGTTTGAAATCAATAAGAGGAAATGGATATTGTTTCGTCCCCAAAGGTGGGACGTTCCCTACCGAAAACCATCATGCTTGTTGTGAGAAGCTCCGGTTTGTGAGAAGCATATACCCAAACCTGCCCCAAATGGGACAAAATTTGTACCACGGCATGTTGATGGTGCTCCATGATAGCATGCCAAGTTTCATGAATTTCAGACGAGTTTTGGATTTACTAGAATTTAAAAACCAGGCATCTCAATGTTTTGCCGGCAATCAACGGTACCCTCGTGTTTGACATTCATTCCCATTTCTTGCATGGGGCCTAAGCATGCACCCAAGGACACTGATTTTATTTTTGAACCAATTTATATGCACTTGAGGATGTGCATGTAGTTCAAATTTTAATTGTTCACCTAAAATGGCAAGAAAACCAATTTAATGTATAAAATGTTCAAACGAACCTTGAATAATTCCAATTCTTTTACGACACACATATAGTTGCATATTCACTCTAGATAAAAGGTCTACCAATTCAAACACCGTCCATTGCCACTGTGACCCAATAATGTAATTCAAACCAAGATGAAAAATCAAGTAGATCGCACACAGTTTATTATTAGCAACCGCGTGAGATGTAATAAAAAAATATATTGGAGCACCGTTGATGTATAGTACACCTATGGCTTACGCGAGAAGGTGCGTCGGCTACAGTCCACAACCGGTGTCTCAAGCACACTAGCTCGCTCCCCAAATAACATTTCACTGTTCAATCGTCGCCGGTGAAAGATGGGAACGTGGACCCACGTTGTGAGGGCAACTTCGGTCGCCCGCTCCGGCGAGAGTGCTGCCGCAACCGCCATGCGCATGCTAACAAGGTGCATGAGCGCGGCCGCAATTTGCGACCGGGCGGCAAAGGCAGCCCAAACAGCCGTTGTTGCTTCTCAGGTGGCGGCAACAACATCTGCCTTGGGGATAGCAACTGGCGAGAGCGGCACATCAGCTGTCCGTTCCGCCGCGGCAGACTTAGCCCTGATGGAGGCCGCCCACGACCATGTCGAGGCTGCCCACGCCCGGCTCCTGGCGGTCACCACATAAATCAAACAAAGCTTCTCCTACAACGTTCGGCAACCCACGGCCGAAGAGCTGGCAATCGCCGAGAGCGCTCGAGCAGCCGTCCGTTCCTCCGCCGCATACCTTGCAACAACGGAGCCCGTCCAAGCCCAGATCGTGTCCGCCCATGCCCTGCTCGTGGCAGCCTTTTCCAAAGAGATGGCAGACGCGGATGGCGAGATGCTTGTCGAGTATGTTGCGATGGATGCCATGGAGCCCCTTCCCTAGGAGACCGTCGGGCGCGAGCTGGACATGGAGGCGGCAGCGGAGATTGACGAGCACCAGTCGTAGTAGTACTCTTTGTTTTGTTTAATTAAGAGCGCCGGTCTTTAATTTGTTAGAGTAATGTTTAGGTCAGCTAGCTCTCTTTAATTGCTGTACTTGCTTGATTAAGAAGTGTGGGTGTGCTGTATTCTCCTTTCTGTACCCAAATTATGCAATGGCGTGGATGACCACTGTAACCATGGAAATTCGAACCAAAACTTTTGACGTTCAAACTCATCACACAAAGGTTAAGCTATCTGAAACGTTTGTGATGTCCACATATTGTACATAGTTCTGAATAAGGGACTGTGTCTGATGACACTTTGCGTAACAGTTTTTTGGCTGAAGTGATTCCAAATTTTCGGCTTTCGCGGAAATATCTACCTCCTCGCCCCCTCCCCCTTACCAAAAGCCACATTTCCCCTCTTTCTGCCTTCCTTTCCAAGTTGAAACCTTCACTCCTTGCTTGCAGCGCCGCCACCTCCTCGCCGGCGACCCTCCATCACGCTGCTCGGCCTCCTCTATCTAAGCAGGTAATCCACATCCAAGCCCCATCCTCCTCCTCCCTCCACATCCCACATGCCCCGACCGCCGGCACGAGCGCGACACCTTCCACCCAAATCACCGACGCCTCCACCAAATAAGCACCGGCCTAAGCCATGGTGCACGCAGTATAGCCAGGACCTCAAGGAGCATTTGGCAGCGGAGAAGCAAATCGCGACAGCATGCACAGATGAGGTCGCGATGGCTGCCAGTCGTGCCGACCCCTAGATCTTTGAGGAGCACCTTGCCAATTTCTAGCTACGCCGGTTAAGCATGCTCGGTTTACCCATTGCGTGTGCTGCTCCTGCCTTTCCTTCACAAAATCTAGTGAATTGTGCTATCTAATATCACCATGGAATTTGTTGCTATAGTGTATATGTTCTATATGTCGTGCAGTGTGGTGCTTAATTATTAACTGTTTTGTTAATTAGTTGTCGTCTTCAGTTAACTGTTTGGTTCAATTCTGCAAATGTGATATTCAATTCTTCAGGCTGCAATTTTGTATTGTCTTCCATGTGAGAAATAAATTGAATTTATCTTTACAAAATTGTGGGTGCATTCTGTTAATGTATACCATATGAGGAATAAATTGAATTTGGTTGCAGTAAATACATGAGAAACAAATACAATTGCTACAATTGGCTGTAGTTAACTGTTTGGTTAACTCTCTAATCTTCTATTAGGAGTATGTTATATTGTGTGGTGCTCAGTTAATGTTTGGTTCATTTGTTGTGGTGTTTAGTTAACTGCTTGGTTCAATGTTATATTGTGCAATGTGGTGCTCAGTTAATGTTTGGTTCATTTGTTGTGGTGTTTAGTTATCTTCTTGGTTCAATTCTGCAATGCATTGTCCAATTGTCGTGGGTAGAATTTTGTATTGTTGTGGATGTGAGGAATAAATCGAATTTGGCTGCACTTAATACATGAGCAACATATACAGGTGCTATATTTCCTAGTTCTTAATCATGCTTGGTTTGGGCAAATGGGTTTTCCGTGTGGCTTCAATTAATCTGATGAATCTGCAATGTGCTTATTTTTCATCAACATATTTTACTGATAGCATGCGAACCCTTACTTAACCTGATGACTAACTACATTATAGATGTTGCAGGGAAACAATGGGAAGCATTGAGGTTTAAAATCGAGGTTAGCACGTGCTTTGTCCGTTGTCTAATAGCACATTATTGTGCAATTGCATGAACCATTCTAATATTTTGGTTTTTAACAATTTGGTCTTGCACATGTAGGTCCTGCTGTTAGAGGTTTTGACCCACTATTCAACCCTTTTTGCATATGGGGAAATGAGTTGTCCATGAATATGAATCAAATCAAGAGACTCAGAAAGACTGTTAGGATAAAGAAATTAGCGACAAAAAATAACAAGATCTTTGTCTGCACAATGAAGAAGACATCAGTTCACTACAAGATGGTACTAACTATTATACCTTGCCTTTTTTTTATTCCTTTGCCCCATTTCCAATATAGAGAAGATATTTATGCACATCCTTGTTTTTAGGCCTTTCCAAAGAAGTTCACTGATGATTACCTCTCAAACCACCTCTATGGTCAGGAGGCGAGGAAGGTTTTCATACAAAACCCACGGTTCAATATTGAAGTGTTCCTGAAGAGGACGAAGGACGGACAGTCAATCATCCACAGGCACTGGCCTAAAGTTGCAAAGACCTTCAACATGAATGAAGGCTCAATATTCTCCTTCTGGTTCAGCAGTTTTCCAGATGAGATGCATCTGTCTATATACCATTTATGATGCTAATTTCAAAGGTTCTACATGTTGCATGTGGAACTTGTCAAAAAGTGCGCTTGTGTAATGGGGTAGCTGAGTCAAGCTATATCATGTTGTACTCGATGTATTTCAATTATGAAATTTTGCTTCCTTAATATGGAAATGAAATATATTGTGTGCTTAATATGAATGTCAATTAGATTATTAAAGGGATTATTAATAATAGGGCAATTAGCCTGCTAATGGCGAATTAGCCTGCTATTGGGTTTTGATATTGCAAACGGTTGTTGAAAAAATACCCACGGCGATGACCTCAGGCAACTCACACAGTTTCTAGGAATAAACTATGTTCGATCAATGAACAATCACACACGAATTTCTCTCGAAAACTGTTCGCGTTAGGCCACCTTGCGCAAAGGTTTACCACATAAAAACGGTGTGTCATGGACAACCTTTGCCACATAGTTTCTACTATGGACCGTGTGTGATACATTCAATGACGCAAACGATTTAACGGGAAAAATTGTGTGTGTTGTACCTGTGAACGGAAACATTTTCCTTGGAGCGACTACGTGGGATGTGCATACAAATGGAAACATTTGGCGGAGACTGACTGTGTGGGATGTACTTGTGACCGGAAACAATTTTGCCATATAATTGTGTTTTTAGCTCTATTGTACGTATTCCCGTATTTGAGTGCTCGCCGGTCGCACATGACCTCATTTTGCCGAACGTGTGTGCCAGGAGAGCATATCCCCGATGGTTTCTGGGTCGTGTGGGAAGGACCCCCCTATCGCCCACACTCACTTGGCGACGGTTCCAAATGCCGTCACGCAAAGGGGTAACAAACCATTTGTTTAGGACTAACGCGCACCATTTGATCATGTCGTGGCTCTGGCGCTCCTACCGGATCGTGCCATCCCACGATCGAGCACGCAGTCCACGGCCTCCCTACAATCGCTCCACGGATCGCACAAGCTATGTCTCGCGGAAGCCACTAACAACATGACGGGAACAGCTAACTGAATCCTAACTGAAAATGTACTACAATGCAAGGTCTGAAAACCTGAAACTTGACACGCTAGCTAAACTAGCTTATTGTGAAACAAACTCCCCCTGAGCTAGGTTGGCTGGTACCTGATGACTCCCACGCGATCGCGCATCTCCTGCAACTGAGTTCGCCGGAGCGATTTTGTGAGGATGTTAGCAAGCTGATCGCCAGTACGCACATACTGAACATTGATGTTGTCGTCCTGAACGCACTGATGGATGAAGTGGTAGCGCTGTTCAATGTGCTTGCTCTTGTCATGGAAGACAGGGTTTTTGCTCAATGCAATCGCTAACTTGTTGTCGATGCATAGCCTGGTGGCATCGTCGTCACGCCCGAGCAATTCTCCGATCTACCACCTGAGCCAGATGCCCTGACAGGAGGGTCCAGCCGTGGCGACGTACTCAGCCTCGCACGAGGAGAGTGCTACGATCTTCTGCTTGGCAGACTGCCACGACACCGGACTGCCTCCAAGGAAGAAGATGGTGTCGCTGGTGCTCTTGCGGTCATCCAGGTCTCCCCCGAGGTCCGAGTCGCTGTAGCCAACGAGCTCCGCGCCGTGCACCTGCTGAGCATAACAACACCCATGCTGCCGTGTGCCGGCGATGTACCTAAGTAGCTACTTCACAGTAGCCCAATGCTCACTCGTCGGTGCCTCCATGAACCTGCTGACATACCCAACGACGTAGGTGATGTTAGGTCGCGTATGGGTGACGTAGCGTAGGCTCCCCACCATGCTCCTGTAGTATGTGGCGTCCATGGGCTCGCCGGCCCCCTCCTGCCTAAGCTTGAGGTGCAGCTGCATCGGCGTGGCCATGGGGTGACAATCAGCCATGCCGGCCTTCTCCAGCAGCTTGCCGGTGTACGAGGACTGCGCGATGACGATCCAGCCCACCCTTTGGTCCACCTCGATGTCGAGGTAGTAGCTCAGTAGCCCCAGATCACTCAACTTGAAGAGTGCCACCATCTCCTTCTTGAACTCAGTGATCGCCTCCGTGGATGCTCTGGTGATGATCAAGTCGTCCACGTACACGCCCACCAGGAGCTAGACGCTGTTGCCAGCGCGCGTGTACACTGCGTGATCATATGGACTTTTCTTGAAGCGGAGGGCGTTGAGGCTGTTGTCGAGCTTCGCGTACCATGCCCTTGGTGCCTGACGCAGACCGTAGAGCGCTTTGTGCAGCCGGAGTACCTTGCTTGCCGCGCCGGCGTACTCGAAGCCGGGGGGATGCACCACCTACACCTCCTCCTCAAGCTCAAAGTTGAGAAAGGTGGACTTGACGTCCAGATGGTGCACCTCCCAGCCCTCCTGCGCGGCTACGGTGAGCAACACACGTACGGAGTCGAGGCGGGCCACCAGGGCAAACACTTCTTCGCAATCGATGGGCCACCAGGCGGGCCTTGTCCATGATCACCTCGCCGGTGGCATTCCGCTTCTCCTTGAAGACCCACTTCAAGCCGATGGGCCGATGACCTGCGGGCAGAACACAGAGAGACCATGTCTCGTTAGACTCGATGCACACCATTTCCTCCACCATTGCCGCCCTCCATGCCGCATGGCACTCTGGTTCTGCAAACGTCGCCAACTCTCCCTCAGGCAGCAGGAGCAGTTGCTCCGTCCTGTCAGGTTGGTCCGCGCTGTAGTCGAGCACATCGTCCAAGCGATGGAAGCAGTGAACACCGTCGGGGTCGTCTGCGTCGTTGAACATGTCTGCGCCATGTGGCGGTGGCATGGAGAACTGCACATCCTGCCAGACTGGAGTGGCAGGGGATCCGCCGGCTGCTATTGGCGAGCTCTCTGTCCCGGCATCGACAACGGGCTGTGGCGACACAGGCGTGCTTGATCCAGCTCCCCTGGTGGTAGGTTCAGGTGACCCCGGAGCCGAGATTCTCGCCGGTGTGGCCACGTCCTCCAAGGGACCACCATACGCTGAGAAGTCGACGGCGAAGGAGCCGCCTGCGCCTGCCGTCTCGTTGCTCCAGTCCCAGGTCGCGCTTTTGTTGAACACGACGTCACGGGGCATGTGTACCCGGCGTGTCGCTGGATCGTACACCCTGTACGCCTTGGAGCCGGGCCCGTACCCGATGAGCACCATGGGTGTGCTCCGATCGTCCAGCTTCTTGAGAAGAGGGCGCGCGCTCTTGATGTGCGCCACACACCTGAAGACATGCAGGTGGCTCACCTTCGGCTTCTTGCCATGCCAGGCCTCATACGGAGTCGCTCTGTCCACGCTGCGCGTGAATGCTCGGTTCAGGAGGTAGACGGCAGTGGTCACCGCTTCTGCCCAGAAGTAGTTCGGCATGCCCTTGGCCTTCATCATGCTCCTCACGATGCCCACCAACATCTGATTGCGCCTCTCGACCACACCATTCTGCTGCAGTGAGTAGGGCGCCATTAGGTGACACTAGACGCCGGTGGACATGAACTGCTCCACTAGGGCCGTGGACATGAACTCTCCGTCGTGATCCATGCGCAGCGTGCCCAGCTTGCGTCGTGCCTCCGTCTCCGCACGCGCCTGGAACTTCTTGATTGCGGCTGCAGCCTCATCCTTGCTTGTCAGCAGAGTGAGCCACATGTAGCGGCTGTGCTCGTCGACGAGGAGCAGGAAGTAGCATCGTCCTCCTGGTGTCGCCGGCGTGATTACACCAAAGAGGTCTGGGTGGATGAGCTCGAGCGGCACCTCCACCCTATACTTCGCCGCCTAGGGAAATGGCGTCCGACATTGCTTGCCGGTGAGGCAGGCCTAGCAGAGCTCTCCAGAGTGCTCGATGCCTGCTATCCCTCCCACCATTCCACCTCGCGCCATCCTCTCCAGAGCGTCGATGTGCAGGTGGCCGAAGCGAGCATTCCATCACCATGACATGTTCTTCGGGCGCGCGCCAAGACAGATCAGGTGAAGAGGTCGTATGTGCAGCTTGTACAAATGATTGGGGGATCATTATACCTTTACAATGAGGGACCCGCACCGATCATGGACGCAAAGAACACCATGGTGGATGTTGATGTCACGGCCATTCTCGTCGAGCTGACCAGGACTCACCACGCTGCTCTTGAGCATTGGTATGAAGTAGACGTCCATGAGAGCGCGTTGAGCTCTCTCGTCGATGCTGAACGCAACGGTGTCGCACCCCTCGATCTGAACCACCGACCCATCACTGAACCGCACAGATCCGGTTATCGTGGTGTCGAGCTTGGCGAAGGATGCGCGATCGCCCATCATGTGGTTGGACACACCGGTGTCCAGGTACCACGCCGGGTCCGGAGCGGCGTCCTCTGCTACAGGAGCGACGTTTGCCTGTTTTTCATTCAGAAAGACAATAGCCTGTGGCGAGTCACGGTGACCGTCGATCAGCTATGTCGCCTGGGTGGGATGCGCGAGCTCGACTACCTTAGTGAGCAGCATCTGTGGATCGACCTCTTCATCGGCCTGGGCGAGGAGGGCTTCCTCCTCCCTCTTCTTCCTCCTGCATTCGCTAGCCCAGTGGCCCTTGAAGCCGCAGTAGCGCCACTTCTCCTTGTCCCCGCCGCTCTTGTTTCTTACAGGGTGTCCCCAAGCGCGCACAGGCCAGAGACGATGCTGAATAGGCAGAGGGAGAAGTCCTCGATGGTTTCTTCGTCGCGGAAAGTGATACTCTTGAAGTCGCGCCAGAGCTTCCATGCGTTGGCATCGCGCACCCGCGTGGTGCCGAGGCGTTGCGGGGCGATGGCATCCCACGCCTCCTTGGGATTCTCCTTCTCTCCCATAGCGAGCAACACATCTGTGCGGAAACCATGGAGGATGACGTGCATGGCGTTGCACTCGTCGTGGTAGGGGCGTTACCGTGCGACATAGCCCGCCACCAACCATGGGCCTGAAGGTACACCTTCATCAGCAGCGACCACTCGGGGTAATTCGTGCATGTTAGCATTGGGAGCGCGCCACTGGACAGCGCCGGCTGCACCACCTGCTGCACCACCATGTCCCCGCGCGACTGCTCTCCGGCACCCGCTGGTGACCTCGACATGGCTCTGAAGCCACTTGTTCCCCTTTTCACACTCTGAAACATCTCACAAGAGAGAGGTTTTGCGCAGCGAACTTGCATGATGTTTTTCTGCTTCTTCATCCTTTTATTTTTGAACTTAACAAGATCATATGCCATGGCTCTGGCGCTCCTACCGGATCGTGCCATCCCACGATCGAGCACGCAGTCCACGGCCTCCCTACAATCGCTCCACGGACCGCACAAGCCGCGTCTCGCGGAAGCCACTAACAACCTGACGGGAAAAGCTAACTAAATCCTAACTGAAAATCTACTACAATGCAAAGTCTGAAAACCTGAAAATTGTCACGCTAGCTAAACTAACTTGCGCAACAAAAACGGCTGCTGCCACTCATCGTCCGCCACATGATTTTCAAAATTAACTTAAAACCGTAAAGTATCTCAAAACATTTAGACATATAGAAGTTTCGCCTCGTCCATAGATTTTCAACGGTATATTACACGCCTCATTTCGACAAACGATTAAAAACCTGGAGCAAAAACAGTACTGAAAAATTGAAAAATATTGAAAAACAGAATTCCGCAATTTAGTAAATTTGAAAATGCTCTTAAACTGTAACGAATTAGAGAAAATAATACATTTCAAAAAGATGTGCCTTGATGATATCTTTCCAAAGGTGTATCATTTGCTTCATTCCGACGAGTGGTTTAGACAAAAAACACGAATTAACACTCGCTGCCACTCGTCGTGCGCCACACTGTTTGCGAAACTGATCTTAAACCATGATGAATCTTGAAACAATTTCAATATGGGGAAATTGCGCCTAATCCATAGCTTTTCAACGGTATATTACACGCCTCGTTCTGACAAATAGTTTAAAAAATGGAGCAAAAAAAGTACCAAGAAAACACCGCGTGCAGTTTTCTCCGACGGAAGTTCACTAGTCTCGGTATTGCAGTACCTTTGCTACTGAAAGTGTAGTGCCCTCGCGTTGAGCGTGCAATGCGGAAGTGTTATCAGAATAGTTCTTCTGCGATATATATTACATCATTTGACCAATACGTTTAAGTGTAGTGCCCTCGCGTTGAGCGTGCAATGCGGAAGTGATGTAATATATATGTATATGTTCCTATTTTGTATACGCACTTAACCATTATTGGTCAAATGATGTAATATATATCGCCTTCCCACCATGCATATACATATGGTTCCGGCTCTCGGTCGTCTTTTGGAAGAGAAAATGAAAAGGAAAAGAAAAAGAAAAAGAAAAAGAAAAGAAAACGAAAAGGAAAAGGAAAAAAGAAAAGGAAAAGAAAAGTAAAAGAAAAGGAAAATAAATAGCAGTAGCGCTGGTTACAGACACACGCTATAGCTACTTCCTTTCTCGCACACTTCTTCCCCCAAATCCCCACTCCTCCCCTACAGTCGCCGTCGCCCTAGCCCTAGCCCCGACCCCGACGCCGCGCGACCCCTCCCTCGCCGTGCACTCCTGCCTCCCTCGCCGTGCACCCCTCCCTCCCTCGCGCCTCGATGCCCCAGCTACCTTACCATCGCCCGAGTTCCGATGCCGACGCCGACGCCCCTCCTCCGCCTGCTGCAGCCGTTACGCCGTCGCCACCACCTCCTCCACCCGTCTCCGTCGGTCTTACCACCGTAAGCCCCTCTCCCCTCCCCTCTTCCATCCTCTTCCCTCCCCTCTTCTCTGTAGATTAGTTAGGGTAATGTAGATTAGTTAGGGAAAAATGTTGTTAGTTAGGTTATGTTCTAGGGTTCTAGGGTTAATTAGGTTATGTTTTTAGTTAGGGCAGTAGGTTAACATAGAATTTACCTAGGTGAATACATAGTGTTTGTGTGAGAGAGAGAGAGAGAGGGAGAGGGAGAGAGATGGATAGGGAGGGAGAGGGAGAGATATGGAGAGGGAAGGATAGGGAGAGGGAGAGAGTTGGAGGTAGAGGGGGAGGGAGAGTTAACTGAATTTTCATAGTTTTAATTAGTAGTTAACTAAATTTGTTATGCACTTACTTTTTAAATTAGCTTTTGAAATTTGGACATGAGTTCTATGTTGTATAATTGTTCTGCACCCAATGTATAGTTGTTATGCACCCAAGTGGCTTATGAATGTGCCCAAGTGGCCTTTTGTTCTTTGCAGGGATATTATGCGAGTGGCCTATGTTTTGCCGGAATATTTATTCATTTCCGTTCCAGCAAATTTCCGGTGCTCGATTTGTCAACTTTTTAGCAAAGGTCATGCCAAAAATTTCCGTGAATTTTGGCATGACTAGTGCTAGAAACTAGGACATATCGAGTGCCCGGAATTTGCCGCAACGGGAGTGAATCAACATTTCGGCAAAACATAGGCCTTTTTTATGTCATTATTTATTTTATTAGGTCTAGAATTAATTGACTAGACTTAATTAATCGTAGGAAACATGGCTAACAATGATGAAAGTGGGGGTTCTGGTAATTCCAACGTCTACAAGGCTGCAGGTGACTATTTGAACTATCTGGAGGAGCAACGGTAGTTGCAATACCCCCTGTCACATACGAGACCGACAGCGGCACCACACCGGCGCCGAGACCGGC
The DNA here is from genome assembly GCA_021605205.1 of Aegilops longissima. NCBI lineage: Eukaryota > Viridiplantae > Streptophyta > Magnoliopsida > Poales > Poaceae > Aegilops > Aegilops longissima. The sequence continues at coordinate 312,670,647 of CM038678.1, forward strand.
ACCGAGACTGGTGCCCATGTTGGCGAATTAGCCGGTAAAGAACCACCACCGAAGAGGATACAACACCCAAACCAGCTCCACACTACTAGACTGATGGTCACGGCCGTGGATCCCGGCAATTTTGAGCCAACAGAGCCTCAGGAAGTGCGCATGTGCTACGTGCTACCTCTTGAGCACTGCGTCGGATTTCCCCGAAGAGGAGAGGATGATGCAGCAAAGTAGCGTAAGTATTTCCCTCAGTTTTTGAGAACCAAGGTATCAATCCAAGAGGAGGCTACGACAAGTCCCTCGTACCACAAAACAATAGCTCATCGCAACCAACGCGATTAGGGGTTGTCAATCCCTTCACGGTCACTTACGAGAGTGAGATCTGATAGAGATGATAAATAATATTTTTTGGTATTTTTGGTATAGAGATGCAAAGTGAAAAGTAAAAGGCAAAGTAAAAACAAAGCAACTATTAAAGTAATGGAGATTGATATGATGAGAATAGACCCGGGGGCCATAGGTTTCACTAGTGGCTTCTCTCAAGAGCATAAGTATTCTACGGTGGGTGAACAAATTACTGTTGAGAAATTGACAGAATTGAGCATAGTTATAGGAATCACGTCCGAGACAAGTAGACCGACTCCTGCCTGCATCTACTACTATTACTCCACTCATCGACCGCTATCCAGCATGCATCTAGAGTATTAAGTTAAAAACAGAGTAACGCCTTAAGCAAGATGACATGATGTAGAGGGATAAATTCATGCAATATGATAAAAACCCCATCTGGTTATCCTCGATGGCAACAATACAATACATGCCTTGCTGCCCCTTCTGTCACTGGGAAAGGACACCGCAAGATTGAACCCAAAGCTAAGCACTTCTCCCATTGCAAGAACTACCAATATAGTTAGCCAAACCAAACGGATAATTCGAAGAGACTTGCAAAGATAACCAATCATACATAAAAGAATTCAGAGAAGATTCAAATCTTGTTCATAGATAAACTTGATCATAAACCCACAATTCATCGGTCTCAACAAACACACCACAAAAAGAAGATTACATCGAATAGATCTCCACGAGAGAGGGGGAGAACATTGAATTGAGATCCAAAAAGAGAGAAGAAGCCATCTAGCTACTAGCTATGGACCCGAAGGTCTGAAGTAAACTACTCACACTTCATCAGAGGGGCTATGGTGATGATGTAGAAGCCCTCCGTGGTGGATGCCCCTCCAGTGAGCTCAAAACAGGCCCCAAGATGGGATCTCATGGATCTGAGGAAGTTGCGGTGGTGGAGTTAGGTTTTGGCTCTGCTCGATCGTTTGGGGTGCGTGGTATATATAGGAGGAAGGAGTACATCGGTGGAGCAATAGGGGGCCCACGAGGAAGGGGGCGTGCCCTAGGGGGGGCGCCCCCCATCCTCGTGACCGCCTCTTTTGTTCCTTGGAGTAGGGTCCAAGTCTCCTGGAACACGTTCCGTGAGAAAATCATGTTCCCGAAGGTTTCATTCCGTTTGATATTCCGTTTCTTCGAAACACTGAAATAGGAAAAAAAACAGCAATTCTGGGTTGGGCCTCCGGTTAATAGGTTAGTCCTAAAAATAATATAAAAGCGGAAAATAAAGCCCAATATAGTACAAAATAGTAGATAAAGTAGCATGGAGCAATCAAAAATTATAGATACGTTGGAGACGTATCAGGCATCCCCAAGCTTAATTCCTGCTCGTCCTCGAGTAGGTAAATGATAAAATGAGAATTTTTTATTCGGAGTGATACTTTGGCGTAATTTCAATGTAAATCTTCTTAATTGTGGTATGAATATTCAGATCCAAAAGATTCAAGACAAAAGTTCATATTGACATGAAAATAATAATACTTCAAGCATACTAACTAAGCAATTATGTCTTCTCAAAAAAACATGGCCAAAGAAAGTTATCCCTACAAAATCATATAGTCTGGCTATGCTCCATCTTACCAACACAAAAAATTTAAATCATGCACAACCCCGATGACAAGCAAAGCAATTGTTTCATACTTTAACATTTTCAAAACTTTTTCAATCTTCATGCAATACATAAGCGTGAGCCATGGATATAGCACTATATGTGGAATAGAAGGGTGGTTGTGGAGAAGACAAAAAGGGAGAAGATGGTCTCACATCAACTAGGCGTATCAACGGTCTATGGAGATGCCCATCAATAGATATCAATGTGAGATAAGTAGGGATTGCCATGCAACGGATGCACTAGAGCTATAAGTATATGAAAGCTCAACAAAAGAAACTAAGTGGGTGTGCATCCAACTTGCTTGCTCATGAAGACCTAGGGCATTTGAGGAAGCCCATCATTGGAATATACAAGCCAAGTTCTATAATGAAAAATTCCCACTAGTATATGAAAGTGACAAAACGAGAGACTCTCTATCATCAAGATCTTGGTGCTACTTTGAAGCACAAGTGTGGTAAAAGGATAGTAGTATTGTCCCTTCTCTCTTTTTCTCTCATTTTTTATTTGGGCCTTTTCTCTTTTTTTATGGCTTCTTTCTTTTTTTTCTTTTTTCTTTTTTGTCTTTTTTCTTTTTTTTTATTTTTCGTCCGGAGTCTCATCCCAACTTATGGGGGAATCATAGTATCCATTATCCTTTCCTCACTTGGGACAATGCTCTAAAGAATGATGATCATCACACTTTTATTTTTCTTACAACTCAACAATTACAACTCGATTCTTAGAACAAAGTATGACTCTATATGAATGCCTCCGGCGGTGTACCGGGGTATGCAATGAAACAAGAGTGACATGTATGAAAGAATTATGAACGGTGGCTTTGCCACAAATACGATGTCAACTACATGATCATGCTAGCAATATGACAATGATGGAGCGGGTCATAATAAACGGAACGGTGAAAGTTGCATGGCAATATATCTCGGAATGGCTATGGAAATGCCATGATAGGTAGGTATGGTGGCTGTTTTGAGGAAGCTATATGGTGGGTGTATGATACCGGCGAAAAGTGCACGGCATTAGAGAGGCTAGCAATGGTGGAAGGATGGGAAAAAGTGCGTATAATCCATGGACTCAACATTAGTCATAAAGAACTCATATACTTATTGCAAAAATCTAGAAGTTATCAAAGCAAAGTATTACTCGCATGCTCCTAGGGGGATAGATTGGTAGGAAAAGACCATCGCTCGTCCCCGACCGCCACTCATAAGGAAGACAATCAATAAATAAATCATGCTCCGAGTTCATCACATAACGGTTCACCATACGTGCATGCTACAGGAATCACAAACTTCAACACAAGTATTCTTTAAATTCACAACTACTCAACTAGCATGAATCTAATATCACCATCTTCATATCTCAAAATAATTATCAAGCATCAAACTTTTCTTAGTATTCAACGCACTCAAAAGAAAGTTTCACATATCTTGAATACCAAGTATATTAATATTAACCAAATTACCATGCTATTAACGACTCTCAAAATAATCTAAGTGAGGCATGAGAGATCAATAGTTTCTTTAAAACAAATCCACCACCGTGCTCTAAAAGATCTAAGTGAAGCACTAGAGCAAAAATTATCATGCTCAAAAGATATAAGTGAAGCACTATGAGCAAAACTATCAAGCTCAAAAGATATAAGTGAATCACATGGAGTATTTTATCAAATTCCAATTCATGTATGGCTCTCTCAAAAGGTGTGTACAGCAAGGATGATTGTGGTAAACTAACAAGCAAAGATGCAAATAATACAAGACGCTCCAAGGAAAGCACATATCATGTGGTGAATAAAAATATAGCTCCAAGTAAATTACCGATGGAAGTAGACGAAAGAGGGGATGCCTTCCGGGGCATCCCCAAGCTTTGACTTTTTGGTGTCCGTGGATTATCTTGGGGGTGCCATGGGCATCCCCAAGCTTAGGCTCTTGCCACTCCTTGTTACATAATCCATCAAAAGAATTTACCCAAAACATGAAAACTTCACAACACAAAACTCAATAGAAATCTCGTGAGACCCGTTAGAGAAAGAAAACAAAAGACTACTTTAAGGTACTGTAATGAACTCATTCTTTATTTATTATTGGTGTTAAACCTACTGTATTCCAACTTATCTATGTATTATAAACTATTTTAATAGCCATAGATTCATCAAAATAAGCAAACAACACACGATAAACAAAATCTGTCAAAAACAGAAGAGTCTGTAGTAATCTGTAACTAACGCAAACGTCTGGAACTCCAAAAAATTTACCAAAATTAAACGACCTAGACAATTTGTTTATTGATCATCAGCAATTGGAATCAGTATTTATCACTTTCTGGTGATTTTTAATAATTCGGGCACTGAGCGCAAAGTTTCTGGAAATTACAGCAAGATCAAATAACTATCATCCAAGAAGATCCAATAGGTCTAGCTTGGCACAAACACTAATTAAAACATAAAACCAAATATAAACAGAGGCTAGATGGATTATTTATTCCTAAACAGAAGCAAAAGCAAAAAAAACTGAAAATAAAATTGGGTTGCCTCCCAACAAGCGCTATCGTTTAACGCCCCTAGGTAGGCATAAAAGCAAGGATAGATCTAGGTATTGCCATCTTTGGTAGGCAATCCATGGGTGGCTCTCATGATAGATTCATATGGTAATTTTATTTTATTTCTAGGGAAGTGTTCCATGCCCTTCTTTAAGGGAAATTGTAATCTAATATTCCCTTCCTTCATATCAATAATTGCACCAATCGTTCTAAGGAAATGTCTACCAAGAATAATAGGGCAAGAAGGATTGCAATCTATATCAAGAACGATAAAATCTACGGGCACATAATTCCTATTTGCAACAATAAGAACATCATTAGTTCTTCCCATAGGCTTTTTAATAGTGGAATCCGCAAGATGTAAGTTTAGAGAGCAATCATCAAAGTCACGGAATTCTAGCAAATCACACAAGGTTTTGGAGATAGTAGAGACACTAGCACCCAAATCACACAAGGCATGAAACTCATAATTTTTAATTTTAATTTTAGTAGTAGGTTCCCACTCATCATAGAGCTTACTAGGGATATAAACTTTCAACTCAAGTTTTTCTTCATAAGATTGCATCAAGGCATCAACAATGTGTACGGTAAAGGCCTTATTTTGACTATAAGCATGAGGAGAATTTAGCACGGATTGCAACAAGGAAATACAATAAATTAAAGAGCAATTTTCATAATTAAATTCCTTGAGATCCAATATAGTGGGTTTAGCAACATCTAGGTTTTTATTTCTTTCAATCCCACATTTATCAATTTCATCATCAAGATCTAAAAACTCCGAATTCTTAGAATGCCTTCTAGGTAAAGGAAGATCATATTCAGTTTCATCAAGATTCATATTGCAAAAAAAAAGATTTAATGGGGGAAACATCAATAAATTTTAGATCTTCATCTTGATTTCCATAGGAATTGGAAGAACACGCTTTAATAAAGGCATCTTTGGAAGCACGCATCCTAGCGGTTCTTTCTTTGCACTCATCAATGGAAATTCTCATAGCTTTGAGAGACTCATTGATATAATGCTTAGGAGGAATAGATCTAAGCTTTAAAGAATCAATTTCAAGAGAAATTCTATCAACGTTCCTAGCCAAATCATCAACTTTAAGCAATTTATCCTCAAGGAAAGCATTAAAATTCTTTTGCGGACTCATAAATTCTTTAACACTAGGAATTTTCATAATTATTAGAGGAATTACTAGGATAAGACCTAGGATTAAAATTCCCTCTCTACGCGTTGTTACCAAAATTATTCCTACCAACAAAATTCACATCCATAGATTCGTTATTGTTCTCAATCAAAGTAGATAAAGGCATATCATTAGGATCAGAAGAAACACCCTTAGTAGCAAATAATTTCATAAGTTCATACATCTTTCCACTCAAAACATTAATTTCTTCTATCGCATGCACTTTTTTATTAGTAGATCTTTCGGTATGCCATTGAGAATAATTAACCATAATATTATCTAGAAGTTTAGTAGCATCTCCTAGAGTGATTTCCATAAAAGTGCCTCCCGCGGCCGAATCTAAAAGATATCTAGAAGCAAAATTCAATCCGGCATAAAAGTTTTGTATAATCATCCACAAGTTCAAACCATGAGTCGGACAATTACGTATCATTAATTTCATTCTCTCCCAAGCTTGTGCAACATGTTCATGATCAAGTTGCTTAGAATTCATAATATCTTTCCTAAGAGAGATGATCTTAGCGGGAGGAAAATACTTAGAGGTAAAAGCATCTTTGCACTTGTTCCAAGAATCAATACTATTTTTAGGTAGAGATGAAAACCACGCTTCAGCACGATCTCTAAGCGAAAAAGGAAATAGCTTCAACTTAACGACATCATTATCGACATATTTTTTCTTTTGCATATCACATAAATCAACGAAGCTATTCAGATGAGTAGCGGCATCTTCACTAGGAAGGCCGGCGAATTGATCTTTCATAACAAGATTCAACAAAGCAGTATTGATTTCACAAGATTCAGTTTTGGCAAGAGGAGCAATCGGAGTGCTAAGGAAATCATTATTATTGGTATTGGTGAAGTCACACGATTTGGTAGTATCTTGAGCCATCGCGACAAACAAGCAATCCAACACAAGAGCAAACAAAAAAGCAAGCGAAAAAAAGGCAAACGGGAAAAATAGGAGGAGATTGGGAAAGAGAGGGCGAATCAAACGGCAAGGGTGAAGTGGGGGAGAGGAAAATGAGAGGCAAATGGAAAATAATGTAATGCTTGAGATAGGGATTGTGATGGGTACTTGGTATGGTGCCAGAAGTGGCTTGTTGTTAGGAGTCCAAGTCTTGACTTGCTCTTGCGTAAGCCTCCCCGGCAACGGCGCCAGAAATTCTTCTTGCTACCTCTTGAGCACTGCGTTGGATTTCCTCAAAGAGGAGAGGATGATGCAGCAAAGTAGCGTAAGTATTTCCCTCAGTTTTTCAGAACCAAGGTATCAATCCAGTAGGAGGCTACGCACAAGTCCCTCGTACCTGCACAAAACAATAGCTCCTCACAACCAACGCGGTTAGGGGTTGTCAATCCCTTCACGGTCACTTACGAGAGTGAGATCTGATAGAGATGATAAATAATATTTTTTTGGTATTTTTGGTATACAGATGCAAAGTGAAAAGTAAATGGCAAAGTAAAAACAAAGCAAGTATTAAAGTAATGGAGATTGATATGATGAGAATAGACCCGGGGGCCATAGGTTTCACTAGTGGCTTCTCTCAAGAGCATAAGTATTCTACGGTGGCTGAAATACTGTTGAGCAATTGACAGAATTGATCATAGTTATGAGAATATCTTGGTATGATCATGTATATAGGCATCACGTCCGAGACAAGTAGACTGACTCTTGCCTGCATCTACTACTATTACTCCACTCATCGACCGCTATCCAGCATGCATCTAGAGTATTAAGTTAAAAACAGAGTAACGCCTTAAGCAAGATGACATGATGTAGAGGGATAAATTCATGCAATATGATAAAAAAAACCCATCTTGTTATCCTCGATGGCAACAATACAATACGTGCCTTGCTGCCCATTCTGTCACTGGGAAAGGACAACGTAAGATTGAACCCAAAGCTAAGCACTTCTCCCATTGCAAGAACTACCAATCTAGTTGGCCAAACCAAATGGATAATTCGAAGAGACTTGCAAAGATAACCAATCATACATAAAAGAATTCGGAGAAGATTCAAATATTGTTCATAGATAAACTAGATCATAAACCCACAATTCATCGGTCCAACAAACACACCGCAAAAGGAAGATTACATCGAATAGATCTCCATGAGAGAGGGGGAGAACATTGTATTGAGATCCAAAAAGAGAGAAGAAGCCATCTAGCTACTAGCTATGGACCCGAAGGTCTGAAGTAAACTACTCACACTTCATCGGAGGGGCTATGGTGATGATGTAGAAGCCCTCCGTGGCGGATGCCCCCTCGGGCGGAGCTTCGGAACAGGCCCCAAGATGGGATCTCGTGGATACAGGAAGTTGCAACGGTGGAATTAGGTTTTTGGCTCCTGTTCTGATTGTTTGGGGGTACGTAGGTATATATAGCAGGAAGGAGTACGTTGGTGGAGCAATAGGGGGCCCACGAGGCAGGGGGCGCGCCATAGAGGGGGGGGCGCCCCCAACCCTCGTGACCGCCTCTTTTGCTCCTTGGAGTAGGGTCCAAGTCTCTTGGATCACGTTCGGTGAGAAAATCACGTTCCCGAAGGTTTCATTCCATTTGGACTCCGTTTGATATTCCGTTTCTTCGAAACACTGAATAGGCAAAAAAAACATCAATTCTGGGATGGGCCTCTGGTTAATAGGTTAGTCCCAAAAATAATATAAAAGTGGAAAATAAAGCCCAATATAGTCCAAAACAGTAGATAAAGTAGCATGGAGCAATCAAAAATTATAGATACGTTGGAGACGTATCACTACGTCAATCAAGTATGTTGCATCCTATGGGAAAGTGCCACCATCAACGATGAAAAATTAAGGAAGATACCAAATATGCAGAACTTCCTCCTAACGAAGCTGCACCAGAGATTCTTGCTCCCAGGCCGGGATGAAATCAAATATCCTCGACCGTGGCAAGACCCATCAATGAAGAAGATAAATAGGAAAGCCATGGGATAGTTTAGCGGCACATTGTCCGCCTGGAAAGTAAGGGTGAAATATCAGATCATATTCAAAAAGGAACCCTAATCTGAGATTGTAAAGGATAATCCGACAATTATGGAAGAGCAGTTCAAAATATTCAAGGTGGCTTGCATTGCCAAAGCTGCCAAAGAAAAGTCGAAGTACATGAAGGGGCTTCAAGAAAGGAACATGGGGTACCACCGCCTCAAAAGCGGTAGTTATGCAGGGAAGAGGCCCATAAGGGCCAAGGAGGACGCGAAACACGAAAGTCTGGGGATCCCATACCCCTTTGTGGAGTCCACCGTCTCGCAGGAGTTTGACGTCATCAGGGCCTGCTACCATTGGGACCCATTCAAGAAGGTTTTCGACACAAACGCGGTCACGAGGGAGTTCATGAGACTGCTGGTAATTATTAATTTACCACCTTACTTTAGCCTCTGATCAATCTGACTGCATGTTTAGTCACATTTTTAAATGATCCATGTTCCTTTTGCAGAAAGAGCAACACAAGATTGCGGCCGAAAGTGACTCGCCGTCTGAGGCATTGGCAAGGCCCAAGTGGGACACCCCTTTCAACCAGGCCTTGAACATATCGAGAAATAAGAGAGACAGGAGTTCCCCGGTCTCCTCAGAGCTCAGACGAATCCGGCCGTTCGTTGCATTGGCTTGATGGATTTCCAGCCATTTGATCTTGCTTCTGGATGATTTGGGCCGCCAGATCGAAACATGGTACAGTTGCAATGAATAGTTACCACCCCACCCGGTTCTCCATCACTTCGTGGAGTCGTTCTGGTATCGCTGACCTGTGGGGTAGCTTGCGTGTGGGTCTTGTTGAAAAGACTCCAGATAACACTCGGCCATCTCATGGACATGTGCACGGCGTCGGAGACGATGCCACGTGGAAGCACTACTACTATGAGGATGCCACTTGGAGAAAGCAGAAAATGGAGGTTAAACCAAATAAACATCAACAAGAAGGTTGAGATTGCGGTCGATAAGAAATCAGCTGAGACCAAAGAAGCGTTACGACCAGAGTTGGTGAGCGAGGCAGTCAAAGCAGCAGTAGCTGCCACAAGGGAGGAAATCACCTCTTCTTTTGGTGCGTTGATTCCGACTATCATCAATTGGACGAAGAAAAATCCAGATAAAGAGGCAGCAGACTTTTGCCTTCCCAGCTTCGTCGGGAGCAGCTCGTTTAGCGTTGCACCAACACATGCTCACGTAACTGCACCTACTCCCGCACCTGCTCATAGCAGCCCGTCCTTCGTATCTGGCGTGCTCAGCGGGGCTTCGTCTTTGGCTGAGCTCGATGCCCTCACGGTAACTACCTATCACACCCGCCCTCTTCAATATATGTATAATCCCTTGTTTTCGTTGCTATTCAGATGTCTGAAATCGTAGACATGTCTTCGCAGGCCGATGAAACCCTGTGCACCATACTGTACAACATCAGCGACAAGAAGGTGGACATGGGAAAGGCGACTATGGTGAAGCCGAAGGAACAATTGTTCCACAACCAGCCGTTGCCTCCTGGCGAATTCAAGGTTTCCATGGCCAGTGTCAAAGTGGGCTGCGAGAATTTGGCTCCTCCGGTACCATAAGGGGAGATGACGACAAGATCCCGCCATGGCTTGGCAATTTCAAGAGTTGGGTCCTGTTGTAGCCGAAGAGTCTCCTTCGTCTTGAGGCGGCCGGGAGCACACCAACGACCAAGCAGCCTCAGGAAGGTATTAACACCACCACCCCACCTACCCAATTAGCGACGCCTGGCATGCTGGGTGATAGCGGATGGCGTGAGAAAGATCGGGGTCCATTAGTGGCTGATGACGTCGCCACCCCTGAAGAAGCAATATATGATGCCATGGACGAGGATGATGACTGCTACTTCTTGAGCTTGTGTTGGGTTTTCCCTTGCAGAGGAAAGGGTGATGCAGCATACATAGTAGAGATAAGTGTTTCCTCAGTTAAGAACCAAGGTATCAATCCAGTAGGAGAAACGCACAAGTCCCCAGTAGATGCACCTGCACAAACAATCAAACACTTTCACCCAACGCGATAAAGGGGTTGTCAATCCCTTCACGGTCACTTGCAAAGGTGAGATCTGATAGAGATATACAGAACTAAACAAAAGATAAAACATTTTTGGAATTTTGGTTTATAGATCTGAAAATAAAAGATTGCAAAATAGTAGAACGGAAACTAATATGATGGAAAATTGACCCGAGGGCCATAGGTTTCACTAGAGGCTTCTCTCATGAAGGCAAATAATACGGTGGGTGAACAAATTACTGTCGAGGAACTGATAGAAAAACGTAAAGTTATGACGATATCCAAGGTAATAATTATGCAATATAGGTATCACGTCCGTGTCAAGTAGACCAACTCCTGCCTGCATCTTCTAGTTTTACTGCTCATATCGACTATTATTTAGCATGCATCTAGAGTATTAAGTTCATAAAGAACGGAGTAACGCCTTAAGTAAGATGACATGATGTAGAGGAATAAGCTCAAGCAATATGATGAAAACCCCATCTCCTTGATGGCAACAATTCAATACGTGTTTCGCTACCCCTACTTTGTCACTGGGTGAAATCACGCAAGATTGAACCCAATGCTAAGAACGTCTCCCATTGTAAGAAAAACCAATCTAGTTGGCCAAACCAAACCGATAATTTGAAGAGAAATACAAAGATATCAAATCATGCATATAAGAATTCAAAGAAGATTCAAATAATATTCATATATAAGCTGATCATAAATCCACAATTCATCAGATCTCGACAAACACACCGCAAAAGAAGATCACATAGGATAGATCTCCAAGAACATCTAGGAGAACATGGTATTGAGAATCAATGAGAGAGAATAAGCCATCTAGCTACTATCTATGGACCCATAGGTCTGTGGTAAACTACTCGCGCTTCATCAAAAGGGTAATAGAGTTGATGTAGATGCCTCCGTGATAGAATCCCTCTCCGGCAGGATGCCGGAAAAGGCCCCAAGATGGGGTCTCACGGGAAAAGAAGCTTGCGGTGGTGGAAAAGTGTTTTCGTGGATGTTTCTGGTGGTTCTGGAATATATGTGAATATATTGGAGGAAGGGCTAGGCCAGGAGAGTCCCGAGGGGGCCACAAGGTAGGGGGCGCCCCCCTAGGACGCGCCCTCCACCCTTGCTGCCACCTCGTGGCTCCTCTGGCTTGGACTCAAAGTCCCTTGGGTGTCTTATGGTCCAAGAAAAATCATCATGAAGTTTTATTCCATTTGGACTCCGTTTAGTATTCCTTTTCGGTCAGTGCGACTGGACCTCAAACTGTCGATCTCTGCTCGTGTGTCATCCTGGATCAAGAATCTTGACACCACACAAGATTTGAAGGATTTATAACAGAGTAGCAATCACACACTTATTACGTCGAATGTCTCAAGAGAGAACTTATTACAATAAAAATGGCTTAAGGCCATCTAATAACGATAACAGCGAAGGCTTGGAAGATAAGCGAGTCCATCAACTCCAACGGCATCACGAGTATAGAACCACGACCTAAAGGCACCTTACTGTCGTTCGAAAAGTCGCAACATGAAACGTTGCAGCCCGAAAACAGTCAAGACATGGAATATGCTGGCAATGTAACACATAGAGAGTAATGAAAGAATAAGCGATACTACATGCATATATGGCTGGTGGAAAGCTCTATGGTCACAGTTTTGCGTAAAGCCAATTTTTCCCTACTGCAAAGGAATAAATTTTATTTAACTATCATGGTGGTTGTTAAACATTGAGAATGGTTGAGAGCATCCTCAATCCCAATTAAGCATCATCATTAAAACCTAACAAAATTAATTAAAGTAACATGATGAGATTCACATGATAATCCAAGTACTAGATACTCAAAACGTCCATAACCGGGGACACGGCTAACCATGATTAGTTTGTACACTCTGCCGAGGTTTGCGCACTTTTCCCCACAAGACTCGATCTCCTCCGTTGGATTTCTCGCACTACATGGTGTTTGAGAAACGGATGACCGAGACATAGTCTTTCAGAAGCGCTAGCACCTTACGATCGGGTAGACCGTACCAACCTACATCCCCTACATCAGCTAGTCTACCACTGTAAGAGTTCGCACGACTTAGTCAACTATGCTAGAGCCCATAGTAGCTTGTGGCTGCACACGGAAGTTTCTAGTATGAATAGTCTAATGATCCCTTTGAGCCTGGGTGGCGGTCCAAAAGAAACAGTAATCTGGAATACCTGTACCTCAATCCACCCAGTTGTGTGTTTAAGTTGCCACCTTAGATAAACCATTTATTAACAATCTCACATCTGTCATGGATATCACTCACCCAATCCACGTCTACAAGCATAGCATGGCATAAGAAGCAAACATAGAATTAACTCCCAAAGGTTTAATAGTAAAACGGGTAATAGGTACTACCTCATCTACTTCCCATCCCACAATTTAATTAGATCATAATCATGCAATGTTTGAGGATTCATCTAATGCAATAAAAACTGGGCAGTAGAAAGGTATGATCAAAGTGTTACTTGCCTTGCTGATGATCTGCGAAACCTAGAGATTCGAAGTAACAGGCGGCGCACTCCGGGTACTCTATCGCAAACAAACAAACAAGCATACAATAAGTACTCATCTAATGCACAGGTAAAACTCAAATAAGAGATCTAACCAGAAAGTTCAACTTAAGAACTCCGGTTTGCAAAAAGAAGCAAATCAAACGAAGCAACGAAAGTCAAACGGCGAAAGAAAACAACTTTGTTTTACTAGTATGGACTTAAGTCAAATTGTACAGAAGCAAAAACTTGTTTAAGTTGGTTAAACTAAAAGAGGGTTTCGAGACGAAACTCCAGGCGCTTGAATCGCCTGATTCCGATAAACGAGCGAAAAGTTATACTAAAACGAAAATCGGGTCAGAAATCGCGATCAGAAATAATCACGGAAAATCCGAGAAAAAGAAAAACGACAAACAGATTAACGAATGAACGTTCGTTATCTGGATCTAAACGATGAACGTGTTCGTTAAAACGAACAAACGAGCGAATGCTCACTAAATAAATAAACCGGAAAAAAAACCGATCTAAAAAAAACGAAACTTAAAAAAACCACGGTTAAATAAAAAAACCGGGCGGTTTTCTGAGGAAAACCGCCGGCGACGGTGGCTACCTCGGGCGGCGGGTCCGGCGAGGCGGCGGGCGGGCTCATGAAGGGAGGGTGGCGGCGGCGGCGGGCGGCGACAATGAGGCGGCAGAGCAGCGGCGGGCGGCTCATGAAAGGGAGGGGCGGGCGGCGGCGGCGGGCGGCGGCGAGGCGGCGGGCAAGGCAAGGCGAAGCGGCGGGCGGCGCGGCGCCATGAACGAGGCGGCGGCGGCGCTTGGTTTGGGGCGCGGCGGTGGGGATGGTGGGCTGGCTCGGGGCCCAAGCGGCGGCTTATAAAGCCCCGCCAAAGGGGTCTGGCCGATTCTGACCAAGGTTGATTTAGACTTTTAAAAAAAAAATTAATTCCGCGCAGAAAAACTAACGAAAGAAATACTAAACGGACTCAAAAAATCCCGACATAAATTTTCCCTGACTTCTAAAATCAAGCCGGACAAAGTGAACATTTATTTGGGGCCTAAATGCAATTTTGAAAAACGCATATTTTTCCTAAATTCAAAACAAATAGCAAAAAACTCCGAAATAAATTCTTATTTGATTTAATTATTAAATTCTCAATATTTCTTTATTTTGGGAAAGTCATTTTATTCCCTCTCTCATATTGTTTTGTAGTAGAAATAATTGAAGATAAAATAATTAAAATCAAATGATCCTATTATAAAAATTTGAGAAAACTCAAATATGAAAATAACGAAATCCCCAACTCTCTCCTTGGGTCCTTGAGTTGCGTAGAATTTCTAGGATCAAAACCAAAAGCAAAAAAAAAATATGATATGCAATGATGATCTAGTGTATAACATTCCAAATTGAAAATTTGGGATGTTTCAAACCTACCCCCCTTAAGATGAATCTCGCCCTCGAGATTCGGGTTGGCTAGAAAATAGGTGAGGGTGGTCTTTCAGCAAATCTTCCTCTTGCTCCCAGGTGGCTTCATCCTCTATGTGGTGGCTCCACTGAACTTTGCAAAACTTGATAACCTTGCTGCGGGTGACTCGGTTGGCAAACTCAAGAATCTTAACTGGTTTCTCCTCATAGATCAAATCCTTATCCAACTGAATTGCCTCCAACGGCACGGTATCCCTCAGCGGTATATCAGCCATCTTCGCGTGGCACTTCTTCAGCTGAGAAACGTGGAACACATCATGAACTCCTGACAATCCTTTGGGAAATTCCAACTTGTAGGCCACTTCTCCCATACGTTCCACAACTCGGTATGGTCCTACAAAATGTGGCGCTAACTTTCCCTTAACACCAAAACGCTTAATTCCCCGAAGTAGAGATACTCGAAGATAAACTCGGTCTCCGACTTTGTAAACTGTCTCATTGCGTTTAGAATCTGCGCAGCTCTTCTGCCTGGACTGGGCTACCTTGAGCCTATCGCGAATCAACTTCACCTTCCGTTCAGACTCCTTAATCAAATCCGGTCCAAACAACTGGCGGTCTCCAAATTCGTCCCACGACAACGGTGTCCTGCACCTCCTTTCGTACAAGGCTTCGAAAGGGGCCATCTTCAAACTGGATTGATAGCTATTGTTGTAAGAGAACTCTGCATATGGCAAGTTGTCATCCCAACTTGATCCATAATCTAGCGCACAGGATCTTAGCATATCCTCCAAAATCGGATTGACTCTCTCGGTTTGTCCATCTGTCTGTGGATGAAAAGTTGTGCTGAACTCTAGCCTGGTACCCAAAGTTTCGTGCAACTGATTCCAGAACTTTGAGGTAAACTGGGTTCCTCTATCTGATACGATGCTCCTCGGAACTCCATGCAAGCATACGATTATGGTCATGTATATCTTCGCCAACTTAGAACTGGTGTAAGTGGTCTTTACCGGGATGAAATCAGCTACCTTTGTCAATCGATCAACTACAACCCAAATTGAGTCATAGCCTGAATGAGTCCTGGGTAATCCCGTGATAAAATCCATGCCTAACTTATCCCACTTCCATTCGGGTATCGGCAATGGCTGTAACAATCCTGCTGGCTTCTGATACTCTGCCTTTACTCTCTGGCATACATCACAAACTGCTACATACTCCGCAATATCTTTCTTCATTCCGGTCGACCAGAAAGTATCCTTTAAATCCAAATACATCTTGGTATTTCCTGGGTGAATCGAATATGGTGAAACATGGGCCTCTTGCAGAATTAACTTCTTGATCTCTGGGTCATTTGGCACATAAACTCAGTCCTCAAACCATAGGGTATCGTGTTCATCCTCACAGAATCCCTTAGCCTTTCCTTTGCTCATTTTCTCCTTTATAGAGGCAATCTCCTTGTCAGTCTTCTGAGCTTCTCTGATTTTATCCATCAAAGTCGACTGAATCTCAAATGCTGCTACATAGCCTCTTGGAACTATCTCCAAACATTGCTCACGAAGATCCTCGGCTAACTCCTTTGGCAACTCTCATGTCATTAGTGTATTGACATGGCTCTTACGGCTCAATGCGTCAGCTAATACATTAGCATTTCCGGGATGATAATGCAATCTCATATCATAATCCTTGATGAGTTCCAACCATCTCCTTTGTCTGAGGTTTAACTCCTTCTGAGTGAAAATGTACTTCAAACTCTTGTGATCCGTGTACACCTCACAATGGTTTCCAATGAGGAAATGTCTCCATGTTTTCAATGCATGCACTACGGCTGCTAACTCCAATCATGCGTGGCATAATTCAATTCGTGAGGTTTCAGTTGTCGTGAAGCATATGAAAGAACTCTTAACTCTTGCATAAGCACGGCTCCAAGTCCTCGACGTGAAGCGTCGCAATACACCTCATAATCCTTGTTCTGATCTGGCAGAATCAACACTCAGTTAACCAAACGTTTCTTCAACTCCTGGAAACTAGCCTCACACTCCTCAGTCCATATGAACTTGGTATCCTTCTTCAACAACTCCGTCATAGGCTTTGCAATCCTTGAGAAGTTCTCAATAAATCTCTGGTAGTATCCTGCGAGTCCAAGGAAACTCCGGATCTCTCCAACTGTTGTTGGTGCTTCCCAATTTGTTACAGTGATAACCTTTGTGGAATCAACTGCTATTCCTTCTCCGGATATAACATGTCCGAGGAATCCCACTTCCTTCAACCAAAACTCACATTTGCTGAACTTGGCATACAACTGATGTTCTCTGAGCTTCTCAAGTACCAACCGCAAATCTTCTTTATGCTCCTCTTCATTCTTCGAGTAAACCAGAATATCATCAATGAACACTACGACGAACTTATCCAAAAACTCCGTAAACACTTTGTTCATCATGTTCATAAAATAGGCAGGTCGTTAGTCGGACCAAATGACATAACGGTATACTCATACAGCCCATACCGTGGTAAAAGCCGCCTTAGGTATGTCCCGCTCTCGAATCTTCAATCGATGGTACCACGATCGCAAATCGATCTTGGAAAACACTTTAGCCCCTTGCAATCGATCAAACAGATCATTGATCATCGGTAGTGGGTACTTGTTCTTGATTGTTACTTCGTTCAATCCACGATAATCAACAACCATCCTTAATGTTCCATCCTTCTTCTCCACTAGAAGTACTGGCGATCCCCAAGGCGAAGAACTTGGGCGAATATACCCTTTATCCAATAACTCCTTAATCGCTTCTTAATCTCCTCCAAATCTTTTGCGGGCATCCCGTATGGTCTCTTAGATATTGGTCCCGTGCTCGAAAAGCTCAATCAAAACTCGATGTCTCTATCCGGTGGCATGCCTGGCAACTCTTCTGGAAATACATCCGGAAAATCCTTTACTACGGGTACTTCCTCCTGCACAACTCGTGATAAGGAATTTACTTGAGTGCTTTTCGGCACATGTCGTGATACATACTTGATCCTTCTTCCTTCTGGCGTCGTAAGCAAGACTGTCGTACTAGTGCATTCAATGTTCCCTTCATACTTTGATAACCAATCCATGCCTAATATCACATCCAATCCTTGAGATTCCAATACTATTAGGTCCGAGGGAAACACATAGTTACCAATCCTTAATGGTAATCGATCACACCATCGACTTGCCATATACTCTGCTCCAGGCGAGGTTACTAACATGGGTGACCTAAGGGCTTGGGTTGGTAGGTTATACTTATCCACAAATCCCCTTGAGATGTATGAATGCGATGCACCAGTAGCAAAAAGAACGAGTGCAGTAAATGACTTAACCAAAAACTTACCTATTACTGCATCAGGTTGAGCTTCAACCTCCTTCACGTTAACGTGGTTCACCTGTCCCCTGTTGAAAGGGTTCGGCTTCTTCCCAGAGCTTCCATTGTCATTCTG
Organism: Aegilops longissima; assembly: GCA_021605205.1. Lineage (NCBI taxonomy): Eukaryota > Viridiplantae > Streptophyta > Magnoliopsida > Poales > Poaceae > Aegilops > Aegilops longissima. The sequence continues at coordinate 312,688,767 of CM038678.1, forward strand.
GCCTTCAGGACATTCATTGGCATAATGTCCGGTCTTTTGACACTTAAAACAGATGACTTGGCTTAGGTCTCTCTTGGCTAGGGTTGATGGGGTGGTACGGTTCTGGCCGTTGCTTCATCCATTCCCATTACCATTCTTGGGGCCATTATGGTTGTGCCAGCTACCTCCTCCATGGGTATGCTGAAAATGAACTCCCGGTTTAGGGGTAAGACGTGGTTTCTGGTGAGCTCCAGAATTGTACTTCCCCTGTCCATACTTCCTCTTGCGGTTTTCAATTTGATGCTGCTTCCCTTCAATCATAAGAGCACGATCTACCAACTCCTGGTAGTTGTTGAAGCTTGCTACCATCAACTGCATGCTCACTCGTCATTCAGGTCCTTCCAAACTTCTCCCCTTAGTTGCACCCGTAGCAACGTCATCTGGGGCATAACGTGCTAGCTTACTAAAGTCATCCACATACTGGCCAACTGTCCGTCCTCCTTGGCGGAAGTTGCGAAACTCATGCTTCTTCATGGCCATAGCTCCTGCTGAAACATGGGCAGTATGGAAAGCTTGCTGAAACTTATCCCATGTGACAGTATCCACAGGGTAAGTGGCTGTGAAATTCTCCCACCATCCGGTTGCGGGTCCTTCAAGCTGATGAGCGGCAAATTTCACCTTTTCCCCATCTGTACATCCTGCAGTGGTCAACTCCCTCCCTGTCTTACGGAGCCAATCATCTGCCACTATCGGCTCGGTGCTACTGGAGAACACCGGCAGATTCAGCCTAAGAAAACGGGTTAAGTGATCAACAGGTGGTGGCGGTGGTGGGTTGTTGTTGTTGTTGTTGTTCCCCTGGTTCTGGTTCTGGACTAGCAACTGCATCAAAGCATTCTGCTGCTGGATCAATTGAGTGAGCTCCGGTGGGAAAGCAAATCCATTGTCACATCTTGGAGGCAACTGAGGGTTTAGAAAAGATGAGAATTAAGAATAGAATGAGGTCTAAAGAGAAAACACTACCCAAATGCACATGAGGCAAATGCACACAAAATCACTTCATTCAATCAAACAAGGCATACAATCGGTCTAGAACTATCGTAAAAGTTCTTGGACTATGCTATGTACATGGTGGAACACTACTACTGTTATGGTGATCTACTAGAAAAACTGCTCCTATGAAGACTCCATGATATCTGCTCCGGCTTCGTCTTTGAAGTCATCATCACTAGGATCGGAATCGGTGTCGTCGATGATGATGTAGTTGTCTGGACAAGTGCAATCGTCATCTTCTCCTCTGGGTGCTGAGTTCCCCATGAGTTCTTCAATCTTCTCCTTAAGGTCGCCGTTTTGTCTCACTAGAGCGACGATCTCCTCCATGTAATCCTTGCGAGTGGCCTTCAGTTCTCCTTCTAGCTCGATAATTCTAGCCTTTGCTTTCTTCAACTCCATCATGTCTGCGCACATCTAGTTCTCTTGGCGTCGAATGTGCTGGTTTAACTCCTGGATGAAGGTTGTAATGGATCTATCCTTCTTGGTGCTAACTATCTCCCATTGTTCATCTCGGCGCCCACAAATCTGGTAGATAGTATCCTTGAGGTCATCTTGGTAGGCTTCTCCAATGCGTCCCAGGGTGATGTGAGCTGCCATGCTCTTTCCCAGACTCCAGGTTGGTGCATTAAAAGTACATTCTATGGGCTCCGTGACTGGCGCTAATGTTCTTCCTGGAACTTGAGCTTGAATCTTCCAACGCTCCTCTTCGGGTAAAGTGGCGTTGTAGGTCCCGGTGGAGCTTGGTATTCCGATGTTCAGGTACTTAGTGACTTCCTTCAGGTGACGTCCAAAGGGTGTATCTTCATCCGGCTGCGTGAACTTGATCCTCGCTTCCATCATCCTAAAAGAGTAGAAAAGATGAGGAGTCAGAATGAGAAGAGAGTAGTGATCTAGGGCTTTAGCTTAGTGATCGTGTCCTATAGTCAGCGTGTGCTATGATACCATCTTGTAGCGACCAGACCTCAAACAGTCTAATCTCTGTGCTCAGGTGTCATCCCTAGATCAGTAATGCTGACACCACACAGTACTTGAAGGATTTATGACAGAGTAGCAATCACACACTTATTACATCGAATGTCTCAAGAGAGAACTTATTACAATAAAAATGGCTTAAGGCCATCTAATAACGATAACAGCGGAAGGCCTGGAAGATAAGCGAGTCCATCAACTCCAACGACATCACTGAGTATAGAACCACGACCTAAAGGCACCTTACTCGTCGTCTGAAAAGTATGCAACATGAAACGTTGCAGCCCGAAAATGGGTCAGCACATGGAATATGCTAGCAATTGAGAAGATAATTGATAGCATAAATGCGCCTGGTCCACTCACTCGTTCAAGAGCAACACAACTAGCAAATTTCTGTGGGCACTTTGCATTTGTCTCAATTTCTGAACCCAAGAAAGTTGCTGAAGCCTTTATGGAACCTGAATGGATTAAAACTATGCAAGAAGAGCTTCAACAGTTCAAGCTGAACAATGTATGGGAACTTGTCAAGCGTCCTGACCCTCGCAAGCACAACATAATAGGCACAAAATGTATATATCGCAACAAGCAAGATGAGCATGGTCAAGTTTTCAGAAACAACGCTCGTCTTGTTGCTCAAGGATATACTCAAGTTGAAGGGATTGACTTCGATGAAACATTTGCTCCTGTGGCTTGGCCTGAAGCTATTCGCATACTGCTAGCCTATGCTAAGCATCACAACATCTTGCTATATCAAATGGATGTGAAGAGTGCATCTCTCAACGGTAAGATTGAAGAAGAAGTGTATGTTGCACAACCTCCTGGCTTTGAAGATCAAAAACATCCCGATATGGTGTACAAGCTAAACGAGGCACTGTATGGCCTCAAACAAGCCCCTCGCGCTTGGTATGACACGCTCAAAGACTTCCTGAAGAGCAACGGCTTCAAACCTGGTTCCCTGGATCCCACACTCTTCACGAAGACATATGATGGTGAACTGTTTGTATGCCAAATATATGTGGATGACATTATCTTCGGCTGCACCAACCAGAAATACTGTGATGAGTTTGGACACATGATGCAAGAGCAATATCAGATGTCCATGATGGTTGAGCTGAAGTTCTTCCTTGGTCTTCAAATTCATCTGCAAAGAAATGGCATCTTCATATCTCAAGAGAAATACCTCAAAGATTGCCTGAAGAAGTTTGGAATGCAAGACTGCAAAGGTTACACGACGCCAATGCCAACCAAGAGTCATCTGGGTCCTGACGCCAGTGGTAAAGAGTTCGATCAAATGGTATACCACTCCATGATTGGTTCTTTACTTTATTTATGTGCATCTAGGCCAGATATTATGCTTAGTGTTTGCATGTGTGCTCGATTCCAAGCGGCACCAAAGGAATCACATCACTTAGCTATGAAGCGAATTCTTCGATATTTGACTTACACCCCAACATTAGGATTATGGTATCCAAAGGGCTCAGAGTTTGATCTAGTTGGATTCTCGGATGCTGACTATGCTGGTGACAAGGTGGATCGCAAGTCTACATCAGGCACATGTCACTTTACGGGACGATCACTTGTCTGTTGGTCTTCAAAGAAGCGTAATCGTATCACTCTCCACCGCTGGATCTGAATACATTGTTGGTGGATCTTCTTTGCGCCAGCTTCTATGGATGAAGCAAACTCTCAAGGACTATGGCATCCATCTGAAACAAGTACCACTCTATTGCGATTACGAAGCGCCATCAAGATTGCCAACAACCCGCTTCAGACTCAAGACAAAGCATATTGAAATTCGTCATCACTTTCTCGTAGATCATGTCATGAAGGAAGATATTGATATCATACATGTCAACATTTGAAGAGCAATCGGCGATATCTTCACAAAGCCCTTGGATGAGAAAAGGTTTTGCAATTTACGGTGTGAGCTAAATATCTTGGAATCCTCAAATGTCCTGTGATCAGGCACACATCCTAACACTTATGCATGTTGATGACTTAGATGTGCAACACACGAAGTAAAGTATATCATCAATCAATGAAGACGTACATTCTGAGTGTGAATACATTAACGCGGAATTTGACTTCGGAGCGCCACGATAATTGTGCGCCGTGTCTGGGTCTAATACTTCCTATACGGTGGGTAACACCACAACCAAATTGTTCTGTTTGAAGTGTTTTTCTCATGGTATTACATTTGTTATGTCTTCGCATTTGGTTTGTCTTCAATATCAACATGTCCTCTTGATTATCTTCACTATTGATTTGGTTGCATTCTGATATATACATATTCGTGTTCTGTCCTCTACAACATTCACTTATAGCTATGTTTTCTCGTTTAAATCTTTTGAACTAAGTGAATGTGATCGGACCCTAACCTCTCTTTGCTTTCTACCTCAAACTCTATCTATCCAAATCATATGCATTCTATTGAAACCGTCAAATGTCTTCTCTACGTCCTTGTCAGCAGAAGATAAAGAGAAAAACATTAAATCTGTTTTAAATGCTCTGTTCTTATTGCTTGAAACCCGGAGAAGCCGGAATGACCATCCGACAGTCCAGGCGGGCGTGGGAACGTGGGACAACTCCAAATGTGTTGCATGTTCGCCACGTGTCCATCAGATGTGAATCGCTAGGGTCACCTGCGTAATTGCGTTGTGCCGTCCCTTTCCCTATAAATATACATCCAATCGCGGTCAAAAATCCTTCTTCCACCTCTCCACCTCGACAAACCCTAGCGCCACCACTAGCTCTCGACGACGCCGGTGACGAAGCGCTCAGCTGCCGCGACCTCTCCGACGCCGTCTTCATGCCGGCCGTGGACATCGTCTACTCCGCCGCCGCCGTAGGTGTCCTCCGTCGCCAAGTTAGGGCACGGAAGATCGAACTGCTCGGCCTCATCTTCTACTCCGTCTAGCAGTTCATCGTGTGGTAAATTGAAGCCCTCTTTTTACCGTCTTTTTGATCCTATAGATTCATCCCTTTTACCAAAAGTGGTTTCTGCCTCCACAAAGTTGGATCTATCATGTATGTGTCTCGTATAATGCCTAGTATATTCACTTATGCTTCACACATAGTTAGATTCCTCACTTATACTCATTCTTGGATTCATACAAATCTGGAACCAACTCTCAACATATAAGTGAATGTCTTCGCACTATGAGGTCAATGTCTTCTAAACTGATTTATCTTCAAAATCTTCTGAGAATGCATATGACCTCTTCCCCTTCCCTCGCATCTCTAATGCTGTCACATGTACATGTCGGTGGGAGAATCCCTTGGTTCTCATAGTCTGCATTCATTTGCAGAATTCTTACAGCATCACATCAACTCTCCCGAAGCCAGTTCCTGTCTGACCAGCAGACGGAAGCCTTTGACAGTGTTGAAGCCTTTTAGTCTAAACTTCATGGCAACAGAGAAATCAGCAAGGAAGGGTGGCAGACAGCGCCGTGGAGGTACATCAATGTATCTGCCCGAAGATCTCTATGAACTATACAAAACTGATCCCGAAGAAAGCTAGTGGTTAGCGCAAGACACGAATCCAATGGATGCGAATATATTGGGCCGAGCAATGGTTCAAGTACAGATTCGTCACCAAGGAGTATGCTGAGAAGAATGTTATCAAGTGTCCTTGGGGAGATATTCTCTATAAAAATCTTCAACCCAAGACCAGAGCTGAAGCCATTGCTCAGGGATTCTATCCTTGCATGGTCCGTGGGCCACAGCCTGCTGATGCCGACCCATCTTCATTGCTATGGTGTCGAGACGACAATCTGTTCAAGCGCAACTTTCAGTTTGCCAATAACTCGGCCAAGGAAAACAAGAAGTCTTGGGGATTAGACTTCAACCCAGGCCCCTCTACGCCACGTGCCGATGGCACACGCGAAGCTGAGCCCAATCTTGTTGGACCTTTCTACAACCTAGAAGGGCTCATCACACATATTATGGTTCAAGGGGCAGACGTGTATCAACCTGCAGACGACGCTGATTCGGATGAAGCGCGTGCACCACCGAAGCCAAAGAAGCTGAAGAAACCTAAAGCTACAAAGCCTTCCCCTGCACCAACTGCTTCACGAGTGAAGCCTCTGGCCACTGCTCCTCCTGCACCAAGTGTGCAGTCTGAAGATCTCTCACGCATCTCCAAGTCCGAGAAGAAGAAAAATAAGCTTATGCACTCCACTAGTCCAGCTCCGACCCCTGCTGCTGTTCTGAGGAACGAGAATGACGCCATTGATCTGTCAAGTGACGATGATCTTGAGGATGATGCTCTTGAGGAATTGATAAAGAGCAAGCAAGAGGCGGAAATCTGCAATGATTTGCCTCTCTTTGACGTGGAAGTGTTGAACAACTTCATTGATGAGTGGTTTGACACCCCCAATCTCAGCTTTGACGATCTGCAACTTCCTATTGGACTAAGCGTCTCCTTCCATGGAGCCATTGCTCCTGAGCTGGCTCTTGCTCAGAAAATTGTTGAGCTGAAGCATAAGAACGATTATTAGAAGGCTCAGTTCAAGAAGCATGTGGCCAAACTCAGCATTGCAGATGTCTAGAACTGCAAGGTCATGCTACATGAGCTCAAGGAAGCGTTTCACAAGAAATGTAATGAAGCAAAATGTTCTCGTGAGCGCATGAAGATTCTTGCTGCCAAGTGTGTTCAAACTTACAATGAAGCCGAGAAGCGCAAGGCACTTGGGCGTCCTGGCATCGAACCCAAGATGGCTGCCAAGAAGAAGAAGCCATCTGTGGACCAAACTGAACCATCCAGTCGGGAAGAACCTCGCATTGTCTTCCCAGCCAGTATGACAAGCGTGAAGCCTAAGGTCCCCATAGTGGCTTCAGAGCTTCAGAAGACAAGGACAGCTGAAGCCAAGGCCAGAAAGCGCAAGACCAAGAACACAACTGATAAGGCTCCACCCACCAAGAAGCGCAAGACCAAGAAGAGAGATCAGGCTGCTCCCACAGAGCCCCTTGTAGTCGAGCCAATTTCTGTTGCTCGTCCTGAATCTGCACACCAAGAACGTCGTATGATAGTTCATGAGCCTGCTTCCACAGAGACTCCTGAAGCTGCAAAAATTCCAGCTGTTGACCCCACCACAGGTGAAGACATTGCTCATCAAGACAATGTTGAAGATGATGAAGTCCTTCCTCAGATCGAGCACAATGTGGTATCATCGCCTTTTCTTATGAACAGCGAACTCATCAGCATTGGTCGTCCATTGACGCCAATCGCTCAGGATGACTCATGGGCTGATCGCCCGCAAGAATCCCCACGTCAAGAAGAAACACCAGTTACTCCCCCAACACAGGTCACCACTCTGGTGATTGACGATGAAGACTTTGAGGCCCAACCAACTCCATCTCCACAAGCGTCGCCAGCATTTCGCAGGCTTCGCAAAGGACCAAGGCCACAAGTCAATATATCAAGTGTTCCAGAAGGAGATGAGCGCCAATCTGTTTCACGCCAAGTGTTTCCTGAAGCCTCTCCAACTGTGAACAACCCTGAGTCTGAAGCCAAAGCGGCTGAAGATATTCCGGCTGCATCAGCCGATGACCAAGAAGAAGAACCAAGAGAAGAAGAAGCACGTGTTGCTACACCCCCTACCAACCAAGTTTTTCTCGAGGAGAACGTCTCCGACCCTCCAGCTCCTGAAGTGGAGGTTACCAATACTGAGGAGGCCACCAACACCAACATTGAAGCCAATGACGTTGTCATGGCTGAAGCTAATGTGGCGCCTGAAGTCAATGTGGTGCCTGAAGTGATAGCACCTAAAGTCAATGTTGTACCCGATGCCAATCTGCAGCCTGAAGTCACTGCCACTGCTCCTGTACCGCCTCCCAGGCCACATACTATTGAGCAAGAATACAACTATGGTCAGCTGGTCACTGTCATATGGCCTATTCTGGTTCCTCCTCCTGCTGTTGGTCCGCAATTTGACTATCATGTCGAGCACAGGCCACAGGTCCAGAAGCCGAAGCCAAGACTGCCCAGGTTTCCAGGTACTGCCACTTCACCAGGGTCCTTCAATGCTTATGGCTTCAAAGCGCACAACACTTTCTTTGATAGTGCCAAGAACCCCTATTCAAGGCCAAGGATTTCATCTGATCGGTTCTGGAGCTATCAGCAGCGCAGCTACTATTCATGTGTTCTCTATGATCAAGGGCGCATCTTCCCTCAAATGCGTCTTGACTGTGAAGCCATTGCTGGATTGCCTTGCCTTGAAGAAGCCCTTGACTGCTTCCGTGATGCTGGCTTGCTAATCTTTGTGACTGATAAGGAGCATTGGAATGAAGAACTTCTGCTTCAATTTTATGCCACCCTCCACATTCGCGGATACAACAGGGATCCGAAGACTTGGGTCCTTGAGTGGATGACAGGCAATGTCCATCATGAAGCTAAAGTCTTTGACATCATGGAGCTTACCGGCCTGCTCACTCCAGGAGAATTATATGAACCTGGTTGTCAACTTCACCGCAATGCACTGGAGAGTATCTTCCATAAGCCAGAGCCCAACATGAGCCAAATGCTAAGCATGATGAAGCCTCTGCCAGATGACGCTGATTACCCAAAGGAATTCTTTGTCGAAAACCTAGAGTATCTGCCCCGCACCATTTATCACATCATCAGGCGAACTCTATGGCCTATCAAAGGACATTCTTCAGCAGCAAAACTTGAAGGAGCAATGAAGACTTTGGTCTTTTATATTTTCAACGACATCAGCTTCAATGCTCAAGACTTCTTTATCAGACAGTTGGCTGCATCAGGCTCTGATCTCTTTGGCCTGAAGTTCTATGCTCCGTGGGTCATGTGCCTCATCAAGCTACACTCAGCTGTCAACTATCTGCCCTCTGATCGCAACCATCTGATCTTTCTACCAGAGGTTGATATGTCAGTTGAAGCCATATACCCAGAGCCTGCCAAGGAGCCTATTTGTCTTCACAATGCTGATCACCAAAGCTTCACGCAACTCATTGAAGGAGTCCAAGCAGTCACTCCTGTTTACCCTTTGGCTGGCAATACACGCTTACCTCACCATGCTCAAACTGAAGCCACAGAAAGCACTATTGCTCAAAGGCCTCGGAAGCGATCTCGTGTTCTCAATGACCAAGAACTTCTCGTTGCACTGCATCAGAAACAAGATAAGCATCACTTCTGGCTGAAGCGTCAGATGCAAAGCCTCTTGGTGGACGTCAATCGCATTCACAATATTGCCACCAAGAATGCCTTTGTCACACATGAAACCCGTCGGAGGTCATGGAAGAGTTTGACGTTGCTGAGTGTTGAAGACGATAATACCTTTAACCTTTACAATTTCACATACTTTTATCCCCGTTGAAAACTTCAACCAGTTTGTCATCAATCACCAAAAAGGGGGAGATTGTAAGTGCATCTAGTGCCACCCCTAGTTGGTTTTGGAGTATTGACGACAAACCTGGTTGAGGGACTAATGTGTTTGTGAGAATTGCAGGATAACACAGGTAGTAGTCCCTCATTGATTCGGTTTACCTACCGGAGATGACCCCTAAAAATGTATGAAGACATTGAAGGCAATGGTGGTATGTGAATATATTCACATTGAAGACTATGACAAGAGAAGACATTGCGTGAAGACTATGGAGGGCGAAGACTTAGTTGTTTCGTTGTCTCCCTTTCTTCTTTGTTGAGTCATAGGAACCACCGTACTGTCAAGTGGGGTCCTAGTGAACAAAGTCAGAGTGACTGAAGTGATGCTCAACCAAAATCCTATGTCTTCGAGCGAAAACAATGAGAGCAAATCTTATCCAGAGCTGGATGAGTCAGCTTTACTTGTAATCCAAGTAAAGTTGCCGCGTGTGTTTGAAATCTAACCGTTGGAACACGTGTCAGTTCCTTAGTGACCCAGGATCATTTCGGACAAATCAGGTCGGGTTGCCTAGTGGCTATAAATAGCCCACCCCCTACACCATAAATTGGTGGCTGTTCAGAGTTAGTGCACGGCTTTTGTCGTTTGAGAGCAACCACCTCCGAAGCTTTTGAGAGAGAGAAATCCTTGCGAGGACAAAGCCCAAACACCCAGAGCCAAAGAGTGTTAGGCATCACTGAAGTCTTTCTGTCCGCGTGACCTGAAGACTTGTTACACTTGAGGACTGTGAATCCTCCAGACGGTTAGGCGCCGCGTTCTGAGCATCCAAGAGTCATTGTGGATCGCCGGTGAACGAAGTCTGTGAAGGTTTGGAAGTCTACTTTGAAGACGTACCTGATTAATTGGGCGAGGACTGGGTGTCCTTAGCTCAAGGGGAATAAGGTGAAGACGCGGTCTTCTGAGTTAAATCTCAGCCTCCCTAACTAGACGTACAGTTGTCACAACAACTGGAACTGGTCCAACAAATCCTGTGTCCTCAACAAGTGACTGGTTCTTTCCTCTCCCTCTCTTTACTTACAGTTTGTCTTCGTGAAGTCATTGCTTGTTTGCTTTACCTATTTGTCTTCACTATGTGACTTCTATTGTTGTTTGGCTTCATACCATCTTCCATCCTGATCCGTACAACCTAGCTGCTATTAGTCTTCGCACTTTCACTTTATTGAATACTTGACTATGGCTTGCATAGTGTAGTCTAGTATGCTTGAAGTATTATTGTTTTAAACATTGTTAGCACTTGATTAAAAACATTGTTATTGACAGTGCCAAACAATGTTCCACCCGCGATGGAACATTGTTGTGTTCCGTGGAACATTGTTTGGCATTGTAGGCTAGTCGTCCATTTTAGTCTCCTACAGCTTTCTTTCGTTTGTCAGCCAACAAAAGTTTCTTACAATTTGGTCCAAAGGTACTCGTCTTATCTTAGGCGAAGTCCTCACATAACTTGGTATATAATAAAACAAGTTTTTCTAGCATGCTACGCCATCGCTATATTTAACCCTACAAATACAATATTAACAAATAATTAATAATATTTAACAAACCATCAGTGAATTCAGTGAGATTAACTGGCCAATCGGAAAATTAGATAATAAAATTAGACTGAAAATTCTAATAAAATTAACTAGTACTTTGTTTATGTGTGGCGATACTTTGTAAAGAGAGCATTGGAGGAGACATTCAACTGGCTAGTTCACACAGCGGGAAGCTTGTAGATAAGGGGAAAGATTTCCCGTGGTAATGGATATGGTTTGTTCTGAATTGGAAAGAACATGCATTTAAAAATATCGTAGTCACATTTGCCCAGAATTAAATTTTAACCAAATAATCAGTAATAATAAATTGACAATAAGTAATTTCAGTAAAGCAACCTGATCAATCAAAAAATGACGATAATAAAATCGCACTGAAAATTCTGATGAAATTAACTCGCATTTCGTTTGTGCATGATGAGACTACATAATGTTTAATAACATGGTTTTCGACCATTGTGCACGGTGAAACATCCTAAAATCATGTGTACATCTGACAGAAAAAACAACGGAATGTATGTTGAGTTAACATCAGAAAGACCTTTTTTCTGAAGATAATTTTTATAACCATGTGAAATGCGTGTTTTACAATCATTTTAAATTTCTAATAAGTTTCACTCTCTTAACTTTTATCGAATGGCAACATATGCTAGGAATCAGTTAATCCGTCGACGAGATGAGGAAGAGGATGTTCACGATACATTCTTCATCCTCTCGTCCAACATTTATAAGGTCATCTCATCAATGACCCCATTGATGCCATTGGCCACGGCACTTCCCTTCCTCTCCCAAAAAGAAGGATGATGAGTTTCATAAACTAGTTGGGGTCGTATTCCCCTACCAGACCAAAGAGTCTACATGAGTGGAGTACTAGCCACGTAGGGGAGGAGACAAGTGTTTGTACGATCATTTGTGCAAGGCAAACGAAGGGCGGAACCATAATTTTGTTCCATTCAAACAAGCCGGCCGTCTGCACATAGCCCCGCTACAGTGTCCTGAATGGAAAATTTTAGCTCGAGATCAAATGGTGTTGCTACGGCACCATCAGCCGGCACACGAGCAGAGTAATAGCCATGAATTGCAAGACGATCAGATGATCCTTCCACCTGCTGCTTACATGAACATTACAAAAATATATACGTGTTTTAAAAACTAAAAAAATAAGTGTTAATTTTCGAAATATTTGCATAAAAATATTCTCTGAGCAAAGGACCTCATAAACCTATTTCAACTATTTGAACTCTATTTTTAAATCCCCTGCAGTGTGTACATAGACCTGTTCTAGTGTCCAAAACTGGTTTTGCACAAAACTATTATCCAAATCTGAGAGATAGTGAAAAGGGGGTCTCTTGTTTCTGACGTCGCTGGGACAATAGCCATGCCTCAAGAATTTCCGGAACAGCACAAGCGACGTCCGCACACCAGTAAATGTGAACTGGGCCCGATCTTTCGGTGGGAGAGAGATAACTATAATTTTTGTGGTACTCGACCGTGACGATCCCGCTACCAACCGAATAGGGAGAACCCTATATGATTGATATCCATGACAATTGCTGAACCAACTCTGTGTTGTTATCGACCTATCCCCGATAGATTTTTTCCTGCAAGCAAATCGAAAATAATGCAACTGGTCATAGTTATGAAATCTGAAATTGCGCATATGCTAGATGGAATAAATAACTTGATCAGTAATCTTAGTGAAATTGACTGATCAGCTAAAAAATAAGACAATTAATTAGACAATTTTGTGTAAAATAGTGAGGGAAGTTGCATATCTTTTTTTAATCAATACACTAGCAAAAGCTTTAGCACTGCCAATACTGGAAGTGGATGCGTCGCTGTTCCATTTAGCTCCTCTGCCTTATGCGAGTGGATGCACAAAACGATTATGAGCACTAGCGTAATCTGATTGATCCAAAAAATTGCTTGTTCATGCTTCCCAAATCTTCTCGGGGCCCAGTCAATTGGATATGTTCCGGTCCGTTTGGGTCATTGTACCCAATGTGCCTCGGTGGCAGACTAGAGCCTATTAAGCCCACATGCGCTAGAGCTGAGAAGATTTCATCACTCCAAAAGCTCATTTGGTCATAGCAATCTAAGCCAATATTTGTTTGCAGATTTTGATGTAGAAACCATACTCTAAGATACTGCATGATGCAAAGAGAGGTTTTTGGACGCCGAGAGATTTTATACACATGTTTACCAACGTTAGATTTCAGTTGGACTTTGGACTGGACTATTACTTCTAGATGCTTCCACTTCTTGTTGCCAGAGAACAAATTCGTGGCGTCGAAGCCCTTCGACGTCTTCGCGTCGATCTAGCACCTTCCGTACACTTGCATTATTCGTATAAAGCAGAGAGAAGATATCGACTGCTGAATCTTTGCCGATATAACACGTCCCAGGTGCAAGGTAAAACAAATAAATAGAACTTGTGTGATTTTTTGAATAATCCATTATCATTTTATCTGATGCATTAGTTTGTTTTATGTTCCTCTGATTCTTACTGTGATTCTCTAAAAGTGATCTCTTACATAATATAGATTGGGTTTTTGCAGGAAAGATAAATGGTGCTCTACTACATCATTTCCATTTGGATTGTGATAAAACTCATGCTAATGAATCTTAAGAATTATGGTTTACAAACATAGTTGGGAGCAATTAGTCTGTACCATGGCATTTGAAACTGGGGCAAACATTATCATTTTTTCAATAATCCTTTATCATCTAAACCAATGCACATGTCAGTAGTTCTTGGCTCTAATTTAGTTGAACAATCAGTAATTTCAGTGAAGGATGGGCAAAATGTATCACCGATGTCTCGGGTCTAATTTCAGTGATGAGCGACCACCAGAGAGTACATTTCTCTCAAGGCACATGTCAGTACATGGCTCTAATTCATCTTTTTAGCATGGTAACTTGTGATCTGTACCATGGCATTTGAACCAGGGGAAAACATCATCATTTTTTCAATAATCCTTTCTCATTTGAATTGATGCACATGTCAGTAGTTCTTGGCTCTAATTTAGTTGAACAATCAGTAATTTCAGTGAAGGATGGGCAAAATGTATCTCCGATGTCTCGGGTCTAATTCCAATGATTAACAACCACCAGAGAGTACATTACTCTTAAGGCATGTGTCAGTACATCGCTCTAATTCATCTTTCTAACATGGTAACTTGTGATCAGAAGTCCTAGTTGGACTGAATTAGTGTATCTTATAGGTAACTGAACTAGGGGAAAACATCCATCATCTATTGTTGAACCAAGTAATCATCCACACATAATTATAATGCCTTTAGTTGCTGAATGAGATGTAAGTGAGGTACATGCAACTCACACCAAGGAAGCAGATTTGCTAAAACTTGAGGATTGAATATTTTTGCACACTTGACAATTTCATCTCACAAATGAATACTCATGTTGAATGGACGTGCACATTCTTTCTGAATTCTCCTTTCTTCATCCATGGCATAAGCCACAAGGTCCTCTGTCCTACCATTATATTTGAAATGGACAGTAGCAGCTACATCACGATTCTGACCACTTTTACAATATGCCCTTGCCGCTGATTTATCCACAACACTGGCATGATACATTTCTACCTTCAGCTCATCATAATAGGCTTGGACAGATCTGAAACCTTGTTTAACACTCTTCATGTGATGCAACAAATATTCTTCATATCGAGCTGGTACAAACACGTTCCTCATGATATCCTTCAACTCGGCCCATGTTCCTACAAACCTCCTTTTGCGGTGGTACTTCAACCACTTACAAGCATATTCTTCAAACTCGATGGTCGCTCCAAGCACTTGTTTTGTTTCTGGAAACTTCTTCAACTCCAACTCCATGAATTGTACCCATTCAAGGTACTTTTCTAAATCAACACTTCCGTAGAAAGGAAATTGCACATACTCACGACCTGCCATGGTTAGTTTTGCAAAAGTCCTATAGTACTAGAAGCATTTATGTGGGTAGAAACTCAAGCTCACCTCACTTCCCAGCCGAAGCTCATGTAACTTCCAAGTGAGAGCAGATTCGTCCTCAACAGTGGTGCCGGTGGTTGGTATACAAAGAGTGATAATCAAGCGAATACAAGTCTAGGGTTGCACATGCAGGCTGTTTGGTAGAGCTTGGGTGGGATATATAAATATATGTAGCAACATACACTAATCTGCAATCTAGATATTGTTGAACCAGGTAATCATCCACCCATAATTCTAACACCTTTAGTTGTTGAATGGGATATAAGTGAGGTACATGCAACTCACACCAAGGAATCAGATTTGCTAAAAACCAAGGATTGAAGATTTTCCACACTTGACAAGTTTCATCTCACAACTGAATACTCATGTTGAATGGACGTGCACATTCTTTCTGAATTCTCCTTTCTTCACCCATGCCATAGGCCACAAGGTCATGTCTACTACCATTATATTTGAAATGGACAATAGTAGCCACATCACAATTCAGACCACTTTTACAATATGCCCTTGCTGCAGATTTATACACAACACTGGCATGATACATTGCTACCTTCAGCTCATCATAATAGACTTGGACAGATCTGAAACCTCGTTTATCACTCTTCATGTGATGCAACAAATATTCTTCATATCAAGCTGGTACAAACTCCTTCCTCATGATCTCCTTCAACTCGGCCCATGTTCCTACAAGCCTCCTTTTGCGGTGGTACTTCCACCACTTAAAAGCATACTCTTCAAACCCGATGGTTGCTTGAAGCAATTGTTTTGGTTCTTGGAACTTCTTCAACTCCAACTCCATGAATTGTACCCATTCAAGGTACTCTTCCGGATCAACACTTTCATAGAAAGGAAGTTCCACATACTCACGACCCGCCATGGTTAATTTTGCAAAAGCCCTATAGTACTAGAAGCATTTATGTGGGTAACAACTCAATCTCACCTCACTTACCAACCGAAGCTCATGTAATTTCCATGTGAGAGCAGATTCATGCTCAACCGTGGTGCCGGCTATTGGTATACAAAGAGTGATAATCAAGCTAATACAGGTCTAGGGTTGCACATGCAGGCAGTTTGGTAGAGCTTGGGTGGGATATATATGTAGCAAAAGACACACTAATTTGCAATATAGATATTGTTGAACCAAGTAATCATCGACAAATGATTCTAATGCCTTTAGTTGCTGAATGAGATATAAGTGAGGTACATGCAACTCACACCATGGAATCAGATTTTCTAAAAAGCAAGGATTGCAGATTTTCCACACTTGACAAGTTTCATCTCAGAACACAAACATTGATTTCTCAGTATATAAGTGAAGAACAATCCCAAATTTCTCATTTCTTCTGCTTCTTGCACATACTTTCTTTTCTCTGGACGGATCTTTCTTTATCTATTTTACCTTTTGTTTCTATCTTTCTTTCTTTCTTTCTGACAAACTGTCAAAAAGGGACTTGGATCTGAACACACACTTTGGGGAAATTGGAAAAAATTACGGTGGATGAGCTTAAACAACAAGAGCATGCAGTTGAAACTTTGGCAGCTAACACACACATACTTACCAGATTTGCTAGGTGGAAAACACGGTTGGAATCAGATCTAACAAGAATGGATGGAAACGACATGGTGCGAGCTTTACAAAATGCACAAAAACACCCAAAACGGACTCCGCGTGAGAAACATACACACGATTTGTTGGAGGATGCAGATCTACAGTCTGTGCACGAAAATGGACACAAACACGCGAAAGTGGATGGCGGAAACTCAACAACTGAAAACAAGAGATCTAACGGAAAGAACTTGATAAAACTCACTAAATAACAGATTAAAGGTTGCAAAGGGCTAGGTAATGGTCTTTTCGTGGGTCTATTTTCTAGACTTTGGGATCAACAAGAACACGAACTAAACTAGGGATACAAGACCCTACCATGTCAACCGAAGCTCTTATACAAGGATGATACAGGGTTGCCTAATCTTCATGGAGAATCCGCTTGATGAATCGAATCAATGCCACCTGAAGGGTACAAAGGAAAACCTTGATCCCAACCAACAACGATGTCGGGTGCTACTTCCCGAGCTTGTGTTGGTTTTTCCCTTGAAGAGGAAAGGGTGATGCAACAAGGTAGAGATAAGTATATCCCTCAGTTGAGAACCAAGGTATCAATCCAGTAGGAGGAACACACTAGTCCCTAGTAGTTGCACCTACACAAACAAACAAATAGTTGCACCCAACACGATAAAGGGGTTGTCAATCCCTTCACGGTTACTTGCAAATATGTGATCTGATAGTGATAGATATACACGATAAATGAAAGAGAAAAATAAAATAAAGGTAAATAAATTGAAGTAAGGTATTTTTGTATTTTTGATTTTATAGATCTGAAAACAACATGATAAAATATAGACCGGGGGGCCATAGTTCTCACTAGAGGCTTCTCTCTCGAAGAAAGTATACGATCGGTGAACAAGTTAGTGTTGAGCAATTGATAGAAAAGCGCATAGTTATGACGATATCCAAGGCAATGGTCATCTATATAGTCATCATGTCCGAGACGAGTAGACCGACTCCTGCCTGCATCTTTGCCATGTGCCAGCAGACAGCAAAGAGCCCTTTGCCATATTTTGTTTAGCCGGATGTGTTGCCATCTGCTGGCTGACAGCAAAGGCCTTTACCGTTCGCCAGGCATTCCTTTGCCGTCTTCCATGGCAGACGGCACAGTTCCTGACTCCTGTAGTGTATTACTCCACACATTAGCCGCTATCAAGCATGCATCTAGTTTATTAAGTTAACAAGAACGGAGTAACACCTTAACAAAGATGACATGACGTAGAAGGATAGATCCAATCATTATGAATAAATCCCATCTTTTTATCCTTAATGGCAATAATACAAATATGTGTCATGTCCTGTTTTGTCACTGGGATTGAGCACCGCAAGATTGAACCCATTACAAACCTGTAGGGCGCCCCCTAGGTCATGTCCTACGAGCTTGTTGTCTCCTCGTAGGTCTCCCGGCCTCCTCCCAAAGCTTCCTTGGTATCTTGTGGTCCAAGAAAATGGTCAAATTTTTTGTTCCATTTGGACTCTGTTTGGTATTGATTTTCTGTAAAGACAAAAAACAAGGAAGAACAACAAGTGGCACTTGGCACTAGGTTAATAGGTTAGTCCCAAAAATGATAAAAATGGCATAATAATGCATATAAAACATCCAAGACTGATGATATACTAGCATGGAACGATAAAAAATTCTAGATAGGTTGGAGACGTATCAAGCATCCCCAAGCTTAATTCCTTCTCGTCCTCGAGTAGGCAAAGGATAAAAAGAATTTTTTTGATGTGGAATGCTAAGTACCATGTTTATCATGTAATCTTTCTTTTGTGTGGCATGGATATTCAGATCCATTAGATTCAAAACAAAAGTTCAATATTGACATAAAGACAATAATATTTCAAGATTACTTTCTAGTATGCTTGAAGTATTATTGTTTTTATGCCAATATTAAACTTTTGTTTTGAATCTTATCGATCTGAATATTCGTGTCATTTTCTTGGAGATCAATAGGTTCATTTCTATTGTTTGTCTTCGAAACTCTCATGTTTTGAAGACTTTCATAAAACTCACCTATTCACCCCCCCCCCCTCTAGTCGATAACTAGCACTTTCAGAGCCGGTGCATATAATGCTATATTCGGGACAACGAATTGTACTGTTAAAAGTGTTCGGACTTATTGTATATTTAGGAAGTGCACGGGGCTCAAATGGAGACCCTGGCTATTTAAGTCATACCAGGGTGTACATGACAATCAGACAAAAACAGGAAAATACAGATTAAGAGGTAAGTCAGTACCACATAGGTTGGGCTAGAAACTATTTCCATTATAGTCTGATTGATACGTTTTGATTTGTACAAATAATGCGATAAACAACAAGGCATAACATTGGTTTTACCATTTGCCCAAACCTGTCAACCGCTGGTGGCCGCCAGGGGCAACTATTTTAATTTGGCCTACCGGAAGTTTGGCCAATCCGGTCATGGCCTGAGACGAGATATGCGCGGCTACTATTAGGGTGTCAACACGCGGGAGGTCTTGCTGGACTTGTTTTACCATTGTCGAAATGTCTTGTGATGGAGGATTGTCTCCGCGGATCGTGAGCTTGTCATGGGCTAAGTTGGGACACCCCTGCAGGGTTTAAACTTTCAAAAGTCGTGCCCGCGGTTAAGTGGCATATGTGAATTTTTTCATATCTGGTGGTAGAGGAGAACACGGTTGGGTTATGTTTGAACGTAAGTAGTTCTGGATCACTTCTTGATCATTACTAGTTGGCGACCGTTTGCGTAGATTCTCATCTTTCTCTTGTATTCGTAAGTTTGCCACCATACATTGCTTAGTCGCTGCTGCAACCTCACCACTTTACCCCTTCCATAACCATTAAGCTTTGCTAGTCTTGTGGGATTGCTGAGTCCTCGTGGCTCACAGATTACTACCACACCAGTTGCAGGTACAGGTTGTGCGATGATCATGACGCGAGAGCGATGTTTATTGTTTTGGAGTTCTTGTTCCACTTCTTCTTCGTTCGAGGATTAGGTTCCTGGTCGGCAGCCTGGGCTAGCAGGGTGAATGTTGTTTGACCTTTTGTTTGTGTTTCATCCGTAGTCGGATGTAATTCTATGTATGTTGTATTGATGTATTCTTGCGGCATTTGTATGCCTTGTATGTATCCCCAACTATTTATGTAATGGATCGATGTAATACTATCCACCTTGCAAAAGCGTGTCAATATGTGGTTCTATCCTTGGTGGAACCTTCGAGTCTCTTTAGGATAGTATCGCATATTGGGCGTGACAAGTTGGTATTAGAGCCAGGTTCGACCGACCATTGGAGCCCCCTTGATTGTTTGTAGTTGGTCGTGGTTGAGTCTAGAACAAACTTTTGAGTCTTAGGAATACATACATACATACATATATATATATATATATATATATATATATATATATATATATATATATATATATATATATATATATATATATATATATATATATATATATATATATATCAAAGAGTAGGATTTCTTTTTACTCCTCAGCCCCCTTCGTCGCTCTGGTGAGGACTCCTGATGTAGATGTTTCGACTTTCATCTCCTCATTTTCACTAATTTTTTTTAGGATCACGCGGGTATCTTGGAGTCATTCCGATAATTTTTTGACGAGAACATTGTTCTTGGTACCTCCTGACATTTATGGGTTGTGGCAGTGTCCCGGGGAGATGACCTCCGAGGTGTTGTCGTCACAGTTTTATCGTTGCAGTTCCGGTATACCTGAGTTTTCACCGACATTGAAAATATTTTATATGCAGTTAGTGGTGAGATAACCTCGACGCCACCCAGTACTGGGGTGGGAGTTCGGGAGTATTGCCACAGCTCATATATCGGATGCTTTTCGAAGGTCGAGGTACACGATTTCCGGAGTTTTCTTGGTTATGTGTTGACGGATGGATACAACGGGATGTAGGGATTGTTAGTTGGGTGAGATATTGTGCTTCCCTTGTATCCCCAACACCAGATTGCATAACTAGAAAGTTTCGGGAGTTAATAGGTGGGAATTCAAGTAGTTACCTAGGATATCTTTCCGACAGATGCATGATTTGAGGTTGGTGTCCAACGTCTAGTGGTTCGTTTTTCACGGTTGATTTACAGTGGTCACGATGCGTCTTAAAGAATCCTTGGCTATGCTGATTCGGGGACGCCTTGTTTGTCATTCGTGGCGTCCGTTGTACGTCGTGCCCGTGGGGCCTCATCGCGAACACTTTGGGCGAAATCTCTATCATATGTTTCTTTCCGGCATATTTCTCAAGCCAATACTTTTTTTTGTTTTGAGTTGCTTCGAAGTCAATTGTTGATTCCATACCTTTCCTAAGCGGTGTTCTCATATTTCTATGTGAATACTAATCCTTCTTATTTATCGAGATTTTCATCCCAATTCTATTTCCAACTAGTGTGTTTCTCTTCAAGTGGATCCGATCATTTCAACATCCGCAAGATCAATTATCAGTTTTCTCAATGGTGTTCGTTCCATCCGTCCAAGTTGCCTTTGTTTTCCCGCCCTCCCACCCCTTGTTTCTTCGAGGACTCAGATTTCTTAACCAAGTATCCATTTTATTGATGCAAAGTCTCATCATTCGTTTCCTTCAATGTTCTTACCCGGTGATTTCTCATGGAGATGCTCACGAGCTTCAAGCTCAACATTCGTCGTTCTCAGTTTTTTTCACCGGTTAACTCAATGCAAGTTTTTTTCACCATTCTTAATCCGTTCGAGTTATTTTGAGGTTGTTATCTCATTCAAGCCATTTAATTCAACCGGTGCAATCTCTCTTCAAAATCATTTCTATGGTGTTTCTCCTGAGTGGGCCCTAACCCACAGGTCTTTTCCCAGGATCTTACATGACCCTTCTAATTTATCTGGAGCGATTCCCAAATTCTTTTCAAGGTGTGACGTAAGTATGGATTCCGTCAGTCATATGCCTTCTGCAAGATTGCTTACAAATTATTTTCATCGTTGGTTCAACCTTTCTATTCTTCTTTCCGGAGTGTCTCAACAATTTTGGTGGTTCTTGTCGTCATTCTCGGTTTTTGAAGACCGAAGAGGAGTTCCCTTAAATTCTTATTCGTTCTTCCAAATATTCGTGGTTCTAGCTTTATGCCATCCTCTCATAATTGTCTTCGATTGTGAGAACTCTTTTCACCCATTCGGAGCAATTCAGGAGTCTTTTCAGTTTAATTCTCCGGAGCCCATCACATCAGAATTATTCATTCTCAGCTTTCAGCTCTCGTTCTGCAAATCTTACGGGTGCATCGCTTAAGTATTCCTTAGTCTGCTCGTGATCTCTTCATTCTCTTTTATCTAAATTTTCCCAAGTATCTTCGATCGTTTTCTAATTCTTCCGGTGAATTGTGCCTTTGTTACGTTCATTTTCAATTCTTACGATGGTTCGTTCAATATTTCCCTTCCTTCGTTATCGTATCAATTCATCCGTTGTTTCCAAATCCCACCGGTGGTTCCATCAAGACCTTCTCAAGTTTTTGCTATATCTCCCTTAATCCATTCAACGAGAATAAGTAGTATGCCAAATCCGTTGCTTGTCATCAATTTAAATTGATGAAGGATAGGCATGACATAATTCTTATTTCCTTGAGATGAATTAATTCCTTCTTCCAGAGTTTGTTCATGAGGAAGAAATTCTCGGTTCCAAGTTGTTCATCTTTCTTTTCCGGAGTTCCAAGTTTTCTCGGTTATGTCATTGCGAAGCTCCATCTAAATCATTGGAAGGCTTCACCTTGTGTTTTCAACTTCTCTTTCTTTCTATCACCCTTTTGTTACCGGAGTTCTTCATGGAGGCTCTACATTATGGCTCATCAAGGATTTAATTCTTTCTCGAAGTGTTCTTCAAGATTCTTATTGGAGGAGCTCAAGAATTCTTCATCTTGCATTTCAAACTACAATTGTTCTCCATTATCTTTTGAGCTGGTGTTATGTCATTCTTGATAATTTCCCTTCGTGTTTCATGATTCACAAGTTTTCAAGAGTGACATATTTTAAACCCATCATTTCCAATTCGTTCACGAGATCTTTTCAACCCAATAATCTCTTCGTTGGTGTTATCTTGGTATAGATTTCACTTATAGCCTTCCCTAAGGAATGTTGCTATTTGTGGTGCTTATCAATGATCCAAGGTTTCTCATTATCGGATTTCGGGTTCCGGCAGACCCTTGAGGTTCGAACACTGGGGTGCGCGCGGAGATCTTTCCCCTACCAGCTCATGCATGCATGGATTGCGAGGGATCTAAACTACCAACGATGAACAACACAAGAGGCACAAGGTTTATACTAGTTCGGGCCACCGTTGTGGTGTAATACCCTACTCTAGTTTTTGGTGTGGTGGATTACCTCAGGGCTGATGATGAACAATACAAAGGAAGAACAGCCTCGCGATGGTCTGTTCTTGAGCTGAGTTCAGTCGCCTCTCTCTTTCTGTGTGTGATCTTGATACTCTCCCTACCTTGGTGGTGGCTAGTCCTATTTATAGATGGAGGCCTTGGGCCTCTTCCCAAATAATAAGAGGGAAGGGCACCAACAATTGGCCATTTTGAAGGGGAACATATAGTACACTTATCCTGACTAAAGTTGGTTTTCGGCTGCCAAAGACTCTAACGGTGACGCCGCCCTGGGCTCCATGATGACCTCCATCCTGCCGTTCTGCTGGTCTTGGTCTTGTTGCACCGAAGCGGTAACCTTTGCCTGATGCCTTGGCCTGTGCTTGCCTCTGTTGCACCAGGCCGCGCTTCCACTCGGCAGAGGTGCTGCCGGAGTTTGTCGTGTGGTCGGTGGAGCCGACCAGCACCTGGCTCCAGCTTCCCCGCTTCCTTTAGGTGAACTTCCGGCGGCGCCCAGGCGCCTCGCTTTCAGACGGACGGTTGCTGCAGCCGGGCCTCCTAGGCTTCGCTGGAGGTCTCCACCGCCGGGAGTGTGGCACTGACCCGCGGCTGGCAAACATTTGCCCGCGCGCGTGATCTAAGCCGGCGGTGCACTCTACACTTCAAGTTCGACGGCGATGCCACCCTCTACGTTAGGGTGTTTGGAGAAGACGGTCGCCGCGCAGGGTGGACCCAGCCCCGGCGATGATCGGGATGAAGACGACAGCGCGCGCGTGGTCGGCGGCGCTCGGGGCTCGTCGAGCTTCGGTGGCTCCCCTTCGGACAGCAGCTCCTCCAGCGGTGGCCGCGACCGGCCTCCTCGCCGTCGCGCCTGCCTGGAGGGAGGTAGCGGGTCAGCCCGCCGTCACACTCCAGTGAAGCACGAGAGGGAGTCTGCCTGAGCTCTTGAGGCAATACGAGCCTTCGCCGCGAGTTGGTACCGAGCGAGTCGTGCCTATTTTGTTCTTCTCCTTTTCCTGCGTAAAGAGATAGTACTGTAGGGCCCCGCGGGGGCGTGCTTGAACTGTTGCTGTTAATTATCGTACCGTTTCCGCTATTTCGGTATTATGCTTTTGTGCCACACGCCTGCGCGTAGAAATTACTTAGCTCGGGGGGACCTGTCGCGGCCTTCGCTTCCCGAGGCCGAGGCCTCGTCGAACGCTTCACGTCCTGCAAAGATTAGTCAGGAGAGGTAGCTTCCGGCCTCAGTTGTGGAGGCGACCATCCCAGGTCCTCTGTTCGTGTCGCGGTGCCCGTGGGGCACGGACTGGAGGGGTGCTCCTGTAGTGGACCCGGTTAGGGAAGCCTCAAACAATAAGGGCAGAAAACACTCGCGAGGGTGCCCGCGCCGCTCCCTCGCGAGACTTGCGTGAGAGAAATCGAGGCAGGAGAGCGAAAAAGGCAAAGAGCCACAAGCCAAAGACGGTAATAACTTCAATAAAACTTCAAATGGCAATGAACAAGCCAACTGCAAAAAGCAAATGAAAAAGCCGCGTCCAGCACCTAATCTAGTCTTCAACGTCTTCTCACCAGCGTGGAGCTAAGTGCTGCCACTAGACGTAGGAGGGAGCACCAGGGCCTGAGGCCGGCACTCCTGAGACTCCGGGGCATGTACAGCCCCAACCCATTATTACGTGAGAGTGTCATGGACGGCGAGCTTCACAGGCATTGTCCTTCTTCACAGGCTCCTGGCCTTTCTCAGAAAAATAAGCTTCACAGGCGTTTGCCTTCTTCACAGGCTCTGGGCCCTTTATCAGAAAAATAAGCTTCACAGGCGTTTGCCTTCTTCACGAGCTCTGGGCCTTTCTCGGAAAAATAAGCTTCACAGTGTTTGCCTTCTTCACGAGCTCTGGGCCTTTTGAGGTAGAACTTTGGAGGTGCTTTGGATGTTCCACGCGTTGGGATGGGCGCCTTCTGAGTCTCAAGCGTGCGAGCCGGGCACTGGAAACATGAACAACTTTGAGCGGGCCCTCCCACATAGGAGAGAGCTTATGCAACCCTTCCACAGAGGACCCGTCGAGCACGAGGTCCCCTACCTCCAGAGTCCTGGGGCGGATGTTGCGGCAGTGGTATCGCCGCAGCGCCTGTTGATACCTTGCCGCTCGCAGCGTGGCCTCCCGACGATGTTCCTCTCCCAGCACGAGATCCGTCCCCCTCATGGCGTCCTGCTGTGCCTCCTCGAACGCCAGGACCCGTGCGGAACGACGCTTGACCCCGTGAGGGAGGACAGCTTATGCTCCATAGACGAGGAAGAACGGGGTCTCTCCAGTCGACTTGGCCGCGGTCGTGCGGATGGACCACAACACAGACTGGAGCTCGTCATGCCAGCCCCTGCCGCAGGCCTCCAGCTTCTTCTTGAAGGTCTTGGTCTTGAGGCCCTTAAGGACCTCCGCGTTGGCTCGCTCGGCCTAGCCGTTGCTCCGAGGGTGCACCACCGAGGCATAGCATATCTGCGTTCCAAGGTTAGCACAGTACATTTTGAAGAGATTGCTGGTGAACTGCGAACCGTTGTTGGTGATGATGCGGTTAGGCACCCCAAACCGGCTCACGAGGCCCTTGATGAACTTGACCGCGAGCCTGCTGGGATGGTGCAGACAGCTTCCACCTCATTCCACTTGGTGAATTTGTCCATGGCGACGTAGAGGTAGCGATAGCCTCTTGGCGCTCGAGGGAACGGGCCCAGGATGTCCAGCCCCCAAACTGCGAATGGCGATGAGAGGGGTATAGTTTGTAGACCTCCCGCCGGCTGATGGATCTGCTTGGCATGAAATTGGCAGGCCTCGCAAGCCTTTACCAGCTCAACTGCGTCGCTGAGCGCTGTGGGCCAGTAGAACCTGCAGCGGAACACCTTGCCAACGAGGGTTCGCGACGATGAGTCGTGCCCACAGTCTCCGCCGTGTATGTCTTCTTGCAATTCCTTCCCTTGTTCTCTGGGAATGCAGTGGAGGGACACGTTATTCGGCCGCCTCCGGTAAAGCTCGCCATCCCTGATGTAGTAGGTCGTGGCTTGCCGCGTCACACGCTCCGCCTCCTCCTCCTTCTCCGGCAGGATCCCCTGTATCAAGTAGCTCTTGAGCTCCGTAATCCAGCACCCCTCCTGAGGTTCCAATGCCAGGAGCAGGTGCGCTCCTGAGGCCGGGCCGCAGGCCGGAGCTCCTCCCGAGGTTGCGCCGCGCTTGATAGTGAGCCAGTGCCATGAGGGCCCGTCGCTCCTCGAAGACGCCGGGCTCCTGAGGCAGCCGCCTGGACGCTCTCTTGGCGATGTCGTCCGCCTCTTGGTTGGTGCCGCGTGGCACATGCTGCAGCTCCAGTCCCCAGAAATGTTTCTCCATCTTGCAAACCTCCGCGAGGTAGGCTTCCATGTGCTCGTCCTTCGGCTCGTATATCTTGTTGGAGAAGTTGACGAGGAGCTGTGAATCGCCCTTGATGATGAGGCGCTTTACCCCCAAAGCGATTGCGGCTCTCAGGCCGCCTATCAGGCCTTCATATTCTACTATGTTGTTGGAGACCTTTTCCCCATGCTGTAAATAGAGCTCCATGGCGTAGTAGAGCTTGTCCTGAGTAGGGGATATGAGTACTGCGCCAGCCCCCGTGCCATATTGGGAGAATGCCCCGTCAAAGTACATGACCCAACCGTCCGGTGCTTCGCTCCCCGGAGAAAGCGACCGGTCTTCGCCTGCTTCGAGGCCAGGTGCCTCCGTCCATTCTGCCATGAATTCTGCCAATGCGGCCCCCTTGATGACTCTGGTTGTGCTGACCTCCAGCTGAAATGCTTGCAGTTCGATGTTCCACTCGGCGACTCTTCCAGCTGAGTTGGGGCTCCTGAGCACCCTCTCCAGAGGGTACGCTGAGATGACCTTGATGGGATGACCCTGTAAGTAGTGCCGCAGTTTGCGTGAGGCTACCAATAGCGCGAGGCGCTTTTGGGGCATAAGGTACAGCGCCCTTAGTCCCGCAGCACCGTCTTGACAAGTACACAGGTGCTCGACGAGAGTAGGAGTGCTGACAAGGCATGTGCCCTCCGGAGGGTCTGATGCCTCCCGAGGCGATGGAGCCCCCAGTGCCTGGCCGCCTGGCGCGACCTCTTCCGTTCTTGGGGCATCTTCCTGCTGAGGCTGGTCTCCGCCTGCCAGGGCCGTGACCTCCGTGAGGCCTTCTTGGTCTTGTGCTGCCGTGGCCGGGCGCGGCGCAGCCTTGATCTGGCGCTCTTCCCGAACCGCCACTAGGGCTGCGCTGGCGGAGTAGGGCGTGGCGGCGAGGTAGAGCACCAGGGGCTCAAGTGGGCATGGCGCGACCATCACAGGAGGGCTGGTAAGGTACCTCTTGAGTTCTTGGAAGGCCTTGTCGGCCCCCTCAGTCCATTCAAAGGGGCCCTTCTTCTTCATCAGCTTGAAGAACGGCAGTGCTCGTTCTCCCAGCTTGGAGATGAAACGTCCTAGTCTGCGGTCCGCAGCGCCCGGTGAGTTTCTGCATTTCTCACGAGGTCTTTGGCGGGCTCATGTGTTGATTGCCTTGACCTTTTCGGGTTGGCCTCGATGCCCCTATGGGACACGAGGAAACCCAGAGCTTGCTTGCCGAGGGTCTCCAAATCGCACTTCTCCGGGTTGAGCCGCAGTCCACTTTATCAAGGCTTGCGAAGGTTTCTTCTGTCCAGTTCGGGTTCGGCAGACCCTCTGGATTCGAACTACAGGGGTGCCTTGAGATCTCACCTCCAACCTACCTACACCTCGTCGCCTGCAAGGATCTAAAACTACACAAAAAGAGCAACACAAGGGACACAAGGTTTATCTTGGTTCGGGCCACGGTGTGGTGTAATACCCTACTCCGGTGTGTGGTGTGGTGGATTGCCTCGGGGCTGATGATGAATAGTACAAGGAAGAACAGCCTCGAGGGTCATTCTTGGCGGTCTGACGAACTGCTAGGGGAGTTCGGTCGCTCTCTCTCTCTCTCTAGATTGCTCGACCTCTAGCTCTATTCAAGATGCCTCTTCCCTGTGGGTGGCTAGTTCTATTTATAGGCAGAGGCCCTGGGGGCTGGCGCCCGCCTGGCGCCCTCGGTCTTCATGGCTTGCGTCATGGGCACCTCGTGAGGTACCCCGCCTTGATCTCTGCGCCTCCTTGCAAGCCAGCCTGACGAGGCCGTGCCTAAGGAAGCTTCTTTTCGTCCTCCCCGCGAGGCTTGGCCCCTCGCGAGGGTCTTGAGCTTGTCTTGATGAAGATGGGCGTAATGGGCCACCCCTTGAAACCACGCCGCGGGCAGCGAGCGAGCAAGTCTGGTTCCCCGTTCCCGAACATCGACAGTAGCCCGGGCCCAAAGCGCGCTGGACTTGGCTTAGCAGAGGAGGCGAAGGGCAAGTCGAGCGCCGCGAGCCCTAACAGCTCTGCGGCCTTGGGCGCCAGCGTGGCGATTGATTGGGCGTGGGTGTCTCCACTTCCCCACGACGCCTCGGCAACTGCAATTGACAAGTCCACGCATGCAAAGCAGGTCATGATTACTGTGATCATGGAGGTCGACCGTTAGCCTTCGGCTATAAGTAATGAAGGCAGCGCGTGCCCTTCCAGTCCATCTCTTCTTGCTTATCATGCTTCTCCATGGCTCCGCCAAGAGTTCTCGGCGGAGAAAGGAAAACCCGCCGAGGAGAACTGACTCTCCCGACCAAGCGGTCGAGGCCGTCCTCATAAGCACCTTGTGGCTCCGTGGCGGCTTCCCGCGCCATGGAAGCGATCTCCGCAGCGGCGATGGGCGTCGAGGCCGTTGATGGGGGGCGCTCTTGCCCGCGACCCCTAGTCCGCTTCCACTCGGTAGAAGTGCTGCGAAGTTTGTCGTGTGGTCGGTGGAGCCGACCAACACACAACTCCGCTTCCTCGCTTCCTTTTAGGTGAACTTCGGCTGGCGCCCAGCGGCCTCTAGGTCGGTGGACGGTTCTGCGGTCGGGCCTCCACGGCCCATTGGAGGTCTCCGCGGCCGAGTGTGGCCACGACCAGCGGTGGCAAGCGTTTGCCCCCAGGCGTGGTGCGAGCGGTGGTGCACCCTGCACTTCAAGTTCGACGGTGATGCCACCCTCTACATGAGGGCATTCGGGAAGATGGTCGCCGCTGGGTGCTGCCACGAGGGCGGCGACCGCGGCCGTGGGCTAACCCGGCGACGATCGGGATGAAGATGACAGCAGCAGCGTGGTCGGCGGCGCTTCGGGGTTCGTCGAGCTTGGCGACTCTTCTTCGGACAGCGGCTCCTCGGTGGCGCGACCAGCCTCCAGCGCGCCCGCGCCACTTTGGAGGGAGGTGGCGGGTCTGCCCGCCGTCGCGCCTCGGTGAAGCGAGAGGAGTCCACGAGCTCGGAGGTAGTTCGAGCCTTCGCGCAAGTTGGTGTCGGCGAGTCGCGCCTGTTTTGTTCTTTCCCTTTTCCTTCACAAGGAGACAGTAGTGTATGGCCCCGCAGGGGCGTGCTTGGACTATTGTTGCTAATTATCGTACTGTTTCCGCTATTCCTGTATTAGGCTTCTGTCCCACACGCCTACGCGCAGAAATTACTTAGCTTGGGCGACTGTCGCGGTCTTAGCCTCGAGGCCGAGGCCTCGTCGAGCGCTTCATGCCTGCAAAGATTAGCCAAGAGGTAGCTTCCGGTCTCGATCGTGGGCGACCGGCCCAGGTCTGTGTTCATGACAGCAGTGCACGTGGGGCCGCGGACTGGAGGTGCTCCCGTAGTGGACCCTGTTAGGGAAGCCTCAAATAATAGGGTCGAGAAAACACTTTCATGAGGTGCCGCGTTGCTCCCTACGAGACTCGCGTGAGAGAAATCGAGGCGGGAGGCGAAGAAGGCAAAGAGTCACAAGCCAAAGGCAGCAACCACTTCAATAAAACTTCAAATGGGAATGAACAAGCCAACTGCGGAAAGCAAATGAAAAAGCAGCGTCCGGCACCTAATCTAGTCTTGACGTCTTCTCACCAGTAGCGGAGCTAAGTGCTGCCCATCGGGGCGTGGGAGGGCCGAGGGCTGAGGCGGCGCTCCTGAGACTCGGGCGTGTACATCCCCAACTCATTATTACGTGAGAGTGTCACGGGCGGCGAGCTTCACAGGCATTGTCCTTCACATGCTCCGGGCCTTTCTTGGGGAGACGAACTTCACAGGCATTGGCCTTCTTCATAGGCTCCGGGCCTTTCTCAGAAAGATAAGCTTCACAGGCATTCGCCTTCTTCACATGCGTTCGCCTTCTTCACGAGCTCGGGCCTTTCTCGAAAGATAAGCTTCACGCATTCGCCTTCTTCACGAGCTCGGGCCTTTCTCGGAAAGACAAGCTTCACAGCGTTCGCCTTCTTCCACAGAGCTCGGGCCTTTCTCGGAAAGATAAGCTTCATAGGCGTTACGCCTTCTTCACGAGCTCCGGGCCTTTCTCGGAAGATAAGCTTCACATCGTTCGCCTTCTTCACGAGCTCGGGCCTTTCTCAGAAAGATAAGCTTCACAGGCGTTCGCCTTCTTCACAGGCTCCGGGCCTTTCTCAGAAAGATAAGCTTCACATGCGTTCGCCTTCTTCACAGGCTCCGGGCCTTTCTTAGAAAGATAAGCTTCACAGGCGTTCGCCTTCTTCACAGGCTCCAGACCTTTTTAGGGGTAAAACCTCCGGAGGTGCTGGATATTCCACGTGTTACAGATTGGCACCTCCTCGGTCTCAAGCGGGCCGGGCACAGAAACATGAACAACCTTGAGCGGGCCCTCCCACATGGGAGAGAGCTTATCAGTCCCTCCACGGAGAGAACCGATGCGAGCACAAGGTCCCCTACCTCAAGAGTCTGGGGCGAATGTTGCGGCATTAGTATCGCCCGCGGTGCTTATCGGTACCTCGCCGCTCATAAGCGGCTTCTCGATGCTCCTCCCCGATCGAGGTCCGTCCCCGCATGGCGTCTGCTGCGCCTCGTCGAGCGCCGGGACCCGTGCGGAACAACGTCGACCTCGTGAGGAGGACCGCTTCAGCTCCATAGACACGGAAGAGCGGGGTCTCGCCCGATCGGCAGGTTGCGGTCATGCAGATGGACCACAACACGGACTGAACCTCATCGTACCAGCCTCTGCCGCAGGCCTCTAGCTTCTCCTTGAAGGTCCTGGTTTTGAGGCCCCTCAGGACCTCTGCGTTGGCCCGCTCGGCCTGACCGTTGCTCCGTGGGTGCACTACCGAAGCGTAGCATGCCTGCGTCCCAAGGTTAGCACAATATTTTGAAGAGGTTACTGGTGAACTGTGAACCGTTGACGGCGATGATGCAGTTCGGCACCCCGAACCGGCTCACGATGCCCTTGATGAATTTGACCGCAGAACTGCGGGGATGGTCTGACGGCTTCCACTTCAGCCCACTTGGTGAACTTGTCCGCGGCGGCGTAGAGTGGCGATAGCCTCTCGGCGCCCGAGAAACAGGCCGAGGATATCCAGCCCCAATTGCGAATGGCCACGAGAGGTGTATAGTTTGCGGACCTCCGCTTGGTGATGGATCAACTTGGCATGGAATTGGCGAGCCTCGCAAGCCTTCACCAGTTCTCTGGCATCATTGGCGCGATGGGCCAATAGAACCCGCTCTGAGCATGCCTTAGCGAGGTCCGTGATGACGAATGATGCCCACAGTCTCCACCATGTATGTCGCGGCGGCAGCTCCTTCCCTTGCTCCGTGGAAATGCAACATAGGGACACATCATTTGGTCGCTTCGCTGGAAACTCTCCATCCACGATGCAATGTCGCCCGTGGCTTGCCGCTTTCCACGCTCCGCTTCCTCCTCCTTTTCGGCAAGGTCCTTGCGTCGAGGTAACTCGGACTCTGTGATCCAGCACCCCTCTGAGGCTCCAGCGTCCGAGGCAGGCAGCGCTCTGAGGCCGGGCCAGAGCCGGGCTCCGAGGCAGGTGGCTGGGGAGCTCTTCCGAGGCTGCGCCGTGCTTGATAGCAATGGCGTTAGAGGCTTGAAGAGCCGCTCCTCGAAGCGCCAGGGTTCTGGGTAGCCGTCTGGATGCCCGTTTGGCGATGTCATCAGCCTCTTGATTGGTGCCTTGAGGCTGTCTGCAACTCAGTCCCGAACTTCTTCTCCATCATGCGGACCTCCGCGAGGTAGGCTTCCATCTGCTCATCCCTCGGCTCGTATACTTTGTTGGATAAGTTGACGAGGAGTTGTGAATCACCCTTGATTGTAAGGTGCTTCACTCCCAGGGCGACCGCGGCTTTCAGGCCTGCTATCAGGCCTTCATATTCTGCTATGTTTTTGGAGACCTTTTCTCCGTGTTGGAAACAGAGCTGCACGGCGTAGTAGAGCTTGTCTTGAGTGGGAGATATAAGCACTGTGCCAGCCCACGCGTCGTGTCTGGAGAACGCCCCGTTGAAGTACATGACCCAACCATCCGGTGCCTCGCTTCCCGGGGAGAGGGATCGATCCTCATCAGCCTTGAGGCCCGGCACCTCTGCCCATTCCGCCACGAAGTCCGCTAGCGCTGCCCCCTTGATGACTCTGGTGGTGCTGAATTCTAGTTGAAAGGCTTGCAGCTCGATGTTCCACTCAGCGACTCTTCCAGCCGAGTTGGGGCTCCTGAGCACCCTTTCCAAGGGGTACGCTGAGACAACCTTGATGGGATGGCCCTAAAAATAGTGCCGCAGCTTGCACGAGGCCACCAATAGCACGAGGAGGAGTTTCTGGGACATGGGGTACCGCACCCTCGCGTCCCGCAACACTGTGCTGACGAAGTACATAGGGTGTTCGACGAGGTTGGGAGTCTTTGGTGCTCTTTGGCGTCCTCCGGAGGCCGTGGCGCCTCTGAGACAGTTGAGCCCCAATGCCTGGTGCGCCCGATGGGAGGGTCTCTTACATTCGAGTCGCTTCCAGCGGCGGTGATCCTTCTCGGCTATGGTAGTGGTCTCTGTGAGGCCCCCTTGATCCTGCTTCGCCTTGACCCGGGCAGCTACCGCGGCTTTGGTCCAACGCTCCTCCCTAACCGCCACCAGGGCTGCGCTGGCAGAGTAGGGAGTGGCTGCAAGGTAGAGCACCATGGGCTCTTGAGGGCGCAGAGCCACCATTACCGGAGGGCTGGTTAAGTACCTTTTGAGATCTTGGAACGCCTTGTCGTCCTCTTCAGTCCATTCAAAGGGGCCCTTTTTCTTCATCAGCTTGAAGAAGGGCAGCGCTTGTTCCCCCAACTTGGAGATGAAGCGTCCTAGTGTGGTCACATGCCCAGTGAGCTTATGCATCTCTCTGAGGGTCTTCGGCGGGCTCATGTCCTCGACTGCTTTGACCTTTTCTGGGTTAGCCTCGATGCCCCGGTGGGACACGAGGAAGCCCAAGAGCTTGCCCGAGGGGACCCCAAACACACACTTCTCCGAGTTGAGCCGCGGGTCCACTGCGTTGAGGCTCATGAAGGTTTCCTCAGGTCTTGAATCAGGGTTACGGCCTCTGAGAGACTTCACCACATTGTCATCGGCGTAAGCCTCAACATTCCTCCCGAGCTGCGGACCCAAGGTGATGTGCATCGGCCGCTGAAGGTCGCTCTGCGTTCTGCGCCAGGAGCAGCATGCATGTGTAGTAGTACACTCCACACGGGGTTAGGAAAGCCGTTTTTCCCGTCTTCTACCGCCATCTTGATCGGTGATAGCGGAGAAGGCATCCGAAACATAACAGGTCGCTTTCGGCGGTGGAGTTGACGATCGATCGATCGACGGCGGGAATGGATCTGCGGGCAGGCTTTGTTTAGGTTGGTGAAATCGACACACATCGTTCCTTCCCCCCTTTCTTTGGCACGACAAGCTGGGTTAGCCAACCAATTGGTGTCGGACCTCGCAAATGACCGTGCGCCTCTGGCTTGCGGGTCTCTTGGGCGATGAAAGCACGCTTCTCGGTGGACTGCCGTCTCGCTTTACGCTTCACAGGCGCCGCGTTGGAGCACACGTTGAGTGGTGCTCGATTCGCCTCTTGGGACCCTGCCGGCTGATCAGGTTCCCATGCGAACACCTTCTTGTTGGCGTGAGGAACTTGACGGGGCCTCCTCCTGCTCGGGCTCGAGGTTGGCGCCTATGGTGAAGGTGGCGTTAGTGGATCCATCCTTGTTGACCACCATCTGCTTGGCTTCTGCCCTATCTTGGGTGAACAACTGCTTCTTCTTGGCCGGCGCAGCCCCCTTGGGCTCAGGGGCGTCTGAGTCAGCGGGCTGTACCGCCGCCGCAGTCTTGAAGACGAGCTTGAGCACCTGCAACGCATCCCCGATGTCTCCGGATATGGTGAGGGCCGCTGCTCCCGGGCATCTTCATGAGGTTATCTGCGCTGGGTGAGTCGCGACCATGAATCGAGCTAGTCTTTGGGTAGCGAGGATGGCGTTGTATGGGAGGCTGATGGGGGCGATGTCGAAGTCGATTAGCTCCGTGCGGAAGTTGTCGTAGGTGCCGAAGGTCACCGGAAGACGGATCTGCCCCAGGGAGCCGGCGGAACCGCCTCCGACGCCCAAGAAGGGCCTGCTGGGCTGAAGCCGCTCCGGCGGTATGTGGAGGAGGCTGAAGGCTTCAATTGAGAGCACGCTAAGGCCTGCGCCACCGTCGATGAGGGTCCTGGTGATGGCCACCTGCAGATGGTGGGGGTGCACAGCATTGGGAGCGCGCCCGAGCATGCAGAGTTGGAGGGGTGATCCTCCGAGCTGAAGGCCAGATCGGCCTTGGGCGTCGACCGACCCGGAGGAGCCCCGCGCTGCGCGGAGGCAGCGCTGATCTGGCGGACGAATGGCTTGATGTGGCGGCCTGAAGGTGGCGCCTGCGAGCCGCCCAGGAGTGCTGCGACGACCAGGGGCGCCGGCACAGCGTGCTGGGCGAGGAAGAGGTCGCGCAGCTCCTCCCAAGAGGTCACGGAAGCCGCCGGCAGGTGGAGCAGCCACATACGCAGGGCGCCGGTGAGGGCCATGGGAAGCCAGTTAGCCATGACCACTGCGTTGCCCCCCTTCAAGGGCGGCCCCTCGTGCGCCGGGGAAGGCCAGCGGGTCGGTCAGTGGCGTCTCGGCTTGAACCTGTTAAGCCCTTTGCACTGTCGCGAGCTGGGGCCAAACTCGAGCCCCAGCCCTGCGCCAGTCTTTGGCGGCCGGGCGGGCGGCGCTACTCATCATAGGGCGAATTGCGATGTTGGCGGAGAGCAGGTCGGCGGAGGGGAAAGCTCCGGCACACCCATTCCTGGCGCGCCAAATGTCAGATTTCGGGTTCCGGCAGACCCTCTAAGTTCGAACTTTGGGGTGCATGCGGAGATCTCACCTCCAACCTACCTACACCTCGTCGCCTCGCAAGGATCTAAAACTGCACAAAGAGCAACACAAGGGACACAAGGTCTACACTGGTTCGGGCCACCATTGAGGTGTAATACCCTACTCCAGTGTGTGGTGTGGTGGATTGCCTCAGGGGCTGATGATGAACAGTACAAGGAAGAACAGCCTCGAGAGTGCATTCTTGGCGGTCTGACGAACTGCTAGGGGAGTTCGGTCGCTCTCTCTCTCTCTCTCTCTCTCTAGATTGCTCGATCTCTAGCTCTATTCAAGATGCCTCTACCTGTGGGTGGCTAGTCCTATTTATAGGCGGAGGCCTGGCCTCTTCCCAAATATTGGCGGGAAGGGCACCAACAATTGGCCATTTGAAGGGAACATCTAGTACACTTATCACGACTAAAGTTGGTCCTCGCTTTGCCAAAGGCTTTGGCGATGGCGCTTGGCTTGGGCTCAAGATGACCTCCTTCCTGCCGTTGTGTTGGTCTTGGTCTCGTTGCACGAAATGGTTGCCTTTGCTTGATGCTCTACTTTGTGCTTGCCTCCTTTGCACCAAAGAGGAAATGAGGGCCTTGCCGGGGCTGGCGCCACTTTGGCGCCCTCGGTCGTCATGGCTTGCGTCATGGGCACCTCATGAGGTACCCGCCTTGAGCTCTCCGCCTCCTCATGAGCCAGCCCTAACGAGGCCGTGCACGAGAAGCTTCATCGTCCGCCCATGCAATCTCAGCCCCTCGCGAGGTCTTGAGCTGTCTTGATGAAGATGGGTCGTCTTGGGCCACCTTGAGCCACGCCTGAGCGAGCAAATCTGGGTACCCCGTTCCCGAGCAGCATACGACACTTCAAGTCTGTGTCGGGGTTTTCGCCTCCGAGACTTCACCACAATGTCATCGGCGTATGCCTCATCATTCCTCCCGAGCTGTCGGCCCAAGGCGATGTGCATCAACCCGCTGAAAAGGTCGCTTTGTGTTGTGCAACCCAAATGGCATGCAGGTATAGCAGTACACTCCGCACGGGGTCAGGAAAGCCGTTTTTTCCACGTCTTCTGCCACCATCTTGATCTGGTGATAGCCTGAGAAGGCGTCCAGGAAGCACAACAGGTCACACTCAGCTGTGGATTCAATGATCCGGTCAATGCGAGGAAGCGGAAATGGATCCTGTGGGTAGGCCTTGTTGAGTTTGGTGAAGTCTACACACATACGCTCCTTTCCCCCTTTCTTTGTCACGACAACTGGGTTGTCCAGCCAATCGTGGTAGCGGACCTCGCGAATAACCCCTGCTGCCTCTAGCTTGCGGGTCTCCTGGACGATAAAAGCTTGTTTCTCTGTGGACTGTCGCCGCGCCTTCTGCTTTACGGGGCGCACGTTGGGGCACACATTGAGGTGATGCTCAATCACGCCCCTCGGGATCCCCGCCAACTGATCAGGCCCCCATGCGAACACCTTCTTGTTTGCGTGCAGGAATTTTACCAAGGCCTCTTCCTACTCGGGTTCGAGGTTTGCACCAATGGTGAAGGTGGCGTCAGTGGACCTGTCCTCGCTGACTGGTATGTGCTTGGTTTCCGCCTTGTTTTGAGTGAATAGCTGCTTCTTCTTGGATGGCGCAGCCCCCTTGGGCTCAGGAGCGTCAAAGCCAGTGGGTCGTGCCGCTGCAGCCGCTTTGAAAACATGCTTGAGCGCCTGCAGTGCCTCTCCAGTGTTTCCCGACACGATAAGGACGCCGCTGCTCCCGGGCATCTTCATGAGGTTGTACGCCGGGTGAGTTGCTGCCATGAACCGAGCCAAGGCCATGTAGCCGAGGATGGCATTGTAGGGGAGGCTGATGGGGGCGATGTCGAAGTCGATCAGCTCCATGCGGAAGTTGTCGCGGGTGCCGAAGGTCAACGGGAGGCGAATTTGTCCCAATGAGGCGATGGAGCTGGCTCCGACTCCAGAAAAAGGCCTGCTAGGCTGGAGCAGCTCTAGTGGCACATCGAGGAGGCTGAAGGCCTCCACTGAGAGCACGTAGAGGCCGGCTCCGCCGTCGATGAGGGTCCTGGTGACTGTCACTTCGTAGATGGTGGGTGTGCACAACATCAGGAGCGCACCCGACCTGGCGGGGTTGGAGGGGTGATCGTCCGAGTTGAAGAGCAGGTCGGCCCCGGGCGCCACCTAGCCCGGCGGGGCTCCCTGGCGCTTGGAGGCGGCGGTGATCCGGCGGGTTAACGGCTTGACGTGGCGGCTCGAAGGTGGCGCCAGTGAGCCGCCCAGGAGAGCTGCGACGACCGGGGGCTCCAGCGCATCGCGAGGGGAGAGGTAGAGGTCATGCAGCTCCCCCCAACAGGTCTGCTGCCCGTTCCCCACTGGGCCGTTGGCGGCGTCGGCGGCAGGCGATGGGGAACAGCGGGGGCGTCTGCCAATGGGAGCCCTCTGGGCGACTCGAGCTGCATGAGCAGCCCGGCGCTCGGCGTGATCTCGGAGAGCGTCGGCCATGGACACGACGGAGAATCACACGACCAGCGGAAGAAAGATTCCGGCCCACCCCTACCTGGCGCGCCAATGTCGGATTTCGGGTTCCGGCAGACCCTTGAGGTTCGAACACTGGGGTGCGTGCGGAGATCTTTCCCCTACCAGCTCATGCATGCATGGATTGCGAGGGATCTAAACTACCAACGATGAAAAACACAAGAGGCACAAGGTTTATACTAGTTCGGGCCACCATTTTGGTGTAATACCCTACTCTAGTTTGTGGTGTGGTGGATTGCCTCAAGGGCTGATGATGAACAATACAAAGGAAGAACAACCTCGCGAGGGTCTGTTCTTGAGCTGATGCGATGAACTGCTAGGGTGAGTTCAGTCGCCTCTCTCTTTCTGTATGTGATCTTGATCCTCTCCCTACCTTGGTAGTGGCTAGTCCTATTTATAGAGGGAGGCCTTGGGCCTCTTCCCAAATAATAAGCGGGAAGGGCACCAACAATTGGCCATTTTGAAGGGGAACATCTAGTACACTTATCCTGACTAAAGTTGGTTTTCGGCTACCAAAGGCTCAGGCGGTGGCGCCACAGGCTCCACGATGACCTCCATCCTGCCGTTCTGCTGGTCTTGGTCTTGTTGCACAGGCGGTAACCTTTGCACGATGCCTTGGCCTGTGCTTGCCTCCTTTGCACCAAAGGGAAATGAGGACAACTGCTTGGGTGGCGCCCTCCTAGCCTTGATCGTCATGGCTTGCGTCACGGGGCACCCTCGCGGGTACCTGCCTTGATCTCTCCGCCTTCTCGAGCCTGCTGACAGAGGCACCTCTGAGGAGGTCCTTGTCGTCCGCCCAGCAGGCAGCCCCTCGCGAGGTCTTGAGCTTGAGCTGATGAAGCTGGGCGTCTTTGGGCCCCACTTGAGCCACGCCGCAGGCAGCGAGCGAGGCAAGTGCAGGGACTCCGTTCCCGAGCGCCGACACTCATATCCTCTCGGCGAAAGATGTTTTCATCTCCTTGTTGATCTCAATCTAATCAATTGTTTTCGTTAGTGGCCGGTTGTCACCTCATACATTTTGAGATATCTCCATAAGCCCACGAGGATCATATCCTTCCGTATTGATCTTCCAACAACTCTGTTCAATCCTACTTCGTAAGGATGCTCTTTCAAATTCATTTATGGTAGGAGATGTTGGTTTGATTCTTCGTTTTATTCATTCCAACTATCTAACTATCATCCATTGTTTCCGGAGGCATTGTGATGTTACTCTCTTCGACCCATCATCTCATTTGGTAAATATCATGGTCTTTTCCTTCCTTATCTGTTTAGCAGGAGTGTTGTGTCCTCTGCTCGAGTTCTTTTCATCTTATCAAGTCTTGTATCTCTTTTCAACCGGAGTGTTGTTCGAATTTGTTCTTCCTTGTTCCTTGTTTATCTCGTTTCAAACAGAGTGGTTTCAATTTCTTCTTGTCCACTGTGCTCATCATTCATAGCTTTGCAACCTCCAAGGTTCACATGGCGTTCCTTGTTTCTCTTTCTACCGGAGTGCTCTCAACTTCGCTCAACGCTGTTGTGTTCTTTCTTTAAAGTTTTCAAGCTCTCCAGGTTCATTGCTTTCAGTCGTTTGTCAAAGATGCGACTTTGTTTTACCTCTTCCTATTCCGTTTCTCCCCGGTGCCATCCTTAGATCTCGGGTCGAGATCTCCTGTAAGTGGAGGAGAGTTGTGATGCCCCAAGACCGACGCTCCAGATACCTCCTTGGATTCCGAGTTTTCGTCGTGTGATCTGTTTTGTTCGGTGCATTCATCGTTGCATCATTTGCATTGCATCATGTCATCATGCACCCCTTTTTAGCATGAATCCTTGATCCATTTAAATCAAGGGACATTCACATGGTGAAATTCTCTTTAAAACATACCAAAGTCTCCTACTATTATTAGGGAGCTATTATAAATATTCCAATAATTTGGAATTCACCACAACACACTTGCATGTTAAATCCTTTGACCTTCCTTCTTTCGGTTTTTGACTCTCAAACGTTGTCAATAATTCTTTTGTCCCTTATCCAAGCTCCACCGAAAATCTGAACATTTTTTGACCTTCCTTTACCAAGTCCTAGTTCGAACCCATTTGAATTAAATTCAAATGAGTTTGAATTTATATCTTTCGATCATGCTCACTTCTATTTGCTTGGATCAAGCTCATTTTTATGAGTCCAGGAAAATTAACCCCATGCGCAAATTCTTTCTCCAACCCACTCTTTCTTTTTATTCTCTCTAATTCTTCTATGCCAAGGAAATAAGAGAGAGAGAGAGAGAGAGAGAGAGAGAGAGAGAGAGAGTGAGAGTGAGAGCCCAGCAGCCAGGCCGACCTGCTTCCCCGCAGTCCATTTGACCCGAGGCATAGCCGTACCTATAACCCTAACCCTCTCCTCTGCCCGATCCCGATCTCCACCCTCTCCTCTTCACCCTCCTCCCGCGCTGCCACACGCAGAGAGGAGCCGAGCACGCGCTGCGCCCTCGTCCCAATCCCCTCCTGCCCGTGCTCCTTGTCTGACCCGGTCGTCCAGCCGTGCCGCGCCCTCAATCGCCTCGCCTCCTACAGCTATCGACCAAGCTGACCCTCCTCGTAGCGCTGCCGCCTCGTCTCCCGTT
Organism: Aegilops longissima; assembly: GCA_021605205.1. Taxonomy (NCBI): domain Eukaryota; kingdom Viridiplantae; phylum Streptophyta; class Magnoliopsida; order Poales; family Poaceae; genus Aegilops; species Aegilops longissima. The sequence goes on from CM038678.1 coordinate 312,729,001, forward strand.
GCAATGGCCGGGCCCAACCTGCTCCGGGCTTCGCCGCCCTCGACCCGGCTCGCCCTCGACGTCCCCTTCGCCGGAGCCCTTCCTCCGCCTCTGCTCCAGCTTCCCACACGCATCCCCAGGGAGAGGAGTTCCCCTCGCTCGTCCTCTTCCAAACATGGTCGCCCTCGCCCCCTTGCCGCGTCTGGCCTCCAGCCCCACTCTTGCTGCCTGCTTTGCCTCTGCTCCCGCCTTGCACCGAGCTCCACCTCCGTTTGATGTCCACCTCACCATGGTCGAGGCTGTCCCTAGCACTAGGCTGACTCCCTCAACTTCTATGCTTTGCTCGTTTGGTTGCCGCTCGCTGCTGCCTCCGAGCGCTGCCGATGCATCTCCGTGGTTAGCACCTTCGCCAGATCCTCTCTGGTCACCTAGAGGTTGGCACGCCAACTGCAACGATGACCCTTGAAGAACCCTACCCCGTGTACCATTATGTTGCTGCACTGGAACCTGCCAAGTACCCCGACATTCATCCCCATGCTCGACTCCACCGCCCGAACGACTACCGCATCGGATACCCCAAGACCGTCGTGGATATCGCAAGTACCATGACACAATGACCCTAGGACGCGCCAAGTACCACTACCGTCAAGTACCTCTTCACAAGACCAAGTTACTCTACGAAACGTGTACCACTACTCTCGGCGAAGACCCGTGTACAACTACCATCGTCGTGTAACACTACTTCCCTCGACGAACCATGAACGACTACTTCCACTACCGCGGAACTCGAAGCGTTCCGAATATGCATGCTTCGAAGGTATAACCGCTGAGAATGACCGCCTGTGAATGAATGCATGTGTTGTATTAGTTGCTCGCGTTTGCACCGTGCCCGACTTGTTCGTCGCACATTGTCACTCATTTCCTTGCCAACGACATGTGGGACACCCGGTATCTGGGATCACTCCCCGTCACTCTTGCACGTTTCGCGCACCCACACTTGTTCCTTTGCACCAGCATCTCAATCGAGTTGCTGGAACCGGGATGTTGCCGTGGCACCATTTCCGTTTCACAGCCGTGGTACCCTTTTCCTTCCGCCATGGCCACAAATGCCTCATATCATCTTCGTGTCAACTTTTCACAAAATTGCATATAACTTGCATATGTCATCCACATCACGATAACAACAGTTAAAACCCTTTAAAATTGTTGTTTGCTTTAAATTGCTAAATGCATGTGGGGATTTTCCGGAATTGTTGTTTGTTGTTTTCGGCCCCATTTAAATTGCTTAGATAGTGTAGTTTAAATGTGCTTCACCTCTTGCCATGTTAAGAACATTTAAACTTGTTGGGTGCTTAGACGAGATCAAATGTGGTGTTTTGTCAATATGCATCTCGTTGCATATTGAGCTCAACTTAACTTGTAGTTTTATTTGTGCGCTTTGCCATGTGATGCATATTTAAACCGGACATCCATCATCCTTGGTTGTGCATCATGCCATGTTTATGCTTGTGTGTTTACCATGTCGTTTGCTTCTTTCCGGTTTGCTTCTCTCGTTAGCTTCGGTTTCGTTCCGGAGTTGTGAGGATTCGTTCGACTACATCTGTTTGTCTTCTTCATGGACTCGTTCTTCTTCCTTGCGGGATATCAGGCAAGATGACCGTCACCTTGGATCTCACTACTATCTTTGCTATGCTAGTTGTCTCGATGCTATCGCTATGTCGTGCTACCTACCACTTGTTTATCAAGCCTCCCAAATTGCCATGAAACCTCTAACATTTTCACCCATCCTAGCAAACCGTTGTTTGGCTATGTTACCGCTTTGCTCAACCCCTCTTATAGCGTTGCTAGTTGCAGGGTTGGTACATGGATGTCATGAACATTGTTGGGATATCACAATCTCTCTTATTTAATTAATGCATCTATATAATTGGTAAAGGGTGGAAGGCTCGGCCTTATGCCTGGTGTTTTGCTCCACTCTTGCGTCCCTAACACGATGAGGGTTTATTGGCCCCTCTTGACAGTTCACTTTCAATAAAACTCTTCCAGCAAGGCCCAACATTGGTTTTACCATTTTCCTAATAACAACTAAAAACTTGCATAGGGACCGGCTAGCACCCGAGGACTCTTACCCCCGGGCCAGTGCTCCTCATGAGTATTGGTCCAAACCTGTCAACCGCCGGTGGCCACCAGGGGCAACTTTGTTATTTTGGCCTACCGGAAGTTTGGACAATCCGGTCGTGGCATGAGACGAGATACGCGCGGCTACTATCAGGGTGTCGGCACGCCTGGAGGTCTTGCTGGACTTGTTTTACCATTGTCGAAATGTCTTGTGCACTGGGATTCCAAGTCTGATTGGAGGGTCCCGCGATGAAGGATTGTCTCCGCGGATCGTGAGCTTGTCATGGGCTAAGTTGGGACACCCATGCAGGGTTTAAACTTTCAAAAGCCATGCCCGCGGTTATGTGGCAGATGGGAATTTGTTAATATCCGGTTGTAGAGGACTTGAAGTAAACTCAATTTAAAATACACCAACCGCATTGCGTAACTGTGATTGTCTCTATTCGGGGAAGTTCGAGAAGAGAACACGGTTGGGTTATGTTTGAACGTAAATAGTTCAAGATCACTTCTTGATCATTACTAGTTGGCGACCGTTTGCGTAGATTCTCATCTTACTCTTGTATTCGTAAGTTAGCCACCATACATTGCTTAGTCGCTGTTGCAACCTCACCACTTTACCCCTTCCATAACCATTAAGCTTTGCTAGTCTTGATACCCATGGTAATGGGATTGCTGAGTCCTCGTGGCTCACAGATTACTACCACACAAGTTGCAGGTACAGGTTGTGCGATGATCATGACGCGAGAGCGATGTTTATTGTTTTGGAGTTCTTGTTCCGATTCTTCTTTGTTTGAGGGTTAGGTTCCTGGTCGGCAGCCTGTGCAAGCAGGGTGGATGTCGTTTGACCTTTTGTTTGTGTTTCATCCGTAGTCGGATGTTATTCTATGTATGTTGTATTGATGTATTCTTGCGGCATTTGTATGCCTTGTATGTATCCCCAACTATTTATGTAATATATCGATGTAATAATATCCACCTTGCAAAAGTGTGTCAATATGCGGTTCTATCCTTGGTGGGACCTTCGAGTCTCTTTAGGATAGTATCGCATATTGGGCGTGACAGAATCCGTCAATGATTGGGTCGAGGACCAGTGCGGCCGAACCTTCATGGCGGATACTGGTCGGACGATCCCTGCGGTCGAAAGTGATCGGGCAGGCCGACCATGGGTTGAATTTTGGGGCGACTGGCTCTATCGCATAGACGTCCCTTAGCACGCGCTTGCGCTCCCTCTTGGGGATATGAGTAACGTATATCATGTTCACCGTTTTGACTTCGGGGGGAAATTTCTTCTGTCCCCCTGTATTTGGTGGACGAGGCTCCTCGCTGTCGTCCTTGGTGGGCGACCCTTTCTCCTTATGTTCGTTTTTTAACTTACCGGCCTGTTTAAAGAACCAACAACTTCTGTTGGTATGATTGGTAGGCTTGTCGGGGGTGCCGTGAATCTGGCAGGATTGATCGAGTATTCGGTCCAAGCTGGATCAGCCCGCTCTGTTTCTTTTGAATGGCTTCTTTCGCTGACCGGACTTGGAGCTACTGAATCCGGCGTTGACCATCGTGTCTTCGGTATTTTCATTGTTGCTTTGATGCTTGTGTTTGATGCATTGGGGCCTGCCGTTGCTATTCCTGGCTTCGGAAGTGCCATGTTCGCTTGTACTGTAACTGCTATGGGCTAGCCAGCTATCTTTGCCCGCGCAAAAGCGGGTCATGAGTGCTGTAAGGGCTGCCATGGACTTCGGCTTCTCTTGGCCGAGATGTCGGGCGAGCCATTCGTCCCAAATGGTGTGTTTAAAGGCCGCTAGGGCTTCGGCATCTGGACAGTCGACAATCTGGTTCTTTTTAATTAGGAACCTGGTCCAGTATTTCCTGGCCGAGTCTCCGGGCTGCTGGACTATATGACTTAGGTCAGCGGCGTCCGGAGGCCGGATATACATGCCTTGGAAGTTGTCTCTAAAGGCGTCCTCCAAGTCTTCCCAGGTTCGGATAGAGTTTCTAGGGGGGCTGTTTAACTAGTGCCGAGCTAGCCCCTTAAGTTTTAGCGGAAGGTATTTGATGGCGTGTAAATCATCACCGCGAGCCATGTGAATGTGGAGAAGAAAATCTTCAATCCATACTGCGGAATCTGTTGTGCCATCATATGATTCAATGTTCACAGGTTTAAACCCTTCTGGGAACTGGTGCTCCATTACCTCATCAGTGAAGCATAGGGGGTGTGCGGCGCCTCAGTATCGGGCCATGTCACGACGCAGTTCGGATGAAGTCTGTATGCGGTTTTTGGCCTGGGCATGTTTATGCTTGTCGCGCCAGGCTTGATAGTCGTCTTCTCACGCAAGGGGACGCCCCCGTGATCCGTAGATTGATCTGGTCTGACCTGCTCTATTTTCCAGGTCCTGTCGTAGGTCATATGTGTATCCCCGAGCTGTTGTTTCTCTGCTTTTATGGCGAGGTGGTGCGGGCTGGTGTTCGGCTTGAGTTGCCATTCTGTCCCGGCCACGAGGTGGTCGGTTAGGTCCGTCAGCCGTGTTATCCGATGGTGGTATGGGCTCCAGCGCCTCATCGTCGAATTGGGGTAGCAGCTTACGCTTCGGGTAACTCTTGGTTGGGCATTCGAGGCTGTTTTCTTCGGCTGCGAGGACATTAGTCCATCTGTCATTGAGCAGACCTTGGTCAGCTTTAAGCTGTTGCTGCTTCTTTTGAGGCTTCTTGCAGTGCCTATTAGCCGACGCTTAAAGCGCACTTGTTCGAGGGGTTCCTCTGGCACAATAGAGTCTTCGTCACCGAGGCTCACGTCGTCCTCGGAGAGTGGTAGATAGTTGCTATCCTCCGAATCTTCGTTCCCTACTGGCTCGTCAGGGTCAACTGGCCCGTCCTCCCGATCATCCTGTTCGGATGTTGGTTCGATGGGGTCTTCTTGGTCTTTGGCGTTGTCTGAAATATTATTGGCTCCAGTGCCGTATTGCTTTCTTTTCAGCGACGCGATTTATAGCGGCGCCGCAGACGTCGACGCATTGGTGGTATCTCAGGAGGTTCGTCCTCGACTAGATCCTTCTCATCATCGTCGTCGCCTTCTTTAGGTGTGTCCACCATGTACATGTCGTATGAGGAAGTGGCCGTCCAGCGTCCGGTGAAGCGGGGGGTTTGGGCCTGCTCCTCTCCGGCATCGTCGTCCATACCATCGATGTCTTCGGAGGCGTAATTGAGCATGTCGGTTAAATCCTCAATAGTGGATATGAAGTGGGTGGTGAGTGGGGAGTAAAATTCCCCGCTTCCAGCCCCTAGTACGGGCTGGGCGCAATTCGGAAGCGATTCCTCTGTGATGGCGAGGGATCACGTTAAGTCTAAAGCCTCGTTTAAGATCGAGGTTTGAACGGGGAAGCGAGAGTCCGTGGAGTAGGGCGGGAAAGAAGTTCCCAGGCCGAGCTCGCATGATACGGACTTTGAGGGTTCGAAGCTAGTGTCCAGAGAAGATTCCGGCTTTATGATGACTGCCGATGACACTATTCCCTCCGGTTCTCCCGTGCTGAGCTCTATAGCCGCAGAGAGTCCGACGGGCTTTATACTCCCGTCTTCGAACCTGGTGACGCGCTCCGGATCTAAGGACAGAGCGGTGGTTGGGGTCACGAACCCTTGGAAGATCAAGTCTCCTCAGATATCAGCGACATAATTCAGATTTACAAAACTAATTTGGTGACCAGGGCGTAGCTATTGATCTGCTATAGGTGGCCAAGCGAGTTGGCCCACAATCCGAAGCCGCCGAATACAAAGATCTGGCTGGGGAGAAAAATCTCCTTCACGGCGGCATTGTTGTAGATGATCGATGGAGCCATCGAGCCTTTCGACGACGACATAGTGGAACTCTCAATGAAAGCACCAATGTCGGTGTCAAAACCGGCAGATCTTGGGTAGGGGGTCCCGAACTATGCGTCTAAGGATCGAAGGTAACAGGAGACAGGGACACGATGTTTACCCAAGTTTGGGCCCTCTTAACGGAGGTAATACCCTACTTTCTTCTTGATTGACTTTGATGAATATAGGGGTTACAAGAGTTGATCTACCTCGAGATCGTAGTGGCTAAACCCTAGATGTCTAGCCTGTATGATTATGATTGCCTCTACGGACTAAACCCTTCGGTTTATATAGACACCGGAGGGGCCTAGGGTTGTACAGAGTCAGTTCACTGAGAAAGAAATCTTCATATCCGAAGGCCAAGCTTGCCATCCACGCAAAGGATAGTCCCATCCGGACACGGGAGGAAGTCTTCTATCTTGTACCTTCACGACCCATTAGTCCGACCCATGTCACACAGCCCGGACGCCCAAGGACCCCTTAATCCAAGAATCCCTCACCCCCTCGGGGCACCCCCCATGTGCTGCTCTAGCCCAATGGGTGTCTTCCGGCCCATAAAAAATCTCCGTGGAGTTTCGTTGCGTTTGGACTCCGTTTGGTATTGATTTCCTGCGATGTAAAAAACAAGCAAGAAAATATCAACTGGCACTGGGCATTGGGTCGATAGGTTAGTCCCAAAAAATGATATAAAGTTGCTATAAAATGATTGTAAAACATCCAAGAATGATAAAATAACAGCATGAATACTTCATAAATTATAGATACGTTGGAGACGTATCTGCATCCCAAGCTTAATTCCTACTCGTCCTCGAGTACGTAAATGATAAAACAAATAATTCATGAAGTGTGAATGCTAGCAAAGTGCACAAGTTTGATCAATGACAATTTCAATCACTTTTCCTAGCATCATAGCAGCAATTCTTTCTTATAAAACTTCTCATGTTGTAGTGGCAACCAATTCACATGTTAAGCTCCAAACAATGAACTCTCTTGAAACTCAACAACCTAGGTTCTTAGTCACCAAGCAATTAAAATTCAACTTATTCAACAAAGTTTAAGTAAGAGTTCCACATACTCAACCATCATATAGTCTTCTATGATTGCTAACACTCACCACCTACACATGAGCAAAACGTTTCAACCGGACACATAGAAAGATAGGGGCTTGTTGTTTTTCCAACCAACGTATTCACCTCAAGGGTGACGTCAACAATAATAACTCATTCTACCCATATTCAACTGGACATATGTGCCTAGATCTTTGCTCACCACATGATGTTTGCCAAAAGATAAAAATGAAAAGGAATAGAGAGGATAACTTTGACTCTTTGCATAAAAATAAATACAGAAAATTAAAAGATAGGCCCTTCGCAGAGGGAAGCAGAGGTTGCCATGCGCTAATTTTTTGTATGCTCAACCCCTTAGTGCAAAAGAACGTCATGTTTCATTGCCCCTTATGATAGAAACCTTTATTATGAAGTTCGTCGCTTTTATTGCTTTGCCATCACAAGTTCGTACAACACTCAATTTTCTATTACACTAAATGATCTAATACTTTTAGAAGCAATTTTTATTGCCTTATTGCACCGATGACAACTTACTTGAAGGATCTTGCTCAATCCTTAGGTAGGTATGGTGGACTCTTGAAGATAAGAGTTGGGTTTAAGGGTTTTTGGATGCACAAGCAGTATATCTACTTAGTGCGGAAATTTTGCCTAGCAAAGATGGGGGCAAGCACCACATGTTGAAGGATATATGACAATATAACTTCTGTGTGAATCTGAACAAACCTAAATCATTACGTTGTATTCCTTGTCCAACGTCAAATTTTTTGGCATATAATACTTTGATGGGGGCTCACAATCACAAAAGATTTCCATGATAGTCTATTTGCATGTGAAAGTTCTCTTCCTTATACTAATTATTCGTGAATTGCTTGTATGACCAAAATTGTGATTGTCAATCCTCAAAAGATTTCACTTTCTAAACCCAATGTGAAGCTACCACTAGGCATGATAAGATATCAATTTCATGACATTCAATTTATTCAACAATTTACTCATAGGATATAAGTGAAGCACAAGAGCAATTCCAAAGAAAAGAGCTTCGTTGACGGGATGTGAAAGCCGCTTAATTAGCCTCCTTGGCAACTATTTGAGGACTCTATTTTATTTAAAAACTTTCAGATCCAAGTATTTATTAAAACATCAAGCAAAACAAAATAATAAAATGACATTCTAAGGATAGCACAACTCATGTGAAGAAGCAAAAACTTAGGCTCAACCGATACTAACCGATAGTTGTTGAAGAAAAAAGGTGGGATGCCTACAAAATAATAATATTTTCTTGGGGTGCCTTGGGTATCCCCAAGCTTGAGCTTTTGTGTCTCCTTAATTCCTTTTATATCACGGTTTCCCTAAATCTTAAAAAACATCATCCACACAAAACTCAACAAGAACTCATGAGATAAGTTAGTATAAACCAATGCAAAAACTACATCATTTTCTACTGTAGCAAATCAATAAATTATTAATGAACATTGCATACTAAATGCCTCTGCATATTTAATACTCCTATCCTCAAATAGAATCATTAAACAAGCAAATATATGCAAACAATGCAAACATAACAGCAATCTGCCAAAACAGTACATTTTGTAAAGAATGCAAGAGAATCAATACTTATTCAACTCCAAACATTATGAAATTCTACCACACTGTAGAAAATTTATCAGAGCTCATTATGCAAAAAGTTTCAACATTTTATCACATTCTGACTTTCCTCGGGTATTTTTGCAACACCGATAAACTTTCTGTTTTCAAACAGCAACATGTATACTTGCAAGATAAGCATGGCAAAGGCTATCAATGCCACTTTTATTGAAATAAAAGATGCAAAAAAATTGACGCTCCAAGCAAAACACATATCATGTGAAGAATAAAAACATAGCTCCAAGTGAGGTTACCGATAATGTTGGAGACGAAAGAGGGGATGCCTTCCGGGGCATCCCCAAGCTTAGTTGCTTGGATCTTCCTTGGATATTAAGTTCGGGTGCGTTGGGCATCCCCAAGCTTAGGGTCTTGTCACTCCTTATTCTCCTCATATCGATATCTCACCCAAAACTTGAAAACTTCAATCACACAAACTTAACGGAACTTCGTGAGATAGGTTAGTATGATTAAGAGCAAACCATTTCACTTTGGTACTGTCAAAGACAGGATTCATAATTGTCCTCACAGAATGCCTACGGTAGCATATCATTTCCACAATTTATATTGGACAATATAAGCCATAGAAATGAGAAAACAAGCAAACTGTGCATTGAAAGCAGAATCTATCAAAAACTGAACAGTATGTAGTAATCTGTACTCAAACCATACTTCTGCTACACCAAAAATTATGAAAACATTAGTACCACGTGATACATTTGTATCTTAACTTCTGAAAAGAATCATCTCAAAAGCACTCTGCTGTTTAAAATGAGGCTTATTTTCGTGAGCGCAAAAGTTTCTGTTTTTCAGCAAGATCAAATCAACTATCACCCAACATGATCCCAAAGGCTTTACTTGGCACTTTATTGAAACAAAAGCAATAAAACATGATTACTACAGTAGCATAATCATGTGACTACACAAAAACAGTAGGTAAAAGTGTTGGGTTGCCTCCCAACAAGCGCTTTTCTTCAATGCCTTTTAGCTAGGCATGATGATTTCAATGATGCTCGCATAAAAGATAAGAATTTAAACATAAAGAGAGCATCATGAGTCATAAGTTCCTCTTTCATAATAATTTTCAGTAGAATCATGAAAAGATTCATCAATATAACCATTACATAAAGCATTATTTTCTTGATCCACAAGTATAGAAAATTTATTACTCTCTATGGCATACATGTCATCATAATAATCATCATAGATAGCAACTTTATTGTCATAGTCAATTGAAACCTCTTCCAAAATAGTGGATGTATCACTAAATAAAGTCATGAACTCCCCAAATCCACTTTCATCAATATTGTAATAAGATTCAACACCCTCCAAAATAGTGGGATCACTACTACCTAGAGTTGACACTCTTCCAAACCCACTTTTATCAATGTAATCATCATAAATAGGAGGCATGCTTTCATCATAATAAGTATGATCATTCAAAGTAGGGGGACTAAAAAGATCGTCTTCATTAAACATAGCATCCCCAAGCTTGGGACAAACATTAGTTGCAGCAAATAAATTCTCAAACATATCATTCTCATCAAACATAGCATCCCCAAGCTTGTGGCTTGGCATATCATAAGCATAATCACTCTCATCATTAATAGTATGAATAGCACCAACGGTATAACAATTGCTATCATCATAATTTCCCAAGTTGGTGCCAAAAAGATTTCCAAGATTATAAGATGTGTCATTATCTTCCCAATCATAATCATCAGAACAAGCAATAGGCATAACAAAATCATCATCAAGTGCATCATCTTCCACAATTATTTTTGATTCATTTTTATGAGGCACAACAACAATAGGAGCAACATTATTTGGGAGAGATACCTTTTTACCTCTATTTTTTCTTCTTTTCTTCTTCTTCACCACATAATGTGTGGGTTTAATTAATCTTTTCAAGCTTCTTATTGATGAGATTGGTTGGATAGGAAGCTCCTCCTCGTTACCTGATTCATCATAATAAACACTAGGAGGCTATTGGGAAATATTTTCCCTTTCATTAGTACTCTCTTCATATTATATTTGTTTTCTTGAATTTAGATAGTTGGCAATATAAGGATTCTCAATGCAATTTACCGCCAAAAACATATAAATTTCCTCTAGATCAAAATCAAGAAAAATCTCGAGATTAAATTTTGGAATACCCTTAGTTCGATGTTTCATTTCTTCATACCCAAAAAGAAGACTAAGCTCTTTATGATGATCAAGGGTAACCAAGTTATCACAATTTTTGGACACGATTTGATCATGAACGAATTTGCATTGGAGATTTAAATGACCACGTTCATTGCAAAGTTCACAAGGATGGTGAAAAAAATTAAATCTTTCAGCACAATCATCCAGCCTCTCTTGCAAATTTTTCGTTTCTAAATATTTATGCTTCTTACAAAATCTATCTTCCCGTTTTGGTGTGCAATTGCACTCCCGATTCACTCTGCAAAAAGTGACATGCTTATAAGAAACATTTTTGTCATGACTTGTGCAATCATCATTAGCATTTTGGATATTCAAAAAATTCACACTAACAACATTGCAATCATGCTCATCATTCAAATATTTTGTGCCAAGCATTTTATTGACTTCTTCTTCTAACAATTGAGCACAATTTTCCGAACCATCATTTTCAAGAAAGATATCACAAAGATGATCAATAATATGATGCAACCTAAATTCCATTTTTATGTAGTTTTCTCTTATAGACCAAACTAGTGATAAACAAGAAACTAGAAGATTCAATTAAAAGATCTAAAGATATACCTTCAAGCACTCACCTCCCCGGCAACGGCGCCAGAAAATAGCTTGATGTCAACTACGCAACTTTATTCTTCTAGACACGTGTTGGGCCTCCAAGCGCTGAGTTTTGTAGGACAGTAGCATTTTTTCCTCAAGTGGATGACCTAAGGATTATCAATCCATGAGAGGTGTAGGATGAAGATGGTCTCTGTCAAATGACCCTGCAACCAAATACAAGAAATCTCATGTGTCCCCAACACACCCAATATAATGGCAAATTGTACAGGTGCACTAGTTCGGTGAAGAGATGGTGCTAAATGTCTAATATTGATGGTAGAAATACATTTTTATAATATGAATAAATAAAAACAACAAGGTAGCAAATAGTAAACGGACACAAAATGGTATTGCAATGCTTGAAAACAAGGCCTAGGGTCCGTACTTTCACTAGTGCAACCTCTCAACAATGCTAACATAGTTGGATCATATGATTATCCCTCAAAGTGCAATAAAGAATCACCCCGAGTTCCTATTAGCGGAGAACAAAAGATATAAATTGCTTGTAGGGTACGAAACCACCTCAAAGCTATTCTTTCCATTCGGTCTATCCTAGAGTTTGTACTAAAATAACACAAGCTATTCTTTCCGATCGATCTAATCAAGAGTTCGTACTAAAATAACACCAAAGAAAATTCATATTCATAATACTCAATCCACAAAAGGAACTACAAAGGGACCCCAAAGTTTCTATCGGAGAAATGATAATAAAAACATGCATCAAACCCTATGCATATATTACCCCAATATCACCTCGGGAATCCGCAAGTTTAGTGCCATAACATACATCAAGTGAATCAATATGATACCCCATTGTCACCTCAAGTATTCATACCACAAGACATACATCATGTGTTCTCATATCTGAATATTCAATCTGACAAGACAAAACTTCAAAGGGTAAAGATTCAATCCATCACAACAAGAGTATAGAGGGGAGAAACATCATTTGATCCATATATATTAACAAAGCCCATGATATAGATCACGATAGAGAGAGAGATTAAACACATAGCTACTGGTACAAACCATTAGCCCCGATGGTTTACTACTCCCTCCTCATCGTGGTGGCCACCGGGATGATGAAGATGGCCACCAGAGATGATTCCCCCCTCTAGCAGGGCGTCGGAACGGGTCTAGATTGGTTTTCAGTGGCTACAGAGCCTTGCGGCGGTGGAACTTCTGATCTAGGTTAACCCCCATGGGTTTTCGAATATTTGGGAATTTATAGTGCAAAGAGGGGGTGCGGAAGGCCACCGAGGTGGGCACAACCCACCTGGGCGCGCTAGAGGGCCCTGGCGCGCCCTAGTGGGTTGTGGCCCCTCGGGGTACCCCCCCAGGTGCTGCGCTGGCCCAATGGGTGTCTTCTCGTCCATAAAAAATCTCCGTGGAGTTTCGTTGCGTTTGGATTCTGTTTGGTATTGATTTCCTGCAATGTAAAAGACAAGCAAAAAAGCAGCAACTGGCACTAGGCACCGGGTCAATAAGTTAGTCCCAAAAAATGATATAAAGTTGCTATAAAATGATTGTTAAACATCCAAAAATGATAAAATAACAGCATGAATACTTCATAAATAACTGCGCCCAGGTGGGTTTTGCCCACCTCGGTGGCCTCCCGCACCCCTTCTTTGCACTATAAATTCCCAAATATTCCATGCCCAGTCTTCTCATGCGAAGATCTTGAAGAAAGACAACCGGCGCGTGGCTCTCGCAGCGGCAAGGCACCGGGTGACGCGCCCTAACTTATCCACCCTCGACCAGCTCATGCGACAACAAGGCACCAAGGACCATGGGAGGTGACGTGCATGGGAGCTGGCCCACGAGCCAGAGCTCAGCCACTTGGGTTTAGCGATGCTGTAGGGACGGACCCGAGCATAGACGTCGTGCTCGTCCTTAATCATGAGGTGGTCGTGGGCGGGTTTGCAAGGGCCTACGATGTTCATGGCGACGAAGTACCAGACAGACAGGTGATAATCATAAACAACTCATGGATAGGGTAAAGTCAGTTCTGATAGATGCAAAGAACGACACATGCCGCACGGACGGACCCACACGGCTTAGGGATAATGCAGCCTGAGGGGCGCCCCCAACTGAACAAACTAAAAAATGTCACCTAGCACCATTGCTGAAGAAGTGTTGAAGTAGCTGAAGATGCGTGTTACAGAAGTCGCTCCTCATGAGTCGCCAAGGTACCAAACCTCACGAGGCTTTGGAGGCCGGGGGGCTTGTGAGGATCCATCACCACCTCCGATAGGATCCCCTTGTGCTTGGCCTCATGAGCCGCAAGGACGCCCCACATGTGGCGCTGGTGCGTGGCGGCCCTATTCAGCAAACCAAAAGGCATGCGAACATAGCTGTGAGGGGGGCCCTCGCATGGGCCAACGTCGGATGGCCAAAAGAGCTCCTGAGACGCGGCTTTGTGGAGCCCTGGATGTTGACGCAGATGCGCAGCTCGTTGTCCTTGTCAGGGGAAGCAGCTGCACTGGGGGTGTGTGACGATGCTCGCCACGCATAGCTTGCGCCTCCTGAAGCTCCTTGATCGCCTTGGTGATGAACTCATGAGAAACTGGCGCCTCACGCCCTGTGCCCTCCTCGCGGAAGCACACGTTGAAGCACACTTGTCGGCGTTCTGGCAACCGGGGTACCCAGACTTGCCTGCCTGCAACCCGTGCTGTGGCTCCATCGACGCCTGGTACAACCCATCTTCAGCACCAACAACACAAGACCCTCGCAAGGGGCCAAGCCTCGCGAGGCGGATGATGTCAAGACCTCCAGACAGAGCGGCCTCCTCAGGGTGGCTCCTGAGGAGCCGAGATTTCTATGCATGCCCTCACCTCGTGAGGTTTGGATGACGCAAGCCATGACGACCAAGGCCAGGTGGGCGCCAGCGGGCGCAGTACAGCAGGTTTCCTCTTTGATGCTAAGGAGGAAAGCGCAGGAGCGGAGTCCCGAGGAATCAACCAAAGGTTTCCATTTCTATGCTACAAGACCAAGACTGCCAGGACGGGAGGATGGAGGTCATCACCGAGCACACTATGGCATCAGGAGCTGAAGCTTTGCAGGCGAAGACCACCTTTTCTCAGGATATGATGTACTGGTTGTCTCGCTTCAAACTTGGCCAATGTGGGATCACTTCCCGCCTTCATTTTGGGAAGATGACCAAGGCCGCTATAAATAGGGCCTAGCCACCACCATAGAAAGGATCCGGATCCAGTCCATCCTCACACCCACCAGCTCACCCAAGAGCACACCTCCTGAGGTTGTTCTTCCACTGTACTAGTTCATCCTCAGCCCACCTCGAGGCTAATGGACCACAAAGAAGGAGTAGGGTCTTACACCACAAGGTGGCCCGAACCTGGGTAAACTGTAGTGTCCCGTTTCCTTCCATTTCATCGAGCTAGGCTGCGGGATCGATGAGTTGGCAGACTGGGGAGGTTGAGTTCTTCGCACGTACCCCAGAGTTTGAACCTACCTTGGGTCTGCAGAGCTCCGAATCCGAAAATTGGCGCGCCAGGTAGGGGTTTGTCGGAGCCACTCTTCCTCCAGTCGGCTCGCCATCGCTCCGTCGTTGTCATGGCCGACGCACCTTGAGCTGACGCTGAGCATTGGGCCGCTCGGCCTACCCGGACAACACCTTCCCCCCAAGAAGATCTCTACAACGCGCTCCTCGCAGCCCACACGCCACCCGGCATCGTCGGTCACAGGCAGCACGGACCGCCACCGCCCGCTCCCGCACTGCGCCGCTGCCGCGCCGCTGCCACGCTACCACGCGATCTTCAAGCTATGCCGCGGCAACGACTGTCACGCCCAATATGCGATACTATCCTAAAGAGACTCGAAGGTCCAACCAAGGATAGAACCGCATATTGAAACACTTTTGCAAGGTGGATATCATTACATCAACATTACATAATAGAGGGGATACATCCAATACATACAATGACACATGAATACAACATCACAATACATAAGAGCATCATCCGACTACGGATGAAACACAAACAGAAACTCAAATGACATCCACCCTGCTAGCCCAGGCTGCCGACCTGGAACCTATCCCCTAATCGAAGAAGAAGCAGAAGAACTCCAAAACAAGTAAACATCGCTCTCGCGTTATGATCATCGCATAAACCTGTACCTGCAACTGTTGGTGTAGTAAACTGTGAGACACGAGGACTCAGCAATCCCATTACCATGGGTATCAAGACTAGCAAAGCTTAAAGGGTAAGGAAGGGGTGAAGTGGTGAGGTTGCAGCAGCGACTAAGCAGAGTATGGTGGCTAACTTACGCAAATGAGAGCGAGAAGAGAAGCAAAGCAAGCGGTCGTCAACTAGTAATGATCAAGAAGTGATCCTGAACTCCTACTTACGTCAGACATAACCCAGAAACCGTGTTCTCCTCTCGATCAACCCCGAAAAGAGACACTCACGGTTACACACACGGTCGGTGTATTTTAGAAGAGTTTACTTCAAGTTTACTACAACCGGATATTAACAAATTCCCATCTGCCACATAACCGCGGGCACGGCTTTTGAAAGTTCAAACCCTGCAGGGGTGTCCCAACTTAGCCCATGATAAGCTCTCACGATCAACGAAGGATATTCCTTCTCCCCGGGAAGACCCGATCAGTCTAGGAATCCCGGCTACAAGACATTTCGACAGTAATAAAACAAGACCAGCAAGACCGCCGATCATGACAATCCCGATAGGAGCTGCACATATCTCGCTCGTGGCAACATCGGATGAGCACACCGTACAACTAAAACCAGCCCTCGAGTTTCCCCAAGGTGGCGCTGCAAAGGACTCTAGTTCGGACCAACACTTAGATAAGCATTGGCCCGGGGGGCGGGCTGAATAAAGATGACCCTCGGGTTAGCTACTCCCAAGGGAAAGGTATGGGTGGTAGGAAAATGGTAAAACCAATGTTGGGCCTTGCTGGAGGAATTTTATTCAAAGCGAACTGTCAAGGGGGTCCCACAAATCACCCAACCGAGTTAGGGACGCAAAATCCGGGAACATAATACCGATATGACGGAAACTAGGGCGGCAAGAGTGGAACAAAACACCAGGCATAAGGCCGAGCCTTCCACCCTTTACCAAATATATAGATGCATTAATAATATAAGAGATATTGTGATATCCCAACATAAACCTGTCCACCATGGAGCAATCTTCAACTTCACCTACAACTAACAACGCTATAAGAGGGGCTGAGCAAAGCGGTAACATAGCCAAACAATGGTTTGCTAGGAAGAGTGTCAAAGGTTAGAGGTTCATGTCAATTTGGGAGGCTTGTGGAGCAAAAGATAGGTAACGCAGCATAGCGATAGAACGAAACAACTAGCATAGCAATGATAGTAATGAGATCCAGGGTAGCGGTCATCTTGCCTGAAATCCCGCTAGGAAGAAGAACGAGTCCATGAAGAAGATGAAGCCATGAAGACGAACCAAGCATAGACGAACGAATCCTCACAATCGCAACGAAACAGGAACTATCAAGAAGAAACACACAACATAGTAAACACACCACCCATAGACAAGACATGATGCACAACAAGCATGATGCAAGACAAGACTACATGAAGCTACTCATGGCAAAAGATGATGCATACAAGAGCAACACATCAAAGCAAGTTTAAATGAGGCCGGAAACAACATAGAACAATTCCGGTAAGTCCTCATATGCAAATTTCGAAATTGTTCCAGATCTGAACAAGCATTAAGTTGAAGTTGTTAAACAGCAAGTTAGGATGCACCAAGATGGTCTACACGAAATTCTAGTCAAGTTACATATAAAGTTGATTTAATTCGGAGCTACGGCCTAGAAGATATGAGCAAAACAAGTTAAACATGGCATTGATGAAAAATGCATACAAACCTCAAGCAAACACTCTCAAAACAAGGATGCAACATGATAATATGAAACTACGTGCAAAATCAAGCAAGTTTCATATAGAGAACACTCAAAACGGAGCGACGGTTCAACACATACACTATACAAGTTTAAAGGACAAACTGTCCAAAACAGCAACTAGGCATATTGCAAGCACCTAAACAAGCTACAGCATCTTAACATGGTAACAAAAGGCATGGACGTGATGTACAGGTAAAGCACGACAAAACATGAACACTGAGCTATCTCCAGAAATCACTAGAACATGCTCAAAAGGACATGGCAAGATTGCAAATAATAACAGCTTTAGGGCTTAGCGAAATAACATCAGGTTGCAAAGTTTAGAGCTATCAAACAACATGCTACAGGAACTTATCATGGCAACCAAAGAAATGGAATGACTCTACTAAATGCATAGAACAAAAGTCCTTTACTGACCATGAGCCAAAAAGGATAAAAAAATATGATGGCACCCATGTAAACATGGCAAGTTATATGACAGATTCATACATGGCAGGAACAACAATAAGTAGGCATGTAGATAAGCTTGTACCACTCACCACAGAGCAACACATGGCATGGAAAAGCAACCAACAGTAAGAAGGCATGTTGAAGAAGCTAGGAATGGCAAGAGAAAGTTCATAGGGTGCATGGATCACTAGCAAAACACATGGCAACAACTGAACATAATGTTAACAGGCTGACAGCAACATTATATAGCAACTTTGGAGCAATATAACAAAAATATACAGCAGGATATAAATGCAACCAGGGGCATGGACAGATACAGCATGACATGTAGAACAAAACACCCTTAGTGAACATCTCCAGATTATGCGTAGAATTACTTGTAGAAGCAGGTTCACATAGCATCATAATATAGCAGATTCAGACATGCAAAACAGCAACAACAAGTACCCTACTTAACAAGCTTGATGCACTCACTACAGGAATCACAAAAATACACGGATAGCACCCCTGTAAAGATGGCATGACATAGATCAAAACTCATGTAGGCATCAACCTCGTAGGATTCACACATCAAACATGGCAAAAACGACAAATGAACATGTTATAACAGTTTCAGCAGATTAACATCATATAGCACTCTTGCAACGATGATTCAGGCATCAAGATGGACCCAAATGAACATGATGCAATGGAAAGAAATGAAGAGCATCTCACGAAGAACATTTTGACATATTATTCACGCAAAACGGAGCAGTATGCATAGGACGGCCGGAGCATCGCCGGAGTTGGGGAAGAGATGGCCGGAGAAGCTCTACCAGGCCGGATCTCTCCGGATCCGGCCGGCGGCGAGCCGGAGGGGCGACGGGGGAGGCGCGGCAGAGGACGGCGAGAGCTCCTGCTCGACCGGGCGAGGTCGCGCGGTGGCCGGCGAAGCTTCGGCACGGGCATGATGCGCGGGGCCGGGTGGAGCGGAGGAGCCGGGCGGCTGGCGGCGGCGCTGCTGATGCGCAGGCGCGCGGCGCGGGCGGAGGAGGACGGCGGCGGGCGGCCGCGAGGAGATGGATGGCGAGGTCGCGCTGCGGGCGGGCGCGCAGGGCGGGCGCCGGGTGGCGGAGGCGGCGGCAGCGGGAGACGGGCCCCGGCGGGCTCGGGCGGGTTGCCCGGGCCCGGCGGGCCATGATGGCTGGGCGCGGTGGGTGGAGGCGGCGGCGACACGTGGCGGCTCCGGAGTGGACGGCGCGCGGCGGACATGTCCGGGCGGCGGGTGGACGTGTCCGTCGGCGGGAGGAGGGAGAAGCTAGGGTTTCGGGGGATTCATCCGCGAATTTCGGGGGGAGGGGCATATATATAGATTCTGGGAGCTAGGAGAGTCCAAATGAGGAGCCGTTTTCGCCCACACGATCGTGATCGAACGACCGAGAACATGGAGGGGTTTTGGATGGGTTATTGGGCCACTTCAAAGGGGTGTTGGTCTGCGAAGAGAAAGGGGTTTCGGGCTACGCGGTTAACCGTTGGAGTATCAAACGACCTCCAAATGGCACGAAACTTGACAGGCGGTCTACCGGTGCTATACCAAGGCTGCTTGGCAAACCTCGGGCCATTCCGAGAACGTTTAACACCCGCTCACAACGAGAGACAAAAATGGGACGCCGGAGGACATAGGAGCGCCGGATTGCAAAACGGACAATGGGGAAAAAGCTCAGATGCAAGAAACGAACACGTATGCAATGCAATGAACATGATGAACATGATAAAATGCAACACGCAAGCAAATGACATGGCAACGACGGCGAATAACTGGCAGACACCTGGCGCATCGAATCCGGGGCGTTACAACGACGTTGCACACCCTCCGGGAGCAGGCGATAACGTGAGCTGCACTCATCATGGCAGGAGAGCTGCTGCGTTACAGGATGGCGAAGGGAGACCCCAACGCCCTGCTGGAGCAGGTCGCCGAGCTGCTTGATGCTGCTTGTAGGGGCGCAGCACCCTTCTGCACCCTCCCTATGGCACAAGCAGTGTCGGGGGCCAGGAGGACCTCGCGGCGACAACCAGGCCTGCGGCGCCGCTCATCCTACCCAGGGTACGTCACCTCCGGGCATGGCAAGACCGAGCGGCCTCTCTTGGGGCCATGCCGAGATGCTACCCTATGATCATCATGGCCTGGCGCCAGGCCTGGCAAGCAACGTGGCCGGATGGCCAGGCGATGATGTCGGCGTTCTGGGAATGGGGGTCGCCTGACTTGCCTGCCTGCGGCCCACAGCGTGGCTAAGCCAACAGGCCATACGGCCCATCTTCATCAACAAGGCATCCAAGGCCCTCGCGAGGGTCCAAGCCTCGCGAGACAGACGGCGCAAGACCTCCTCTGGAGTGGACTAGCCAGGCAGGCTCATGAGGAGCGGAGATATCAAGGAAGGGCAAACCTCACGAGGCTCTCGTGACGTGAGCCATGACGAACGGCGCCAGGAGGGCGCCAGCACGCGCAGCGTCCTTGTTTCCCAGGCCAGCGCAGGCGAAGAGTACCGAGGCATCAGACGAAGGTTGCTATATTGGTGCAATGAGACCAAGACCAGGAGGACGGCAAGATGGAGGTCATCATGGAGCCCAAGACGGCGTCACCACCAGAGCTTTTAGCAGGCGAAGACCACTTTTGTCAGGATAGCTTGTACTAGCTGTCCCCCTTCAAATTTTCCCGCCGTTGTTGGCTCCCTTCCCGCTCGATATTTGGGAAGAGGACCAGGGCCTATATAAGTAGAGCTAGCCACCATAGTAGGGGCATCTCATCTTATCTTGATCCAACCCGATCGAGAGCCTACCCACAAGAACACCTCAACCTCAGGAGGCTGTTCTCCCCTTGTACTGTTCATCATCAGCCCAAGAGGCAATCCACCACCGCCACACTGGAGTAGGGTATTACGCCACAATGGTGGCCCGAACCAGTATAAACCTTGTGTCTTCTTGTGTTGCGAGTTCATCGAGTTCGTCCGCGAGATCTTAGCGAGCTAGGGCGTGGATCGGTAGGAGGGAAAGACTTCGCGAGCACCCCAGTGTTCGAACCTTAAGGGTTTGCCGGAATCCCACATCCGACATTTGGCGTGCCAGGTAGGGGTGCGCCAGAGCTCCTCTCCACGAAGCTGCGCCCCGTACCGCCGCACTACGCTCCCATGGCAGGTGCCCCGCCACCCACCTCTTCGGCCGACATCGCAGACGGAGTCGAGGTACGAGCCACGCCCCGCCTGCCGGGCGAGTGCAAGTACAACCAAGTTCAAGCCGGTGATGCCGCCACGTTACGACGGCGCGGCAGACCAGGCGCCGTTCCTGCTGGCGTACAAGGAGGCCGTCCTCGATGCTGGAGGCGACGACAGGATCATGGCCAACTGGTTCCCCATGGCCCTCGCCGGCGAGCCGCGAGCCTGGCTGCTCAACCTCCCGGATCCATGGTGGCATCATGGGGGGAACTCCACGACCTCTTCACCGCGCACTACGCGGTGCCGATGCACCACGCAGTCGCGGCACTGCTAGGTGGCTCTCAAGCACCACCTTTAGATCGCCACGTCGAACATTTCTTCCGTCAGATTGGGGCAGTCTCCAAGCGCCCGGGGGCTCCGCCGGGTTGGGCTGCACCGGAGGCCGACCTCACCTTCGGCTCGGAAGACCACCCCGACTCCACCGCAGGCTCCGGGATGCTCCCGATGCTCTGCATGCCCACCATCTGCAACGTGGCCGTTACCAAGACCCTCATCGACAGCGGCGCCGGCCTCAACTTGCTCTCCGTAGAAGCCTCCAGCCTTCTTCATATGCCGCTTGAGCGGCTCGGCCTCAGTAAGCCCTTCACGGGAGTGGGTGGTGGAGCTGCCCACTCTCTGGGGCAGATCCGCCTCCCTGTCACCTTTGGCACGCGAGACAACTATCGCACCGAGCGGGTGGAATTTGACATTGCCCGCATCGGTCTCCCGTACAATGCCATCCTCGGGTACCCGGTTCTGGCTCGGTTCATGGCAGCGACTCACCTGGCCTACAACCTCATGAAGATACCAGGGAGCAAGGGCATCCTCACCATCAAGGGGGACACTAAGGAGGCCGTGACGGCGCTCAGGCTGGCCTTCAAGACCGCGGCAGCAACACAGCCAGCCGGAACCGGTACGCCCGAGGCCAAGGAGACCACGCCCACCAAGAAGAAGCAGATGTTCACCCAAGACAAGGCGGAGACCAAGAAGGTGCCGGTCAATGAGGACGGGTCTTCAGGAGCCACCTTCACCATAGGAACCGGCCTTGACCCGGGACAAGAAGAAGCTTTGGTGAGGTTTTTGTGCGCGAACAAGGAGATATTCGCGTGGGAGCCCAATCAGCTGGTATGGGTCCCGAGAGAGGTGATCCAGCATCATCTAAGGGTGTGCCCCAACGTACGCCTCGTGAAGCAGCGAGCAATATGGCAGTCCACTGAGAAGCAGGCCTTCATCGTCCAAGAGACACGCAAGCTGGAGGCGGCAGGTACCATCCGAGAAGTTCGATACCCTGAATGGCTGGCGAACCCCGTCGTACTACAGAAGAAAGGCAGGAAGGAACGGATGTGCGTCGACTTCACCAACCTTAACAAACCTTGCCCCCAAGATCCGTTCCCACTTGCACGCATCAATCAAATCACCGACTCCACCGCCGAGTGTGACTTGCTATGTTTCCTGGATGCATTCTCAGGATACCACCAAATCAAGATGGCGGTGGAGGATGTGGAGAAGACAGCTTTCCTGACACCATGCGGGGTCTATTGCTACACCTGCATGCCCTTCGGGTTGCGCAACGCAGGTGCAACCTTTCAGCGGTTGATGCACATCGCCTTGGGGCGGCAGCTCGGTAGAAACACAGAGGCCTACGTTGATGACATAGTGGTCAAATCTCGCGAGGCGAGGACATTGATCCAAGACTTGGAGGAAACCTTCGAGAGCTTGCGCCAAGTGAACTTGAGGCTTAACTCAGAGAAGTGCGTGTTTGGCGTCCCCTCCGGCAAGCTACTGGGGTTCCTCGTATCCCACAGAGGGATCGAGGCGAACCCGGAGAAGATCAAGGCCATCGAAGACATGAGCCCACCACAGACCCTCAAGGAGATGCAGAAGCTAGAAGGGCGGGTGACCGCGTTAGGGCGTTTCATCTCCAAGCTAGGCGAGCATGCCTTACCCTTCTTTAAGCTCATGAAGAAGAAGGTACCGTTTGAGTGGACCCCGGAGGCCGACCGGGCCTTCCAAGACCTCAAGATATACCTCACCAGTCCCCCGGTAATGGTGGCACCGCGGCCTCTCAAGCCTCTGGTACTGTACCTTGCCGCCACCCCGTACTCCGCCAGCACGGCGCTGGTGGCGGTTCGGGAGGAGCGCCAAGATATGGGTGTGTTGCGCCAAGCCAGAGCTGATGCAGCGCAGGGTCAGGAAGGCGCGGCAAAGCCATCAGCGGCGGAAGACCAAGCTCAGCAGGGCAACATCGCAGAAGCTCCTGAGGACGGTCAGGTCTTAGGAAACCCACCACCTCAGGATATGCCACAATCTCCACAGGACCCGAGCCTTGACAGTGTGCCAGCCCTCGTCGAGCACTCGGTGTACTTTGTCAGCACTGTACTGCGGGACGTGAGGGCGCGCTACCCCATGCCGCAAAATCTCCTGCTCACACTCTTGGTGGCCTCACGCAAGCTGCGGCAGTACTTCCAGGGCCACCCCATCAAGCTTGTCTCGGCCTACCCGTTGGAGAGGGTACTCAGGAGCCCTAACTCAGCCGGAAGGGTCGCTGAGTGGAACATCGAGTTGCAAGCATTCCAGTTGGAGTTCAGCACTACCAGGGTCATCAAAGGAGCCGCGCTCGCCGATTTTTTGGCAGAATGGACAGATGCCCCGGCTATTGAGGAAGGAGAAGACCGGTCCACCTCCCCAGGAAGCGAGGCACCAGACGGCTGGGTCATGTATTTCTATGGCGCCTTCACGCACCAGGGCGCAGGGGCTGGGGCAGTGCTCATCTCGCCCACTCAGGACAAGCTCTACTACACCGTGCAACTCTGTGTTTAGCACGGCGAGAAGGTCTCCAACAACATCACAGAATATGAAGGCCTCATAGCTGGCCTAAAGGCTGCTGTGGCTCTAGGGGTGAAGCGCCTCACCGTGAAAGGCGACTCGCAGCTCCTCGTCAACTTCTCCAACAAGGTGTACGAGCCGAAGGACGAGCACATGGAGGCCTACCTCGCGGAGGTGCGCAAGATGGAAAAGCAGTTCTCGGGCCTGGAGCTGCAGCACGTGTCCCGGGGCACCAACAAGGAAGCGGACGGCATCGCCAGGAGAGCATCCAAGCGGCAACCGCAAGAGCCCGGCGTCTTTGAAGAGCGGCTCTTCAAGCTACGCCACCTCTTTCAAGCACGACTCAGCCTCGGGAGGAGCTCCCAGAGCTCCTGGCCACGGGAGCCCCAGCCTGTGGCCCGATCTCAGGAGCTGGCTGCTCTTGGCGCTCGAGCCCCTGGAGGAGTGCTAGACCAAGGAATTCATAGAGTACCTAATGCACGGGACGCTGTCTCAGAAGGAAGAGGACGCGGAGCGCGTGGCCCGGCAAGCCACGGCATACTGTATCCATGACGGCGAGTTATACAGGAAACGACCGAACGATGGCACGCTGCACTGCGTTTCCAGCGATCATGGAAGGGAGTTGCTGATTGATATACACTGCGGTGACTGCGGACGCCACTCGTCGTCACGGACCCTCGTCGGCAAGGTGTTCTGCAGTGGGTTCTATTGGCCTACAGCACTCAACGACGCGGCCGAGCTGGTGAAGTCCTGTGAAGCTTGCCAATTCCACGCCAAGCAGATCCATCAGCCTGCTCAGGGCCTCCAAACCATCCCGCTCACGTGGCCGTTTGTGGTCTGGGGGCTGGACATCTTAGGCCCGTTCCCTCGAGCGCCAGGGGGCTACCGCTACCTCTACGTCGCCATCGACAAGTTTACCAAGTGGGCGGAAGTGGAAGCCTTCCATACCATTCCAGCTGGATCTGCTGTCAAGTTCATCAAGGGCCTCGTGAGCCGCTTCGGGGTCCCCAACCGCATCATCACAGATAACGGTTCGCAGTTTACTAGCAACCTCTTCAAAACCTACTGTGCTACCCTTGGAACGCAGATCTGCTACGCTATGGTGGCCCACCCCAGGAGTAACGGTCAGGCCGAACGCGCTAACGCGGAGGTCCTGAGGGGCCTCAAGACTAAGACCTTCAACAAGAAGCTGGACACCTGCGGCAAGGGCTGGCACGACGAGCTCCAGTTCGTGTTGTGGTCCATCTGAACCACCGCCACCAAGCCAACGGGCGAGACTCCATTCTTCCTCGATGAAACGCGGCAGGACGCCATGCGGGGGATGGACCTCGTGCTGGGGGAGGAACACCGTCGCGAAACTGCATTGAGGGTGGCAAGGTACCAACAAGCGCTGCAGGACGCTCGAGGAGGGCGACCTCGTCCTGAGGCGGGTCCTCTCCAGAGAAGGGCTGCACGAGCTTTCGTCCATGTGGGAGGGCCCGTTCAGGGTCGTCCATGTCTCCAGGCCGGGTGCAGCACGCCTGGAGATGCAGGACGGTATACCCATCCAGAACGCCTGGAACATCCAGCACCTCCGGAAGTTCTATCCATGAAGCAAGGCCCAGAGCCTGAGAAGCAAGGCCAAGAGTCTGAGAAGAAAGGCCCAGATCCTGTGAAGAAGGCCTGGTGCCTGTGAAGAATCGCCGCCCGTGAAACTCTCACGTAATAATGAGTGGGGTTGTACACGCCCTGGAGTCTCAGGAGCCCCGGCCTCAGGCCCTGGGGCTCCCTCCCACGCCTAGTGGACAGCACTTAGCTCCGCACTGGTGAGACGAATTGAAGACTAGATTAGGTGCCGGACGCGGCTTTTCATTTGCTTTCCGTAGTTGGCTCGCTTTTCCTTAATCAAAGTTTGCCTTTGGAGTTCCTTGCTGATTTGATTGCCTCGCCTCTCACTACATTTTTTCCGGCTCGAATTTGCTCGTGTTCTCTCACTGGCATGCCTCACGAGGGGGCTAGGCAGGCGCCTTCACGAGCATTTTTTCTCCTTCCTGCCTTCTCACGAGCCACCCTCGTTCGAGCCCAAAAGCTGGGGCACCTCTCCTAGTCCATGACCCTCGGGTACCGCGATACAAAGCGCCAGGTAAGGGCCAGGATGAATGGCAAATATTTTAACGCACTTCCTAACGAGTTTTTCGTAGTTCCTGAGCGAATGCAGGACACCAAGGCAAGATAGATGTGAGGAAATAAACGCCTCGCGAGGAAGAGGGTGTCCTGAGTATACCAGGTTAAGTTATCTTTGCGCAAAAAAACGACACAGCACGAGAACAACACGCATACTGTTATAACCGAGGAACCATAGTTCGATACACGCCGCCTTGGGCCCATACTTGTTTCATTCTTGATGTAGGAAAAGATTAAAACAAAAGTAGCGTTGCAGCGATCCGTGAAGACAGGGCCCTAGTGCTACCCCGAGCCTAGCCGGATCCTTCCTCACGCTTCACGGAGGTGCGTCAACAAGACGACCCACTGCCGCCTTCAAAATAGGAGCGGCGGCTGGTCATAGCCGCCACTGCTGGAGCTATTGCTGAAGGAAGAACCGCCGTAGCTGGACGAGACACAGTCGCCGCCGAGGGCGGGCTCGCCCTCGTCCTTGTCACGATCGTCCCCAAGGCCGAGTACCTCCTCAATGTCATTCGCCTTGGGGCAGCACCCGGCGCGGCGACCATCTTCCCCAAACACCCTCACATAGAGGGTCGATCCACCATCGTACCTGAAGTGGAGGGTGCACCGCCTGCCTGGCAAGCTGCTGGCGAATGTCTGCCGCCAGCAGGGACAGGGCTATGTTGCCCGCGGCGGAAGTCTCGACCGCAACCCAAGAGGCCTTGCTGTAGCAGCCATCCGCCTGCAGTCAGAGTCCTCCTGGACCAGAGGCCGGCAGTTCGCCGATGAAGAAGCGCAGTAGTTGGAGCCAGTTGCCGTCCGGGTTCTCCGACCAGACGACAAATTCCGGCGACACCTCCGCCGTGTGGAAGCGCGGACGAGGAGGCCGCACCACCATAGCATGCCTCCCCTCATCAACTGGATCGCCATGGCTGGGATGGCCCACTCCACGTGCCGTGGCACCGTCTCGACAATGGGCCACGGCGGGGGTCGCGGCATGCTTGCGCGGGCGGCCGCGGCCGCGCTTGGGCGCTGGGGAGCCGGGTCCCTCGCGAGGGGCCTTCCCCTTCTCGGTGGCGGAGAACTTCCTTCGTGGTGCCACGGTTATCACTGCAAGCAACGGTGCGAGGAGGAAGAAGCAAGCAAGCGGGGAAGAGATGGGCAATGGGGGTTCCGCCCCCCTCCCCATTTATAGCAAGAGAAGGCCAACCGGCATCTCCCACGATCGCAGGTAATGATGGTTTTCCTTGCATGTCGCAGGGACTTGTCAAGTCGTGCAGTTGCCGAGGCATCCTGGGGAAGTGGAGACGCCCACGTCCACTCAACCGCCACGCGTCAACCGAGGCCGCAGGCTTTTGGTGCCCGCGGTGCTCCGAACTTGACCCTTGGCTTCGCCGCGAAGCCAAGTTCTAGCGCACCTTGGGCCCGGGGGCTACTGTCGGCGTTCTAGGAACTAGGGTCCCCAGACTTGCCTGCCTGCGGCACACAGCGTGGCTAAGCCAACAGGGCATACGACCCATCTTCATCAACAAGGCATCCAAGGCCCTCGTGAGGGTCCAAGCCTCGCGAAGCGGACGACGCAAGACCTCCTCTGGAGTGGCCTAGCCAGGCAGGCTCACGAGGAGCGGAGATATCAAGGCGGGGTAAACCTCACGAGGCTCTCGTGATGTGAGCCATGACGAACGGCGCCAAGCAAGCGCCAGCGCCCGCAACGTCCTTGTTTCCCCTTTGGTGCTAAGGAGGCCAGCGCAGGCAAAGAGTACCGAGGCATCAGGCAAAGGTTGCTATATTGGTGCAACGAAACCAAGACCAGGAGGACGGCAAGACGGAGGTCATCGTGGAGCCCAAGACGGCGTCACCACCAGAGCTTTTCGCAAGCGATGACCACTTTTGTCAGGATAGCTTGTACTAGCTGTGCTGAAAGGGATCAAGAAGAGGTGTCTAGAGGGGGGGGGGTGATTAGACACTAAGTGCCAAAATTTGAAGTTTTTAACTTTTTAGGTTCAAGTGAAGTTTTGGCACAAGTTTAACAAACACAACACGTAATTCAAGCAAGCATGCAAAGAGTATATGAGCAGCGGAAAGTAAAGCATGCAACTTGCAAGAATGTAAGGGGAAGGGTTTGGAGGATTCAAACGCAATTGGAGACACGTATGTTTTTGTCGTGGTTCCGATAGGTGGTGCTATCGTACATCCACGTTGATGGAGACTTCAACCCACGAAGGGTAACGGTTGCGCGAGTCCACGGAGGGCTCCACCCACGAAGGGTCCACGAAGAAGCAACCTTGTCTATCCCACCATGGCCGTCACCCACGAAGTACTTGCCTCACTAGCGGTAGATCTTCGCGAAGTAGGCGATCTCCTTGCCCTTACAAACTCCTTGGTTCAACTCCACAATCTTGTCGGACGCTCCCAAGTGACACCTAGCCAATCTAGGAGACACCACTCTCCGAGAAGTAACAAATGGTGTGTTGATGATGAACTCCTTGCTCTTGTGCTTCAAATGATAGTCTCCCCAACACTCAACTCTCTCTCACAGGTTTTGGATTTGGTGGAAAGAAGATTTGAGTGGAAAGCAACTTGGGGAAGGCTAGAGATCAAGATTCATATGGTAGGAATGGAATATCTTGGCCTCAACACATGAGTAGGTGGTTCTCTCTCAGAAAATGGATTTTGGAAGTGTAGGTTCGTTCTGATGGCTCTCTCCACGAATGAAGAGTGGGTGGAGGGGTATATATAGCCTCCACACAAAAACTAACCGTTACACACAACTTACCAATCTCGGTGGGACCGAATTGAAAAACTCGGTCGGACCAATTTAGCAAATCTAGTGACCGTTAGGATTTTCGGTGGGACCGACATGCAACTCGGTAGGACCGATATGGTTAGGGTTAGGGCATAACGTAATCTCGGTGAGACCGATTACACAAACTCGGTGAGACCGATTTTGGTAATAGGCTAACCAGAGAGTTGGTCAGGAAAACTCGGTGAGACCGATTACACAAACTCGGTGGGACCGATTTAGGTAATAAGCTAACCAGAGAGTTTGCATTGTAATCTCGGTAGTACCGATTACTTAAACTCGGTGAGACTGAATTTGTTAATGGACATACACAAAGAGATTACAATCCCATCTTGGTGAAACCGAGATCCCTATCGGTGGAACCGATTTGCCTAGGGTTTGTGGCAGTGGCTAAGACATCTGAACTCGGTGGCGCCGGATAGAAAGAATCGGTAGGGCCGAGTTTGACTTTTGGTTTAGGACATATGTGGATGTGAGAAAGTAGTTGAGGGCTTTGGAGCATATCACTAAGCACTGTAGAGCAAGAAACTCATTAAGCAACACCTCAGCCCCTCCTGATTGTATTGGCTTTTCCTATAGACTCAATGATCTTGGATCACTAAAATAGAAAGTGTAGAGTGTTGATCTTTAGGCTTGAGCAAATCCTTTGTCCTTAGCATCTTGAAGGGGTTCCACATCCTCTAGTCCATGCCACTCCATTGTTGAACTTGTCTGAAACATACTAGATAAAAGTGTTAGTCCAACAAGAGATATGTTGACATTAATTACCAAAATCACCCAGGGAGCACTTGTGCTTTCAATCTCCCCCTTTTTGGTAATTGATGACAACATACATCAAAGCTTTAGATAAAGATATAAAGAATAGCGAGTAAAGCTTTGGAAAGACATGTAACATGCATAGGCTCCCCCTACATGTATGCAATCATGTGAATATGGAATATAGAGGCATGTGAGAGCATAACCATGACAGAGTAAGCAAGGTGTTACATGTATCTTGGCTATATGCATCAGAGCAAATGATGTGGATATGGAAAATGTACCTTCATGCTCATGAGTCCTTCTTGCAAACAGTATGTACATCAGCAAGAATTCCTCATACACATGAATGTGATGCATATACTTACCTTGTGGTCTTGAGTTGGCTTAGGATAGAATGAACCTGCGTAAATAGGGTTAGATAACACAGATACACCTATGGGCCAGAGCAAGCAAAAGAAGCCACAAGAGTACCAAGACTGGGATGACATGTAGAGAGTGAGTACTAAGTACCACATTGAATATCGACATGTCCCCAAAGATAAAGATGTGCAATGAATTTAAAGAGTTTGTTTCCCTTTGATGTCTTGCTCCCCCTGAATCTAGCATGGGATACCGGGAGAAGATTGGGAACAGAAAATCAGAGCTCAAAGAAACAAATGAACAGAGCTAATGCAAATAAGCATATATGAACATATCTTTCCCCTCAAGAAGACATGTGGCATCTCTCCTCTTGAACACCAAGCATCTGGGATCCTTGAAGATTACTCTCTTCTTGAGTATTCCCTCCCCCTGGAGATATCTTTCTCCCCCTGTTGAAGTGATAAGCTTTGATGTGATCTCTCTCCCCCTTTGACATCAATTTCCAAGAAGGGCCTTCTGGAATTTGTCGTGAATGGGTTTGGTCCTTGAGTCACAGCATAAAGCACTGATAAAAATGTGATGCTTGTAGAGGACAAGATTCATGTAGTGGAGCTAGATTAAAAGTAATGCAGGAATAAGTGGCAAAATGTTTTTCCTGTAGTGAAATCGGTGGCACCGAGTGGTATGCTTCGGTTGCACCGAATGATTTTGGTTAGACCGAAGACAAGAAACCGGCGTGACCAAGTTCATCACAGAGAAAACACTTTTCACCTTAGCTCACTAGACAAGTAAGATCTCAAAAGGATTGGCAAGGAATTAACTGAAAGATTTGCAATGAATTGGATGCATGGAATGCAGAACAAAAGAAACGAAAAGAAAAGAAAAGAAGGAAATCTAGATGAAGTTTTTTTGAAAGGGTAAACAAATATGTATGAAACAAATGCAAAAGGAAACACAAGAGAACTTCATCTAGAATTGGGCGGTGATAAAGTCACCTATGTTAGAGTATATTGACTTAGGAGTCAAGTGAGATCACTTGATCATATGTCATACTCATCGTTTAAGCTCAAAATGGGGTTACCATTTTTCGTTTAAGCATCTTGATGTATTCACATCTTCTCGAGTTGCTTTGACTCATTTCTTGGAGTAAAGCTTCTCTAAGATGGAATAACATACCTTGGGTGGTGGTGTTGATCGTGATCATGTAGTTGAACTTGTGTGGGTTGCTCAAGGTTGATGTAGCTCATCAAAAGTTGGGAGCACCACTTGGAATTTTGAGTTCATCTACCAACATGGGTTAGTTCTTGCAAGGAAGATCACTTGTGTATCCAAAATGACAATCATGAAACTCAACGTAGAATTTGTCAAAGGATATGTTTGAATGGTTTCGTGCTTCCTTGTCTTCAACCACCATTGTGTAGAGACTTGGTGATGTAGAGATTGCTCAAGATGTGAGTGAGTTGCAATCTTATAGACTTAGATTCATCCAAGTACCTACAAGGGTTAGATAACATGCAAGGTGCAAATATATCCAAGATATAAGATTATCATCATAAGAGAAATGTCAAGGATTAGTCATAAGCTCATGTCTTGCATGTATCCAATGGAGTTCCTACTCCAAGTTTGAAGCATCAATGATGTTCAATTCACCTCTTAACCTGCAAAACACTTTCTCATCAAGTGGTTTAGTGAATATATCCGCTAATTGCTTTTCGGTGCGAACATGCATAAGATTAATGTCACCCTTAGCAACATGATCTCGAATGAAATGATGACGAACTTCAATATGCTTAGTTCGAGAGTGTTGCACATGATTGTGAGCAATCTTGATAGCACTTTCATTGTCACAAAGTAATGGAACATGTTTCACATATATCCCATAATCTTTAAGAGTTTGGGTCATCCAAAGTAATTGAGCACAACATGAACCAGCGGCAATGTATTCCGCTTCGGCGGTGGATAAGGATACCAAGTTTTGTTTCTTGGAAGACCAAGACACAAGAGATCTGCCAAGAAATTGACAAGTACCCGAAGTGGACTTTCTATCAAGCTTGTCACCGGCATAGTCCGAGTCGGAGTAGCCAACAAGATCGAAAGAGGCCCTCTTAGGATACCAAATGCCAAAATTTGGTGTATGGATTAAGTATCTCACTATCCTTTTCACGGCCTTAAGATGACATTCTTCAGGAGCAGCTTGATATCGTGCACACATGCACACACTTAGCATGATATCGGGACGTGAAGCACATAGATATAACAATGAACCAATCATAGAGCGATAAACCTTTTGATCGACCGGTTCACCATCTTTGGTCAAATCAAGATGTCCACTAGTAGGCATGGGTGTAGTCATACCTTTGCATTCTTGCATATTGAACTTCTTGAATAAGTCCTTGGTGTACTTTGTTTGAGAGACAAAGGTACCTTCCTTTAGTTTGCTTGATTTGCAAACCAAGAAAGAATTTGAGTTCACTCATCATTGACATCTCAAACTTCTCCGACATTAGCTTTCCAAACTTCTCACTAAAATGAGGGTTAGTAGAACCAAATATAATATCATCAACATAGATTTGGCACACAAATAGTTCTCCGTTGACCCTTTTAGTAAAAAGAGTAGAATCAATTTTTCCGATTTCACAGCCTTTTTCAATAAGGAACTTGGTCAAGCATTTATACCACGCTCTAGGAGCTTGTTTAAAACCATAAAGAGCTTTGTGAAGTTTGTAAACATGATCAGGTTTCTTAGGATCAACAAAGCTGGGAGGTTGTTTAACATAAACTTCCTCCTCTATTTCACCATTTAGAAAAGCACTTTTAATGTCCATTTGGTACAAGGTGATATCATGGTGATTAGCATAGGCAAGTAAGATGCGAATGGACTCAAGTCTAGCAACGGGAGCATAAGTCTCACCATAGTCCATACCTTCGACTTGTGTGTAGCCTTGGGAGACGAGACGTGCTTTGTTGCGGACTACTTGTCCATCTTCATGTTGCTTGTTGCGAAACACCCATTTGGTACCGATAATGTTGTGGTTGTTGTCGGGCTTCTCAACCAATCTCCACACTTGATTTCTCTCAAAGTTGTGTAGCTCTTCGTGCATGGCGTTTATCCAATCCGGATCTTCCAATGCTTCTTCCACCTTCATAGGTTCAATGCTAGAGATGAATGAATAGTGTTCACAAAAGTTAGCTAAACGAGTTTTAGAGCGAGTGATTCTCCCGGTTTGGATATCATTGTAGATTTGCTCGACGGGATGGTCTTTAGCAATTGTTGCTCGAACTCGTGAAAGTTTTTGCTTGGGTCTTGGTTGAACATCTCCTTCATCTTGTTCTTCTTCTTGGCCTTCTTCATTGTTGGCGTTGTCGTTCTCTTGTCGTGGTGGAGAAGGAGGTTGTTGGCGTTCGTCTTGGTGCACTTCATCGTTTTCTTCATCTTGGTGTATCCCACTTGTGGATTCTTCCATATCAACTCTTGGTTCACCTTGCCGTGAGGTAGAAGCTTCCACTTGGACGAACGAGGTACTCTCCTTCATCTCCGTTGGACGAATCTTTCCAATAGACAAAGCTTGAATTGCTTCCGATGGGTCTTTGTCTCCTACATCAATTGGCAATTGCTCTACTTTCGATCCGTTAGACTCATCAAACTTCACATCTACCGTTTCTTCAACCTTTCGGGTGAAATTGTTGTAGACACGGTATGTGTGAGAGTTTGAGCCATAACCAAGTAGAAAACCTTCATGAGACTTAGGAGCAAATTTAGAACGACGATGCTTATCAAGAATGTAGCACTTTGAGCCGAATACTCGAAAGTATCCAACTTGGGGTTTGTTACCAGTGAGAAGCTCGCATCCGTCTTGCCGAGTAGCTTGTGAAGATACAAGCGATTTGTTGCATGACAAGCTGTCTCAACCGCTTCCACCCAAAAGTGCTTCGGCGTCTTGTACTCATCAAGCATCGTTCTCGCCATTTCGATGAGCGTCTGGTTCTTCCTCTCAACAACTCCATTTTGTTAAGGTGTGTACGTAGCCGAGAACTCGTGTGAAATCCCTTCTTCGTCAAGAAAGGTGTCCACATTTGTGTTCTTGAACTCCATTCCGTTGTCGCTGCGAACCTTCTTGATCTTCACTTCAAATTGATTTTGGGCCTTCCTAGCGAAGTTTTTGAAGATCTTTTGGACCTGCGATTTGTCATCGAGAAAGAACATCCACGTAAATCTTGAAAAATCATCAACTATAACTAGACCAAAAGAATTTCCACCGAGACTCTTGTAGGCGTTGGGACCAAAGAGATCCATATGAAGAAGCTCGAGTGGCCTCCTTGTGGTCATCATGTTCTTCACGGGATGCCTTCCTCCAACCTGTTTACCTGCCTGACAAGCGCTGCAAAGTCTATCCTTATCAAATATGACATCGTTAACTCCAAGGATATGATTTCCTTTAATAATCTTGTCAAGGTTTCGCATACCAACATGACCTAGTCTTCTATGCCACAACCAGCCTTTAGAAGATTTAGCAATAAAGCAAGTTCTAGGTTGAGCCTTTTTAGTGAAATCAACAATGTATAGATCACCTCTACGCATACACGGTAAAGACCATTTTATGATTATCTCTCGAAACACTTGGCAATCTACTTCAGTAAATAGGACATTGAAACCAAAATCAACAAGTCTAGATACTGAAAGTAAGTTGTAGCCAAGAGATTCAACGAGCATGACATTTTGTATGGAGCTATCATTTGAGATGGCCACCTTACCGAGGCCAACCACCTTACCATTTGAGTTGTCACCGAAAGTGACATACTTTCGAGGACCATCGTTTTCAGCAAGCTCACGAAACATGTCTTTATCTCTGGTCATGTGATCGGTACATCCACTATCAAGAACCCATTCCTTTCCTCCTGCCATTATCCGCGAAGATTTGCCATAAGACCAAAGTGTCTCATTGCATCATCAAGATCGAAGTCACTATCATCATCCTCATCATAGTATCCATGTTCAACATCGTCATGTGGTGGATCAAATCCTAGAGAGGGTGATTCGATAGAGTGAGTTTGACAATGATCTTGCTTATGAATTTTTATAGCTTCGGAAATAATATCACTAATAATTCCAACATCTCCTTTGGCACGCATAAGGTTTGTAAGCTCAAATAGCCAATCACCAAACATAGGATCACTAGAGTTTATCTTACTCAAGGCAATAGACTTATGGAGAATTTCATCTAAATTTTTAAAGGAATAATCTGGAAATCATTCCTCAAGAAATTTCCATTTAATATACGCACAATCAAGAGTCGGCAAACTAGCAATCAAGTTTTTGGGCAATCCTCTTATGATAAGATTGATGGTTCTAAGATTGCGAAACATGACAAGATCCTCTTCGGGTGTGGGATATAAGGGATCAATATGAGGTGCACAAGGGCTAGCAATGTACTTGTTCAAATGATATTTATTTGAAATCACAAGCATCTCATTTTTCCACTCATGAAAATACTCTCCATCAAGAATAGGCACTCTATGTCTAAGACTCCCAATAGTAGACTCATCCATCTTCCTCCAATGGTGTTTAAACCAAAGCAATGGAGACCAAGGCTCTGATACCAATTGAAAGGGATCGAGAAGAGGTGTCTAGAGGGGGGGTGATTAGACACTAAGTGCCAAAAGTTCCAGTTTTTAACTTTTTAGGTTCAAGTGAAGTTTTGGCACAAGTTTAACAAACACAACACGTAATTCAAGCAAGCATGCAAAGAGTATATGAGCAGCGGAAAGTAAAGCATGCAACTTGCAAGAATGTAAGGGGAAGGGTTTGGAGGATTCAAACACAATTGGAGACACAGATGATTTTGTCATGGTTCCGATAGGTGGTGCTATCGTACATCCACGTTGATGGAGACTTCAACCCACGAAGGGTAACGGTTGCGCGAGTCCACGGAGGGCTCCACCCACGAAGGGTCCACGAAGAAGCAACCTTGTCTAGCCCACCATGGCCGTCGCCCACGAAGGACTTGCCTCACTAGCGGTAGATCTTCACGAAGTAGGCGATCTCCTTGCCCTTACAAACTCCTTGGTTCAACTCCACAATCTTGTCGGAGGCTCCCAAGTGACACCTAGCCAATCTAGGAGACACCACTCTCCAAGAAGTAACAAATGGTGTGTTGATGATGAACTCCTTGCTCTTGTGCTTCAAATGATAGTCTCCCCAACACTCAACTCTATTTCACGGGATTTGGATTTGGTGGAAAGAAGATTTGAGTGGAAAGCAACTTGGGGAAGGCTAGAGATCAAGATTCATATGGTAGGAATGGAATGTCTTGGCCTCAACACATGAGTAGGTGGTTCTCTCTCAGAAAATGGATGCTGGAAGTGTAGGTTCGTTTTGATGGATCTCTCCACGAATGAAGAGTGGGTGGAGGGGTATATATAGCCTCCACACAAAAACTAACCGTTAGACACAACTTACCAATCTCGGTGGGACCGAATTGAAAAACTCGGTCGGACCGATTTAGCAAATCTAGTGACCGTTAGGATTTTCATTGGGACCGACATGCAACTCGGTAGGACCGATATGGTTAGGGTTAGGGCATAACGTAGTCTCGGTGAGACCGATTACACAAACTCGCTGAGACCGATTTTGGTAATAAGCTAACCAAAGAGTTGGTCAGGCAAACTCGGTAAGACAGATTACACAAACTCGGTGGGACCGATTTTGGTAATAAGCTAACCAGAGAGTTTGCATTGTAATCTCGGTAGTACCGATTACTTAAACTCGGTGAGACCGAATTTGGTAATGGACATACACAGAGAGATTACAATCCCATCTCGGTGAAACCGAGATCCCTATCGGTGCAACCGATTTGCCTAGGGTTTGTGGCAGTGGCTAAGACATCTGAACTCGGTGGCGCCGGATAGAAAGAATCGGTAGGGCCAGTTTGAATTTTGGTTGAGGACATATGTGGATGTGAGAAAGTAGTTGAGGGATTTGGGGCATATCAATAAGCACTTAGAGCAAGAAACTCATTAAGCAACACCTCATCCCCTCTTGATAGTATTGGATTTTCCTATAGACTCAATGTGATCTTGGATCACTAAAATAGAAAGTGTAGAGTCTTGATCTTGAGGCTTGAGCCAATCCTTTGTACTTAGCATCTTGAAGGGGTTATACATCCTCTAGTCCATGCCACTCCATTGTTGAACTTGTCTGAAACATACTAGATAAAAGTGTTAGTCCAACAAGAGATATGTTGACATTAATTACCAAAATCACCCAGGGAGAGCTTGTGCTTTCATGTGCCCCTTCAAATTTGCCTGCCGTTGTTGGCTCCCTTCCCGCTCGATAGTTGGGAAGAGGACCAGGGCATATATAAGTTGAGCTAGCCACCATAGTAGGGGCATCTCATCTTATCTTGATCCAATCTGATTGAGAGCCTACCCACAAGAACACCTCAACCTCAAAAGGCTGTTCTCCCCTTGTACTGTTCATCATCAGCCCCAGAGGCAATCCACCACCACCACACTGGAGTAGGGTATTACACCACAACGGTGGCCTGAACCAGTATAAACCTTGCGTCTTCTTGTGTTGCGAGTTCGTCGAGTTCGTCCGCGAGATCTTAGCGAGCTAGGGCGTAGATCGGTAGGAGGGAAAGACTTTGCGCGCACCCCAGTGTTCGAACCTTAAGGGTTTGCCGGAACCCCACATCCAACAGACGACTCAAGGGCCACGGCCACAGGCGTCCCCGTAGCTCCGCTAGCGGACTTGTTGTATGCGCAAAAAAGAAGCCCTTGCCCGCTTCCCTCGTCAGGCTGGACATCGGGGCCGCGCGAAGCCGAGGCTCTTCGCGAGCCATCCCGGAGCTTCACCGACATCTTCAACAGCGGCCATCGGGTATAGCCAATATCTTAGGAGGACGATTACGCTAACCATGGACCGGAGGTGAACCAAGCCACGGCGGCAGCTGTAGACCTCAGGGTGATGGCCCCGCTGTAGGCGGACGAGATGCACTGGGGGCTGCATGGGGGGAGGCCGGCGCTAGGGCCTCCTATGCGCCACGTGGAGCAAGACGCTACATGAAGGTTGGTCCTTCGCCGGGGAAGGCGTCGGCGAGCCCTTCCCCCCGGTGTAGGACCTGCGGTCGCCAAGGGTGTCGCCAGCATTCCCCTTGCCCCTTGGTCTCATCCTGGTTTCCGGACGCCCCAACGGTGGTCGGGGGAGGCGCTAGGCGGGGCCCTCGTCAGCCGCCAGGAAGCTTTGAAGATCTCCGCTCGTGACACTCTTACATAATAATGAGTTGGGGATGTACACGCCTCGGAGGCTCTTGAGTGCCGCCCTCGGGCCTCACGGGGGCTCCCACCTGCGTCCACGTGGAAGCACCATGCTCCGTGCTGGCCGTCGACATTGTCCCCCAATGACTATGCCCACGCCCAGTGGAAGCACTTAGCTCTGCGCTGGTGATAAGGCTTGTTTGGTGCCGGATGTGGCTGTTGCTCTCGCTCTCTTTCTGTAACCCAATTTGCCGTATTTTGGAATGAGATTTGGAGTTTTATGTGTTTATCAAAGGAAAAACGGGGGGAATGTTTCTTGGTTCATGGTGAGTTCTCACCTTTTGGTTTATGTTTGAGAGCAAGGATTGCGCCCCCCCCGTGAGTGCCTCGTGAGCTGGGGCTGGGCGTGGTGTGCGCACTGTGAGCATGCTCGGGAAAGCCCGAGCGGCTCCAAGGCCCCCTTAGGGTCAGGAACGCAACTGCCGCAAGATTCCTGCGCGCACACCTTGCTGTAATCCGGCAACCAGCTCCTCGCGAGGCCCTCTCGGCCGGGCCAGCAGACGCCCTAGGAAACTTAATCCTCGCGAGCCCCCCAGAAGGCCCACCTCGGTAGAGGAGTGCATCCACAACATCAGAACCCGCTCAAGGCCTCCAGCACCAAAGATAAGTTGTAGTAGTTACTCGGGTCGGGAGCCTCCTGGTTCACGACAGCGCGCACTAGAATCTGAAGGTTTTTTGCATATAGGCCAGAGCAGGAAAGGAAATGCAGGCCTTGTCAGATGCACTGCCGCCTGTGTCATCCTCATCTCATCATCTGCACCGCCCCCGTCGGCCGCAAGCACGAGTTTTTCGTCCTCAGGAGCGAACTCCGTGACCAAGTCGTCCACCCAGTTTGCCAGATTGTCCTGGATGACCCTGGGCATGGGGGCTATCACAGCACTGAAGTCAAAGTGGGGGTCAAGGTTGAGGAGGTGACTGAAGACGCGCGAGAACGCACACCCGAGAAGTCCACGGCTTCTCTTTTCAACAAGCTGGCGAGCCATCATGGCCCGGTCCTCCAGGCGGGTCACGATCTGGGTGAAGAAGTGGAGGTGGCTGGCGTCGTCATCCTCGTGCAGGTGAGAGACGCTCTCCTCGCAGATGGTGTCCAAGGCCCGGTTGGCCCTGGCCGTGAGGTCCTCGAGCAGCGAGGAACGCTAGCGCTGCATCGTCCGACGGTGGCATGCTTCATTCGCGGTGTTCTCCGCCAGGGACGTGACGGCCTCAACCTGCTCCTGAAGTGAGGACAGGTCGGCCTGAGCGGAGGCCAAGTCGGCTTGGGCGGAGGCTGAGCCTCCTTGGCGGCCCTCTCGCGCTGCTCTACTGCGGCCAGCTTCGCCCTAAGGGCAGTGGTTCTACCCTCAATCTCGGCCTGCTGTAGTTCGAAGCGGGTCTCCTGGAGCTTCAACTCCCAGTGGTGCTCATCAACAAGAGCCGCTCGATTCTTCGCCTCCTGCTGGATCTTGGCCTCCCGGGCGGCAACGGCATCCTCAGCCACAGCTGCTTGGTGCTCCCTCACCTCCAGCCACTTGAGCTCCAGGCTATGCTCCGAGACCTCAAGCGCCAGCATGTCCTCACGTTCCTGGACCTCCTTCTCCTCAGAGGGGTCCTCACTCGACGGTGCTACCAGGACCGCCCTGCGCGCCTGGATCTGCCGCTCGAGGACGACATTTGAAACCTGAAGCTCCCTCTCCCGCTCCTCAACCGCCTCACGACAGCCGTCGGTGTCCCTGGGTTCTTCCAAAGCGCAGGCGCAAGCCTTGCGGGAAACTGCGAGGGATACCGTGGCACCTGCATGAACACACTCATGCTGTGGATGCCCAAGATTGATGGCAACCTTCAGCTGGTGCCACTCACGCGCCAGGCGGAGGCCCTCCTCCTCAAGGCGGGCGTCGACGTCGAGAAGCTCTCCACCAAGCCGACCCAGCGTGCTCATCGGCTCGTGGAAAAGATCATGGCAAATGGTGCTACACCCGCGCGCAAGCTCCAGCGTGCGGCCGGGCCCCTCCTCTGCACCAGGGGCTGCCGTGGAGGCGCGGGATGACGCGTTCACCTTCGGCAGGGGGCTGTATGTCGGTGCTCCTTCGACCGACACCCGAGGATTGGTGAAAGCACTACGCATCTTGACCTCGCTTCTCGAGAAGGACGTCGACGTCGGGGTCTGCCCAGCCAGCAAGAAGTATCAACGGAGGAGCCCTCAGACGCCCCCTGCACCCTGGAGGTAGTCACAAAGGAAGGGCCCTGGGATCATGGGCTCATGGCCCTCCAACAGCGCCTCCACCTTGCGGGTTGGTCCCTTGCCTCGCGCGGATGGCTCTCGTGAGGGTCCTAGAATCGAGAGCGAACCAAGGTCCTCCGGAGGTTGCTTCCCAGGAGGTTTCGCCACTGCAGCCGAAGGGATCCTGAGGAGCCAGGGTCAGGGAAGGACGCAACACGCGAAGAACCACAAAGATATGGCACTTACTCGTCTATGGTTATGTACTTTGTCTGCTTCAGGGGCTGGTAGGCGTCGCCACTACAGCTCTAGAGGTCATTCCTATTGCGGAGTGCTCCAAAGTTCAGATGAAGCAAACTGAGGGTCGAAGCATGACCCTTGGCAGCGGGGCCGCGTACCACCACCTCAAGAGCGCTTGCCGGGGCTTCACGGGCAGCTTGCTCAGGAGCGTCAGGCCGCACCTGCTCACTAGCAGTTTTCTCAGGAGCGTCGGGCCGCACCTGCTCAGGAGCGGCCGCCTTGGCGGCACTTGCCGAAACTCTTGGAGTGGCCACCTCGGGAGAACCTGGCAACATTCACTCCCCAGTGGTCGTCTCAGGATACCTAGTGGCGTTTGCCCCCCTGCATCCACATCTAGGGCGTGCACCACAGGTTCAGCGAGGACAGGAACCACCAAGATGGGATTCTTGCGAGGCCCTTCAAGGCCCTCCGGGCATAGCCCTCACTCATCAAAAAGAGGCATCTACTTCAGGAAGTCCTCTTTGTTCGAGCAGAGGTACAGGAGGCAGTCCCTCCTCCGGAAGCGCGGCAGGCGTTGGATCGCCCATTAGAAGATCGAGCATCACGCACAGCTTCATGGAAGGGAGCGAAGGCACCTGGAGCCACATGGGGTCCTTGGCACTGGTGAAGGCCCACATTGGGCAAGAAAGGCGCCGGAGCGGGGTGATGCGCCACCGGACGTACTCCCTCACCACCATCGGCGTCGTCAGCCTGACATTCTTCAACTTGGCTAGCCTGGCCAGACGTGGGCGAGCCGACGGCTGACGAGCTTCACGTGCCCCCAGCCAGAGTTGCGTGCCACTGGCACTCGCAGAAGTAGGAGCAGGGGGCTGAGTGTGGCGGTGTCCACATACACCCACTGCTTTCGGAATCCCTTCACATTCGGGCGGAGCTTGGAGTCGATGCTTGGGCCGGCTGTCGCCGCCACGGCCTAGAATGCCATGCATCCCGAGCGCTGGCAGTCGTCGACCAGGTGGAGCGAGAAGAAATGGCAGAACAGTGCGACAGACGGGGTAATGACCACCATGGCCTCGCATAGGGGGTCCAGATGCAGCGCTTTGATCCGGTAATGTGTAATTATGGCATTGAAGAAATTAGAGAAAGGGGGGACCAAGCCGGCCAGGAGAGCATGAAGATGGATGGGGATCTCGGTGACTTCCATGTCAATCATAGCCTGGCAAGCAGGCCAGACTGTCGTGATCTTCCACTCATTGGAATCGGCGGCAAGGGCCAGCGGACGGCAAAGCACGCCGTTAACCCCTTAATGGACCAAACCTAGCACTTGTGCCATCCGGGCTCTTTGTCAGCGGACGACAAAGAGCGTTTCATCTTTGTCGTACGTCAGCAGACGGCAAAGAGCCCTTCGCCGTAGCCTATTCTGTCGGACCTGTTGCCATCCGCTGGCGGACGGCAAAGGCCTTTGCCATCAGCCATGCATGCCTTTGCCGTCATCCATGGCGGACGACAAAGTGCCTGATTCCTGTAGTGGCATGGGTCGTAAATGGGTGTACTTTCTATTGGGCCAGCACGGTAACGAGCCGTTAATAGGCCAAAAGATTGGAAAGGCTTAATTCTGTCACAGGAATAACGGGTCATTAATGTGCCACAATATAGGACGGGCTGGAAACGGCGCAACGGGTTAAGAGGCCACAAACGGGCTGATTCTAGCCACGGCCCGAACTTGGCCCATTAATGGAATAGGCCAGTAACGGGCCAGAAGTAATCGAGGCCCGGAAAGGAGCCCAAGAACGTATGGGCCGTCAATAGGCCGAAAGCTAACACAGGCTAGAAACGGCCCGTCTGAATCATGGGCCGTTAGTGGCTACAAAGAAATTTACTATACATTATGGGCTAGAGTCACTGTGGGCCATTAAAGGGCCTAAAGATACGAAAGGCCTTATATGGCCCGAAAGACGTCGTGGGCCATACATGGGCCGGAAGTGAAATAGGCTGGTGTTATATTCGACGGCCCACATGACGCTATTGGGCCGATTTCGGGAAATCCCTAACGGGTCGTGTGTTACCGGGCCGTAAAATGGGCTATTTGCGAACAGACCGTTAACAGGCTTTTCATGGGCCGGCCCGCTAACTTTTGACCAAGTGAAATGGGCCGGCCGTAAGCTAAATGGGCCAGTGGTGGGTCGTCGCACGTGTCGACATATCATAGGCGCCTATCTGACCCAATGACGAGCTGACATGTGTTTCCTTCGGCCAATGAGAATTTTACACGTGGAAAATCGCCATTGGTTCGGGACGTTAACAGGTTATCGGATCCAAAACCAGACCAGATAGCTTAACGGCGACTCGTTTCAGTGGAAGCCACGTGTCGGTCATCCTTGACGAAAGCATTTCTATGACGCGTGATTTATCGTCGTGGAAGTGGACACTCCCGTGATGATAATTTTGGTAATGTCATGGAACACTTCTATGACAGCACAGGTATGACTACCTTGATTCTGTCATAAAATCGTCATGGATGTACATACATGCAAAAAATGTGACCTACTATGACAAACACATATCATCACGAAAGTGTATTCTTTTCTAGTGGGTGTTTGGATGACATGGTTAGATTGACAATAAATGCACTAGGAGAACTAGCTCCAGTTAAAACCTCTTGGATGGGATAGTTTTTTTTGGGTGGGTTAGATGCAACTAGCTCAAACTAGCCCTCATGTTGGGATACTTTAGGGCTATTTGAGCCCAAACTAGCTCAAACTAGCTCTAACCCATGGATCCAAACAGTACCATCGTACAGAAATGAGCTCCACCGTGTCACGTGTGTGGTTGGGGAAGACGCAAAAGACGCAAAGAGTGCTACTAGTACTATGTGCTTGGGTGTGTGCACCTCTTCTCTTTGAGCATGGTTATTAAAAGTATAGCCCACTCTGAAAAGTATAGCCCACTACTCTACCACGCAGTTATTATATGGGCAAAGAGTATAGGTAGTAATAATGACTAATAAGCCATCAAATCATGAGGTCCACCTTTCTCTATGTTTGACCGAGGAAGGAGCCATCATTTCACTCGTTTAATATCCATCCACTAATACCTCCACAAATAAATAAAAATCCGCTTCTACCACCGCAGCATGGTTAATAATATAGCCATGTCAATCACAACATAGAAATATCATTCACTGATACAATAGGGCTGGCTCTAAGGATGGTGATATTTTTACTTTGTCTCCTTCTCTTTTTGTCTCATTTACACATTTTACATAGGAGAACGTGTAGAGGATGGCTATTCCTTTCGATGGGCCTTCTTCATGGAGTTTAAGACTAAGCAGCTCCGAATTATTCCCGCTGCCCACCACTCTGAATCGTGCCATCTATGATAGTACCCCCATTGCAACAATGAGGTCCACTAGGTCTAGCACGTCCTGTAAGAACAGACTGTCATGCGAAACATATATCTTGTTGGCTTCTTCCTCATACAGTATGTACCACTGGTACGTACTACTAGTACTAGTACTACTCGTTCTCCTATAAACCTTGCGCTTGGCATCTCAAAAATATTAACCTTGCGCTTGGCTCTTTGCCGCTTCGGGAAGTCGAGCAATAATGGTCTGCAGTATATCGTTCTGGCTATCTAAGACCGAATGAATTGCTGCATGTCCACCACATGGGCGAGGGTCGAGGGGCGAGGGGCAAGGGAGAGTGCGTACTAGTACGTTCTTTTCAATATGGACTACATGCGGAGCGAAATGAGTGAATCTACACTCTAAAATATGTCTATATACATTAGTGTTTGGAGTATGTACTAGTAGTTCATATTGAAATCTACTAAAAGACATATATTTCAAACAATATGATAATCTCTCTAACCATGGTAGGGACGAGGAGTAACGGAGGGAGTAGTAAAATTTTCTCCTCGTCATGCGAGCCACCGCGCGTGTGGGCGAGGGAGCGGGCATAGGTATAGTAAGCAAGCTTCTCCTCGTCTTGCGACTATGTGAGCCACCACGGCCGTGGTCGGGGGAGACGGCGTACTAAGCAAGCTTCTCCTCATTCTGCGAGTTGATGGGACGCATAAAAAGTAATACGTATAGAGCATCTCTAGTGTATAGAGCCTTGCCTCTAAGGTAGGCCCCACATGGTTTGCCTCTTTTTAAATA
The DNA here is from genome assembly GCA_021605205.1 of Aegilops longissima. Lineage (NCBI taxonomy): Eukaryota > Viridiplantae > Streptophyta > Magnoliopsida > Poales > Poaceae > Aegilops > Aegilops longissima. Next base: position 312,773,838 of record CM038678.1, read on the forward strand.
ACGCGTCAAGTCGCAATTTGTTTGTTCACCCATGGTACACGATCCTCCATCAACTGGACAACTAGTACACGTGTCAAATTACCACGTGGGCTACCTATTCATAAAGAAATGAACTCCACCGTGTACCCACGTGGGTGTGGTTGGGAAAGAGACAGGAGTACATACGCCGTGCGTGCACCTCTTCTCTTCGTGCACGTCCCCCACCAACGTGGGTGTGTGTGAGAGAGATACAAACCTATACAGATGGCGTGTGCGTTCGTGAGTGTTTTTTGTTGGGGGTGATTTCGTGAATGTACTTGTTGGAATATGTGTCGATCATATCTCAAACAAAAACTTGACACATGCAATGTGTGTGAAATAGAGGCCTATCTATATCATATATAGAGGGGGCTATCCATGAGAAGAGAGGGAGGGGTCATAGATATCGGTAGATTTGAAGAGAGGATCAAGTGGGTGGGTGCGAGATCGATGAAGAGAGCCATCAAAGTTGTGTGTCTGCAAGTCAATGATATAGGGCGACTGACCTATGGAACATCAGAGGGCACAGGGCAAGTTTGTGTGTGGCTGGGAGACATGACTAGAGTGGTCGATGTATCGTTGTGGGGGGGGGGAGCCGAGACCTAACTAGAGAGGTAGATTGACTCAGATATGTGTTGAGAAGGAGGGACCCAGCTATGTCTTGAGGGAGATCGGTCGTCATCCATACATAAGTGAAGGACGAGAAATAGGTTGGTACACAAAGAGAGAGAGAGAGAGAGAGAGAGGGAGGGAGAGAGAAAGAGAGATAGAGGGGGAGAGGGGTAGAGTGCTGGAGGGGTGGTGGAGTTGCTTCTCGAAGATGGTGGGAGAGGCCTACTAGACAAACTGAGGGTAGAACTGCAATATTATCAAGAAGAGTGGGGATGTGTTTCTGTGTGTGCATGTGCATGATAGATGTGTCGGGAGGCATGCATGGATGATGAAGGGGGGCCATGTGTTTGGTAAGCAGACCTAACTAGATCGATAGATCAATTGTTGTGTGTCAGAGGAAGGGAGAGACATAACTAATGAGGTAGATCAATCGGTGCGTGGGCAAAACGAGTTATAATGACCTAGCTAGTTATATGTATAGCAGGAGATTGGTTGTAACGCCCTCGATGCGGCTATATCTCCCACGTGTCGAAGCACGACTTAGAGGCATAACCGCATTGAAAGCAATGTCGCAAGTGAGGTAATCTTCACACAACCCATGTAATACATAAGGGAAAAGAGATACATAGTTGGCTTACAATCGCCACTTCACACAATACATGAATAAAACATTACATCATACAGATACAATCAAGGTCCGACTACGGAACCAAAATAAAAGAAGACTACCCCAAATGCTACACAGATCCCCGATCGTCCCAACTGGCTCCACTCTTGATCAACTGAAACGAAACAACACAAAGAACAAGATCTCCATCGAGCTCCTCCTTGGGCTTGGATCGCCACCGCACGGTTTCATCGGCACTGCAAACTGGTTTTGAAGTATCTGTGAGTCACGGGACTCAGCAATCTCACACCCGAGATCAAGACTATTTAAGCTTAAAGGTAGGACAGGGTAGTGAGGTGGAGCTGCAGCAAGCGACTAGCATATATGGTGGCTACATACGCAAAAGAGAGCGAGAAGAGGAGGCAAAGCACGGTCGAACAACTATGATCAAGAAGTGATCCCAAACTACTTACGTCAAGCATAACTCCAACACCGTGTTCACTTCCCGGACTCACGAGAAGAGACCATCACGTTACACACGCGTTGGTGTATTTTAATTAAGATCCACTTCGGTTTTCTACAACCGGACATTAACAAATTCCCATCTGCCACATAACCGCGGGCACGGCTTTGAAAGTTCAAACCCTGCAGGGTGTCCCAACTTAGCCCATGATAAGCTCTCGCGATCAACGAAGAATAGACCTTCTCCCGGGAAGCCCGATCAGTCTCGGAATCCCGGCTACAAGACATTTCACAGCAATAAAACAAGACCAGCAAGACCTCCCGGCGTGCCGACACCCTGATAGTAGCCGCGCGTATCTCGTCTCAGGCCACGACCGGATAAGCTAAGCGTACAGGAACCGACGTAACCCAAGTTGCCAAGGGATGGTCCCATACGGTGTTTAGTTTGGACCAACGCTAGACAAGCAATCGCCCGGGGTAAATAAAGATGACCCTTGAGAGCGACTCCCAAGGGGAAAAGGCTAGGTGAGGCAAATGTAGAACCAATGTTGGGCCTTGCTGGAAAAGTCTTATTCAAAGCGAACTGTCAAGGGGGTCCCATAAATCACCCGACCGCGTTAGGGACGCAAAAATCCGGGAACATAACACCGATATGACGGAAACTAGAGCGGCAAGAGTGGAACAAAACACCAGGCATAAGGCCGAGCCTTCCACCCTTTACCAAGTATATAGATGCATTAATTAAATAAGATATATTGTGATATCCCAACAAACAAACATGTTCCAACAAGGAACAACATCTCCATGTTCCAACAAGGAACAAACTTCATCTTCACCTGCAACTAACAACGCTATAAGAGGGGCTGAGCAAAGCGGTAACATAGCCAAACAACGGTTTGCTAGGAAATGATGGTTAGAGGTTTGACATGGCAATGTGGGTGGCATGATATAGCAAGTGGTAGGCATCGTAGCATAGGCATAGCAAAAGAGCGAGCATCTAGCAAGCAAAGATAGAAGTGATTTCGAGGGTATGGTCATCTTGCCTGAAATCCCGCAAGGAAGAAGAACGAGTCCATGAAGAAGACAAACGGACGTAGTCGAACGAATCCTCACAATCGCAACATTACCGGAACCGAGAAGCAACACCGGAAAGAAACAAACAACATAGTAAAACAAGCAACACATGAACATGGCATGATGCACAAACAAATATGATGCATGTCCGGTTTAATGAGGCATGGCATGGCAATATGCACAAACAACACTACAAGTTAAGTGGAGCTCAATATGCAACGAGTTGCATATTGACGGAACACCACAACACTTATTTAGTTCTCTCTCGGTTAGGTACACAACAATATTAAATGTTGTTAAACATGGCAAGAGGTGGAGCATAATTAAACTAAGTATTTAGGCAAGTTTAAATGAGGCCGGAAATAAGAAACAACAATTCCGGAAAATCCCCATGAGCAAAATTTTAGATTCGGTACTGTTCTGCCCTAAACACAATTTTAGAGTTGTTAAACAGCAACATAAAGTGGACCATGTTAATCTAGGCATTTTTCCACCCCATTTACATATAAAGAACATTTAATTCCGAGTTACGGTTATTTAGATATGAAATAAAGCATTTTAGCATGGCATATTAGCAAATTTAAATAAACAGCAACTTAAACATTTTAACATGGGATGAAAATGACATATTATTAATCTACACAATATTCTGAGCATATTACATATAAAGTTTGTTTAAATCCGATGCACGGTTAATTAATTATTGATGCATGAACATGGAGGGTTTTTCTGCAAAATAGTAATCTACTGGAATAATAGACAAATCGCAGCGAGAAAAAAAAAAACACCACGGGCCAAACTGGCTGGGCCAACAGGCACGGGCGGGGCTGCTCACCAGGCCTCATGGGCGGTCGGTGGAGAGGCTCGGCAGGCGGAAGGAGGCGCCGGAGGGGCAGGCAGGCCGGGCCTCGGGGAGGCCGCTCACGTTGGGCCGGGGCGCTGGCTGGAGGATCTGGAGTCCAGCAGGCCGGATTGGGGAGGTGCTGGGCTGGGCCTTTGCGCGGCCCGCGCGCGAGGTCAACGCAGGCGAGCGGGACGCGTCCTCTGTTCGTCCCTGAGAAGAGACACGCCGGCGGCGGGAGGGAGCTCCGGTGAGGTCGTGGAGGACCCGTGAGGCGCGGAATGGGGTGGATCCGGGCAGGGCCGTCAGATCCGGACGCGAGGACTCCGTTCCCGGCATCGGTGAAGGCCACCGCGTCGATCTGAGCTTCACGGGGCGGATCCTGCGGGGGGGAAAAGAGAGAGAGAGCGAGGTGAGAGAGAGGGAGGACGAAGGGAAGGAAGAGGGAGGCGCGGGGCGGCGACCTGGGATGGCGGAGTTCGTCGCCGGCGGCGAGGCCGAGGAGTGCGGGCGGCGGGGTCGACGAGGCGGGGTCGGAGCTCTGGATCGGGAGCTCCTCTCCCGATCTGGAGCTCAGGGCGCGGGGCGACGCGATCCGGGCCCCGATGGGCTTGGCGGGCTGCGCCCGGGCTGGCGGGTCGCGCCGAGGGGGGGCTGGGTGCGACGTGGCGGCGCCCGGCTGGCCGGCGACGCCTCAGTGTGGCGCAGCCAATGGCTCTGGCGCCAAGTGGCGCCTGTGGAGGTGGAGAGCGCGAGCAGGCGAGGAGGGGGCGACAAGTGGCGGCGGGGAAGAGGTTAGCGCCGGAAATCAAGGAGAAGGCGGCGGCTGATGATTGGGGGCGCGGAATCTGAGGAGGAGGGAGGAGAAGGCCCAAAAATGACAAGGGGGGGCTGCTATATATAGCAGGGAGGCCTAGGGATTAGGGTTTGGGGAGTTTTTGAGGGGTTTCGGAGCCTCAGATCGACATCGGACGGCTCCGGATCGGAGGGGATCTAGGAGGGAGGTTGGTGGGCTGTGACGAGAGGGTCTGGACTGATAGGAGAGAGAGGAGAAATGCAGCCCGGCAACTGTTTCCGGAGACCGAAAACGTCCGACGAAGGTACCGACAACGGTACCGCTATGTTTAACGGTTGGGCTATCAAACGGACTCCGAATGCGACGAAACTTGGCAGGCGGCCTGTCTACACTATAATAAGACCGCATGACAAGTTGCAACCCATTCCGGGAACATTTATTATGCCACTAATAAAATAATATTTCGGAGGTGCCGCGGGCGCGTGCGAGTGTATCCGGACTCGGAACGGACAACGGAGAGAAACGGCGGAACCCGAACGGATGCAAGTTTTGAAAAACATGCGGATGAAATGCAGATGATGCCATGAGATGAGATGCATAACAAAAACAAAATGCAAAACAACAGACAAAACCCAACCACGAAGGAAATAATAAATCACATCTCCGGAAAAGGCAAGAGTCGGAGTTACTTAATATGGAAAGTTGTATCCGGGTGTTACAACACTCCACCACTACGAGAGGATCTCGTCCCGAGATCTAGGATGGCACCGGAGGGAAAAGGAAGAGGAAGAGAAGAGGTAAAACTAAGTTGCTTCTTTGCCAAACGAGTGAAACCATGAACCTTGATAGGTTGAGCAAAATGAAAGAAAGAGAACAACGAAGATGAACGAGATTGCAAACAATCCGTTAGAAAAGAGGAACAAGGAACATTACGATAACTTGAAGGTTGAAAAGGCATGAATCAAGAGTTTAATGGACAAGATAGAATTCGAAACCACTCCGTTTAAAACAAGATGAGGGAGGAAGAATTCGGGCAGCACTCCGATTGAACATGGAAGGAATATAACATGAACTTGAGAAGATGGGATGATACTGCCTCCGGAACTATTGAAAGAGTGGCACAAGGGGTAAGAAGGATTTCAGACAGCTTTCCGGTTGAGGAAGCAGGCAAAACTTGATAAGATGAGGGAACTCGAATGAAAACATGACACTCCGGTTAAATGGATAAGCAAGAAAAAGAACATGATCTTGACAAAAGAAGATGATGGGTCGAAGAGTGCAACATCACAATGCCTCCGGAAGAAAAATTGAAGATAGGTCATTGGAATAAAGGAATGGAGAAGAAAATGACAACTTCTGCCACAAATGAATTTGAATGAAGCATCCTTACAAAGAAGGATAGAACGGAGTTGTTTGAAAAACAACAACGATAAGGATAAGCTTGTAGTGGACTGATGGAAACATCTCAACATTATGAGGTGAGTTTCTGCCACCAACGGAAGCACATGATTAGATTGATATCAACAAGGAGACGAGAAACTTATATCACCGGGAGGACAAATGAAGAACTTGGGTCATTTATAAGCACCATAAATAGCAACAATCCTTAGGGAAAGCTTTAGGTGAAATATAGCCCAAGACAACTCCAATGAAGGGATAGATGGATTTAAAATACCTCATTCTTGACAACATGTGAATCATGAAACACGAAGGGAAATTGCCAAGAGTGACATAACACCATCTCAAGAGATAAGGTAGAAAGAATTGCACTTCGGAATGCATGAAGAAGAATGCTTGAACTCCTCAAAACAAAACATGTGTTGAGCACCATGTTCAATTTTGAGTATAGCTTGGCGGATCATAACTCCGAGAGAAAACTTGAAGAACAATTGACGAATGAAAGGAATCCTTGACGAACCACCATGTAGAACCTCCATGATAAACTCCGTTAAACAAAAGCATGATAAAAGAAAGAGAAGTTGACAACACAAGGTGAAGCCTTGCAGTGATAAGATGAAGCTTTGAAATGATATAACCGAGAAAAGTTGGAACTCCGGAAAGAAAAGATGAAGCATCTCGCATCAAATTGTGATATGATCAACAAACTCCGGAAGAAGAGATGAACAACTTAGAACTGAGAAATTGATACCATTACGAACTCCGAAGAATGAATCAATCACTTGGATGAAACAAGAACAAGAATTATGTTATGCGTATCCTTCACCAATTTAGATTGATGACAAGCCACGGATTTGGCATACTACTTATTCCCGTAGAAAAGATTAAGATAGATATGGCGCAAACTTGGGAAGGTATTGATGGAACCACCCGTGGGATTGGAAAGAACGAATGAGTCTATATGATAACGAAGGAAGAGAACTCTTGAACAAACCACCATAATAATTGAGAATGAACGTAGCAAAGGCATAATTCACCGGGAAGAATTGTAAAACGAATGAAGATATTAGAGGGGATTTAGATACATGAGAACGGAGAGATCATGAACTGATTAGTGAATACTTGAATGATGCACCGGTAAGATTTGGAAAACCAGAGTTGAATGCTTGAATGAATAATTCTGAGATGATGGCTCCGAAGAATCAAACTGAAAAGACTCCTGAAATGCTCCGGGTGGGTTAAAAGAATTCTCACAATGAAAAACAATTATGAGAATGGCACGAAGCTAGAACCATGAATCTTGAAGAGAAAGAAGCGAGATTTAAGAGAAACTCTTCTTCGGTCTTCAAAATTCGAGAATGACGACGAGAACATCACCATGAATTATTGAAGCACTCCGGAATGAAAATTAGGAAGGTTGAACCAACAATGAAAATAATTTGGAAGATCTTGGAGAAAACCAAGACTGATGATAATTCATTCTTACGTCAAACTTTGCAAAGAATTTGAGAATAACTCCGGAAAATAAAAGAGTCAGGTAAGATCCTGGAAAAAAAAAACCTGTGGGTTAGGGCCCATTAAAAGAAAAACACCGTTGAACAATTTTGAAGAGAGATTGCACCGGTTGAATTAAATAGCTTGAATGAGATAGCATCCTCAAAAGAACTTGAGTGAATTGAGAATGGAAACTAGACTCTTCTGAGATATCTTCAACACTCCGGAACAATTGAATAGCGAGAAGTGGATGATTAAGAGATGCACCGACATGAGAAAGCATTTGAAATGATGACAAGAATACGATCAACACTGAAAACTTGAGTTAAATCCACCGGAGAAGAAAATTAGAATGGAACAATGATAAGGTTGAAACTTCCTTTAGCATCTTCATGAGAATCACCGGATAAACATTAAAGGAAAAGAATGAAGAAACTTCACTCAATAAAATGGATACTTGATTAAGAAATCTGAGTCCTTGAAGAAAAGGGGTGGGGGCGGAAAACAAAACAACTTGGGTCGGATGAAACGAACACCGTTGAGAAAAAGCTTAGAATTGATCTTGCGAATGTTGGAATGATCGGATCCACTTGAAGAGAAGCACGCCGGTCGGAAAAGAATTAACATGACAAGCTCAGTGATCAAGAAGTATTAGTATTCACATAGAAATATGAGAACACCATTTAGAATAAGGTATGGAATCAACACTTGACTTCGAAGCAACTCGAATACCACAAAACAAAACAAAAACAAAGGATTGGCTTCAAGAATGAGCCGGAACAAACACATGATAGAGATTTCGCCCAAAGTGTTCGTGGTGGGGCCCACACGGACACGACGTATAGCGGACGTCACGAATGACAAATAAGACGTCCCGAATCAGCATAGCCAAGGATTCTTTAAGGCGCCTCGCGACCATCAGAAATCGACCGTGAATGGGCGGACCACTAGACGTTGAACCCCAATCTCAAATCATACATCCGTCGGAAAGAATATCCTAGGAGCTACTTGAATTCCCACCTATAAACTCCCAAACTTTCTGGTTATGCAATCTGGTGTTGGGGATCAGGGGACACAAAATATATCACCCAAACTAACAATACCTAGATCCATTTGTATCCATCCGTCAACACATAACCAAGAAATCCTCGGAAATCGTGTACCTCGACCTTGAAAAACATCCGTTATACAAGTCATGGCAATACTCCCTTTTCGCCACAAGATCTTTGGCTATCAGGTTATCTCACCAACAACTGCACAAAAGAGATTTCGATGTCGGCAAAACTCGGTATTCCAGAACTGCAACGATAAAATTGTGACGACAACACCTCGGAGCTCAACTCCCGGACACCGCCACAACCCCTAAATGTCAGGAGGCACCAAGAACAATGTTCTCGTCACAAAACCATCGGAACGATTCCAAGATACCCACGTGATCCTAAAAAAAATTTAGTGAAATTTGAGGAGAGAAAAGTCAAAACTCTACGTCAGGATACCTCACCAGAGCGACGAAGGGACTGAGGAGTAAAAAGAATCCTACTCTCCGATATATATAATCCTAAGACTCAAAACATTTTCCATTCTAGACTCAACAACGCCAAAAAACAATCAAGTAGGGGCTCCTAAGTCGGGAAGGCTCGATTACCAACTTAGCGCCCTCGATGCGGCTATATCTCCCACGTGTCGAAGCACGACTTAGAGGCATAACCGCATTGAAAGCAATGTCGCAAGTGAGGTAATCTTCACACAACCCATGTAATACATAAGGGAAAGAGATACATAGTTGGCTTACAATCGCCACTTCACACAATACATGAATAAAACATTACATCATACAGATACAATCAAGGTCCGACTACGGAACCAAAATAAAAGAAGACTACCCCAAATGCTACACAGATCCCGATCGTCCCAACTGGCTCCACTCTTGATCAAGCTGAAACGAAACAACACAAAGAACAAGATCTCCATCGAGCTCCTCCTTGGGCTTGGATGCGTCACCTGCAGTTTCATCGGCACCGCAAACTGGTTTTGAAGTATCTGTGAGTCACGGGACTCAGCAATCTCACACCAGCGAGATCAAGACTATTTAAGCTTAAAGGTAGGACAGGGTAGTGAGGTGGAGCTGCAGCAGCGACTAGCATATATGGTGGCTACATACGCAAAAGAGAGCGAGAAGAGGAGGCAAAGCACGGTCGAACAACTATGATCAAGAAGTGATCCTGAAACTACTTACGTCAAGCATAACTCCAACACCGTGTTCACTTCCGGACTCCGAGAAGAGACCATCACGGTTACACACGCGATTGGTGTATTTTAATTAAGATCCACTTCGGTTTTCTACAACCGACATTAACAAATTCCCATCTGCCACATAACATGGGCACGGCTTTGAAAGTTCAAACCCTGCAGGGTGTCCCAACAAGCCCATGATAAGCTCTCGCGATCAACGAAGAATAGACCTTCTCCCGGAAGCCCGATCAGTCTCGGAATCCGGCTACAAGACATTCACAGCAATAAAACAAGACCAGCAAGACCTCCGGCGTGCGACACCACGATAGTAGCCGCGCAGATCTCGTCTCGAGCCACGACCGGATAAGCTAAGCGTCTGAGAACCGACGTAACCCAAGTTGCCAAGGGATGGTCCCATACGGTGCTCTAGTTTGGACCAACGCTTAGACAAGCACCGCCCGGGGTAAATAAAGATGACCCTTGAGAGCGCGACTCCCAAGGGAAAAAGGCTAGGTGAGGCAAATGTAGAACCAATGTTGGGCCTTCTTTGGAAAAGTCTTATTCAAAGCGAACTGTCAAGGGGTCCCATAAATCACCCGACCGCGTTAGGGACGCAAAAATCCGGGAACATAACACCGATATGACGGAAACTAGAGCGGCAAGAGTGGAACAAAACACTGCATAAGGCCGAGCCTTCCACCCTTTACCAAGTATATAGATGCATTAATTAAATAAGATATATTGTGATATCCCAACAAACAAACATGTTCCAACAAGGAACAACATCTCCATGTTCAACAAGGAACAAACTTCATCTTCACCGCAACTAACAACGCTATAAGAGGGGCTGAGCAAAGCGGTAACATAGCCAAACAACGGTTTGCTAGGAAATGATGGTTAGAGGTTTGACATGGCAATGTGGGTGGCATGATATAGCAAGTGGTAGGCATCGTAGCATAGGCATAGCAAAAGAGCGAGCATCTAGCAAGCAAAGATAGAAGTGATTTCGAGGGTATGGTCATCTTGCACGAAATCCATAAGGAAGAAGAACGAGTCCATGAAGAAGACAAGCGGACGTAGTCGAGCGAATCCTCACAATCGCAACATTACGGAACCGAGAAGCAACACCGGAAATAAACAAACAACATAGTAAAACAAGCAACACATGAACATGGCATGATGCACAAACAAATATGATGCATGTCCGGTTTAATGAGGCATGGCATGGCAATATGCACAAACAACACTACAAGTTAAGTGGAGCTCAATATGCAACGAGTTGCATATTGACGGAACACCACAACACTTATTTAGTTCTCTCTCGGTTAGGTACACAACAATATTAAATGTTGTTAAACATGGCAAGAGGTGGAGCATAATTAAACTAAGTATTTAGGCAAGTTTAAATGAGGCCGGAAATAAGAAACAACAATTCCGGAAAATCCCCATGAGCAAAATTTTAGATTCGGTACTGTTCTGCCCTAAACACAATTTTAGAGTTGTTAAACAGCAACATAAAGTGGACCATGTTAATCTAGGCATTTTTCCACCCCATTTACATATAAAGAACATTTAATTCCGAGTTACGGTTATTTAGATATGAAATAAAGCATTTTAGCATGGCATATTAGCAAATTTAAATAAACAGCAACTTAAACATTTTAACATGGGATGAAAATGACATATTATTAATCTACACAATATTCTGAGCATATTACATATAAAGTTTGTTTAAATCCGATGCACGGTTAATTAATTATTGATGCATGAACATGGAGGGTTTTTCTGCAAAATAGTAATCTACTGGAATAATAGACAAATCGCAGCGCAGGAAAAAAAAAACACCACGGGCCGAAACTGGCTGGGCCAACAGTGCACGGGGGCGGGGCTGCTCACCAGGCCTCATGGGCCGGTCGGTGGAGAGGCCTGGCAGGCCGGAAGGAGGCGCTGGAGGGGCAGGCCGGCTGGGCCTCGGGGAGGCTGCTCACGTTGGGCCGGGGCGCTGGCTGGAGGATCTGGAGTCCAGCAGGCCGGATTGGGGAGGTGCTGGGCTGGGCCTTTGCGCGGCCCGCGCGCGAGGTCAACGCAGGCGAGCGGGACGCGTCCTCTGTTCGTCCCTGAGAAGAGACACGCCGGCGGCGGGAGGGAGCTCCGGTGAGGTCGTGGAGGACCCGTGAGGCGCGGAATGGGGTGGATCCGGGCAGGGCCGTCAGATCCGGACGCGAGGACTCCGTTCCGGCATCGGTGAAGGCCACCGCGTCGATCCGAGCTTCACGGGCGGATCTGCGGGGAAAAGAGAGAGAGCGAGGTGAGAGAGGAGGACGAAGGAAGGAAGAGGGAGGCGCGGGCGGCGACACAGGATAACGGAGTTCGTCGCCGGCGGCGAGGCCGAGGAGTCGGGCGGCGGGTCGGCGAGGCGGGTCGGAGCTGGATCGGGAGCTCCTCTCCGATCTGGAGCTCGAGCGCGGGCGACGCGATCCGGGCCCCGATGGGCTTGGCGGCTGCGCCTGGCCTGGCGGGTCAGCGGGGGGGGGCGCAGGTGCGACGTGGCGGCGCCCGGCTGGCCGGGGCGACGCCTCAGGTGGCGGCGCAGCCAATGGCTACGCGCCAAGTGGCGCCCGTGAGGTGGAGAGCGGCGGAGCAGGCGAGGAGGGGGCGACAAGTGGCGGCGGGGAAGAGGTTAGCGCCGGAAATCAAGGAGAAGGCGGCGGCTGATGATTGGGGGCGCGGAATCTGAGGAGGAGGGAGGAGAAGGCCCAAAAATGACAAGGGGGGGCTGCTATATATAGCAGGGAGGCCTAGGGATTAGGGTTTGGGGAGTTTTGAGGGTTTGAGCCTCGGATCGACATCGGACGGCTCCGGATCGGAGGGGATCTAGGAGGAGGTTGGTGGGCTGTGACGAGAGGTCTGGACTGATAGGAGAGAGAGAGAAATGCAGCCCGGCAACTGTTTTCGAGACCGAAAGCGTCCGGCGAAGGTACCGACAACAGTACCGCTATGTTTAACAGTTGGGCTATCAAGCGGACTCGAATCTGACGAAACTTGGCAGGCGGCCTGTCTACACTATAATAAGACCGCATGACAAGTTGCAACCCATTCCGAGAACATTTATTATGCCACTAATAAAATAATATTTCGGAGGTGCCGCGGGCGCGTGCGAGTGTATCCGGACTCGGAACGGACAATGGAGAGAAACGGCGGAACCCGAACGGATGCAATTTTTGAAAAACATGCGGATGAAATGCAGATGATGCCATGAGATGAGATGCATAACAAAAACAAAATGCAAAACAACAGACAAAACCCAACCACGAAGGAAATAATAAATCACATCTCCGGAAAAGGCAAGAGTCGGAGTTACGAATATGGAAAGTTGTATCCGGGGTGTTACATTGGTCGATGTACATCCATTTGTTAGAGGCAAAAAAAGGCCCAAAGAGATGGATAGACACAGAGAATGTAGCTAGGAGGTGGTGCGAGAGGCCTACTAGCTAGATAGGGTGAGGAGTGTGCGATTGTGAGATCGATGAAAAGAGGGGCGAGAGTTTACACGTGTGTGGGACCGTATGAGAGACACGGGGCATGGACACATAAAGGAAGAGATGGAAGGTGCGTGTGTATGTGGTAGGCAGACATTGCTGGAGAGGTTTACCGATCGGTGTGTCGGAAAGGAGTTGTGGAGACCGTGGGAGAACGACCTAAAGAAAAAAATGAATGTCCAGGATGGATAGAATGCTGAGGGAGGGGAGGGCGAAGAGGGCATGTGCATGCACGAGAGGAAGTTAGTGCTAGCTACAAAGGTTAGAGGATTGTGTGGGTTTAAGAGACAAACAAAGATCATATTTCGATATGAAAGTGGATTCGTATATTTGAATAGGAGATCATAGTGTTATAAACAAATGCATGCATGAATATAGCAGTGATATGCGTGGTGTGGTTTTGGACATGTTATACCATAATGTGATAATGCTTGGCGTTTGCAACTCACAGCTAACTATCGAACAATCTAAACTATACTATACATCAAACAATCTCACATTTTATTTGAAATTGCGATAATGTGTGGCATTTGCAGCTCACAACTAAATATCGAACAATCTAAACCATACTATATATCGAACAATCTCACATTTTATTTGAATTTGTGATCATGTATGGCGTTTGCGACTCACATATAAATACATGTTGGCGTAGGGGACGGGGCACCATACATTATGTGATAAACACATTATACATATGAGACATGGTTTATATTATGAAGATCTAGCTAGAGCTTGAAATGTATTGTGATTTGAAATCAACATAAAGTGGATTCAAAAAATCGAGTTCGAGTTCATATAGTACACATAGTTCATATCTAACTCGACAGTAATGATGTGGAGTGCTATGAAGATAATATACAAATTATGGTTTAACTTGGCAATAATGATGATTGTAGATCTTATTAAAATAGAGAAACGAATTCAAATGGTTTAACTTAACAACGATCATGATTGTAGGTCTTATTCAAATAGAGAAACGAATTCAAATTTAGTTCATATTGAAGCGGTAGTATATACGTTTGGAATGCACTAAAACGTTCATTTGAGTAGTAGGTTGCATGCATTATACACGTAGCGAAATATTTTAATTTAACATAACATGGATTCAAAGTTTTGAATGGCATTTGTCGTGCAAATTTTTATTTGGTACAGTACACGAGACTATTTCTAGTGTGAATTTATTTGGTACAGTACACGTTAGGCTTGTCCGGAAATTTCAACCCGTGCCTTGTTACCCCGAAATTTTAAGATATATCTGTGTCTCGTTGTGCTCCGAAAAGTCCCCCCATCTCAACCCGCGCCTTGCTATCTCGAAATTACAACGCGCGCGAAAGCTCACACCTCCTGCGAAATCCCGACACGTGAAATGCCCATATACTCCTGAACCAAAAGAACCGCCTAGTTCAAATCGTTGGGGGTACTTTCATAACTTACCCCACATTTCGGACAAGAGCGTCCCTAAGCCATGGTTCCCCCTCCCATCCCATCCTCCCACCCATTCGTACACCGAGGCCGCGAAAACACACGAAGCCCCACACCCTACTCCCTCCGCCACCCAGCCGGAGCCTCTTCCCCGATGACGTCGTCCATAGCAACACCTCGACGTCCCTCATCCATTGCACTAGATGAGGATCCTTTGTCGATCTCGTCGTCCCGCCGGTTCAGCCACCCCGTCCTCCACCTCCAAGGACTTGCCCCGACATTCCCCTCGTCTTTCGCGCGACCTCCATTCCCACACCGCCATCTTCGCTGCACCACCAGAAGAGCAGCATCATCACAGATTCCTCGGATGAAGCTGAGGCCTACTCGGTTCCACCAAAGAGGTTCAACACTAATCGCCAAATTTTCTTCTTGATTCAATCTCACGGTGCTGCCGGCGCTCAGTTCCAAGCCGACATGGCGCAGCTCCATCCACAGCGGCGCCGCCGGCCACTTCATCCACGACGTCGTTCCCTCGGCGGCGACGTCCACATCAGTTGGCTCTCGCTCGCACTGCTGCTCTGCTCTTTCTCTCGGTCCCCTGCCTGGTCTGCTCTTCTCTTGCTCTTGCTGCTGCTCTCACTCTTGCTCTTACTCTTGCTTGCGTTGCTGCTATACTCTTGCATGCGCTACTGCTACACGAGCAGCAGATCCTGCTCTTACTCGAGCCCCTGTAGCTGCTACATGACCAGCTGCCCCGGCTCTCGCATGCACTGCTGCTCCGGGCGTAGCTGCTGCTGCTGCTACTGCTTTTCTGCTACTAGTGCGTTCAGTTTCGACAGTAAAATTCAGTTTTGACAGCAAAATTCAGTTTCAACAGTTAAATTCAGTTTCGACAGTTAAATTCAGTTTCGACAGTTAAGTTCAGAGATGAGTGGCTGATGCATTTTACATCTAGCACTTTTTGGTTATGTATTTTACGTCATCTATTGGAGATGCTATTAGAATTCCACTCGGGTTAATGTTGTCTCTCTTGTCCTGCTTCAGCCTCGCCGACGTACAACTCACCGGAGCTGCTCCAACGACGAAACCCTCCATCACAGCGGAGCAGTACCCCCGGCTCCATCTCCAGACACCTAACATCTTCTTCCCCTCCTCCGACAGCCAAATCAGCTGGAGCATCCTCACCGACCAACCCAATCACACTGAGATTGACATGGCTTCGCCAAAGAGGTTGTACACTTGTTGCATCACTTTTTTACACTACATGTTATATATATTATCCACTGAGCACACGTAGTAACGCGAAATATGATTAGTTTCTCCTACTATATGACAAGCAGTGAGGTACCAGGCAACTTAGCTATCTGTGATGGACTCTCTTGAAAGCCACCATTATTTATCTCTGCGCGTTTGAGCTGTGCATTTGTAGATGGGCCTGGGAGTTGAGCTAGTAGGGCAGTGGCCTGGGTCCAAAGTAGTAGAATAGCACAAAAACATTTTTTGAGTGTAGGCTTTTCCCTGCTCAAGCCTGCCTACTAGAATCGCCAGTTCTTGAAACGGAAAGTGAAGGAAAAACATAGGAATTGGAAAGTTTCCTATGGTTATTCATGCATTTGGTTCAAAGGAATGGAGCAAAGGAAAATTGCAGGATTTGTTCCTTTAGTGTCTCCTTGAAAGAAAAACCATAGAAATTTTAATATCCACTTGTCCTCCTTTTCAAATTCCTATTCATGAAGCACAATACTAAGAGATAGTAGCATAATAGCATTATAACTGCACATTTTCTTGTGATTTGACTTAAACTCACCATGCTTCTTTGCATCCTATGATCTTCTAATTCTTGTGAACCAAACACCTAGATTGGAAGAAAACCAATGTTTTTAAATTCTCTATTTTGCACATGCATACCAATCCTATTACTGTGTATTTCCTATCCCTGTGTTGTTATAATCCTCAAATTCAAACAAGCCCTTACGCAATTACTTCTGTTAAAGATATGTGTCAAACAAAACATTGTGTGGTTTGTCCCGCTCCTGCTACGCTGTGTTCCATCCCAGCTCAGCTGCTCCAATGACGGAAGGGTTCACCACAGCAGGGATCCGCCCTCCAGACTCTCTTTCGCCGCCTCACATCTTCTTCCCCACCGCCGGCAGTCACGACAACTGCATTACCATCATCAACTGAGCAGATGACCTTGAGGACTACACGGCCGGGTCCGCAAGAGAGGTCACACTCTTTCGTGTCTGCTTTCGTTATGAATTGCTTATTATTACATGCTACTTTATCGTCCTGTTCACCAATTAGACTCTGAGTCAGCTCCAAACTAATGCTCAAACTTGAGTTTAAATGGTTGTGGGGTACATAACGGGGTCGCAATCAATAGTATCTATCTACTATCTGCTTAATCTCTGGTGTCTACTATGAGTTTCATGTTGGTTGGGAAACAAACAGTAAGGAAGCCATTATCTGTATTTTTTAACTGAAGCCATTATCTGCCTGCTATCATTTGTTTTGGGTCTATCCACAGGTTGATACCATCACTCTGGATTTCTACATGCACTCCTTACATAATCTCACTATGTTTTATTCCTATGCATGTCAGTTATCACAATGGAACTAAACATGTAGAGCAAAAGAGATGAGCCTTGCATGGCAATAAAATTTCATGCAGACGTCACTCCATGGTGGGTGCAAAGGCAACCCCCTCCACCCATTTCAGATTGTAATCAAGAGGAAGATAACTGTTCTGAGGGGGATTCAGAAGGAGAAGACCACTCCTATTTACCCCCTAGGGTCGTTGCTCTAACTTGGCATGGTGATGTTGGTAATATCATGCATATGGTGCCTTGCATTGCTTACTTTATACATCAACTATGTCATCTGCTTAGTTGAGACATGCTTTGTGTGAATGCCATCTGTTTAGTTTCTTTATCGTATATGTGAATTATGCAACACCATCTTGTTTAGCCAGGCATCATATATGTGAATTTTGCAATGCCATCCTACTTAGCCAGTCGTCTTATATGTGAATTATATCATGCCATCCTTTTTTTTTATTATGTATTACATTTGTCAACAATGTTAGTACATTCAACTACTCTTCGTGTGCATCAGCCACTACTAGGAAAAGGGCTATAGATAGGATTGATACTAATGGCGCACCATGGAAGTAGTGCGCCACTACTATATACTAATGGCGCTTTTGTTGGTGATGCGCCATTAGTGTGGAAGACACTAATGGCGCAGCAGAACAGGTGCGCCACTAGTATTAATTTTTTCCATTTTCCATACATACTAATGGTGCATCAATTGAAGTGCGCCATTACTAGTTCTAACTAGTAATGGCGCACCAGTGCACGAAGGCGCCATTACTGTAATTTTTTATTCTTTTTTTTGCAAAACTACTAATGGCGCATTGTTTCACAAAGGCGCCATTACTAATTTAAACTAGTAATGGCGCACTATTCCCGATCGCCATTAGTATATATATATATATATATATATATATATATATATATATATATATATATATATATATATATATATATATATATATACTTTTTGTAAAACTACTAATGGCGCACCACACAGTGCGCCATTAGTAACAAGGTTACTAATGGCGATTTGCGGGTGGTGCGCCATTAGTAACTGAGACTAACAAGATATTTTGGACAGCCCCACACCTACCCACTCGGTTTCCCCACTTCATTCCCTCCACCTCCTTCTCCAAGCTTTGGCTGCCTCCTCCTCCTCACCTCATTTCCACCATAGATTCATCAAAATTAAGTGGTGAAATTACCTTTTTGATAGGTAAGTAAGGGAAAGCTATCTTCATGATGTAGATCTACTTTTTTCTCCCTAGCTCGCTCCAACAACGTGCACATGCACTTTTGTGGCCTAGCTAGATCTATGTATGTTTGTGGTGTTGCATGTGTTTGTGGTGTTGCATATATGTTTGTGTTTGCAGTACCGTATTTGAAATGCGATAGTTGCCAATATTTTGCGGAATGTTTTGATTCATTTCCGTTTAGCGAGAATTTTGGCACTATGCATTCTTTTTGGTCCTATTTTTAGGGAAGGTCATGCCAAATTTTTTCTTGGTTCTAAAAGATCCTTTTGCTCTACCCCGCAGGCGACCATGGTCCGCATGATGATCGAAGGCATCGTGAATAGGTTTTTGAGCTCCGCGAAGGCCGAGATGCTTGAAAAGAACGAGACGGAGTAAGATGTCCGTGTCGAAGATGCAAGCTGAAGAGCCTTATTGCGGACCCGGATTCTCGGCAGGTGCGGGACCACCTGCTCTTGCGTGGTTTCATGGATGGCTATCGGTGGCAAGGTGATGAAGATGACTATGAAGTCGTCCATGGGGGCCGGGCAAGAAATGAGGAAGGGCAACAAGACAAGTACCACCGTCACGAGGGCGGGCGAGAAGACGAAGAATCTCCAGGACATGATCACGACGGTGATGCTGTACATAGTCATCATGTAGAAGATGTCGTACATGATGATGAGGAAGATCAAGGCGAAGGGCATGATCGTGAAGATGAAGATGCCGGAGCGGACGACGATGGAGGCTGGGTGCAGGACCCTCATATTCAAGAGCTGCTTCTCAAGCGACGGATAACGCAAGAGCTGCCGCCGAGAGAAAGCCAAGCTGGATCAACCCGGAGATAGAGCGGTTACTCCATTGTATGAAGGATGCAGGCCGAGGATACCGCTTTGAAAGTAACGCTCATGGCTCGGAGATGAAGGTAAAACACAAAATGACCGACGCATGCTTCGACGAGAACATGTCATTCTGGCACGAACGTCTTACCAAGGGGAACAAGTGCCCGACCAGTTTCGAGGAGGCGAAGAAAATCATGTGTCCTCTGGATTTACCGCACGTGAAATACCATGTGTGCATGAACAATTGCATCATTTATCGGGACGAGCACGCGGAGTCTACCATATGTCCGGTGTGCGGCGTCACTCGATACAAGAAGAGGAAGAAAGCTCCTCGAAAATTGGTGTGGTACTCTCCGATCACTCCTCGTCTGCAGCGGTATTTTGCGGACCCTAAGGTAGCAAAGCTCCTGCGTTGGCACGTGGATAGGGAGAAGAAGAAGCGGGAAGATGACGGAAATGATCCGGAGATAAATAAAAAGACAAGATCTGAGTCACCCTAAGGATGCGAGCGATGTAAGCGTTGAACTTCAATACCCAGAATTTGGGAAGGATCCAAGGAACATCGTCTTGGGCGCGAGCATCGATGGAGTCAATCCGTTTGGCAGCCGGAGAAGCACACATAGCACCTGGCCTGTGTTTGTGTGGATGTACAACCTTCCCCACGGTTGTGCATGAAGAGGAAGTACATTCACATGAGTATGCTAATTGAAGGGCGAAACAACCAGGAGCGACATCAATCATGTCTGGGCTCTGAAGGAGGAGCTAGACACGTTGTGGAAAACGCCAGTGTACGTGGGGCCGCGGAGAAAGAATATTTCCCTATGAGAGCCGCAGACCGCTCACGATGGTGCACGACTATCTCGATTCACGGATATCTCGCGGGCAGGTAGTCCACGGATTTTCTGGATGCGTAAGGTGCATGGATGACACAACGTATCGCCAGCTAGATAGAGATCCGGGTCTTGAAAACCGTGTTCATGGGACATCGAAGGTGGCCATAGCGATGACCCGTAGAGGAAGCGCAAGGATCTGTTCGATGGTGAAACTGAACCCGAAAATGCCCGTGTCACGAGGAGCGGCGAGGAAATAGGCGAGCTGTTGAAAAATTGGAAAGACTGCCTTGCGCCGAAAGAAACAAAAGGCGCCAGAGCCGGAAAGAAGCGAAAGCGCGCGAGCCGCTGCTGATGGTATGGAAAACGAGGTCTGTTTTACGGGACTTGCTGTCTTGGAAGATCCACCGTGTGCCTCACAGCCTTGATGTCATGCATATCACGAAGAGCGTGTGCGAGCCTGCTTGGTACCCTGCTCAACATGCGAGAGAGGACCAAAGATGGGCGAAAGCAAGGGCAGACTTGAAATCAATAAGCATCGAGCGGGAGCTTCACGCTAATGATGATGATGATGATGATGATGATGATGATGATGATGAGGCGAAGCAGGACCACGAAAAGTCGTCGCAAAGGCAAAAGGGCAAGAAGACCGGAAATGACTACCCTCCTGCGTGCTTCACTCTAAGTCGGGAGGAGATCGAGCAGTTTTTCACCTGCCTCCTAGGAGTAAAACTTCCTTCTGATTCTGCTGGGAAGATAAGAAGATACCTAGACCCAGTGAAGCGAAGTTCAGCGGGATGAAGTCTCATGACATCACGTCTTGATGACGAGATACTTCGGTTGCAATCAGTGGGATCATGGACGCGCACGTCCGTGAAACGCTATTTGGCCTATGCAACTTTTTCGATGTCATCTCTCGGAAGTCGATTGGCATGAGGCAACTCAGAAGGCTACAGGAAGAGATCATGGTGATACTATGCGAGCTTGAGATGTACTTCTCGCCCGCGTTCTTCGACGTTATGGTGCATCTGCTGGTCCATATCGTGGAGGATATCATCCAACTCGAGCCGACGTTCCTGCACAGCATGATGTCGTTCGAAAGGATGAATGGTGTCATCAAAGGATACATTCGCAACATGTCACGTCCGAGAGGAACTATAGCGAGGGCTTTTCGACGAAGAGTGCATCTCCTCTCGCACTAATTATCTAGGCATCGAGAACCCCGTTGGTCTGCCCGTCAATAGGCACCTTGGCAGGCTCGCTGGATGGGGTCACCGTGAGGGTCGCCGCGAAATGCATGTTGACTTCGAGGGTTGACTCGCCGACTTTGAAAGAGCAAACCTAGTCGCGCTACAACACATAGACGTGGTCGATCCTTGGGTGGTAGAGCACAAAACCTTTATTGAGAAGACGTACAATGACCGAGGCCAATAGAGGACGGACGGCGATATAATCAAAGAGCACAACTCATGTTTCACGCGTTGGTTCAAGCAGAAGCTTCTGTCGTACCCTTTACATGAGGATTATTCCGCTGAAGAACAACTCATATTCGCCTTGTCACAGGGCGCCGAGCACAACCTGATGACCTATGAGGCGTATGATATCAACGCTACACATTCTACACCGAGAACAAGGACATGAAGAGCGATGGTTATCAGAACTCCGGAGCGATGGTTATCGAGGAGATCTGGGAGCTGAGCTACGCTGGAGAGAAGGTCCCGATGTTCCGTGTCAGATGGGCCAAGAGCGTCCTAAAAGAAGACCGGTATTTCACCACCATGGTTATACCCGAAGCCAAATCCAAGACCACGGGCGCAAACGTCACCGCGAAAAATGAGCCATGGGTACTGGCTTCCCAAGTGGACCAATGCTTCTTCATTACCGAGCCGTCAAAGCCCATTCGTGTTGTCGTGAGGAGAGGCAAAAGGAAGATCATAGGAATGGATGGAGTAGCCAATGAGCAAGACTTCGACAAGTACGGCGACCCGAAGATCGAACATGACGACGATGATGAAGTAGCAGCACAAACCACAAGAAGAAGCAGGACCACCCTACCTAAAGGACGTCCGTTCCACAGAAGAACTCCATTTGCGAAAAAGAAGGGCAAGAAGATTGTGAACAGATAGCTAGCTAAGATCGATTGTATTTAAATCGTAGTCTTCATTTCTCAATTGTATTTCATGGGCACTTTTGATATCATGAATATTTTTAAATTTCATGGGCACTTTTTGAATTCATGAGGACACTTGATCTCGATCCCCTCCATCTCGATCTCGATTCCCCTCCATCTCGATCCCACCCGCACCCTCCCCGCTAGCTCTCTGCCGCCGACGACCCACCGCAACCTCCCACTCCACCGCCGACGAGCACCCGGCCCCCGCACCTCCCGCTCCACCGCCGCCAACGGCACCCCCACACCTCCCGCTCCACCGCCGCCGATGATATTTTCAAGTAACAAATTTGAACATATTTTTAAAAAATTATTACTGTTTTTATAAAAAATATTACTGTTATGATTTAAACAAGTTTGAACATATTTAAACACAATAAATATAAAAAACAGCATTTAAAATGCATAAAAAATATTGGGGAGCACAGGAATCGAACCCGGACCTCTGGTGTGTGTGCTGCGTCTTGACCAATCGGGCTAGTGGGTGGGTTACATTGTAGATAGGGTTAGGTTGTAGATAGGGCTAGTGGGCTAGATTAAAACAAAATTCTAATGGCGCACCGAGGGGTGGTGCGCCATTAGAATAGTCATACTTATGGCGCACGAGGGGGTGGTGCGCCATTAGAAAGCTTCCCCCCCACACTAAATCCCCAATCTCTAATCTCTCCCTGCCTCATCGATCTCACCCGCTGCCCCCCGTGTTCGCCGTCCCCCTCGCCGCCCCCTCGCCTCCTTCGCCGTCCCAGGCAGCCGCCGCCTCCTCGCCGTCCCGAGCCGAAGGCCTCCTCGCCGTCCCCGAGCCGAGTGCCTCGGCGTCCTCCCGCCTAAGCGCCCACTCCCCCAGCGGCCCGGCCTGCGCCCTCGACGTGCTCTCCGTCCAACACCGCGCGGCCTGCCCAGGAGGACCGCCGTCGTCTTCCTCTTCGACTACGAGGACCCGGACAAGCTTGGACGCCCAGGAGGACCGCCGCCGTCTTCCTCTTCGACTACGAGGACCCGGACGAGCTCGGACGCCCAGGAGGACCGCCACCGCTCGACGCCCTCGACCGCGCGGCCTGCCCAGGAGGACCGCCACCGCTCGACACCGAATTCGCGCCGCCTCGACTAGCTCCGGCTGCCCCGAGTCGCCCTTGACCTCCCAAGTGAGCACCCGAGCCGCTTCCCCCTCTTCCCCCTCTTTATTTCCTTCTGATGTGTTCTAGGGTTGGGGGTTGGAGAAATTTGGACAAGTAAAGGGGGTTGGAGAATTAAGTAGCTAGGGTTTTCCAAATGGTCAAATCTCTGAGCTTGCATTTAGATGCATTTTAGAGGATACTAGTCTCAACTAAGCATCCGCCTAGAGATTATTTCTTTAAGTAGCTAGGCTTAATTAGTGAATTTTCCAGTGAGTTTGGATTCATGCAACAATATGAAACATTAATTACTATTCTTTCTGGCCACTAATGATACATGTAACATGTAAGAAGTCCATAATTGATTAATGGATCTGTTAGTTTGATAGTTTTTTTAGTGTTGCACCTTTTCCTTCTACAACTTGCAGATGTGCACACAGTTTTTTGTGTTCAGTTTAGGAGTTGGTCCTTGGGAAGCATAAATAAAACATTATTGGCAAGTGCAGTCTTGTTACTCCTAGGTATCTACAAATGAGTAGATGAATATTTGTTACCAGGAGAGGTTACAATATCTTTCAAACTGATGTTGTTCTCATGATCATGCTTTCTAATGGTTTGATATCACCCAAAGTCTGGCATGGAAACTACAGAGGTACTATGTAGTGTTGTATTGCTTCTTCCGGATTAAGGGTGTTTAAATGTGCATTAGTTCTTCTGATAATTAATGGTTAACCTTTGACAAGAATGTGAACGATAAGAGATCTAACCAATCCCAGAAGTAGAACCATGTATCTTTTCTCTCTACAATTCTCATGCAACAATATGGAACTAATTCTTTAAGTAGTTAATGAGAACACTTGGTCCATATTCATTTGCAGTGAACATACATTTTCACTGTTCTTATAATATTTGCTTGATGTCAGATTATGCTATGAGGATATTAGTCTAAGCCCAGTCTTGGATGCATTGTTTTATCCTGCGGTGGTTAAACCGGTTCTGAAAATTATCTAGTTTGACCTGTACTTGTCTAGCTATCATAATCTATTCTTTAACCATGGCAGTAGCTGGCATTTTTGTTATGATAATTTCAGTATATATCTTAATGTCCTTTGCTGATCTCGTTGTATTTTCAATTCACAGCAACTCTCCGTGAAGTCTCCTCCGTAATATATGTCTCATGCTTTCTAAAGAGTACTAGTATACTTGACTAAACTATCCACTTGCTATGCTTAGCTGCTCTGTTGTCCGAATCGTGACACTTTGCTCATCATAATGCAACTAAGCATACTAGTCTCAACTAAGCATACTAGTTTTTGTAGTTAGACAGTAGGATAGTGAGACAAGATGAAGGAAACTTCCCAGATTATGTAGAAAGAAAATACTTGGTTTGACAGCAAGTACCATGACATGAATCAAAAAACATATACGGTGGGAAAAATAAAATGGCGAAACACAGGAGGTTACGGTTTGTCTGTATCTCCACCAGTTTGGGTTGGTGAATGTGGATGATTTTTTATCCTGTGAACTCATTGTACTGCTACAAGAATTTAGTATCATCATGGTGTAATTTTGTTAACATTCTGGTTTTGTTAGATAGTGGCTACACTAATCTAGAGTGATACAATTTTCCTTCCCATTTGGTATCATCATGTTCAGGTGTATACAGTTATAACATCATGTGGGTTTTTAAGTCTGTTTACAACTCTAGTACACTTCTCTTACACTTCTTGAGGACTTGTATTTGCTCTTGTTGTGTTGTTGTTCCTATCTCGTAATTGCTTCAGCACACTACCATGACTTAATATCTACAATAGTTGTTTTCTTTGTGTCCAATAGTCAGCGTATATTTTCTTCGAGGTAACTTGTCAAATGTTCAGGTGTGTATGTCTGAACTTGAATGTTGCAATGCTGTTTTCTTGAGAGGCTACTGTCAAAAACTTGAGCTCTTGTCTTGCAAAGATGATGATCATCTTGCTAGTTTGTTGGGTTTTGTCTCCGACCATTGTGTCGTGATGAATTTGCAGTACCCGAGAGGCCCTTGAGTTTGCGGAATGTTCATTAACTTCCGTTCCGCAAATTGGTACTCCATATGTCCTATTTTCAGCAAAGGTCATGCTAAAATTTTCCGTGAATTTTAGCATGACTTTGCTAAAATAGGACATATGGGGTACTTATGACTAATGCATGGGCAGGGTATCTTAGTACTTAGTTAAGTAGGATCAACTGCCTGCCATTCTTGCTGCATTAAACCATAGGTGGCAATAGAGCCAAGTGATTAGGCCCAACTTAGAATTCTCCTTAGCATCGATAAACCCTAGATGATAAACCCAACATAGGTGGCAATAGAGCCAAGTGATTAGTGCCAAGTGATTAGGCCCAACCTAGGGTGCCTCGGCATCGATAAACCCTAAATGATGAAAACTTAACTTGGCTGCCCCGGATGCCTCGGTGTCGATGAGAACCTAAATGATGTATGCTTAGGCTTTTAGGGTGCCTCGGCGTCGACAAACCCTAAATGATGAAAGCTTTAGGCTTTTAGGGTGCCTCGGTGTCGACAAACCCTAAATGATGAGACCATGATCTTGTTCCTTGACAATAACCAACTTTTTGACCAAACTTTTTTCCTATTTAGAGCGAAACATGGCCCACAACAATGAGGCCGGTGGTTCGGGCGGCAAGCAATTCTGGGAGCTGTCCCAGGAGATGGAGGAACAACCTCACCGCTATGAGGACGCCGCGGAAGACACCGATCCTGATTACACAGCCCCTAGTGGCATCGGGGATGACACCACTGATGGTGCCGCCGAGGATGCCACCACTGATGATGGCGGCGCACACACAGATGGCAGCCAACCGAAGAAGCAAAGGAAGGACCGGTGCTCGAATGTGCTCCGCACCCTCAAGGAGGAATTCACTCAAGTGGACTCCGACGGGAATCCAACGCAGCCCAAACATATAGTCAAGGGGTACTCGGTTCAGCTCGGGTGCATTCTCCGGAGCACCATCTCGATCAACACCGAGAACCTTAGGCATAAGGACCGAGGGAATTTGCGCAACCTCCTCTTCACAAAGCTGTACGAATGATACAAGTTCCCCGCCGAATTTGAAAACACACGCCTCTCAGGGAATAAAGTGAACAGTGTCGCCCTCACGAAGATGAGCACGGCCCTGTCTACTTGGAGAAGCGGTGAAGAGAATGATTGATAAAGGTGATAGTTATGAGAAGATCAAGGCGAAATATCCTTTGATGAGCGAAGATGAGTACAAGGAGTTCAAGATCAAGTCGAGAGCAGTCAAACCTCGAATCAAGTCGGTGGGGAAAGAAATGCGGAGTTGAACTTAGGGAACACAAACTCGGTCCCGGCGGTTCTGAGTGGCGGAGCCTATATGGGACAAGGAGGGCGCGGGCGTGCCGAGCAAGGCCTACCGCCCGCTTTGAGAAATACAGCGGTGACAAGCGCACCAGGAACTATGTCGGGGCCCGATACAAGGAGGACCCGATAACAAAGGAGCTTACCACGGATCGGAAGACCAGGGGCGCTTGAGCTTGTTCAGTAAGGAATACACCCCGTAATTAGCTCCATATGGTTGCACTCTAATTAATCCCCAATATTTCTAAATGGTTCACGTTCCTTCCGCAGACGGTGAAAGCGATGGCGCTGGAGTCGTCTCGAGCTCCCCTTCGACACCCCTTTAAATAGGGCGTTGAGCGTAATGAAAAACAAGGATAAGCTCACTAAGCCGGCGTCGGTGGTCGTGTGGCCGGCAAAGGCTTGTCCACAAAATGGGGGTCATACTATACCACTGGTGTGCAGAAGAAGAAAAAGACCAGCTCGGAAAGCCAGACGCGTGAGGTTGAAGAACTCAAGGCACAAGTGGCACGGATTCCGGAGCTTGTCCAAGAGCAAGTGGGACAACAACTGGGAACGAAGCTCAACACCATGGTGCCTACGTTGATTCATGGGCTGACGACGTGGATTGTGGGCGGCCAACAGGGGCCTCCCCCGGTTCCCAGCTTCACGGCCAGCAACTCGCACAGCGCGCAAGCGGCGCCATTGGTGTCTCCGGCGGAGGCGGTGTTCGTGTCTCCGGCACCGGCATGGGCATTGGATCTTAATGCACTGTAGCGACCCGACCCGAATGGATCAAGTCTCTGTGCTCAGTGTCATCCCTGGATCAGTAATGCTGACACCACACAGTACTTCGAAGGATTTATAACAGAGTAGCAATCACACACTTATTACAATCGAATGTCTCAAGAGAGAACTTAATAAAATAAATATGGCTTAAGGCCATCTAATACGATAACAGCGGAAGGCTTGGAAGAATAAGCGAGTCCATCAACTTCAACGGCATCACTGAGTATAGAACCACGACCTAAGCACCTTACTCGTCGTCTGAAAAGTCTGCAACATTGGTGGTTGTGAAGCATTGAGAATGGTTGACAGCATTCTCAATCCCAATTGCAAAGGAATAAATTTATTTAACTATCATGGTGGTTGTGAAGCATTGAGAATGGTTGACAGCATTCTCAATCCCAATTAAAAAGTACTCATTAAACCCAACAATATTAATTAGAAGTAACATGATGAGATTCACATGATATCCAGGTACTAGATACTCAAAATTGTCCATAACCGGGGACACGGCTAACCATGATTAGTTTATACACTCTGCAGAGGTTTAGCACTTTTCCCCACAAGACTCGATCGCCTCCGTTTGGTTTCTCGCACTACATGGTGTTTGAGAAGCGGATGACCGAGACATAGTCTTTCGAAGCGCTAGCACCTTACATGTGGGTAGACCGTACCAACCTACAACCCCTACATCAGCTAGCCTACCCGTAAGAGTTCGCACAACAATCAACTATGCGAGCCCATAATGGCTTGTGGCTGCACACGGAAGTTTCTAGTTTGAATAATCTCATGATCCCTTTGAGCACAGGTGGCGGTCCAAGAAATACAGCAAGTCTGATAGAAACCAGGTGCCTCAATCCACCCAGGATGTGTGTTTAAGTTGCCACCTTAAATAAACCATTAAATAACAATCTCACATCATCATGGAATACACTCACCCAATCCACGTCTACTGGCATAGCATGGCATAATAAGCAAACGTAGAAGTAACTCCCAAGGGTTTATAATAAAACAGGTAATAGGTACTACCTCATCTACTTCCCATCCCATAATTTAATTAGATCCTAATCATGCAAGTGTTTGAGGAATAGATCTAATGCATAAAAACTGGGTATGAGAAGAGTATGATCAAAGTGTTACTTGCCTTGCTGATGATCCGCGAAACCTAGAGACTCGAAGTAACAAGCGGCGCACTCCGGGTATTCTATCGCAGACAAACAAACAAGCATACAATAAGTACTCATCTAATGCGCAGGTAAAACTCGAATAGATCTAACCAGATTGTTCAAATTAAGAACTCCGGTTTGCAAAAAGAATCAAATCAAACGAAGCAACGAAAGCCAAACGGCTTCGTTTTACTAATCTGGATCTAGGTCAAATTTTACAGATGCAAAAACTTGTTTAAGTAGATTATTCGGAAAGAGGGTTTCGAGACGAAACTCCAGGCGCTTGAATCGCCGATTCGATAAGCGAGTGAAAAGTTATGCTAAAAGCGAAAATCGGATCTCGAATCACGATCAGAAAAATCGCAGATTAAATCCGAGAAAAAGAAAAATACGACGAACAGATTCGAACGGAAAAATAAAAAAATAAACAAAATACAAAAATAAAATAAAATAAACCGAAAAAAACAAAGAAAACCGATCGGTTTTTTTAATATATATAAAAATAAAAATAAAAATCGGCACGAATTGAGCATGGCGAACCTCGTAAGCGCGCTCTCCGTGGTCGGCGACGGCGGCGGCGAACTCCGTGAGCTCGGGTGGGCTGGGGCTCCAGGCGGCCCGCTATTTAAAAGCGCCCGGCGGAGTCCAGCTGGCACGGCCCGATAAAGCGGTTCGTATTTTTAATAGTACATTCTGGCGTGAAAAAAGATCAAAAGAAGTATCAAACGGACTCCAAAAATCCGAAATAAAATTTCCCGGTTTCTAAAATCAAGCGGATTTAATGAACATTTATTTGGGGCCTAGATACAATTTTGAAAGCATTTTCTTAAATCCAAATAAAAATCGAAAAACTCCAAAATAAAATCTTAGTTGATTTTATTATTAAATCTTCATTATTTCTTTATTTTGGGAAAGTCATTTTATTCCCTCATGCATATTTTTGTAATAGAAATAATTGAAGATAAAATAATTAAAATCAACGATCCTATTTTCAAAATTTGAGAAAACTCAAATATGAAAATAGCAAAAATCCCCAACTCTCTCCGAGGGTCCTTGAGTTGTGTAGAATTTTCTAGGATCGAGCAAAATGCAAAGAAAATGCAATTAAAAATATGATATGCAATGATGCTCTATGTATAACATTCCAAATTGAAAATTTGGGATGTTACATGCACCCGGGTGTACGCCGGTCGGCACCTCGCCAGCAAGCGCCCCCTCCGTCAGTTGCACGCCCGCCGTTGGCGGTGCCTCGACATTAGCCGAGCTCGACGGCATCACGGTAACTAAGCCTCTCGGCCGATGACTTCATCTCCTTGCCTTTGGTAGGCATCCTCGACGCCTGTACATGTTTTCGAGGCACCGCCGACGTTCCTTGCACTCTTACGCACTTCGTGGGCGCCGAGTTGGTCGATGTCGCCAAGGCGAGAATCGTTCAACCGGCAACCCCATGTTCCACGGTAATCCGATGCCACCCACAAAGTATAGGGTTGAAGTGGTTGGTCTTTAAGCTGCACGAGCTGTTACCTCGATTCGACCGGCGGGGCCGACGAAGAAGATGAGATGACCCTTAGCGCCTGCGTAAACTGGCCCCTGCTTTGGCCGAAGAGCCAGATTCGTTTGGGGGCGGGGGACACCACCCCACAGAAAAGACCGCTAGTCGTGCCGACGCCAAGCCATGGCAAGAACGCCGCAACGCTACCGGACTGCGGACATCCCTATGGCACGGGATCCGGACAACCCTATGGCACGTGATCCGGACGGCGGCGACAACGAGGACGGTACATTTACCAAAGTTGATAAGTAATTTGCGAACATGGAGTGCGGCGACGAAGTTCTGCGGGCCTCTTTCTCAGAACCCAACCAAGACAACGCGATCTAGCTGGTGCGGAGGAGAAATTCAATTACAACAGCGTCGTCGGCGTTCAGTTCTCGAGACATGCCTCCGGCTCCGCCTTCACCGAGCCTCGAGATAGCTGAGGTGCGAAATATTATTAGCCCCAAAACGCTCAAGAAGGCGATGCATGAGCGAACTCGTTCAATTACGGAGATCAAGAAGAAGGGGCGGAAGCGAAAGACTAACAAGGGCGCCGGTGCGAGCCAGCCGGCACCGAGTTCGATCCGTGCTCGGGATGGGCCACCTTCACCTAAGGATATCTCGAGGAGGTGCATGTGGCAGGTAGGGCAATGCTACCGCCAAATATGCTGAATCTGCAACCGGTGCTATCACGAGTCTGCACGACGGTGTTCTTTCTTTGGAGAAGCGGCGTCTAAGAGAGAATGATGTGGCATACCGGTTTTCGTGGCCAAGGTGCGGAGGGCAAGGGCTTTGTGGATGGCGACATCGAAGTACGATCGTCCTGCGGTTTGATGACATCTTTGCTACGTTTAACCTTCATCCCCTGCACTACACCTTCGTTCTGCTGTTTTCGCTGAGTATGGAGATGCGGATCATTAGAGACAAGACCCCGGACATCGTGATAGTCGACCCCTTCTACATGCGTGCCAAGCACTTGAGCAGCGCTGGGTACCGCCAAGTTGTGAGTTCACACCTCGAAGGCGTCATTCTGCCAAACCCAGATAAGGATAACTTCCTTGTGGCTTACTTTCCCGAGTAAGTCATCCCTTAACCGCCCCGTAACATATGATTTCTTAGATTTCGATCGTTCTTTTTTTCTAACATTCCGTGTTTTGTGCAGTGACACACATTGCACACTCATCCTCCTAAGCCCAAAATATTCCATGGCCACGTATTTCGATCCGAACCGTAACTCCAAGATAGACTACACATATGTCAAGAAAGTTCTTGATGATGTTCTCCCCGGCTACGTCAAATCTGGAGGCACCTTCACCGTGGCAGTTAAATAAATGCGGCAAGCACACCTTCTCACACAATCTGAAGTTACGCTTTCGTCAAGCAGCCGCTGGGCGGTCACAAGGATGCCTACTCGCCCTCCATCACATGCACGCGATCGTAAGGACCATCATCACCTTCGCTACGGATAGTCTCAAAGATTGGGCGCGAAGTTGTCGGCAACCCGGATGCGGACCTCGGACAAGAATTCTTCGCATCGATCGGAGTTTGCGGACATCATCCATCAAGATGTCCTTCATACCTCGGGGCAGTTCTTCCGCAGATATCAACCGTCCAACAGTGAGATAGATGAAACGCTACAAATGTAGGGTGACAACAACCGCGATTTCATGACCATCACGACAGACGGCGGCTTCATCCACGCTCCTATCCGATGAGTCGAGTCGAAAGTAGTGATGTGTAGTTCTGAAACATTTATTGGCTCATGGTGTAATTAAACTTTAATGAATTCGTATGTCTCTTTTATTTGGACAGTCGTTCAACTTACATGTAATCGATGCTATTTATTAGTAGGACCATGAATCGTGCTATTAATGTCTCGCTTTTCTCTTCCGATCCTTTTGTTGCATACTTACATATTGCTTATGTATTGTCTGTTGTTTGGCTTGTGCATAGAGATGCCGTCGTATGTCGGTGTACAAGGGTAAGGTCCCGAGTCTCTGACGGTGGGAGGAGTGTCGGAGACAGGTTCACCGTTCAGCGATAATGATTACAAAGGGTACACCACTAGGGCGGAGGCCGAATCTAGATACGCCCGATATCTAGCGGGATAGAGGAGGGAGCATTGGAGGAACCGGATGAAGACCAGTTTGATCGCGATGATGCTCATCGTGATGACCGCAGCTCTCTTCTATGTGATGGTAGTTTAGATGATCGATATCGACTTGTAATGTGAAGACAAACTCGAAACTTGCGGTCTTGAGACTTGTAATGTTTTATCTTTGTTCGGTCTTTTGAATTCGGAGACTAATATGATGAATT
Source organism: Aegilops longissima (assembly GCA_021605205.1). Classification (NCBI taxonomy): domain Eukaryota; kingdom Viridiplantae; phylum Streptophyta; class Magnoliopsida; order Poales; family Poaceae; genus Aegilops; species Aegilops longissima. The sequence goes on from CM038678.1 coordinate 312,806,271, forward strand.
GTATTCAGAGACTAATCTTCTATTGTATTCGATGAATCTGATGTTGCTGTGTGCTGCTGTCTATATTCTGTCCAATAATATATTTTGTAACCTGTGCAAAAATCAGAAAAGCAAAAAAATACCCAAATATTCATACTAATGGCGCATCACCACCAGTGCGCCATTAGTATCTCAAAGGATACTAATGGCGCATCGGCACGAGAATCGCCATTAGTATGACAAAGCACATGCTACGTATGGCCCCGGAGGCACACTAATGGCGCATGGTTTTACATACTAATGGCGCCTTGCTTGCGCGCCATTAGTACATCAGATACTAATGGTGCACGGTGGTGCGCCATTAGTAAAGAATTCTAGTGGCGTGCTACTAATGGCGCACTGGTAATGCACCATTAGTAGGCAAAACCAGTGCGCCATTAGTAGGCCTTTTCCTAGTAGTGAGCCATTTGACACGGTGATGGAAAATTCTGGAGTGAAAACAAGGTATTTAGAGCAGACTATGCTATGTGATGAAGCGCATATCTCACTGGCTACGGATAGCTCCTCAGAGGAGGATTCAGAGACAGATGACGAGTCCTATTCCCCCCCCCCCAAGGTGTATGCTCTAACTTGGCAGGGTTATGTTGCTCATATCGTGCGTATGGTGTCTTTCATTGCTATGTCATTTGGTTAGTTTAGACATGCTTTGTGTGAATGCCACTTGTTTAGTGTCTAATTACCATATATGTGAATTAGGCAATGCCATCTTGTTGCAAGACATTATATATGTGAATTATGCAATGCTATCTTTTTTCAAGGCATTATATATGTGAATTATGCAATGCCATGCTGTTTAGCCAATCATCATATATGTGAATTATATCATGCTATCTTTTTTTGTATTACGTGTTCCATTTGTCGACAACGTTTGTATATTCAACTACTCTTCCAGTGCATTAGCAATGCTAGCTGCTAGCTGCTGAAGCAGACATCTTGCTGGTTACAGATAGCTCCTCAGAGGAGGATTCGGAGACAAATGACCAGTCCTATTTCCCCCCTGAGGTCTATGCTCAAACTTTGCAGGGTTATATTACTCATGTCATGCATGTTGTCTTGCATTGCTTAGTTTTTACATCATATATGCGATTGCCATCTGCTTACTTGCTTAGTACATAAATAATATATTTGAATTATATCATGCCATCATGTTTACATACACAACATCTATCTGAATTATGGCATGCCAACCCATTTAATAAATACATCATATAGTTATATCATCTCATCCTGTTTAGTGTTTACAGTCATCATATTTTGAATTATGTCATTCTATCCGTGAATTATATCATGCTATCATGTTTCCATAGGCAGCATGTATGTGAATTATGGCATGCCAACCTATTTAATAAACACATTATATAGTTATATCATGTCATCCTATTTACATAGTCATCATATTTTGAACTATGTCTTTCCATCCTTTTTAGTTAGCCATCATATATGTGAATTGTGTCATGCTATCCTGTTTAGTTAGCCATCATATATGTGAAATTGTGTCATGCTATCCTATTTGGTTAGACAACATAAATGTGAATTATTTCATGCCCTCTTTTATTCCTCACTATCCATTGCACCTGTCTATCATACAATGTCTGTACATTCAATTACTTTTCTTGTTTATCAGCCATTTGAATTGGAGAGAGTTATGGGAGTATCTAAGGGAGTAACAACACGATCTTCATAAAAGATAGTGCTACCAGTTGATGCAAATAGAACCATGGTTATAATTGCCCAAGAACCAGCCGCACCACACATAACCCAGACTCTCGCAAATTGTACCCCTACCCAGTTGGACAGAGAACAAGCTACACCCCTTCTAACCCCAACCACAGTAGATTGTAACCCAGTTCCAGTTGACACAGCACTGTCTCCACCATAGAGCACCCAAGCACGAGCACTTAGTAAGGGAACTGCAATGCCCAAAGCACGAGGACCACCACTCTGAACCCCAACTCAACACTTAAAGCAGAAGAAGAATTATTCTCAGGTCAGTTTATGTGGCTATGGTTCATACACCTTTGCTCTAGCATGACTGTATATACTCATACCAACTATTTTCAAATTTGAAGGATGGAATTGAAACTCCAATGGTGCAAAAGGTATGTTTTAAACCTGTTTCTTTAACTGGTTTGCTGATGTAACTTGCTCTATGCTGATTTCAGTTTCAATTGAATAAACAGTTATGTTCTCATGTCATGCACATTACAAGTGTTGTTATTGCTCTGTAGTTTCCTACAATTATATTCTGTCTATTCTGCTTTGTCTTAAACAGATATTATTTGAATTTTATCTCTATCTTGATTTGGCAACAAAAACTAGAATGATATAGACCATACAGTGACCATGGTACATAGATATATGTTTGTTTCATGCTGTTATACTGTCCCGTTTACTACAGTTTCATATACAACATGGTAAACCTATGATGTCTCTACTTGTTTCTCTTTTAGAATGCAGACAAAATATTGGAGAAGAGTACCCCGTTATACAATGGTAAAGGAAGTAATGCAGATAAGGTTCAAGATAGTGAGACATCCCTATTGGTCTCCAAGAAAGCTGATAAAAACTATCTCGGCGACAGTGAGACAACCCAAAAGTCCAGTCTTTATGTAGTGTTCGAGTTACTGGACACTACTGTTGGCACAAGCTCTTCGAACTCGCTGCCTGAATCAGTTCGTCTTCTTCAGTCTCAACTTCAAGTTGAAAGACATTGATTAGATGTGCTTTGACACGAAGCCGAAGGACTGAGAAAGTCCATGCAGAATTCAGATGCATACTTTCTAGTGCAACAACAAGCGCTGGAGGATTTAAGCGCCAAACAAGAGAAAGTTAATAAGCTTGCTAACCATCTTGCCAGCATTATGGGTACCCATGATATTGTTTCTTGAGCTCTTTTGAAGTGGTTTTAGTTCTGGACTTGTTTTGCTGCGGAGTTTATTTGCATTGGTCGCGAACTTTGACAACCAGTGTATGTGATATGCTGCTTTGTTCCCTATATTTGCGCTGGTGGTGAACTTTGATGCCCAGTGGATGTAATATGTGTAATAGCCATGATAGCCTAGCGTAAGTTGCTTGCTTATTTATTTCCTTGTTGTCTTGTTTATTTGTTTCCTTGTAGTCAGTGCAGTTCTTTTTCCGCGGTTTTCTAGTGGCTGCAATAACCTATTTTTTAAAAACTAGGCCATAATAACCATGGGCTACGTATTTACTATAGTGACCATGGGCCACCTACGGTACGTAGAAACAATGGGCCTTCTACGGGCCGTAAAAACAATGGGCCTTCTATGGGCCGTAGCATCAATCGGCCTTCTACGGGTCGTATGACTGATTGACCAAATATGGGCCAATAACAGACCGTATTAAAACGGGCTAGAGTTGGAATCGTCCGTTCATGGTCCGACAATAATGGGTCATCGTTAATCGACCGTATTTGATGACGCTATGAAAACGGCCCAATGGATTAACGGGCCACAAACGGGCCGACAGCAACCGCGAGCTGAATTTGGCCCACAAGCAGAAAAGGCCAGTAACGGGCCGTAAGTAACTGAATGCTGGATATGTGCCAAAGAATAAATGGGCCCTGAGAAGGCCAAAAGATAACAAGGGCTAGAAACAGACCAATGGAATAATGGGCCGTTAATGGGTACAAAGGGATACACCGTTCATTACGGGCCGGTTTCACCATGGGCCGTTAATGGTGCAAGAGTTAGAAAGGGCCTCATATGGGCTGAAAGACGTCATGGGCCATACATGGGCCGGAAGTTACAATGAGCTAGAATCATATTGGACGGCCTAGATGATGCTACTAAGCCTAATTTGGATAGGCCGTAACGGGCCGTGAGTTAGCGGGTTGTAAATGGGCTATATGCGAACATGCCATTAACATGCTTTTCGTGGGTCGGCCCACTACCTTTAACCAAGTCAAATGGGATGGACTTTTCACTGGAATGGGACTCTATTGGGCCATGCCACGTGTCAACGTATCATAGGCGCCTTCGGTCCAATGAGTGGATGACATCTGTCCCAACAGTGAGCCGACACGTGGTTCCTCAAGCCATTGAGAATTTTATACGTGGATAATCCCCATTGGTCCTGGCAATTAACGGGTTATTGGATCCAAACCGGATCCGATAGCTTACTGGCGACCCGTTATGGTGTATGTCACGTGTCGGTTACCCTTGACGAAAGTACTTCTATGACACGCGATTTATCATCATGGAAGTTGACACTTCCATGATGATAATTTTGGTAATGCCATGGAACACTTCTCTGATAGCACAGGTATGACTATCTTGATTCTGTCATAAAATCATCATGGACGTACATGTATGACAGAAAACATGACCAACTATGACAAACACGTATCATCACAGAAGTGTATTTTTTTTTGTAGTGCACGCTATTGGCCGCGAACCTGAGGTAAGGTTCATCTAGTTGCTGCATCCAGGCCCTGTGCCAGGATACGGGACGTGTTCTATTGGTATTGTGACGCCCGGATAATCAAGCTACAGTAACCTCTGCTAATAATGCCACGACACCTCGATTACGGTTGCTAATCTCGCATTAGTTCGAAATCGATTCAAATTCTAATTCAAAAGAAAAGCAAACAACAAAAGTTTTCAAAATATCAAAACTAAAATGTCCAGGGTGAACCAAATAATGCATAGGTAGGTATGGTGAAGAAACCACACTTCTGTAAGGTATTCAAATGCACTAAAATAAATAAAACAGCAGCTAAACCTATTATAAATGCCCTTTTGAAATTTATAAAAATGAGAACTAAATATTTTAAATACCAAAATATATTGTGGCGGTGGGCTAATTTGCAACCTCCATTTAGGTACTCTTTTTATAATTTTACAAAACCAATAGCTATTAAAACTATAATAAAAACAGAAAAAGAATAAAAAAAGGAAACAAAGGCCCTGTTGGGCCGTGGCCCAGCTGGCCACCAGGCCAACAACCGGCCAGCCCACTAACCAGGCCGGCCCACCCCACTCCCTATACACCCCAGCCCAAACCCTAACCGACACCCAGTACCCCACTCCTCCTCGTTCCCCACTCTCCCTCTCTCTCTCCCGATCCCATCTGGGTCGAGGCACCCGAGCCCAACGCCGTCGTTCGACCCGCGGCGCTGCCCGTCGCCGCCGCCCGAGGCCACCTCGCCGAACCGCCGCACCACTGCCCCCTGCCTCCTCCCAGGCGCCCCCCTACTCGACTGGATCGGGGAGGGGCCAGATCCCGCGCCGCCCTGAGCCTGCGACGCCGGCGCCCATCCCCAGCGCCACCTCATCGCTGCTGTGCTCCGCCACCTCGCCGTCGCCGCTCCATCGCCTCTCCCTCGCCGACGCCAACGCGCCCCGTCGCCCCCCCTTCCCTGCTTGTAAGTGAGCGCCGCCGTCCCCCTTCGCCCCCTCTCTCCCTGTGTCGCCCCGGTCACCACCATCCCCGCCCGCGGTCGACGTGCTCCGGCCCCGCCCGTTGCGCGCTCACCGCGCACCTCTCCCTGTCGCTCCCGCGCACGGCCTCGCTGGCCCATGCCGCCTGCCACGGCGCCGACCGCCTGCTTTCGTGACCGTGGCGCGCCACCATCGCCTCCTCCTCATCGCCTCCCCCCTGCGTCGCGGCCTTCGCTGACGCCGCCCCTCGCTGCCGATTCGGCGCCCGCTTTGCGTCTTGGCCGCCTCGTCGCACTTCCGGTGGCCTCACCCCACCGCCGCCGCCTGCGCCTGGGTCGGTGCGCCCTGTTCGGTGTGTGCCCGACGCCGCGCCCTCTAGGCCCCTATGGGCCCACAGACATGTGGGGCCCGCCCCGAACGTTTAAAAAAAGAAGAAAAGAAAAGGAAATAAAATAAAAATGAATTAATATAATTAATAAATCAATAATCAATTAATTAGTGAATTAATTAACTTAATTAATCTTGTTTAGTTAACCTAATTAACTATTGTGAGTTAATTAAACGTGATTAGATTAGTTAAATCCTAATTAGAGTAAGCAGTATGACATGCGGGACCCACGTCCGATTGACCCGATCAACTCCTCATTGATCTGCGACGTCATGATGACGTCGGCATGCACTATTCTGGATAATGTTAGAATTAAATAGTTAAATAAATTCTAAAAATGATTAAAACTTTAGAAAATCATATAAAATAAGCGGTAGCTCGGATGAAAATACTTTCTACATGAAAGTTGCTCGTAACGACGAGAAGAACACGGATACGCAGCCCATTAAATCATACGCACCCTAACATATCAAACTCGCAACTTTCCCCTCCGGCTCCTCTTGCGCTCAAAACGGAACCAGGGAATACTTCGGATGCTTCCCCTTCACCGGTATCACCTCATACCGCGTTAGGGCACCCCTAGCACCGTTACTTGTCTTGTCATGCTCGAGATGCATCTGTTTGCATGGTATTCATTGTTTCTTCCCTCTTCTCTCTGGTAGACTACGAGACCGACGCTGCTGCTGCCCAGGACGACTACGGAGTTGACGACCCCTCTCTCTTGCCAGAGCAACCAGGCAAGCCCCCTTTGATCACCGGATATCGCCTACTCTTACGTATATCTGCTTGCATTAGAGTAGTGTAGCATGTTACTGCTTTCGCTAATCCTATACTCTTGCATAGCCTGTCCTTGCTACTATTGTTGTTACCTTTACACGCTATCCTCATTGCTTAGTTAGGATGCTAGTGTTCCATCCGTGGCCCTACATTCTTGTCCGCTGCGCCATGCTATACTCTTTGGGCTGTGATCACTTGGGAGGTGAGCACGGGCATATACTATATACTTTACACTATTACATTACAGTGTGATCTTTGTTCGGAGATGGGGGCTGAAAGGACGGTGGCTCCATCCCGTAGAGGTGGGCCTGGGTTCCCGACGGCCCCGATCGTTACTTTGTGGCGAACCGGCAGGGCAGGTTGAGACCACCTAGCGAGAGGTGGGCCTGGCCTGGTCGGTGTTCGCGGATACTTAACACGCTTAACGAGATCTTGGTATTTGATCCGAGTCTAGCCATTTGGTCTATCGCACTAACCATCTACGCTGGAGTAGTTATGGGTATCCCGACGTCGTGGTATCACCGGCACTTCGTGACGTCGGCGGCGAGTGGCGCGCACGGATTGGACCGGAACACACAGTAGGCTAGGTCTGCTTCGGCAGACGCAAGCGTGCAGGTGTGCTAAGGCGATGGGCCCAGACCCACAATGCGCTTAGGTTTAGACCGGCGTCTTGACCTCTGTTTAGCCTAGGTGGGGCTGCGGCGTGTTGATCTTCAGCGGTCGGGCATGACCCGAAAAGTGTGTCCGTGAAATGGGATCAAGCGTGTTGGGTTATGTGGTGCATCCCTCAGCGAAGTTAATCTATTCAAATAGCCGTGATCTTGATAACAGGGACGACTTGGAGTTGTACCTTGACCTTATGACAACTAGAACCGGATACTTAATAAAACACACCCTTCCAAGTGCGGATACAACCGGTGGTCCCTCTCTCTTAGGGTTACGAGGAGGGGATCGCCGGGTAGGATTATGCTATGTGATGCTACTTGGAGGACTTGATCTGCTCTCTTCTACATGTTGCAAGGCGGAGGCTGCGAGCGTAGTCTTCGACGGGATTAGCTATCCCCTCTTATTACGGCATTCTGCGATTCAGTCCACGATATGGCCCTTTACACATATATCCATGCATATGTAGTGTAGCTCCTTGCATGCAGTACTTTGGGCGAGTACTCACGGTTGCCTTGTTCCCCTTTTTCCCCTTTCTTTACCCGATTGCTGCAACTGCACGATGGAGCCGGGAGCGACGCCACCGTCGATGGCGACTACTACCCCGGAGGAGCCTACTACTACGTGCAGCCCAGCGGCGACGACCGGGAGTAGTTAGGAGGATCCCGCGAGAGGCCTGCGCATCTTCGATCTGTATCCCGGTTTGTGCTAGCCTTCTTAAGGCAAACTTGTTTAACTTATGTCCGTACTCAGATATTGTTGCTTCCGCTGACTCGTCTATGATCGAGCACTTGTATTCGAGCCCTCGAGGCCCCTGGCTTGTATTATGATGCTTGTATGACTTATTTACATTTTAGAGTTGTGTTGTGATATCTTCCCGTGAGTCCCTGATCTTGATCGTACACATTTGCGTGCATGATTAGTGTACGATTGAATCGGGGGCGTCACAGGTATCCTGCTTCATCTTTTCGTATTATGGTTCGATGATGGCCGAGGTGAGTCCAACCAGGGAGTCCTTCTTCGTGCTGCCCCAGACCCTGTAGTGCTCACGAATTTCAACAAAGTTCTTGCGGGCCAAGCCCATAACCCTGAGCGCTTTTACATCATCGGTGGTTTCCACCGTAGCGAACTTATAGTAGGTGCCGTTGACAAACCTAGTGAAACGGTCACAAGGCTCTATGGCCATGCAGTAGTGGTAGATTAGGACATGATGACGCACGCACAACTGAGCAACTGCAACCTCCTGATCTATGTTGGGACGACCGCCCGTGTACTGGAGGTTGATGCCGACCACCTTGTACTTGTCTCGAGCAAGTAACTACTCAACTGTGTTGATGTAGTCATCCACCACGGCAGGTTCGATAGTGTACACCACCGAGAGACCCATCTCCCTCGCGTGGGTCTCCACTTTATGCTCGCCAAACTCCATTGGAGCTAACAACCCCTCTCTATGTGTCGTCGTGGGTGTGCTTGTTGTGGTGTGGGGCGTAATCAAGAGGTTGACGAGACTAAGGTTATAATGGCCACGGGAATTAAAGGGGCAGCCAGACGTCCTGGAATATCTGCACGCCCGGATGGTAGTTCTAATTTGCAGCGTGTAACTCCATCATGCTGCATGTAACTGCATCATGGCGACGCATGCGGCGCGGGCCAACGTGATCATGCGCAGGCCCCAATTGCTGGCAGAGCACACGCGCGGGGACGTGAGCAGAGCGCTCCGTGATCACCTCAATGGTGAGCAACCATATATATGCATATAGTAGTTGAAAACGCAAGGAAAAGCTGCCCACATGCCGAGCGCATGGAGGCACGCGAGCAGAGCGCGCCGACGGATGCAGGCAGAGCGTGCTGCAGCGCCTAACGGCGAGAAGAGCGCGCCAAGGGACGCAAGCAGAGGCCGACACAGTTATATGGGGCAAATAAGACGAACTGTGTGAGCGATGGCGGAGACATCAAGCACGAATTATATTAGAATTGTGTGTGCGATACGTGACATATAGTTGATCCATCCGAGCTGTTTGTGATGGAATAAGCCTGTGTGTTGTGGGGAAACACTTGCTAGTATACAACCGTTTGCGATTGATGAATTCATCACCAGCGGGTTCCCTAGTGTGGTCCATGTGCGATGTGATATGCTCTGTTGAAAGTGCAACTATCCCTAGGTGGTTTTGGTAATTCATAACAACATATAGCTCATTGAGCTAATGCTATTCCAAGACTATTATTTCAGGAAAGCTCAATGAATGGCATGGCATGGATGATGAAAGTGGATCCCTCAAAATACTAAGGACAAAGGTTTGGCTCAAGCTCAAAAGCTCAAGACTCACCATTTTACATTTTAGTGATCCAAGATCACATTGAGTCTATAGGAAATGCCAATACTATCAAGAAGGGATGAGGTGTTGCTTAATGAGCATGTTGCTTCATGTGCTTAGTGATATGCTCCAAAACCCTCAACTACTTTCCCACATCCACAAATGACCTAAACCTAAAGCTAAAATCGGTCACACCGATTCTTTCTATCCGGCGCCACCGATTCCAAAAGTCATAGCCACTGCCACAAACCCTAAGCAAATCGGTCTTACCGATAGGGATCTCGGTCTCACCGAGATGGGGTTGCAATCTCTCTGCTTCCCTTCAGTAACGTTTGGTCTAACCGGTGAGCGATCGGTCCCACCGAGATTGCAATGTAAACTCTCTGTTTCCTTTTTGTAACATTTCGGTCTCACCGAAAAGAGCAAATCGGTCCCACCGAGTTTACCTGACCAACTCTCTGGAAAGCTTATTACCAAATCGGTCTCACCGAGTTTGTGTAATTGGTCTCATCGAGATTACGTTATGCCCTAACCCTAACCATATAGGCCTCACCGAGATGCATGTCAGTCCCACCGAAAATCACTAACGGTCACTAGTTTTACTAAATCGGTCTGACCGAGTTTAACGATTCGGTCCCACCGAGTTTGGTATATTGTGTGTAACGGTTAGATTTTGTGTGGAGGCTATATATACCCCTCCACCTCCTATTCATTCGTGGAGAGAGCCATCAGAACAAACCTACACTTCCAACTTACCGTTTCTGAGAGAGAACCACCTACTCATGTGTTGAGGCCAAGGTATTCCATTCCTACCATATGAATCTTGATCTCTAGCCTTCCCCAAGTTGCTTTCCACTCAAACCCTCTTTCCACCAGATCCAAATCCTATGAGAGAGAGTTGAGTGTTGGGGAGACTATCATTTGAAGCACAAGAGCAAGGAGTTCATCATCAACACACCATTTGTTACTTCTTGGAGAGTGGTGTCTCCTAGATTGGCTAGGTGTCACTTGGGAGCCTCCGACAAGATTGTGGAGTTGAACCAAGGAGTTTGTAAGGGCAAGGAGATCGCCTACTTTGTGAAGATCTATCGCTAGTGAGGCAAGTCCTTCGTGGGTGACGGCCATGGTGGGATAGACAAGGTTGCTTCTTCATGGACCCTTCGTGGGTGGAGCCCTCCGTGCACTCGCGCAGCCGTTACCCTTCGTGGGTTGAAGTCTCCATCAACGTGGATGTACGATAGCACCACCTACCGGAACCACGACAAAAACATCCGTGTCTCCAATTGCGTTTGAATTCTCCAAACCCTTCCCTTTACTTTCTTGCAAGTTGCATGCTTTATTTTCCGCTGCCTATATACTCTTTGCATGCTTGCTTGAATTGTGTGATGATTGCTTGACTTGTCCTAAAATAGCTAAAATCTGCCAAACTATAAAATTGGGAGAAGGTTAAGTTTTTATTGGTCAAGTAGTCTAATCACCCCCCCTCTAGACATACTTCAAGGTCCTACAAGTGGTATCAGAGCTTTGGTCTCCATTTGCTTTGATTTCCATAGCTTTTGGTGGTCATAGCCTTGGTTTCACAACCTAGGAGAGTATGGCATCTAGCGAGGGAAATTATCACCGTAGAGGTCCTTACTTTGATGGTACAAATTTTGCTAGTTGGAAGCATAAGATGAAAATGCATATTCTTGGACATAACCCCGCCGTTTGGGAAATTATTAGTATTGGCTTGCAAGGTGAATTCTTCGATGGGAGAGAACCGAACCATGAAGCTAATGCGGAAGAATTGAAGATGTTGCAATACAACGCTCAAGCATGTGACATCATCTTCAACGGATTGTGCCCCGAAGAATTCAACAAAATCAGCCGTCTTGAGAATGCAAAGGAAATTTGGGATACTTTGATTGATATGCATGAAGGTACCGAGTCCGTCAAGGAATCCAAGTTGGATGTGCTCCAAAGTCAGCTTGACAAGTTCAAAATGAAGGATGGTGAAGGTGTCGCTGAAATGTACTCTAGGCTTGCTCTTATCACAAATGAGATTGCTGGCTTAGGGAGTGAAGAGATGACCGACAAATTCATCATCAAGAAAATCCTAAGAGCATTGGATGGAAAGTATGATACCGTGTGCACATTGATCCAAATGATGCCAAACTACAAAGATCTCAAGCCAACGGAAGTCATTGGAAGGATTGTTGCTCATGAGATGTCACTCAAGGATAAGGAGGAACTTCACAACAAGTCAAGTGGTGCTTACAAAGCCTCAAGTGAATCCCCCACATCATCAAGTGAGAAACCAACCTTCAATGAAGAATTGAGCTTAATGGTGAAGAACTTCAACAAATTCTACAAGAGTAGAAGCAAAGAAAGAAGCTCCAAGTCAAGGTCTTACAATGACAAGAGATCTTCTAGTTGAGAGCGCAATTGCTACAATTGTGGGAGACCCGGACACTACTCCAATGAGTGTATGGCACCCTACAAAAGAAGAGAAGATTCTCCAAGAAGAAGGAGCAAAAGAGAAGAATCACCACCAAGAGAGAGGAGGAGTAGAGATGATCGTTATGAACGAAGACCCTCACAGAGAAGTAAGGATTCGGAAAGAAAGGAAAAGTCATCAAGGAGCTACACAAAACAAAGACATCAAGTTCATGTTGGTGAATGGGTTTCCGGCTCCGACTCCGACAATCACTCCGAGAGAAGCTATCACTCCGACTCCGAATATACTCAAGCTGAAGGTGTTGCCGGTCTAGCACTTTTGTCAACCAACTCCTACGACATATTTGACTCACCAAATGAAGGTGTTGGAACATGCTTCATGGCCAAAGGTCCTAAGATAACACACCCCGAGTATGTTGATTTTGATGTTGATGAAGATGACTTGCTAGGTGATGATGATTTACTTGTTGACAACTCTAGTGATGAACACTATGATGAAACGTCAATTAATCATGCTAATCAAACGAATGACAATGATAAGGAGAAAATTGAGCTTCTAACTAAAGAACTAAACACTCTTAAGTTGGCTCATGAAACTATCTTCGAATATCATCGAGAACTTTTAAGGGCTCATGAGAAGTTACGCTTTGAAAAGCTCAATCTTGAGCAAGAGCATGAGTCCTTAAAGGCAATCAATGATGATCTCCGCAAGAAAAGTTCTTCTTACATTGCCAAGCGTTTTCTCTTATCTACCTACATGCCTCAAGTCAAGTCTAGTAACAAGTACAAGAAAGATACTTCCTCTAGTAGTAACAATAATAATGTCAAATCCAATGTTGTTGCTTCTAGTAGTTCTCTTGATTCCACTAATGATTCTCTTAGCCAAGTTACACTTGAGCAAGAAAATAGTTTATTGAAGGGAATTATAGAGAAAGGAGTTTACAAGAGCCTTGTCGGGAGTAAGCAATTCGAGGAAATTGTACGCAAGCAAGGAAGGCACCGGAAGAATCAAGGTGTTGGTTTTGAACGAAAGTTCAACGCCAATGGAGTTGAGTGGGAAGAAGATCAATACCCCAAGACAAAGTTTGTTCCTCAACAAGAGAAGTATGATCCTACTTCCTTCAAGGGGACACAAGCTCAAGATGATCTTCCACCACAAGACCACAAGAACAAAGGCAAGGACAAGCTTCAAGAAGAGATTGATGCATTTGAAGAAGCACCTAAAGCCTCGCTCAAGTGGGTCCCCAAGACTACGCCAAGTTCTACTTCATCAAGTACAACTACAACTCCAAGGATTCCCATCAAGATGATGTGGATCCCAAGAAGAAGAACTAGAGAGTTTTTGAGGGTGACTCATGAACATTCTTCACTCATATCGTTTTGGCAAGAACAAGTGCAATCAACTTTCACATCTTGCACTAGTTCAAGGAGTCACAAACCCTCATGTTGGTAAGGCAAGGGACAAGGTAACCTAATGATTTCATGGACATCATCTTGTGTGTGCATCACTCTATGTCTATGGATATTCTTGTTTGTTCCTTGTGGGACTAACCCATGTAGGCAAGTTGAAAGTGCAACTCACTCCAAAGGATTGCTCCAAATGATCTACATCAACATTGAGCATCTACATATTCAACACCTACATGAAGTCATCATCGACAAAACCCAAGGTTAGTTCATCCCTCTAAGGGGGCATCTCACATCTAGGGGGAGCTTAACTCTAAGAATTGAGTCAAAGCAACTCTAATGGTGTGAACACATTAATGCATTATGTAAAAGTGGTAACCCCACTTGAGCTTAAACGATGAGTATGACCTATGATCAAATGTTCTCATTTGACTCCTAAGTCAATATACTCATATATAGATGACCTAGTCATCGCCAATTGCTTGATAGTTGCTAAAATTGGTTGTGCATGCTTTGCCACATATTTCAATTGACATCTTATTGTGTGAGCATGTTGGTGCATATTTTACTCATTCAAGGACATCCACTTGTTGTTTTGTTTGTTTGGATTCTCTTCTTCGTGCCAAGTGGATGGACAAGAATGCCTAAGAACCTTCTTTAGCTATCTATGCTTTTCTCGTCTCAAACTCTATTCATGCTACATCACAAAATTTGATCAAGTCAGACTCGAACCACTCAGTGAGGAGCACTTTCGAGTCCCCGATTCATCATAGACTTAAACTTCCAAAACCTCTTAGTGATTCTCGGTCTGACCGATCCTCCCATTTCAGTCCTACCGAGATCATCAAGTTGATCTGAGTTTTCAATCTCGGTGCAACCGATTTGAACTTTCGGTCTCACCGATTTGTCAGAATCGAACACGATTATGCATCTCGGTGCCACCGAGTTGTTCCACTCGGTCCCACCGGCAGCTCGAGCTATATATAGCCACGGGCAAAATTTTGGAAATTTCTCCGAAACCCTTCGCCACAAGCAATAGCTCGCTCTGCCATCGTGGTCTCCGGATCGTCTCCTCATCGCCAGCAGCCTCCTGTCGCTGGTCTCCGCCGCCGTCAACGGATTTCGTCCCCACCGTTGCCGCCGTAGCAAGTCCACCGCCAAGTTAGAGTATGGACTTAATCTTTGTGCTATCCACGTCTGATTCCTGGCACATTGTTTTCATATTGATTCTTGCCATGATTGAAACTCATCTATCCAGCCAAAGTAGTTCATAGATTAGATGTGATTCAAATTTTATGTTTAGGTTTCTGCCGAAACCATCTCGGACACACCGAGTTGAAAAACTCAGTCTCACCGATTTGGCTAATGCCATTGCACTAGTGACTCTCGGTCTGACGGAGAATTACTAATCGGTGCAACCGATTTGAGAATTCTGTGAAACCCTAGCAGTCTCGGTACCACCGAATGAAACTCGGTCCAACCGAGATCATCGATTAGGTTCCAAAACTGCTTGGTATCACCGAATTTGAAAATCGGTGGATCCGAAATGCTTTCATGGAAAACTAAGACTGAACTTTTGAGTCATTCTTTTGCAAAAACCTCTGCATTTTGTGATGCTCATCTTTTCTATCTCATCTATAACTCTTCACAGGGTCAGCAGTTAGCTTTCGCAGTATGTCTGGTCAAAGTGATAGCCAGAACAGGTCAGAAGAGCAGATGGACTTGAGTGAGCGCACTAGTCCCTCAACTTCAGATGAAGGGAGCAGAAGTACTCCTAGAACCCTGCCTAAGGCTGCAACTAGGCAAAGGAGGAAAAGAACTTCTGATTTAGAGGATGAAGATTACAAAGCTGAGGAAGATGAGGCTACATCCAAGAAAGTGGTGCTCAAGAAGGAATATGGCTCAGCAAAGAATGCAAAGCCAGGCATGAAGATCAAAAGGCCTGTAGGAAGACAACCAATGTCCAAAGCCAGAGTGTCTACACAAGCCTCTTTGGAAACCCAACCCAAAGAACCAGCTGCTGCTGAAGGGAAGAAAAGAAAGGAAAGGGTCAAGATGACCATGGCCAGAGTTATTGGGAAACCTTCCATGATGGAAGAGGAAGAGCCTGCTGCACCAGCTCCAAAGGCACCAAAGCTTATGGGTGATGCTATTAGATCAGGGGCTGCCACATCTAAGCACAAGGAAGAACCCAAAGCTGCCCCCAAGGCCAAGTATGCACCAAAGAGGAATACCAGGAGTTTTCCACTCTTTGAGAAGAACAAGGCCCCAAAGGCTCGAGGATGCCGATGAGGAAGATGAAGAAGGACAAGTTCTGAGGAAGCTCAAGCCCAAGATACCAGACCACAATGATGCCCATCCTGTGGCTGAGGACGTGAGAATCAGGAAGGATTCAGGGCTGAGGATATGGAGGATGGAAGATCCATATGCTTCAAGGAGAAGAACTATTGTTGACTACAGGTTCCACACAAAGGAACAACAGGACTTCTATGAAACAATTATGTTGGACAAGAAGCCCATAGTTTGTGACATGAGGTGGTTGACTGGAATTTCATGAAGGAGAATGAAGAGCACTATCCTGGAGTGCAAGACAACTTTATTGCTTGTGGAGTTGCAGATTTTGTTGGGCAAAAGCTCACAAATTGGAATGATGAACTTATCATGCGCTTCTACTCCACAAGACATTTTACCCAGATGGAAGAATTGTTTGGATGTATGAAGGTACAAGGTACCAGTCAACTGTTGAAGAATGGGCAAAGCTGATAAATGCCCTAGAGGAAAATGAGGATGACCTAGACATTTATGCAAAGAAGAAGATGGGTCACAATTCAATGGCTCACATGTACAAGGAAATTCCAGACAAGGCATTAGGAACTCACAAGTTTGGATCAGTTCACTTTTTGCTGTCAGGGTTGCCAACCATAAATTGGATTCTAAGGCACACTTTGTTGCCCAAGTCCGTGACCATAACATGATCGAGAGGGCATGCCATCAACATGTTGCATGTGTTTGATGTGCCACGAAGTTCAAAGTCATGAGCCCGATCATTGAAACAATCAAGAGGACTGCAGCAGATCAGAAGAGGAGCTATGGATATGCACCTCAGATTCAAGAATTGATAAACTCAAAGATGGGCACAGGAAAATATCAGTTGGATAAGGAACACTTTCCACTTTATCAAGACTTTGAGGACAATGAGGTTGTCATGAATGAAGATGATCCACAATCAGTTCAAGCTCAGGAGAAGAAGGAGAAGGCAAAGAGGGAGAAGGCTGCCAAGATGCCAACTCAAGAGGAGGCATCTGAGTATTTCTTGAAGAACAAGCAGGAACAGCTCGGATACTTGATAGCATCAACCCTGAGGATAGAGAAGGGATTGGCCACCCTCACTCAAAATCAGGAGAGCCTTGAGAGAATCATAGAACAAAAGTTCTATAACTTAGATGTGAAAGTAACTGAGATTCAGTCTGCAGTGGAGGAACTACAAGATGACATGCAGGATAGGAAGGGCAAAAGAACAACTGATGCATTTGCCAGAGTGCCTAGAGCCCAGAGGTCATCTGCTGTGCCAGTTTATGACACAAGAGCAACTTCATCTGCACCAGCTACAGCCTCAGTGCCACCAGCTCCAGCATCTACATCAGCACCAGCTCCATCTACTTCAACTGAAGCTTTCGTCCTCGGCGTTATCCGGACTCCACCACCTGAAGATCAAGCCTGAGAGTCGATCTAGCACTATGCATTTTCTATGAACTTTTTGGAAACTTGTTGCCAAAGGGGGAGAAAAATGTATAGATCATAGGCTTCGAGAGAGAGAGAGAGAGAGAGAGTGTTGCTTTTGTTCTCTCTTGATTTATTTGGTGGTTTTTCAATCTTTGTTTGCTTTTGGTTGAGATACTATGCTTGTGACACATTGTTTATTATTTTGCATGCTTGATATTATCCTATCTATCTTATGTGATCACTCACTATGCTTGTTGATGAGTGCATGTATTCATTGTTTATTATTTTGAGCGCTCCACCAAGATGTATGTGACATGGAAGAGTAACCCATGAGCCTAATTCATTGTGCATTTGCAGTCCAAAGCAAATCTAAAACTATGCACAAATTTAGGGGGAGCTCTTGCTTATCACATACTTCTCAAAGCGACGATGTTATTTAAATTTTATTATCATTTGTCGAAGCTTTGATCTATATGTTGTCATCAATTACCAAAAAGGGGGAGATTGAAAGTGCAACTATCCCTAGGTGGTTTTGGTAATTCATAACAACATATAGCTCATTGAGCTAATGCTATTCCAAGACTATTATTTCAGGAAAGCTCAATGAACATGGCATGGATGATGAAAGTGGATCCCTCAAAATACTAAGGACAAAGGATTGGCTCAAGCTCAAAAGCTCAAGACTCTTCATTTTACATTTTAGTGATCCAAGATCACATTGAGTCTATAGGAAAAGCCTATACTATCAAGAAGGGATGAGGTGTTGCTTAATGAGCCTCTTGCTTCATGTGCTTAGTGATATGCTCCAAAACCCTCAACTACTTTCCCACATCCACAAATAACCTAAACCTAAAGCCAAAATCGGTCACACCGATTCTTTCTATCCAGCGCCACCGATTCCAAAAGTCATAGCCACTGCCACAAACCCTAAGCAAATCGGTCTTACCGATAGGGATCTCGGTCTCACCGAGATGGGGTTGCAATCTCTCTCTTTCCCTTCGTAATGTTTCGGTCTAACCGAAGTGAGCGATCGGTCCCACCGAGATTGCAATGTAAACTCTCTGTTTCCTTTTGTAACATTTCGTCTCACCGAAAAGAGCAAATCGGTCCCACCGAGTTTACGACCAACTCTCTGGAAAGCTTATTACCAAATCGGTCTCACCGAGTTTGTGTAATCGGTCTCACCGAGATTACGTTATGCCCTAACCATAACCATATCGGCCTCACCGAGATGCATGTCAGTCCCACCGAAAATCACTAACGGTCACTAGGTTTACTCAATCGGTCTAACCGAGTTTAACGATTGGTCCCATCGAGTTTGGTAAATTGTGTGTAACGGATAGATTTTGTGTGGAGGCTATATATACCCCTCCACCTCCTCTTCATTCGTGGAGAGAGCCATCAGAACAAACCTACACTTCCAACTTACCGTTTCTGAGAGAGAACCACCTACTCATGTGTTGAGGCCAAGATATTCCATTCCTACCATATGAGTCTTGATCTCTAGCCTTCCCCAAGTTGCTTTCCACTCAAACCCTCTTTCCACCAGATCCAAATCCTATGAGAGAGAGTTGAGTGTTGGGGAGACTATCATTTGAAGCACAAGAGCAAGGAGTTCATCATCAACACACCATTTGTTACTTCTTGGAGAGCGGTGTCTCCTAGATTGGCTAGGTGTCACTTGGGAGCCTCCGACAAGATTGTGGAGTTGAACCAAGGAGTTTGTAAGGGCAAGGAGATCGCCTACTTCGTGAAGAGCTACCGCTAGTGAGGCAAGTCCTTCGTGCGCGACGACCATGGTGGTATAGACAAGGTTGCTTATTCATGGACCCTTCGTGGGTGGAGCCCTCCGTGGACTCGCGCAGCCGTTACCCTTCGTGGGTTGAAGTCTCCATCAACGTGGATGTACGATAGCACCACCTATCGGAACCATGACAAAAACATCCGTGTCTCCAATTGCGTTTGAATCCACCAAACCCTTCCCTTTAGTTTCTTGCAAGTTGCATGCTTTATTTTCCGCTGCCTATATACTCTTTGCATGCTTGCTTGAATTGTGTGATGATTGCTTGACTTGTCCTAAAATAGCTAAAATCTGCCAAACTATAAAATTGGGAAAAGGTTAAGTTTTTATTGATCAAGTAGTCTAATCACCCCCCTCTAGACATACTTCAAGGTCCTACATATGTCTACACAACATCTATTGGCCATTGTGCGACAAGCGGTCATCCTGGTACGCCATAAGGATGCGAAGAGGCATCCTATATCAGCAAGGACTAGTTTTTCCACCAATAGCTCATCTAAGAGAACTCTCAAGTTAACTGTGCTCGGGCTGGAGTAGCCATCAGATGGGTGACTAGATTGGAAGTTGTCTTGATGTTAAATTAACTGATGGGATGGATCATAGAGGTCAAATTAAATGACCTCTATGATCCATCCCATCAGTTAATTTAACATCGAGGTCCTTGTTTTTTATTTATATTTTATTTTTTAATACATATTAAAGAAGGTCTAGCACATTACTTTTTGACAATGTGCGATACATGACATACAGTTGATCCATCCAAGTTGTTTGTGATGGAATAAGCCATGTGTGTTGTGGGCAAACGCTTCCTGGTATACAACCATTTGTGATCGATCAATTCATCACCGACAGGTTCCCTAGTGTGGTCTGTGTGCGATGTGATATGCTTTGTCTGCACAACATCTATGCTCTGTGTACAGAAGAAGAACATATATATACTTATAACAGGACATGATTGTAAAACCAAATTAAACATCCAATTACGTTATATAACAAATACCATAAATATTGCGAGGTTCAAATTCAAAGATTACAAGGTTCAAACTATCCAGACACATAAAATTCATCTTCTTCATAATATTTTTCATGCATTATTTCTGTGAAAGGATTAGCCACCGAGAAGTCATATAGAGGCTCCATACAGTGACTTCCGAAAAATCTGTCATATGAAGTTATAAACTGAAATTCAGCTTGTGCAGATCCTTTGCCATTCAGTTGTAGACGCCTACGCTCTTTAGCAATCCATTCAGTTCTGCGCAGTAAATATAGGGCAAACCTCATTACCTTGAGCAACCTTGCTTTCTCAACAAAGAACCTGGCGAATTTAATTTATGGTATGGTGCCTCGGTACTCGTTAAAAGTAATTTCTATGAGATGAAGATCAAGGCATTCAATGGGATTGGTATATTCCCCAACATTTTCTACTTTCAGGCATGCTACTATCTGCAGACAAAGACAACATATTAGTGCATAGCTGCAGATTTGAACACTCCGGGCCTCTTTGATTTGCAGGATTTCTAAAATACAGGAAAATAGTGAAATGCCAACTTCAATCTTTCATGATAAACTTTTATCACGAAAGCATGTCAGGCGAAGGAATAAAACGCGTACAACACTAGCTTCTGAAAAAATATGTATTGAAATCCTCCAAATTTCCTTTAGAAATCATTATACATTGGTCATTGTAATCATGGGTAAAAGTAACAAAAATTTGAGCTCCGTTGTGGTTAACAATTAACAGGAAGGGAGCATCACCTTGATGTAGAGCTTCTCGATGCAAGGAAAACATCTAAGGAACCTAAGAACTTCATCTGGATCGGGGTCGACAGATTGTAGTGCCAAGATCTTCACTGTGCGAAGTGGCTGGGTCAAGCTTGTGGGGGATCATTTTCTGGATGACAGGCGAACATATAGATCAACAATAATTAGATAAAATGTGTTTTCCGATAATATATAAGAAGCATAAGAAGAAGACTGTTGTACCTGAACGGATAATGATCCAGTAACAAGTTTGTTGAATTCAGCACACGAATAGGCCAACACTATCAATTTCGTTGCGTGAATGACCCTGATTCTTGCTGGACCTAATTTATCATGTACATACAATCTCTCGAGGAAAGGCGCATTCTGAATGACAATATCGTGAAACAGCTCAACTGACAGCCTTGGGCGGCGCCAGCAATGCACATAAATCACACGGACATTCGTCGAGGTGATGTGGAGAGTACCGAACCCGTTCATCATATGAAGACGAAGGTACTCGAGCGTTGTATAGCCAACGAGCAGGCGCTCCAAATCCTCCTTCAAGATGCGGACGACAATGAGCTCGTGGTGCTTAAGTTTAGAGAGATGAAGAGTGCGCGTGGCATCGATCCGGGGGAAAATGCACCGCCTGAATGTAGCGCGATGCAGCATGGGCGCGAGGCGGAACACGAACGGCGGCAGCAAGAAAGGACATCTAGCATGAAGGCTGACCTCCTCAAGCCGATCCAGGGCTGGGGATAGGAACCAGTAGTGCAACCTGGGTTCGTTCTTGTTGTGGGGATTGAGCCTGCCGAGAGCACGGCGTCTGACCGGCCCAGGGTGTGTGTCGAGGACGTGGGACAATGTGTTTAGGCGTTGCTGCTCCCTGCTGCAGAACTTGTGGTCAACGATGAGGTCTAGGGGGGCCCCTGGCCTATTTCCTTTGCTCTTAAATTCTTAATAAATCCAAAAAGTTGTTTCGTGGAGTTTGAGGACTTTTGGAGTTGTGCAGAATAGGTTTCAATGTTTGCTCCTTTTCCACCGAATTTCCATTCCAAGCATTCCCCTCTTCATGGTAAACCTTGTAAAATAAGAGAGAATAGCCATAAGTATTGAGATATAATGTGTAATAACAGACCATAATGCAATAAATATTGATATAAAAGCATGATGCAAAATGGACGTATCAACTCCCCAAGCTTAGACCTCGCTTGTCCTCAAGCGGAAGCCGAAATTGAAAAATATGTCCACATGTTTAGAGATAGAGGTGTCGATAAAAATAAAATACGGACATGAGGGCGTCATGATCATTCTAATAACAACAACATATATGGATTTTGTCATATGATTTCCTATGCTCAAGTAATATGCAATTCACAATGTCATGTATGGTTCAAAAAACTTCACTGGGAACTAACAAACTATCATCTCAGTCACTGAAGCAATTGCAATTTATCGTAACATCGGAAAGAGTCAATAATGGAGCTTTTCAGCAAGCTCACATACTCAACTATCTCGTAGTCTCCTATAATTGTTAACATTCACGCAATACTTGTGGTTATAGAGTTTCAGCCGGACCCTAAGAAGGATAGGGGCTTATTGTGTTGCCTCCCAACATATTCACCTTTAGGTGATGTCAACAATAATAGCCTATGCCAACTTACATACAATGGGATATATGTATCATGATCTTTCAAACACAAGGAGCTTGCCAAAGGATAAAAATAAAAAGGGAAAGGTGAGCATCACCTTGACTCAAGCATAAAGTAAAACATAAAGTAAAAGATAGGTCCTTCGCAGAGGGAAGCAGAGGTTGTCATGCGCGTTTAGGGTTGATGCACGAAACCTTAATGCAAAAGAATGTCACTTTATATTGCCCCTTGTATGTGGACCTTTATTATGCAGTCCGTCGCTTTTATTACTTCCACAACAAGTTCGTACAAAGTTTATTCTCTGCACTAATAAGTCATACATATTTAGAGAGCAATTTTTATTGCTTGCACCGATGACAACTTACTTGAAGGATCTTATTCAATTCATAGGTAGGTATGGTGGACTCTCATGGCAAAACTGGGTTTAAGGATATTTGGAAGCACAAGTAGTATCTCTACTTGGTGCAAGGAATTTGGCTAGCATGAGGGGGAAAGGCAAGTTCAACATGTTTAGAAGGTCAATGACAGTATACTTTAACTGAGATGTCGGAAAACATAAACCATTACATTGTCTTCCTTGTCCAACATCAACTCTTTTAGCATGTCATACTTAATGAGTGCTTCACAATCATAAAAGATGTCCAATATAATATATTTATATGTGAACCCCTCTTTCCTTATCACTTCCTATTAATTGCAATGATGACCAAGGCTACGTTCATCAACTCTCAACAATTTTTATGCCTCATGCTTTCTATGTGTGAATTTATCACTATCCATAAGATCAATATGAACTCTTTTGTTCTTTCTACCTTCTGAAGATCATAGCAATATAGCAAAGCCCTTGACTCAACACTAATCTTTATTATAGATAGCACACTGACTCGCTTACATAAAGAGATCACAATGCAAAACTCAAAACTACTTGATATCAAAACTTCAATCTACTAGGTCAAGATACTACTAAAAGGATCGAACTAAATAAAGCTATAAAGATAGGAGTGTTATGGTGATACGATACCTGGGCACCTCCCCCAAGCTTGGCAGTTGCCAAGGGGAGTGCCCATACACATGTGATTATTTCTTTGGAGGTGGTGAAGTAAGAGTTGTTGCATTTTTCTTCTCTAGCTTGCGTATGAGGCTGAAATTTTCCTCCCTCAGATCATCATTCTCGAGGTGAAGTTTCATTATCTTTTTGCATAATGCTGCCTTGCTGTCCTGCAAAAAACCTGGTGGGATATATTGGACCTTAGGGAGGGTTGACTTCTTAAACTCCACATGCATATCACCAGGTTTAGGTAGTGGATCGTCCTCTTCATCGGAGCTTGTCTCCTCCTTCCCTTTTGGATCATAGTCTTCTTCTTCCTCGGTGGTCCAGCCATAACATTCCACATCCCCATATACTTTTGGGTTTGCAATATAATCAGCCATGTAGCTCTCTCCCTCCGAATCTTGGGACGACATCTTGTTCCAAATCTGCAACAGGAACAGCTCGAAACGAAAACAAAGGATATTTGCGTGATACGGTGGTCAAAACCTTCGGGAGTATATATAATGAATTTTTACCGACCAAAATACATAAC
The DNA here is from genome assembly GCA_021605205.1 of Aegilops longissima. Taxonomy (NCBI): domain Eukaryota; kingdom Viridiplantae; phylum Streptophyta; class Magnoliopsida; order Poales; family Poaceae; genus Aegilops; species Aegilops longissima. Next base: position 312,830,197 of record CM038678.1, read on the forward strand.
ATACAAGAAAACGGAGTCCGGGAGACACACGAGGTGCCCACGAGACAGGGGGCGCGCCCTACAGGGGGGGCGCGGCCTCCTCTCTCATGGGAGCCTCGTGTCCCTTTCGGACTACTTCTTTCTTCCTAAAATTATTAAATAATCCAAAACTGATAACAATTGCCATTAGAGTTGTTTTGGAGTCGGTTTACTTACCGCATCAATACCTATGCCTTTTCGAGTCCAGAACGCTCGAAAGTGTCTCTTATGTATTCCTCGGGGTTATGGTTTCAATAATATTAGTTTCAACATTGATAGGATTACCTGAAATATAATGTTTAATTCTTTGACCATTTACCACCCTCGGTTTGTGCCTTCGGTTGTTGATTTTATAGCACCGTAACGATAGACCTCCTCGATAACGTAGGGACCTTCCCATTTTGAGAGAAGTTTTCCTGCAAAAATCTTAAAGAGGGTTGAACAATAACACATAATCTCCTACGTTAAACTCACGCTTTTGTATTCTCTTATCATGCCGCTTTGACTTTTTCTTTGAAAAGCTTGGCATTCTCATAGGCTTGGGTTCTCCATTCATCAAGTGAGCTAATATCAAGCAACCTCTTCTCACCGGCAAGTTTGAAGTCATAATTAAGCTCTTTAATAGCCCAATATGCCTTATGTTCAAGTTCAAGAGGTAAATGACATGCCTTTCCGTAAACCATCTTATAAGGAGACATACCCATAGAATTTTTGTATGCAGTTCTATAGGCCCATAATGCATCATCCAGTTTTTTGGACCAATTCTTTCTAGATCTATTCACAGTCATTTGCAAAATTAATTTGAGCTCTCTATTTCTCAACTCTACTTGACCACTAGACTGCGGGTGATAAGGAGATGCGATTCTATGATTTACATCATACTTAGCAATCATCTTACGGAAAGCACCATGAATAAAGTGTGAACCACCATCAGTCATAATATATCTAGGGACTCCAAACATCGGAAAAATAAATTCTTTAAGCATTTTAATAGAAGTGTTATGATCAGCACTACTAGTTGGAGTAGCTTCTACCCACTTAGTAACGTAATCAACAGCAACTAGAATATGTGTATAACCATTGGAGGCAGGGAAAGGTCCCATATAAGCAAAGCCCCAAACATCAAACGGTTCAATAACAACAGAATAATTCATAGGCATTTCTTGACGTCTATAATGTTACCTATTCTTTGATATTCATCACAAGATAAGACAAACTTACGAGCATCTTTGAAAAGAGTAGGCCAATAAAAACCAGATTGTAGTACCTTGTGTGCAGTTCTATCTCCAGCGTGGTGCCTCCATAGGATTCAGAGTGACACTTGCGTAGGATTTGTTCCTGTTCATGCTCAGGCACACAACGCCTAATAATACCATCTACTCCCTCTTTATAAAGGTGTGGATCATCCCGAGTAATGTCTTAAATCATAAAAGAACTTTTTCTTTTGCTGGTATGTGAAACTAGGCGGTATATATTTAGCAACAATGTAATTAGCATAATCAGCATACCAAGGAGCGATCGAGAAGCATTGACAACCGCTAATTGTTCATCGGAAAACTATCATTAATAGGCAGTGGGTCATCAAGAACATTCTCTAACCTAGACAAGTTGTCTGTAACGGGGTTCTCAGCTCCCTTTCTATCAATAATATGCAAATCAAATTCTTGGAGCAAGAGGACCCATCTAATGAGTCTAGGCTTAGCATCTTTCTTTTCCATAAGATATTTAATAGCTGCATGATTAGTGTGAATAGTAACTTTGGAATCAACAATATAAGGTCTAAACTTATCACATGCAAACACAACTGCTAAGAACTCTTTTTCAGTAGTAGCATAATTTCTCTAGGCAGTATCAAGAGTCTTACTAGCATACTGGATAACATTCAATTTCTTATCGACTCTTTGCCCTAAAACAACACCAATAGCATAATCACTAGCATCGCACATAATTTCAAAAGGTAAATTCCAATCAGGTGGCTGAACAATAGGTGCAGTGATCAAGGCTTTCTTAAGTGTTTCAAATGCTTCCAAACAATCATCATCGAAGACAAAAGGAATATCTTTTTGCAATAAATTAGTCAGAGGCCTAGAGATTTTAGAAAAGTCCTTAATTAACATCCTATAAAAGCCGGCATGACCAAGGAAACTTCTTATACCTTTTATGTCCTAGGGACATGGCATCTTTTCAATAGCATCAACTTTGGCTTTATCAACTTCAATACCTCTCTCGGAGATCTTGAGCCCCAAGACAATGCCTTCATTAACCATAAAGTGACACTTTTCCCAATTCAGAACGAGACTAGTGTCTTCGCATCTCTGCAAAACTCGATCAAGGTTGCTCAAACAATCATCAAAAGAGGATCCATAGACGGAGAAGTCGTCCATGGATACCTCACAAATCTTTTCACAAAAATCAGAAAATATAGCCAGCATGCATCTTTGAAAGGTAGCAGGTGCATTACATAAACCAAAAGGCATACGTCTATAAGAAAAAGTACCAAAAGGGCAAGTAAAAGTAGTTTTAGATTGATCCTTCACTGACACGGGTATTTGAGAGAAGCCAGAATAACCATCTAGAAAGCAAAAATGTGTGTGTTTGGATAGCCTTTCTAGCATTTGAACAATAAAAGGTAAAGGGTAATGATCTTTCTTAGTAGCTTTATTTAACTTACGAAAATCAATTATCATCCTATAACCTGTAATAATTCTTTGCGGGATCAATTCATCTTTATCATTAGGAACAACGGTAATACCTCCTTTTAGGGACACAATGGATGTGGCTTACCCATTCACTATCAAAGAACGGGATAAATAATACCTGCCTCAAGGAGTTTTAGAATCTCCTTTCTTACCACCTCCTTCATTTTGGGATTTAATCGTCCTTGAGGATCTCTAACTGGTTTGGCATCTTTCTCCACTAAAATTTTGTGTTGACATAATGTGGGACTAATGCCCTTAAGATCGTCCAGAGTATATCCAATAGCAGCTCGGTGCTTCTTCAGATTTTCGTCCCGTAAGCTTGCCCATGATTTTTTCCATGGTAAAAGTGATGATATAGCAGAAGATGGATGCCGGAGGCCCACCAGGGGACCCAGGAGATAGGGGGCCGCGCCCTACAGGGGGGGGGGCGCCCTCCTGTCTCCTGGACAGGGTGTGGGCCCCCTTGCCTATTTCTTTTGCTCATAAATTCTTAATAAATCCAAGAAGTTTTTTCGTGGAGTTTCAGGACTTTTGGAGTTGTGCAGAATAGGTTTCCAACGTTTGCTCCTTTTCCAGCCAGAATTCCAGCTACCGGCATTCCCCCTCTTCATGGTAAACCTTGTAAAATAAGAGAGAATAGCCATAAGTATTGAGATATAATGTGTAATAACAGCCCATAATGCAATAAATATTGATATAAAAGCATGATGCAAAATGGATGTATCATATATATATATATAGTACGTGTTGAAGAGGGTGGCTGGGGGCAATACTACGCATCATATAGGACACTCACTCGCGTGCGATGCTTCCATCTGTGGGCCCGCGAGGTTGTCCTCCATCACTTTGACCCAACAAGAAGGTTTATTTTTGGGTTGTGTTGCGGTAGGAGTATATAGTACGCATTGAAGAGGGGAGGAGGGGGTCGGGGCAACACATATATACTACACACACGTCATGAATCGATCTCACTCCGTGTGGGGACTTTTCGGTTTCCAAGGCAGGTGCCGCAATGAAGTTGTGCATATTGGGTATTAAAAACATCACCAATACATTGGGCCACATGCGGACGATGGTTGTCACTCATTCTCCTGCAACTCTTCCCTCCATGGGTCTGCAAGGTCGTCATCCATCTAATATATGACACAACGAGAAAGGTAATTTGAAGAACAAGGAGGATTATTTTCGTCTTGTGTTACGGTACGTAGGAGTATATATTACGCGTCGAAGAGGGGAGGGGGCAACATATATATATATATATACTACATGTCATGAACCTTGGTTCGTGTGGGGGACTTAAAGATTTCCGAGGCAGGTGCCACATCAAGCGATGGTGGTTGTCCTCTAGCACTCACTCATGGGGTTATCAGCGAGATGTTTCGTCCATCTCTGTGTGCCCGCTTGGTCAATCACTTCGACCGACAATGATAGAGGTTAATTTGACTTATAATTACGAGGGTATTAAATTTTGGTTCGTCTTATATGGTTCGGTACATGCAACTATATACTTCGGGCGCATGTGTATGCACGAATCCCTCCCACCGGGTCGAATTGGGGTGGGGGCGGCAGTGACGATCATGAACCAGATCTATATGTGGATTGTGCGTTTTTATGCATGAATGGGCTACATCAAAATGTTGTGCTTTTGGTATTCAAACATATATACATGCATCACGCATGTCCATAGATATGTTCAGGGCACATATATACATGCAGTGCTTGTATTTGGACACTCTCCCTCGCTTGGTTATCATCGACGGCCTATATATTTTGGGCCCGCGTGGACGTCCATCACTTCAGCCAACAACGCGAGAGGTTACCAGAGTGGATTCTTCTTCTCTTGGTTCACGTTACCTTATAGTCGTAAGTCGATCATGGTGAGATTCGATACCTAAGTTTGAGGGCTCGCATACACATGAATCCTTATATATTTATATTCTGATCACGGGATCAGAATATTATTCTGATCACAACATGAACTTCCTGAGTTACACGCCTGAACTTCCCTCTATAGGAACCCGACCTTTCGGCTATCTTCGCAACCGTGTCTCCCCGCGTGAATTATTCTGGTCATTCATGTTCTATATGATGTAAGTGTAATCTAGAAACGGTTTTTGGCAACTAAATGTCCAATTTAAATAGGTATCTTGCTCGTTGGCGGATTTTGCTCTCGGGTCATGATGAAATTGCGTTTTTTACAATTTTACTGCCTGAGTTGTTCGACCTGAACTTCCCCCTGTGCTAGGTCAAACTTCCGTCAACATTGCCCAAATGGGGTTTGCGATATACCGTTGGAAAGCTATGGACACCATTATCATAATCTAACTTAAATTTTTGGCAAAATATAAGCGTTTTAAGAGCACTTTTGAAAACCGTTTTTCTTCATACAAAAAACGTGAGTCGTATTTTCGATCGCATTTCTAAATCGTCTACCGGAACGAGGCAAATAATATGGCGTTGGAAACCTCCTGCAAAACAGCTCCTTCCTCATGGTGAAAGTTCTCTCTAATTCCCTACGGTTGAAGTGTAATTTGAGAAATCATAAAATTTCGCAAACTGAATAGCCGAGTTTGTATTTTTGATGTCATTTCTGAACGGCTAATCCGATTGAGGCAAATGATATGGCATTGGAAAGCTTTTGAAAATGCGCTACTTTCTCATGTTGATTTTTTTTCTAATTTTGAACGGTTTAAGAATAATTTAGAAAATGGTACAAGTTCCACCGAATTCGTATTTTCGATCTATTTTTTTTAGCCGTACGTCCGAATGCATCAAACGATATGGCGTTGGAAAGCTTGAACAAATGTGAAAATGTTTGGTATATATTGTTTCTCCCAATTCATTACGGTTTTACGTCAATTTGAAAATGGCTAAAAACGTATTTTCGTCATAATTTTTACAACCTTTACCGGAACGGGCCAAATAATATACCGTTGAAAAACTATGAAAAATGCAAAACTTTTTCATGTTGATAGTTTTTTCAGATTCCTGACCATCTTCAAGTAATTTCAAGAAGTTGAGATCATGCGTTCTGCCTTTATCGTGAAACAGATTCTTCAAAAATGCACCGTGTGAAGAACTTGAACTTCCCTGCGTGTGTAGTTGAACCTCACTCTGTTTTTCATGGGCTTTTTTTGCTCGCAGATCTCTATCCACTCACCGGAATTGAGCAAGTGATATACCTATGAAAAGCTGTTGTAAACACGCAACTGTCCCGTGTTGATCATTTTTTTCATACTAGTGACAGTTTTAAAAGTTTTTCATCTGAAATTCATTCAGTGTAGTAGTTGAACTTCCTGCTGTTTTCATGTTGAACTTCTGTGACATATTTTCATTTGTAATTTCCTCATACATTCGTCAATGTTATACGAATGATATTCCTTTTGTACAAACCTCTCTCACAATAAATTATTCAACTTTCTCCGACCGAGAACTTGAACTTATAACAACAACAAAATTGGACCCTGCCTTTTAATTAATTTTTCTCATAGTAAACACACTGTGTAGTACATGAACTTTTTCCATATTTATAATTTGAATTTTTTATTTTCCTTTTTAAATCAAATTGCTCTACAAATAATGAACTTCTTTGTGGACTGAGAGAATTATTTGAAACGCAAAAGAACAATTTCTTTTTTGTGTTTTTGAACATGGAAATACAAGGTGAACCTCTCTCGCAAGAATTTTTGAACTTCCCCAGACAGAGCACTTGAACTTCTTTTAACAAATCTTTTATTTTTTCTAATTTTATTCTCACCTGAAATGCATTCCTTGCAGTACTTGAACTTCTCGTTGTTTTCACTATGAACTTCTGTTGCACTTTCGTGTATACGTCGTATTACACGCAATTGAAGGTCGGACGTCATTTTTTGCCATTTTAAAACACGTAATTGGAGGTTGGACGTCCCGCAATATAAATTCTGAACTGTGCATGGAGGTGCACGTGAACTTCTTGCAACAAATCTGAGTTTTTTATATACTTCGAACTTCTCTGTTATATTAATTCCAATTTCTTAGTCATATTCTTAGAAAGGAAATATGTTTTTAAAAAAGCATCAAACCTTTTTTATTTGTAAATTGCACTTCAATAATTTTTCTTTTCTTTAGAGACGGTAATAATTTGAGTTTCCCATGTATATCGAACTACTCCTCTATTTTAGTTTGAAATTCGTCATTTTTATTCTGTACTAACAAGGAAAATCTGAGTTTCTTTATAAATATCGAACTTCTCTATTTTGTAATGTCTTCTTGGTTTATTTCTTTCAGTGATGGCAAAATCCTAGTTTTGTAATAAATATTGAACAGGTCCGTTATTGAAATTTGAACTTCTAGAGTTTTTAAAAAATGGTGATAATCCCGTTTTTACATTTTTTTGAATTGCTCTATGTTTTAAATTCAAACTTCTTATTTACTTTATTAGAAACGGTGAAATATCCATTTCAAAGTGCTCTCTTAATTGTGTACTATTGTGTAATTTTTTTCTGAACTTCTTATGTACTTCCCTTTTTTCTGAACTTCTAGATTTTCCATTTTTTTATACGTCGAACTATTGCTTTACTTTATTTTTCCATTCTTAAATAACGAGTAAAATCATAGTTTCTATTATCATCGAACTTCTCCATGTTTTTAATTTGGACATCTTGATTTATTTCTTAGTATCAGAAAAAAATCTGGTCTTGTAATAAACATCGAACCACTTTTTGGAAAATAGTATGCTTGTTGGCAATATCAATGAACACGTATAGAGCAGAGAAGCAGAATTTATTTCACAAAACATTTTTGAGGATTTCGTAAAGATTAAACAACATTCCCTTTTTTATTAATTTTTGTTTTTGTTCGGGAACAAAGAGAACATTATTTTTACTGTTAATGTTTTGAAGTGAATTTTATAGACTTAAATTTTGTTTATGCTATTTTTTAATTTGTTTGTCACTTCAAATTCTAAAAAAATCGCAAATCTCCCATGTTTTTCCTTTTCATGTTTAATTATTTGAACTTGCTGAGATACACATAACACACGAACATTTTGACCTTCACAAATAGAAATTTGAAGCGAAATTTTTGCAAAATAGCACCAGACAAACAGAGCAACACCCCATAGACTGATGCTCATATGTCGTTTTCCCCTTCTTTTAGTATGCACATTGAACGACACACTTCTGCTAGGATAAGCTTCTCTCTTTTATGTCCCGTAGGAACACATGTATGCAAGAGAAAATCTATGGACCGGGGAGCACCCATTTTTTACAGCGACGGAGTGTGTTGCATCCACCATTCGGGCGTCGGAAGAATCGGCAAGGGGATCCCGTCCAGGATCTGCCGACCGCAGTTGGAGGTTGTCTTCCACGACGGTGACATTGGAGCAGGATGACGCCGAGGCCGGGCCTCGCGCGTGAACATCAAACTCGTTTTTTTGTTACAACGTCTTTGTTTCTTTTTTTAGAAATAGGGAAATACATTTTTTTATGATTTGAACTTTTTGAAATTTTCTGGATGGAACTCAAGTAAGCCAAATACAGAAACAATCAAACGAGAGAAGGGCATAGTTTCTATTGTTTCCTCAGCATGTTGCCATACGGACATTTTCATATAAAAAAAGACATACTGTACCTCTCATTCCTCACCACACTTTGAACAGAAAAAGGTAGAAGAAAACATTTTTTGAATGGTTAGTGATCCCTCGAGTTAGGGGGAATAACTACAGAGAATCAAAACTGAATGTTTTATGTTGATACTTCAGGCGAACGAGACCACCTGCTCCTCTGAATTGCTTGGTCAGCAGGATAACACAACAGACATCGACAGGCATCCGTGCTCATCTTTTTCTAGTTTTTGGTGAAGTTCGTCTTGGTATGCATAAGAAGAACGAACGTGCTCGTATTTTTTCTAGTTTTTGGTTAAGTTTGACTTGGTTTGCAGGATAAGCACGAATGGGATCACCGATAGCTGCGACAGAAGGAGACTGTACCTTCCTTTTTATAGAATTTCGCACAGGACAATTAGGAAGAAGACACCAAGAACTCTGATGTCTTCTGTGGTTGACCTGCTAGTAGCGTACGAATTGAACTTTAGTTAAACTACTTTTTTCTGCTACCGACGATGACGATGCGGCCGCCCGTGATGAACAGCTTAAGTAGCGTACCATCATTTTGCCACTCTATCCAGCCGCAGTTCTTGTAACTTGTGCCGTAGTGAAGGATGAGCAGAGGGGAACGAGGGGCATATCTCGTGGCTCTGTTTTTTGCAGGTGCCGCCATGAGAGATTAGCAGCGTGGGTGGTGGCCGCGGAATCCCGCAGGCAGCCGGCGCGTGTGGTGGGGCGGGACCTTGGAGGACGGCAGCAAGTTGTGGCGGGATCCCGGAGTCCTGCGCCATGCGTGGTTGCGGCGGGATCCCGGAGTCCGGCGACGTGCGTGGTTCCAGCGGGCGCCGACGGCTGTGCCTTCGGGTTCGGCTACGTGGGTGTGGTCGATGACATAATCCGCGAGGGCGCCGACCCGGCCTCCCGCCTCATCGACTGCATGCAGGGGCTCACCACCGGGGCCTCTCTCTCGGAGGTAGCGATCATGACGCTGCTCAACTTCGTGTTCACGGATGGGCCGTACAACGGCAGCATGCTGGCGATGCTCGGGCACGCGTGGCCAGGGCCCAGCAGCGGCGCGGGAGGTGACAGGGGGCCAGATCCGTTGTTAAAGCAGGGGAGGGCCCTGACGGCGGCGCTATAGGTGGCCGGGGCCAGCCGGCGGCGCGGGAGGTTGTCGGGGCCAACCGGCTGGGCAGGGTAGGGAGGGAGGTGGCGGTGGCGCGATGCAGTTTGGGGGAGGTTATGGGAGGGGTCGTGGCGAGCGGGTGGGGTGTTTTTTTTCTTTTACCTATCGGGGGATCCCAGCTAATCGCGTCTATATAGGGGCGCCCCGTGATCCAAATAGTTATTCTAATCTCAGGATTAGAATAGTGACATCCTATATACATTTGGATGGAATCCAATGCGATTCACTCGTCGATTTGGGTCCCATCCTATATTTAACAGCCGTTCTATTCTGCTAATATTAGCAGAATAACTATTCTGATAAAACTTCCGCACTGCACGCTCAACGCGAGGGCACTACACTTTCAGTTGCGAAGGTACTGCAATACGCGGCTAGTGAACTTCGTGTCGGAAAAAACTGCACGCGGTGCTTTTTTGGTACCTTTTTGGCTCTAGGTTTGAACTGTTTATCGCAACGACGCGTGTAATATACCTCTGTGAAGCTATGGATTAGGCGCAACTTCGCCATGTTGAACACTTTTCGATATTCCTCATAGTTTAAGAACAGTTTAAAAAACGGTGCGGCTCACGACGAATGGCGGCGAGCTTTTTTGTATCTTTTTCTAAACCGCTCGTCGGAATGAAGCAAGTGATACAGCGTTGGAAAGATATCATCGAGGTGCATCTCTTTCATATCTATTATTTTCTCTAATTCTTCACGGTTCAAGAGCAGTTTTAAATTTACTAAATAACGGAATTCCGTTTTTTTGAATTTTTTTCCATTTTCGGTACTGTTTTCGCTCCAGTTTTTTAACCGTTTGTCAAAACGAGGCATGTGATACGCTGTGATACGCCGTTGGAAAGCTACGGATGAGGTGCAACTTTCAAATATAGAAATGTTTTAGAGATTCCTTACGGTTTTAAGTTAATTTTGAAAATTGTGCGGCTGACAACAAGAGACAGCGGCTGTTTTCGTGATTTTTTTACAAACCGCTGGTCGGAATGATTCAAATGATATGCCATTGGAAATATATCGATGAGGTGCAACTTTTTCATGTAGAACACCCTCTCGGTTTCCTTATGGTTTCAAAGCAGTTTTGATTTTACAAAAATGCGGACACCGTTTTTCACGGCACCCAAATCGACGAGTGAACCGCATTGGACAGAAAACTACACTGCTTCATACTGAAAACCGCACTGCATGAGACGGGAAAAAAAACTTCATGATTTTTTTGTCAGACGTTGATTTTTCTCAGACGAGAAAGTGGACCGCATTACTTTATTTTGTCGTTTTCGTAGCATTTTTTTGCACCTCACATTAAGAGGAAGTGAACCACAACACTAGTAAAAGTGAACCTCAAACTATTGGTAGTGAACGGCATGAGTTTCTATTGTATTTTTTCAAACTTTTTATCAACGAGAGTGGACGAGGCAGTGTACTCATTAATCTGTGTCCAATTGTGTCCTTTAAACTTTTTCAACAAAACAAAAAAGTGAACCTCTGCAACATGATCTTGTCATGTTTTGAATTGCATGGAGGAGGCAAGAGAACGGCATTAGTCTTCTGACCAAAATATTTCTTTTTACTTTTTTAGCAATGCCTACTATGAGGTGAACTTCATCACCTTTTTTTCTGCAAAGTGCATCGCCAAGGTTTTCATAATGAACTGCATCGATTTAACAAATTTTTAACCAGTCCATAAAAATTAGTAGAAAACAACTCCTCCAGAAGGAATAAAAGGTGAACTCTTTTGTACATTTTTCTCGGTACAGCTTGACTGAAGCTGTTTTGACAAACGAAAATATACTCCTCAAGGCTTTATTAGCAGAGAAGTTTACCCCAAATTCTTGTCACAAAACAAGAGTGAGACAAAAGTTTACTTTCGGACTGAAACGTACTGAAGGAAAATTAAGAGCTGCACTCCACGAGGGGGAATAAGAGGCTTGCTGAGATTGCTCCAACATGGCGAAGTGGACTGCAGGGCGGCGTAGATGCGGAAGCCGACGGAGGGGTTTACAACTAACTATATGCCAGGGGCTGCTTACCTCTCGCCAACAGGTTCCTCCGATGAGCACAAGCTGAACCGAGGCCACCGCCGATCGGCCGTACCATTTTTCCTGCTAAACTGCATGGCTATGGATCCCGAACTGCACGCCAGCAAAAACCAGAAAAATGTGAGAACATTTTGCAGTGCAGTGCGGTTGACATCGATGGAAACCGAAGTGAACTACATCTTACAGGAGAAGAGAGCTGCAAGGGGGAAGGGGTTGCTTCGGCGAATTGAATCCCAGAGGAAGGGGGTGCCATAGCTGGTCCTAGCATCATGGTCAGGGCTCGCCGCAGGTGCTCCGCTGAGGTCGAGCTTGACGAGCACGGCCACCGGCCATGGAGAAGGCGCGGGAGGGCAGGGGGCCTCAGATCCGTCGGTCGCCGTGGTCCAGGTGGAGCCTGGTGGCTTCCACAACCTCCCTGGGGGCTGTGGTAGCCGGACCTGGTGTCGGTGGCCGCATGTGCGAGGTTTAGTGGCGGTGCATCGAGGAGGGTTGACCGACGGGAGGAGGGCGGAGCAAGCCTGCCGGCGTTTGGTGGAGCATCGGGGAGGGCGGTGGGGGTCGTGTATGGAGGTGGGGGGTCGGTCGAGGCGGCTGGGCGAGGGAGGTGGCTCACCGCAGCGAGGCAGTGGGCGGTGTGGTTGGAGGCGGCGGCCCGGGGAGATGCTGGCGACAGGGGGCTGCGGATGGGCGGCGCGTCGGCAGCCTGGGGAGGAGAGAAGGTGCAGTGGCGGCCAGGGGAGGGGCGGCGCTCCGGCGCCCGGGAGGGGCATCGGTTGATGGTGGTGGGGATCGTGAGGTTACTACCGGCGGGGTGTGGGGCTGGGGGTGGGGATTCCTATCGTGCGGGGTGGGGTCGGGATTCCGGTTACGAGAGGTGGGGGTGGGGTGGGTGCTTTTGTTTTTCACGGCTCTGACGCGGTTCGGTTCGGGGGATGCAACAGTGCGTTTGTGTTAGCAGAATAAGAGTATTAGGAGTGTTATTAGAATAGACCCACCCTATATATATGTATATATATATATATATATATATATATATATATATATATATATATATATATATATATATATATATATATATATATATATATATATATGTTGTTCATAAACTCTTGCTTATACATGGTTTTACATCTGTGATCTTCTTGAAACAGAAAGTGCCCAGTTTTATTGTTCCTATACAGATGCCTGACCATGGTCACAACATGATGTTTATGTCGACCTACTCCATTTCCCTTAGAGGTGAAAAGATAATTATTCATGGGTGGTCTCAAATAAGGATGGCCCGTCCATCTAAGAGAATAAGACAGAAGGTTATGTTCATGCTTTTCCATGGCTCTGAAGAAAATATCTTGTTTATTGACCACATTGCAAGATGAAGCCGCTTTCAGAAGGTTGCGGATGCACGGGGTGGCGCCTAGGCCTAGTCCTCGGGGTTGGTGGGCTCACCCTTGGTTGGCGCCTAGGCCTAGTCCTTGGGCTTGGTGGCCTCACCCTTGGTTAACTGTAGGCAAAGTAGCCCTGTTCGAGGCGTGCTTTGTATAGTTGAACCTGTATAAGTAATCATACTGCTTTCGGCTATGGTTGTTAAGTGCCCCTGCTGGTTTCAGTTAAGGTTGTTAAGTACTCATGCTGCTTTTATGGTCTGTCATGTTTCTTCAGTCTCATCTTCCTCCAACTGCCAAAATCAAACCAGTGATGGCTGGGCCGCCTGCTCCCGCCTCCCACGGCTGGCTACGCCTCAATGCACGCATCGCTGCCCCACTGTCTCCTAAATCGTTAACGCGGACATAAGCCCCACCCCGCACCCGAACAAGTCAACGCTTGTACTCCCCTTCGCCCACGACTTCACCGCCGCATCTTCCCGAGCTCTTGTTTGTTCCAGTCCGAGGCCTCACCGTCGTCCTCTGCGCGCTTTGGTGCGCTCGCCGTGGCGCCGCCCTCTCATGTTGTCAACATTGTCAACAAACGAGAGGAATTGGAAGAGGACTATACGTGGAGAGGATTACAGTAGGGACCCACCATGTCCATCGTCCTACGCAAGCAAGTTCCTCATTTTATGTTATATACTCCATTGTTAGCGTACAGAAAAACAAAATGCTTCCTCCTAGTGGTTTGCTGAAATCTGGGATCCACAACATTGTTAGCGTATAGTCAATAGACAAGAGAACTGCGCAAGAGCGGCTGACACCTGGGAAGTAGCTGCCCGAGAAATATTTTTTTGTTATTGTTGAGACGAAGCAGGGTTTCAACTGGGTTGTGGCCTGTCTAGCCCAGGCTTCTATTTTCATTCACCACATGACCAGCCCAGCTATTTTTTCTTTGTGAAAATGGCTAGCCCAGTTTATTTTTTCAGAAGGATAGCCAATCCATGAATACCCAACCTAGGCCCACTTATTTTTCTCCACTCTGCTGGGCTGCAACTCTTTCAAGACGGATGCAAATCTTAAAAGTAATATGAAATGGGCTATAAATATAAAAGCACACGACAAACTGGCAATTTTTGATTTTTTTTCACATTTTCATATTCCAATTTCATTGGGCTTTAACCTAATTTAAATATATCTTGAAAGTACTTTAAACATGGCTCGACATTTTGGTATTAAAAATTGTTTGGACCCCACCAAAATATGCAAAAATTCATTTAAATTTTTAATCCTGGCCTTGGCCAATAAAATGAAAATGGACTGCAATAAATTGCATAAGAAGTTGCAAAGGAGCTGTAAATTAATAAAAAAATAGGTAATGGGTTGACTTGTGGGCCTATTAAGTTGACACGTATGCAAGATTTTTTTTACTTATTATATATTAGTCAACAAATGATTCTAGCAAAAGTGACTGTTGTATGTCAATCCAACGGCCGTCGTGCTTCTTCAATCTTTGATCTTCTTGCTCCAGCGGCCAAATCCAACGCTGGCGGGACCACATGCTCCCGCCTCACGTGGCCGGCTGTGTTGCCGCACCGGCCTCACCGCCCCCTACTACTCCCACTACTGGCCAAGCCACCCTCTACTCACCCACATCCCTCCACTGTTGTGGCTTCCCTTCTTGGGTCTTTCCATCGTCCACTGCGTTGGTGTTCCTGGCATGGCGTGGTCAACATTGTCCACAAACGACAACATCTGAAGAGGGATGTACATGGAGAGGCTGATAGTAGGGACCCACATGGTCCATGGCCACACGCGAGCAAGCACCTCTAACATGTCTCCAACGTATCTATAATTTTTTATTGTTCGATGCTATTATATTATCCATCTTTAATGTTTTATATGCATTATTTTGGGACTAACCTATTAACCTAGTGCCTAGTGCCACTTGCTATTTTTTCCTTGTTTTTGTCTTTTACAGAAAACCAATACCAAACGGAATAAAAAATGTTGACGATTTTTCTTGGGCACGAAGACACCCCCAAAGCTTCGGGAGGAGGTCAGAGGAGCCACGAGGTAGCCATAAGCCAGGAGGCCGCGCCCTAGGGAGGGCGTGCGCCTCCGGGCTTGTGGCCCCCCTGGAGCACCTCCAACCCTAATCTCAGCTCTATAAATTCCCAAATATTCCCCGTATACCAGGGGGCACACCAAAAATACTTTCCCGCCGCCGCAAGTTTCTATCCTCGTGCGATCCCATTTGGAGACCTATTCCGGTACTCTGCCAGAGGGGGATTCGATAACGGAGGGCCTCTACATCAACCTTGCTGCCCTACCGATGATGTGTGAGTAATTTACCACAGACCTACAGGTCCATAGCTAGTAGCTAGATGGCTTGTTCTCTCTCTTTAATCTTCAATACGATGTTCTCCTCGATGTTCTTGGAGATCTATTCGGTGTAATCTTCTTTTGCGTGCGTTTGTTGAGATCCGATGAATTATGGATTTATGTTTAGATTATCTATGGATATTATTTTGTGTCCTATCTGAACTCTTTTATGCATGATTAAGATAGCTTTGTATTTCTTTCCAATCTATTGATTTGGTCTGGCCAACTAGATTAATTTTTCTTGCAATGGGAGAGGTTCTTTGTGATGGGTTCAATCTTGTCGTGTCTTCACCCTGCGACAAAAGGAATAGTGAGGCACGTATTTGTATTATTTCCATTAAGGATAAAAAGATGGAGTTTATTTCATATTGATTGGATCTATCCCTCTACCTCATGTCATCTTGCTTAAGGAATTACTCCGTTCTTGTTAACTTAATACACTAGATGCATGTTGGATAGTGGTCGATGTGTGGAGTAATAGTAGTAGATGCAGGAAGGAGTCGGTCTACTTGTCACGGATGTGATCCCTATATTCATGATCATTCCCTTAGATATCGTCATAACTTTGCGCTTTTCTATCAATTGCTCGACAGTAATTTGTTTACCCACCATGTGCGTTCTTTAAAGGGAGAAGCCTCAAGTGAAGACTATGGCCTCCGGGTCTATTTTAACATATTATTTTCATATCTATAAAACCAAAAACACAAAAATACCTTGCTGGAATTTATTTACCTTTACTTTATTTTGCACTTTTATTTATCTTTTATACCTATCTCTATCATATCTCATCCTTGCAAGTAACCGTGAAGGAATTGACAACCCCTTTATCGCGTTGAGTGCAAGTATTTTTTGTTTGTGTACGTGCTATCATTGGAGACTTGTGTGTTCCTCCTATTGGATTTCTACCTTCATTATTAAAAGAGGGAAATACTTATCTCTACTTTGCTGCATCACCCTTTCCTCTTCAAGGGAAAAACCAATACAAGCTCAAGAAGTAGCATGAAGAATTTCTGGCGCTGTTGCCGGGGAGGTTCTACATCAAGCCTACAAAGTACCTATCATAAACTTTCATCACTTGCATGACATTATTCGCCATTTGCATCTTGTTTTCCTTGCCCCCACTCTCTTGTTTTCCACTCCCGCACTTCTAAAACGTTTTTAGAAAAATACAAAAATATTTGCCTTTTTATTCGCCTTCTTTCCATTCGTCTTTTCCTTTGCTTTTTGTTTGCTTGTGTGCTAGATCGTTTGCTTTGCTATCATGGTTATCCCTTCTATCATAGCCGGTACCCCGGAAAGTGAGGTTCTTAATTTTAATCAAAGGGGACGAGAGAATTTAAAAGATGCTTGGTATAGAATTTGTGATGCTCAGAATAGATCTACCTATAAGCTATCCACTATAGTTCTTTCCTATTTTTATGTGGGTTTTACTACTTGGTACAGATTTCTGTTAGACACTATTACTAGGGGTAACTTCTTGGGTAGTCACCCTATGGATGCTTTCAATGCGATGGAAAATTTGGTGGGATCACCACCAATCACGATTAATGAAACAGTTTTAACGTTGGAACATGTGATGCAAAGGCTTCATATTATTGAGAATAAAATTTCTACCATAGAGCATATTGAAATTTTGGATAAAAAGATTCATAATCATATTACCCAGATTGGAAAAAAGTAGGAATCACTTTGATAACCCTAAAAGAAAAGGAGCCTATAATTGATGAGAGGGTAGAACGAGGTTCCGCTAGAATCGATAAATTAGAGGATATTATTACCAATTTGGGTTCCACTTGTTCCTCTATCACGACTACCCCAAACATTCCTCCTAATAAAACTACTAAGTTTATTTATTTTCCTAAAAACAAGGGTGGATTATCTAGTAAAGGAAACAAGGATCTTAAGATGATAAGTATTTTCCCTACTTTTATCAATATTGTTAAGGAACCAATTTTTACGAATGAATATCTTAATTTTCTACCTAGGAGTGTGATCTTCAATAAACCTAGTGAAATCCCTAGGAAGTATGGATGTACAATTGAGGAATTGAATACCAAAGATAAAAATACCTAGATCAATGCATTATGCCTAGCTAGGGCAATAAAACAATAGCACTTGTTGGGAGGCAACCCAATTTTATTTCTATGTTTTTGATTCTGTTTTTCAATAAATATACAATTATACTTCTTTTATGATTGTTTTTTTATTTTTTTAATTTGTGTTTGTGCCAAGTAAGACCTTTCGGATTGTTTGGAAGATTGTTGATTTGATTCTGTGAGAAAACAGAAACTTTTCCTCCCAGTAACAGAATTGATCTGACCTGCTGGAGCAACGATTTTTTTTAATATTTCCACTTTATTTCTATACAAATTTCACACGTTGTCCTAATTTGTAAGAATTTTTGGAGTTACAAAAATTTGGGTATAGTCCAGATTACTACATACTATTCTGTTTTTGAAAGATTCTGTTTTCATTGTGTTGTTTGGCTATTTTGATGAATCTATGGGTAGTATCGAGGGGTATGAACCATGGACAAGTGACAATACAATATATATAACACCAATATAAAATTGTAATGAGTTTACAATGGTACCTAAAACTGGTTATTTGCTTTGTTTCACTAATGGATCTCATGAGTTTTCTCTTGAGTTTCGTGTTGTGAAGTTTTCAAATTTTGGGTGAAGTTTCGATAGACTACAGAACAATGAGTGGCAAGATCCTAAGTTTGGGGATTCCCCATGCACCCCAAGGTAATAGTCAAGGACAACCAAGCATCTAAGCTTTGGGATGCCCCGGATGGCATCCCTCTTTTGTCTAGAATCCATTGGTAAAATTACTTGAGGCTATATTTTTATTCACCACATGATATGTGTTTTGCTTGGAGAGTCATGTATTATATTGGTCTTTGCTTTTTAGTTTGCCACAATCATCCTTGTTGTACACACCTTTTGAGCGGGACACACATTAATCGTGAATTTACTAGAATACTCTATGTGCTTCACTTATATCTTTTGAGCTAGGTAGTTGCTCTAGTGCTTCACTTATATATTCTTAGAGCAAGGTGGTCATTTATTTTGTAGAAATTCATGAAATCTCAAGCTTCATTTATATTATTTTGAGAGTCTTATCAATAGTATGGCAATTTGCTTAGGTTATGAATTTAGTCCTAATATGATGGTTATTCAAGAGGGATATAATAAAAACTTTCATGAAGATCATTGAATATATGAGAAGTTTGATTCCTTGCATTTGTTTTGAGATATAAAGATGGTGATATTAGAGCCATGCTAGTGAGTAATTGTGGATTAGTAAGAATATTTGTGTTAACGTTTGTAATTCACGAAGCATGCACATATGGTCTCTAGTTATGCGATGTAGTTGGAGCATGATTTATTATGATTATCTTCCTTATGAGTGGCGGTCAGGGACGAGCGATGGTCTATTCCTACCAATCTATCCCCCTAGGAGCATGCATAGTAGTACTTTGTTTCGATAGCTAATAAACTTTTGCAATAAGTATGTGAGTTCTTTATGACTAATGTTGAGTCCATGGATTTTACGCACTCTCACCCTTGTCATATTGCTTTCATATGCATGAAGCATTCATATAGAGTCATATCTTTGTTCTAGTATTGAGTTGTAAGTAAATAAAAGTGTGATGATCATCATTATTAGAGCATTGTTCCATGTGAGGAAAGGATGATGGAGACCATGATTCCCCCACAAGTCGGGATGAGACTCCGGACATAGATAAAATAAAAGAGGTCAAAGTACCCCCAACAAAGAGGCCAAAGAGCTTAAAAAGAAAAAAAAAGAAAAAAATGAGAGAAGGGACAATGTTACTATCCTTTTTCACATTTGTGCTTCAAACTAGCACCATGTTCTTCATGATAGAGAGTCTCCTGTTTTTTCACTTTCATATATTACTAGTCGGAATTTTTCATTATAGAACTTGGCTTGTATATTCCAATGATGGGCTTCCTCAAAATGCCCTAGGTCTTCGTGAGCAACACTACTAGGGGAAACCTTATACACAGAACTTTAGCAGGAGCGTTGCTTAAAATGGGGTGCTAGTGCTACATAGCAGTAGCGCATGCAAATGAACAGCGCTACAGATATTGGTGTAGCAGTAGTGCTTCCTCTGGTAAAAGTGCTACTACTAAAATTTCCACTACTAAGCTGATAAGCTACGAATAGTAGTAGTGACCTTCTGAATACCGTGCAACCGCTAAGATAAGTATAGTAGCGCGTTTTTCGTGAAAAGTGCTACTGCTAATGAATAGAAAATAGAATGAAAAACAAATAGAAAAGTAGAGAAAATGGAAGCAATAGAGAAAGGATAAAGGAAAAAAAATAAAATATAAAGAAAAATAAAAGAAAGAATAAATAAAGGAGAAAGGCATAGTAGTGGCGTCTATTCATAACAGTCGCTATAGATAATATTGCAACAACGCATTTTCTAGAACCCCGCTATAGAAAGGGGAAAGGAAATAAGAAAAAAGAAGGAAAACAAATAGCTATAGCAGTAGCGCGTTTTGTAAAACGCGCTATAGCTAAGTTAGCTATAGCACGTTTCCATCAAGCGCTACCGCTGTGTTTGACTTAACCTCCTCGCGGTTTCCTTCCCCCCGGCCACCACTTCTCCCCCAAATCCCTCGCCCCACTTCGTCGCCGTCTCCCCACTTCGCCCTCGCCCAACTTTGCCGCCGTCTCCTGCCGACGTTGACGCACCCAGAGCCACCAGAGCCGCGTGCCGTCGACGCCGCCAGAGCCGGCCCCAACGCCACTGGAGCCGCCCCCAACGCCACCGGAGCCGCCCTCGCCGCCACCGGAGCCACCCTCGACGCCCCTGCCTCCCCCGCCACCACTGCCTCCCTTGCCATCACCGGAGATGCCCCTGCCTCCCTCGCCACCACTGCCTCCCTCGCCACCACCGGAGCCATCCGTTGTAAACCCCCACCCCTCCTCTCTCTCTCTCATGCATATCACTAACCTTGGACAGAGAACTAGCTATCTAGGTTCACTAGTTTAATTAGGTTAATTATCTAGGTTGGTGCAAAAATTTAGTTAGGGCTTAACTAGTTTAATTAGGTTAATTATCTAGGTTAGTGCAAAAATTTAGTTAGGGCTTTGATAGAGAACTAGCTAGGTTAACTAGTTTAATTAGGTTAATTATCTAGGTAAACTGGGTTAACTAGCTAGTTTAACTAACTAGGTTAATTAGGATCGTTAGGTTAACAAGCTAGGTTAACTAGGTTGGGTAGGTTAGAGCAAACATTTAATTTAGAGTATTAGGTTAGAAGGGTTAGAGAAAATGGAGTTCCTTTGCAATTTAATTGGGTTTTGTCCTAGGGAGAGAAGGGTTAGAGAAAATAATGTGTGTGTGAGAGAGAGAGAGGAATAGCTAGAACATAATTTGGGTTCTGTCCTAGGCAGAGAAGTGTTTAGTGAAGTCATTTTGCAAAGGTTTCTGATTTTTGAAAAGACCACTATTTTTCAAGGAAAATAATTTAGGCAAGTTTTATTTTAAAGATGATCCCTTCCTAGACTTTTAGCTTTAAACAAAAAACAAAAGCATTTACCTAAAAATAAAAAATAGTAGCTATAAACAAAAAACAGAATTGATGTTATATGATATATGTCATTGATGTTCATTTGCATATTCCATTATTGTTGATTATATCATTTCATTGAAGGTGTCATGTTATATCTTTTCATTGAAGTGGTTCAATTGTGCCCAAGTGGCATTTTGTTGTTTCCAGGGAATGAAGCCGAGTGGCCTATGTTTTGCTAGAATGTTGATTCATTTTTGTTCTGACAAATTTCAGGTGCTCGATTTTCCACTTTATAGCAAAGGTCATGCCGAAATTTTCCGTGAATTTTGGCATGACTTGTGCTGCAACTAGGACATATCGGGTGATCGGGATTTGCCGCACTGGGAAGGAAGCAATGTTTCTGCAAAACATAGGCCTTTTTATGTCATTATTCATTTTATTAGGTCTAGAATTAATTGACTAGATTTAATCATAGGAAACATGTCTAGCAACGATGAAGGACAAGGTTCTGGTGATTGCGACGACATCTACCTGGCGGCAGACGAATTTTTGAGCCTTGAAGGTGATCAACGGTTGTTGTTGCTGGACCCACCTGTCACATCTGAGACCAACATCGAGACTGGCGCCAAGACTGGCGTTGAGACCCATACCGGCACCGAGACCGGCAAAGCCGGTATAGAACCGAAACCAAAGAGGAGACGACGACGCCCAAACCAGCTCATCACTACTAGAGTGGTGATCATGGAGGTGGACGACGGTGATTTTGAGCCAAAAGAGCCTGTGAAAGTGCGAGCATGCTACGACAATCAAGTAGGATGCATCGTACGGACAACCGCCACCATCAATGATGAGAAACTAAAGAAGATAGAAAATATGAGGCCCTCCCTCCTAAACAAGTTGCACCAGGTATTCTTCTTCCTGGGACGGGATGAAAAAAATATACTGATCCAGATAAAGACCCGACAATGAAGAAGATAAAGAAACACGCCATGAGCAAGTTTGGCGACGCGTTGACCGCCTGGAAAGTAAGGGTGAAAGCAAGAATCATCGACAAAAAGGAACCCTACTCCGAGATTGTAAAGGATAATCCAACAATAACGGAAGAGCAGTTTGTAATATTCAAGGTGGCTTGCGATGCCGAAGCTGCCAAATAAAAGTCGAAGTACATGAAGGGGCTTCAAGAGAGGAACATGGGGTGCTACCACGTCGGAAGCCATGGTTACGTGGGGAAGAGGTCCATATGGGCCAAGGAGGACGCGGGACGCGAAAGTCTGGGCATTCCAGACCCCTTGGCGGTGTTCACCGTCCCGTAGTAGCGTGATGTCCTCAGGGCCCGGTACCATTGGGACCCGGTGAAGAAGGTTTTCTCAAAGGACGTGGTCACGACGGAGATCATGAGACTGCTAGTAGTTTTAGCTTCTAATCAATTCGCCTGCATGTTTAGTCATATTTGTAAACGATCCTTGTTCCTTTTGCAGAGAGAGGAGCACAGGATTGCGGCCGAAAGCGACTCGCCGTCTGAGGCGTTGGCGAGGCCCAAGTGGGACACCCCATTCAACCGGGCCTTGAACATATTGAAGCGTCTCCCGGTGGACACTCCTCCGTCGTATGGACCAGTGCACGGCGTTGGAGACAGCGCCACGTGGAAGAAGTACTACCGTGAGACCACGGAGGAGAGAAAGGAAAGACGGAGGTTAAATGAACAAAACATCGACAAGAAGGTTGCGATTGCAGTTGATAAGAAATCAGCTGAGACAGTCGCAACAGCGGTAACTACCACAAAACAGGCAATTGCAGATTTGTATGGTGTCTTGGTTCCGGCAGTCGTCAGTTGGAGCAGGCAAAATCCAAACAAAGATGCAGCGGACTTTCCCCTTGCCAACTTCTTCGGGAGCAGCTCGACTAGCATTGCACCTGCACCAGCACTTGCTCCCACACCAGTTGCTGCACCGACTCCCGCACCTGCTCATAGCAGCCCGCCCTCCGTCTCGGACG
This sequence comes from Aegilops longissima, assembly GCA_021605205.1. Classification (NCBI taxonomy): domain Eukaryota; kingdom Viridiplantae; phylum Streptophyta; class Magnoliopsida; order Poales; family Poaceae; genus Aegilops; species Aegilops longissima. The sequence continues at coordinate 312,853,016 of CM038678.1, forward strand.
TGCTCGGCGGTGCTTCTTCTTTGGGTGAGCTCGACGCCCTCACGGTACCTGTCACACTGGCCCTCTTCAATAAATGTATATTCTACCGTTTCCGTTGCCTTTCGGATGTCTGACATCGCAGACATGTCTTTGTAGGCTGACGTAACCCCGTGCACCATATTGTACACCATCAGCGACCCGAAGGTGGACGTGGGGAAGGCAACGATAATGAAGCCGATGGAACAATTGTTCCACAGCCGGCCAATGCCCCTTGACGTCTTCAAGGTTTCCGTGGCCAGTGTCAAACCGGGCCACGAGAATTTGGCTCCTCCGGTACTAGGGGGGATGTCGACGAGACCCTGCGGCGGCTTGGCGATTGCTAGGGGTGGGTCCTGTTGTGGCCAAAGAGTCTGCTTCGTCTGGAGGCGGCGGGGAGCACACCCACGACCACGCAGCCTCAGCAAGGTAGGAACATCAACACCCCACCTACCCAATTAGCGTTGTCTATCGTGCCGGGTGATAGCGGATGGGGTGAGGAAGAGGCTCCATTAGTCACTGATGACGTCGCCATAGATGAGGATGAGGATGACAATGACACTCTACAATATCTCAATACTGGAGCCTATGATGATGGAGGATTGATGGCTCAGCAGTATGAGTGCTCAGGGTTTGAGCGTCATGAGTCGGTACCTGAATTGCTGCCTCGGGAGGCTGAACGTATTATAGACGACCTTCCAGCACCAAAGAAGCATAGGAAGAGAGCGAGGAAAGGCAACAAAGGTGCTCCTATGATCCAGCAGCCTCAGCAGCCCCGAGTTCAAGACCGTATACCTATCATGGGTGCGGCGAAATACCATATCCCCAGTGAACAAATCCTACCTATGGCAGTTGTAGATGCCATATACGGAGATCTAAGGAGACTTCATGACGATGTGCTGCACAGAGAGAAAAGCCTAATTGCCTCGAAAAATCCAGGATACCCACTCTAAGTAGTTAACGTGCCGCGACAAAGTTCGTACATCGACACATTCCCCGCGAAGAATTTCTTCCTTCGATTTGATTACATCTTCGACATGTTTCACTTGAAGAAGCTGGATTTTACGTTTGTCCGCTTTTGCCTTGTACATGAACTACATCATCGGGATTGAGCAGATACCTTATATCCGTGTCATTGACCCGTACTTCATGCACGAGGCTTCTTGGGAGTCTGCCCAGAGCATCGTGAATACGCGAGGGACTACATGGTCGCCAATAAGGACAAGGAGACAATTCTCGTGCCTTATCATCCCATGTAAGTCATTCGCGCGGATATCCTTCCTTCGATTTCAATCATTCATTTGCACGGTGGAGGCTAATTTGAGGTGTACTTATTTTGCGCAGCCATCGGCGCGCCGTCCTCATCATCCTTTACCGCCGATACTCCCACGCTCTTTACTTGGACTCGTCGAAGAACATGAACAAAAAGGATTACACCCACATCAAGTCTTTGCTCGACAGTGCTCTCTTTTTCTATGGCGTATGGGGTGGAGAGATCAAGACCAAGAAGACGAAGAACCGCAGGCCCGCCTTCGGCCATAAGACCAACTTATGCTACATCCAGCAACCTACTGATACTCTTAGTAATGGGTTCTATGTCATAAACCACATGCTGGAGTACAGACGGGATCAGCAGAACCTTCGCATGTCACCTAAATCCGGCAATGCCCATATTCTGCAATGGGCAAAGAACCTAGGAGATATCTCGGATCATCAACTTCGAGCTGAGTTCTATCACATCCAGCGTGGACTTGCCCAAATCACCATAAAGGAGGTCCTCGACAAAATAGGGATGTTCTACGATGAAGGGCAAATGTCGAGTGAAGACGTCCGAACATGCGTAGCCGCTCAACGTCTTGACCTGAAGCCTTTCACTAAGCTCGGGGGACTATCTCCCTCACTTGGATGGATGGCACGACATGTTGGAGTGATTGTGGATATATGACAATGTGTCTGTTTAGTCCATACTTTTTGTATGGTGAAACATTGAGTTATGCATGACGAAACTTTGAGTTATGCATGGCGAAACTTTATTTGCGATGTAATTAAACTGTCCTGCTCAACTAGCGAAGATCACTCTAGTTAGGGCATGCATTTTGGGTACGATGAACTTTGTTATTTATGCTTATGATATGTTGCTTTTATTTTTGCCAAGTCTATCTCTTTCTGTTGCTCAACTATATATGTTGCATATCATCGACTCATGTGACGATGCAGGTGCATAGATCATCGATGGTGAAGAAGTGCTATGCCAGGAGTATACGACGAGTGGCCGGAGTGTCAGGCCCAGGTGTACCGGTTTCCGGTTTTCGAGCGAGAGCCAGTAGTTAGTTTATGTTCACGCTAGTGCGAGAGAGGGATATGAACCGACGCCTCAAGAAGTACTACATTATGTATGATGAGACATGTCATGTAAGTTGTATAGCTATATCGTGATTATGATGTGACGACATGATTTGTGTTGGATGATATGATGAGACTATTATGTGTATGATATGATGAGCATATTGCATGTTTATGATATGATTAGAATACTGTATAAAACCTGTACAAAAACATCACAAATACGCAGCAAAAAAAAGATATGAGAAAATATAGTAGTACCGCTCTTTAGCGCTGGACAGGAAAATGCTACTTCTAAAGCACTCAGCAGTAGCGCATGTATGGAAAGCGCTACTGCTAAGTAGGTATAGCAGTAGCGCGTGTCAAAACGCGCTGCTATTAAGTGTTAGTTGTAGCGCCGTATCAGTAGCACGGGTTCCCGCGCTACTGCTACTGCCGGATTTCGGGTTCCGGCAAAACCCTTGAGGTTCGAACACTAGGGTGCACACGAAGATTTCCCCCTACCTAATCACGCCCTCAACCTCGCCGCAATCTCAAAGCCTAGCTCGATGAACTCGCAACACAAGGGACATGAGATTTATACTGGTTCAGCCCACCATTGTGGTGTAATACCATACTCCAGTGTGGTGTGGTGGATTGCCTCTCGGGTTGAGGATGAACAGTACAAGGGGAAGAACAGCCTCCTGAGGTGAGGTGTTCTTGTGCTTGGTGTGTGTGTGAGGATGATCTGAATCTCTCCCAGCTGAGTTGCCTCCTACTGCGGTGGCTAGTCCTATTTATAGAGGCCCTGGTCCTCTCCCCAAATATTGAGCGGGAAGGGAGCCAACAACGACCAATTTGATGGGGGACAGCTAGTACAATCTATCCTGACTAAAGGTGGTCTTTGCCTGCTAAAGGATCTGGTGGTGATGCCGTCTTGGGCTCCACGGTGACCTCCGTCCTACCGTCCTGCCGGTCTTGGTCTCGTTGCACCGATATGGAAACCTTTGCCTGATGCCTCGGTACTCCTCTCCTACGCTTGCCTCCTTAGCACCATAGAGGAAACAAGGACACTATGCACGCTGGCGCCCTCCTGGTGCCGACCTGGTCTTGGTCGTCATGGCTGATGTCGTAGGAACCTCGTCAGGTTCGCCTTGCCTTCATCTCTCTGCCCCTCGCGAGCCAGCCTGGTGAGGCCGCTCCAGAGAAGGTCTTGTGTCGTCCGCTTCACGAGGCTTGGCCCCACGCAAGGGTCTTGAGCGTTTGTTGGAGACGGGCCGTACTGGGCCGCGAGTGGAGCCACGCTGTGGGCCGCAGGCAGGCAAGTCTGGGGACCCCCGTTCCCAGAACACCGACAATAGCCCCCGGGCCCAAGGCGCACTCGGACTTGGCTTCGGGGTGAAGCCAAAGGGAAAGTGCGGAGCGCCGCGGGCCCCAATAGCCCGCGGTTGGGGTCGACGCGTGGCGATTGATTGGACGTGGGTGTCTCCTCTTCCCCATGCTGCCTCGGCAACTGCCCAACTTGACGAGTCCTTGCTGCATGCAAGGAAAAAACCATCATTACCTGTGATCATGGGGTGCGCTGGTTGGCCTTCTCCTGCTATAAATGAGGAGGGGGGGCAGAGCCCCCATCGCCCATCTCTTCCCATTCCGCTCGCTTATCCTCCCTTGCTCCATCGCCAGCAGCGACTCCATGGCGCCGATCCGAAGATTCTCGGCCGTAGAGAAGGGAAAGACTCCCCGCGATGAGCCCGGGCCTCTTCCGCCGAAGAATAGGCCGGTCCACCGTCGTGACGTAGTCGTGAGGCAGGAGGTGAAAAGGCCTTGGTACGAGCGGCCACCTCTTGGGTATCCGCTGCCCTTATATGCCCAAGCCGAGGGCTCAGGAGGAAGAGGCGGCGAGCGGCGTCGCCCACGCCGCGGCCGAGGTCGCCGTACAATGCTGGCGCACGCCGTCGCCCCAGGGGCCCATGCTGTGGACTCCTCGCGCGAACTCGTGCTGTGGGCGGCGATGCCTGCGCGCTCCTGGATCCGCTTCCCCCAGTTCTTCTCAGCCGAGATGCCGCCGAGGGGGCCCCTCGAGCTATGGCTGCAGCACGCTGACTGCGATGCCCCGGCGACCGCAGCGGATGTGGAAGCCATCTCCCCGGGCAAGATCTTCATGACCCACGACTGGGGTGAGGTTGCCCGGGTTTGTCGTGCAAAAGGCGCCCTTGCAGTCCACTTCAGGTACGACGATGCCTCCACCATGTTCTTCAAGGTCTTCGATGCGGAAGGCCGTCGCTTGGAGTGCTGCCTCGGAGAGGGCTGCCCGAACGGTGCCACGGCAGGAGCTAGGCCTGTCGCCCATCTCGCCAGCGACTCATCCAGTAGTAGTGGCACCGCTTGGGAGTCTAGCGATTCTCCCCAGCCCTATGAGACTCCGGAGACGAGCGACGATAGCTACGTGCCCCCGAGCTCTCGCCGGGCTCTGGGCAAGGCCGCAGCATCCGGCCGCCACCGTCGCTAATCTGGATGGGGTTGGCTCCGGCCTCCCATGGCCCACTGTTGATGATGGCATCGGCTGCGCTAGTGTGTGTAGATAGGGCTCCTTGAATTTCCTTTCTTTTATTCCCTGCGAGGAATCGAAACGAACCCCGTGGGGGCGTGTAAAGAACCCGTAATGTCTTTTGTTGGCATTATCCTTATTATGAAATTGTGCGAGCACGTGTCCTGCTATGGCTCAGTCTCCCCTTTCTATCCTCGCGGCGGCTTGGTGCTCTACGCTGACAGGTCCCGGTCCCCAGGAAGGCTGCAGCCGTCGCTGGTATGCCAGGTCGCGATGCCGTGGTCAGGGCCAGGAGGTGAGCTGCCCGAGGTCCTGTAAGAGCTCCTGAGACGCGATGCTCAGGAGGTCCCCTTTAGTGCGCAAGCGGCCACCGGGGGGTAAGAAAGGGAGGCGACGTTGCCGTGGCAGGGCATCATCAAGTGAGAATCCCGTGTCGCATCGATTAGTTGGTCCAAGCGCGAAACTTATCTTGGCAGTCTGGAGTCGTTTCCTTGCATTGCACCAGACTTGTGCATTGGAGGTCGTGGCATAGCTAGGTTAGGCCCGTGTGTGCTTCCCCTTCCTCCCCACGCTCTCCTTCGTGCTCTATGTCCTCAGGTCCCGGCCCTCGCGCGAGCTCAGCCGCCGCTAGTATGCCAGGTCGTGATGCCATGGTCAAGGCCAGGGGATGAGGGCTGGAGAGCCAGTAGGAGCTCCTGAGTCGCAATGCTCAGGAGCCCCCTTTTAACGCACAAGCGAATCAGATGGAGAAGAAGGAGCCCGCGGTATCGCCTGCTGTTGTCCTCGAGAGGTTCTTGCAAGTCAGCGCGAGGAGGGGCACAGATTGCCATTATGATTGCCGGCCGGCAACTGGTCGCTCCGTAAGAGAATGAAGGCACTGAGGGCCTGGTGAGGTGAGGCGCGCGGGGTGTGCCACAGGCCAGAGCTCGACTGCTCAGATTTATCAACGTTGTAGGGACAGACCCAAGCACAAGCGCCATGCCAGCGTGAGCAACTCCTGTGGTAGGTGACAACCAAGCCGGTGATAACCATGGATAGATTATGCATGAGAAGCAAACTAGCTTAGGTAAATACAAGAACGATACACGCCACTGGGCTGGATCCGAGCGGCTTGAGGATGATGCAGCCTGAGGGGCGCCCCCAATAGAGTAAGCTAAAGATGTAAAGGGATACATGCCATAGGGACGGACCCACGCGGCCTGGGAATGATGCAGCCCGAGGGGCGCTCCCAGCTAAATAAAATTGAAAAAATATCACCTGGTTCTGTTGTTGAAGGAATGCCGGGGCAGCTGAAGGCGCGTGGTGAAGGCGTTGCTCCTCACGAGCCACCGGGACCCTGAGTCTCGGGAGGCTCTGGGGGTCCAGGCGGTTCCTTGAGGACCGTCTCCATCTCCGCCAGGACGGTGTGGTGCCTGGCTTCCTGAGCCGCCAGGATGCTCCGCAGGTTGCGCTGGAAGGCGGACGCCATGCTCGGCAGGCCAAAAGGCATGTGAACGTAGCTGTGAGGCGGGCCCTCGCAGCGGCCCATGCGCGAAGGCCAGAAAAGCTCCTGAGATGCGACCCTGTTGAGCCCTGGGATGTCGATGCAGACGCGCAGCCCGCCATGCATGCCTGGATGGGGAGTCGCGCCAGGTGAGCGGCGGTCGCCGCGCATGGCTCTTGCATCGCAGTTCCTGAGTGGTCTTGGCAATGAACTCCTAAGCGTTGGGCGCTCCTCGCCCAGTGTTCTCCTGAGGGAAACGTGATGCGAAGCACGCCTCCACGTGGTGCCCGAGCGCCTCTCTCGTGATGTTGGCCAGGTCGGTGATGATCCCGCCGCTCCCAGGCATCTTGAGGACATTGTAGCCGTGGTGTGTCACTGCCATGAACTTGGCCAGGGCCGGATACCCGAGGATGGCGTTGTATGGCAGCCAGATGTGGGCGACATCGAAGCTGATGAGCTCGGTGCGGTAGTTGTCGTGCTGTCCGAAGGTGACAGGGAGGCGGACCTACCCTATCGGTGTGGTGGAACCGTCGGTCACTCCTGAGAAGGCCTTGGTAGGCTGAAGCGGATCGTAGGGCACTTGAAGGCTCTTGAACATCTCGACGAACAGGATGTTAAGCCCTGCGCCGCCGTCTATGAGGGTCTTGGTGACTTGTACGTTGCTGATGATGGGTGAGAAAAGCATTGGGAGGGCGCCAGCGGTGGCCACGCACTTGAGCTGATCTGCAGAACTGAAGGTGATGGCACACTTGGACCACCTAAGCGGGCGTGTGGCCTCGAGCCTGGGGAGGACGGCATTCACCTCGTGAGCAAACTGCTTGAAGATTCGCTGAGAGGCTGGGGCTTGAGCTCCGCCCAAGATGCAGGCGATAGCCCGCGGCTCCTGGAAGCCCCCAACCCCCTCGTCCTGATGGTGGTTATCGTTCCTTCTTGGCGGTGGCGGCAGCGGAGGAAGCCCAGCATTCCCCTAAGGACGGTCCTCGCGAGGCTGATCCCTCCAGGCACCCTCGTGAGGCTGGTCTTGCCAGCGGTCCTCACGAGGCCGGTCACGCCACTCCTGGCGAGGGCCACGGTCATCCCAGCGTCCTCCGCCCCGTCCTCCTCCTTGGCCGTAGCCCCGGTCGTTGCGCTCGGGGCGTTGACCAAGGCGTCCATCTCAAATGGCCCTGAGCTCTTGACAGTCATTGGTGTTGTGGATGTGAACATTGTGGAAGGCGCAGAATGGCCGGCTGCTCTTGGATGACTCGGGCTGGTCGCGGCCGCGCTTCGTGTCCGGCTCCTCCGCGAGTACGGCCACCCCCTTGCGCTTCACGTCCTTGGCCTTGGCTTTCTTCTCCTCCAGGTCGGCAACTGGGAGCTCGAGGAGGGAAAAGGCACCCTTCCTCAGCCCTTGCGCACTTGGTCGCCGGGTTGAACAACTCCAAGGACGTGCACAACTCCTCGTGGATGGCAAGCTCCTCCTTCATCTTGACGTCGCAGACGCCATCAGAAAACGCGGAGATGATGGCCTCGTCCGTCACCTAGGGGATCTTGAGGTGAACATTGTTGAAGTGATGTATGTACTTCTGGAGGGTCTCTCCTGGCTGCTGCTTGACACGACATAGGTCACCCGCGGCCGGAGAGCGGTCATGAGTGCCATTGAAGTTGGTGACGAAGCGGTCGCGCATCTTGTTCCAGGAGGAGATGGAGCCTGGGGGCAGGTTCAGGAGCCATGAGCGGGCGCCATCCTTGAGAGCATGAGGAACTAGTTCGCTATGAATTTCTCATCGCTGTTGGCCCCCTCGATGCTCCGTTCGTAGAGCTGCAGGAACTCCGCAGGGTCGGGGTGCCGTCATAGCATGGAGGCAGGTCAGGCTTGAACTTGCACGGCCATGTGACGCTTGATACGTCTCCAACGTATCTATAATTTTTGATAGCTTCATGCTATATTATATTCTGTTTTGGATGATTAATGGGCTTTGTTATATACTTTTATATTATTTTTGGGACTAACCTATTAACCGGAGGCCCAGCCCAAATTGTTGTTTTTTTCCTATTTGAGAGTTTCGCAGAAAAAGAATATCAAACGGAGTCCAAATGGAATGAAACCTTTGGGAACGTGATTTTCGGAACAAACGTGATCCAGAGGACTTGGACCATACCTCAAGAAAGCAACCAGGAGAGCATGAGGTAGGGGGCGCGCCTACCCCCCTGGGCGCGCCCTCCACCCTCGTGGGGCCCATGTTGCTCCACCGACGTAGTTCTTCCTCCTAGATATACCTACGTACCCCCAAACCAGTAGAAGCATCCACGAAAACCTAATTCCACCGCCGCAACCTTATGTACCCTTGAGATCCCATCTTGGGGCCTTTTTTGGCATCCTGCCGGAGGGGGCACTGATCACGGAGGGCTTCTACATCAACACCATAGCCTCTCCGATGATGTGTGAGTAGTTTACATCAGACCTTCGGGTCCATAGTTATTAGCTAGATGGCTTCTTCTCTCTCTTTGGATCTCAATACAAAGTTCTCCACGATTCTCGTGGAGATCTATTCGATGTAATCTTCTTTTATGATGTGTTTGTTGAGACTGATGAATTGTGGGTTTATGATCAAGTTTATCTATGAACAATATTTGAATCTTCTCTGAATTCTTTTATGTGTGATTGGTTATCTTTGCAAGTCTCTTCGAATTATCAGTTTGGTTTGGCCTACTAGATTGATCTTTCTTGCAATGGGAGAAATGCTTAGCTTTGGGTTCAATCTTGCGGTGTCCTTTCCCAGTGACAGTAGGGGCAGCAAGGCACGTATTGTATTGTTGCAATCAAGGATAACAAGATGGGGTTTAAATCATATTGCATGATTTTATCCCTGTACATCATGTCATCTTACTTAAAGTGTTACTCTGTTATCTTGAACTTAATACTCTAGATGCATGCTGGATAGCGGTCGATGTGTGGAGTAATAGTAGTAGATGCAGCCAGGAGTCGGTCTACTTGTCGCGGACATGATGCCTATATAGATGATCATACCTAGATATTCTCATAACTATGCTTAATTCTATCAATTTCTCAACAGTAATTTGTTCACCCACTGTAATACTTATGCTCTTGAGAGAAGCCACTAGTGAAACCTATGGACCCCAGATCTATTTTCCATCATATTAATCTTCCAACACTTAGCTATTTTTATTGCCTTTTATTTTACTTTGCATCTTTATTATAAAAATACCAAAAATATTATCTTATCATATCTATCAGATCTTACTTTCGTAAGTGACCGTGAAGGGATTGACAACCCCTTTATTGCGTTGGTTGCGAGGTTTTTATTTGTTTGTGTAGGTGCGAGGGACTTGAGTGCGGCCTCCTACTGGATTGATATCTTGGTTCTCAAAAACTGAGAGAAATACTTACGCTACTTTACTGCATCACCATTTCCTCTTCAAGGGAAAACCAACGCAGTGCTCAAGAGGTAGCAAGAAGGATTTCTGGTGCCGTTGTCGGGGAGTCTATGCAAAAGTCAAATACCAAGTACCCATCACAAGATCTTATCTCCCACATTACATTATTTTCCATTTGCCTCTTGTTTTCCTCTCCCCCACTTCACCCTTGCCGTTTTATTCGCCCTCTTTTCCATTCGCCTCTTTTTCGCTTGCTTCTTGTTTGCTCGTGTGTTGGATTGTTTGCTTGTCACGATGGCTCAATATAATACTAAATTGTGTGACTTTACCAATACCAACAACCATGATTTTCTTAGCACTCGATTGCTCCTCTTACCGATACTGAATCTTGTGAAATTAATGTTGCTTTGTTGAATCTTGTCATGAAAGATCAATTCGCCGGCCTTTCTAGTGAAGATGCCGATACCCATCTAAATAGCTTCGTTGATTTGTGTGATATGCAAAAGAAGAAAGGTGTGGACAATGATATTGTTCAATTGAAGCTATTTCCTTTTTCGCTTAGAGATCGTGCTAAAGCTTGGTTTTCGTCTTTGCCTAAAAATAGTATTGATTCATGGAAGAAGTGCAAAGATGCTTTTATCTCTATGTATTTTCCTCCCGCTAAGATCATCTCTCTTAGAAACGATATTATGAATTTTAAGCAACTTGATCATGAACATGTTGCACAAGCTTGGGAGAGGATGAAATTAATGATACGTAATTTCCCTACACATGGTTTGAATTTGTGGATGATTATACAAAAAAAACTATGCCAGATTGAATTTTGCTTCTAGACATCTTTTAGATTCGGCCGCGGGAGGCACTTTTATGGAAATCACCTTAGGAGAAGCTACTAAACTCCTAGATAATATTATGGTTAATTATTCTCAATGGCACACTGAAAGATTTACTAATAAAAAAGTGCATGAGATAGAAGAAATTAATGTTTTGAGTGGAAAGATGGATGAACTTATGAAATTATTTGCTACTAAGAGTGTTTCTTCTGATCCTAATGATATTCCTTTGTCTACTTTGATTGAGAATAATAATGAATCCATGGATGTGAATTTTGTTGGTAGGAATAATTTTGGTAACAATGCGTATAGAGGAAACTTTAATCCTAGGCTGTATCCTAGTAATTCCTCTAATAATTATGGTAATTCCTACAACAATGCTCATGGAAATTTTAATAAGATGACCTCTGAATTTGAGACTAGTGTTAAGGAGTTTATGAATTCACAAAAGAATTTCAATGCTTTGCTTGAAGAAAAATTGCTTAAAGTTGATGAATTGGCTAGGAACGTTGATAGAATTACTCTTGATGTTGATTCTTTGAAACTTAGATCTATTCCACCTAAGCATGATATCAATGAGTCTCTCAAAGCCATGAGAATTTCCATTGATGAGTGCAAAGAAAGAACCGCTAGGATGCGTGCTAAGAAAGATTGCTTTGTGAAAGTGTGTTCTTCTAATTTCTATGAAAATAAATATGAAGATCTAGAAGTTATTGATGTGTCCCCTATTAAATCTTTGTTTTCCAATATGAATCTTGATAATGATGGGACTGAATATGAGTCACCTTTACCTAGAAGGCGTTCCAAAAATTCGGAGTTTTTTGCAAAAATTGGTAAAAGTGAGATTGAAGAGATCAAAATTCTAGATATTAATGAACCCACTAGTTTGGATTTCAAGGAATTTAATTATAATAATTTCTCTTTGATAGATTGTATTTCCTTGTTGCAATCCATACTAAATTCTCCTCATGCTTATAGCCAAAATAAAGCTTTTACTAAACATATTGTTGATGCCTTGATGCAATCTTATGAAGACAAACTTGAGTTGGAAGTTTCTATCCCTAGAAAACTTTATGATGAGTGGGAACCTACTATTAAAATTAAAATTAAAGATCATGATTGCTATGCTTTGTGTGATTTGGGTGCTAGTGTTTCCACAATTCCAAAAACTTTGTGCGATTTGCTAGGTTTCCGTGATTTTGATGATTGCTCTTTAAACTTGCACCTTGCGGATTCCACCATTAAGAAACCTATGGAAGGAATTAATGATGTTCTTATTATTGTGAATAGGAACTGTGTGCCCATTGATTTTATTGTTCTTGACATAGATTGCAATCCTTCATGTCCTATTATTCTTGGTAGACCTTTCCTGAGAACGATTGGTGCAATTATTGATATGAAGGAAGGAAATATTAGATTCCAATTTCCGTTAAAGAAAGGCATGGAACACTTTCCTAGAAAGATAAATAAACTACCATATGAATCTATTATGAGAGCCACTTGTGGATTGCCTACCAAAGATGGCAATACCTAGATCTATCCTTGCTTTTATGCCTAGCTAGGGGCGTTAAACGATAGCGCTTGTTGGGAGGCAACCCAATTTTATATTTAGTTTTTTTGATTTTTTGCTTCTGTTTAGGAATAAATATTTGATCTATCCTCTGGTTAGATTTGTTTTTATGTTTTAATTAGTGTTTATGCCAAGTTAAACCTATATGATCTTCTTGGATGATAGTTATTTGATCTTGCTAAAAATTCCAGAAACTTTCTGTTCACGAAAACAATTGTTAAAAATCACCAGAACGTGAGAAAATATTGATTCCAATTGCTGATGATCAATAAACAAATTGTATGGGTTGTCCTATTTTTTCTGAATTTCTGGAGTTCCAGAAGTTTGCGTTAGTTACAGATTACTACAGAACCTTCGTGTGTTGTTTGCTTATTTTGATGAATCTATGGCTAGTAAAATAGTTTCTAAACCATAGAGAAGTTGGAATACAGTAGGTTTAACACCAATATAAATAAAGAATGATTTCATTAAAGTACCTTGAAGTGGTGTTTTGTTTTCTTTCGCTAATGGAACTCACGAGATTTTCTGTTAAGGTTTGTGTTGTCAAGTTTTCAAGTTTTGGGTAAAAGATTTGATGGATTATGGAACAAGGAGTGGAAAGAGCCTAAGGTTGGGGATGCCCATGGCTCACCAAGATAATCTAAGGACACCAAAATGCCAAAGCTTGGGGATGCCCCGGAAGGCATCCCCTCTTTCGTCTACTTCCATCGGTAACTTTACTTGGAGCTATATTTTTATTCACCACATGATAAGTGTTTTGCTTGGAGCGTTTTGTATGATTTGAGTCTCTGATTTTTAGTTTACCACAATAATCTTTGCTGTACACACCTTTTGAGATAAACACACATGATTCGGAATTTATTAGAATACTCAATGTGCTTCACTTATATCTTTTGAGCTATATAGTTTTTGCTCTAGTGCTTCACTTATATCTTTTAGAGCACGGAGGCGGATTTGTTTTATAGAAACTATTATTCTACCATGCTTCACTTATATTATTTTGAGAGTCTTAAACAGCATGGTAATTTGCTTAAGTAGGAAAATTAATCCTAATATGCTAAGTATTCAAGACTAGTGAAAAAACTTTCTTATGAGTTTGTTGAATACTAAGAGAAGTTTGATGATTGATGATTGTTTTGAGATATGGAGGTAATGATATTAAAGTTGTGCTAGTTGAGTAGTTGTGAAATTGAGAAATACTTGTGTTGAAGTTTGCAAGTCTCGTAGCATGCACATATGGTAAACATTATGTAACAAAGTTGAAACATGAGGTGTTCTTTGATTGTCTTCCTTATGAGTGGCGGTCGGGGACGAGCGATGGTCATTTCCTACCAATCTATCCCCCTAGGAGCATGCGCGTAGTGCTTGGTTTTTTATGACTTGTAGATTTTTGCCATAAGTATGTGAGTTCTTTATGACTAATGTTGAGTCAATGGATTATACGCACTCTTACCCTTCCATCATTGCTAGCCTCTTCGGTACTGTGCATTGCCCTGTCTCACATTGAAAGTTGGTGCAAACTTTGCCGGTCCATCCAAACCCCGTGATATGATACGCTCTTTCACACATAAACCTCCTTATATCTTCCTCAAAACAACCACCATACCAACCTATTGTGGCATTTTCATAGCCATTCCGAGATATATTGCCATGCAACTTTCCACCGTTCCGTTTATCATGACACGTTCATCATTGTCATATTGCTTTGCATGATCATGTAATTGACATCGTATTTGTGGCAAAGCCACCGTTCGTAATTTTTCATACATGTCACTCTTCATTCATTGCTATCCCGGTATACCGCCAGAGGCATTCATATAGAGTCATACTTTGTTCTAGTATCGAGTTGTAATCATTGAGTTGTAAAAAATAGAAGTGTGATGATCATCATTCATAGAGCATTGTCCAAAAAAGGCCAAAAAAAAAGAAGGCCCAAAAAAAAGAAAAAAAAGGGACAATGCTACTATCCTTTCTTTTTTTCCACACTTGTGCTTCAAAGTAGCACCATGATTTTCATGATAGAGAGTCTCTTGTTTTGTCACTTTCTTATACTAGTGGGAATTTTTCATTATAGAACTTGGCTTGTATATTCCAAAAATGGGCTTCCTCAAATGCCCTAGGTCTTCGTGAGCAAGCAAGTTGGATGCACACTCACTTAGTTTCTTTTGTTGAGCTTTCATGCATTTATAGCTCTAGTGCATCCGTTGCATGGCAATCCCTACTCCTTGCATTAACATCAATCGATGGGCATCTCCATAGCCCGTTGATTAGCTGCGTTGATGTGAGACTTTCTCCTTTTTTGTCTTCTCCACATAACCCCCATCATTATATTCTATTCCACCCATAGTGCTATATCCATGGCTCACGCTCATGTATTGCGTGAAGGTTGAAAAAGTTTGAGATTACTAAAGTATGAAACAATTGCTTGGCTTGCCATCGGGGTTGTGCATGATGAGAGCATTCTTGTGTAATGACGATGGAGCATGACTAAACTATATGATTTTGTAGGGATGAACTTTCTTTGGCCATGTTATTTTGAGAAGACATAATTGCTTAGTTAGTATGCTTGAAGTATTATTGCTTTTATGTATAAATTAAACTTTTATCTTGAATCTTTCGGATCTGAATATTCATACCACAGTTAGGAGGGTTACATTAAAAAAATATGCCACGTAGCATTCCGCATCAAAAAAATCTTTTTTTATCATTTACCTACTCGAGAACGAGCAGGAATTAAGCTTGGGGATGCTTGATACGTCTCCAACGTATCTATAATTTCTGATTGCTTCATGCTATATTATATTCTGTTTTGGATGATTAATGGGCTTTGTTATACACTTCTATATTGTTTTTGGGACTAACCTATTAACCAGAGGCCCAGCCCAAATTGCTGTTTTTTTCCTATTTCAGAGTTTCGCAGTAAAAGAATATCAAACGGAGTCCAAAAGGAACGAAAACTTCGGGAACGTGATTTTCGGAACAAACGTGATCCAGAGGACTTGGACCCTTTGTCAAGAAAGCAACCAGGAGAGCACGAGGTAGGGGCGCGCCTACCCCCCCAAGCGTGCCCTCCACCCTCGTGGCGCCCACGTTCCTCCACCGACGTACTTCTTCCTCCTATATATACCTACATACCCCAAACCAACAGAAGCATCCACGAAAACCTAATCCCACCGCCGCAACCTTCTGTACCTGTGAGATCCCATCTTAGGGCCTTTTTCGGCGTCCTGCCGAAGGGGGCATTGATCACAGAGGGCTTCTACATCAACACCATAGCCTCTCCGATGATGTGTGAGTAGTTTACCTCAGACCTTCGGGTCCATAGTTATTAGCTAGATGGATTCTCCTCTCTCTTTGGATCTCAATACAAAGTTCTCCACGATTCTCGTGGAGATCTATTCGATGTAATCTTATTTTGCGGTGTGTTTGTTGAGACCGATGAATTGTGGGTTTATGATCAAGTTTATCTATGAACAATATTTGAATCTTCTCTGAATTATTTTATGTATGATTGGTTATCTTTGCAAGTCTCTTCGAATTATCAGTTTTGTTTGGCCTACTAGATTGATCTTTCTTGCAATGGGAGAAGTGCTTAGCTTTGGGTTCAATCTTGTGGTGTCCTTTCCCAGTGACAGTAGGGGCAGCAATGCACGTATTGTATTGGTGCCATCGAGGATAACAAGATGGGGTTTATATCATATTACATGAGTTTATCCCTCTACATCATGTCATCTTACTTAAAGTGTTACTCTGTTCTTTTGAACTTAATACTCTAGATGCATGCTGGATAGCGGTCGATGTGTTGAGTAATAGTAGTAGATGCAGGCAGGAGTCGGTCTACTTGTCGCGGACGTGATGCCTATATACATGATCATACCTAGATATTCTCATAACCATGCTCAATTCTATCAATTGCTCAACAGTAATTTGTTCACCCACCGTAATACTTATGCTCTTGAGAGAAGCCACTTGTGAAACCTATGGCCCCGGGGTTGATTTTCCATCATATTAATCTTCCATCATATTAATCTTCCATCATATTTTTATTGCCTTTTATTTTACTTTGCATCTTTATTATAAAAATACCAAAAATATTATCTTATCATATCTATCAGATCTCACTTTCATAAGTGACCGTGAAGGGATTGACAACCCCTTTATTGCGTTGGTTGCGAGGTTTTTATTTGTTTGTGTAGGTGCGAGGGACTTGAGCGTGGCCTCCTACTGGATTGATACCTTGGTTCTCAAAAACTGAGGGAAATACTTACGCTACTTTAATGCATCACCCTTTCCTCTTCAAGGGAAAACCAACACAGTGCTCAAGAGGTAGCAACGCTACGCAGCTCAGGAGTGAAGGCATGGCTGCCTGCAGTGGCCACCGGGACTCTTTGCTGATGTGGAGCCTGCCCTTGATGTCTGCGCACCGCCACCGCAAGCGGCGGACGGTCTTCTCGTAGTGGTGCTGGGAGCGCGGGAGCATTTTCTTGCGGACAAGGAACTTGTTGGCAGCTTCCTTCTTCGCGCACGGGCGCCCGACGCGGCGGGTCGCATCGGCGGGCCGCACGCCTTGGTGCCAGGATGACATCTTGGTGCGGAGGTGGTGGAGGTGGTGCTCCATGAGCCACGTCGCCCGCAGCCGGCCGAGGGCGAGGCAACGAGAGGGAGGGCGGGGAGCCCCTTGCGGCACTGACGAGCTCGGCGATGCGGTCCAGCCGGTCCTCATAGAGGTTGTCGGTGGGGCGGTAGCGCAGGAGTTCGCGTGCCATGCACAACGCGGCCTGCACGTTCGTGGGAGCTCGACGAGCTGTAACATCCCAAATTTTCAATTTGGAATGTTATACATTAGGTCATCATGCATATCATATTTTCTCGCATTTTTCCGATCCTAGAAATTTCACGCAACTCAAGGACCCTCGGAGAAAGTTGGAAATTTCATTATTTTCATATTTGGGAATTTCTCAAATTTTGGAAATAGGATCATTTGGATTTATTTAAATTATCTTCATAAAGTTTTCCTATAAAAAAATATTTTGAGAGGGAATAATATGACTTTCCCAACATTTAGGAAAAATGAAGATATTATAAATAAATCAAAATTTGGTTTTGGAAGATTTATTTTGCTTAGGCAAAATGAGCATTTTAAAATTTATGCATGTTTGCCGTTTTTAAAAGTTCATTTTGTTCGACTCATTTTTAGGAGTCGGGGAAAATTTGTTTTATTTAATTTGGAGTTCATTTGGTATTTTTTTATTTTCGTTTGGTTTTAATTTAAAAAAAAACACGCGCCCCTGGCCGAGGCCCAGCCATGACCAGCCCCCCGGCCCACCTCCTCCTCTCCTCAAGGCTCGGCACTGGCGGAGCCCCCGCCGCCACCTCCTCCTCCGCCGCCTCGAGTCCGCCTCCACCCGCCCCCTGCCCCCTTCCCCAAGCCGAACCCCCCTCTCATAAATCGCGCCCCCCCCCCCTCTCTCTCACCCCGCGGAGCCCGCGGACCCCACGGAGATCACCGGAGGTAGCCCCGCGCCCCGATCCGGTTTTCCCCTAACAAAACCGATCCGGTTTTTTTTTTTTAAAAAGATGTTCGGTTTTTTTTAAAAAACCTAGATTGGTTTTATTTTTTTATTTTTTTTGGTTTTCTTAATTAACGAACGTTCACCGAACCGTTCGTTTCAATGAACGCGTTCGTTGGATTCGTTCTGTTAACGAACGTCCGTTATTTAATCCGTTCGTCGTTTTTCTTTTAATCGGATTTAATCCGTTATTCTTCTGATTCGATTTGGATCCGATTTTCAAATCTGTTTTATTTCTCGCTCGTTTATCGAATCGGGTGATTCAAGCGCTGGAGTTTAAGAACGAAACCGCCGTTCCGACTACCCTACTTTCACAGAGTTTTGCTACTGTGAAATTTTGACCTAGTTTCAGATTGCAAAACCGAGTCGTTCTCTCTCGAGTTTCGACCTTCGATGTTTATTTTGATTCGATTCTTTTGCAACCAGGGTTCTTAAGTTGAACTTTCTGGTTAGATCTTTTATTCGAGATTTCCCTGTGCATTAGATGAATACTTATTGTATGCTTGTTGTTTGTCTGCGTTAGATCACCGGTCGCCGCTTGTTACTTGAATCTCTAGGTCTCGCGGATCATCAGCAAGGCAAGTAACACTTTGATCATACCTTTTCTACTACCCAGTTTTTATGCATTAGATCTATTCCTCAAACACTTGCATGGTTAGGATCTAATTAAATTGTGGGATGGGAAGTAGATTGAGGTAGTACCTATTACCTGTTTTACTTATGAAACCTTGGGAGTTACTTCTACGTTTGCTTATTATGCCATGCTATGCTAGTAGACGTGGATTGGGTGAGTGAATATCCATGACAGATGTGAGATTGTTAATTAATGGTTTATCTAAGGTGGCAACCTAAACACACATCTGGGTGGATTGAGGCACCTGGTTTCTATCAGGACTTGCCTGTATTTCTTGGACCGCCACCTGTGCTCTAAGGGATCATAAGATTATTCAAACTGGAAACTTCCGTGTGCAGCCACAAGCCAATTATGGGCTCTGGCGTAGTTGACTAAGTTGTGCGAACTCTTACGGGTAGGCTAGCTGATGTAGGGGATGTAGGTTGGTACGGTCTACCCACATGTAAGGTGCTAAGCGCTTCGAAGACTATGTCTCGGTCATCCGTTTCTCAAACACCATGTAGTCACGAGAACCAAGCGGAGGCGACCGAGTCTTAATGGGAAAAGTGCATAAACCTCTGCGAGTGTATAAACTAATCATGATTAGCCGTGTCCCGATTACGGACAATTTGAGTATCCTGTAATTGAATATCATGTGAATCTCAACATGTTACCTCTAATAAAAGTTGTTGGGTTTTGATGAGTACTTTTTAATTGGGATTGAGAATGCTGTCAACCATTCTCAATGTTTAACAACCACCATGATAGTTAAATAAAATTATTCCTTTGATGTAGGGAAAACCACCGTGATTTCCCTTAGACCTCATTCTATTCTACATTTCTCTTCTTTTCTAAACCCATCAGATGCCTCCGAGACGCGACCCGGATTCGTTTTCCCACCAGAGATCACCCAATTGATCCAGCAGCGTAATACCTGATTCAAACATTGGTGCGAACAACAACAACAACAACAACCCACCGCCACCACCACCACCGCGGATCATCGACTCGTTTCCTTAGATGAACCCGCGGTGTATTCCAAGAGCACCGAGCCGATTGTGGCGGATGACCGGCTCCGCAAGATACGAAGGAGCTGACCACTGCAGGATGCATGATGGAGAAAGAGTGAAGTTTGCAGCACATCAGCTTGAAGGACCCGCAAGCAGACATGGTGGGAGAATTTCACAGCCACTTACCCGTGAGACACCGTCACATGGGACCAGTTTGACAAGCTTTCAGACTTGCCCATGTTTCAGCAGGAGCCATGGCCATGAAGAAGCGTGAGTTTCGCAACTTACGCCAAGGAGGAAGGACTGTTGGGCGATGCGTGGATGACTTTAGCAAATTAGCACGTTATGCCCCGGATGACGTTACTACGATGCAGCTAAACAGAGAAGTTTCTAGAAGGACTAAATGATGAGTTCAGATGCCGTTGATGGTAGCAAGTTTCAACAACTACCGGGAGTTGGTAGACCGAGCCCTCATGATTGAAGGAAAATAGCAGCAAATTGAGAACCATAAGCGGAAGTATGGACAAGGGAAGTATAACTCGGATCCCAGCGAAGCCTCGTTATACCCTAAATCCGAATTCAGTTTCAGATACCCATGGAGGAGGTAATTCGCATAACCATAATGGCACCAAGAATGGGAGCGGAATGGAGTAAGCAACGGACAGAACCGCACCAACCCGTCTACACCATCCAAGGTAGACTTGAGTCACATTACTTGCTTTAAGTGCCGCAAGACTGGGCACTATGCAAATGACTGTCCAGAAGGCCATAATGGAAATGGCAATGGAAGCTCGAAAGAAGCCAAACCCTTTCAACAGGGGACAGTGAACCACATTGATGTGGAGGAGGTTGAAGATCAACCCGATGCGATGTCGGTAAGTTTTGGTTAAGTCATTTACTGCAGTTGTCCTTTTTGATACTGGTGCATCGCATTCATACATATCAAGGGGATTTGTGGATAAGTACAAGTTACCAACCCAAGCCCTTAGGTCACCCATGCTAGTAACCTCACCCGGAGCAGAGTACATGGCTAGTAAATGGTGTGATCGACTGCCACTAAGGATTGGACACTATGTTTTCCCCTCAGACCTAATAGTTCTGGAATCCCAAGGATTGGATGTGATATTAGGAATGGATTGGTTATCAAAGTATGGAGGAAACATAGATTGTACCACAAAGTCAATTTTGCTCACCACACGAGAAGGAAGAAGGATTAAGTATGTATCACGGCACGAGCCGAGGAGAGCACAAGTTAATTGCTTATCGAGTGTGTGCAGAAGAAGTACCAGTGGTAAAGGATTTTCCTGATGTATTTCGAAAGAGTTGCGGGAATGCCGCGGATAGAGACATTGAGTTTTGATCGAGCTGTTGCGTGAACAGGCCCGATATCGAAGCGACCGTCAGATGCCCGCAAAGGATTTGGCGGAAATCAAGAAGCAGATTAAGGAACTATTGGATAAAGGTTTCATTCGCCCAAGTTCTTCACCTTGGGGATCACCCGTTTTATTGGTGGAGAAGAAGGATGGATCTTTGAGAATGGTTGTTGATTATCGTGGATTGAATGAAATAACAATCAAGAACAAGTACCCGCTACCTATGATAAATGATCTGTTTGATCGCTTGCAAGGAGCCAAAGTGTTTTCCAAGATTGACTTGCGATCAGGGTACCATCAGTTGAAGATTCGGGAGCAGGACATACCCAAGACATCATTTACCACGAGATATGGACTGTATGAGTATACCGTTATGTCATTTGGACTGACTAACTCACCAGCCTATTTCATGAACCTGATGAACAAAGTGTTTATGGAGTTTTTGGATAAGTTCGTCGTGGTGTTCATTGATGACATTTTGATTTTCTCGAAGAATGAAGAGGAACATAAGGAACATTTGCGATTGGTTTTGGAGAAACTGAGGGAACACCAGTTGTATGCCAAGTTCAGCAAATGTGAGTTTTGGCTAAAGGAAGTTGGATTTCTCGGACATGTTATATCCGGAGAAGGAATAGCAGTTGACCCCACAAAAGTTGAGACCGTAACCAAATGGGAAGCACCAACAACAGTTGGAGAGATTCGGAGTTTCCTCGGACTCGCAGGATACTACCGAAGATTCATTGAGAATTTCTCAAGAATTGCAAAGCCTATGACTGAATTGTTGAAGAAGGAAAACAAATTCATATGGACTGAGGACTGCGAGGCAAGTTTTCAGGAGTTGAAGAAAAGATTGGTTACCTCACCAGTTTGATATTGCGGATCGGACTAAGGATTATGAGGTGTATTACGGCGCTTCACGTCGAGGACTTGGAGCCGTGCTTATGCAGGAAGGAAGAGTTGTTTCGTATGCTTCACGACAACTTAAGCCCCATGAGTTGAATTATGCCACTCATGATTTGGAGCTAGCAGCCGTTGTGCACGCCTTGAAGACATGGAGACATTTTCTCATTGGAAATCATTGTGAAGTATACACGGATCACAAGAGTTTGAAGTACATCTTCACACAGAAGGAATTGAATCTCAGACAAAGGAGATGGTTAGAACTAATCAAGGATTATGATATGAGGTTGCATTATCACCCCGGAAAGGCTAATGTCGTAGCTGACGCATTGATCCGTAAGAGCCACGTCAATACCCTAATGATGGGAGGAATACCCAATGAGTTAGCCGAGGACCTTCGAGAGCTATGTTTGGAAATAGTTCCGAGAGGCTATGTAGCAGCATTGGAGATTCAATCGACAGCGATGGACAAAATCGAGAAGCCCAAAAGGCAGATAAGGAAGTTGCCTCTATAAAGGAGAAAATGAGCAAAGGAAAAGCTAAAGGATTTCGTGAGGATGAACACGATACCCTATGGTTTGAAGACCGTGTTTATGTGCCCAATAACCCAGAGATCAGGAAGTTGATTTTACAAGAAGCCCATGATTCACCCTATTCGATTCACCGAAATACCAAGATGTATTGGATTTGAAGAATATTTTCGGTGGACGGAATGAAGAAGGATATTGCGGAGTATGTAGCAATTTGTGACGTATGTCAGAAAGTAAAAGCAGAGCATCAGAAGCCAGCAGGATTGTTACAACCGTTGCCGATACCCGAATGGAAGTGGGATAAACTAGGCATGGATTTCATCACAGGTTTGCCAAAGACCCGTTCAGGATATGACTCGATTTGGGTCATAGTAGATCGTTTGACCAAGGTAGCTCATTTTATTCCAGTCAAGACTACCTATAGCAGTGCTAAGTTGGCAAAGATATACATGACCAGAATTGTGTGTTTACACGGAGTTCCGAGGAGCATTGTATCGATGAGGAACCCAATTTACTTTGAAATTTTGGAACCGGTTACACGAGACATTGGGAACCAGATTGGAATTGATCTGACATTCCACCCACGCACCGATGGACGGACCGAGAGAGTCAATCAGATTTTGGAGGACATCTTTGAGAGCTTGTGCACTAGATTATGGATCTAGTTGGGATGATAATTTGCCGTATGCAGAATTTTCCTACAATAACAGCTTACCAAACCAGCTTAAAGATGGCACCTTCGAGGCTCAGATGGAAGAAGGTGCAGGACACCGTTGTCATGGGACTAAACCGAGATCGCCGGTTGTTTGGACCAGATTTGATTAAGGAGTCGAACAGAAAGTTAAGTTAATTCAAGACAGGCTCAAGGTAGCCCAGTCCGCATGTAAGAGCTATGTCGATTCAAAGCGCCAGCGATTGAGTATGAAGTTGGAGCAGTATATCTCGAGTATCCCCGCTTGAGGAGTTAAGCGTTTTGGAGTGAAAGGAAAGTTTGCACCCGTTTAGTTGGACCATATAAGATTTTGCAACGCATGGGAGAAGTTATGTATAAGTTGGAATTGCGGAAGGACTGTCGAGGAGTTCATGATGTATTCCATGTTTCTCGATTGAAGAAATGTCACCCGAGATAGCGAGAGGTACCGTTAAGAGACACAAGCCACCGGAAGCAATTGATTGAAGGATGACTTGACCTATGAGGAAAAACCTGTTAAGATTCTCGATTATGCCAGTGAGTTACCCGCAGCAAGGTTATCAAGTTTTGCAAAGTTCGATTGGAGCCACCACACCGAGGATGAAGCCACACAGGAAAGAGAGGAAGTTTTGCTCAGGGACCACCTCACCTATTTTCTAGCCAACCCGAATCTCGAGGGCTAGATTCATCTTAAGAGGTAGGTTTGTAACATCCCAAATTTTCAATTTGGAATGTTATACATTAGGTCATCATGCATATCATATTTTCTCGCATTTTCCGATCCTAGAAATTTCACGCAACTCAAGGACCCTCGGAGAAAGTTGGAAATTTCATTATTTTGATATTTGGGAATTTCTCAAATTTTGAAAATAGGATCATTTGGATTTATTTAAATTATCTTCATAAAGTTTTCCTATAAAAAAATATTTTGAGAGGGAATAATATGACTTTCCCAACATTTAGGAAAAATGAAGATATTATAAATAAATCAAAATTTGGTTTTGGAAGATTTATTTTGCTTAGGCAAAAATGAGCATTTTAAAAATTTATGCATGTTTGCCGTTTTTAAAAGTTCATTTTGTTCGACTCATTTTTAGGAGTCGGGGAAAATTTGTTTTATTTAATTTGGAGTTCATTTGGTATTTTTTTTTATTTTCGTTTGGTTTTAATTTAAAAAAAAAACACGCGCCCCTGGGCCGAGGCCCAGCCGCCCCAGCCCAGCGCCCCCCCGGCCCACCTCCCTCCTCTCCTCACATCGGCTCGGCCGCCGAAGAAGCCGCCGCCACCGCCGCCTCCCCGCCTCGAGTCCGCCTCTCCGAGACCCGCCCTCCTTGCCCCTTCCCCAAGCCGCGAACCCCCCCTCTCATAAATCGCGCCTCCCCCCTCTCTCTCAGCCTCACGACCCGCGGACCCATGGCGAGATCACCGGAGGTAGCCCCGCGCCCCGATCCGGTTTTCCCCTAACAAAACCGATCCGATTTTTTAAAAAAAAGATGTTCGGTTTTTTTTTAAAAACCTAGATTGGTTTTTTTTTTGGTTTTCTTAATTAACGAACGTTCACCGAACCGTTCGTTTCAATGAACGCGTTCGTTGGATTCGTTCTGTTAACGAACGTCCGTTATTTAATCCGTTCGTCGTTTTCTTTTAATCGGATTTAATCCGTTATTCTTGATTCGATTTCGATCCGATTTTCAAATCTGTTTTATTTCTCGCTCGTTTATCGGAATCGGGTGATTCAAGCGCTGGAGTTTAAATCACGAAACCGCCGTTCGACTACCCTACTTTCACAGAGTTTTGCTACTGTGAAATTTTGACCTAATTTCAGATTGCAAAACCGAGTCGTTCTCTCTCGAGTTTCGACCTTCGATGTTTATTTTGATTCGATTCTTTTGCAACCAGGGTTCTTAAGTTGAACTTTCTGGTTAGATCTTTTATTCGAGATTTCCCTGTGCATTAGATGAGTACTTATTGTATGCTTGTTGTTTGTCTGCGTTAGATCACCCAGAGTGCGCCGCTTGTTACTTCGAATCTCTAGGTCTCGCGGATCATCAGCAAGGCAAGTAACACTTTGATCATACCTTTTCTACTACCCAGTTTTTATGCATTAGATCTATTCCTCAAACACTTGCATGGTTAGGATCTAATTAAATTGTGGGATGGGAAGTAGATTGAGGTAGTACCTATTACTGTTTTACTTATGAAACCTTGGGAGTTACTTCTCGTTTGCTTATTATGCCATGCTATGCTAGTAGGCGTGGATTGGGTGAGTGAATATCCATGACAGATGTGAGATTGTTAATTAATGGTTTATCTAAGGTGGCAACCTAAACACACATCTGGGTGGATTGAGGCACTGGTTTCTATCAGACTTGCTGTATTTCTTGGACCGCCACCCGTGCTCTAAGGGATCATAAGATTATTCAAGCTGAAACTTCCGTGTGCAGCCACAAGCCAATTATGGGCTCTGGCGTAGTTGACTAAGTTGTGCGAACTCTTACGGGTAGGCTAGCTGATGTAGGGGATGTAGGTTGGTACGGTCTACCCACATGTAAGGTGTTAGCGCTTCGAAGACTATGTCTCGGTCATCCGTTTCTCAAACACCATGTAGTCACGAGAACCAAGCGGAGGCGATCGAGTCTTGTGGGGAAAAGTGCAAAACCTCTGCAGAGTGTATAAACTAATCATGATTAGCCGTGTCCCGATTATGGACAATTTGAGTATCCTGTAATTGAATATCATGTGAATCTCAACATGTTACCTCTAATAAAAGTTGTTGGGTTTTGATGAGTACTTTTTAATTGGGATTGAGAATGCTGTCAACCATTCTCAATGTTTAACAACCACCATGATAGTTAAATAAAATTATTCCTTTGATGTAGGGAAAAATCAGCTTTATGCAAATGTAACAGAGAGCCTTACCACCAGCCATATATGCATGTAGTATAGGCTTATTCCTTCATTGCTCTTTATGTGTTACATTGCCAGCATATTCCATGTGTGACCCGTTTTGGGCTGCAACTTTCACGTTGCGAGACTTTTGAACGTCGAGTAAGGTGTTAGGTCGTGGTTCTATACTCGGTGATGCCGTTGGAGTTGATGGACTCGCTTATCTTCCAAGCCTTCCGCTGTTATTATTAGATGGCCTTAAGCCATATTATTGTAATAAGTTCCCTTGTGGACAACGATGTAATAAGTGTGTGATTGCTACTCTGCTATAAATCCTTCGAAGTACTGTGTGGTGTCAGCATTACTGATCCAGGGATGACACTGAGCACAGAGACTTGATCCATTCGGGTCTGGTCGCTACACGAGCATGACACGACGAGCCAGCCGGGGTCAGCGACGGAGTGGCGTTGCGGCCGTCCCGCCGCACCGAGGGGTGCAGCGAGGACGCTTGCTGCTCGTTCCCCGCCGGGCCGGTGACAGCATTGGTGGCAGGTGACGAAGAACAATGGGGAGGCCTGCTGACTGGAGCCGTCTGAGCAACATGGGCGGCGAGGGCGGCCCGGCGCTCAGCGCGAGCTCGGCGAGCGTCCGCCATGGATGCGACGAAGCGACGGGACGCAGATCGACGGAAGGAAAGCTTCGGCGCACCCCTACCTGGCGCGCCAAATGTCGGATTTCAGGTTTCGGCAAAACCCTTGAGGTTCGAACACTAGGGTGCGCACGAAGATTTCCCCTACCTAATCACGCCCTCAACCTCGCCGCAATCTCAAAGCCTAGCTCGACAAAATCGCAACACAAGAGACACGAGATTTATATTGGTTCAGGCCACCATTGTGGTGTAATACCTTACTCCAGTGTGGTGTGGTGGATCGCCTCTCGGGCTGAGGATGAACAGTACAAGGGGAAGAACAGCCTCCTGAGGTGAGGTGTTCTTGTGCTTGGTGAGTGTGAGGATGATCTGAACTCCCAGCCGAGTTGCCTCCTACTATGGTGGCTAGTCCTATTTATAGAGGCCCTGGTCCTCTCCCCAAATATTGAGCGAGAAGGGAGGCAACAACGGCCAATTTGAAGGGGGACAGCTAGTACAAGCTATCCAGACTAAAGGTGGTCTTCGCCTGCCAAAGGCTCTGGTGGTGACGCCGTCTTGGGCTCCACGGTGACCTCCGTCCTACCGTCCTGCTGGTCTTGGTCTCGTTGCACCGATATGGAAACGTTTGCCTGATGCCTCGGTACTCCTCGCCTGCGCTTGCCTCCTTAGCACCAAAGAGGAAACAAGGACACTGTGCGCGCTGGCGCCCGCCTGGTCTTGGTCTTCATGGCTGATGCCGTAGGAACCTCGTGAGGTTCGCCTTGCCTTGATCTCTCCGCCCCTCGCGAGCCAGCCTTGTGAGGCTGCTACCGAGGAGGTCTTGTGTCGTCCGCCTCGCGAGGCTTGGCCCCTCGCGAGGGTCTTGAGCGTTTGTTGGTGAAGACGGGCCGTACTGGGCCGCGAGTGGGGCCACGCCGTGGGCCGCAGGTAGGCAAGTCTGGGGACCCCCGTTCCCAGAACGCCGGCAGCTACACCAAATACCCGGGCTGCTGCTAGGCTTTTCCCTAGTAGTGCAAGCGAGTTGGATGCCCACCCACTTAGTTTTCTTTTGATCTTTCATACATTTATAGCTCTAGTGCATCATTTGCTGGCAATCCCTAGTCCTTGCATTGACACCAATTGATGGGCATCTCCATAGCCCATTGATTAGCCTCATCAATGTGAGACTTTCTGGTTTTTTGTCTTCAACACACAACCTCCACCATCATATTATATTCCACCTATAGTGATATATCCATGGCTCACGCTCATGTATTGCGTGAACGTTGAAAAAGTTCGAGAACGTAAAAAGTATGAAACAATTGCTTGGCTTGTCATCGGGACTGTGCATGATAAATACTTTGTGTGATGAAGATAGAGCATGACAAGATTATATGATTTTGTAGGGATAACTTTCTTTAGCCTTGATATTTTGAGAAGACATGATTGCTTTATTAGTATGCTTGAAGTATTATTGTTTTTATGTCAATATTAAACTTTTGTTTTGAATCTTATGGATCTGAATATTCATGCCAGACAAAAAGGACTACATTGATAAACATGTTAGGTACCATTCCTCATAAAAATTTCTGTGTTTACCAGTTACCTCCTCGGGGACGAGCAGGAATTAAGCTTGTGGATGCTTGATACGTCTCCAACGTATCTATAATTTTTTATTGTGCCGTGCTATTATATTATCCATCTTGTATGTTTTATATGCATTATTATGCTATTTTGTATCATTTTTTGGGACAAACCTATTAACCTAGTGCCTAGTGCCAGTTCCTGTTTTTCCTTGTTTTGTCTTTTACAAAAATTCAATACCAAACGGAGTCCAAACAGAACGGAACTTTTTGACGATTTTTCTTGCACAAGAAGACACCCACGAAGCTTCGGGATGAGGCCAGAGGAGCCACGAGGTGACCACAAGCCAGGAGGCCGCGCCCTAGGGGGGCACGCCTGCAGGGATTGTGGGCTGGAGCACCTCCAACCCTAATCTCAACTCTATAAATTCCCAAATATTCCCATATAGCAGGGGGCACACCAAAAATAATTTTCCGCCGCGGCAAGTTTCTGTCCTCATGAGATCCCATCTGGAGACCTATACCGGTACTCTGCCGAGGGGGATTCGGTCATGGAGGGCCTCTACATCAACCTTGCTACCCTACCGATGATGTGTGAGTAGTTTACCATAGACCTACGGGTCCATAGCTAGTAGCTAGATGGCTTCTTCTCTCTTTTTTATCTTCAAGACAATGTTCTTCGCGATGTTCTTGGAGATCTATTCGATGTTATCTTCTTTTGCGGTGCGTTTGTTGAGATCCGATGAATTGTTGATTTTATGATCAGATTATCTATGACTATTATTTGAGTCTTCTCTAAACTCTTTTATGCATGATGAGATAGCTTTGTATTTCTCTCCGAACTATTGATTCTGTTTGGTCAACTAGATTGTTTTTTGCAAGGGGAGAGGTTCTTTGTGATGGGTTCAATCTTGTGGGGTCCTCATCCAGTGACGAAAGGGGTGGCGAGGCACATATTTGTATTCTTGCCATTAAGGATAAAAACATGGGGTCTATTTTATATTGATTGGATCTATTCCTCTACATCATGTCATCTTGCTAAAGGCGTTACTCCGTTCTTGTTAACTTAATACACTAGATGCATGCTGGATAGCAGGCGATGTGTGGAGTAATAATAGTAGATGCAGGCAGGAGTCGGTCTACTTGTCACAGACGCGATGCCTATATTCATGATCATTGCCTTAGATATCGTCATAACTTTGCGCTTTTCTATCAACTTCTCAACAATAATTTGTTTACCCACCATATGCATTCTTTCAGAGAGAAGCCTCTAGTGAAAACTATGCCTCCGGGCCTATTTTTATCATATTATTTTAAGATCTATAAAACTGAAAACACGAAAATACCTTGCTGCAATTTATTTACCTTTACTTTAGTTTTCACTTTATTTATCTTTTATACCTATCTCTATCAGATCTCATCCCTGCAAGTAACCGTGAAGGGTTGGACAACCCCTTTATCGTGTTAGGTGCAAGTATTTGTTTGTTTGTGCAGGTGCTATCATTGCAGACTTGTGTATTCCTCCTACTTGATTGATACCTTGGTTCTTAACTGAGGGAAATACTTATCTCTACTTTGCTGCATCACCCTTTCCTCTTAAAGGGAAAAACCAACATAAGCTCAAGAAGTAGCAACCTCCTTATTACGCCAAAAAAATGAATCCTCCCCATGACAGCTGCGACCCACCAACTATAACTTCGCACGGAAGGAAGTGCCTCCTTATTAAGTGAAAAATAAAGATTCCTCCCCATGAAAAATGGGGACCACCAGATTTGGAGGGTGACATGTGGCCCTACTATATTGACGCGTATGTAGGGCTTTATCAGCTTAGTCAATAAACAATTGTATCAGCAGTGACAGTTGGATTATTAACATCCAACACTCATCCTACTTCTTCCACCTCTCATTTTCTTGCTCCAACCATCCAAACCACTGCGTGCTCCTGCCTCCGGTGGCCAGCTGTGCTGCCCCATAGGCCTCGCCACCCCCTCCTACTCCCACTGCTGGTCAGGCCATCCCTCTAGTCACCCACCCTCCTGTTATTCTGAGTCGATGATAGCCTCACACAACAGCCGAACCAGTAAACCCCTGTACTACCCTCTGCATGTTCCCAGGCTCTGCGTCGTTCCCTGCCTCACCGTTGTCCACCACTTGGGTACGTAGTGTTTTCATTCTGATCGCAAACACGTACATACTGGTCCATTAGTCTTTCTGCCATGATGAACCATGGCCTGGTAAGGAGCGATGGCTATTTAGACAGTCCCGTCTAATCATGTACGCATACGACATCCACGCTGCAAAAAAGATGGCCACGTACATAAATACATGTGTGGTCTCAAACGCATACAGTAATGGCGTCCTGTTCATCAACAGCCAACCGACTGGGTTAGAATGCATCATGTTCAACGGGAGCCAACCCGCTTGGACAGAATAGCCAAAATGGGGTCTGGCATACTGCAATACAGAGGAAACAACCTTCTGGACGACCACCTACGATCAAAATGGGATCCTGTTCATCAGGAAGGGTCTGGGGTACCGCAAAATAGAGGAAACAAACTTCTGATTAAGCTCCTACGTTCGAAATGGGGTCCTGTTGATTGGGAGGGGTCTAGCATACCGCAAAATGGACGAAACAGACTTCTCTTCGACCTCCTATGGTCGAAACGGGGTCCTGTTCATCGGGAGGGGTGTGGCATACCGCAAAACTGGACTCCACGGGCAACTGTTCGTCCACCGTCTACTTCCTCTAGCCTCCACCTACTACTATTCATGCACCGTCGATCTCCTCCAGCCTCCACCAGCCACTATTCATCCACGGGCTACTGTTCATCTAGCCTCCACCGGCGATAGTTCAACTAGCCTCCACGGGGTCCTGTTCATCCACCCCCAATCAGCTGGGGTTTGTGGTGGCCTCCTTGGGGTCCATGAAAGTGCGTTATATCTACTAGAGGGGGGGGGGGTGAATAGGCGACTTTTATGAAATCTTCACTGAGGAATTTGCTGGTGAGGAAATTCCTAAGCGAAGAACTACTTGCATCGGAATAAGTACTCAGAAGTAAGCATAACAGAATGAGTGCATGGTCATCATGATGAAATGAAGACAATCACAGAGTACACAAAGCGTAAACACAGGATAACACAAGATGAAGACAAACAGACTGAAGAAATTGAACTGAGGAAATTGAGAAAGTCTTCAGTCAAAGTCTTCAAACACAGATATGAACAAACACTCAACAAAGTAATGAGGAAATGAAAGAGTTGAAGAAATAGAACCAGTAAGGTTGGTGAAGACAATGATTTGGTAGACCAGTTCCAACTGCTGTCTCGGTTATACGTCTGGTTGGGCGGTGAGTATTTAAACTCGAGGACACACAGTCCGGACACCCACCCGCCGAGCACGCAGCTCAGACACCAAGTCCTCACCGTATTCTCCTTGAACTAAGGTCACACAGACCTCGTCCAATCACTCGTGGTAAGTCTTGACGACTTCCAAACCTTCACAGACTTGGTCACTCGGCGATCCACAATTCCTCTTGGATGCTCTAGACCATGGCGCCTAACCGTCTGGAAGAAGCACAGTCTTCAAAGGTAACAAGCGTCGGATCCGTGCAGGATCAATCTCTTCATGATGCTCAATCACTTTGGGTTTATAGGGGTTTGGTTTTGGGTTTTCCTCACTCGATGATTTTCGCTCAAAGTCCTCGGAGGATGGGTTGCTCTCAAATGACAAGTGTCAAGTTCTCTCGGGCAGCCAACCAGCTAGTGGTTGTAGGGGGGCTATTTATAGCCTAGGAGTAGCCCGACAGGATAAGACATAAATGCCCTTCAATGATATGACCGTTAGGTGGATAAGATATTTTGGAACAGGCGGCTTTGACCTGGCAGTGATCGGAAATTTGACTCTCAAATTCCTCGGGGCTATCATGTTCCTCCTTTGTGTAGGCAATCCGCCTGGCGAATTCCTAACTCCTCGGTCAGAACAAATTCCTCGGCGACCGGAAGAACTTCGTCTCATCCTTTGAAAAAATTGGTGAAGTGTATGAGATTTCCAAAGGCTTCACTCGAAGGGATTGGTAGGTGTAGGATTTTGAGTTGAGCATCACATGGAAATTTTTCCTTAGTATTTCCTCGACCCCTTTAACGATGCGGTGTTTCCTATGACTCAAGAAATAGAAAACGAAACTACAAAAACAAAAGTCTTCTCGCTTCATGTTCCTCAAATGAATACCAAGTCTTCAAGGTCACACCAATTTCTTCACTTTCAAAGTCTTCAGAAAGTCTTCAGAATACCAAAGTCTTCAGTCGAAGAACTTCATTTTTAGGGGTCGATGTCGGGGAAGCTGATCATAACCCACGAACACCTATGGGACCGGCGGACCGAGCCCCTTTTGGTTCGGTGGGGGGCGGAAATTGCACGAAGAGTGGATCGAGGCGAAGCACACGAGCAGTTTACCCAGCTTCGGAGCTCTCCGGAGAGATAATACTCCTCTCGCTGCTTGTCCGATTGTATTGTGTTCTTGCTAGGGAGCACTGAGCTACAAAACCTAGCTTGAGTGTCTCTAGTTTGAATGAGTCAGACCAAACCCCCTCTCGTTAGCATGGGCCTCCTTTTATATGCTCAAGGGGTCACCAACAGGTGGCAACGTAGATGAGGGCAAAAAGGGAAAAATGAGCTGTGGTTGGTACAGCTACTTTGTATAGTGTATTCTACCTAACTCTAACGGCAAGGGACAAAAGCATTAAATGCCCGTCCATGTCGCCTAAGCAGTCTGGCTGGGACCGTCGGGGCGCCACCGCTTGCCACGATGGCACTCTGTCATTGCCGCTTCACGCTGCTCTCTCCGCCGGCTGCCTGACCTCTTGACACGCGATGCTGGAATGGCCCCATGGCGACACGTTGGTGGATGAGCTGGAGCGGGGATGAAGAGTGGTTGCCTGCCGCGGCAAGTGCCTTGCCGCGGCTGAATCCTTGACGCCTCCGGAAGCTTGTCGCTCTCCGAGCCTTCCCGGCAAGCTCCTCTTGCCGGGGTCTTGTCTTCTGCGTGCCTTGAGTGGCCTTCCCGGCAAGCTCCTCTTGCCGGGGCCTTGTCTCCTTGGCTTAAATACTTTGTTCTTGAATGGCTCCAAAGGAACCATGGAGGACCTTGGCGGTCACTAGGCAAGCCTTGCCGGGAGTCTTGCAATCTGCCGTGCGAGTTCGGGGTACTAGGGTACCCCTATTCTAGTACACCGACAGTCGACTTTCTCTGTAAATATCAAACTCCTCGTAGACTTATAGACCTGTGTACACTCATAAACACATTAGTCCCTTAACCTATAAGTCTTCAATACACAAAAATCACTAAGGGGCACTAGATGCACTTACAGTCCAGTTCATCCGACGACAACCGCCTACTACCATGGGGTCCTATTCATCCAGCGGCAACACCTACACACGGTTGGAGGCCTATTTATCTAACTCCCACCAGGAATTGTTCATCCACAGCCAACCCAACTGGCTCGACTCACCACGTCTCGACTCGTTCTATGTATCACGCGCGTGGCACCAATAGGCACTGTTAATCCAGAGGCAACCCAACCGGCTA
Organism: Aegilops longissima; assembly: GCA_021605205.1. Taxonomy (NCBI): domain Eukaryota; kingdom Viridiplantae; phylum Streptophyta; class Magnoliopsida; order Poales; family Poaceae; genus Aegilops; species Aegilops longissima. Next base: position 312,886,534 of record CM038678.1, read on the forward strand.
GCTACGTCTCGCACGGGGGTTCGATCCGCTTCAGTAAGCAGCAGCAACAATCGATCGAGTTCAGTTACCAGTAAAGGAGTTGGTCGGATTAGTTAGCAGCGAAGGGATCGACCGATCGACTTTAGTACGTAACAACATGTGATCCCTCAGGTTTAGTAAGTGAATGCCTGTCACTCAGGTTTTGGTAGAGCGACACGGCTCGCACCACGCGCGCGTACGAGAGAAACGCGCAAACCACACTACCTCGCTCAGCCTCGACCACCCACCATAACCGGGAACTCCGCAAAAATTTCCTTGCCCTCACTTCTACCATGATTTTTTTATGTCATGGACGGCCCAAAGAATGTCATGCAGGTGCATCCCCGACCCTCCTAGAACAAAAAGCCCATTTTCTATCATATTTTTTTGTCATAGAAGTAGGAGCCCACCACATCTAAGATGTCATGTGTTTTTCTCACAATTATCGTCATAGAAGTGTCATAACCATGACAGGGAAAAAATTTGTTTGGGCCAAAATGTCACGGATGTGTCTTTTTGTAGTGCATGCAAGTTCTTATTATAAGCACGTATGACTATATACGGAATACATTCCAACATTACATTGATGAATTGGAGCTAGTTCTATGCCGCTCTAGGTTGTTACTGTTATATCATGAATGTCATCCAACACAATTATCCATCACTGATCCAATGCCTACGCTTTTCACATATTGATCTTTGCTAATTTACTTTCGTTGCTGTTGCTGTTACAACCACTACAAAATTGTTACTCTTACTATTGTTACCGTTACCACTGTTATCAAACTATCATATTACTGTGCTACCAATCACTCTATTGCAGATATTTAGTTCTCCAGGTGTGGTTGAATTGACAACTCAAGTGCTAATAATTGCAAATATTCTTTGGTTCCCCTTGTGTCGAATCAATAAATTTGGATTTAATACTCTACCCTCAAAAACGGTTACGATCTCCTATACTTGTGGGTTATCAGAAGTCAACCAGTCCCTCGAAGAATAAAAGGGGGCAGTGGCAACATGTGTAAGGGAGGAATATAGAGGAAAGACATATTGAAGTAGGAGTGGGGTAATACACTGCTACGGTGGCCTAAACCTACCTAAAATCTCTTTTCATGTCTATGTGGAGTGACTGAAGTGAATAACCCTTGGCCGAACAACATAGGAGTAGCATTGTAGCTCTGATCTCGACGATGATCAGTAGACACCTGCTAATGGAGGAAAGTTGTGGTGTCACAAGCAAGTTAAACAATGTAGTTCCTCCCGCTAGTCGCATGAATTTCAGGCTGTTGCCCCCCATGAACTTATGATGGTATTTTGAGGTTGGATTGGCTGGCTTCACATAGTTCAATGCAAGTGGATTGGAAGCGGAAATGGATATCCTTCCAACTAAAATGAGAATGTGTTACATTTCAGGGTGAACTGCCAGATGAGTGTGCCTGTACTGTCATGGCAATCTTTGCTCACTGATGAAACTACAATGCATAAATGCGAAATACAAGATTTGCTAGATCGATTCAGTACAATTTTTTTTTGCCTCATCGGGCCTACCATCCAAGAGGGAATATGATCAAAACATTTAACTAGTGTCTGGGCTAGAGCAATATATGTCAGTTCTTACAAAATAGATCCTCACTTACAAAAAATGGAAGAGCATGTTGCTGATTTTTTTATAGAATAGAATGATACAAATTACCCACAGTCCTTTGTCCTCTCCACCCTTATGGTTAAGAAAAAGGAAGAAGGGGCATGGAGAATGGTCATTGACTATAGACATGTTAAAGCACTAACTCTTAAGGGCAAATATCCTATTCCAATAATTGATGAATTATTTGATGAGCTGCCAGGAGCTTGTTGGTTTTAGAAGTTGGACCTCGAAGTTGGTTATCACCAGATAAGACTTGACCCAGGGGAAGTGTTTAAAAATGCCTTTCAAACTCATTCTGAACATTATGAGTTCATTTGGATTTTGTGCTCATAGGTGATCCTGGTACTTTCCAAGGAGCAATGAACAAGGATGTGGCCCTTGTCTTAAGGAAACCTGCCTTGATTTTTGGGTGACATACTTATCTACAACAAAACATTTGAGGAGCATCTCTAACATGTGGAACAAGTCATCAAAATATTGCATCAGGAGTAGTGGAAGGTTCAACTGAGCAAGTGTGACTTTGCCAAGTAGGAGATCGCTTACCTTGGCCATATTATCGATGATAAAGGAGTATCAATTGATGCCAGAAAGATTGTTGCAGTCCAGAATCACCCCACTCTAATAAATACCAAGTAAGTTCGAGGGATTTTAGGCCTCACAAGTTATTACTGTAAGTTCGTAAAACACTATAGCGTAATTAGTAGGTGCATGACCAAACTTCATAAGAAAAGTGTGCCTTTCCATTAGATCCCGGCTATTGAAACTACCTTCCGAAAATTTAAACAGGTATTAGTTAACTCCCTAGTCTTGGAATCACCAAATTACTCCCAATAGTCATCAGCATACCTGTCGGTGTCAAAACCGGCAGATCTCGGGTAGGGGGTCCCGAACTGTTCGTCTGAGGATCAATGGTAGCAGGGGACAATGGGGACACGATGTTTATCTAGGTTCGGGCCCTCTTAAAGGAGGTAAAACCCTACGTCCTGCTTGATTATATCCAATGAATATAGGGGTTACAAGAGTTGATCTACCTCAAGATCGTAATGGCTAAACCCTAGTTTTCTAGCCTATGAGAATTTTGATAGCCTCTACAGACTAAACCCTCCGGTTTATATACACATCGGAGGGATCTAGGGTTATACAGATTCGGTTTGCAGACGAAGGAATAGTACATCCGGACACCAAATATGCGGTCCACGCAAACAGGAGTCCTACGCGGACATGGGGGATAGTCTTATGCTTTTATCTTCATGGCCCATCAGTCCGGCCCGCGTAGAATAGGCCGACCACCCGAGGACCCCCTAATCCAGGACTCCATCAGTAGCCCCTGAGCTTGCCTTCAATGACGATGTAGTATCCAGTTTATGTCTTCGGCTTTGCAAGGCGGGTTCTTCTCCATACTTCGGATTGATGACAGTCCGGCCCTGACTTTCATGTTGTGCCTTTATGACTCCTCCCAGCCGTCACCTCGGTTCCCACGTGATGGGCGAATGCAAACGGTCCAAAATAATTTTTTACAGATATGCCCGTGACCACACAAGGACGACACCAATATAAAGAGGCTAGATCCCCAAATGCCATCTTCATCGAGTAGAGAACATCAAGACAAGCCATGAAAAAACTTAAAAACATGGCCAGCGCTCCTAGCTCTTCTTTGCGCCCTCATGGCCCTCAAGAGGGTGATTGGCAGAGCTGCTCAGTGCCTCATCATAAGTTGTGTTGACTTCAGACGCAGGGATATCTCCCTCTCACAGATCTAGTCTCTGTGTGACCAGGATTAGCCTTGATCGGTAATGACGTGCTAGCAAAAAATTTCCCCAACCCCAAAAAGGAGGAGAGGGTGTGCTTCATTTCGTTTCTCCTGCGGGGCTAAGTATTCCCGATCCACCCCTTCCTCAGAGGCCTGTTAGAATTCTACGGGATCCTGCTGCACAATCTCACTCCAGGTTCTATTCTGCACATCTTGGGCTTTGCTACTCTTTGTGAACTGTTTCTGGGCTGCGAGGATCACTTTGAACTATGGAGAAAGTTCTTTTGCCTCGTTCCCCGTCATCGAGGGGGTTCCATATTTCAAGTGGGCGGGCACTGAAGTATGCTGCATAGCTGGATCAAGCCACCCTATTGGAACTCCCAAGGTGGTATCCCTAGAATGGTCTTCGGAATGGTTTTCTACTAAGGACGCCCCCCTTTCAGACCCAATTCGGTTTGGCCTCCCCGAATTCTCTAGTGCTCCTTTGAAGAAATGCCTCAATTGGCATCCCCAGAGTCCCAAGCAAGAAGACAGTGCGGAAGTAAAAAGGTTGGTTAGAAAGGTCAGATTACTTGCTCATTCCGAGCTCTCAATAATTGAAGTTATGGCCATCGCAATAAAGCGATGTATTCAGCCTCTCCAGTCCCAAAGTGACCCCTTTATAGTGTTACAACGAAGAGGACGATGCATCTCGCTACAGACGGAAGGGCCCGGATACCCCAGCCGAACTGGCTACAATCCTAGTCGATCTGTGTAAGGGGGAGAAAGAAGAGTTCCTCTGCTTAAACTGCCAAGAAGACTATTCCATGTACAACCCCATCGAATGTGTAAGTATTTGACTATCGGCACTGTTTTTCCTCGTTGTCGAGGCATGCTAATCAACTTGTCCTTGTTGTTAAAATAGTCATGGAGGAAGATGGTGGAGGGTGTTCATTGTCCCTCTCCACAGCCAGAGGATCACGCTCGCATCGAAGACCCTGGCTTCTGCGAGGATCCGGATATATACATAGAGTTCGATGATGGAGTATTTCATCAGGGGAGTCTTGATGGTTCGGAAGTGGCTATTACAGCCGACTACCCCCGCCTTTACCCTTTCTCCATTGTAAGTATTCAAAATGTTTCCTCAAAAATAGGTCCCTACATGCACCTTATCCATTATAATAAGCTGTACTTTATAAGATCAGCGCTCGGCAAGCCGCACTCTCTTGAGAGCAGCCTCTACGCAGGGCAATCATTCGAAACGAAAGGAAACCAGGAGTGTTGTCGAGCCCCATCCCTCTTGAAAGAGGTATGTCTGTTGATATGCGCCTAAGTATGAGTTCAGATGTTAAATTTTCCCTCTGCCTTTGTTTCAGGAGGAGCACGTGACAAACTGTGGGAAAACGCCCTGCTAGACGAATGCCAATCCGGCGCCGGACTCGTTAACCAGGACAAGAGTTGATGCAGTGCCAGATCCGCCCCCTCATGAGGATTTGGATCATGTATCCGTCATGAATTCCGAGGTGGAGAGTGTGATGAATCATCATCAACTGAAAGAGGCCATGCGCGCTCCAGTTTTTTCTAAACAGGAATTTACCGCACTCAGCTCTATGGATGCATATATCCGAGCCGCCCGGGACGGACTTGCTGGAGTTACTCAACTGTTCTCAAAGGATATGCAGGTAAGAGTTTGTGCAAATTTAATAGAAGTATGTCAGTAGCCCCCGAGACTTGAAGCGGTTTAGGACAACCGATTTAAGGATCGTTATGACCTGCAGGTTCTAGGAGAAGAACAACGCGCTGTCCTAGGAACTAAAAACAAACAAGACACAGCTGAATGCCATCACCTCAGAACTTGCAAAGATGAAAAAGGCAACAATGATCACTAGTCAGAAGAACAAACTTGAGGAGGAAAAAGACAAACAAGCCGAAGAGATAAGGAGCTTAAAAGGCTCAATTACCGGCCGCGCAAAAAGAGAATATGAAGTTGAAAGGCGGCGTATTCGGTATGACCTTTTGAAGCATTAGAGAGACTCATACTATCCCATAATTTGGATTATCACAACTCTTTTGCTACAGGTCTATTAACTAGTCGGCCTGAAGAGGAAGTATCCGGATTTCGAGGCGACATGCTTAAGGAGCTGTCCGTGGTGCATGAGCGGGCCCGAAAAGCCATGAGAAGTATGGTCAAGGCTTTATGGCCATCCGATACCCCTCCATAAAGTATGGAAGGGTTGGCAAGCTTGTTAAAAGGTGCCCGATGCTGCTTTGAGCTATGGAAGGTGTTCGCATGTCGTGAAGGTGCACGAGAAGCATGAGCGATGCTGAAAACACGCTACACCAAGCTCGATCCAAATCATATGGCCCGAGTTGGATCTCAAGGACCGGACGGGAAAGAGATTCCGGTGAACTTGGTATATGACCAAGTAATGATAGCTGGGAAGTATTCGCAAGAAGACTGTAGTTTAGACAGTCTTATAGATGGCATAGATAAGGCGTAGGCATTTGATTTAATGTATCAGTGTACTTTATTATCAACCTTATCTCCAACTGAACATGTCAAAAATTGTCATCGCAGGCCTTCGGCTTCACCCTCCGAACCAAGAAGGTGGAGTGTTTCCGGATACCATGTTGGAATGTAAAAAACATTCATTATGTCCGGAAACTAGGCAATCCGGCCATATTGATCAAACAGACAAAATTTTGTTCGGGGAGTTGTGTTATATTACTTATTTAACGTAAGAAACATCTTCCAAGGAAAATAGTTCCTTTACAAGTTCCTTTCCTTGGGTTGGCATGCTTAAGTATGCGTGCCTAGTCTTTAATCCAAATTATGGGGAGCCTACCCCGTATATTTTTACTTTTTAGTAGAGTTACACAAATGTATACTTTCTGTCATTGCTTGTCGGCCAATTATTCCCTTAAGAACGCTAGCTTTCGCCTTCACCCGTCTGAGGTACAAGTCCGGATTACCCGGTTGTAACAGTCGCAGAGGTGCTCCCTTTACACCCTGGCCGAACAATCGGGAACGTAAGGTATAAACACAGGAGCGAGGCAACCCAGCTTGGCAAAAACTTAAGTCATAGAGGTGCATATAATGGCAGAAAATTGTATATAACAAACGACATAGATACTGCAAGCTACAATCTTTTAGTAAGAAGCTACGTAAAAGAGGCCCCCAGTCATAGTGAGGTGTATACATTTAAAGATCTGTACCCCGAACAGTTTGGCTGATCCAAACATACCCTCGGATGTATATATAAAATAGGTAAAGCTAAAAAGGAAAAGAAGAGAGAGAAAAGATACTAGAAAAAACAAAAAGTATGCAGCCGAACTAGCCGTAGAATCGTCGGAGCCGAGCAGCGTTCCATGGATTTGCCTCAAGGTGATTATCCGATGCATCCCGAAGGTGATAGGCTCCTTGTGTGAGAACATCGTCCATAATGAAGGGGCCCTCCCATTTTGGTTTGAGCTTATCCTTCTTCTCCGGGAGGCGCAAAACAAGTTCGCCAACGTTATAAGTCTTGGCCCGCACTTCTCTGCTTTGGCGCCTAGCCTGTTGTTGATAAAATGTGGAACGGGCTCGTGCAATATCACGCTCCTCTTCAAGGACATCTAGATCGTCCTGCTGATCAAGCTCGGCTTCTCTCTCTTCGTACATGCGCACTCGAGGTGAGTCACGTATAATATTGCAGGGCAAGACAGCTTCTGCATTGTACACTATGAAAAAAAGGTGTGTATCCAGTCGTTCGGTTAGGTGTGGTCCGCAACCCCACAGTATAGAATTGAGTTCCTCCACCCAGTTCTTATCGGACTCCTGTAGGGAGCGCACTAGTCTGGATTTAATGCTGCTCATTATCAGGCCATTGGCCTGTTCAACCTGACAATTTGTTTGAAGGTGGTAGATGGATGCATAGTCGAGCTTAATTCCCAAGTTAGCACACTAGTTTTTTACCTCATCGGCTATAAAATTGGAGCCATTATCAATGATGATGCTGTGCGGGACACCATAACGGTGTACCATGCTGGATATAAAGTCGATCATAGGCCCTGCTTCGACCGTTTTTACTAGTTTGGCCTCTATCCACTTACTGAATTTATCCACCATGACCAGTAAATATTTGTTTTTGTGGCTTCCCCCTTTAAGGGGTCCGACCATGTCTAGCCCCCGGACCGCGAAAGGCCAAGTGATAGGGATTTTTCGTAAGGTAGTGGGAGGGATGTGACTTTGATTGGCGAAAAGCTGACATCCTACGCCAACGTTGCACAAGGGCTTGTGCGTCTCTTGGGCCGTTGGCCAGAAAAAACCTGTCCGGAAGGCCTTGCTTACAAGGGCCCGAGCTTCGGCATGATGACCGCCCAGACCAACATGTATTTCAGCCAAGAGTTGCCGTCCCTCCTCTTCAGAGTTGCACCTTTGAAGGACTCTAGTAGTGCTTTTCTTGTACAGTTCACCTTCGTGAACTTTATAGGCTTTAGAACGTCGAACTATGCGACGGGCCTCATTTTGATAATCAGGAAGCTCCTGCCTATTAAGGTAGGTCTGGAAGGGTTCAGTCCATGGAGCAATAACAACCATGATTTCATGGGCGGAGGGTGTCACTTCGGTATCTGAACCCTCGATGATACCTGTATCTTGTTCGGCTGCTGGGGGCACGATCAGGTCCGGACTTGTATTTCCGCTCTTGTCGTGCCACACCACGAATGGCTTAGAGAGCCTTTCCATGAAGGTATTAGGTGGGACGGGATCGTGCTTGGTGCCCATTCGAGCAAGGAGTCCGATGCCTGGTTACTGTCTCGAGCAACGTGATGAAACTCGATCCCCTCGAACCGAGCCGATATTTTCAACACGGTGTTTCGATACGATGCCATTTTGGGATCTCTTGCATCGAACTTTCCATTTATCTAGGATATTTCAAGGTTTTAATCACCGCGCACCTCTAGGCGTTGTATGCCCATCGAGACAGCAATTCGGAGACCATGTAGAAGTGCCTCGTATTCGGCTGCATTACTGGAGTCCGTATACCTGATTTGCAGCACGTAGCGGACCGTGTCCCCTGTTGGGGATGTCAAGATGACACCAGCTCCCAGTCCGGCTAACATTTTAGAGTATGAACTGTAGTCATTGGGGAGCCCGGCTTCTGTCCACTCGGTGACGAAGTCGGCCAACACCTGAGATTTAATAGCTTGGCGTGGCTTGTATGTGATTTCGAATGGTAAGAGCTCAATGGCCCATTTAGCTATGCGGCCGGTGGCATCCCTGTTATTTATAATGTCATTGAGTGGTACTTCGGATGCCACCGTGATCGAACACTCTTGAAAATAGCGCCGGAGCTTGCGAGATGCCATAAAGACTGCGTCATCTATCTTTTGATAGTGAGGGTATCGGGATTTGCATGGTGTAAGGACCGCCGTTACATAGTATACTGATTTCTGGATGGGGAATTTATGTCCCTCTTCCTCTCGCTCGACGACGAGTACGGCGCTCACTACCTGGTGAGTCGCTGATACATAAAGCAACATAGGCTCGCCAACGCTTGGGGCGGTTAGGATTGGGTTGCCTTCAAATAAGGTTTTTATTTCTTCCAATCCGGCTATAGCCACCTCCCTCCATTCGAAGTGGTCGGTGCGTCTGAGCAGTCTATAAAGTGGTAATGCCTTTTCTCCTAATCTGGAGATGAAACGGCTCAAAGCTGCCACACACCCTGCTAGTTTTTGGACCTGCTTTAAGTCTATTGGTATGGCCAATTGTGACAAGGCTCGGATTTTGGCTGGGTTCGCTTCAATTCCTCTATTGGAAATAATGAACCCCAGCAGCTTTCCGGCTGGAATGCCAAAAACACATTTTTCCGGATTAAGCCGTATGTCATATGTTCGGAGGTTGTCAAATGTGAGGCGGAGATCGGCGACCAATGATTCAACGTGTTTAGTCTTGATAACCTTGTCGTCCACATATGCTTCCACTGTCTTGCTGATTTCTTTTTCCAAACATGTTTGGATCATGCGTTGGTAAGTGGCACCAGCGTTTTTAAGCCCAAAAGGCATAGTGTTGAAACCGAAAGGCCCGTATGGTGTAATGAACACCGTTGCGGCCTGGTCGAACTCCTTCGTCTTAATCTGATGGTATTCGGAATAAGTATCGAGGAAACACAAAGAGTTGTGTCCTGCGGTCCGTCAATAATCTGGTCAATGTGGGGCAATGGGAAATGGTCTTTGGGGCAGGCCTTATTGGGGTCTTTGAAATCAATGCAAAGGCACCAAGACTTATCCTTCTTCGGCACCAGACTGTGTTGGCCACCAATCTGGGTGTTTGATTTCTCTGATGAACCCGACTTCGAGTAGTTTGGCTAGCTGCTCCCCCATAGCTTGTCGTTTGGGTTCGGAAAATTGCCGTAGTATTTTTTTGACTGGTTTGAACCCCTTGATTATTTTGAGGCTATGTTCGGCCAGTCTGCGTGGGATCCCGGGCATGTCAGAAGGGTGCCAGGCAAAAATATCCCAATTTTTGCGTAGGGAACACTCGTAGGGCGGGATCAACCGCCGGAGCCAGCTGTGCTCCGATGGATGCTATTTTGGTAGGATCTGTCGGGTGCACTTGAAATTTGATTATTTCATCTGCTGGTTTGAAAGAGGTATATTTGTGCCTTTTATAGAGGATCACATCATCTTTGTCCACCGTGGATCGCAGGGTGGTTAATTCTTCGGCCGCAAGGGCTTCAGATAGTGCCTCAACGGCCAGGGATGCAGTTTTGCTTTTGGCGCGGAGTGCTATATCCGGATCACTTGTGATCATGATTACTCCATTGGGCAGTGGCATTTTAAGCTTCATGTACCCGTAATGGGTTATGGCTTGGAAGCGTGAAAAAGCGTTCTTCCCTAAAAGGGCGTGATATCCGCTATTGAAGGAGCCATGTGGAAAAGCAACTCTTCGGACCTGTAATTCTCAGGCGTGCCGAATACTACATCAAGTTTGATTTCCCGAGAAAATCGTGCTTCTCGACTGGGTATGATACCTCGAAAGGTGGTACTGCTTTGCTCGATGCATGCTCTGTCAATATGCATTTTGTTGAGAGTGTCCTCATAGATGAGTTGAGCCCACTGCCGCCGTCCATGAGCACTTTGGTAAGTCAAAAGTCGTCCACAATTGGGTTAAAGACCAAGGCGGCAGGTGCTCAGACAGATCGGGCCCTTGGTTCGTCGTCAGCGGTGGAAGTTATTGCCGCGTCGTTCCATGGGATCATTGTGGTTACTTGGTTAATTTCGACGAGGTCGCAGAGTGCCCTTTTACCCCGATTATTTGAAGAGAAGGTCTCGAAGACCGTGAAGACGTTAGTGTCATCATTCTTCGGAGAATGCCTCTCTAGAGTAGCGATGGTGAGGATAGCCTCACCGCTTTTAGCCACCTGCCGGAGTACCCGACATGCCCGAAGGCTATGAGTTGGTTCAGTGCTCGGTGTTTCATGTATCTGACATGGCTTGTCGAGGATCTCGTCAAGAACGGACCTGTGTCCTGTAAAGGGTTTTTTGCCGGCGGGCTTGTGATCGGATGCCTCGTAAGGGTGTATCCGTTTTGCCCGGGTAGTGCATTGCTTAAAGGCAGCAGGTTCCAATTTGGTTTTTTGGGCCTTCCATGTACTTTCCATCGAGAATTACTTCCGTACTATGTGCGATAGTTCCGTGAAATTCTGTATGCGATGGCGGTCGAGGGCATTTCGAATTCTCTCATCGATGCAACTCTGATGAAAAACCGAGACCACATCGTCATCACAGCAATCTTTGATCTTGTTTTTGACAAGTAGAAACCTGGCCCAAAAGTGATGGACCATTGCCTGAGGTTGTTGTCATACATACATAAGGTCATATATGTCAGGAGGACCTGAATTGCTTGGAGAGTATTGATTGTGGTGGGCGGGTGGGTTAAAACTTGAATCCCTGCCCAAGATTGCGTTCGGAGTTTGTAAAATCTCTGAGGTCACCTGTTTGGGTCCGGGAAGATCCAAATGCTCCCCGGAACCTAAGTCGGACCCTGAGCTCGGCGGAGGTGGGGTTTCATCCAAAGGAGGAATATCCGGCTCCATAGGTTCGGAAATCCGAACATAGATGGTTTTCAACTTAGGGGAAGAAGTGTTCTTGTCTCGTTCCTCGACAACCGCCACCAGGTGAGTGACCGGGGGAGAGTAGATTTCCCTGTGGTCTGGTTTAAGCCTGATCCGATTATAATCTGTTGAAAGCCCTAGGGCAGAGATGCAATCTAACAGCTCGTTGAAGGACGAGATATTCGCAGGATCCATCTTTTCGGAGTTTTCGAGACCGATGCAGAGGTGATGTTTAACAATCGCGGGGGGCGCCATCGGCTTGACGGCCGTGTGGGCGCCCATGGTGAAACCGCCAATCTGGAGGACCTGTCCAGAAGTTAGGCTCCTTCCAGAAATGATATCATTGTTGATGACAAGGCGAGCCATCGGTCCCTCTATCGACAACACAATGGAACTCTCAATGAAAGCACCAATGTCGGTTTCAAAACCGGCAGATCTTGGGTAGGGGGTACCGAACTGTGCGTCTGAGGATCAACGGTAGCAGGGGACAATGGGGACACGATGTTTACCCAGGTTCGGGCCCTCTTAAAGGAGGTAAAACCCTACGTCCTGCTTGATTATATTCAATGAGTATAGGGGTTACAGGAGTTTATCTACCTCAAGATCACAATGGCTAAACCCTAGCTATCTAGCCAATGATTCTGATAGCCTCTACGGACTAAACCCTCTACTCCCTCCATTCAGAATTACTTGTCTCGAAAATGGAGTATCTAGAACTAAAATACGTCTAGATACATCCATTTTCGCAACAAGTAATTCTGAACGGAGGGAGTAGTTTATATACACACCGGAGGGATCTAGGGTTATACAGAGTCGGTTTGAAGAGGAAGGAATATTACATCCGGACACCAAACTTGCGGTCCACGCATACAGGAGTCCTACCCGGACACGGGGGATAGTCTTATGCTTTTATCTTCACGGCCCATTAGTCCGGCCCGCATAGAATAGGTCGGCCACCCGAGGACCCCCTAATCCAGGACTCCCTCAATACCATCTTGAGACTGCTGGTCAAACAGAGCGATTGAATCAACATGTGCAGTGTTACCTTAGATGCATCATAAGTTCTCATTCAAAAAAGTGGGTAAAATGGCTCTCCCTTTCTCAATTTTTGTACAACGCCAATCGGAACTCAACTCTAAATAATCTCCTTTCGAGGTGCTCTGTAGCCATAGTAGTAGATAGTTTGGCACATCTCCTTTAGATACTTTGGCCCCTCCCGACTTGCAATAGTGGCTGGACTCGAGAGAGCTAATTCAGAAGTCAGTGCACCAAAACCTCTTATGCACACAATATTGTATGAAACGCCAGGCAGATAAAAACATACTGATCGTGTGTTTGCCATAGGTAAAAGTGTGGTCCTGAAGCTACAACCCTATGTACAAGCTACGGTTTCCCATTAGGCAGATCACATCTGGCCTTCTAGTACTTTGATCCATTATTGATCTTTTTTTAGGCTGGAAGGAAAGTGGGAGAGGCTCCCACTGACTTATATTAGTGTCGAGGGACACAAACAGGGGTGTATGTTTCCCCTGACTTGTGCACGGACACTGGGCCTCCGTCCAGGCAGCCAAAGCTCGGCAAGGAAACAACTACACCAACATCCAAAACAAGACCAAGCTAGAGAAGCAGCTCTTTGGGAGATCAAAGAGCGGATCAAGAAGACCAAGACAAACCAAGACGGCAAGATATGACCTTGGGAAAGCCTCCCTTGCTAGGTAGGAGAGCCTAGCCGGGTCGAGGCCGCCCCAAGGACAAGTCCAAGATTTTCCCCGGTAGGCTTGCCGGGTCCGTCAAGGTCGAATCTCCCTGCCAAAGCGCCGCCGCTTGACCGCTCCACCGTACCATGACACAAATCACCTATCAATGCGATGTCAAGCCCTCAAGATTATTAAGTGGCTTCCACTAAGAACATGACAACCATTTGGGAAACAAATTACCCTCGTGTGACACCCGTCCAGAGGCATGTCAAGAAGATAAGCAGAAGATGATTAAGCGGCATGATAGGCTTGCCGGGCTGCATCCTCAGCATGACACGTAGCAGTGCATTTAATGCAATTTGTCCTAATTGCCAAAGTTAGGTATGATAGCACTGTTAGCTATCTAATCACCAGATAATGATTGTTCTGCCACTTTGGTTACCCCTTGGGCTATAAAAGCAGGTCCAAGGCAACGTAGCAAAGGATTTCAGACCCTGGCACACTTGTACACCGTAGTTGCTCTCACCAAGGCGACCTTGCCGGGCTTGAGCGCTGCGTACCCACCATGTTCCTCCCCTCAATCCAGCAAAGCAGGAGTAGGGTTTTACGCTTCTCAGCGGCCCGAACCTGGGTGAAAACCATCGGCGTCACCACCGTCGTGTTGTCTCATGGCTTCGATTCTTTGTGCAACGTGACCTTTCCCCTGCCGAACGACAAGGAGTCGATGGCCCCATAGGTGATCGTGTTCCACCATAACAATTAGTATGTGTCAAAATAAGTTACAACTATACATATGGAAGTTAGAGGGGCGGAGGGGAGAGGAGAGTAGCCAATCTAATACATACTAAGAGTAGTCAAAAAGTTGGTAGCAAGACAATTATATAGAGGCTACGTTGTTCCAGAAACATGCTATAGCTAATTCATATAGCGTAGCACTTTTCTTGAAAACGCGCTATAGCTAAGTTAGCTATAGCACATTTTCAAGAAAAGCGCTACTGCTATTTTCACATACCCCCCCCCCCCCCCGTGCGGCTTCCATCCTCTCCTTCCTTCCCCAATTCCTCCACTCTCTTCTCCCCTCATCAGCCTTACCATCGCCCTCGCCGGAGCCCAAGCGTCGACCCCGACGTCGCACACCTCCCTCGCCATCACCCGAGCCCGAGTGTCGACCCCACTGCCGCGTGCCTCCTCCCTTGGCCCCGACCCCGACCACAACGCCGCACGCCTCCGTCGTCGTCGCCCGGCCCCGGCACCGACCTCGACGAACCACGCCTCCCTCCTCTGCTTCCTCCCCTCCCAACATCGGCCATCGTCGGGCCTGCCTCCTTGCCCTGCACCCTCTGTAAGACCCCCACCGCTCCTCCTCTCTCTGCCATTAGAGTTCTAGCTAGGGTTCTTCGGTTAATTTACTTAGGTTTTAGTTAGGGCATTAGGTTAATTAGGTTATCTATTAAGTTAGGGCAGTAGGTTAATTAGGTTATCTATTTAGTTACGGCAGTAGGTAGTTATTTTTTTTGCGGTGATGAATTTAGTTATGAATTTAGCTAGGTATCAAACTAGTAGGTTAATTTGGCTATATGATGAACCCCAAGGTGCAATTTGAACCCTAGTTAGTATGAACCCTAGTTAGGATTAACCCTAGTTAGTATGAACCCTAGATTTCAAATTAGGACAAAAATTTAGCCAGGTTTTTAAATTCGGACATAATTTTATATAGGTTTCAAACTAGGACAGAAATTTAGGGTTAGGTGTTTTAGGTGTAGTTAAAAGAAAAAATAGAATTGATTATATAGGTTTCTTGCACTTTTTAGTTTGATATATGTTGTTATTTAAATTTTATAGTGCTAGTTAGTTAACTAGAAGTAGTATGAAACCTAGGGCAGATTAGTTAAAGCAAGTGTTGCTATTTAAATTTATTAGTTTAAGCAATTGTTGCTATTTAAAAAATAGAATTAGTATGAACCCTAGTTAAAGCAAATGTTTTTAGTTTCAAATTTAGGTAGGCTGAATTTTGTTCCAAATATTGTGAAGAAAAATGACATGCATTTTTCTTCAAGTTCAATATTTTTCTTCCTTTTATATTCAAATTTGAAGTGGACATGTGATTGGGACATGTCATATTTGGGATTTGGACATGTTATATTTGGACATGTGATGTTTTGGACATGTCATATTTGGAAAATGATGATTATGTGCAGGGTAAATGATCCGAGTGGCTGATGTTTCGCCGGAATGTTGATTCATTTCTGTTCCGGTGAATTTCAGGCGCTCGATATGTCCACTTTTTGGCAAAGGTCATGCCGAAATTTCCCGCGAATTTTGGCATGATTTGTGCTAGAAAGTAGGCATATGGAGTGTCGGGATTTGCTGGGAAACGACATTCTGGCAAACCATAGACCTTTTTTATGTCATTTCTCATTTTATTATAGATTTAGAATTAAACGAGGAGACTTAATCATAGGAAACATGTCGAACAACGAAGAAACCGGGCCTTCTCACCAAGGTGCAGACGAGATGGATTATGAGGGTGAACAACAGTACCTCAACTTTTTCTCTGCTATGCACAGTCAAGGTTTGCAGGGCGGCCTCGATGATGGTACTGACGCCGACATCGGCACCGACGGTGGCGCCGAGACCGACGGGGAAGGTACCAGCGCCGAAGTCGCTACTGAAAAGAAGAAGCAGAAGAAGTAGAGGATACGAAAACCTAAAAAACTCGGCATCGGACGACTAGTGATCACAAAGATGGCCCCTGGCAAGTTTGAGCCATTAGAGCCGGAAGAACCTCGCAAGTGCTATGGGAACCAAGTAGGATGCATCCTACGGGAATGCGCGAGCATCAATGACGATGACTTAAGGAGTAAAGAACATTTGAGGCAGTTGCTCCTGACGAAGTTGCATAAGAGATTCAAGTTCCCCGACCAGGATGATAGCATAGAACAACCATGGGATGATCCGAAGATGAAAAATATTAACAATCAAGCCATGGCCATGTTCAACAATGATTTGGCCTCCAGGAAAGGGAGGGTGAAACGAGCAATTGAGGCTGAGGAACCCCTGTCCAAGATTCTGGAGGAAAATCCGACACTTACGGAAGAGGAGTTCCAAAAGTTCAAGGACACTTGCGCTACCGAGGCAGCCAAGGCTAAGGCTGCAAAATTCAAGAGCCTTCAGCAAAGGAACGCGTGGAGGCATCGCCTCAGAAGCCGTGGCTACCTTAGCAAAAGGCCCATATGGGATAAGGAGGACACGGACCGTGAAGCGCCAGGTCTCCCAGACCCCTTCGTGAAGTTCACCAACCCCTTGGAGCGTGACTTCATCAGGGCCCGCTACAAGTGGGACAAGGAAAAGAAGGTTTTTTAAACGGACCCGTTCACAAGGAAATTGATTAGAATACTCGTAATTATTCTTTTACCACCTTACATTTAGCTTCTGATCAAGTCGACTACACATTCGTAAACAGTTCGCATTCCTTCTGCATGAGAAGCTACACCATCTTGCAGCCGAAAGCCAGTCTTCGTCGATGAGGCCCAAGTGGGACACCCCTCTCAACTGGGACTTGAACTAACTTAAGGGACTCCCTTTGGACTAGCGGCCACAATATGGACGTGTGCACGGCGCCAGAGACGGCACCACGTGGAAGGTCTTTTACTACGAGGGCCCGGAGGCCAAGAAGCAGAAAAACAAGTTTAGTTAGGTGGACATCGATGAGAAGGTGAAGCTTGTGCACGAGAGAAAAGCAGCTGAGGGCACGAAAAAAGCAGCCGAGGAGAAAAATGAGTTGCTACAGCAGGCAGTCGATGCAGCTGTACATGCCTGCTTAAAGGATTTTGCTACTAACTTGATCCTGGCTATCATCAACTAGAGAAGGAAAATCCAGACAAGACGGAGATGATTTCCCCATGCCCAGTTTCATCGGGAGCAACTTGGTGAACAACACCACTGCACCATCACCTGCTCATGCAACCGCGCCTGCTCCCGCACCTGCACCCGCTCATAGCAGCCCATCCTCAGTCTCTGGCGCGCTAGGCGGGCCTTCGTCTTTGGCTGAGCTCGACTCCCTCACGGTAATTACATGTCGCTCCAACATATATCTAGAATATTCCATTTTCGTTACCTTTCGGATGTTTTACGCCGCAGACATGTGTTTGCAGTCTGATGAAACCCCATGCAACGTACTCTACTTGATCAATGGCCAGAAGGTGGACGTGGGAAATGGGGTGATAACAAAGCCCTTGGAAATCATGTTCCATGGCCAGCCAATGCCCGGTGGGCACTTCAGGGTTACCTTGTCGAGTGTGAAATCGGGGCATGAGGATTTGCCTCCTCCAGTACGAATAGGGGGAGAGGACGATGAGACCCCGCCGCGAATTGGAAACTATAAGGGTTCGGTGTTGCTATGGCCAAAGAATCTTCTTCGTCTGGAGCCGGCCAAGTGCACACCAACAACCACACATCAACAAGTAGGTATGAACACCACCACCCCGCCTATGCAATTACCAGCGCCTGTAGTGCCGGGAGAGAGCGGCGGACGACGTGATGAAGGGGGTACTATAGTGGACGATGTAATCGCCCCCGTAGAACAAAGAATGGATGATGAGATGGAGGAGGACCCTCTTCGGTTCCTCAATACAGACGCCTATGACGGTTACTTAGATATGATGAGTCAGCCATATGACAACTTGGGCTATCAGCATGCTGATGAGGATATGGATGATCTGCCCGGGCAGGAACGTCCTAGCAGGGATTGCAAGAAGTCTCTCTTCATGCAATCCTCGCAGGACATGCCTGAAGATGCCACCCCAACACAGCCTAAAGTAGCCGAGGGTCGTACAGTGCTTAGCCAGACAACACAGGGGTAGGGGTTAAGGAAGGGTCTGGAAGGTCAACCCAACAAAAAGGAGAGGAGGAGACCGGCGAAGAAAGGCTCTGCTGCCTACAAACAAGCCAGAGCACGTAGCAGCCAGAAGGAGGATTTTGAAGAGTGTGTACCTGTCAAAGGTGCGCCGATGTTCTATGTCACGGGCGAGCCGATGCTACCGCCGAAACCGGTGGAGGAAATATCAGGGGATCTCAGGCGACTACATGACCATGTGCTGTCGACTGAGAAAATCCTACTAGCCTCGAAGGATCCAGGATATCCGACATATGCGACTCGTGTGCCTGAGGGGAAGTGCTACGTCGACACACGGCCCACGGAGGTGTTCTTCCTGCTGTTTGAGCATATCTTCGAGATGTTTCTGACAAGGCGGCTCGATTGTACAATTGTCCACCTTTTTGCATTACATATGAGCTCCTTCATGAAGAGAGAAGAAGTCTCGCAAATATGTGTGGTGGATCCATACCCCATGCACGAGTCCTTCTTGAGTCTCGGCGACTTCGAGCGTAAAGCTGCTAGGGAATACCTCAAAAACTTCATGCTATAGAATAAGGACCAGGAAATTGTCCTCCTGCCTTATCATCCAAAGTAAGTTACTGTCGGACAACCCTTTCGTACATTTCAATCATTCCTTCTCGCTCATATGGAGAATAATGTGAGGTGTTTTTCCCCGCAGCAAGGGGCACGCCGTCCTTATCATTCTTTACCCGCAAGTCTCCCATGCCACGTATTTTGACCCAACCAGAAACTACAAGAAGAAGGACTACACCCACGTAATTAATATTCTAGATGATGCTCTCGAAGGCTTCAGCTTGAGGGGTGTCCACCTGCAGATCAGGGAACAAAGGAACAAGAAGACGGTTTCTTGCATAAAACTAACTTCTGCTGCATCCATGTCCCAAAACCAAGAAAGAACGATGAATTCTACCTCCTCCATCACATGATGGAGTTCAGAACGGATCACCAAAAGCTTTGCATGACAAGCAGAAACGATGATCATATTCGCAAGTGGGTAGAATCTCATGAAGAAGCGGATTATAAACTTAGAGATGACTTCTTTCTCATCCAGAGGGACATTGCGATGATCATCATGAAAGAAGTCGTCGAAGAGAAGGGGATGTTTCGCCATGGCCCTATCACTACTGGAATCTGGCACTTTGCCATCTGCCATGGCATATGGCAAAGGCATGGTCGGCGGATGGCAAAGGCTTTGCCATCTGCCGCCAGATAACAAACAGTTTATGCGAAACCCTGCGGTAAAGTCTTCTTTGCCGTCTGCTGGCTGATGGCAAAGAGCCTGTGGCTTTGCCATCTACTGGCAGATGGCAAAACCTCTTAACGGGGTTAGCCCCGTTAGAAGGCTAACGGCATACTTTGCCATCTACCAGCAGATGGCAAAGGCTCCAGGCTCTTTGCCGTCTGCCAGCAGATGGCAAAGACTGCATGCTTTGCCGTCTGCTGGCAGATGGCAAAGACCCCAAATAAGCCAGCCCAAATTTTACATGTAGATGACACGTGGCCTCTTTGCCATCTGCCAGAGAAAACTGGTATTTCACTACCATGACTATACCCGACGCCAAGAGCGCTACCGTGAATGCCATCGCAAAAAATGAGCCATGGGTACATGCTAAGCATGTCACAAAATGCTTCTTCATAACCGACCCGTGCAATCCCAGCCGTGTTGTCATGAGGAGAGGCGAAAGGAACATCATTGGAATGGATGGAGTCGCCAACGAGGCAGACTACGACCAGTACGGAACCCGATGTGGGAAGATGACGATGAAGATGAAGTATACGTCAAAATAAGAATAAATACTACATTACCTAAAGAAGATCGTACTCCCTAGAAAAGGAAAAGTAACAATGAGGGGCTCAATTATTTGTCAACGAACAAGAAGGGAAAGAAGCTTGCTCAAAAACGAAAACGTCGACACTGAGTAACCGTTGTCGGTCAAATGATGTAATAAATATGTTCCTATTTGTATGCACACTTAACCTTTATGGGTCAAATGATGTAATATATATGTTCCTATTTTGTATAGCACACTTAACCATTGTGGGTCAAATGATGCAATATATATCGCCTTAGTTATATGCATTGTATCACCTTCCCTTCATTCCAGCTCTCGGGAAAAAAGGGAAAAGAAAAGAAAAGGAAAAGAAGAAAAGGAAAGGAAAAAAGAAGAAAAAAGGAAAAGAAAAGAAATAGAAGAAAATAAAAGGAAAACACAATAGAAGAAACAAATAGGAAAAGAAAAGCAAAATAAAAAATGAAAACAATAGCAGGAGCGCTGGTTGAGTAAAAGCACTGTAGCTTCGTTCTGTAGCAGTAGCGCTGTTCCAGAAACATGCTATAGCTAATTCATATAGCGTAGCGCTTTTCTTGAAAACGCGCTATAGCTAAGTTAGCTATAGCACATTTTCAAGAAAAGCGCTACTGCTATTTTCACATACCCCCCCCCCCCCCCCGTGCGGCTTCCATCCTCTCCTTCCTTCCCCAATTTCCCCACTCTCTTCTCCCCTCATCACCCTTACCCTCGCCCTCGACGGAGCCCAAGCGTCGACCCCGACGTTGCACACCTCCCTCGCCATCACCCGAGCCCGAGTGTCGACCCCACTGCCGCGTGCCTCCTCCCTTGGCCCCGACCCCGACCACGACGCCGCATGCCTCCGTCGTCGTCGCCCAGCCCCGGCACCGACCTCGACGAACCACGCCTCCCTCCTCTGCTTCCTCCCCTCCTAACCTCGGCCGTCGTCGGGCCTGCCTCCTTGCCCTGCACCCTCTGTAAGACCCCCACCGCTCCTCCTCTCTCTGC
Organism: Aegilops longissima; assembly: GCA_021605205.1. NCBI lineage: Eukaryota > Viridiplantae > Streptophyta > Magnoliopsida > Poales > Poaceae > Aegilops > Aegilops longissima. The sequence continues at coordinate 312,907,414 of CM038678.1, forward strand.
CATTAGAGTTCTAGCTAGGGTTCGTCGGTTAATTTACTTGTTGACTTGTCTCACTACAAGTTGTGAGTCTCCGCGGATGATCAGCTTTTTGATCCCCAGTTCTGTTGCAATCCTGAGCCCGGCAAGGATCCTTTCATACTCTGTAGTATTGTTGGTAGCCTTCTCCTAGGGAAAATGCATCTAGATGACGTACTTCAGGTGCTCCCCTCTGGGTGCAAAGAGAAGCACGCCAGCCCCTGCACCTTGTAGGGAGAAGGCACCATCAAAATACATGATCCATTCTTGGGGCGCTTCCTTGCCGTGGATAAGTGTCTCCAATACTTCTTCATCAGGGGTTGGCGTCCATTCAGCAATAAAATTTTCCAATGCTCTTCTCTGAATAGTTGATGTGCTCTCAAACTTCAAAGTGAAGCTGGATAACTCCAAGGCCTACTCCACTATCCTGCCGGTAGCCTCAGGGTTTCGGAGAATCCGTTGCAAAGGAAAATGGGTGACGATTCTGATCTCGTGGGCTTGGATGTAGTGGTGCAGCTTCCTTGAGGCCATGATAAGGCCAAAAATCAACTTCTGCACGCCACAGTACCTAGATCTAGCCCCCTGTAACAGGGAACTGACGAAGTATACTAGGCGCTGCACCACCTTCTTCCTCACCGCAACCTTGGGGCTATCTCCGTTGCCTTGCCCTTCTCTGAATTGATCTGTATCTGACCTTGCCGGGGTGTGCTCACTTTCCTCCCTGTAAGGGGCACTGGTTGTGGCTGCCGCTTCTTCCACTTCCCGTTGTGCCACTAGTGCTGCACTAACCACTTGATTAGTTGCCGCCAAGTATAGCAGCAACAGCTATTGTGGCTTGGGAGCGACCAAAGTGGGCACAGAGGACAAGTAGGCCTTCAAATCTTGTAGTGCAGTGTCTGCCTCTAGAGTACACTCCACGGGTCCTGCCTTCTTCAAGATTTTGAATAACGACAAGGCACGCTCGGCAGACTTGGAGATGAACCTGCTAAGCGCGGCAATGCATCCAGTCAAACGCCTTATGTCCTTAACCGTCTTGGGTGCTTGAATCTGCTTGATAGACTTGATCTTGTGGGGGTTGGCCTCTATCCCCCGGTGGGACAAAAATAAGCCAAGTAACTTGCCGGAGGGAACGCCAAACACCACTTATCCAGGTTTAGCTTTATGTTGACCTTGCGTAGATTAGAAAATGAATCTTCTAAATCTTGAATGAGGGTTGATCTGTCCTTAGTATTGACCACAATATCATCCATGTAACCTTCAATGTTTCTATGCAACTATGACTCAAAACCAATCTGGATTGCCCTTGGAAAAGTGGATCCTACGCTCTTCAACTCGAAAGGCATCCATACAAAGCAGTACATGCCACACGGGGTGATTAACACGGTCTTCTCTTCATCTTCCTTGGACATAAAGATCTGGTGGTATCCAGAGTAGGCACCCAGAAAAGAAAGCAGGTCACACCCAGAGGTGGAATCCACAATCTGATCAATGTTCGAAAAGGGGAATGGGTCCTTCGAGCATGCCTTGTTCAAATCCGTAAAATCCATGCACAGCCTCCATTTTCCATTAGCCTCGCGTACCACCACGGGATTTGCTAACCATGTTGGATGCAGTACCCCTCTGACCAGACCAGCTGCCTCAAGTTTGTTCATCTCCTCGGCATTGAACTGTTGCCGCTACAAGGCTTGCTTCCAGACCTTCTGCTTGACGGGTCGGGCATGTGAGCAGACAAGAAGGTGGTGCTCAATTACCTCCCTGGGAACACCGGGGATATCAGATGGTTGCCAGGCAAACACATCGATATTCACAAGCAAGAAGGCAACGAGCGTGCTTTCCCGTTTGTCATCAAGGATGGCCCTGATGGTGAAGGTACCATCAGCGCCAGCCAGCCCTGTCGGGACCTTTTTCACAGCAGGTACAACAGCCTTGGGTCTCTTGCTATTGGAACTCTCCGACAAGTCATCAACAGGCACAACGTACTCCCAAGAGGTACGCTTCCCGGATTCCTTCCTGGTGTCCCTGTTAGCTTTCTTCTTTCCTTTAGTTTCCTTGGCGGGAACAGCGGCCTCTGCCGCGACTGCTACCCGGTACATCTTGTCCGTGCAAATGATTGCGTCCTTCTCTTCTGATGGAATGGAAATGACACCAATTGGCCCTTGCATCTTCAAGGTGTTGTGGGCATAGTGGGATGCTGCCATGAATTTGGCCAGAGGTGGGCGACCAAGGATTCCATTGTACGGCAGCGGGAGGTCGACCACATCAAACACGATCTTCTCAGTCCGGTAACTCAACTCTCCCCCGAACATCACCGGCAACGTGATCTTCCCCTTAGGACGACTCCTGCCGGGGTTGATTCCTTGAAACGTAGCAGTGACCTTGAGCTCTTCCTATACTATCTGAAGTTTGCTAATGATCTTAGGAGAAATCAGATTCAACCCGGCCCCGCCGTCAACCAACATCTTTGTGACCTTGAGGTTGCAGATTGTTGGTGACACCAAAAACGGCAAGCACCCTACCGCAGTGGTGCGGTCAGGGTTGTCCTCTTCGTCGAAGACGATGGGCGTGCGGGACCACTTGAGCAGCCTCCAAGAATCTGCCGCTGGATCCACAACATTGTCTTCACGTGCCCACTGTTTAAGTTGGCGGTGAGAGGAGTGCCGGGATGCACCCCCGTCAATGCACAGGGCGTCAGTGGCTTTCTAGAATTCCTGCTCGCTGGTTTCCTCTTCATCCCCTGAATCACTCTCATCATTGCAATCCTCCTTCTCATGGCCTTTGGCAGGTTTCCCTTGATTCTGAGGAGCCTTGCCGAGGCAGGCTTGCTCCGCCGCCTCGGCCCTTCCCGCTAGCGACATTCTGACCTTTCTCCTTATCCCACTTCTCATACTTAGCTCTATGTTTCTTGGCAAGTTGCTCAACCTGATGACACTCTTGGAGATCGTGGCCCTTGGTCCGATGAATCTCGCAGTACGGCCCATCACCTTTCCCAGCCTTCTCGGCAGCTGCGCCTTCTCGGCAGTCAGTGCACGCGGCAACCTCCTTGCCGGCTACCTCCGTCTTGGCCTTCTTGCCGGTACTAGGTGTGCCTGATTCTTCAACGGTTATCATAGCCTTACCATTGCGCCTTTTATTGCGCTTCTTGTTCTTCTTCTTCTTCTTCTTATTGGTGGCCTCGTCATCATCCTTTGAGTTGATGTCGATGCCATCCTCCTCCCATGGGAGTCTCCTCCCCTCCACTACTCGAGCACACTTATCCACTAAAGTGTAGAGCTCCTTCACAATCTTGGGTAATCGAATGTTCGTCTTGGAACGTATCAGACGATTGTGCACGTTTGACTAAAATGCAGTGATCATAGCTGTCGGGTGGATGTTTGAATGTTTCTGTGGACTTGACTGAACCTCTGCATGTACTTATGCAAAGTCTGTCCTTCCTTCTGCAGGAGGAGCTTGTAAGTGCATCTAGTGCCCCTTAATGATTTTGGTGAATTGAAGACTTATAGGTTAAGGGACTAATGTGTTTATGAGTGTACACAGGTCTATAATTCTTTGAGGAGTTTGATATTTACAGAGAAAGTCGACCCCTAAAAATGAAGTTCTTCGACTGAAGACTTTGGATTTCAGAAGACTTTGAAAGTGAAGAAATTGGTGTGACCTGGAAGACTAGGTATCCATTCGAGGAACATGAAGCGTGAAGACTTTTGTTTTTGTAGTTTAATTTTCTCTTTCTTGAGTCATAGGAAATACCGTACTGTTAAAAGGGGTCGAGGAAATACTAAGGAAAAATTTCCAAGTGATGCTCAACTCAAAATCCTACACCTACCAATCCCTTCGAGTGAAGCCATTGGAAATCTCATACAGTTCAGTCATATTCTTCAGTGACAGAGACTAAGTTCTTCTGGTCTCTGAGGAATTTGTTCTGACTGAGGAGTTAGGAATTCGCCAGTGTGGATTGCCTACACAGCGAGGAATATGATAGCCCTGAGGAATTTGATACTCAAATTTCCGACCGTTGATGTGCCTTGTGCCAGCTGTCCCAAAATATCTACCCACCTAACGGTCATATCATTGAAGGGCATTTATGTCTTATCATGTCGGGCTGCTCTCTAGGCTATAAATAGCCGCCCCCTACAACCACTAGCTGGTTGGCTGCTCCGAGAGAAACTGACACTTGTCATTTGAGAGCATCCCATCCTCCGAGGACTTTGAGCGAAAATCATCAAGTGAGGAAAACCCAAACCCAAACACCTACAAACCCAAAGTGATTGAGCATCATTGAAGAGATTGATCTTGCGTAGATCCAACGCTTGTTACCTTTGAAGACTGTTCTTCTTCCAGACGGTTAGGCGTCATGGTCTAGAGCATCCAAGAGGAATTGTGGATCGCCGAGTGACCGAGTCCGTGAAGGTTTGGAAGTCACCTGAAGACTTACCACGAGTGATTGGGCGAGGTCTATGTGACCTTAGCTCAAGGAGAATACAGTGAGGACTGTGTGTCCTCAGGTTTAAATACCTAGCCGCTCCAACCAGACGTGCAACTGAGACAACAGTTGGAACTGGTCTACCAAATCATTGTCTACACCAAGCTTACTGGTTCTATTTCCTCAACTGTTTCATTTCCTCATAACTGTGTCGTGCACTTATTCATATTTGTGTTTGAAGACTTTGACTGAAGACTTTCTCAATTTCCTCAGTTCAATTTCTTCAGTCTGTTTGTCTTCATCCTATGTTATCCTGTGGTTACGCTTTCTGTACTCTGTGCTTGTCTTCATTTCATCATGATGACCGTGCTTGTGTTCTGTTATGTTTCCTTTTGAGTACTTATTCCGCTGCAAGTAGTTATTCGCTAAGGAATTTCCTCACCCGCAAATTCCTCAGTGAAGAATTCATAAAAATCGCCTATTCACCCCCTCTAGTCGATATAACGCACTTTCAATTGGTATCAGAGCAAGGTACACCCTTGTTCTGTGTGATTTTGGTTTAACCGCCTGGAGTTTTAGTTATGTCGACCACAGGAATGAAGACCGTGTCATGCCCCATCTTTGACGGTCACGAGTATCCCAAGTGGAAGGCCATGATGAAGAAGCGTCTCATGGCGGTGAACAGTGAACTGTGGACTGTCACTGAGATGGGTCGTACCGACCTGTGCAAGATGGCAGAAGTTGATGACATTTGCAAGTTCACCCTTCTCAACCTCACAGCAAAGGACGTCATCTGCTCCTGTCTGTCCCAACATCAGTTAAGGAACATCATGCATCTCGATCATGTGAAGCTTATCTGGGACCGTCTCTCTGAGGTCTATGAAGGTCATCGAACCCGTCATGATCCTTGGTTTGAGGACTTCAAGGAATCTCTCAAAGCGATGACATTCGAACCAGAATCATCATCTTCTGCAGCATGCCTTATGGCAAAAGATGCATAGTTAACTGAATGCTATCTATATGAATCCAGTGATGATGAATCTGGCGATGAATTTGGACCCACCTATGTCAAACTTGCTTCCCTTGCCACTAAACAACAAAGAGCTTTGGTAAAAGTTCAATACATGCTAAATAAGAGCGATGATATGTTGGGTGAAGAAATGGATCAGTCGAAAGCTTTGGCTAAGAGTCTTCAGAGACTTCAGTCTAGGTTTGACAACCTTCAAGGTCATCATAACACTCTCTTATCTGATCATGAGAAGCTTTCTTATGAATTTCTTCAAAGAAAGCAAGATCTTGAAAAGCTAAGGGTGAGTTATGAAGATCTTCAAAAGGAGCACGACTCATTACTTGCTCAACAAATCAGCGCTGCTCAGAAAGAATTTGTTCCTCCATGTTTGATGTGCATTAAACGTGAATCTGCTAATTCTCACCTGAATGTTCAAATGCTTCTAATGCTACAAATTCTTCACCTGTCTCTGCTATCACTAATTCCTCATCTGAGGATATTGCTAGTATCACTGATGATGCAGGGCTGAAGGAATTGTACATGACAGGCATGTACAAAAGCGTCAAAGGGCATCAGACTCTTTGTGATGTGCTTAAAAAGCAGATCCTCAACAGGAACCCAAGGAAAGAGGGCATTGCCTTCGAGAGGAAAATCAATGCTGATGGAACTTATTGGAAGCCTGAGAAGTACCTGAAAACCTCATGGGTTGCTGCAAAGGGACCTCTAGTAGATCCATCTAATCTATCTGGCTTTACATGTGAATCTCCTCATTCTTCTAATGCGTCATTTGACTCCAACTATAAATTGTTCAAAAATCAGAATGGTGAAGTATTTGCTAGATATGTTGGCACTAACTACAGAAACGGTTCCCCTATGAAGAAAATTTGGGTTCCCAATAAGTGCCTTGAAAGTCTTCAGGTGAATGTTCTCATGACACCACCTGTGAAGAATAGGAACCCCAGATCAAATTCTTCATATGGATCCAAGTCCTCATATGGACAAAATTCCTCACGTGGATCAAATTCCTCAAAAGGATCAAAGTCCTCATATGATCATCATCGTGCTAACACCTCTGTTTTGCAGGAAAGAGCTAAGGGCTATGAATATGAGAATTATTCTTCTAATCATTATGTTCATAAGTCATCAAAGAATTTCTCTGCTTATTCATATTCTTACCCTAACTCCTCTTATGTGAAACAAAGTGGACTCGCTTCTATGCCACCTTTCTCATATGGAGCTCGCAGAGTGATGAACTCTTTGCCACCACTTGAGATGTGTGTGGTGAAGAAAAAGAACTAATCTCTTAGGCAGGGTCAGGTCTCCAGACGTACTTAATCATCTGAAGAATTTGCTGGAGACCTGAAATTGCCTGAAAGGACGCAAGCTAATCATGAAGAAATGAACTCTCATTTCTCACGTCCTCATTCTGTTTTCTCTGTTCTATTGGTTGATGAAATTGATCTGATGAGTTGATGACATATTGTTCACTAATGAAGTATATGAGTTCGTAAGTTGCACTAATTCATCTGCAGGATGATCAACCCAAAGCCAATGAGTGGGTCCTCGATAGTGTATGTACAAATCACATGACTGGTGACAAGAATCTATTGATGGATGCTCCCTTATCTCCATCGCATCTGAAGCATATCATCTTTGCTGACAAAGGCAAAAGTCAGGTATTGGGTCTAGGTAAGGTTGCGATCTCAAAGGATCGACACATGGACAAAGTCATGCTTGTCGAGTCCTTAGGATACAACCTGATGTGTGTCTCAATGCTTTGTGATCTTGATATGGTTGTTGTCTTTGGCAAGTATCGTTGTGTTGTGATCATGGAAGATGACAATTCCAAAGTTTTTGAAGGATTTAGGAGAGGAGACTTGTATATTGTTGATTTCTCTACAGGACCACAACCAGTCGTATGCCTACATGCAAAAGCTTCAGAAGGCTTGCTATGGCATCGACGACTTGGTCATGCACGCAAGAGGAATTTGCACATGCTTGCGAAGAAGAAGCATGTCATTGGCATTGAGAATGTCAAATTCCTCAAGGATCACTTACACGGAGCCTGTGAAGCTGGAAAGATGACCAAGGCCAAGCATCCAGTGAAGACAATCATGACTACCACTCGACCATTTGATTTGCTTCACATGGATCTCTTTGGTCCTAATCATTATTCTGCAGATTCAAATGATGCATCTCTATATGGCTTTGTTATTGTTGATGATTACTCTCGTTACACATGGGTGCATATTGTCACTTACAAACATGAGGTGCAGGAAGTCTTCAAACGATTTTCTTCAAGGGCTTCAACCAACTTAGGTGTGAAGATCAAGCACATCAGAAGTGACAATGGAACTGAGTTCAAGAATTCTTGTCTTGATGACTATCTTGATGAACTCGGTATCACTCATGAGTTATATGCTCCTTATACTCCTCAGCAAAATGGCGTCATGGAGCGCAAGAACAGGACCCTTGCTGAGATGGCTCGCACTATGCTTGATGAATACAAGACGCCTCATCGTTTCTGGATTGGTGCAATTGATAATGCGTGGCACATCATCAACAGGGTATATCTGCACAAATTCTTCAAGAAGACTGCTTATGAACTCCTCACTGACAAGAAACCCAATGTGAGTTATTTCAAAGTCTTCAGTGCTAAATGTTGGATTAGAAATCCTCATCACAACTCAAAATTTGCACCGAAAGCACATGAAGGTTTTATGCTTGGTTATGGAAAGGACTCGCACACCTACAGAGTCTTCAACAACGTTCTTCACAAAGTTGTTGAAATTGTAGATGTGCGGTTCGATGAAACTAATGGCTCGCAAAGAGAGCACCTACCTTCTGTGATAGATGAACCAGCACCTGAGGAAACTATCAAGTTCAAGGCTACTAAGGATGTCATTCCTACCGAAGAATCTGCTGAAGAATTCATTCCAGAACGTGAACAACGTTGAACTAATGCACCTGAAGAAAATGGTGCTGAAGAAAATGCTGATCAAATTCCTCGACGACAACCAGCTCATCCTCGCATTGCAAACGAAGTGCAGATTGAGAAAATCATCGATGACATTGAAGCACCAGGTCCTCTCACATGCTCAAAAGCTTCACATTTGTCTAACTTTTGTGGGCACTTTGCTTTTGTCTCTATCATAGAGCCCACCAAGGTAGATGAAGCATTTCTGGAGCCTGAGTGGATTCAAGCTATGCAAGAAGAATTACATCAGTTCGAGCTCAACAACATCTTGGAATTGGTCAAACGTCCTGATCCTTGCAAGCACAATATCATTGGCACAAAGTGGATCTACCGCAACAAGCAAGATGAAAATGGCCTTGTCGTGAGGAATAAGGCACGGCTTGTAGCTCAAGGCTACACACAGGTTGAAGGAATTAATTTCGATGAAACTTTTGCACCTGTTGCTAGACTTGAGGCTATTCGCATATTACTTGCTTATGTTAACCATCATGATATATCAAATGGATGTGAAAAGTGCATTCCTCAATGGTAAGCTTGAGGAAGAAGTATATGTTGCTCAACCCCCAGATTTTGATGATCCAAAGCATCCTGAAAAAGTCTTCAAACTCAATAAGGCCCTTTATGGCCTCAAGCAGGCCCCTCGGGCGTGCTCTGATACTTTGAAGGAATTCCTCATGAAGAAAGGCTTCAAATCCGGTTCACTTGACCCTACTCTTTTCACTAAATCTTATGATGGTGAATTGTTTGTGTGCTAAATATATGTTGGCGATATTATCTTTGGCTGCACTGTCCAACGTTACACTGAGGAATTTGGTTATATGATGAGAGAGGAATATGAAATGTCTATGATGGGATAATTTAAATTCTTCTTAGGTCTTCAAATTTGTCAACAGCGCAATGGCATATTCATATCTCAGGAAAAATACCTCAAGGATGTACTGAGGAAATTCGGCATGCAGATTGCAAAGGCGTCAAAATTCCAATGCCCACAAATGGCCATCTATGCACTGATGAAAATGGTATTGACTTCGATCAAAAGGTATACCGCTCCATGATTGGTTCTTTATTGTACTTATGTGCATCTAGGCCAGATATTATGCTTAGTGTTTGCATGTGTGCCCGATTTCAAGCTACACCGAAGGAATCACACCATAAGGCTGTGAAGCATATTCTTCGATATCTAGCTCACACACCAACACTTGGATTATGGTACCCCAAGGGCTCGGTTTTTGATCTCATTGGATATTCAGACTCTGACTATGCTGGTGATCGTGTGGACCGCAAGTCAACATCTGGCACATGCCATTTCCTCAGACGATCTTTGGTCTATTGGTCCTCGAAGAAACAGAACTGCATATCACTTTCTACTGCTGAAGCTGAGTACATTGCTGCTGGTTCTTGTTGTGCTCAATTGCTCTGGATGAAGCAAACTCTCAAGGACTACGGCGTCAACGTGAAGAATGTGCCTCTCTACTATGACAATGAGAGTGCCATCAAGATTGCTCATAACCCAGTTCAGCACTCGAAGACAAAGCACATTCAGATCCGTCATCATTTTCTTCGCGATCTTGTGTTGAAGAGCGACATTTCTATTGAGCATGTGAAGACTGAAGAACAGCTAGCCGATATCTTCACAAAGCCCTTGGATGAGAAGAGATTTAGCAAGTTGCAATGTGAGCTAAATATCTTAGAATCTTCGAATGTTCTTTGACAAGGACACTCATCCTAACGCTTATGCAAAATTGATGACTTAGATGTGCAACACATAAAGAAACATTTTTATTCGATCAATGAAGACTAACACTCTAAGTGTGAAGAAATTAATGAAGAATTTGACTCTCAGAGCCCTACGACAATTGTACGCGGTGTCTGAAATCATCATTCTTATACGGTGGGTCACGCCACCACCAAAAGTTGAAAATCTTCAATTCGAGTTCTTCTTCATTTTTGAAATTCCTCAGTTGTTCATTTGCTTCAACTTTGCATTGTCTTCACTGTTTCCGTCGTTTTTCTTCATTGGCTATATATATATTTTTGAGTTTATGTCCTCTACAGCATTCACTTATTGCTAATTCTTCAAGTTGCTTTTTCTTCTAAGTGAATGTGATCGGACCCTTCTCCCTCTATGCTATACTCAACCCAATCTATTAACAAATTCTTCGTGTGTGTTCTATTAAACTCGTTCAAAATCTTCACTATGTCCTTGTCAGCTGAAGAATTTGCGAACGGAGCGTTTAACTTATCTTATCTAAATTTTCGGCTTTACAGCTCAAACCATTCCACATTCCATGATAAGACTTATCTTTTCACCCACGACCTCACACGATCGCCACCTCTCAGTACATGGGTGACACATGTCAAGCGAATGAGAAAGGTCAGGGGCACGTTCGTCCAAATTTCTTCAGGAGAACAGTTTTCAACCGTGGCTATAAATATCCCTCCCCTTCCTCACTTCTCTTTTACTCCGCTCGACCTCACTCCAGCTCGAGCTTCTCAAACCCTAGTGTCGCTGCTACTTCATCGTCGCCGGTGAGGAAGAGCTTAACTGCCTCGACCTCATCGCTGTCGTACTCGCGCCAGCTACAGATTTCTTCACTTTGTCGCTGCCGTATTTGTCTTCCTCAGCCGAGTTAGGGCGTGGAAGATCTGAACTGACGAACTTCACATCTACACTTCCCAGTTCATCGTGTTCTTCGTCCAGGGTAATTAAAAGTTACTTTTACTGCCCTCTTTGATTCAAATGATTTCTACAAGATCTTCAAAGGTGTTTTTCTTCAAACCCTCACACACTAAAACACCTCACATGTCATTTGTTCTTGGTTCGTTTCTCTAAGCAATACTGTTCTTCATGATTCCTCAATTGTGTGGATTTTTTTGATTTGTACAACTCTGGAAACTAAGACAAAGAACGCTTAGTGAAATTCTTCAAGACTCATCTGGTCAAATTCGTCAAACTTGTTCCTTTTTTGCAAAACCTTCCGAGAACACATATGACCTCTCCAAATTCCTCGCAACTGAATCACTAAGTTCTCATCAACTTAACTCATTTGCGGCGTTCCTCGAAGAAAAGTTGCACACATCTTCAGAAAATTCAGTTGCTTATATTCCTCAGCTGAAGAAAATGGTTGATGGAAAGAAGCCACGGAATGGAGGAAAGAGGCTTGAGGTCAATACTGCCTTTGAGATCCCTGATGACATATACAAGGATTATTGCACTCCTGGTGAGGCCAAGTATGGCAAGGAGGACAAAAATCAGCGCAAGGTGCGCAAAGAATAGAGAGGAGATGGGCAAGGGAGTGGAGGGAGTACAGGTATGTTACTCCCAAGTATATGAAGAAATTCTCTATAAATCCTCAATGCCCAAGACCTCCGTTGGCGCCTGGCCAAGTAGCAGATCCCACCAGCCTCAAGCACGGTGAGGACTATCCTGACGAATGGGCCAAGCGCTAGGCCAAACTGGCCAAACAGGCAAGAGAAGCCGTGAGGAAATTTAATGAAGACTCTACTGCTGCTGCTGCCACTGCTAAGGCCTCTGCAAGCAAGCCGAAGAAGGCCATGGCAAAGAAGCCTGCTCATAAGCCAAGTGCTTCACCCTCAATGCCCTCCAGATTCTTCAAAGCCCTCACGGCCAACTCCTCAAACTGCTCCCGCTCCTCCGCCAAAGTCCTCATCTGCTCCGTCCAAATCCTCAGCACATGTGCATCTCGCCACGTGCCAAAGGACAACAGGCATCTCTATTGCCTCGGGAGCTTCTTCTAGCTCCTCTGCTACACCAAATTCTTCAACTGGACCCTCTGTGCTGAAGACAAAGGCCACTGCTGGATGATCCTCTCGCCCAAGTCCTCACAAGAAGCAGGTCGCTTTCCAAGTGCCGTCAGATGAAGACGAAGCTGATGATGAGGAACTTGCCAAAATCATCAGAGACAGGCAGCTCAAGGCCGCTAGAGCCAAAGGCACAAATGTGCCTCTACTTTTGGATCCAAAGTTGATCCTTGATTACATTGATCTCTGGCACAAGGACCCCAACACTCCTATGCCTGATTTCAAGATGACTCCTGGCCAAAGTCATATGCTGACTGCCTTCAACCAAGAAGAAAAATGGAAATTTGAAAAGGCCAGGCAGATCAAGAAAGCGCAGTACAGGAAGGAGCGCTTCCTGAAGAAAAACGTTGTCTCTATGACAACTGAAGAACTTGTCACTATTCAATCTGAGATTAAGAAACTCAGTGATGAATTTGATGTATACCGTGCTGACTGGCTTGGATCCAAAGTCAGGTTTCTGAATTTGACTGAAAAGTTCACTTCCAATGTTGCAGCCCCAACGCAACAAGAAAATCCTCAGGCTGAAGCATCTGCTCAGCCGACTGAAGAAAATGCGAGAACCGCTGATGACAATCAGGCTGCTGAAGAAACTCAGATTACCAGGGCTGATGACTGCATCCTAGCCGCTGAAGAGATTGCCAGGGCAACCACTAGTGTTGCGCCTGAAGAAACTGAAGAAGTCAGGGCAACTGCATCAGTTGTGCGTGAAGAATTTGAACCAAATTCCGTTGCTCCTCCTGCGCCTACACCAACTTCGATCCTTCCATCTAAAACAGATGTGATGAAAACCAAGGCTGTAGAGCGTGCAGCAGTGAAGAAAAGGAAGGCATGAACTTCATCAGATTCTTCAGCTCCGAAGAAGATGATGCCATTGACCAGCTCTTTTGCAAATCCAATTGATGTTGTTCCAGTCTCCTCCATGCCATCAAAGGACCTTGTTCCTTTTGATGAAGAATATGTGATTCCAAGTGAATCTGATGATGATATTCCCTCTGCTGCTTCGTCAGAGCAGCTGGATGAAGAAATTGAAGCGGATGCAATCCCTTCAACCCCACAAGTCTCATCGCCCATGCCTCAGTTCACTGCTAAAGAGGCCGACGTTGAAGAAGAAGATGAAGATGTGGACATTGGGTGTACAACACCAGTGCTGTATGATGACTTTTGGGAAAGTTAGCACCCCAACTCTCCTCTGTTAACACCACTTCAACAAATTACTCAGTCCCCCATTCAACACTGAAGTACAAATGGGATCTGAAGAACCTCGTGCAACTCCTTCTGTACATGAAGAGATTCCAGCCACTAGTGCTGAAGAAAATGTAAATGAAGAATTGAAGACCCAGGCTGCCAATGAAGAAGAAGCTGAAATTTCTCAGCCTGTGGAACCTGAGATTACAATTCCTGAGGTAGTAATGCAATTGACTAATACTCCTCAGCCCAAGCCAAAGGATTCATTCTCGAAGAAGCAGAAATTCAAGGCTAATGACTTCTTCAATGAGCACGTGTTCTTCACTGACTATAATCCTTATGACTCTTCTCGTCTTACAAGGAAGCGCTTCTGGACTGCCAGCCAGGCCAACTTCTATTCTTCACTGCTCTTCAACAAGGATAATGTCTTCGACCATGAGCATATTCCTCACATGGACATGGAATCACTGCCTTGCTTCACCCTGTCCTCAGTGTGCTTCATGACGCATGCCTCCTCAACTTTTGCTCTGACATTGTTGATTGGAATTAAGAACTTATTCTTCAATTCTACGCAATGCTGCACATTACAGGAGATGCTGACGATGTGAACTCTTGGGTTTTGGACTGGATGACCGAAAACACTCATTTCAAAGCACCGGCCTCTGTATTACTTCACGCCCTGCCAATCAGTCCTCCCCTTGAAGGTGATCGTTGTCTGTACCAAGAGCCTGAACTCACTGCCCATTATATGCAAGTACTTATGAAGCCTCTGAAGCCCGGTCAAGCCCCAAGGACCAAATTTCTCGTGAAGGAATTGCTCTATGTGCCAAGAACTGTCTATCGCATTCTGACGAAGACAATGAGTCCGATCAAAGCACGACTCGTCTGATGAAGAAGTCATTGGCATCATGAAGAATCTGCTATTCAACATCATGCATGGCAACCCTGTCAACTATCATGATTTCTTCATGAGGACTCTGGCCAATGTTGCACTCTCTCCGTTTGAGTTGAAGCCTTATGCTCCTTGGATTACGAGATTCCTCAGAACAAGGTCTTCACTCAACTACAAGGATGATTTTCAGGATCACCACAGATACTTGCCCCCAATCGAAGTCCACAAGCGGACATATTCCTCAGCTGATGAGAAGGGCAAGGCACCAGCTATTATTCATGAAGGCATTCGTCCATTGGATGGTCAGTTTCGCAAAGCTGCATCTTATTCCACCAATGATGACTCTGCCACTCATGATTCTGCTGCTAATGCATCCAAGCCAAATCCTCAAGCAACAACTCCAAGAGTGATGACTGACCGTGAGCTGCTTCTTAGTCTTCACCAGAAGGTGGATCGAAACCATAAATGGGTTAAGCGTCAGTTTGGTTCCATTATTCACAACATGACTGCTACACATAATGCAGTGAAGAAAAACCATTACTACCTCCATGAAATCTTTGGTCGCACCTGGGCTATTCTGTCACATGTATATGGACAAGAAGATCTGAAGCGAATGGGTCTCAAGGAGGACTTTGACTGGTCTGCACCTCCACCGAAGAAATACAAGAAGGTCAAGGTTCCTTCCTTGGTGGCTAGCTCATATTCTTCATCGTGCGAAACCGACGAGCAAGAAGACTTGGACGACACTGCAGCAGGCCCTACAACAACAAACGACCACAACAACATTGGCGCTCCTTCATCAACATGATATTCTTCAGGGGTGCTAGTCCTCATTTTTCGATCCTTTTGGTCATTCGATGACAAAGGGGGAGAAAATTGAGTTAGTCTTCAAGCGGGTCTATCTTATATGGGCGTTTGTTTTTGCGAAGCTACAACTCTCGTTCTTCTGATGATTTTGCTGGATCGAGTTGTAAACTTAAACTATATGGTGGCCTGATACTTTTGATGTGTTTTTCTGCATGCTTATTCCTCGTTAATGTTAATGCACGCATGCTGAATTACTTCAATCACCATATTTCATCATGCATTTCAAATTCTTCATACTATATGTCAAATGCGTGAATGAATTACAAGATATAGGGGGAGATCTCCATGATTCTACTCGTCAAGTGTGCATAGCTTCAAAAGCAAATTCCTCACTATGCACATCTTCAAGGGGAGTTCTTCTATATCTTGCAATCAAATTCCTCAATCTCAGTATTTACACTTCATATGTTTATCCCCGTTGAAAACTTAACCTATATTGTCAGCAATCACCGAAAAGGGGGAAATTGTAAGTGCATCTAGTGCCCCTTATTGATTTTGGTGTATTGAAGACTTATGGGTTAAGGGACTAATGTGTTTATGAGTGTACACAGGTCTATAAGTCTATGAGAAATTTGATATTTACAGAGAAAGTCGACCCCTAAAAATGAAGTTCTTCGACTGAAGACTTTGGATTTCTGAAGAATTTGAAAGTGAAGAAATTGGTGTGACCTTGAACACTAGGTATCCATTCGAGGAACATGAAGCGTGAAGAATTTTGTTTTCGTAGTTTCATTTTCTCTTTCTTGAGTCATAGGAAACACCGTACTGTTAAAGGGGGTCGAGGAAATACTAAGGAAAAATTTCCAAGTGATGCTCAACTCAAAATCCTACACCTACCAATCCCTTTGAGTGAAGCCATTGGAAATCTCATACGTTCAGCCATATTCTTCAAAGGATGAGACTAAGTTCTTCTGGTCTCTGAGGAATTTGTTCTGACTGAGGAGTCAGGAATTCGCCAGTGCGGATTGCCTACACAGCGAGGAATATGATAGCCCTGAGGAATTTGATACTCAAATTTCCGACCGTTGATTTGCCTTTTGCCAGCTGTCCCAGAATATCTACCCACCTAACGATCATATCATTGAAGGGCATTTATCTCTTATCATGTCGGGCTGCTCCCTAGGCTATAAATAGCCGCCCCCAACAACTACTAGCTGGTTGGCTGCTCCGAGAGAAACTGACACTTGTCATTTGAGAGCATCCCATCCTCCGAGGACTTTGAGCGAAAATCATCAAGTGAGGAAAACCCAAACCCAAACACCTACAAACCCAAAGTGATTGAGCTTCACTGAAGAGATTGATCTTGCCTAGATCCAACGCTTGTTACCTTTGAAGACTGTGCTTCTTCCAGACGGTTAGGCGTCATGGTCTAGGGCATCCAAGAGGAATTGTGGATCTCCGAGTGAGCGAGTCAGTGAAGGTTTGGAAGTCACCTGAAGACTTACCACGAGTGATTGGGCGAGGTCTGTGTGACCTTAGCTCAAGGAGAATACGGTGAGGACTGTGTGTCCGGGACTGTGTGTCCTCAGGTTTAAATACCTAGCCGCTCCAACCAGACGTTCAACTGAGACAGCAGTTGGAACTGGTCTACCAAATCATTGTCTTCACCAAGCTTACTGGTTCTATTTCCTCAACTCTTTCATTTCCTCATAACTGTGTTGTGCACTTGTTCATATCTGTGTTTGAAGAAATTGACTGAAGACTTTCTCAATTCCTCAGTTCAATTTCTTCAGTCTGTTTGTCTTCATCATGTGTTATCCTATGGTTACGCTTTCTATACTCTGTGCTTGTCTTCATTTCATCATGATGACCATGCTTGTGTTCTGTTTTGATTCCTTTTGAGTACTTATTCCGCTGCAAGTAGTTCTTCGCTAAGGAATTTCCTCACCCCCAAATTCCTCAGTGAAGAATTCATAAAAATCGCCTATTCACCCCCTCTAGTTGATATAACACACTTGCAGAGATGTAAGTCGTTGGGTTGCCCTGGTTCTTGATGGCCGCCCATGAAGGTGCAAATGAACTTATGGCACAAGTTAGACTAGGACGAAATGGAGTTCTCTGACAGGTGCATCAGCCAAGACCTGACATTTGGCTTGAGTGCCAAAGGGAAGTAGTTAGCAAATACCTTCTCATCTCTTCCTGCTGTAGCTTGAACAGCGATGGTGTAGATGCTCAAGAACTCTGCCAAGTTCAGTCTCCCATCATACTTCTCTGGTATCTCTGGCTTGAACATGCGAGTGGATTGCCAACAGACTTGCCGCAAGTCACGGGTCATGGCCGGGCACCCAGCCTTGAAAGGTAGGTACCTGACTTCGGCAAGTGCAGGCTCATCGACGTTGGGGTCATCGCGCCTGTCAGACTCGCGGTGGGTGTCGCAGCTTTGCTCGATGGTGGCACGCGCGCCTTCCCTATGCCTATCTTCCAGGACTCGTCGTTGGCCTTGACACGCTCGAGGGTCAGACAAAGCCTTCGAGACGTTGTCGGGTTCTTCGTCGCATGGCTGTTGTGCTGGCTGCCGCTTAGGAGACTGCACGATAGGGGTGGCTCCTTCTGCACGACCAGCAGTGTGTGCCGTTGTCATCGCCTGGGGAGGCCGTGGGGGGGGGGGGGGGCAGCTCGCTGTGATCCTCCCATCTCGGCAAAACCAAGCATGCTCTGAATGGTGACTCTCCACAAATCCATCTGATCGGCTCCAGGCGGAAATCTCAACAACAGTAGAACCCGCGCCATGGCCTCTGAAGCGGTGCTTGGCATGGATGTCGATGAAGATCGTAACGTCGCTCGGCTCCTGATGGTGCCGACAGTAGTCGCACCATGCTCTCATCACCACGAGCCAGTCGCCAAGATGGCGTGGTGACGAGGTGCAGGCGCTTGTGGACCGGCGGCTCCGTTTGGTGCATTGGCTGGGTCGGCTTGCTCTGGGGGTGGCATATGTCCTGCGATCGCGCCCGCAGTGGGGGCGGCTGGAGGATTGCGATTCGCCCTAGAGCGAGAGCCACCACTGTGGCTGTGCCCTTCGGCCGGGAGAAGAGGTGAAGACGGAATGATCATCTCCAACCGTACCCCCTGGAGCATGGCCGCTGGGATGCTGTTGGTGTTGTCCTTCTCCAGTGCCTCCTGCTCCTGTTTCGGCCACAGGGGAGGTAGTGATGACGTCACCTGCGTCGACCACATCCCTTGCAGTGTCCATGTGCCCATGCGTCCCCGTAGCCCCCGCGGCATCGGTGGTCGCATGCAGTGGGGCCTTCGACGAGGACGGCTGGGCGGCGGCACCGGGTTTCTTCTTGGGCGCCATGAATGATGGAGCCGTTGATGAAGAAATTGACGACGAAGATGACGCGCTACGTACACTTCTCCGGTTCGTGCAAGTGCATCCCCCTACCTGGCACGCCGAGATGTCGTGGGAAACCACGACCACTTATGGGGCCATGAGCCCCTTGTGGTTCGCAGGGGGGATGAGCACACTGCTCAAATAGCAGAGAACACCGCGCACCATGGCAGAGTGTCGTGGTATTCTCACGGGGGGTGCTAGACGACATATGCCACAAGGTGGCTTCGTGTGGGGGCAAGACTGCTGCCGGAATATCCAGGGACGGGTATGCGAGTAGCAGCGCTTAGTTTACCTGTGTTCGGGCTCTCCGGAGAGATAACACCCTACTCCCGCATGTCTGAGTATATGTGGTATATCTGCAGTGCAGTGCTCCTGGAGCTGTATCTAAGCTCAGTGCCATAGGCATCTGGCTTTGCATATGTATGTGGCATGGTGGTCGTTGCCTCTGGCCATATGGGTGTGCTTGGGCATACTTGACCATGGGAGTGGATGGATGGATGGCTAGCTAGCTCTCTTGCTAGCTAGCTTGCTTGTGGGTGTGTGCGTGAGAGTCCATCCTCCATGTATGGATGGATGTGTGCCCATATATATAGGCATGGCTAGCTTAGAGAGTAAGCTATGTGGTGGCATGGGCAAGGCATGATGGGGTGTCATGCTTGTCCCCTGGTTCACTTCATAAATAGTGCCAGGGGACAAGTGACACTGTACATGATGGCTGGGGTGACACGTGAACAGTGCCGGCACGTCGTCACGCCGGGTCGCACAGTTGAAGTTGACTCGAGCAGCTGGTTGGTTGCAAAGAATGGCAGCCAACAGCCGGCCTGGTGGAGCAGTCGGCAACCAGCAGTCGGCCTGGTGAAGCAGTCGGCAGCCAGCAGTCGGCAGGGGCGGCCGGGAAGTCGGCAGCCAGCAGCTGGCCTGGTGGAGCAGTCGGCAGATAGCAGTCGGCCTGGTGGAGCAGTCGGCAGCCAGCAGTCGGCAGGGGCGGCCGGGAAGTCGGCAGCCAGCAGCCGGCATGGTGGAGCAGTCAGCAGCTAGCAGTCGGCCTGGTGGAGCAGTCAACAGCCATCAGTCGGCCTGGTGGAGCAGCCAGCAGCCAGCAGTCGGCCGGGTAGTTGGACTGAGGGGCTTTGCTAGCCACGGTGTCTTGAAATATCGTCTTGCCATCTTCGGGATACCCGTCGCCAATAACTCCGACAGTAGCCCCCGAGCCTCCGGGCAACTTGGCAAAGTTGGGCGGACGTTCCTTGGCAGATTTCAATGTAGTCACCGAGCCTCCGAGAGAGGAGCGGGGTTCCCCATGAAAATTATCATAAAAAAGACGAAGTTTGTCCATGCAGATATATCAAATGTTTGCTTTAAGCATTGCAAGTTTTACGCAGAGGGTGCCGACTCGGTTTCGTCCGAGCCCCCTTAATCTTTTTCGTGTTCCCTCCGCTTTTTGGCTTATGCTCGTCGCTGCCCGCATAGCCGCTCATGGGTCTGTGGCTGAGAGGGCCGCCAAGTGGAGTGTACAGTACTCAAAGTCTGGGAGCAGATTCAACCGAGTAGATACTCATAAAGGAACGGTCGGGTCGCCTGCCGCTTTCTTCCCGGACGTTTTAGCGTGAGGTGACCTCTAGCTTTTGCTCTTGCTAGCCGGACAGCCGCTCTGGGTCTGTGGCTGAGAGGTAGGCCTTTGGTACTACACACGCTACTAAGCCGTCTGCGGGAAAAAACGTCTCAGGCCAAGCGGCCAGCCCCGGGCCAACTCTGGCTGGCACCGAGGTGAACACTGATGTAGCTTTAATAAAATGCGGAGATAGCCCCCGAGCATCGCTCGGGGTTATCCATGCTCTCGCGGTGCAAAAATATGCGGGTGAGGAGCTCACATTGATTTTTGTGTAGCCGAGGCGGAGTTTGCCGAAAACAGCCGGCGCGGCTCAACGCTCGCGGAGCGCGTCAGCGCACCCGCTGGGTATATAGCCCTCGAGCCTCTAGGTGCAAGAGGAGGATCCAGCCGGTCGGGCTTGACTGGCCAGGCGGCAAGCAGAACGCGGCCGAGCCGGCTTGGCACAGCCGGCCAGGCGGTGAGGCGTTTGGCAACGCCCTTTTCTTCTTTTTTCTCTTCTGCCGGTTCCTGGCAGCCGAACAAAACTCTTCTTGTTTTTGCTTCTTGCAATCTTCCATGGGGGCGAGCCAACGCACCCACTGGGTGTAACCCCCGAGATTCGGGCCGACTGCTGAGCAGGCGGGCCGGATCTCCCAGCAACTACCTCGTCTTCTTCCTCGCCGGGGTGCGTCAGCGCATCCGCTGGATGTAGCCCCCGGGATACGGGTCGACTGTTGAGCAGTCGGGCCGGATCTTCCAGCGACTTCTTTGTCTTTTTTATTGAAGTTGATGCTTTTTTCTTATTCTCTTTGTTCGTCTGTTGGCAGCAGGCAACCGGACGCTTCTTCTACACGAGCAGTCGGCTGGGTACTTTCCTTTTCTTTCTCGGGCAATCGGCCCCTCTCCTTTGGGCGGCCTAGGAACCCGTCCTGCCACTTGTGGCCGTGTTGATGGGAGCAGCTAGCTCGCATCTTTTCTTTTTTTTCTTCTTTTTTTGGCCAACCCGCCGGCCGGACTCTTGACTTTTCATTCATTTCCTGCACTGCCTGAGCAGCTGGCAGGACCGGGACGGCAGCAGCCGGCATCCGGTTGCGCGGCTGGCCGACCGAAGCGAAGGAAGCCGCCGCTGCTCGAGCGGCAAGCCGGGCGGGCACGGGGCGGACCTGGCGCGGGAGGCCAGCAGCGGGCAGGGCGACGAGCTGTTGGGCACGACGCGGGCGTGGGTAGGAGCCGCGGAGGAGGGCGGCAGCCGCCCGGAGCCGGGTGAACGCGCTGGGCGGCCGAGCAATCGGCAGCCGGAGCGCAGGCGCGCAGAGATGAGGAGGCGCGCGGCCGACATAAAGAGGAGGCAGAGCCGATCCCGCCGCCAGCGGTGGTAGCGCCAGCGGCCGGGTGGCGGAGGAGGGCGGGGGAGACTCGGAGCCGGTGCTGGGCAACCGGCGTTGGAGGCAAGCCGGCGCGGGGCGATGCAGCCGTCAACCGAAATGGCGGTGGAGGCGCTCGGACGCGGTGCTGCGGGGGCGCGCATGGAGCAGCAGTCGGCCAGGACGGCGGTGGAGGCGCTCGGGCGCGGAGACGCGGGCGCACCGCGGGTGGGTGAGTTCGCGGACCCGTGGGATGCGAGACGACGGTGCGGTGCGGCAGTGCAAGGAGACCCTCAGCAGCGCAGCTCGGCTAGAAGAGTTGCTGGGGCCAGCGCAGCTCGGGGGAGCTCGGGCACGAGTGGTGGCAAGCCCCAGCCGGTCTTGTGCGCGGACTTGGCAAAGACGGAGGGCAAAGCCAGCGAGCAGGGGCGGAGCAGGCCGGCGGCTAAGAATCTGAGGCGAGCCAGCACGGCCACACGCGCGTAGGGAGAGAAGAGCAGACTCGGGATGTTTTTGCCACCATCTGACTATTGTCTGTCTCGTGTATGAGGAATATGTGACTATTATCCAAGGAATATAACGAGGCATCCATAGTTTGCGTCTGGCAAGTGTATGGGCAGTGTCTGACTAATGCATAGGTGGTGTTTGGCTAATGGTTTGACCATAGTTTGACTTGTATCGAGCTTGCTTGCATAGATGAGATATGGAGTGGCAAACGCACGCTTGGGCCGGAGCAAGGCGCAACGCGGAGGGGAGCAGACGCGAGCGACGGGGCACGGCACGCGCATGGATGCAGCCGACCGAAGCGAGGCACCACATGCGCGGCGCGTGCGCTGACGGACGGCCGTCGTCGCAACGGTGATGATGACGAAGGCGGCGAGGCCGATGACGAGGACGCGCCGTCCCGCGCGGCCGCTCTGGGGGCGGGTCGAAGTCGAGCCCCCAAGCGCTACCGGAGAGATGACGCGACGCCACGGCGGTGATGGCGAAGATGGTCCCGCCCGGACTGCGAAACCAGATTGTGACGCCCCACGGTTGTGACGCCCCAAAATTTTAACCATGTTTTGTTTATCAAAACATTGCCAAGAAACTTAAACTTTTAATTTCTGGAATTTCTTTTGATTTCAGAACCATTCTTTCCTTTATTTTTATGGAGTTTTTACCTCTAGTGAAAAACTTTCCTAATATATTATTGGACTTGGTTGCCCTTTCAAGTAAAACATTTCTTTTTTTTCAATGGAATTTATTACATAATTATTTCTTTTTTGATTTCAGAACCATTCTTTCCTTTATTTTTATGGAGTTTTTACCTCTAGTGAAAAACTTTCCAAATATATTATTGGACTTGGTTGCCCTTTCAAGTAAAACATTTCTTTTTTTTTCAGTGGAATTTATTTACATAATTATTTCTCTCTGAGCTTTATTCCTTAAAGTGATTTTCATTAGTTCTGGAGCTCTTTTTGAACTACAACCATTTGATAAATTAAACTAAAATTCCAACCAAAATTTGGGGATGTCATGTGATGTTTTTAAATCACTTTTATGCAAAAATCTATTTCATTCATTGAATATTTTGAATTCTACACCTAATTTTCAAATCTGGTTCAGTGGGCAATTTTGCACTACAACCTATTTAAATATTTCGTTAAAACTTCCACCACAAATATGGGATGTCAACAGGAGTATATTACTCAACTTTATACAAAAACCCAGTTATGTCCTTTGAAAACTTTGAGTGAATCAACCTCATCTTTATTCTGGTCCAACTGGATGATTTGTACAACAACCACTTTTTAAGTTGCTCCTTTACCCATGATTCCTTTTCCTGCTTGTAGTCCTGCCTGCAGAACCCTTAAGACCAGGAGCATGAACCCATTGGGATATTTTTGGTCCATGAAATGATAGCCTATAGGTTCTGTCCAGAATTGGTTTTCTCAAATAATTGCACTAACAAGTTTCTCTGTTTGGCAAACTAACCTTACCACCACCACCTTCACCTAAAGAGACTAGGATCTGGAGACTTTGGCCACACCAAGAGTTGTCTAGGAGCTCCCTGCCATTCTCGTCAACACCTTGAGTTCATGAATGTAATCGACATGCTCATGAGTTTGCACTGCAGACTTGCCACAGCAGCCAAACAAGCATGTCCACTAGCCTCACAGCTACCACTAGCCTAGATATGTTGATCACCAACTCCTCATATGCCCTCTAGCACACGCTGGCATTTCACCGAGCACCTAGCGTGCGTGCTTCGGCGCCTGTGAGCGCACGCTTTGCACGCCAAGATGCACCGAGCCGCCGCGTCGCGCCTCGCCTTTGCTGCACAGCGAGCCGCCGCCTCGACCACTCGCCAGCACGCGCTAAGTTTCGGTGCCCTACAGCCGCCCGTCGGAACCCTCTTGGCGGCACGCCGACGTCCGCAGCGGCGCTCGCCACGGTCGGCGCCGCTTGCGCAGCGGGCGCGCCACCAGTGTCCTCTCGAGCAGTCTGCTTATCCGCGACGCTTGTTCTGCGAGCACTGCCGGCGCCACATCGCCTCGCAACAACAGAGAGGCGGTTCGTCGCCGTTTATCTCCGCCTCGGACCGACCTAACCGCTTATAAAGGGGGGCTCCTGAGCACGCTCGAGCCTCGTGCAGCTCGCACCACCCCTCGGGCGTGTCCTTCGCTCCAGCAAGCATCGACAGAGGCCTTCTTCTCGCCCGACCGATTCGCCGCCGCCACGCCTCGTTCAATTCGCCGCAGCGAGCTTTTTCCACCTTTCCAAAGACCACCACCAACCATCTTCTGTCCGGCGGAGCCGCCAAACCTCTCGCTGCGACGGAGAGCCACCGAGCCCAAAACCGACTTTGCTACCGAAGCCGCCGGCTGCCGTGGAGCTCGTCGACGGCAACTCCCTCCACCCCCGGCGACCCAACGACCACCGGGAGGACCGCCTGGTCCAAGGGTCCATCCTCGCCTCGAACCCCGCGAGGAACCACAAATCGCCGGTGGCGATCGCCGGAGTCCCGCCCCCCACTCGGGCAGAGGAAGAGGAGGGGAGGTCGACTAGTCAAACCTGACCAAGGGCAAAGGGCCCATCGTCGCTGATCCACGTGCGGTCCACGCTGGATAAGTGGAGACGTAAAATCGGAATAAGCCTTCGAGGTGGTCAGTTCGAAATGTTTTTCCTCTTTATTCTGTTTTATTTTAAAAACAGATTTTTGACCACAACTTTGACTGGATATAACTTTTTAAATATAACTCCAAATGAATTGATTCTTTTTCCTACTTCTCTCAAATATTATCTAGTTTATTTTCAGATTTATTTCAAAAAAATTCAGACAACTTTTTGGTACTGTTTTTGAAACGATATATTGATCCAATAATATTTTAAATAGGATTTTTGGAGAGAGGAGAAAGCTTTCAAAACTTTTGGAGTGCACCTTGCCTCCTCGCAACTTGAAGGCAAGCATTCTGAACCCTGGCATAATATTGTGTGTGTTATTTGACACGGTGACAACACCACCTCGACATGTGGTATACGTCATTTTATGTGATGATATGTTCCTACTCATGAGTGCATATTGATGATTTCATGCTATTGGAGTTTGATATGTTTGTGATAGTAGTCACCATCATATGCCTTTCATGCATACCGGAAGGAAATTCGGGAAAGCCTCTATCTTGGGTAGACAAGGTCTTGTCCGTAGTCCTCCGTCGAGACGGTCGTGTCAGGTATGGCATGAGGAGGTATGTCGCGTGGTGATTCTGTCTGTTGGTTGAAGTATAAATTTTTATGCTAACCATGCAGGGAATACTAAGCCTCCTGAGTCGACCATAGATCGAGTCTTGTTCCGTAACCCCATACTTGCCCTGACTACCACTTGTCCTCGCCATAGGTAGGGTACGGTTCAAGACGTTGTCAACCCCTTTCCTAGCACATACCGCATGAGAGGCCATGGTGGAAGATACCGAGGCATCCGTAGGCATGCCACCGCCCGGGGCATGGGTGTTTTCGGTTGTAGCCAAGGGATAGCTTCCTAGTTTGCGCGCTGTATAAATTTTTGTGATCCCATGCTAAGTCGAGGTTGTAGCCTCCCAATTAGAGTTTCTCTTAATGGGTGTCGAGGTGATTCTGCATAACCGTAAGTTAGGCTGGTGTGTGCGGATAGGTGTGTTTTCAATCAAAGGTCAGAGACGGAATTAGTCCCGTGGACTAAAGGAACTGCTACTCGTGGGTAAAGAGTACACCTCCGCAGAGATTAAACATCTATTCAATAGCCGTGTCCATGGTTAATGACTATACCGGGATGGGTCAAGTGTCGGTCTTAGTGTCGGTCTTCGGAGGAGAAAACTGTTAAACCAGAACTTGGATCGTGACTTGTGACTTGTGATGATCATGATTATTATTTGTTATTAACTAACCCGTTATATTATTAAAATTATCAAGTATCCCTGGGATGGTTCTACCTCCTGGATATTCACTTGGATTATTTATAAGCCCTTTACGTGGTGTCGCTGAGACGCCCGACTGTGGCATGCTTGTTATTTATTTACCTTATAAGCCCTTTATGTGGTGTCGCTGAGACGCCCGACTGTGGCATGCTTGTTATTTATTTACTTGATAAGCCCTTTATGTGGTGTCGCTGAGACGCCCGACTGTGGCATGCTTGTTATTTATTTACTTTATAAGCCCTTTATGTGGTGTCGCTGAGACGCCCGACTATGGCATGCTTGTTATTTATTTACCTTATAAGCCCTTTATGTGGTGTCGCTCAGACGCCCGACTGAGGCATCCTCGTTGTTTACTAACCTTCCGAGGCGCCGCCTGCATAATCTCGATCGGTGCATTTCATTAATACTCATTATTGCAAATTAATGTTTATAAATAACCTGCTTCCATGCATCGTAGATTTTATTTTGTGACCGACGCCAGTGATCATAAAATATTTCGTAACATGATTATCGGTTGTTATATTATACCTGTTCATAATGTTTATGCAGTACATTCAAAGTACTCACGGCTTGTCCTCGCTATTGTCTTGGCCAGATTTCTTGCATGGAGAGGAGCGATGCGATGACAGCCCCGAACCTATGCATTGATGATAGCAGCCTCGCGAAGATAGGAGTTACCGTGGTCGATGTTCCTGTGGAAAATGGAGCCCCACAGACGCTGATGATCCACAAACCGCTCGCCATCAACCACTAGAAACGATTTGTTGTACCTATAGGCCGTAATGGTCTTGTACTACATATTTTGCTATTTGCTTAGAATTCTCAGATCAAGTTGGTGCCTCATCGCCTAACAGAATCCCGGGGTGGTGAGCACAAGGCCATTTTCTCGAAATCAATACCCGAAAACCGGTCGTGACAAACTTGGTATCAGAGCCAGGCTGACCATTGACTGATCCTATCTTAGCCAGGTCGAAAAACCTAGGTAAACCAACCCACCAGACCTTAACCAACCCCGGCCAAGCTTCTCGTGCAAGATAGCCACACAGTGAGCCTGATACCTTTTGGCAGTCGGTGCCCAACCTATCAACCTAGCATGTCGATCACACGCCAGTGACCAGCACCTAAGATGTCTCATCCACAAGCGTGCGAAGGAAGACTTCATCCCCTTTTTTTCTATAAAAAGGGCACGCTAGCCTCAACCCAGCACAACACAGCCTCTACCCCGAACCAAGCCATAATGCCTGGCCCCGTAGTGCACAATGAGACCACAGCAACCAACCTTGGAGGTTTTGTGACCATACTCGCAAACCTCACCCGTCGTGCCTATGCGCTAGAAGAGCCCCTGCAATATGTTGTGTACCAAGGACCCATGAGCGTGAGAGCCACACCTCGGGGCCATCAGACACATCTACAGAGGGGTATGTCGCCAGAACGCCCCTACAGTGTTCACCGAAGGACAACTTCCTTTGAGCCACAAGCCATCCAAATTTAGCGGCGCGAGAGGCTATAGTTCAACTCCGCAGCTTGTCGCCAGAGTTAATCGTCAGCCGCTCTACTACTACCCCTGATGTGAAGGGTATGGTAGACCACCCTGTGTTGCCAACGGAGATCACAAGACGGATCCTCGCTGTTGCACCTAGTGTGCTATGTAGGTGCGCTTAGAAGAACTGGTCGATCAAATCACCATTGATCTGATCGCAGCTCGTGGAGAGCTGGTTCACGAGCCCCGCAAGGTGGAAGACGAGCCCGACGCCGACAACCCGGGCCGTGTTGTTCGGACACCCGATCGAGACCCCGAGGTCAGCCCCACCATCAACCAAGGTGCTTTGATGACCCTGTATGCTTTCACGCTTTTGGGAGCACACTCCAATGGGATTGTGGCTAACAATCCTCGCGATGGTCATCATCGCCACCCCAACCTGCAGCCTCAACCACCTCCAGCTAATCCCGACAATGAGACCTGTGGAGAAGCCTCGACATCCACAAGGCACGCCCGCTTGATATAAACGAGGTAGACTAAGCCACTCGAGTAGTGCCCGGTCTCGGGTATCCACATCTTATAATCATGTGACCTTGTAAATAAACGCCACCGCTGTCAGGCTCTGCTTTTAAATAGTAAACTTGCATTAATATGTCAGCCATAGCTTGCATTTTTATCCCGCACAGCTACCAAAACCACCCCGACGACACCCACAAGAATATCGCCACTTTTGTGAGATATGTGTATCTGTGGCTTTGACCCCGACCCCATGAGAGCAGAACTGACAAACTAGTGCCCCTCATCGCGGTAACTAACCCAGCCCGAATGCTATATAAAAAGGCCACCTCATGACCTTTCCGAGCACCCCTCACCTTGTGCACCATCCTCACAACCATTTCTTGCCATGTCGAGCCCTAGTATTTATCTGAGAACCCCAGATGCAACCCCGGGTAGCTTTGTCAAAATATTGTGGACTTTACCAGCAGACCATGGGTTCTACCTAACCACCCCAAAGACGAGCTGTTCAAATCGAGAATCACCCTTCCACCTCGAAATATTGGGCAGCAGACACATCCCTCCCAGAACTCAAACTAAGACCCAACGGAGGTCTCCTTCGTTGGAAAATCTATGCCAGCTCTACAAATGGCCATAGAAGCGGCCGCACACGAAGCGCTTGTCCGACTTCGATTCAGCGGTACCCTATGCCGGTGAAAGAGGTTATTATTACTTCCCGAGCTGCAGCAAAGACCCGGAGGAGTAACGCTCTTTCCCGTGGACGAATTGAGAGAGACCCAAGATCGGCCAACCTGGTCCAAAGATGTCATCGCTCAAGAATGGTTGACCCAGCGGGTAATGGGTTATCTCCAGAGCCTCGCTGATTTAAATCCTTAGATCACCATCGGCAGACCACTGAGGCCCGACCAGGAGAGACACATTCATCGGCTGGTCAATCCGTTTCCCCCGATAGAAGAGGAGTGTGTCCCAGTACCAGAGATGTTTTCTCGGGACCCCGTCCAATTACCGCTTGCATTATAGACGTCCCTGCTGTAACCATTGTGGCTACATTTATATGTTGTAACCTATCCGTGGTACCCCGAGTTTGTGCGGCGAGTAACTTTATTTAGTTTCTTTCGTTTGAGTAGTTTTTGTTGCGGTTTGACTAAAAAATTTACTGATTTCTCTCGCGAAAAATCCTGGAGTGAGATTTCTTTCCCTTGAGTTGCTGCATCGTATATCTTCTCACGACATGGATTATTTTATTCACGCAACACCACGGCAGCAGACTCACAACCACAATCACTCGAACACATACACTACTTGCAAAACCTTGCAACCGTGTTGCATCTAACTGAACACCTCCCGACAACAATTAGCACCCGACACACCCCACCTACTCCTCGTGATCACCGCCACCGCGGAGAGCCAACACCCGAGCGGCAGCATCACGACGATCATCGAGGATCATCGCGCACAGGAGCACGGAGAGCCCCAGCACTGCCGCCAGCCCTCCGCACACCAGGATCACGTACCAGTCCGGCACCGCCTCCGCCATTAGAGCCTCGTCTCGAGCTCCCGCCTCGGCTACACGAAAATCAATGTGAGCTCCTCACCCGCATATTTTTGCACCGCGAGAGCATGGATAACCCCGAGTGATGCTCGGGGGCTATCTCCGCATTTTATTACAGCTGCATCACTGTTCCCACCGGTGCCAGCCAGAGTTGGCCCGGGGGCTGGCCGCTTGGCCTGAGACGTTTTTTTTCCCGCAGACGGCTTAGTAGCGTGTGCAGTACCAAAGGCCTACCTCTCAGCCACAGACCGCAGAGCGGCTGTCCGGCTAGCAAGAGAAAAAGCTAGAGGTCACCTCACGCGAAAAACGTCCGGGAAGAGAAACTCTTCGGACGAATTCACCGCTTCCTTTATGAGTATCTACTCGCTGAATCTACTCCTGCACTTTGAGTATCAGACACTCCACTTCGCTGCTCACTCTCACCACAGCATCGCAGAGTGGCTGTCCGCGAGCGAGAGCACAAGCCAAAAGCGGAGGGAACACGTAAAAGATTAAGGGGCTCGACGAAACCGAGTCGGCACCTCTCAAGATAAAACTTGCAATGCTTAAAGCAAGCATTTGATATATCTGCGTGGACTAACTTTGTATTTTTTATGATCCGTTCATGGGGAACCCCCCTCCTCGCTCGGAGGCTCGGAGACTACATCAACACCTGCCAAGGAACCTCCGTCCAAGTTTGCCAAGTTGCCCGGAGGCTCAGGGGCTACTGTCGGAGTTATTGGCAACGGGTATCCCGAAGACGGCAAGACGATATTTCAAGACATCGGGGCTAGGAAAGCCCCTCAGTCCAACTACCCGTCCGGCTGCCGGTTGCCGATCGCACCACCAGCCGATCGGCTGGTTGCTTGACCGCTCCACCAGCCGATCACGGCTGCCGATCGCTTCCACCAGACCGGCTGGGCTGCCGACTTCCCCGCCGCTCGCCGCAGCCGGCTGCCGATCGCTTCCACCAGCCGACCGCTGGCTGGCCGATCGCTTCCACCAGCCGATCATGGCTACCGATCGCTTCCACCAGCCGGGCCGTCTGGTCTGCCGACTTCCCGCCGCCTACCGATCACTGGCTGCCGATCGCTTCCACCAGGCCGATCACCGGCTGCCGATTACTCCACCAGCCGGCTGCTGGCTGCCGACTTCCCGGCCGCCCCGCCGATCGCTAGCTGCCTCATCGCTTCCACCAGCCGACCATCGGCTGCCAACCGCCCACCAAAGTCGGCTCATTGCTGCCGATCGCTTCCAACCACCGGCTGCTCAAGTCAATCGCAGCCGACGCGACCTCGACGTGACGACCGTACCCGGCACTATTCACGTGTCACCCCAGCCATCATGTACAGTGTCACCTATCCCCTAGCACTATTTATGAAGTGACCTAGGGGACAAGCATGACACCCCATCATGCCTTGCCCATGCCACCACATAGCTTACTCTCTAAGCTAGCCATGCCTATATATATGGGCACACATCCATCCATCGATGGAGGATGGACTCTCACGCACACACCCACAAGCAAGCTAGCTAGCAAGAGAGCTAGCTAGCCATCCATCTATCCACTCCCACGGGCAAGTATGCCCAAGCACACCCATATGGCCAGAGGCAACGGCCACCATGCCACATACATATGCAAAGCCAGATGCCTATGGCACTGAGCTTAGATACAGCTCCATGAGCACTCCGTACCAGATATACCACATATACTCAGACATGCAGGAGTAGGGGTGTTATCTCCTGAGAGCCTCGAACCTGGTAAACTAGCGCGTGCTACTCGTGATACCCGCCCCTCGGATATTCCGCAGCAGTCTTGCTCTCACACGGGCCACCTTGTGGCATATGTCGCCTAGCACCCCTCGTGAGAATACCACGATATTTGGCGCCCACCGTTGTCACGACCGGTTTTCCGGTATTGATTTCCCGTAAATGGCCCTTGTGCTCAAGCAGCCCTGTGATTATCAAGTTAGCTGATGAGGCACCAACTTGATACAGAATTCTAAGCAAATAGCAAAATATGTAGTACAAGACCATTCTCGCCTATGAGTACAACAAATGGTTTCTAGTGGTTGATGGCGAAGCGGTTTATGGATCATCGCGTCTGTGGGGCTCCATTTTCCACAGAACAGCCGACCGTGGTAACTCCTATCTTCGCGAGGCTGCTATCATCAATGCGAGGTTCCGGGGCTGTCATCGTGACGCTTCTTCTCCATGCAAGAAATCTGGCCAAGACAATAGCCAGGACAAGCCGTTGAGTACTTTGAATGTACTCGCAAACATTATGAACACGGTATAATATAACAACCGATAATCATGTTCTGAAATATTTTATGATCACAAATACAATCACAAAATAAAATCTCTGATGCATGCAAGCAGGTTATTTATAAACATTAATTTGCAATAACAGAGTATTAACGAAATGCACCGATCGGGTGTCTGAAGCGACGCCTCGGAAGGTTAGTAAACAACGAGCATGCCTCAGTCGGGCGTCTGAGCGACACCACATAAAGGGCTTATAAGGTAAATAAATAACAAGCATGCCATAATGAAGGCCTCAAATACACCACATAAAGGGCTTATAAAATAAATAAATAAATAAATAACAAGCATGCCACAATCGGGCGTCTCAGTGACACCACATAAAGGGCTTATCAAGTAAACAAATAACTAGCATGCCACAGTCGGGCATCTCAGCGACACCACATAAAGGGCTTATAAGGTAAATAAATAACAAGCATGCCACGATCGGGCATCTCAAATGACACCACATAAAGGGCTTATAAGGTAAATAAATAACAAGCATGCCACAATCAGGCCTCAAATGACACCACATAAAGGGCTTATAAATAATTACAGTGAATATCCAGGAGGTAGAACCATCCCAGGGATACTTGATAATTTTAATAATATAACGGGTTAGTCCATAACAAATAATAATCATGATCATCACAAGTCACAAGTCACGATCCAAGTTCTGGTTTAACAGTTTTCTCCTCCGAAGACCGACACTAAGACCGACACTTGACCCATCCTAGACTGTAGTCCTTAACCATGGACACTGCTATTCGAATCGATGTTTAATCTCTGCAGAGGGTGTACTCTTTACCCACGAGTAACGGATTCCTTTAGTCCACCGGCACTAATTCCGTCTACGGCCTTTTGATTAAAAACACACCTATCCGCACACGCCAGCCTAACTTACCGGTGTCTGGAATCACCCACGACACCCATTAAGTGAGACTCTAAGTGGGGAGGCTACAACTTCGACTTTGCATGGGATCACAAAATTTATACCGCGTGCAAACTAGGGAAGCTATCCCTTCGGCTTCAACCAAAAACACCCATGCCTCCGGGCCAGGTGGCATGCCTATCGGATGCCTCCGGTATGTTCCACCATGGCCTCTCTGTACGGTGTGTGCTAGGAAAGGGGTTGACAACTTACTGAACCGTACCCTACCTACGGCAGGGACAAGTGGTGGTACGGGGCAAGTATGGGGGTTACCGGAACAAGACACGATCTATGGTCGACTCAGGAGGCTTAGTATTCCCTGCATGGTTAGCATAACAATTTATACTTCAACCAATGCATGTAATCACCACGACATACCTCCTCATGCCATACGGACACGACTGCCTCGACGGAGGACTAGGGACAAGACTGTGTCTACCCAAGACAGAGGCTTTCCCGGATTTCCTTCCGGTATGCATGAAAGGCATATGATGGTGACTACTATCACAAACATATCAAACTCCAATAGCATGAAATAATCAATATGCACTCATGAGTAGGAACATATCATCACATAAAATGACGTATACCACGTGTCGAGGTGGTGTTGTCACCGTGTCAAATAACACACACAATATTATGCCAGGGTTCAGAATGCTTGCCTTCAAGTTGCGGGGAGGCAAGGTGCACTCCAAAACTTTTGAAAGCTTTCTCCTCTCTCCAAAAATCCTATTTAAAATATTATTGGATCAATATATCGTTTCAAAAACAGTACCAAAAAGTTGTCTGAATTTTTTTGAAATAAATCTTAAAATAAACTAGACAATATTTGAGAGAGGTAGGAAAAAGAATCAATTCATTTGGAGTTATATTTAAAAAGTTATAGCCAGTCAAAGTTGTGGTCAAAAATCTGTTTTTAAAATAAAACAGAATAAAGAGGAAAAACGTTTCGAACTGACCACGTCGAAGGCGTATTCCGAGTTTACGTCTCCACTTATCTAGCGTGCACCGCGCGTGGATCACTGACAGTGGGCCCGCCTAGCCCACTGGTCAGGTTTGACTAGTCGACCTCCCCTCCTCTTGCTCTGCCCGAGCGGGGGGCGGGACTCCGGCGATCGTCGCAGGATTGGTGGTTCCTCGCGAGGTTCCGAGGGCGGGGATGGACCCGCCAGACCGGAGCGGTCCTTCCGGTGGTCGTTGGGTCGCCGGGGGTGGAGGGAGGCGCCGTCGACGAGCTTCGCGGCGGTCGGCGGCTTATGTAGCAAAGTGGGTTTGGGGCTACGGTGGCTCTCCGTCGCAACAGAGGGTTTGGGGGGCTCCGCGGCGGCCGAATCGGTCGGAGGCGAGGAAGAAGGCCTCCCACCGATGCTTGCTGGACGTGGGGCG
Source organism: Aegilops longissima (assembly GCA_021605205.1). Taxonomy (NCBI): domain Eukaryota; kingdom Viridiplantae; phylum Streptophyta; class Magnoliopsida; order Poales; family Poaceae; genus Aegilops; species Aegilops longissima. Next base: position 312,941,468 of record CM038678.1, read on the forward strand.
CGCCAGAGGGGTGGTGCGAGGCTGCCTGAGGCTCGAACGTGCTCGGGAGCTCCCTTTTATAGCGCGGTTAGGTCGGTCCCGAGGCGGCCGGAGATAAGAACGGCGGCGAACCGCCTCTCTGTTGTTGCAGGGCGACGTGGCACCGACGAGTGCTCGCAGACGAGCGTGCGGATAAGCTTGGATTGCTCCAGGGGGCAGCTCGCGCGCGGCTGCGGCTTGGGCGGCGCCGACCGTGGCAGAGGCACACTGCGGATGTCGGCGTGCCGCCAAGAGGGTTCTGACGGCGGCGCTGTAGGGCACCAGGGCAACTTGGCGCGTTCTGGCGAGTGGTCGAGGGCGAGGCGCGGCTCTGCAAGCGAGCAAAGGTCGTGGCGCGACGCTGTGGCTCGGTGCATGCGCTGCAGAAACATGCGCCTGGCGCGCCGCAGCACGCACGCTAGGTGCTCGGTGAAATGCCAAAGTGTGCTAGAGGGCATATGAGGAGTTGGTGATCAATGATCTAGGCTAGTGGTAGCTGTGAGGCTAGTGGACATGCTCGCTTGGATGTGGCAAGTCTGCAATGCAAACTCATGAGCATGTCAATTCTGCTCATGAACTCAAGGTGTTCGACAGAATGACAGGAGCTCTTAGGCAACTCTTGGTGTGGCCAAAGTCTCCAGATCCTAGTATCTTTAGGTGAAGGTGGTGGTGGTCAGGTTAGTTTGCCAAACAGAGAAACTTGTTAGTGCAATTATTTGAGAAAACAAATTCTGGACAGAACCTATAGGCTATCATTTCATGGACCTAAAATATCCCAATGGGTTCATGCTCCTGGTCTTAAGGGTTTTGCAGGAAGGACTACAAGCAGGAAAAGGAATCATGGATAAAGGAGCAACTTAAAAAGTGGTTGCTGTACAAATCATCCAGTTGGACCAGAATAAAGATGAGGTTGATTCACTCAAAATTTTCAAAGGACATAACTGGGTTTTTGTATAAAGTTGAGTAATATACTCATATTGACATCCCATAATTGTGGTGGAAGTTTAAAAAAAATATTTAAATAGGTTGTAGTGCAAAATTGCCCACTAGACCAGATTTGAAAATTAGGTGTAGAATTCAAAATATTCAATGAATGAAATAGATTTTTGCATAAAAGTGATTTAAAAACATCACATGACATCCCCAAATTTTGGTTGGAATTTTAGTTAAATTTATCAAATGGTTGTAGTTCAAAAATAGCTCCAAAACTAATGAAAATCACTTTAAGGAATAAAGCTCGGAGAGAAATAATTATGTAAATAAATTCCACTGAAAAAAAAGAAATGTTTTACTTGAAAGGGCAACCAAGTCCAATAATATATTTGGAAAGTTTTTCACTAGAGGTAAAAACTCCATAAAAATAAAGGAAAGAATGGTTCTGAAATCAAAAGAAATTTCAGAAATTAAAAGTTTAAGTTTCCTAGCAAAGTTTTGATAAACAAAACATGGTTAAATTTTTTGGGCATCACAACACTACCCCCCTTAAGAAAAATCTCGTCCTCGAGATTTGTTAAGAGTTGTTTGAAAAAACATTACTCCTACCATTTACAGAAATAACCATTCTGCTCCTGTAATTAAAACGTAGCTACAGTGGGAGGGCAATAAGTGGTGCAAAACTACAGTGTGGGACACTAGCGCTGCGTGGAAAAATTTACGGTGGAGGAATTTCTACACTGGTTACCGTAAATCTAAATTTCTAAAATACGCTGGTCGCATCCGAGAGCACAAGGTTCTCCCTCGGCCGACAGTGGACCCAGGGCCCACCGCTGCCTCCTTCTTCCTCCCTCTCTTCTTTCTCTCTCCGTGCGCTTTCCGCGCTTTCCACCGGGCGACGTCTAGCGCGAGGGCATCTAGGCCAGATCATGGTAGTGCACGGCGTGCTAGCTGCCGGCGCAGCAGCTGCACTCACCTCGAGGGCCAGTCACGATGTCGGCACTGCTCATGGATTCGCCTCCGAACACCGGCGATCGGGCGACGAGCGCGCTGGTGGACTTCGCCATCGTACACCGATCTCGAGCTATAAAACGACCGCGGTGCTCCTTCTTCTTCTTCGCACCTGGCCTCGCTTCTCCTCCTCCTTGTCCTCCATTACTACTTAAGACAGCCGGCGCGGCTCAACGCTCGCGGACGCGTCGGCGCAACAGCTGGGTATATAGCCCTCGAGCCTCTAGGCGTTCGAGGAGGATCCAGCCGGTCGGGCTTGACCGGCCAAGCGGCAAGCAGAACGCGGCCGAGCCGGCTTGGCACAGCCGGCCAGGCGGTGAGGCGTCTGGCAGCACCCTTTTCTTCTTTTTCTCTTCTGCCGGTTGCTGGCAGCCGGACAAAACTCTTCTTATTTTTGCTTCTTGCAATCTTCCGTGGGGGCGCGCCAGCGCACCCACTTGGTGTAGCCCCCGAGATTCGGGCCGACTGCTGAGCAGTCGGGCCAGATCTCCCGGCAACTACCTCGTCTTCTTCCTCGCGGGGGCGCGTCAGCGCATCCGCTGGATGTAGCCCCCGGGATTCGTGTTGACTTTTGAGCAGTCGGGCCGGATCTTCCGGTGACTTCTTTGTCTTTTTTTATTGAAGTTGATGCTTTTTTCTTATTCTCTTTGTCCGTCTGTTGGCAGCAGGCAACCGGACGCTTCTTCTACACGAGCAGTCGGCTGGGTACTAAGTAATAAGTTACTAAGCTCCCAGGATTTGAAGCCCTCGGAGAGCTGGGGTATTTTCTTTTCAAGTGGATCATGTTTATCAGCGCAAAAATTATTCGTGAATAATTTTAGGTTTGCGTACGTTTTAAAATTTGCTAAGTTTATTTAAAAGTTACTTTTCTGATATCTATGTCTTTTATAAAAATAATGGTTTTTAATTTACAAAAGTTTCAAATTCAAGATTTTTTGTAAAAGTATATGTGAACATATTTTGGTTTAACGCATGTTTTTGGATAAGAAAAGGTAGCTGCCTTTTTATAATCTAGCGTGTGGAACGAGCGAAAACGAACTAGGCGAGCGAGTGTGGCAGCGAGCCAAGCTAAGCGAACCATAGCTCCATGGGCTGACGATATGAATGTTTTAGCAATAATTGCATGATTTCAATGTAGAATAGGAGGTTCTAAGATGATTAAAAAAATAAGCTCCCGAGAGGCTCACACAACAATCATTGGTTGACACCACTGTCGAACATGTAAGCAGTTGCGTAGCTAGCAGATGTGCAGAATTTTGAGGTGTACTTTTTACCATATAGGAATTCTGCCAAATTAATCCTTTTAAATGGCCCCCAATCATGATAGTCAATAGCCCAGTCAATTATATTGGAGTGTGCACACCCATCATTTATTCCTGGCTAGGCCACTGCATGTAAAAACACCACAACTACGCAGTGACAACTCCACTCTCCTCTCTGAGAAAATACCCTCTCTAACAACGGACCATCACAATATACAAATAGAAAATATACCATCAGAACATAGATTAAACCCAAGCCGGTGCAGACAAAACCAAAACGAAATTTCAAAGTTTGCACGCATACACCAATAGTTTGGATCCAGCAGATCTTGTATATACTAGATGACCAGTTGCGCCGATGGCGCAAAGGGCGAGAGCAAGCCATGTATTAGAAGAGTCCACATAAAAATATTCAGACACAGGTTGGAACATCATTGACCAAGCTTAAGATTTTGTCAGTTAGGCTGATTTTCATGGGCACGACGAAACACAAAGATTCAGCGGGGATTCAGAAATCTAAACAATGTGTCAAAGATGATTACAATAGAGTGCATGGTTGATCAGACAAAACTGGTACATTTTTTTTTTTGACGAAACGTTGTCGGAGCAGCTTCTCTTTTTCATTTATAAGAGGAAAGGTGTTACAAGTATGTGGTCGGAGCAGGCCGCTATACATCAACTATGCCAACAACCGCAACCCAAAGAACATATATCAGACATAATTCAGTCGGCTCTCAAGTCTGTCCAAAACAAATGAAACCTATGACGCCTGCCTGGTTCCATATCCTAAATTCATCAATCATCAAGTTGAAGACCGCACTGACGGTGGACGCCTTGCTTTGGAAAATCCGGGCATTCCTGTGACGCCCGGGTAATTAAGCTACAGTAATCCCCACTAATGATGCCACGCCACCTCGATTCATCGTGGATAAACTCGCTAGTTCGAACCTAGTTCAATTTCAAATTCAAAATCGAGCAAACAATAAAAGTTTTCAAATATTAAGATTTAAATGTTCGAGGAACCAAATAATACCTAGGTAATTATGGTGGAGAAACCAAACTTTGATAAAATGTATAAAGGCCCTAAAACAATTAAAACAATAGTGAAAACAATTGTTTAAATACCTTTTGTAATTAATAAAATTTCAAACTAATTTATTTGAGGATTAGACTTTTGTGACTATGGACTTAGTTGAAATACTAAATTAGATGCTAAGTGTGTATTTTAATAAAACTAAAATAATAGGAAACAAAACTAAAACAGAAAAGGTAAAATAAATAAAAAGTAAAACAAAAGAAAAGAAGAGAGAGAACCCCTTCACCGGGCCAAGTGGCTCAATTTAGCCTCACGGCAGAACGGGCCGCCCATTCCCCTGCTCCTCGGCCTATAGGCCACGCCCAACCAAACCCTAATCACCCACACCCCCACGCCGCCTCCGCCTCCCGATCCAGATTTGGATCGGGACGCCCCGATCCCCACCTCCCTCGCTCCTCCTCGCGCCGCCCACTCACCCAGAGGAGGGGCGCCGCCGATCCCTTCCCCTCGGACTTCCGTCCGCCGGGCGCCCACCCCGGCGCCGCCCTCCTCGCCTCCTTCCTCCCGACCGAGCTCAACGTCGCTACCACGACGCCTCGCCGCCCGCCTTCGACCCTCCCCGACCGAGCTCCGCCGCGCCGGAGGGCTACGCCGGACTGCTCCTCCCCGCCTCGCTGTCGACCCCTCCATCGCGGACCGCCTAACACCTCTCTTCGCCGACGCCACCACTCGACCTCCTGCCGGAGCCGCCCGACCTCGCTGTCATCACCGCGCTAAGGCGCCGCCATTGCGCTGCCCACCGCCGCCGCCTCGGCTGGATCGGCCTCGCCGTGGCCTCCTCATCTCTCCCCACGGTCGCTTCGAGCCTCGCCGCCCGCCTCTTCAACGCCGGTGAGGCCATCGGCCTTCCTCGATCCGAAGTCGCCGGGCGCCGTTTCATCGCTCACAAGACGAATTCCACGCCACTGCTTCGCTCGCTGGCGGACCTCGCCGCGCGCCAGCCTCGACCACCTCCGCACGCTGCCGCCAGTAGCCCACCACGCCGGGCGGTTGCCAGTTGCGGTGCTGCCTCGTTCAAACGGGCCGCCCACCGTCCAAATGGTCGCCGGCGCCTCATTCCGCCACCACCCGCTGCCGGGCTCATCGCCGCCAAGATGCGTGATTTGGCGGCCACCACTGTGGGTCCGGCGCTAACCACGGTGGTTAGCCCTAAGCTAACCTCCCTAATTCACCCCGTGACATCACCAATGGGCCCCGCCTGAATGTGTTAGAAAATAAAATAAATCGGTTTAACAAATTAATTATTAATTAATTAATTAAGTAATTAATTAAGTTAATTAATCCGGTTAATTAATTTAATTAACTAATTAAGTTTAATTAAACCGTAGTTAATTTAACCTAAATCCTAATTAACCAAATTAGAGGGTGACAGTGGGTCCCCTCGACCCACATGTCGTTGACTAAGACAACGGTCAACGCCGATCGCCGACGTCAAGATGACCTCATGCCGACGCTATAAATCCATTTTTCAATTTAATAAAAAATTAATTAAATTCCGAAATTAATAAAATCTTTAAAAATCATAACTTTTAATCCGTGAATTCGGATTAAAATATTTTCAACATGAAAGTTGCTCGTAACGACGCGATTTAATCCGGATACGCAAGACGCTCGTCCGCCACACCCCTAACCTATCGAACTCGCAACTTTCCCTCCGCCCCTCTCGCCAAAACGCTAAACACCGGGATATTTTCCCGATGTTTTCCCTTCACCGATATCACCTATCCTCGTTAGATCACCTCTAGCACCGCATTTGTCATGTTATGCTTTGATTGCTCATTATTTATTATGTTCCTCCGCTATTTTTCCTAGAGACCCCAGGCCATTGCCGCATTCTCCCCCTCGTGATCGACTACGGAGTGGACGACCCCTCTCTCTTCCCAGAGCAACCAGCAAGCCCCCCTTGATCACCGATATCGCCTACTCTTATCTACATCGCTTGCATTAGAGTAGTGTAACATGTTATCGCTTTCGATATCCTATATCGCTGATAGCCTCGTCCTTGCTACTCATCACAGTTACCTTTTATCTCGCTATCCTACTGCTTAGTATAGGATGCTAGTGTTCCATCAAGGCCCTACATTCTTGTCCGTCCGCCATGCTATACTATCGGCTGTGATCACTTCGGAGGTGATCACGGTATATACTATATACTTTACACTATTACATTACCGTGGTACGGTTCGGAGATGGGGGCTGAAAGGACGGGTGGCTCCATCCCGTAGAGGTGGGTCCGGGTTCCACGGCCCCGATCGATACTTTGTGGCGGAGCGATGTGGCAGGTTGAGACTACTCGGGTGAGAGGTGGGCCTGGCCCTGCTCGGGCGCTCATGATACTTAACACGCTTAACGAGGTCTTGGTATTTGATCTGAGTTGGCTACGAGCTTATACGCACTAACCATCTACGCTGGAGTAGTTATGGGTATCCCGCCGTGGTATCACCAAGCACTTCAGACGTCACGACGAGCGGCGCAGCGCCGGATTGGACTGAACGCCTGCTGGGCTAGGTCTGCTCCGGCCACAGACGCAACGTGCAGTGTGTGCTCAGGCGATGGGCCTGCACTCTGCGCTTAGGTTTAGACCGCGTGTTGGCCTCTCTGTTGTGCCTAGGTGGGGCTGCGACGTGTTGATCTTCCGCGCCGGGCATGACCCAGAAAGTGTGTCCGCCAAATGGGATCAAGCTGCTCGGTAAGATGGTGCACCCTGCAGGGAAGTTAATCTATTCGGATAGCCGTGATCTTCGTAACAGGACGACTTGGAGTTGTACCTTGAGCTTATGACAACTAGAACCGTTACTTGATAAAACACACCTTTCAAGTGCCGATATAACCGGTGGTCGCCTCGCTCGTGGATATGAGCAGGGATCGCGGGTAGGATTATTGCTATGTGATGTTACTTGAGGACTTCAGATTGCCCTCCTCTACTGCTGGTAAGACAGTGGCCGTAAGCGTAGTCTTCGTTAAGACTAGCTATCCCCTCTTATTCTCGCTTTCTGCAGCTCAGTCCACCGATATGGCCCTTTACACATATATCCATGCATATGTAGTGTAGCTCCTGCTTGTAGTACTTTGGATGAGTACTCACGGTTGCCTTGTTCCCCTTTTCCCCTACCTCTACTCGATTGCTCGCAACTGCACTATGGAGCCCAGGAGCCGACGCCACTCGATGACGACTACTACTCGAGGTGCCTACTACTACATGCAGCCCGCCGACGATTTACTGGAGTAGCTAGGAGGATCCTGCAGGAGGCCTGCTCCTCTTCGATCCGTATCCCGGCTTTGTGCTAGCCTTCTTAAGGCAAACTTGTTTAACTTAAGTCTCAGACTCAGATATTGTTGCTTCCGCTGACTTCGCCTATGATCGAGCACTTGTATTCGAGCCCTCGAGGCCCTCGGCTTGTATTATGATGCTTGTATGACTTATTTTATTTGTAGAGTTGTGTTGTGATATCTTCCGTGAGTCCCTGATCTTGATCGTACACATTTGCGTGCATGATTAGTGTACGATTAAATCGGGGGCGTCACAATTCCTCTCGCACCACGTGAACCATCAGATTGCCACTGCCAGACCGCCGCCCCCCCTTTGAGTTGGTCAGGTTAGCGTTCACCACGTTGGACTCCCACCAGTCAGCAAGGCTGGTTGTCGCCGCCGTCGGCGCAAGAGTGGTGGGGAGGTTGCAGCGGTTGAGCATCAGACTCCATAGAGCTTGGGTGTAGGAGCAGCGTGCTAGGAGGTGATCAGCACACTCGTCCGCCGCCCGGCAGAGAGAACAAATTGGGTCGTGCAGCCATCCTCTTTTTGGCAGGTTATCCGTCAGAAGACATTTTCCTAAGATCGCAAGCTGCTTAAAATTCCGCATTTTAGCGGAGCATCAGCCACCATATGTGTCGCTGACCGGCGAGGCGAGTACACCCTCGAATCTGCACGGCATATGCAAGTGGTCAAGAGTAGGCGCCATTCGGCGCCCATCTCCGAATCACTGAGTCGAGTTCCCAGCAGCAAGTGCACATCAAGAACCGCCTCGAGAGCTTTGTGTATTGGATAATAGCTGCTGGTGTAAGAGGGCGACGAGTGTCGATCCAACGGCCATCTTGTAGGGCTTGGGACACCATGAGGTTTTTACGAGTGCAGCAAGCAAATAGGTCGGCACTGCACAACTCAAGGAAACCCCATTCAGCCAAGGCTCATACCAGAACTTAATCCTTTCCCCATTTCCGAGAACGAACTTGACGGATGCATTGAAGAGGTCGTTAAGTTTCTTGTCCACTGTCATAGGTAGGCATGCCCATGGCTTGTCCGGCTTGTTCCAGGATTGCCAAAGCCAGAGAAGGCGGAGTGCCATGCCTTGAGCTTGCAGGTTGGAGATCCCAAGTCTCCCATACATCTTTGGCCGACACACAAGCTTCCAGCTCACCAAGCATTTGCCCCCAACGGCAACCCCCTTGCACTCCCAAAGAAAGCCCCTTCTTATTTTGTCAATAAGTTTATGTAACCAAATCGGTTGCGCCAGGCAATCATCTGAAAACCACCATCGCAGACAGACCTGCTTGACAAGCATAAGTCACCGTCCGTGCCCATGAGTCCAAGCTTCCAATAACGAACTTTGCATAGTATCTTGTCTATATATTCCTCATAATCAACCATCTTCATCCGAGTCGGAAAGCGGCATTCCTAGGTACTTGAAAGGGAATTTTTACGCACCCGTCGCCAACCATGCTCCGTGTGCTCACGGCTTGTGTTCCCCAAGACGCCCAAGACCGCCACTAGCTTGCCCTCCCAAAGAAGCTTCAGAGGATATGGCTTCCTTGATGCTGCTGGCGTGTTCCGCGTGGGGGACCTGTGTCGGTCGAGGAAGACACGCTGCCTGGTCGACTTCGATCAGGAGATGGCCTCGGAGGAAGCCCTCCTCAAAGAATCTGCACTGGTGCTCATCGTAGCCGGCTCTCGCCCGGACCTCATGCCCGGCAACATCAAGGAGGCCATCACCACCAAGTTCCCGGACATGCCGGATCACGCGCTCCAGGTCTTCCTCATGCATCCCGAGCGTTCTTCGTCCGCTGCAGACAGCCGTTGTTTCGCCTCCGGGCGGAGCGCGACTTGCGTGCATTTTGAGGCACCCCGATCCTCGCAAGCGCTGGAGCAGGTTCGCCACCATGATCGCCGCCGATCTCGAGGATCCCCGTCCGGGAACGGGCGCCGTTGCTTGCCCTTTCGACGCCTCCTTGGCGGCGGACGGGGCCAACGGGAGCGACGTCTTCGGCTGTGGACGCCGCCGGGCAAGCCGTGGGCACGACGTTACGGCAAGTGCCATGCCGAGGCTTCGTCCGCTGGAGCATGCGCTCCTGCCATGCATGATGCTCCGGTTCAGCACTCGGCGCCCACTCATCGGTGCATGCACTGCTGCTCGCTTCCGCTGCTGGCTCGAAGCGAGGTTGCCACTGCCATGATTGGTAGCCTAGCCTCGCTCCCGACACTTCGGAGGCTCCTCTGCCGGCTTCCTCTTCAAGCATACCTAGGTTCAAGAATTCGCGGCCAGGAACCCCGGGCGACATGACCAAAGAACAAGTCAACTCGACCGTGAGGTTCACGGACCCCAGGGATGCCGTGGAGCTGCCCTCGCCATGCAACGCGGGCCCGATCGCGCTGCTCCTTTCGGCGCCGTCCCAGCTAGCTATCGCTACAGATGGGCCAGATCTCATCCAATGCACGCATGAGCCTACCACTCCAGCGCCTTCCCGCAGCTAGCCACGTTACAGATCACCCAGGCCTCCCGCCTGCGCCCACCGCCCAGCGGATCACTAGGGCGAGGACTCCTGCCACATCGAGGAGAAGCCGAGACTGCAGGGCGCAGGTGCTTCTTCCTCTGGCGGCGGAAACAATACTATGAGGCTTGCCGAAAATTAGTGATGTCCAAGAGAGGGCTGGCCATAGCAGCAGAAAGGGGACGGGCAGAGGAGGAGCAGTTTGAGAAATATCGCGGATCTTCGACCTTCCGCTGTCCCCGGAGCAGATCATCTGCTTTGTCCGCGCTGCCAAGGCGGGCAAGAAGCAGGGAAGAAGGCCGCAGCATGGCTTAGCCGTCGCCGCCCTTTGTGCGTGTCGATTTTGTTTTCGCATGGATTGCAACTTCCTCGTCTGGAATGTGCACGGGCTGAATAACCCTGCTCGCCGTGCTGTCATTCGCTCTGTTATCTTAAACTGGTACATATAGCTCCTGAAAAGCTCTGTAGCATGAGAACTTTACATTAGCATGTGGTGTGGCAGTGGAATCTAAACACAAAGATCTGGAAAAGGGAGAAGAAATGGACTAAAAAAGAAAACACTAATCTTGCTTTTTATCAAGTGATATACATAGCTATTTGGCACCCTTAGCCACAATAGAGAACATCACCATCTTCGACATTTTTCTCACACCTGATCTAATTCGAAGATATTTTCAAATGCCCATATTGTATTTGTTAGTAACTTTAGGTTTGAACAAGCAAATATGGTACACGATGTAACCCTTTTTATATGGAAAAATAAAAAAGATTTATCTTTCAAAATATATGCTCCAGCATGCATAATTTGTTATGTTATTCAGGTAACATGGGTGAATAATTGGATCTAAACCAAAAGATATTTTCATATAATGGCCTTTATTTTATAGTTCGAATTTTATATACAAAGCAAGGTAGCTAGCATCATGAACAATAGTTTTTCAAAATACATTTTGCAAAAAAAACAGGACCATAAGCTATAGTCTGGTCCTAAAGGGATTATCGAGATTCACCATGTAGCTAAGATAATTAATTCAACACTGAATTATGAAGGGAAGAAATGTGCCTAGCCTTACGAATATCATAGATAGAGGATACGTAAAGTTATAAGCCGTCGACAACCACACTACCACATAAACCATGAGAAATTTTGAAAGAAGACCAAGTTAGACATATGGACACAAAAGCATCGAGGGAAATGAGTAAAACTCACCGGAGAGCAGTCAACGGAACAATTAGTATAGATCCTGCTTATGTGGGCGCCACGAAAAATTAGGACCAGTGCTTTGGCACGCAGCTTATTGCACATGCATGCGAACCAACCAATTAACACGAGAACAATTTTGTTTCCGAAGGAAACAATGAAGAAGCTTATGTGCATAAGTCTACTTAATTTGGTACCTGCACAAAACAACACATTTTCTTCAGCGTAATTTCACAAATTAGAATGTCACTACTAAATGAAGTAAGATTTATGTGCTCGACTATCACAACAGCCAGAAATTAATAACTAAGATATTTATGAATATGTACAATGGTACATATTAGCTAGGAAGATAAACACAAGGGAAAGAGGATGCGACTGAAACCTGCTGAAGTTTGCTTGGTCTCCATCTCATAGGCCAGCCAAACAGAATTAGCAAACCTATGTGCCTCCCCCCATATCAAGCTGTCCACCTAAACTTGACAAGGACGTACAAAGGCAAAATTTACATCAGCCATAATAAATCACAGGTTCTAGGCAAAGAAATAGAATTCCTACATAAGAAAACAGTGCTCTCAAATTCAGGTTGGCAATGCAAAGAACTTTTTAAATCATTAGAAAATAAGTACCAAAACATTGTTTCCTTTAAGATACTGCAAGCAAAGCACTATAGTTTTGAATATGACAACAGAAGAAAACTTCAGTCATAGGTAATAATGTCCAGAACCACACACTTTTGCATTACCTTTTCATACACCATTTTCATCATTTCCCTTCAAGAACTCCCATTGCCTTCAAAGATAAAAGGAGTCATCATGTAAACACGTGGTAGATACTACATTAAACCCAGCAAAAAAATCAAAGAAATTTATTAAGTGAATCACCATGCACAAGCTCTGAATATAGGATATGCAAACCCACAAGCTGGCTCGAGCAGGAATATAAAAACCTGAGAGGGTGGAGCATGTCGAAAGCATGCTCATCAAGAATCATATTGGAAAGGTGCAGATTTGGTCGGAGCAGAAAGCGACCTGATGTCGTAGACAAAACGAAACCACCGAACAAGATTAGCAATGAACTGAAGCCTGTGTCGGCGTCGCTGCTCCTGATGCAGAGCTGAAGCTTATCGCCGCCCGCGCCGCCGCCCTTCAGGGTGGGACGAACACAATGTACGGACGAACCGTCGTCCTCCTGATCGCAAGTCCTTGGCCTTGGACTCCACCAACGCCATGAACCACACCGCACGCCGCTGGCTGCACGAACCAAACTCGAATCAAATCAATGCCTTCGAGGTCGCATCAAGCAGGGGAGCGGACTAACCTCGCGAGATCTGCCAGGTCGGGGTGCCATCTAGAAGGGGGCTGCTGCTCCGATGCGGGGGCAGGGAAGGAGGAGGTGGAGACGGAGGCGAGCGAGACGAAGGGGGGAAGCGGAGGCAGCGGGATGGGAGAGCGGACGACGAGGGAGATAGATATTTCTGGTTCCATCGCACGCACTCGCCTAATCCAATGCACTATTCATGCCATGCAATGCACTATTCATGCCACGTGGACGCCGCGGTTGTAACTACCGACTACTTCATCCTTTATAAGGTATATACTCCTGCTCAAAGTTCCCGTTTCAGTCTGTCGTCAGAGCTCAGACCTGCAGCGTATCAAGCAAATCCAGCCCCTAGGGAGCTGCTTCTTTCATTCTTGTACTACATGAAACTGTGCCACCGTGCATGGCATGGCAGGAGCAGGAGTATTTATTTTCTTTAAACTTTTGGTAATGCCCTCTTTGCTGTGGCTGTTCTACTAGTAGTGATCACTACTATACTCCAGTAATCATATGGATCCTTACCTCTTGCTCCGCAAAAATTAATTCAAAGCTCTCCGAGCCGCTCATGCGGGCCCAGACGTATCTCAGTGTCCAGGATTTGGAGAGCATTTTGGTTTCCTCTTTTGCTCGATCCCGGAGCTGTTCAACTTTATGTGGATTCGCTGCAAAGGAACAGACAGAGGCATAATTAAGCTCGTTTTTATTACGTGCATGGCTGCCGCTTTCAACCGTGTAATCACTAATCTTTGTGTCAATCTCATTACTCGTGCCTAACTACAGTCTACAACATGCGGGCATGTGGCGGTAATGATGCACTCACAAGGGGAGCCAGCCATTCATGTACGATTCACAGACAGTGCAGAGTATTTCTTTACAGATTTTTTATTTGAACACAGTACAAACACAAGTGCTCATATATACGCGCATACATTCACCCCTATGAGCATACACACGCACTCTATCCCTATGAGCACCTCCGAAAAACTGAGCTGACATATCATCTTGAAATTTACGAAGTTACCGTAGGCACCTCTTTGTCGACGAGAACGTCTCCTTCTACCGAATGCGCATCGCCAGAAATCCTGAAATAAATTCAGAAATAAATTCGAGCACCAAAACTTGAACCCTGGTGGGCTGAGATACCAGGTCTCTCTAATCATTCAACCACAGGTTGGTTCGCTTTACATGTTGTTTGGGTAGCAACTAGTTTCTAGACAAGCGGTCCTATTAGAACTTAAAATCTGTTATAACAGCCTAAAAACTTGTTTGGATTATCCAACTAAAATTATGGATAAGTTCTTCATCAGAAACAAAACAAAAAGTAAGTTTTAGTGGATCAACTAATAGTCCTCTTTCTACAGGGAAAAATATATTTTTGGTGCCTCAACTCTCCGGATAGCGTAGAAACAGTCCCTCCACTTCAAAATCAACAAATCTTAGACCCTCGTCTTTTCAAACCGTACAAGTTTAGTCCCTCAAACCGCTTTGACGGTTTTGCGAAACGTTGGCACGTCGGGTAGGTTTGACCGCCGCATCACCGTCCAAGTCTATGAGCTACTCTCTTATCTCTAATGTGAAATACAGTTCATCGCCATGGATTTTACCTTCCAACCTCCCACACAGCAGAGTAGCTACATAACTGTTGGCCGAAGCCACCAACTTCCACACACACACGCGCGCGCGCGCGCACACACACACACGTTTATTTGAATGGGCTAACGGATACTTGTAGTATCCGAACAATTAACCATAGATGAGCTTCAGAGGAAGACAAGGAGGCAGATACCAGATGGTGTGGGCGAACAAATTATTTGAGCCGCGAAGCAAGGAAGACGGGATGGATTGTGCTTGATTTCGGTAATTGTAACTTCTAAGGAACTTCCGCGACCTTGTCCATGGTCAAGAATGGATTATGAGTTCTGCTTCAAGGATATGCAGGTCGATGAAGCCATCACATGAGCCTGGAAGTCAAAATGCACCAACAAACGGAAGGTTTTTGTCTGGTTGTTGTTGGTCGGTCAATTGAACACTACAAATATGTCACGCGCCACTATGTGATAGCCAATAACACTTATAGTAGTTTGTTGTGCCCGAGTCCACGTGAGGAAACCGTGTCATACGTGTTCTTTAAATGTCCGTTTGTGGTGAATGCTGGAATACCATTGGCCAGATCTTGATTGTAGGTTGGCACTGCTTCATGTTGGCAAAAACTATTGGACCAGACCATTTTTCATGGAGATCTTCGCCATTGCAACTTGGGGGATTTGTAAGGAGAGAAACAATCTTCTCTTCAGAGGCATCGCACCATCTCATGGATCCTGGTTGCAAATATTCAAGAATGATTTGTCCATGATGGTGTACATCACAAAGGATAGCCTCCATCCCTTCATTAAGAATTTTGCTACGGCTACAGAACGTAGCTATAATGCTTTTACTCAACCAGTGCTCCTGCTATTGTTTTCATTTTTTATTTTCCTTTTCTTTTCCTATTTGTTTCTTCTATTGTCTTTTCCTTTTATTTTCTTCTATTTCTTTTTTTTTCCTTTTTTTCTTCTTTTTTCCTTTCCTTTTCTTCTTTTCCTTTTCTTTTCTTTTCCCTTTTTTCCCGAGAGCTGGAATGAAGGGAAGGTGATACAATGCATATAACTAAGGCGATATATATTGCATCATTTGACCCACAATGGTTAAGTGTGCTATACAAAATAGGAACATATATATTACATCATTTGACCCATAACGGTTAAGTGTGCATACAAATAGGAACATATTTATTACATCATTTGACCGACAACGGTTACTCAAAGGTCGACGCTGCTTTTGAGCAAGCTTCTTTCCCTTCTTGTTCGTTGACAAATAATTGAGCCCCTCATTGTTACTTTTCCTTTTCCAGGGAGTACGATCTTCTTTAGGTAATGTAGTATTTATTATTCTTTTGACCTATACTTCATCTTCATCGTCATCTTCCCACATCGGATTCCGTACTGGTCGTAGTCTGCCTCGTTGGCGACTCCATCCATTCCAATGATGTTCCTTTTGCCTCTCCTCATGACAACACGGCTGGGATTGCACGGGTCGGTTATGAAGAAGCATTTTGTGACGTGCTTAGCATGTACCCATGGCTCATTTTTTGCGATGGCATTCACGGTAGCGCTCTTGGCGTCGGGTATAGTCATGGTAGTGAAATACCAGTTTTCTCTTTCGACATTCTTAGCCCATCTGACATGGAACATCGTCGTGTTGTGCATTCAAGAGTAGTCAAGCTCCCAGATCTCCTCGACCCTTCCGTAAAATCTCTCAGTCGTCCCTGAGTTCTGATCATCACTATCCATAGCTTTGGCCTCCGTGTAGAATGTATATCCGTTGATATCGTATGCCTGATAGGTGATGAGGTTGGGCAGAGACCAATAAGCGTGCCATGGACGTGCTTGTCCATTATCCCTCTAAGGGTAACAGGTATAGTATCTGCGTCATCATCACATGACAGTCATGGGACTTCATCCCGCTAAACCTTTTCTTCTTTCTGTCCAGAAATCTGCTTATCTTCCCACAGTAATCGGAACTAACTTTGATTCCGGTAAGGCACTTGAAGAATTGATCGATCTCAGCCGTTCTTCAGGTGAAGCAAGAAGGGGGGCAATAATCCTCTTCCTTTACTTTTTGCCCTTCTTCTCCTGCGCCTCTGTCTCCGTCTCTGTCTGCTTTGACTTTTTATGGGGCAGCATGTGCAGATCTTCCCTGATTTTCAAATATTGCAAGTCTTTTCTTGCCTTCGGCCCATCCTTTGTCTTATCCAGCATGTTCATCAGTGTCGCAAGTAAGCTCTCAAGGAAATTCTTACAGATATGCATTTGATCAAGGCAATGAGGCGTGTCGAGTTTATGCCAGTACTCCAAGTCCTAGAAAACATACCTCATCTTCCATACCATCAGCAGCAGCTCCGGCACCTTTTTCATCATCTTTCCCGGCACAGGGCACTGTTCCCAGTTTTTCAACAGCTCATCAATTTCGACGCCGCTCTGCTTACGTGGAGGTCCTCGATGCTAAGCCTCACCATTGAATATATCTCCACGGTTTCTCCATGGGTCGTCCTTCTCAAGCCATCTTCGTTGCCCCATGTACACAATTTTCCCAGACCCGCCATCTTTCCTTGAAATTACCTGCAGAGACATCGTATCATCCATGCACCGTGCATCCGCAATATCCATGGCACACCTGGCCTGCGACAAATCCGTAACCGAGATAGTCATGCACCGTCGTGATCAGCGTGGCTCTCATATAGAAATACTCGCCTTTGCTGGCGTCCCATGTCTTGGCCGGTGCTTTCCATAACCTGTCTAACTCCTCTTGAAGTAGCTCCAAATATAGATTAATATTATTTCTCGGTTGTTTCGGCCCTTGAATCAGCATGCTCATGGGTATGTACTTCTACTTCATGCACAACCAGGGGGGAGGTTGTACATCTATACATACACGGGCCATGTGCTATGGTTGGTGTTCTGGTTGCCAACCGGATTCATGCCATCGGTACACAGCTGAGCACGAGGTTCCTTGCATCACAAGCGAAATACCGATATTCACCCTTGAACACTCTCCACTGGCTTCCATCCACGAGGTGTCTCAGCTTCGGATCATCTCCATCGTTGGGCTTTCTCCTCTCCACATGCCAACGCATGAGCTTTGCTTCCTTGGGATCTACAAAATAACGTTGTAGACGGGGAGTGATCGGTAAGTACCATACAACTTTCTGGGGAGATTTCTTCCCGGCCTTCTTGTATCGAGAAGCATTGCACGGATAGCTGTTTTTTTTTGCGTGCTCCTTCCGATAAATTATGCAATCGTTGATGCATGCATGGTATCTAACGTGCGGCAGATCAAGAGGGCACACGATCTTACTGGCCTCATCCACACTAGTAGGACATAGATTCCCCGCCGGAAGAACATCCTTTAGGTACTTGAGAAGCTCATCGAGGCTAGTGTCGGTCCATTTGTTTTTAGCCTTTGTCTTCAGGAGTTCAAGCGTGAAACTCAAAAGGGTCACCTCGGTTTTGCAACCATGATACAATGGAGTGTTCGAGTCTACCACCAGTTGCTATATCTTGGCCTTCTCTCTAGAAGCAGCTCCGTCAGTACTCGTCTCCTTGTGAAGCAGTGCTTGAACATGAGGGCCCCGCACGATTGAACTTAGTACCGACGAATTCTGCACCATCGAGTCCATGTTCCGCCGCCATGTCCGGCCCCTTCTCCGCCGCCATGTCCGGCCCCTTCTCCGCTGCATGTCCGGCCTCTTCCCTGCCGCCATGTCCGGCCCCTTCTCCGCCGCCATTATCGATCATCTCTTCGTCTTGCCCCCTGTAATCATTGCCTCCCGCGTCGGCATCCTCAACATCATCATCCTCATCTTCAATTGTCCACCGAGTATAGCCATCCATGAAACCAGTCATGAGGAGGTGCTCCATCACACGACCATCGTCATAGGGGTCAAGTCGAACTTGTCCTTTGCATCTTCGACACGGACATAAAATCTCTGCCAGGTTATTTAATTTCATGTCCTGCACCGCCAACCGCAACCACCTGTCCACCATCGTTCCACTGACCATCATGAACGCATGCACAGTAATAATAAACAAATTGATTATAAAAAAATGCATGCATGCATCAAAGTCATAAAAAAATTCGGCATGACCTTCCCTAAAAATAGGACATATAGAGTTTGCCCGGAATTCGCCGAAACGCAAATAAATCGACATGTCGGCAAAACATTGGCAACTCACAAGCACAATTCGGCGGCAACTCATGCCACACACACAATTCCCATCATATCGCCCGATTATCACTACAGGAATCAGGAACTTTGTCGTATGCCATGGCAGTTGGCAAAGGCATGCATGTCGGACGATAAAGGTCTTTGCCGTCAGCCAGCAGACGACAACAAATCCGGCTGAACAAACTACGACAAAGGGCTCTTTGCCGTCTGCTGGCAGACGACAAAGATGCAAAGGCCTTTGCTGTCTGCCAGCAGACGGCAAAGAGCCTGGACGGCACACGTGGCATCTTAGGTCGTTAGGGGGTTAGCGGCATGCTTTATCGTCTGCCAGCAGACGACAAAGACCTTTGCATCTTTGTCGTCTACCAGCAGACGACAAAGCGCCCAAATAGGCCAGCCCAGGTAGCTGCCACGTGGCATGCTATGCTGGCTGCTGGCAGACGACAACGATGCAAAGATCTTTGGCGTCTGCCAGTAGATGACAAAGATGCCAAATAGGCCAGCCCAGTGCACCCTAGGTTGCACAGTTAGCTACCACGTGGCAGCTTTGCCGTCTGCTGGCTGATGGCAAAGCTCTTTTCCGTCTGCAAGCAGATGGCAAAGAGCCTGTACAACCCCTATTTTTTTTGTTTTTTCTTAAATTCATTCAATTTCACAGAATTTCACACACACACACACACACACATATATATATATATATATATATATATATATATATATATATATATATATATATATATATAGAAAGTTTCCAATAACATATATATAACAAGTTTCCAACAACAAGTTATGCAACAACATATCCAACATAAAATGGTTTCATACATACATACATATCCAACAAGTTTGCAACAAGTTTCTGAAAACATAAAAGAAGCACAAGCAGAAGAGTAGACTCCATGAATGCAAGCTCCTCATCTAAAGCAAATCTGCAAATTGGGAAAGAATAAAGTTAAAAGAAGAAGAAGACTAGCTAGAAGAAGAAGAAAAAAGAAGAAGAAGAAGAAGAAAAGAAGAAGAAGAATTTTTCTCCTCTCCTCTTCTTTATCTTCTTCTTCTTCTTCTTCTTCTTCTTCTTCTTCTTCTTCTTCTTCTTCTAACTAAGGTAGGTAAAAATGCCATTTTTAGCTAACCTAGGTAAAAGTGCTAAGTGTATGTAATTTTAGAGCTAAGCTAGGTAATAGGTCATTTTGGAGCTTAGTAAGGTTATTTTGTCATTTTGGTGGGAAATAAGCTAAGTCCATGTCGTTTTGGAGCTAAACCAAGGTTATCATGCCATTTTTTACCTAAGTATGCTAAGTATGTCATAAATGAACTAAAGAAGTTATGTATATGTCATTTTTGAGCTAACCTAGTTAGTTATGCCATTTTTTAGCTAACTAAGCATATTTGTCATTTTGGAGGAAAAATGCTAAGTATAGGTCATTTTATAGCTATCCTAGGTAAAGTATGTCAGTTTGGAGCTAAGTAAGGTTATTATGTCATCTTCGAGGAAAATTAGCTAAGTCTATGTCATTTTGGAGCTAAACCTAGGTTATTATGCCATGTTTTACCCAAGTGAGCTAATTATGTCATAAATGAACTAGCTAAGCTAAGTATAGATCATTATTGAGCTATCCTAGGTAGTTATGCCATTTTTAGCTAACTAAGCATATCAAGTCATTTTGAAGGAAAAAATGCTAAGCATAGGTCATTTTATAGCTATCCTAGGTAAAATATGTCATTTTGGAGCTAAGTAAGGTTATTATGTCATTTTTGAGGAAAATAAGCTAAATATAGGTCATTTTGGAGCTAAGTAGGTCCTTTCTTAAGCTAAGTATGCATTTCTTAAGAAAACACTTGGGAATACTTACCATCATCACGGAGGTGAAGGACTGGTCTGGTTTGCGCCAGTGCGAGACAGAGAAGGACCGGCATGGGTTGCGCCAGCGCGAGATGGAGAAGGATCGGTCGATGCTTGTAAGGAGGCATGCTGCACCAAAGATCATTTGCAATGTCTCGTTAGCATGATGCAACTGAAATATGAATACTAGTAACTAATAACCATTCAAATGAAACTCACCATGTTCGCTTTACCAATCTGGGGCATCGGTGGAGGGGTCTGACCGTTTTTCTTGCACACGGACTACACATTTTGTTTTCACGAGTCAGTCATATTAGTTAGTAACGAAACAAACATTACGTGCATGATTTGGCTAATATGTAGGAGAAACTTACCACGAGGAGCTCGTATAGGACCCGGTGAGATGCGCCGTTCCGGTCTCTCTCTGCCTCCAACAGACTAGCCATCCTCTCCTCCAACGCCCTCTCCCTCTGCGCCGCCTACCTGTTTGCCTCTGCTAGAAGCTCCCGGGCCCTAGCCTCGATGGTGAGATCTATTGGCCGTGTACGAGGCCTTAACTCAGGAAGAGACCTCGTCTAGCGCTTCTTGATCTCCGGGAGACTTCCAGGACAACGTATTAATCCATCCCCATTGGCTAGCGAGCCATGTTTCCTCCCTTCACCAGATAGCATCACCAGCTCTGGATCAAAAGTACTCTGGCTTGGGTTGAAGTCCTCCCCTTTCGTCGCATTCCCAAAGTCTCTGTACCTCACGGACTTGTTGTGGGAGGAGATGTTGGTGAAGTTCTCTGGATGATCGAGGTCATCCTCAGAGAATGCCTTGGCCTTCTTGTACAGGGCACTATGGGCCATGGCATAGAGGTCGTATAGCGGTGGCATATCCTACTTGTCGTGTCGCGCCTAAAAGAGAGGAACAAAATATTAGTTAAGGGCTCAAGCTAGCATGAAGAATGAAATTGCATGAACCGTTAAGGGCTCAAACCACATACCCATTGATCCCCGTACTCAAACAGGTTGGAGCTCCCTTGATGGTGTGGCAGACCTTGCATTTGGGCGTGCTTATCACTGTCCTTGTTGTGGACGGCTAGCCATTGCGAAGAGCACCACTCATCCAGCAACGCCTCCCAACAGTCCATCCTATCCGCACACCATCTTGGAGGCACCTAAGTTAGGCAAAGAGAAATTTCAGTGCTACGCCTACAAATGAAATCAAGGAAACTAAGTACAAGGCCTTAAGAATAGGTAATTACCTTCATGTACTTCTCCTTACTCAGATACTTGGCGCGGCACTTCTTCTTGGCCCTCCTAATGTTAGTCGAAGCATAGTAGTATCGAACAGCCTGCACCCTAGCCTCGTGTTGTAAGTTCTAAAGTAGGCACTTGCACTCGGCTTCAAGAACCATAGCCGCATCCGCCTCGTGTTCGTCAAGACACCTATAAAAGGTCTTCAATCGAACAAGACAACACTGATTAGTACAATCACTAGGTACTATTGATTTTTAATTCTGTAAAGCTGCCGCCTCACAATGTCGGCCACCGTCTCACACAAGACACCATCGACCCTCTCCTCCGGCGGGGCCTGGGAAGCCACGTACAGCTCCCAGCTCAGTGTTAGCTGTGGAACCTGACCCTCACCGGGCAATGCGACCCACCCCGGGAATTGGTTCCGGCATTGCGCACCAAGGACCTAGTTGGGCCTGCGGACACCATTGCCGTATTTACAACCCCTGCAGTATGACAAGGCCAACACATTAGATATTAATTTAAAGAAACATGAAGGACAAAGGTTAAAAAAGAGTAAATGCACTTACTTATCCCTGTTAGGCTCATTCAACCACCTGTGATCGCGGGTCGCCAGCACGGCTGGGAGTTTCCTACCACCACACCAGTAGACCTTCTTGCCCCCTCAACCAACTCGCCCTCGCTATAGCTATCGTCACAAAAGGTGTCCTCGCCACCAGAGTCTGGGACCGGAGTCTCGTGGGACGAAGACTCTGGGCCCGAGTCTCATGGGACGAAGGCTCGGTGACCCGAGGCTCGTGGACCGGAGTCCGAGATGGGTCTAAGTCAGACGGGTCCATCTGAGATGGAGCACTTTGGTGGTCCGGAGAATCAGCTGGGGGTGGGGGCGAGGAAGGCGCAGCAGCCTTCCTACCTCTCCCGCCGCCATGTCGACCTCTAGCTGGACCCCTCTTCGTCTTCCCCCGAGCTCTCCCGGCCGAAGAAGAAGCGCCCGCCGGTGTCTGCATGCTGTCTACCAGCGCTCTCCGAAGGTGCTAGGGTGGAATAATAGCACCCCTCCCAGCACGCGCTGAGGAAGGAGGCTCGGAGCGCTCTCGACACACGCCCACCATCAGTCAACACCTGCAATGACAAAGAGTAAACGAAATTAATACAACATAAACATAATAAAATATTTAAGTGTGTATCATCATCATGAACATAATAAAAAATTGAATACCTAATAACATGAACTAATTGAATAATAGCATCGGGGTGCTGTGTCGGGGTCGGGGTGCCATGTCGGGGTCTCGGGGTCTCGTGTCGGGGTGCCGGTGGTGTCGTGTCGGGGTAATGTGATGGGGTCGGGGGTGCCGTGTTGGGGTCGGGGTGCTGTGTCGGGGTCGCGGTGTCAGGGTTCCGAGGCAGGGTCGGGGTGTCGCGTTGGGGTGTCGGGGTCAGGGGTGCCATGTCGGGGTCTCGGGGTTTCGGGGTGTCGTGTTGTGGGTCGGGGTGTCGGTGGTGTCGTGTCGAGGTGTTGTGTCAGGGTCGGGGGTGCCGTGTCAGGGTCTGGATGCTGCATCGGGGTCGCGGTGTCGAGGCGCGGTCGGGGTGTCGTGTCGTGGTCAGGGTGCCGTGGTTGGGATGGCAAATCCTCGAACCCTCGAACCCTCGACCCCTCGGCGACCCTCGACCCCTCGACCCCTTTTCCCCTTGACCCCTCGACACCTCGATCCTTGACCCCTTGACCCTCGACTCGTTTTCCCCTCGATCCTCGTCCCCTCGACACCTCAATCCTCGAACCCTAGACACTCGACTCCTTTTCCCCTCGATCCTCGACCCCTCGACACCTCAATCCTCGAACCCTAGACACTCGACTCTTTTTCTACGTTTCCTACTTCTTTTGGCATCTTCTTCTTTTCTTCATCTTCTTCTTTCTTCTTATTCTTCTTCTCCTTCTTCTTCTACTTATTGTTCTTTTTTTCATCATCTTCTTCTTCCTCTTCTTCTTCTTCCTCTTCTTCTTTTACTTCTTTTTTTCATCTTTCTTATTTAGTCTTAAAAAACAAAAAAAACTAAAGTAATTAAACTAAACTAAGGCCCCGTTTGATCGCTCTATTTTTCTAAGTATTTTGAGAATGCTACTATATTTGATATTACCATAGTTATATTTACTATGGGGTGTTTTGCTGCCACTAAAAATGATGCTTTTAATACTGCAGTATTTGCAAAACCTAGGTATTTTCTCTGTTAAAAAAAAAGAGCTCTGATGACAACTCTTACATGATGTGTACGAATTAATGCACCCCGTCCCTTCTCATATAACTGATGTAAGAATGATGAATTTGAAGCTACTTGCAGCAAAATATGACTAGTAGTTTTCTTACTGTAAGATATGACTTGTTAGTAAATCATTACCCCCAAGAGATTTAGTCATTTAGACAAGATGAATTCTCAAATTTATGATCCATTCAAGCAAGAGATAACCCTGCGCAATATTTCCCCAAAATGAATGCAAATGAACATGGAAATTGGCACATTTAGCCGTGTGAATGAACCAGTAATCAAATCAATATCTTAATGCAATCCAAGACCAACAAGTCGTTCAAATTTTCTCTTCATGTAATTAAGCTCACAATGCCCACTATGTTTAGGATCATGAACATTAATATAGTACTCTACTGGTTTAGCAAAAGAAATAGTTTTACTAATTTTTTCGTCCAAGATGACACTAAAACCCCAGCTCCTGTTAAACTAATTAAAACTAAACTAAGTAAACTAAAAAAACCTAAAATAATTAAACCTAAACCTAAACTAAAAAACCTAGACTAATTAAATGTGCATGTGGCATTTGATTAATTAACTAACCCCTACTTCCTAAACTAATTAAACCTAAACTAACTAAGCTGAAAAACCTAAACTAAAAAACCTAAAGTAAATAGAAAAGAAAAACAAAAAAAAAACAGGAGAGGGGGTGGCAGGGCTCACCGTGGGGATTGGCGATGGGTCGGGAGGGCGGCGTCACGGTGGGGTGGCGACGGGCGGGAAGGGCGGCGACAGCGGCGCCTCCCGGCGGTCGAGCCGCCACTGTGGCGGGAGGATCGAGGAGGGGCAGCGATGGGGCGGGAGGCGGCGACGGGGGGTGGCAGGGGGGGCGGCGATCAAGGGAGGGGGGCGACGACAGGGCAGCGACGGAGCGGGGTGGCAGGGAGGGGGTGGTGACAGAAAGGGGGTGGGCCGGTGGGGCGATGGAGCGGGGTGGCAGTGACAGAGAGGGGGTGAGCCAGTGGGACGGTGGGGCGACGGGGCGGCGGCAGAGCTCGTCGGGCGGGGAGGAAAGAGGAGAGGAGAAAGAGAGATGGCGACGGCGGGGGCGCGGCCCGTTAAGTTAATTTTAAAGTTTGTCGTCCGCCTCACCTTTGCCATTTAGAGTTTAACAGCCAGTGGGCCAAAACCCCTCTTCGCCGCCTGCTAGGAAACGGCAAAGCCTCTTTGCCGCCTGCTGGCTGATGACAAAGAGTTGACTGATGGCAAAGCCTAACTTTGCTACCCGCTGACTCTTTTCTGTCTGCTTTCTGGTGGCTGATGGCAATGCCTACCTTTGCCGTCCACTAGCGGACGGAAAATCTGCTGATTCTAGTAGTGTATGTCATATCGCACACATACACATACTAGGGAGCTACATAGGTCACTTCACTAAATGATAGATCTACCTAGCTAGCTAGTTTGGGAGGAGACAAATTCAACTAGTGCAGGGGGAAGGAAAAAGTGAAATGAGATGCATTAATGGAGGTGGTGTAGTTAGCTAGGAGTAATAAAGAGAGATAAAGATAAGTAGAAGAAGGAGTGTAATGGGTGGAAGAAGTAGTGAGGAAGAAGCAAAATGAGGGAGAGTGCAGGTGGGAGATAGGGGAAAGTGAAGGACGAGAGGATGGGGAGGGGGGAGGGGCAGGAAAAAGGTCGTATGGCTGCGGTTTAGCAGTAGCGCTGGGCATAAAACGCGCTGCTGCTAATAAGATATCAGTAGCGCGCTTCTGGCAGAGGCACTACTGGTAAGTAGGGCCCGCCATGTGGCAAGCTTCAAAATTAGCAGTAGCGACCTGCAAAACAAATCGTGCTACTACTATTACATTAGTAGTAGCCCAGTTAACATGGCCGCGCTACTGCTAAACCTAGCGTGGTGTCAGGACCCCGATTCCAAGTCACATCGATCTAGCTGGTAACACCTCATATCACTTTGCGGCCTCACGCACGGTATTCCCACAGGTGTCGCCTTACCATGGCCCGGGACCGTTTGCGCCTCTTGGCTCACGTATATGATAGTGTCGCTAGCATCCATATGACAGAAAACCCGGTCCGACATGGCTAGTCGTGAACCCAAAGTGGCACTAACCCATGGGGACAGGCATACATGAATCACATCGAGCATGTCGGTCAAGAGCCTATGAATCCAGTCTGTAGCACTGGCTAACAGGACTCGGGAACCCGGGCTGTAGCAGCTAGGCAGACTCCGGATGTCACCGCGTGACATTTCCCGAAGGGACGTATACAGAACGGCAAGTGAATCACATGCCGCCACCAAGTGTTCCAAGCAGTAGTGCTGGCTAGCGGGACTCCGTGAACTGGCAGTAGCAGACTACTATGGCTCATGGAAGCACAAGACTACATTTCCCATAAGAGAGGCTGCCAAGGATAAACAACTAGATTGTCGGATCCCACACATACCAAGCATTTCAATAACATACACATAATATGCTCGATATGTGCAAATACAACATGGCATCACAACATGACTCTACAACTCCAGTATTTATTCATTAGGCTCTGAGGAGCGAGATATTACAAATATGGGTCTCATGACCCAACATACAGAGCATACAAATCAAAGCACACGCGGAAGCTTAACATGTCTGAGTACAGACATCTACAATTGAAAAAGGCTGAGAAGCCTGACCATCTACCGATCCTGCCGAGGGCACAAGATCGTAGCTGAGGTAACAAGCTAAACGTCAAGTCCACGCTGAACTACTAGAGAGATCAAGTCTCTCTCGCAAAAACATAAAATAGGCAAACGTGAGTACAAATGTACTCAGAAGACTTACATCGAACTAACTACATATGCATCATTATCAACAAAGGGGTGGTGGGGTTTAACTGCAGCAAGCCAGCTTTGACTCGGTGGCTATCCCGGACTACATTGCGCAAGTAACTCTTTTGAGGTGGCGCACGAGTCCACATATTCACCATATCAATACACCACTATGGACCCGCTCCTGTCTCCCTACGAGAACGCCATCCATAGCACTCACGCTTATCTTGCGCATTTTAGAGTATCCACTTTCACTTGTCTATGAATTGTACAGGCAACCCAGAAGTCCTTTACCGCGGACACGGCTATTCGAATAGTAACCCTGCAGGGGTGTACTTCTTCACACACGCTCTCGCCACTTACCACCATGTACACGTCGTGTATCTCGCCAACCTTCAAGCGGAAGCTTGGCGAGGGAGTCGGCCACGACCTGACTAACCACACAGGTCTCTAGTCTAGGTTATCGCCTATTCGGGTTCCATCCGCAAGGAGATCCGGCTGGGGTATCGCTCACGGCCCCAAACGATGTGTGCAGGGTTCCCGAGACACCAAACGGGCGCTCGGTACACCGGGCCACGGTGTATCTACCGCATCATAGCCCACCCCTAGGGTCAGCGCTACGCACGGCCTCAAACACATATCCTACAAACACCAGAAACTAGCTGCAACTCCTGGACAGAGATCGAGGCGATTAATAAGCCGAGAGGGGCCGAGTTACCGGAACCCAATGTGTGGTAGTAACTGTTTCATGGATCACAAACACAGAACTCAGTTCCTGAGGACGGTTGCAATGAGACAACCCACCATGTACTCCTACATGTCCTCTCACCGCTACCTTTACCAAATCGTGTTCACACACTTAGCTCACACACAGTAGGACATGTTCACACACCTCTGATTCATCCTCGATGAATCAGACCTGACTCAACTCTAAGCAATAGCAGGCATGGCAAACAAGCATGTATGAGTAGGCACATCAGGGCTCAAACAACTCCTACTCATCCTAGTGGGTTTCATCTATTTACTGTGGCAATGACAGGTCATGAAGAGGATAAAGGGGTTCAGCTACCGCAGCAGGTATCAGATGAATCGTTGTTGTCCTAATGCAGTAAAAGAGAGCAGGAGAGAGAGAGTGGGATTGTATCGAAATGAACAAGGGGGTTTTGCTTGCCTGGCACTTCTGAAGATAATATAGTTCTTCATCGGTGTCATCGAACTCATCGTCGAACGTCGTCTACTGAGAGGGGACAATCACCGGCAAACAAGGAAGAACACCATCAATGCAATGCACAATATGATGCATGATCATGACATGGCAATATGCTGTTGATTGGGCTAATGCAACTAGCACCAAGGTTAAATGAAGTTGGTTTGAACCTTAGGTTCAAATTCAAACTTCATATGTGAAGGTTTAAATGCCATTATATGATTTGTCATAAACAGCAGCTACAAGTAGTTCTAACATGCATGAAAACAGTACAGATGGATAGATTAGATTTTTCTGATCATTTTTCATATATAAATTATTTCATTCTGAGTTATGGTTAAACTTATATGAATTTTTGAAGTTTAGGACATTTTCTGGAATTTCCTGAATAAACTTAAATCCAGAAAATCAATTACTGCGTCAGCGTGACGTCACAGAGGCGTCAACAGGGCTGACCAGGTCAAACCTGACGTGTGGGGGCCACACGTCAGTGACACTAGGGTTAACCCCGAGTCAAACCTGGGCTGATTAGCCTTGACTAAGCCATGGGGCCCACCGTCGATCTCGGGGGTAATTAGAAGGGGGGGGGGGTTAAGCACTAATTAAGCCGCCACGTCAGCACCCACCGGAGTTGGCCGGTGGCGACCAAACCGCGCGGCGGTGTTTCGCCGGAACGCGCTTAAAGCGCGTAAAAGCGCCATGAGACTACTAATCGGCAGCTCAGCCGACCGCATCCACCTGCGCATAGGGGAGGTCGCGGGGACGGCGGAGCTCGCTGGAGCAGGGCTCGCGGCAGCGGCCGGAGCTTGGTTGATGCGGTCTAGGCACTGCAGGGCACTAGGGGGGCTGCGGTTAGGCGCGTTGGACTCGTGGGGGTGCGGTGAGCTCGGTGGTAAGCTTGATCCAGCAGACTTGCACGGCCGTAGCAGCATGTGGCGACATGGCGGGCGAGGAGCAATCGGCTCCGATGGCCACGGTGGCTAGAAGGTACAGACGAGCACGAGGAGAGAGGGAAAGAAACAGGGCTCACGATTTAATCCAAGAGAGTCAACGGCGAGGCCGGGAGGGTCTGAGTCATAATCCACGCCAAGCGAGCCGGTGGCCGACGATGAAGAAGATGGAGATGGCGTTGATGCAGAGCTTCCCGGGTCGCCTGGCTCGTTGAGGATGTAGCAGACGGCAAGGCGGAGCTCTAGGGCAAGATGAGAGGCCCAGAGAGGCACGGTGTCTACGGTGAACGGCGTCGGTGGCGACGAGCGGGTTCGGGTCTGCTCGGGAGAGGGGCTAGAGGCCAGGGGAGAGAGGAGAGAGCGAAGGGAGAGTGAGATAGAGTCGAGGGGGTCTGCGTGGCGTCTCCAGGGGTCGCAGGAGCAAGCAGGGAGGCAGGAGGAGGTGGAAGCAGGAGGTGGAGCTCGGGCCTGGCGTCGACACGCCGGGCCCCTCCTCGGCGCAAGGAAGAGGGTGATCTGCACGGGCCGTGGGCTGCCCAGCTGTAAGTGGCCTCCTGGCCTTTCTCTCCCTCTCTTCTTTTCATTTAGTTTGCTTTTCTATTTTCCTGTAAATGTTGGGCTTTATTAAAAATACTAAAACGTTTCCAAAAATCCTGCAAATAATTGTGGGCTCTGTTGGGATTATTCCTAATAGACCACACTTAAATTCAGAATTAATTGAGCACTCAAAATAATATATAGCGTTTAAATGCCCAATTGCAAATACTAAATGATTTAATTCAGTGACCAAATATGTCATGGAAAAATGTGCAACACCTCTGGTTATCGCTTCCAGCATTTTCCAGAAAAGATGAACATTTTTGAAAGCCATTTGGATTCACTGAGAATATTTTGGTTGAACCTAGTGAATTCCTTTAATGCTAGGGTTTAGGCAATCCCCATTTCAATTTCTTAGGAAATTAAACATGATGACATGATGAGCAAGAAAAGTCAAGCAAGGGCTGATCTGGGGCTGTGACATGTGGCGGGAATAGTCGGTCAATTTTAGTAGAAGTGTGGTTCTACCCAGCCGCGCTACTGCTAAGTTAGTAGCAGTAGCACCTGTTTATGGCCCGTGCTACTGCTAATTAGCAGTAGCGCCCCTTCCTGTCCCGCTGCTGCTAAGATTCTATGTATAAGGTTTTCCCTAGTAGTGCATGCATGCATAAGCATATCATGCATGTTCATGTAGATAAGATCGCATGAGGCATCATTTTCATCTGCACCAAAGTGCAGGCTCCTACTGTGGATTCGATCCCGAAGAGGAGAAAAGAAGACAAGATTACATTGTGATCCTTGGCAAGCCGAAAAAGATAAGTTCTCTCTTTATCCATACGTGTTTTTTAAGCAAAAACTTGTGCATAAGAAAAACTCGCCACTTTCGACAAGTGCTCGGCAAGGTTTATCTTTTTCATTATTATGCTGATGAACAGGTACAAGCCTTACAAAACACAAACATGGATAAAAGAGGTTACATAATTAGAACTGAAATTTGGCAACTGCCTACACATTTTAGAGTGAAAAAAGACAAGTGCCCCGTGATGCCCTTTCTTGTCCCTCTCCTCCTAGGCACTTCGGCAGGAGGTGAAGAGGGCAAAAGGGGCGCCTAGGCAGAAGCCCAGCCTGACCCTGTCGGGCTCCAGGAAAGGTAGCGAGACAAGACTGGGAAGGCGCGAGCGAAGGTGATGGTGAAGAGATCGGCGGAGGCGACCCGTCAACTGCCACCACCAGGGCCAGTAGGACGCGACAGGTCGAACGAAGCCGCAGTCCGTGAGGAAGCCTGTCGGGCCCTAGCTCGAAGGCTGTTGGAGGAGCCAGGCGCACCATCTCCACCCCTGCACCCTACTCCCCGGCAAATCACCCTGCCAAAAAGGATATGCAGGTGCAGATGGTGGTGCCGCCGCCTGACGGTGTCGGTGCGGCTGGTGCTCAGCCAGAGTCAGATTCGTCGCCCTCCTAGTTGAAAGTGCAACTATCCCTGGGTGGTTTTGGTAATTCCTAACAACATATAGCTCATTGAGCTAATGCTATTTCAAGATAAATATTTCAGGAAAGTTCAATGATTGGCATGGCATGGATCAGAAATGTGGACCCCTCAAAATTCTAAGGACAAAAGATTGGCTCAAGCTCTAAAGCTCAAGACTCTACATTTTACTTTTAGTGATCCAAGATCAAGTTGAGTCCATAGGAAAAGCCAATACTATTAAAAGGGGACGAGGTGTTGCTTTCTCAAAATGCTTAGTGATATGCACCAAAAACCCTCAACTAATTTGTCATATCCACATATGTCCCAAACAAAAAGTCAAACTCGGCCCCACCGAAACATTCTATTCCGCGCCACCAAGTTCTCTTGACATAGCCACTGCCACAGACCCTAGTCACTTCAGTCTCACCGATAGGGATCTCAGTCACACCGAGATGGGATTGCAAAATCTCTGTTTCCCTTTGTAACGTTCGGTCCAACTGAGATGAGTGATTGGTCCCACCGAGTTTGCAATGCAAACTCTCTGTTTCCCCTTTGTAACAATTTGGTCTCACCGAGATGAGCGAATTGGTCCCACCAAGTTTGCCTGGCCAACTCTTTGGTTAGCTTATTACCAAAATCGGTCCGATCGAGTTTGTGTAATCGGTCTCACCGAGATTACGTTATGCCCTAACCCTAATAAAATCGGTCCCACCGAGTTGACATGTTGGTCCCACTGAATATCCTAACGTTCACATTTCAAACTAAATCGGTCTGACCGAGTTTCATTATTTAGTCCCACCGAGTTTGGCGATTTGTGTGTAACGGTTAGATTTTTCGTGGAGGCTATATATATCCCTCCACCCACTCTTCATTCGTGGAGAGATCCATCAGAACATGCCTACACTTCCAGCATACATTTTCTGAGAGAGAACCACCTACTCACGTGTTGAGGTCAAGATATTCCATTCCAAACACATAAATCTTGATCTCTAGCCTTCTCCAAGTTGCTTTCCACTAAAATCATCTTTCCATCAAATCCAAATTTGTGAGAGAGAGTTGAGTGTTGGGGAGACTATCATTTGAAGCACAAGAGCAAGGAGTTCATCATCAACACACCATCTATTACCTTTTGGAGAGTGGTGTCTCCTAGATTGGTTAGGTGTCACTTGGGAGCCTCCGTCAAGATTGTGGAGTTGAACCAAGGGGTTTGTACGGGCAAGGAGATCACCTACTTCGTGAAGATCTACCCTAGTGAGGCAAGTCCTTCGTGGGTGATGGCCATGCTGGGATACACAAGGTTGCTTCTTCGTGGACCCTTCATGGGTGGAGCCCTCCGTGGACTCGCGCAACCGTTACCCTTTGTGGGTTGAAGTCTCCATCAACATGGATGTACGATAGCACCACCAATCATAACCACGCCAAAATCTCCGTGTCTACATTGCGTTTGCTCCCTCCAAACTCCTCTCTTTACCTTCATGTGCAATGTTTTACATTCCGCTGCTATACTCTTAGACTTGCATGTGTAGGTTGATTGCTTGACTAGTGCGAAGTTGCTAAAATCTGCCAAGACTTAAAATTGGGAAAAGTCTAGATTTTTATTTGGTCAAGTAGTCTAATAACCCCCTCTAGACATACTTTCGATCCTACAAGTGGTATCAGAGCTACGGTCTCCACTTGCCTTGATTTCCATAGCTTTTGGTGATCATAGCCTTGGTTTCACAACCTAGGAGAGTATGGCGTCTAGCGAGGGAAATTATCACCATAGAGGTCCTTACTTTGATGGTACTAATTTTGCTAGTTGGAAGCACAAGATGAAAATGCATATTCTTGGACATTACCCTGCCGTTTGGGCTATTGTGTGTATTGGCTTGCAAGGTGAATTCTTTGATGGGAGAGAACCGAACCGTGAAGCTACCGCGGAAGAGTTGAAGATGCTGCAATACAATGCTCAAGCTTGTGATATTCTCTTGAACATATTGTGCCCCGAAGAATTCAACAAAATCAGCCGTCTTGAGAATGCAAAGGAAATTTGGGATACTTCGATTGATATGCACGAGGGTACCGACTCCGTCAAGGAATCCAAATTGGATGTGCTTCAAAGTCAACTTGACAAGTTCAAAATGCAGGATGGTTAAGGTGTCACTGAAATGTACTCTAGGCTTGCTCTCATAACAAATGAGATTGCCGGCTTCGGAAGTGTAGAGATGACCGATAGATTCATCATCAAGAAGATCCTAAGAGCCTTGGATGGAAAATATGATACCGTGTGCACATTGATCCAAATGATGCCCAATTACAAAGATCTCAAGCCAACGGAAGTCATTGGAATAATTGTTGCTCATGAGATGTCACTTAAGGATAAGGAAGAGCTCCACAACAAGTCAAGTGGTGCTTACAAAGCCTCAAGTGATGCTCCTACATCATCAAGTGAGAAACAAACCTTCAATGAAAAATTGAGCCTAATGGTGAAGAATTTAAACAAGTTCTACCAGAGTAGAAGCAAGGAAAGAAGTTCCAAGTCAAGGTCCCTACAATGACAAAAGATCTTCAAGTCGTGAACGAAATTGCTACAATTGTGGAAGACCCGGACACTACTCCCATGAGTGTACGGCTCCCTACAAAAGAAGAGAAGATTCTCCCAGAAGTAAAAGTAGAAGAGAAGAATCACCACCAATAGAGAGAAGGAGTAGAGATGATCGTTATGAACGAAGAACCTCTCGGAGAAGCAAGGATTCGGAAATGAAGGACAAATCATCAAAGAGCTACACAAAACGAAGACAATAAGCTCACGCTGGTGAATGGGTATCCGGCTCCGACTCCGACCATCACTCCGACTCCGACCATCACTCCGACTCCGAATATACTCAAGATGAAGGTGTTGCCGGTCTAGCACTTGTGTCAACCAACTCCAACGACATATTTGACTCACCAAATGAAGGAATTGGAAGATGCTTCATGGCAAAAGGCCCAAAGGTATCACACCCCGAGTATGTTGAATTCAATGGTGATGAAGATGATTTGCTATGAGATGATGATTTACTTTTTGACAACTCTAGTTATGAAAACTATGTTGAACTTGCTACTAATTATGCTAATCAAGATAAAACGAATGACGATGATAAGAAGGAGATTGAGCGTCTAACTAAAGAACTAAACACTCTTAACTTAGCTCATGAAACTACCTTGGAAGATCATCAAGAACTTTTAAAGACGCATGACAAGCTACGCTTTGAAAAGCTCAACCTTGAGCAAGAGCATGGGTTCTTAAAAGCAATCAATGATGATCTTCGCATGAAAAGTTCTTCTTACATTGCCAAGCGTTTACTCTTGTCTACTTACATGGCACAAGTAAAATCTAGCAACAAGAGTAAGAAATATTCTTCATCTAGTAGTAACAATAATCATGCTAAATCCAATGTTGTTGCTTCTAGTAGTTCTCTTGATTCCACTAATGATTCTCTTAGCCTAGTTACACTTGAGCAATAATATATCTTATTGAAGGGAATTATAGAGAAAGGTGGTTACAAGAGCCTTGCCGGCAGTATGCAATTTGAGGAAATTGTACGCAAGCAAGGAAGGCATCGGAAGAATCAAGGTGTTGGTTTTGAATGAAAGTTCAATGCCAATGGAGTTGAGTGGGAAGAAGATCAATACCCCAAGACAAAGTTTGTTCCTCAACTAGAGAAGTATGATCCTACTTCTTTCCAAGGAACACAAGCTCAAGATGATCTTCCACCACAAGACCACAAGAAAAAAGGCAAGGACAAGCTTTAAGAGGAGATTGATGCATTTCAAGAAGCTCCCAAGGCCTTGGTCAAGTGGGTTCCCAAAACTACATCAAGTTCTACTACATCAAGTACGACTACAACTCCAAGGATTCCCATCGAGATGATGTGGATCCCGAAGAAGAAGAACTAGAGAGTTCTTGAGGGTGACTCCGCCAACATACTTCACTCATATCCTTTGGCAAGGACATGTGCAAACAACTTCCACATATTGCACTAGTTCAAGGATTCACAAACCCTCTTGTTGGTAAGACAAGGGACAAGGTAACCTAATCCTTCCATGGACATCATCTTATGTCTATGGATATCCTTGTTTGTTCCTTGTGGGACTAACCCGTGTAGGTATTGAAAGTGCAACTCACTCCAATGGATTGCTCCGAATGATCTACATCAACATTGAGCGTCCACATCTTCAATACCTACATGAAGTCATCATCGACAAAACCCAAGGTTAGTTCATCCCTCTTAGGGGGGATATCACATCTAGGGGGAGCTTTACTCTAATAAATTGAGCTAAAGCAACTCTAATGGTGTGAACACAACAATGCTTTATGTGAAAGTGGTAACCCCACTTATGCTTAAACAATTAGTTTGACCTAAGATCAAATGTTCTCATTTGACTCCTAAGTCAATATACTCATATATAGATGACCTAGTCTTCACCAATTGCTTGATAGATGCTAGAGAGTTTGTGCATGCTTCGTCACATACTTTATTTGCCATTTTATTGTGTGAGCATGTTGATTGCCTATTTTTACTCATTCGAGGACATCCATTTGTTGCTTTTATTGTTTGGTTTTCTCTCTTTTGCCGAATGGATGGACAGGAATGCCTAAGAACTCCCTCTAGCTATCTATGCTTTTCTCGTCTCAAACTCTATTCATGCTACATCACAAAATTTTATCAAGTCAGATTCGAACCCCTCTATGTGAGGAGCACTCGGAGTCCCCGATTTGTCATAGACTTAAACTTCCAAAACCTCTGTGTGCATTTTGGTATGACCGAGTCATCCACTTCGGTCAAACCGAGTTCACCAAGTTGATCAAGGTTTACCATCTCGGTGCAACCGATTTGAACTTTTCGGTCACACCGAGTTGAAGTAACCACTTGCGATTCTGCATCTCGGTTCCACCGAGTTGTTCCACTCGGTCACACCAACAGGGTCGGGATATATAAACCTATGGGTGAGATTTTGGAAATTTCTTCAAACTCCTCAGCCCGCGCGTGTCCTGCTCTGCCTTCTCGAGTCTCCGGATTGTCTCCTCGCCGCTGGTTTCCGTTGCCGTCAACGGAATTCTCCTCCGCCGTTGTTGCCGTAGCGAACTCCCGCCGAACTAGGGTATGGTTTCGACCCTTTGTGCTATTTCCCTACTCTTATTCCTAGCACATTGCTTTGCCATGATCATTACCACTTATGAAAACAATCTATCCAGAGAAAATATCATTTAGGTTAGATTTGATTCGAAAATTTAGGGTTAGGTCTCCGCCGAACACATCTCAGACCGACTGAGTTGTAGAAATCGGTCTCACCGATTTGTCTTAGGACATTGCACATGCATTTACGGTCTGACCGAAAACTGCAAATTGGTGCGACCGAGTTTGACTCTCTGTGAAACCCTAGCAATGTCGGTGCCACAAAACTGTGACTCGGTCTGACCGAGTTCACTAGTTTAGGTTCCAAAAGTTGCTTCAGTATCACCGAGTTTAAAAAATCGGTAGCTCCGAAATGCTTTCTGTGGAGAACTAAAACTATGTTTTTGAGTCATCTGTTTTGCAAAAACTTTGCACTTTGTGATGCTCATCTACACTACCTCATCTACATCTCTTAATAGAGTTTGTTGTCAGTGTGATTGCCAAGATGTCTGATTAAAGTGATAGCCAAAACAGATCTGAAGCGCAAGTGAAATTGAGTGAGGGCACTAGTCCCTCAAGCAGCTATGATGAAGGCAGCAGGAGCACTCCAAGTAACTTGCCTAAGGCAGCCACTAGAACAAGTAAGAAGTGAACCTCATACTCTGAGGATGAGGACTGTTTGGCTGTTGAGGATGAGGCCACCTCAAGGAAGAAAGTGTTGAAGAAAGAGTATGGCGCAGCTGCTGCAACTAAGCCAGTGTTGCATAAGAAGGCACCAGCAAAGAAAGTCCCAATGTCAAAGCCAAGGAAAGTTCCAACAGGAGAAACCATGAAATTCACAATAGAATCAGATGATGGTGAGGCAGTTGGAGATGGAAAGAAGAAGAGGAGGGCAAGAACCACATCTACAGAAGTTCTTGGAAAATCATCTACGGTAAGAGATTCAGAAGAAGAGGAAGAGGAAGAGGATGCTGTAGCAGCACCCAAGTCTCAGAAGCTTACGGGAGATGCCATCAAGTCAGGGGCTGCTCCATCAAAGCCCAAGACTGCTCCCAAAGCAACAGATCAAACTCAGAAACCCTCTAAGCCCAAGAGAAGCACCAGAAACATTCTTGATGAAGAGAAGAACAAGGCCCCAACGCCTGAGGTTGAAGAAGAGGATGATGAAGCCTATGTATTCAGAAAACTAAAACCCAAGATTCCAGACCAAAGTGACACTCATCCAGTGGATGAGGACATGCACATCAGGAAAGATGCTGGATTGAGACTTTGGAGACAGTCTGATCCTTATGCTGTGAGAAGGAGAACTGCTGTGGACTATAGGTTCCACACCAAAGAACAATAAGACTTCTATGAGACCATTCTAGTTGACAAGAAGCCAATTGTCTGTGATATGAAGTTAACACCAAAGAATAATAAGACTTCTATTGGGAATTCATTGATGAGAATGAAGATCACTTTCTAGGTGTACATGAAAGCTTTAAAGAATGTGGAGTTGAAAAGTTTGTAGGTCAGAAGCTCACCAAATGGAATGATGAGCTAATCATGCAGTTTTATTCCACTGCTCACTTCTATCCAGATGGGAGGATAGTATGAATGTCTAAAGGTACAAGGTACCAATCAACTGTAGAAGAATGGGACAAGTTTATCAAAGCCCCAGAAGAGCACGAGGATGATTTGGATGTGTATGCCAAGAAGAAGAAAAACCACAAATCTATGGCAAATATGCACAAAGAGATCCCTGATAAAGCTTTGGAGACACACAAGCTTGGATCTGTGCACTATTTGTTGTCTGCTCTACCCACTATCAACACCATCTTATGGCATACTCTGTTACCTAAATCTAGGGATCACAAGATAATTGACATTCCATCAACTTGCCGCAAATCTTTGATGTCCCTAAAAAATTCAAGGTCATGAGTCTGATTGTTGAGACAATCAAGAGGACAACTGCTGACCAGAAGAGATCTTGTGGGTATGCTCCACACATTCAGGTGCTCATCAACTCAAATATGGGCACAGGGACTTACTTGTTGGACAAAGATCGTTTACCCTTGCTCCCAGATTTTGAAGATAATGAAGTTGTCATAAATGAGAATGAACCTTCATCAGCACAAGCACAAGAGAAGAGAGCTAAAGAAAAGGCAGAAAAGGTTGCAAGGATGCCAAGTGCCGAGGAAGCATCTCAGGTGTTCCTGAAGAGCAAATAAGATCAGCTTGGATATCTAATTCAAGCTGCATTGAGGATTGAGAAGGGCTTGGCCACCCTGACTCAGAATCAGGACAGCTTGGAGAGGACCATAGAGACCAATTTCTATGAACTTGATATGAAAGTCACTGAGATTCCGACTGCAGTTGAGCAGCTTCAGGAGGAAGCAGAAGAGAAGAAGGGGAAGGCTACTACAGATGCTTTTCGCAGAGTGCCTAGAGGTCAGAGGTCTGCTGCAGTGCAGTGCAGCCATTAGACCTACATCGTCGGACCAAAGAGCTACAGCTTCAGTGCCACCTCCAGCGGCCACTCCACCAGCTCCAACTACATCAACTGATGCTTCCTCCTTGGAGTTCTCTCTACACCACCTCCCGAAGACCAAGCCTGAGAGATGCATAGCACTATGCATTTTCCAACATTTTTTTAACTTGTTGCCAAAGGGGGAGAAATGTATAGATCATAGGCTTCGAGAGAGAGTGTTTTGCTTCTTTGTCTCTCTTGCTTTTGGTTGAACTTTATTGTGTGCTTGGTTGATACTCTATGTCTGTGTGTGAGATACTTGTTTAATCACGTGTTTGTTCATATGCTACTTTAATGCTTGCTTGGATGATATTATCTCTTATACCCCATATATGTTCATTCACTTTGCTTGGTGATGAGTGCATGCTTTTAATTTCCATCATTTTGAGCGCTCCACCAAGATGTATGTGACATGGAAGAGTAACCCATGATCCTAATCGATTGTGCATTTGCATTCAAAAGAAAATTTTAAATAATGCAGAAATTTAGGGGGAGCTCTTGCTTATCACATACTTCTCAAAGCGACGATGTATTTCAATCTTATGATCATTTGTCGAAGCTTTGATCTATATGTTGTCATCAATTACCAAAAAGCGGGAGATTGAAAGTGCAACTATTCCGGGGTGGTTTTGGTAATTCCTAACAACATATAGCTCATTGAGATAATGCTATTTCAAGATAAATATTTCAGGAAACTTCAATGATTCGCATGGCATGGATCAGGAATGTGGACCCCTCAAGATGCTAAGGACAAAAGATTGGCTCAAGATCTAAAGCTCAAGACTCTACATTTTACTTTTAGTGATCCAAGATCATGTTGAGTCCATAGGAAAAGCCAATACTATTAAAAGGGGATGAGGTGTTGCTTAATGGGTGGCTTGCTCAAAATGCTTAGTGATATGCTCCAAAAATCCTCAACTACTTTCTCATATCCACATATGTCCCAAACCAAAAGTCAAACTCGGCCCAACCGAAACATTCTATCCGGTGCCACCGATTTCTCTTGACATAGCCACTGCCACAAACCCTAGTCACTTCAGTCTCACTGATAGGGATCTCGGTCTCACCGAGATGGGATTGCAAACTCTCTGTTTCCCTTTGTAATGTTTCCGTCCAACCGGGATGAGCGATCGATCCCACCGAGTTCGCAATGCAAACTCTATGTTTCCCCTGCGTAACATTTCGGTCTCACCGAGATGAGCGAATCGTTCCCACCGAGTTTGCCTAACCAACTCTTTGGTTAGCTTATTACCAAAATAGGTCCCAACGAGTTTGCGTAATCGATCTCACCGAGATTGCGTTATGCCCTAACCCTAATGAAATCAGTCCCACCGAGTTGACATGTCGGTCCCACCGAATATCCTAACATTCACATTTTGAACTAAATCGGTCTGACCGAGTTTCATTATTCGGTCCCACCGAGTTTGGTGATTTGTTTGTAATGGTTAGATTTTGTGTCGAGGCTATATATATCCCTCCACCCACTCTTCATTTATGGAGAGAGCCATCAGAACATGCCTACACTTCCAGCATACATTTTCTGAGAGAGAACCACCTACTCATGTGTTGAGGTCAAGATATTCCATTCCAATCACATAAATCTTGATCTCTAGCCTTCTTCAAGTTGCTTTCCACAAAAATCATCTTTCCATCAAATCCAAATCTGTGAGAGAGAGTTGAGTGTTGGGGAGACTATCATTTGAAGCACAAGAGCAAGGAGTTCATCATCAACACACCATCTATTACCTTTTGGAGAGTGGTGTATCCTGGATTGGTTAGGTGTCAGTTGGGAGCCTCTGTCAAGATTGTGGAGTTGAACCAAGGAGTTTGTACGGGCAAGGAGATCGCCTACTTCGTGAGGATCTACCCTGGTGAGGCAAGTCCTTCGTGGGCGATGGCCTGTTGGGGAACGTAGTAATTTCAAAAAATTTCCTACGCACACACAGGACCATGGTGATGGCATAGCAACGAGAGGGGAGAGTGTCTGTCCACGCACTGTGAGACCGAAAGCGAAGCGTTATAACAACGCTGTTGATGTAGTCGTGCGCCTTCACGATCCGACCGATCCAAGCACCGAACGTCGGCACCTCCGAGTTCTGCACACGCTCAGCTCGATGACGATCCCGAACTCCGATCCAGCAAAGTGTCGGGATGAGTTCCACAAGACGACGGCGTGGGACGATGTTGATGCTCCACCGACGCAGGGCTTCGCCTAAGCTCCGCGACGATATGACTTCTCCGGCGCAGGCTTCGCTTAAGCTCCGCGACGATATGACCAAGTGGAATATGGTGGAGGGGGCACCGCACACGGCTAAGGAACGATCCGTAGATCAACTTGTGTGTCATGGGGTGCCCCCTGCCCCGTATATAAAGGAGCAAGGGGGTGCGGCGGCCCTAGAGAGCTGCGCTGGAGGAGTCCTACTCCCACCGGGTAGGACTCCCCCTCTCCTAGTTGGACTAGGACTTGGGGAAGGGGAAGAGGGAAGGGTGCGGCCCTCCCCAGTCCAATTCGGACTAGGCCATGGGGCGCGCGCCTGCCCTAGGCAGCCCTCTCTCTTTCCCGCAGGGCCCAATAAGGCCCAATACTTCTCCCGGCGAATTCCGTAACTCTCCGGACTCAAAATACCGAATCATTCGAACCTTTCCGAACTCCGAATATAGTCGTCCAATATATCGATCTTTACGTCTCGACCATTTCGAGACTCCTCGTCATGTCCCCGATCTCATCCGGGACTCAACTCCTTCGGTACATCAAAACTCATAAACTCATAATATAACTGCCATCGAAACCTTGCGTGCGGACCCTACGGGTTCGAGAACTATGTAGACATGACCTAGAACTATTCTCGGTCAATAACCAATAGCGGAACCTGGATGCCCATATTGGCTCCTACATATTCTACGAAGATCTTTATCGGTCAAACCGCATAACAACATACTTTGTTCCCTTTGTCATCGGTATGTTACTTGCCCGAGATTTGATCGTCGGTATCCAATACCTAGTTCAATCTCGTTACTGGCAAGTCTCTTTACTCGTTACGTAATGCATCATTCCGTAACTAACTCATTAGCTACATTGCTTGCAAGGCTTATAGTGATGTGCATTACCGAGAGGGCCCAGAGATACCTCTCCGACAATCGGAGTGACAAAACCTAATCTCGAAATACGCCAACCCAACATGTACCTTTGGAGACACCTGTAGTACTCCTTTATAATCACCCAGTTACGTTGTGACGTTTGGTAGCACCCAAAGTGTTCCTCCGGTAAACGGGAGTTGCATAATCTCATAGTTACGGGAACATGTATAAGTCATGAAGAAAGCAATAGCAACATACTAAACGATCATGTGCTAGGCTAACGGAATGGGTCATGTCAATCACATCATTCTCCTAATGATGTGATCCCGTTAATCAAATGACAACTCATGTCTATGGTTAGGAAACATAACCATCTTCGATTAACGAGCTAGTCAAGTAGAGGCATACTAGTGACACTCTGTTTGTCTATGTATTCACACATGTATTATGTTTCCGGTTAATACAATTCTAGCATGAATAATAAACATTTATCATGATATAAGGAAATAAATAATAACTTTATTATTGCCTCTAGGGCATATTTCCTTCAGTCTCCCACTTGCACTAGAGTCAATAATCTAGTTCACATCGCCATGTGATTTAACATCAATAGTTCACATCTATATGTGGTTAACACCCATAGTTCACATCGACATGTGACCAACACCCAAAGGGTTTACTAGAGTCAGTAATCTAGTTCACATCGCTATGTGATTAACACCCAAAGAGTACTAAGGTGTGATCATGTTTTGCTTGTGAGATAATTTTAGTCAACGGGTCATCACATTCAGAGCCGTAAGTATTTTGCAAATTTCTATGTCTACAATGCTCGCACGGAGCTACTCTAGCTAATTGCTCCCACTTTCAATATGTATCCAGATTGAGACTCGAGTCATCTAGATTAGTGTTAAAATTTGTATCGACGTAACCCTTTACGACGAACCTTTTTCACTTC
This sequence comes from Aegilops longissima, assembly GCA_021605205.1. Taxonomy (NCBI): domain Eukaryota; kingdom Viridiplantae; phylum Streptophyta; class Magnoliopsida; order Poales; family Poaceae; genus Aegilops; species Aegilops longissima. The sequence continues at coordinate 312,983,830 of CM038678.1, forward strand.
CATAATCGAGAAACATATCCTTATTCTACTAAGGATAATTTTGACCGCTGTCCATTGATCTACTCCTAGATCACTATTGCACTCCTTGCCAAGCTTAGTGGTAGGGTATGCAATAGATCTGTACACAACATGACATACTTTATAGAACCTATGGCTGATGCATAGGAATGACTTTCATTCTCTTTCTATCTTCTGCCGTGGTCGGGTTTTGAGTCTTACTCAATCTCACACCTTGTAACACAGGCAGGAACTCTTTCTTTGACTGTTCCATTTTGAACTACTTCAAAATCTTGTCAAGGTATGTATTCATTGAAAAACTTATCAAACGTCTTGATCTATCTCTATAGATCTTGATGCTCAATATGTAAGCAGCTTCATCGAGGTCTTTCTTTGAAAAACTCCTTTCAAATACTCCTTTATGCTTTGTAGAATAATTCTACATCATTTCCAATCAACAATATGTCATTCACATATACTTATCAGAAATGTTGTAGTGCTCCCACTCACTTTCTTGTAAATACAGGCCTTTCCAAAAGTCTGTATAAAATCATATGCTTTGATCAACACATCAAAGCGTATATTCCAACTCCGAGATGCTTGCACCAGTCCATAGATGGATCGCTGAAGCTTGCACATTTTGTTAGCTCCTTTGGGATTGAAAAACCTTCTGGTTGCATCATATACAACTCTTCTTTAATAAATCCATTAAAGAATGTAGTTTTGACATCCATTTGCCAGATTTCATAAAATGTGGCAATTGCTAACATGATTCGGACAGACTTAAGCATCGCTACAGTTGAGAAAATCTCATTGTAGTCAACACTTTGAATTTGTCGAAAAACCTTTTTGCGACAAGTCGAGCTTTGTAGATAGTAACACTACTATCAACATCTGTCTTCCTCTTGAAGATCCATTTATTTAACTTGACTTGCTGATCATCGAGCAAGTCAACCAAAGTCCCCACTTTGTTCTTATATATGGATCCTATCTCAGATTTTATGGCCTCAAGCCATTTCGTGGAATCTGGGCTCATCATCGCTTCCTCATAGTTCGTAGGTTCATCATGGTCTAGTAACATGACTTCTAGAATAGGATCACCGTACCACATTGGTGCGGATCTTATTTTGGAAGACCTACGAGGTTCGGTAGTAACTTGATCTGAAGCTTCATGATCATCATCATTAGCTTCCTTACTGATTGGTGTATGAATCACGGAACTGATTTCGTGATGAACTACTTTCCAATTCGGGAGAAGGTACAATTACCTTATCAAGCTCTACTTTCCTCCCACTCACTTCTTTCGAGAGAAACTTCTTCTCTAGAAAGGATCCATCTTAGCAACAAATATCTTGCTTTCGGATCTGTGATAGAAGGTGTACCCAATAGTTACCTTTGGGTATTCTATGAAGACGCACATCTCCGATTTGGGTTCGAGCTTATCGGTGAAAACTTTTCACATAAGCATCACAACTCCAAACTTTAAGAAACGATACTTAGGTTTATTGCTAAACCATAGTTCATACGGTGTCATCTCAACGGATTTAGATGGTGCCCTATTAAACGTGAATGCAGCTGTCTCTAATGCATAACCCCAAAACGATAGTGGTAAATCGGTAAGATACATCATAGATCGCACCATATCCAATAAAGTGCGGTTCTGACGTTCGGACACACCATTATGCTGTGGTGTTCTGTGGCGTGAGTAGTGAAACTATTTCACATTGTTTTAATGAAGACCAAACTCAGAACTCAAATATTCATCTCCACGATCAGATCGCAGAAATTTTATTTTCTTGTTACGATGATTTTCCACTTCACTCTAAAATTCTTTGAACCTTTCAACTATTTCAGACTTATGTTTCATCAAGTAGATATACCCATATCAGCTCAAATCATCTTGTGAAGGAGAAAATAACGATACTTGCCACGAGCATCAACACTCATTGGATCGCATACATCGGTATGTATTATTTCCAACAAGTCAAGAGCTTGTTCCATTGTTCCGAGAACGGAGTTTTAGTCATCTTGCCCAAAAGGCACGGTTCGCAAGCATCAAATGATTCATAGCCAAGTGATTCCAAAATCCATCTTTATGGAGTTTCTTCATGCGCTTTATACCGATATGACCCAAACGGCAAGTACCACAAATAAGTTGCACTATCATTATTAACTTTGCATCTTTTGGCATCAATATTATGAATATGTGTATTACTACGATCGAGATCCAACAAACTATTTTTATTGGGTGTATGACCATTGAAGGTTTTATTCATTTAAATGAACAACAATTATTCTTTGACTTTAAAATGAATAACCGTTTTGCAATAAACATGATCAAATCATATTCATGCTCAACGCAAACACCAAATAACATTTATTTAGGTTTAACACTAATCCTGAAAGTATAGGGAGTGTGCGATGATGATCATATCAATCTTGGAACTACTTCCAACACTCATCGTTACTTCCCTTCAACTAGTTTCATTTTTTATTCGTAACTCCTGTTTGAGTTACTAATCTTAGCAACCGAACGAGTATCAAATACTCAGGGGCTACTATAAACACTAGTAAGGCACACATCAATAACCTGTATATCAAATATAACCTTGTTCACTTTGCCATCCTTCTTATCCACCAAATATTCAGGGGTAGTTCCGCTTCCAGTGATCAGTTCCATTGCAGCAAAAAACACTTAGTCTCAGGCTTAGGTCCAGACTCGGGCTTCTTCACTCGAACAGCAACTTGCTTGCCGTTCCTTTTGAAGTTCCCCTTCTTCCCTTTGCCATTTTCCTTGAGACTAGTGGTCTTGTCAACCATCAACACTTGATGTTTTTCTTGATTTCTACCTTCGCCGATTTTAGCATCGCGAAGAGCTCGAGAATCTTTTTCGTCATCCCTTGCATACTATAGTTCATCGCGAAGTTCTACTAACTTAGTGATGGTGACTAGAGAATTCTGTCAATCACTATCTTATCTGGAAGATTAACTCCCACTTGATTCAAGCGATTGAAGTACTCGGACAATCTGAGCACATGCTCACTAGTTGAGCGATTCTCCTCCATCTTTTAGCTATAGAACTTGTTGGAGACTTCATATCTCTCAACTCGGTATTTGCTTGAAATATTAACTTCAATTCCTGGAACATCTCATATGGTCCATGACGCTCAAAACGTCTTTGAAGTCCCGATTCTAAGCCGTTAAGTATGGTGCACTAAACTATCAAGTAGTCATCATATTGAGCTAGCCAAACGTTCATAACGCCTCAGATCGCTCATATTGAGCTAGCCAAACGTTCATAACGCCCGCATCTGCTCCTGCAATAGGTCTGTCACCTAGCGGTGCATTAAGGACATAATTCTTCAAGCAGCAATGAGGATAAACCTCAGATCACGGATCCAATCCGCATCATTGCTACTAACATCTTTCAATACAATTTTCTCTAGGAACACATATAAAAACATAGGGAAGCAACAACGCGAGCTATTGATCTACAACATAATTTGCAAAATACTACCAGGACTAAGTTCATGATAAATTAAAGTTCAATTAATCATATTACTTAAGAACTCCCACTTAGATAGACATCTCTAGTCATCTAAGTGATTACGTGATCCAAATCAACTAAACCATGTCCGATCATCACGTGAGATGGAGTAGTTTCAATGGTGAACATCACTATGTTGATCATATCTACTATATGATTCACGCCGACCTTTCGGTCTCCGTGTTCCGAGGCCATATCTGTTATATGCTAGGCTCGTCAAGTTTAACTGAGTATTCGCGTGTGCAACTGTTTTGCACCGTTGTAGATGGACGAGAACTTATCACACCCGATCATCACGTGGTGTCCGGGTACTACGAACTTTGGCAACGGTGCATACTCGAGAGAACACTTCTTGATAATTTTTTAGTGAGAGATCATCTTATAATGCTACCGTCAATCAAAGCAAGATAAGATGCATAAAGGATAAACATCACATGCAATCAATATAAGTGATATGATATGGTCATCATCATCTTGTGCTTGTGATCTCCATCGCCAAGCACCGCCATGATCACCATCGTCACCGGCGCCGACACCTTGATCTCCATCGTAGCATCGTTGTCGTCTCGCCAACTATTGCTTCTACGACTATCGCTACTGCTTAGTGATAAAGTAAAGCAATTACATGGCGTTGCATTTCATACAATAAAGCGAGAACCATATGGCTCCTGCCGATTGCCGATAACTCGGTTACAAAACATGATCATCTCATACAATAAAATATAGCATCACGTCTTGACCACATCACATCACAACATGCCCTGCAAAAACAAGTTAGACGTCCTCTACTTTGTTGTTGCAAGTTTTACGTGGCTGCTACGGGCTGAGCAAGAACCGTTCTTACCTACGCATCAAAACCACAACGATAGTTTGTCAAGTTGGTGCTGTTTTAACCTTCGCAAGGACCGGGCGTAGCCATACTCGGTTCAACTAAAGTGAGAGAGACAGACACCCGCCGGTCACCTTTAAGCAACGAGTGCTCGGGCGGTGAAACCAGTCTCGCGTAAGCGTCTGGCGTAATGTTGGTCCGGGCCGCTCCATCTCACAATACCGCTGAACCAAAGTATGACATGCTGGTAAGCAGATGACTTATATCGCCCACAACTCACTTGTGTTCTACTCGTGCATATGACATCAACGCATAAAACCAGGCTCGGATGCCACTGTTGGGGAACGTAGTAATTTCAAAAATTTCCTCGCACACACAGGACCATGGTGATGGCATAGCAACGAGAGGGAGAGTGTCCGTCCACGCACCCTCGTGAGACCGAAAGCGAAGCGTTATAACAACGCGGTTGATGTAGTCGACGCCTTCACGATTCGACCGATCCAAGCACCGAACGTCGGCACCTCCGAGTTCTGCACACGCTCAGCTCGATGACGATCCCGAACTCCGATCCAGCAAAGTGTCGGGATGAGTTCCGTCGACCGACGGCGTGGTGACGATGTTGATGCTCCACCGACGCAGGGCTTCGCCTAAGCTCATGACGATATGACTTCTCCGCGCAGGGCTTCGCTTAAGCTCCGCGACGATATGACCGAAGTGGAATATGGTGGAGGGGCACCGACACGGCTAAGGAACGATCCGTAGATCAACTTGTGTGTCATGGGGTGCCCCTGCCCTCGTATATAAAGGAGCAAGGGGGGGGGCGGCCGCCCTAGAGAGGCGCGCTGAGGAGTCCTACTCCCACCGGAGTAGGACTCCCCCTCCTAGTTGGACTAGGACTTGGGGAAGGGGAAGAGGGAAGGGGTGCGGCCCTCCCCTAGTCCAATTCGGACTAGGCCATGGGGCGCGCGGCCTGCCCTAGGCAGCCCTCTCTCTTTCCGCAGGCCCAATAAGGCCCAATACTTCTCCCGGCGAATTCCGTAACTCTCCGGTACTCAAAAATACCGAATCATTCGAACCTTTCCGAACTCGAATATAGTCGTCCAATATATCGATCTTTACGCCTCGACCATTTCGAGACTCCTCGTCATGTCCCCAATCTCATCCGGGACTCGAACTCCTTCGGTACATCAAAACTCATAAACTCATAATATAACCATCATCGAAACCTTAAGCGTGCGGACCCTACGGGTTCGAGAACTATGTAGACATGATCTAGAACTATTCTCGGTCAATAACCAATAGCGGAACCTGGATGCCCATATTGGCTCCTACATATTCTACTGAAGATCTTTATCGGTCAAACCGCATAACAACATACTTTGTTCCCTTTGTCATCGGTATGTTACTTGCCCGAGATTTGATCGTCGGTATCCAATACCTAGTTCAATCTCGTTACCGGCAAGTCTCTTTACTCGTTCGTAATGCATCATTCCGTAACTAACTCATTAGCTACATTGCTTGCAAGGCTTATAGTGATGTGCATTACCGAGAGGGCCAGAGATACCTCTCCGATAATCGGAGTGACAAAACCTAATCTCGAAATACGCCAACCCAACATGTACCTTTGGAGACACCTGTAGTACTCCTTTATAATCACCCAGTTCGCCAGTGACGCTTGGTAGCACCAAAAGTGTTCCTCCGTAAACGGAGTTGCATAATCTCATAGTTACAGGAACATGTATAAGTCATGAAGAAAGCAATAGCAACATACTAAACGATCATGTGCTAGGCTAACGGAATGGGTCATGTCAATCACATCATTCTCCTAATGATGTGATCCCGTTAATCAAATGACAACTCATGTCTATGGTTAGGAAACATAACCATCTTCGATTAACGAGCTAGTCAAGTAGAGGCATACTAGTGACACTCTGTTTGTCTATGTATTCACACATGTATTATGTTTCCGGTTAATACAATTCTAGCATGAATAATAAACATTTATCATGATATAAGGAAATAAATAATAACTTTATTATTGCCTCTAGGGCATATTTCCTTCATGGCCATGGTGGGATAGACAAGGTTTCTTCTTCGTGGACCCTTCGTGGATGGAGCCCTCTGTGGACTCGCGCAACCGTTACCCTTCATGGGTTGAAGTCTCCATCAATGTGGATGTACGATAGCACCACCTATCGGAACCACGCCAAAAATCTCTGTGTCTATATTGCGTTTGCTCCCTCCAAACTCCTCCCTTTACCTTCATGTGCAATGTTTTTATTCCGCTGCTATACTCTTAGACTTGCATGTGTAGGTTGATTGCTTGACTAGTGCTAAGTTGCTAAAATCCGCCATGACTTAAAAGTGGGAAAAGGCTAGATTTTTATTTGGTCAAGTAGTCTAATCACCCCCATCTAGACATACATTATATCCTACACTAGTCAACGGCGTCGTCATCGTCGTCACTATCCTCATCGTCACTATCGCTCGAGGTGGAGCATTCGTTGTTGGTCGAGCTCTTCGCGCAACACCCTAAGCAAGAACCCGAGTGATGTGGAGTGGAACTCTGTACGGCTGATCTTTCACGAAAGGAGGGGATCCCAACTAAGGACACGAAGAACACGAGGGGAAAACGAGGGAAATCACAAGAGGAAACACGAGAGAATCACTCAACCAACAAGAATAGATCACACATGCGCTAGATCGATGAACACAAAGGTGAGATACAAGATCCGAGTCCAACCAAGGACGATACAAAGGTAACCGGTTCTTCTCCGTAAGGAGGTCTTGATGGGGCCACCCAAGAGGGGGTCTTGAATCCAACGTGGATCTTCTCCGTAGAGGGGCCGCGGTCTCTCTCGTGGAGTAGATCCGTATGGATGAGGAAAGCTCAATCTCTAATATACCTATGCTAACCCTCACTAGGAGGAGGAGGGGGTCTATATATAGTGCTAGGCCACGAAGGGGTAAGTGAGGGGTGAAGGGGTACACGGGCCTCGGCCCAAGTCATGCGCACAGGCAAAGGCCGGATGACCCGGATGGGGGTCCGGATGATCCGGACATCGTCCGGATGATCCGGGTCCTCGTCCGGATGATCCGGCTCTGCCGGGTAGATTCTGCAAGCTTCGGGTGTCGTGGCTGTGGGATTACCCGGATGATCCGGGGGGCATCCGGATGATCTGGCTGAGTCCAGATGATCCGGACGGAGGTCCGAACGTCCGGGCTGACTCCAGCAGCCGCTCCTTCTTCTTCTCCTTTCTTCCGTCTTCTCTTCCATGCTTGGCCTTGGTCCTTTGAATCTCCATGGTCATCTCGTATGAGCCGGAATATACACAAGGTCCATGCATGAGGGAGTAACCATGTCTCATATGTGGAAAGTGACGGTTCGAAGAGGAGTGAGTTCACCTTGTGTCCAATGGCGTATGGTTGAGGTTGCATCGTAGTGTACATGGGGATGATTGTACGATGCTCCGCATCACCGAGCTCCCAAAAACCTTGACAGAAAGGAAATCGGCCTCCATTAACTTAAAATGGAGGACGTGCCCTTCTGACAAGCTATGGGCGTGGGCAAAAGTCTTCTAGCCACGATGAAAGTACATGACATGAGGGGCGGGGAAATCCACATCCACCCGTATGCTGCCATTCTCGCAGCCCCTCATGTGCAATTTCAATGCGCACGGCTGTTCGAGCTCCATCACCCTTGCGAATGGGGTGGGGAGACGGAGGCAGCCGCGCGGAGGCTTATATAGCCTAATAACAAAATCCAGAGGCTGGTCTCCGACGTGGCCTTCCATTGGGGGAGGAGCTGCCGGTGGAGGCACGATCAGATCGCCACATCGTCCTCCTCGGCCCCGTGCACCACGACGACCTCGACCACGCCCCCTCCCGCCCCTCTCATTGCAGGCTCCGCCCCCGCATTCTCGGAAGGAGGAGGGACACGCTGTCGAGCAGAAGTTCTCGTCGCCACTGGAGTAGTGCCGAACCCTCGACCTCTCACCAAGGTGGACGGGGAGTACTGTAGGAATGGAGAAGGAAGGAGATGTGGGAGAGCGTTTCACACCACACCCCCTTTTATAGGCGTGCGGGGCAGGGGGCCAGTTTGTCTTCATAGAGGTGACCACCCGCTCGGCCAGTCCAGCTCCTCCTCACCATTAACGGCTCGAAGAACCAAGGCCGACCCTCTGCTCCAATCCATGGTGCCTGGCTTTCTGCCATGGTGCCCATTCCCGTACCATCGGCATCCACCACCAACCCTGCGCGATGCATGCAGTACACGTGGCAGAAGCGCATGGAGAGGGAAGGGTAGTGGGGCGGCAATTACCGCCCCGTGAACATGGGACATGGGTACTCTGCAAGTCGTGGCGCATTATCTCCCTCACTGCAGTTAGTTACACTATGCACGGGAGAGCCGGAAACTGACCTGGGCTCAGGTTAATGATGAAGCAAAGAAAATCTCAAAGGACAAACGGCTACTCCCGTCACACATGTGCATTGGTTAGGGCCTACCCCGAAGATGCCCGAGAGCGTGTTCGGGCCAGGCCCGGGGGCTCCTGCCAGTGCAACAAACCCTTGGTCTATTGCCCAGACCGTGCACAGGCCCAAGATCGAGGTTACAACATCCAAAAGCAGACCAAGCACAAAGGAATCAGCTCTTTGAAGAATCAGAGTGCAGATCAAGAAGACCAAGTCAAGTGAAAGAAGCAAGATACCAAGACCTCCCTTGCCTGGTAGGAGAGCCTCGCAAGGTCAAGACTGTCTTGGTAGGCCTGCCGGGGCTTCCGGATGCAAACTACCCTGCCAAGGCTCCATTGCACCACCTCACAGCGATGCAAGTCATCAATCGGTGCGGTGTAGCTCCTCTTGACCCAAGGCAACACTGTCGGGCTGGAACGTTGCGTTTCCACCACAATCCACCATAAATCCACCAAAGCAGGAGTAGGGTTTTATGCCTCACGGTGGCACGAACATGGGTAAAAGTGCCCGTGTGATCTCTGCCGTGCTACACGGCGTTCTCCGCTCTTTGTGCAATGTACTCATCCCCCTGTGAACCACAAGGGGATCATGGCCCCATAGGTGGCCGTGGCTTCCTACGACAACCGGTGACCTACACTGGCGAGTCGATGTAGCGGAAAAAATTAGGGAACTGGACTCCGGAGCACGTAGTTGCTTCGATTCCCAGTTCCTTCGTGCCATAAAAAGTTAGTATTTCACTGCTTGGCTGCTCGGATGTGTGGACAAAAGTTGGCTGCACAACCTGCTGAAGCGGTGCCAAATAATTTTCTAATGGCACCGCTGATGAGATGGCAACATTTTTAGATACTAGGTACAAACAGTGACACTGTTTTAACATCCAGAGTAGCATAGCACAGTGAGAGTGTCTGAATCATGTCTACCAAATGATTTGTAACAAAGGAAGTGGGGCTAGTCTTCTCTGCACATGCCAGAAACTTCCTTCCACTATCCACAGATTCAAATGCAACTAACTTCACACATAGAGATTGATGGTGATAACAAGAAGGTAGATCTTCAGCCACCCCGCTCCATTAGTTGCAACTGATGGTCCTAGGGAGCTAGAAGAGGAAGAAATGAGTCAAATCGACCACCGGGTTAAAATCCTTCATTCCAAGTCATAACCCGAGAGAGAGAAGAGAGGCATACCCGGGTGGTGAAAGAGTCATTGGAGGAGGAGGAACAGATGGAGAGGTCACTAAAGAAGTCCATGGCGACCCTGGTGGTAGGATGCAAGATGGCGAGAGCGAGGAAGCAATCGAGGAAGCGGCTATAGGTTCGGAAGGAAGGAAGGAGGAAACAGGGGAAATGCGACTTGTGGTCATGGAGAAGAGTGGGGAAGGGGGGTGGTAGATATTTCGGCGCTAGGCCAAAACTATCAAAATGTGGAGGGAAACTTTGCGCGTTGTGCCATCGACACCACTCACTTTGAATGATTGTGTGCATCACAAACGATTCTTTTGCTTTACGCGCATGGGGTGAGTTTGATAATTCAAATTTCGGTGGAAATTTCCCTAGGTACTGTCGTCATCCACGCCATTGCATAATTTAACATCGCATGCTAATTTGGGCACACAAAAGAGCGTACAACACGCAAACCACACTTACTAAATCGAGCAATTTTAGTAATTAAACAGAGCTAGTTGACCTAAACATTGCTCTAACAAAAGACCAGCATTATAAACAAAGCCAAAGTACGCATAATTTTAACAAAGCCAATGCCGCACCGGGCTATGCATCGCCAGTGTGAGATGAGACGTCGATGACTTGTCCTGGCAACATGCCACCATTGGTGGACTCCGCGTCCCCCCTGCTGAAGTTGATCGCGTCCTCGTCCTCATCCTCATCCTCATGCTCGGCGCCGCCCTCAAGGTTGTAGTACTCGTAGTAGTGGTTGTGCCAGAGCTCGCGTTGGTACTCCACCGCCGATTCCTCGACAGATAGACTCTTCTCTACCTCGACCTCGACCTCAGCCTCCTGCATCTCCTGCTCCCGTAGACAATCTCATGAGGAAGCAGGTGCTCCATGGCCACTACAACCGTTTCGGACGTGGGTTGCATGCTAGATTCCGAGTTGGCCTGGAATATCTTGGCATCTGCCTCCTTGATCTTGGCGTGGATGGCCTCGACCCGGGCCAGGGCGACATCAGCGGCTCGGACAGCAGCTCGAGCACTCTCAGCATTTACAGCCGCCATCGCAGCAGCTGCTACCGCCGTCGTCGCAGCAGCTGCTGCAGCCGTCTCGGCTGCTGCAGCTGCCCTGTCAGCCGCGGCAGATGCCCTCTCGGTGATGCGGACGTGCTCAATGTGGATGTGGCGGCGCTCTCGGGGCAGGCAGCGGCGCTCAGGGAGGACGTGGTGATGAGGACACCAATACCATTGTTACACCCACAGGCTCTACTACTACATATACTTGACCATTTACTAGAGCTCGCGCATGCCAATTAAATTATCAGGTACTTTCGTTTCTTGGTAATGATTCTAATGTTCATGAGAATATGATGCTGCCTAAATTGGATACATTTGTTTTGCTTACAAATGAAGGGCCTGGCATGGATAAGAGGGATGAACACTGGAGCAAGACCAAGCATGGAGATGATGGCATGCGCAAGGGGAACAAGAATGGAGTTACAAGTGATGATTTCAGGATTTTGAAGCCACCATAATGAGTGCATGAAGCCTTGGACGAAATATACAACATGCCACTTCATAAATTTCGTCCAGAGGCTATTCTAGGTGCTGCATCACCTTATTATTGGGCCAGACCCATGTAATTTTGAAATACCTAAGTATATGCTATTTTTGGAGTCCGTATGTGCGGGAAACAAAAGTTAGGGTTAGTTTCGGACCCCTCCTCCAAGGGCCACGAAATTCCCCCCTCTTCGTCCATATATACAGCCCTTAGGGCGTCGTTTAGAATTTGGGTTTTGTTTAGATTAAAAGTTCGCCATAGCTGCAACTTCGCGTACTTCGTTTGTGTTCAACGACCAGACCAAGACGTCACAGAACCCCACCTCCATTAATAAAGCTTTCCACTTATATTCGCAATATGCTTATTGCAATCTTACTTTCTTGCTTGTTCTTTGTTTGCTTCCAGGAAATAGACCCTCGTGGTCAGGTTGATCGTGCTCTGGTGTGGTCAATAACCTCTCAGAGTTGGTTTAGCGATTGCTAAGGCGCGATGTCCTCGCACGCTCATAGTTGGATCATCAAAGTCAACTCCATAAAAAACAAATAGCCCCCATCTCATCGAAAGACGGGACACCTTTGCCTCTGTCAAGTGGTATCAGATTTCCAGGGTGCTCGGTGAGATTTTACAGTTTTTCGTAGTTTTGATCGAAGCTGTTCTTCGTACCTACAATCCATGAAAAAACCCAAAAAAATTAGGGTTAGTTCATCATATCCGAACAAATCTGCGACTTTGCATAATATTTTGAAGGTTTTGCTTTGTTGAATTTGTGGTTGCATTAGCGTGTCTAGTTGCTGGTCTTAGCATCTAGTCCTTTAGAGTTTCGAGTTCTTTCACAGTTTGTCACACCGCCGCCGCACCATCTTCATCGATGCTGCCATATCCCACCAACGCTCCCATATACCACCACCGCTACCATATCCCACCAACACTGCCATATACTACCGATCTGTATCCATATACCACCACCGCTACCATATACCACGACCTATCCGTATCCATATACCCTTGATCCGTATCCATATACAACCACCGATCTGTATCCATATACCACCACCGCTACCATATACCACCACCGCTGCCATATCCGACCACCATATATCCACCACCAATCCGAGTTCTTTTCATATTAGGTTTGTTTTCGAGATGCATCTTTTTTCCGATTCATGTTTCCTTGCCTAGGTAGGTTTCAGAAGCAAAAAATCTGGAGATCCCTGGGCAGTTTTTAGTGCAAAATTTCAGCGACCGAAAATATTTTTCCCTATCCTGTTTTTAGCTTTTCTGATTCTTTTCGGACACTCTCCATCAGTGATTTTTTGTCGCACATTTTCGTCGCCGCTGCCCTGATTTTCGGAAAAAAATTAGTCAAAAAAAAATTTCGTGCCTATCCTGTCAATTTGACTTGGGAAGAGTTTTGAGACACTCGCCATTATTGTGATTTTTCGCAAAAAAAGAGGAGCGCAATAAAGAGCGAATTTTTTTCTTGAGTGGGCTTTTCCCTTGTTTTCGTGCCGCATGTAATTTTGTTAGTATTCTAGGCTCGCATCTCTAGTACGGTCTAGCCTAGGACCAACACTGTACCATCGTTGAGCGTTTATTCAACTTTGCATCTCTGAATTGATTATTCCTGACCCTTTTTGCTACCATATTTATAAGCCTTCCCAGCTCTACATACATCTATGTCGTGAGTTTGACTCTCCCTGGCAATCGCTCTATCCAAATCTTTTGAGAGTTTTGACTACAATGTTTGCCGATCACCACCTGCTGCTTGGTAAGAACTGGTAAGATTTTGAGATTTGCTTGACGGATTTGTGACACACCAGCACCACTTCCTAGTAGACTATAGGATCATATTCTTGTGTGTTTCTATTGCTGCTGACCATGGCAGGATCACAAGCCGACGAGACTGACTAGGAGAACATGACGAACAAATAGTTACATGATAAGTTTCAGCAAATGATGAGTGGACAGGTGGAAGATGTGCTAAACAGAATTGAAGAGGCCATGGAGAACATAGATGGCATTGAGAAGGCATTCGAAACAAAGCTCGATAACAAGTTTAATGAATTGCTCGCGCGTCTTGCACAACCACCGCCCGCTGCACCTGTCGCACCTATACGACAACAACAACATCGCCTTCCAAATCAAGTGGGATGAGCACAGCGCGTTCCGCTTGAGCCTGGTCAAACTTCTGGTGCCGCTGTACCTACCGTTGATGCTTCTATAGCTCCTGCTGCTACAGCAGAGGTGGAGGACCATTACGAGGATGAGGTTGATCAAAATCAGAACTACGTCCAACCACTAGCACCACCACCACCAGGTCGTCCTCATGCATATCATCACAACGGTAGGGCTGCACCACCAGAGGTACGAGATCATGACCATCTTCCTAAACTAAAATTGAATATTACACCATTTGAGGGTAGATATGTTCCTGATATATATCTTACCTGGGAGTTAGAAACTGAACAATGATTACATGTTTACATTATCCTGAGGAGAGACGTGTTCCTGCTGCTGTTTGTGCTTTCACTGGCTTTGCATCTGTTTGGTGGTCTGAACACTGTAGATTATATCCTATTCCTGCTACTTGGGCTGCTTTGAAAACTACTATGCGCATCGTTGGGTTCCACCATATTATCAACATGAATTACTTCAAAAATTGCAGCGTTTAAGACAAGGAAACAATTCTGTAGAAGAATATTATCAGGAATTACAAACTGGCATGATTAGATGTGGTATTGTTGAGAAGAATGAAGCTATGCTTGTATGTTTTATGGGTGGATTAAATAGAGAGATTCAGACCATTCTAGAGTATAAGGAGTATAATAATATCACTCGTTTATTCTATCTTGCTTGTAAAGCTAAACGTGAAGTGTAGGATCGACATGCATTGGCGCGAACTAACTTTTCTGCAGGTCGACCTTCATCATGGACACCACGTGCATCCTCTACTTCCACCGCACCAGCACCTCCATTAGGTGCCACCTCCAGCCGTGATACAAGAAAGTAGGCACAACCAATACTATCTGCCAAGAGCACACCTTTCGGGCCTTCACAGAGCTCTTCTTCTTCCATGGCATCAATAGGGCACACAAGTTATATTATTTGTCATCCTTGTAAGGGAAGAGGTCATTATGCGAGAGAATGTAAATCTCAGCGTGTGATGATTGCTATTGAGGATGGTGGGTATGAGTCTGCTAGTGACTATGATGAGGAGACTTTGGCTCTTATTACACGTGAAGAACACGGTGGAGATAATTCTGAACATGAGACGCAATACATGGCTCCTGAAGATGCTGACATGTATGAATGTTTAGTTGCTCAACGTGTTTTGAGTGTGCAAGTAACACAAGCTGAGCAAAATCAGAGGCATAATGTGTTCCATACAAAGGGAGTTGTGAAGGAACGTTCTGTTCGAGTCATAATAGATGGAGGGAGCTGCAACAAATTGGCTAGCATGGAGATGGTGGAGAAGCTATCTCTCACCACAAGACCACATCCAAATCCTTACTATATCCAATGATTCAATAACAACGACAAGGTTAAGGTAACACGTACTGTTCGTGTGCATTTTAGTATCTCTACATATGTTGATTATGTTGATTGTGACGTCATACCCAT
Source organism: Aegilops longissima (assembly GCA_021605205.1). NCBI lineage: Eukaryota > Viridiplantae > Streptophyta > Magnoliopsida > Poales > Poaceae > Aegilops > Aegilops longissima. The sequence continues at coordinate 312,999,024 of CM038678.1, forward strand.
GCAAGCATGTTCCTTATTACTTGGTAGGACATGACAATTTGATAAAAAATCCGTACACCATGGTAGAAACAATCAGTATACTCTTGTTCATAAGGATAAACATATTAGTTTGCTTCCTATGTCTCCTGATTCCATTTGAAAGATGATAATAATAGAGCTAATAAAGAAAAACAGGAGAAAAATAATAGTGAAAATCAGATTGTGGCAAAAGAATTTGAGCAACAAATGAAGCCTGATAATAAACCATCTAGTGTTGCTTCTGAAATTAAAATGAAAAGTGCATGTTTACTTGCCACCAAATCTGATATTGATGAGCTAGATTTTAGCAAATCTATTTACTATGCTTTTGTGTGCAAAGAGGTATTATTTTCATTTGAGGACGTGCCTTCCTCTTTGCCTCCTGCTGTTACTAACATTTTGCAGGAGTTCACTGACGTCTTTCCACAAGACGTGCCACCGGGATTACCACCTATTCGAGGGATTGAGCATCAGATTGGCTTAATTCCCGGTGCATCGTTACCCAACCGTGCACCATACCGTTCCAATCCAGAGGAGACGAAGGAGATTATGCGTCAAGTCCAGGAGCTGCTCGACAAAGGTTATATACGTGAATCCCTTAGTCCCTGTGTTGTTCCTATTATTCTAGTGCCGAAAAAGGATGGTACATCGCGTATGTGTGTTGATTGTAGAGCATTAACAATATTACAATTCGTTATCATCATCCTATTCCTAGGCTAGATTATATGCTTGATGAATTGAGTGGCTGTACAATATTCTCCAAAGTTGATTTGCGTAGTGGATACCATCAAATTCATATGAAATTGGGGGATGAATGGAAAACAACATTTAAAACTAAGTTGGATTATATGAGTGGTTAGTCATGCCTTTTGGGTTAAATAATGCACCTAGCACTTTCATGAGATTAATGAACGAAGTTTTACGTGCTTTCATTGGACGATTTGTGGTAGTCTATTTGATGGTATACTGATTTATAGCAGATCTTTGGAGGAACATTTGGAACATTTACGTGCTATTTTTATTTCTTTACGTGATGCACGTTTGTTTGGTAACCTTGGGACGTGCACCTTTTGCACCAACTGAGTATCTTTTCTTGGCTATGTTGTTACTCCACAGGGAATTGAAGTTTATAAAGCCAAGACTGAAGCTATTGAGAGTTGGCCACAACCCAAAACGGTCACACAAGTGAGCAGTTTTCTTGGACTTGCTGGTTTCTATAGGCGTTTTGTGTGAGATTTCAGCACCATTGCTGCACCTCTCAATGAGCTTACAAACAAGGATGTGCCTTTTGTTTGGGGTACCGCACAGAAAGAAGTCATCATGTTATTGAAAGATAAGTTGACACATGCTCCTTAACTCCAACTTCCTTATTTTAATAAGACTTTTGAGCTTGAATGTGATGCTAGTGGCATTGGATAAGGAGGTGTGTTATTACAAGAGGCGAACTTGTTGCATACTTTTTTGAAAAATAGAGCGGGCATAGTATGAACTATTCTACTTATGATAAAGAATTATATGCTCTTGTTCGGACCATAGAAACATGGCAACATTATTTATGGCCCAAAGAATTTGTTATACATTCTGATCATGAATCTTTGAAACATACTAAAAGTCAAGCAAAACTGAACCGTAGACATGCTAAATGGGTTGAGTTCATGGAGACTTTCCCTTATGTCATTAAACACAAGAAGGGTAAAGAAAATGTTATTGCTGATGCATTGTCTCGTCGTTATACTATGCTTTCACAACTTAACTTTAAAATATTTGGTTTGGAGACCATCAAAGATCAATATGTGCATGATGCTGAATTTAAAGATGTATCGCATAATTGTAAGGAAGGGAGAACATGGAACAAGTTCGTCGTTAACGATGGATTTGTGTTTCCAGCTAGCTCCGTTCGTCTTTTGTTGTTGCAGGAGGCGCATGGAGGAGGATTAATGGGACACTTTGGCATGAAGAAGACGGAGGATATACTTGCTACACATTTCTTTTGGCCAAAGATGAGACGAGATGTTGAGCGTTTTGTTGCTCGCTGCACTACATGTCAAAAAGCTAAGTCACGACTCAATCCTAATGGTTTATATATGACTTTGCATGTACCTAGTGTTTCTTGGGAGGATATATCTATGGACTTTGTTTTAGGGTTACCTCGAACATAGAAGGGGAGGGATAGCATATTTGTTGTCGTGGATAGGTTCTCGAAAATGGCACATTTTATACCATGTCATAAAAGCGATGATGCTATTAATGTTGCTGATTTGTTCTTTTGTGAAATTATTCGCTTGCATGGTGTGCCAAATACTATTGTTTCAGATCGTGATACTAAATTTCTTATCCACTTATGGAGATGTTTATGGGCTAAGTTGGGGACTAAAATGCTTTTTAGTACTACATGTCACCCCCAAACTGATGGACAAACTGATGTAGTCAATAGAACATTGTCTACTATGCTTAGGGATGTTTTGAAGAATAACAAGAAAATGTGGGAAGAATGCTTGCCTCATATTGAATTTTCTTATAATCGTTCATTGCATTCTACTACTAAGATGTGCCCTCTTGAAATTGTGTATGGTTTACTTCCTCGTGCACCTATTGATTTGTTGCCTCTTCCATCTTCGGAGAAAGTTAATTTTGATGCTAAACAACATGCTGAATTGATCTTAAAAATGCATGAGTAAACTAAGGAGAATATTGAGCGCATGAATGCTAAATATATACTTGCTGGAGATAAGGGTAGGAAACGTGCTGTCTTTGCACCTGGAGATCCTGTTTGGTTACATTTGCGTAAGGATAGATTTCCTAATTTGCACAAATCAAAGCTAATGCCACGTGCGATGGTCCATTTAAGGTGTTAGAGAAAATAAAAGATAATGCATATAAATTTGAGCTGCCTACAGATTTTGGGGTTAGTCTCACTTCTAAAATTGCAGATTTGAAGCCTTATTTGGGCGAGGAAGATGAGCTTCCGTCAAGGATGACATCATTTCAAGAAGGGGAGGATGATGAGGACATCAATACCATTGTGACACCCACATGCCCTACTAATACATATACTAGACCAATTACTAGAGCTTGCGCACACCAATTAAAGTTTTAGGTACTTTTGTTTCTTGGTAATGATTCTAATGTTCATGAGAATACGATGCTGCCTAAATTGGATACATTTGTTTTGCTTACAAATGAAGGGCCTGGCATGGATAAGAGGGATCAACACTGGAGCAAGACCAAGCATGGAGATGATGGCATGCGCAAGGGGAATAAGAACGGAGTTACAAGTGATGAAGCCTTGGACAGAATAATGAGTTCATGAAGCCTTGGACGGAATATACAAGATGACACTTCATAAATTTTTCCAGAGGCTATTCTAGGTGCTGCGTCACCTTATTATTGGGGCCCATGTAATTTCGAAATACTTAAGTATAGGCTGTTTTTGGAGTCCGTATGTGTGGGGAAACAAGAGTTAGGGTTGGTTCCGGACCCCTCCTCCAAGGGCCACAAAATTCCCCCCTCTTCCTCCATATATACAGCCCTTAGGGCGTCGTTTTTTAGACTTTGGGTTTTGTTTAGATTAAAAGTTCGCCATAGCTGCAACTTCGCGTACTTCATTTGTGTTCAGACTAAGACGTCACAGAACCCCACGTTCATTAATAAAGCTTTCCTCTTATATTTGAAATATCCTGATTGCAATCTTAGTTTCTTGCTTGTTCTTCGTTTGCTTGCAGGAAATGGAACCTCGTGGTCAGGTTGATCGTGCTCCGGTGTGGTCAATGTCGGTGTCAAAACTGGCGGATCTCGGGTAGGGGGTCCCGATCTGTGCGTCAAGGCTGATGGTAACAGGAAGCAAGGGACACAGATGTTTACCCAGGTTTGGGCCCTCTCGATGGAGGTAAAACCCTACTTCCTGCTTGATTAATATTGATGATATGGGTAGTACAAGAGTAGATCTACCACAAGATCGTAGAGGCTAAACCCTAAGAGCTAGCCTATGATGGTATGAATGTAATTGTGATTGGCCTTCTAAGGACCAACCTCTCCGGTTTATATAGGCACCAGAGAGCGGTAGGGTTTACATGGAGTCGGTTACAAGGAAGGAAATATAATATCCGGATAGCCAAGCTTGCCTTCCACGCCAAGGAAAGTCCCATCCGGACACGGGCCGAAGTCTTGAGTCTTGTATCTTCACGCTTCAATAGTCCGGACGTTATACACAGTCCGGCTGTCCGGATACCCCCTAATCTAGGACTCCCTCAGTAGCCCCTGAACCAGGCTTCAATGACGATGAGTCCGGCACGCAGTCTTGTCTTCGGCATTGCAGGGCGGGTTCCTCCTCCAAATACTCCAAGGTAATTATCGAACACTCAAACCGTGTCCGGATCCACAAGATGATCTTCGTATGCCACGGTAGAGAGAATAATGTTTCGCAAATGCAATCTGCTGACAACTTTTCAAGCAACGCGACGTGTCATTACGGTCGGGTCATTATTCGAACCGTCTTTACACAACCATCCACAACGCATATTGCGAGGCGGTTTCCTTGCCACGTCTTGTCAAAGCAGAGATCGTCCTCCCTTATCACGGGATTCTCATCAATACGGGCGTGGGTAATCCAACCACACCGTAAATCGCGGCGAGTGGGAGGCAAACAGGCTCAACCAGGCAAGTGGGGAGGCGCAAAAAGCACTTACCGCCCCTATAAAGAGGCAAGGTCTCCTTATCTTTACCCACGCCTTTCTCATTCCGCTCGCTCATTCCTCCCTTTTCGAGCCCTAACGCCCAAGCACGCTTCCTTTCCACCAAAGCGAGGCTATCCAAAGATGTCCGGATCCGGAGCAGGAGGCAAATGGATGGCCTCTACTGTCCAAGAGAAGGATATTAAGAATCTCCGGGACGCCGGGTATCTGGCTCAGAAGATTGGCCATCGTCTCCCCCCAGCGGGACAGGTCGTCCCCACTCCGGAACCTCACGAGAGAGTCGTCTTCCTTCCTCACTTTGTCCGCGGGCTTGGGTTTCCCCTGCACCCATTTGTTCGCGGAGTCATGTATTACTACGGGATTGATTTTCACGATCTTTCCCCCAACTCCTTCCTCAATATCTCGACGTTCATCGTCGTGTGTTAGGCTTTTCTTCGGATCTCACCTCACTTCGGCCTGTGGCTAAAGATTTTTAATGTGAAGCCCAAGGTGGTGATTGGAGAACACGCAGAGTGCGGCGGCGCCATGGTAAGCAAGATGACCAAGGCAATTTGGCCGATGAGCGCTTTCAACGACTCCGTCAAGGAGTGGCAGCAGCAGTGGTTCTATGTCACTGAGCGACGCGGCAAAAAATGGGCGGCCGCTCCAGAGTTCAGATCCGGAGCTCCGCTTCGTCTTACATCCTGGCCCGAGAAGGGCCCGAACTCTTCCTCGTGTAACAAGCTGTCACTGCTCCAGACGCGCCTTCAGGGCGTGGTCGATAGGGACGTCAAACTTGTGGATGTAGTCCAGGTGATGCTAGTTCGCCTGGTTCTCCCTTGTCAGCGCCGAGATTGTACTCTGTGGGAGTTCGACCCCGCCGAGCACCAGACCCTTCGGGAGCTTTACGATTCCTCCCACAAGGATATCTGGAAGGTGCTCTTCAATTCCGGCAAATCGTGGCCGGACCCCACCGGGGATCGTGGGTATCATCTATCCCATTCTCCAAGCTCGGTAAGTCGCAGCCAAGCTCTGTCTATTCATGCTTCAGTTGGCATGTCATGCGGGAAACATCCTAATCGTGTTTCATCGTGACCTCAGGGACGGATAAAGAAAGTGGAGCGGATATATTTTCCGGCCCCGTTGCCGGAGGAACCGGCCGGACCTCTTCTGACGAAGATGTTGGTCCCCGCGCCTTACGAGGCGCCGAAGAAGGAGGCCTCCAAGAAGGTCAAGAAGACCTGGAGTGGCCTCCGTCACCGCGAGGCTTCGGACGCAAATTCCGAAGACTCAAGCGACGCTCCCTCTTCGTAAGAGGAAGAGGAAGAAGCAGAGGAGGGCGAGCCTCATTCTGGAGGTGGGAAGAAACGCATAGCTTCCTCGTCCCTGGAGGCTGAATCGCCCAAGAGGAGAAAAGTTTCCCTCCCAGAAGCATCCACCACGGCTGCCGACAACAGTCCGGAGTGGGATCCCAGGGCCCAACCCCTGGAGAAGTCGTAAGTGTACATGCATATGAGTCCAGGATTGTTTTTGGGTATAATAGTTTTAACTGCTGCTATATTTTGCACAGTCCGGCGGGATCCTGCGCCGGCCAGTCCTCATCCGAGGATTCGCTAAACTCGGACGCTTTGGCGAGCGAGACGCATCCAGAGGCCCCTTCCCCAAAGTCCCGGCATGACATTGAGGTGTCGTCTCCACGGGGCTCGGACCAGGGGGGCGTATCACTAGGGCCGGACACACGGGAGCGATGGCCCCGGAGTGTGCCGTCAGCGGGGGCGACCTTCGGTTCGGCCCACAGCCGGACAAGGTCCGGGAGGCCTCTAAGGCCCCCGGATCGGGCGAGCAGCCACCTTCAACGAAGAGGGGCCTGCCTACTCTGCCGGCAACCTCTGTTCGGACGGAGCTGCCTGGCGGTCTATCGACAGCGATAAAGAACGCGTCTATCGTCGATGAACATCAGACCCTTATGGGTGCGGTGGTTGAAAAGATTCAGTCCGCCGAGAGCGGGCTGAATGAATCCTGCCTTGGCCTTATAAAGGCCTTTGAGGTATGTTTTCAAAGAAACCTTTGAGGAATCGTCATTATATGAGTAGTAGCCCCTGATACACTGTCCGGCAAAGGAGAGGGAGCCGGGCAGGGGATCAAATCCTCCCTTGTCGTGGGTACTTATGTTAATAACATGTACCTCTTTATTTGAATACATGCGTCTACGGAGAGAACGACCGCTCATAATGCGGAAGTGTCCGAACTGAAGCGGAACCTGGAACGGGCCGAGGAAGAACTTGGCCGTGTGAGGAAGCAATTGGAAGAAAAACAAGGTATGATAGAACATTGTCTTGCATTAAGCTAAAATAAGTAATTGTGCTTATTGAAAAGTATTTGTGTTATACGCCCTAGGAGCGAGTGCTGAATACGAGGCACTGAAGAAGGCTGTGGATGATGCCAACAAGAAGGCTGCCAGCGAACAGGCATTCCGTGAAAAACACGAGGCCAGGGTTGTCGCAGCTGAGCGGGAGATCCAGGAGGATGTGAATAAAGGCGAGGGGTTGGAGCAAAGTGTAATAGAGAAAGAAGCCGAACTCGCCCAAGCGCTCCAAGCTGCGGAAGATGCCCGGGAAGAAGCCTGAGGTGCTGTACGGGACATTCAAGATGCCTGGAAAGTTGCGGCTGGTAAGGCCTTCCGTATTCTTAGCCATTTATTCATGATAATGGAAGAATTCTAAGCGGCAAGCTGAATTCTTATTTTTCAAGGGGCGTTTGCGGATCTTCCTCGCAGCATATCAGATGCCGCCCAATTCTACCGAACCGAGGAAAAGAAGTCTACGGAGAGGAATTTCGGGTCGCAGTATTTGGCACCGAACTATTCGGTGCCCTTTATCGATCAGCTGAAGCAGCTGGTCGAACTGCACCAGAGGCTGAACTAGCCATGAAGGACATGATTGTCCGTTGTGGCAGCGGAGCCAATTCCGGCGATTACTTGGACTCGTGAAGCGGATTGCGGGTGCTTGTCCTCGGCTTGATGCTATTAAGCGATCGGTCTGCATAGAGGGTGCACGTATGGCATTCACCCGTGCAAAAGTGCATTGGGGGAAGATTGACGCGGATAAGCTGATGACTGAGGGGCCGCCAGAGGGTAAGGAGCATCGCAAGCCCGAACTGTTCTATGAAGGTGTATTGAAGGGGCCCCGCCTTGCGGCAGATAAATGTACCAAAGACATTATATTTCCCTGAGGGTGGTCGTGCCATTTTTTCTAATATGGGATTATGGCGTTTATATATTGCCTGTTTTGTTTGAACATGTGTTCTTCATGTGCGGCTGTTTAATGTATATAAATCCTGAGAGTTGGCCAGTCGTTAGCTTCTGTCCCCACGTAACAAGAATACTGGGGTGTTCGTGATATAACTGAACGCTCTTTATCCCATAGTTGGGTCCCTTTGCGGAGGCGTTTCTCACCACGAACTAGGCAATCGGACTATAAGGCTTTATTACTCTCACTTAGCCATAGGAATTCGAGTATGGTCGGCGCAGCCCCTAGTGTTCAGAAGGCCGAACTAGGGGCTCTATTGGCGCCTGATCGGAAGACCTATCCGTCGCACTCAGCATTTATAATGGCGTTGTGCGGAATAAATCTTTAGGGATTTTACAACCTCTCGAACAGCTGACCAGCTCTCGCTGTATCATGACAGTCGGTTTTCGGCTTTCTCTACTGAGGTGCTCGTCCGGCAGATCCGGGACACAATCGCAATAGTTCTCCCTGCGCTACCTTAGCCGATATAACGGAACGTAAGGTACCAAAACAAGGGATCCGTGCAAACCCAACCAATGACCCAAGACATGATTCGGAGCTGATGCATATAGTGCTATAAGTTCGGGGTGCCGAACGACCGAGAAGGTGGTTGGACTTTATTGCCGTATTATGAAGCCCCTGGCTTAATCGGGCGTAACACGAGGTGTCGATGAAAAGCGATGGCCGGTAAGTGTTATTTAAGTCTACGTATTGTGGCAAAATGATATGTCTATGCATATGAGTACGATGTGTGATTATGAAAAGAGGTGTTTTTTTGGGCAAAACCTGTGATAGCCGGACTGAAGGGAGTTTGTCAGTGGATCAGGAGTGAATCCGGACCGCCTTCTTTTAGGGGGGGGCTCCTTGTGTGTCCTGGCCGATTCCGCGTCACCTATCCTGTTCTGCATCAAAGTTAGTTTGTAACGCAAATACTCGGAGGTAGCCGAGCGTCCGCTTGTGGTTGGTCCGGGGCTCCTGATCGGGCCCTGGTAAACCCAGCCGTCATACCGGTGGGTAGCGCGAACTCCTCAATTGGTGTCCGGATAGTCGTATGTCATATCAATATCTTTATAGGCATGCGTGACTCGCTACTCCGGCGGCTGTATGATATCCGCCCCGAGGGCGGGGTTTGGCCTTGCCCATAGGTGTGATTACATCACATGGTGTTGGCCTGAGTTATTTACCACGCCGGATCCAGCCAACGTGGTTCGTCCAGTTAGCATATGGTAAACTACCGCGTGGTGGGGAGGTGCCGAAGATTTATTCTTTTGGCGTAGTATTTGTTTGGTGATCCGAAGACAACCGTTTAGAGTGATGGGCCAGAAAAACTTGGCCTTTGCTCCCAGCATCCTTTAAGAGATGTTGTTGGTGATTTCCCACCTGCGGGGGTTTTATGTGTTTTGGAGCCCCTGGTTTACTATGTCCTTAGGTACTGCAACTGAGTTGATGTGGTTAGCGCAGTCTGGGGGGAGCGGCCGTACTTATATGCTATGGAGGGGGGAGATATCGTGACTAGAAGTCTCCCTTCATTGTTTCCGGCACGCGGCCAGCCGTTCTGCTTTGAGGATCCGGCATTCTCTATTGGTATGCTTGGCCATCCTTCTAGGAGTACCATGAAGTTTGCAAGGTTGATCTAGTGTGTGGCTCGGCCCGGATAGGTCTGAGTTCTTCTTTGTCCGTTGACCGGACTGGGAGTTGCTGAAGTTAGCATCGGCTTTCCTGACTTGGTGCTTGCGACTTTTGCACCGGGGATTAAGTATGCTTCTTCTTGTGTCCTTCGTGTTGTTTTGGACCGTAGCGATGTGTTGACGTCGGGGCATGTGCCTTGAGTTCTCCTGCTTAGGTTGGGGTGGCTGGTTCTACCCTTTCTTGGGGCGGTCAGGTCCGTATCTTTCAATGGCCAGGACCTTGGTCCATCTGTCTACCAGCGAATCTTGGTCAGCTTCAAGCTGCTGTTGCTTCTTTTGCAGGCTTTTTGCCATGGCCATGAGCTGTCGCTCGAAGCGAGCTTGTTCCACTGGATCTTCGGGCACGCCGAATTCTTCATTGCCGAGACTTGCCTCGTCCTCTGAGGTGGGCGTATAGTTGTCCCTCTCCAAGTATCCCACAGTGGCCAGTCCGGCCTTATGAAAGTCATGCCGACTAGGGTTATATTCGTCTTCGGCGCCATCCGGATTGTTTTCGACTTCTGGGCCGGTATTCCTGTGGCGGGGCTCGGAGCGGGGCCAAAGATTCCCATACTTTGCTTTTCCCACTGGGGGATTATCCTCCGATGCCTCATCGCCATTCGTTTCCTTCGGAGTGTCCACCATATATATATCATAAGAAGAAGTGGTTGTCCACCGCCCAGTGTGCGGTGGTTCGTGTTCTTCTCCTGCATCGTCGTCCATACTGTCGATGTCTTCGGAGTCAAAGTTCAGTACCTCAGTTAAGTCATCGACCGTGGCAATGAAGTGGTTGGTGGGTGGGCAGCGAATTCGCCGTGCTTTGCCTCCCACTCGAGCGAACATAGTTCGCCAAGAGCCTCGACAAAGAGAGAGGCTTTAATGAGTCCAGCATGTCGCCAAAGGGCGAGTGCTGGAAGATATCCGCAGCGGTGAACTCCATTACAGGAGCCCACCCCGGCCCGACGGGCTCGGGAGTGTTCGGACTGGAATCGGCATCCGGATACGAATCCAGGGGTTCAGAGTCGCGGGCCATCGCAGAGGGAAGACCTGTGTTCGGCTCCACCGCCGATGAAGGCGCGACCTGGGGGGCGGGGTCCATCCCTCCGTCCTTAGGCAGCACCGCCTGCTCCGGATCTAGGTCCGGAGATACTACGGGGGCGATACCCCGAGCTTCGTCTGATGGTAGGTCTAAGCCGTGCTCGTCGAGACTGTCCAGTGCTCCTGGCATGGGCCCAAATCCGTCGAAGATCAAGTCTCTGCGGATGTCCGCCATGTAGTTCAGGTTTCCGAACCTGACCTGGTGGCCAGGGGCGTAGCTGTCGATCTGCTCCAGATGGCCAACCGAGTTGGCCCAGCGATCTGGCCGCCGCCGAATCTGAAGATCTGTCAGGGAGGAAAGTCTCGCCGGACAATGTCGTTGATGATGATTGAAGGAGCCATCGAGCTGACGGTGGCGACGGAGGAACTCTCAATGAAAGCACCAATGTCGATGTCAAAACCGGCGGATCTCGCTAGGGGTCCCGACCGTCAAGGCTGATGGTAACGAGAAGTAAGGACACGGATGTTTACCCAAGTTCGGGCCCTCTCGATGGAGGTAAAACCCTACTTCCTGCTTCATTAATATTGATGATATGGGTAGTACAAGAGTAGATCTACCACGAGATCGTAGAGGCTAAACCTAAGAGCTAGCCTATGATTGTATGAATGTAATTGTGATCGGCCTTCTAAGGACCAACCTCTCCGGTTTATATAGGCACCGAAGAGGGCTAGGGTTTACATGGAATCGGTTACAAGGAAGGAAATATAATATCCGGATCGCCAAGCTTGCCTTCCACGCCAAGGAAAGTCCCATCCGGACACGGGCCGAAGTCTTGAGTCTTGTATCTTCACGCTTCAATAGTCCGGACGTTATACACAGTCCGGCTGTCCGGATACCCCCTAATCCAGGACTCCCTCAGTCAATAACCTCTCCGAGTTGGTTTAACTATTGCTAAGGCGCGACGTCCTCACAGGTTCGTAGTCGGATCGTCAAAGTCTACTCCATCAAAAACGATAGCCACCATCTCATCGAAAGACGGGACACCTTTGCCTCTATCACGTGGCCACCGTACGGGCCCTAAGAAGCATTTCCACGGCGTCATATTTGCAAGAAGGGGTTGCGGGATTGGGGATCGGGATTCTTGGATTCGGGTGTTGCCGACACTAGAGCAGACGAAGTAGGCGAAACTTAAGGAGGAATTCTTAAATAGACCCATGAAGTTTCATCACAAATGGTTCCTACAAAAATACTATGTGTGATGTTGCTGATATTTTTATTAGCTATGAGAGACGAATTTGGAGTAATGTGGCAACGGATGGTGTTTTAAATGTACAAGAAAATATGTAGTACTAATACAACTGTCATGTCAAAATTTGGGAAATTTCAGGGGTCATTTGAACTTTTAAGACATTTAAGTGATTTTCTAGCCATTTAATGACCATAATTAAAATTTGAACTACATGTACATGCAACAGCTAACCATAACAGTTTGAAAAGGCATATTTGTGTACTTGTGTGCGAGTTAATTCCATTTGCAGTAAATTTGACGGAATTTTCAAAAATATTTGTGTCATGGCTATGACACAAAGCATGGACTGCCATGGCATTTAATTTCCAAAAAACTAAAAAAATGATCAGAAACACATGAAACCTTGCTTGACGTAATGGCATGGAAACAAGATGGTGTGGTAAACAAATTGCCATGTTTGACGAAAGTATGGACACACACCCCTCAGAAACCGGAGCAACTCACTAGAAGGCTCGTGGTTCCAAGAGGGAACAATGGATGTTTGATGATGAGCGGGCGATAGCTTCCTCTTATGGCCTTCAAAAAATTTCTATAGTTAACGTGTCTAATACAACCGTCATGTGAAAATTTGGAAAATTCCAGGGGTCATTTGACCATTTTAAGACATTTAAGTAATTTTCTAGCCATTTAATGACCGTACAAATTTAAACTAAATCTACATGCAATAGCTAATAACGGTTTGAAAAATCATATTTGTGTACTTGTGTGCGAGTTAATTTCATGTGAAGTAAATTGGAACAAATTTTGAAACATATTTCTCTCACGACCAGGACACATGCATGGAGTGCCATGGCATTTAAGTTCCTAAAAATTAAAAAAATTATTAGAAACACATGAAACCTTGCTTGATGTAATGTCATGCCACCATGATGACGTGGTAAAAATTTTGGCATGATCGACGAAAGTTTGGACACGCACCCCTCACAAACCGGAGCAACTCACTAGAAGGCTCGTCATTCCGAGAGGGTACAATGCATGTTTGATGACGAGCGGGCGATAGCTTCCTCTTATGGCCTTCAGAAAATTTCTACAGTTAAAGTGCACTAATACAACTACCATGTGAAAAGTTGCAAAATTCCAGGGGTCATTTGCCTTTTAAAGACATTTAAGTGATTTTTTTAGCCATTTAATGACCGTAATTCTAATTTAAACTACATCTACATGCAACGGCTAATCATAACGGTTTGAAAAATCATATTTATGTACATGTGTGCGAGTCAATTCCATGTGCAGTAAATTGGAAGGAATTTTCAAACATATTGGTGTCACGGCCTGGACACATGCATGGAGTGCCAGGGCATTTGAATTCCAAAAATATAAAAAATGACTAGAAACACATGAAACCTTGCTTGATGTAATATCATGCCACCAAGATGATGTGGTAAAAAAATTGGCATGTTTGACGAAAGTTTGGACACACACCCCTCACAAACCGGACAAACTCACTAGAAGGCTCGTCATTCCGAGAGGGAACAATGCATGTTTGATGACGAACGGGCGATAGCTTCCTCTTACGGCCTACAAATTTTTTCTACATTTAACATGCACTAATACAACTGTCCTGTGAAAATTTGGAAAATTCCTGCGGTCAGTTGACCTTTTAATACATTTAAGTTATTTTCCAGCCATCTAAAGACCGTAATTCAAATTTGAATTATATCTACATGCAACGACTAACATAATGGTTTGAAAAATGTTATTTGTGTACTTGTGTGTGAGTGAATTCGATGTGCAATAAATTCGAATGAATTTTGAAACATATTGGTGTCATGGCTTGGACACATGCATGGAGTGCCATGGCAATTAAATTCCAAAAAAAATATGACCAAAAACACATGAAACTTTGCTTGACGTAATGTCATGCCACCAAGATGATGTGGTAAAAAATTGGCCCGTTTGACGAAGGTTTGGACACACACCCCTCACAAACCGAATCAACTCAGTAGAAGGCTCGTGGCTTCGAGAGGGAACAATGCATGTTTGACGACGAATCGATGATAACTTCCTCTTATGGCCCTCAAAAATGTTTTCCATTTAACGTGCACTAATACAACTGTCATGTCAAATTTTGGAAAATTTCAGGGGTCATTTGAACCTTTAAAGACATTTAACTGTTTTTCTAGCCATTTATTGACTGTAATCCAAATTTGAACTACATCTACATGGAATGGTTAACCATAACGGTTTGAAAAATCATATTTGTGTACTTATGTGCGAGTTAATTCCATGTTCAGTAAATAGGAGCAAGTTTTCAAACATATTGGTGTCACGGCCTGGACACAAGCATGGAGAGCCATGGCATTTAAATTCTGAAAAACTAAAAAATGATCAGAAACACATGAAACCATGCTTGATGTGATGTCATGCCACCACGATGATGTGGAAAAAATTGGCCTATTTGACAAAAGTTTGGACACACACCCGTCACAAACTGGAGCAACTCAATAGAAGGCTCGTGGTTCCAAGAGGGAACAATGCATCTTTGATGATGAATCAACAATAGCTTCCTCTTACGGCCTTCAAAAAGTTAATGTGCACTAATACAACTGTCATGTCAAAATTTGGAAAATTGCAGGGGTCATTTGATCTTTTTAAGACATTTAAGTGATTTTCTAGCCATTTAATGACCGTAATCCAAATTTGAACTACATATACATGCAATGGCTAACCATAACGGTTTGACAAATCATATTTGTGTACTTGTGTGCGAGTTAATTCCATGTGCAGTAAATTGGAACGAATTTTCAAACATATTGGTGTCATTGCTTGGACATATGCATGGAGTGCCATGGCATTTAAATTACTAAAAATTAAAAACTGATCAGACGATATATATATCTAGTGTTGAAAAAAGAAAATGTAAAGATCTGGCAAGACAACCGAGCCCCACACGACTGTCACTCTATTTCACGCCTCGAGGTTTGGAACGTGAGTGGCGTGGGTTATTAATCAAACACGTTTCTGTATTGGAAACTGTCAGCTATTAAGTTCACACACGGATTTTCCTCCGAGAATCATGTGTAATTCAAACTATACTACTCGTAAACTCCGGCGACCGGCGTGTGTACTATTCCTATCGATCTAGATTCTGGCCGCCAATATATACTACCTTGCTCACGCCATCCCGCCTGCATTCTCATCTACATCCTCCCCTCGCTCTCCCTCTCTCTCTCTAATGTAGGGTGGAACCCTAGATGGCCGATCTTTCACGAAAGGAGCGGATCCCAACGAAGAACACGAAGAAAACGAGGGGAAACACGAGGGAAAACACGAGGGAAAACACGAGAGAATCACTCAAACCAACCAGATTGGATTACACGTGTGCTAGATCCTTGAAACACAAGGGAAGATACATGATCCAAAGTCAACAAGGGACGATAGAAGAGGTAACCGGTTCTTCTCCGTGAGGAGGTCTTGATGGGGCCACCCAAGAGGGGTGTCTTTAATCCAACGTGGATCTTGTCCGTAGAGGGGCCGCGGTCTCTCTCAAGGAGCAGATCCGTATGGATGAGCAAAGCTCTATCTCATATATGAGCTAAACCAATGCTAACCCTAATTAGGAGGAGGGAGAGGTCTATTCATAGTCTTAGTGCAAATGGGAGGCGATGTGAAGGGGTACATGGGCCTCAGCCCGTAACAGGACACAACCAGGGATCATACATCCGTAAGGCGCCGGTCGTCCGGAGGCTCGCGGAGGTCCGAACGTCTGTAAATCTTCGGATTTCCATAGATTAGGTTCTCTTGCCACGGCATCAGACATCCGTAGGTGTCCGGTCGCCGGTCGTCCGGTCTTCCTCGGACTTCCGCTAATTTCATTCTGTTGGCGTAGCATCGGTCGTCCAGAGGGTTTCGGTCGTCCGGAGCCTGGGATTTGTCGGATGTCTGGTCCTGGTCGGATGTCCGGCCGCTGTAGCATTTGCTGGCCTGGTTTCCTTGGGCTGTTGTGACCTCCAGGGGTCGGACATCCGGGCTGGGCCGGTCGTCCGGTGCCTGCAGCTTCCGTAGCAACTCGTCTTCTTGTCATTCGCGCTTGGTGTCCTCGTCGTCTTGTCCAATGGATGTAGATGTTCCATGGTTTTCCTCCAAGTACCTAATCACACATGGTGTTTCCGCTTGAGGTAGCAGCCATGTCTCATGCATAGAAAGTGGTAGTTCGGAAAGGAGCGAGTTTGGCTTATCTTTGATAGCCTTCGCTCTAGCTCTTGTCATTGGTCCATGTGGTGTCGTTGGAGGTGTAGATGCGTCCATGGGGATGATCGTGGGATGCTCCACATCATCTTCCCTCCCTTAGGAAAGATCTGACCTCGGATCGAAATCTTCATCACCATTGTAGGGCGAAAGTTCCTTGACGTTGAAGATGTCGCTCACGTTGTACTTGCCATGCGGGAGGTCGATCTTGTAAGCGTTGTTGTTGTAGCGTGCTAGCACCTTGAAGGGTCCATCGGCTCGTGGTAGAAGTTTGTACTTGCGTTCGTTGGGGAAGCGGTCCTTGCGAAGGTGTAGCCACACAAGATCTCCAATGTTGAATATCATGGGTTGCTTATTGACGTTGAGCTTGGTCGCGAGTCGTTGTACTTGGCGCTCGATGTTGTGCCTTGTATCTTCATGCATCTTCTTGATGTAGTTCACTCGGGCACTCGCGTCCATGTTGATTCGCCCTTGTAGTGGTAGAGGAAGGATGTCCAATGGGGACAACGGGTTGAAACCGTAGACAACCTCGAAAGGGGACTTGGCGGTAGTCCAATGTCTTGCACGGTTTTAGGCGTACTCGGTGATAGGTAGGCACTCCTCCCACTCCTTGATGTTCTTCTTTATCAACATGCATAGTAGAGTGGAGAGTGTACGGTTCGTCACCTCCGTTTAGCCGTCGGTTTGTGGATGGTATGCGTGGAGAATAGTAGCTTGATTCCGAGCTTGGCGCATAAACTCTTCCAAAAGTAACTCAAGAAATTGACGTCGCGGTCCGAGACAATCATCTTTCGTACTCCATGAAGTCGCAAGATTTCCCTACAAAAGAGATTGGCAACATGTGAAGCATCGTCTTTATTGTTGCAAGGAATGAAATGAGCCATTTTAGAGAATTGGTCCACAACAACAAAAAAAGAATCCTTGCCATTTCTAGTTCTAGGCAAACCAAGCACAAAATCCTTGCTAATATCTTCCCATGGTTGGTACGGAATTGGAAGAGGCATATATAGGCTGTGAGATTGAGCTTTAGACTTAGCTTTGCGACATGTAGAGCATCGGTTGGTGAAGCGGTTGACGTCACGGAACATCTTGGGCCAAAAATAGTTCTTGGAGAGCGTAGCAAGTGTCTTGTCGCGTCCAAAGTGTCCCATTAGTCCTCCATGAGATTCTTGCAAAAGCAACAAACGAAGAGAAGACTCGGGGATGCAAAGTTTCTTAGGTCTTGTAAGATAACCATCTTTGATGTAATAGCGTTCCCAAGATGGATGCGTCAAACACTTTGCATAAGGAATAGCAAAAGTAGGGTCATGCGCATACAAGTCTTTTATGTGCTCAAAGCAAATGACATTCAATTCAAGTTGAGTAACAAGCATGCATATACGGGAAAGCGCATCTGCCACAACATTTTCCTTATCTTTAATATACTTGATGACATAAGGAAATGACTATAAATTCACTCCACTTAGCAGGACGCTTGTTCAACTTAGTTTGACCTTTAAGGTATTTAAGCGTTTCATGATCGGTATGGATGATAAATTCATGAGGGAGGAGATAATGTTCCCATTCACGTAAAACTTGCACTAAAGCATATAGCTCTTTGTCATAGATGGGGTAATTGAGTTGCGCTCCGGAAAGTTTCTCACTAAAGTATGCTATTGGGCGCTTCTCCTGCGTTAACACACCTCCTATGCCATTACCACTAGCATCACAATGAATCTCAAAGGGTTTGTCAAAGTTGGGTAATGCAAGCACGGGAGCATGAGTAAGCAAATTCTTAAGCTCATTGAGTGCGCTATCTTGCGATGGTCCCCAAACAAAGGGTGCATTATTCTTGCTCAAAGCATGTAAAGGAGACGCAATAGTGCTAAAGTCCTTCAGAAATCGATGGTAGAAACCGGCTAAACCAAGGAAACTACACACTTGTTGCAAATTGGTTGGTTGCGGACAAGTTTGAATAGCATTGATCTTAGATTCATCAACATGGACACCCTTAGAAGATACTACAAAACCCAAGAAGATAAGCTTATCAACACCAAAGAGGCATTTTTCCATATTAGCATAGAGACACTCTTTTCGAAGAGTTTGTAGCACGGTGTGAAGTTGGGTGACATGCTCTTTGAGAGATTTGCTAAACACAAGGATATCGTCAAAGTAGACAACAACAAATTCACCAATATAAGCGCGAAACACATAATGCATAAGACGCATGAAAGTACCGGGTGCTTCCGATAAACCCATAGGCATGACTAACCACTCATACAAACTAAACTTTGTTTTGAAAACGGTTTTCCATTCATCACCCTCTTGTATGTGTATTTGATAGTAACCACTTTCAAGATCAATTTTTGAAAAAATAGTGGCACCTCTAAGTTCATCTAGCATATCATCAAGGCGCGGAATGGGGTACCTATAGCGAACAATGATAGCATTGATAGGTCTACAATCGGAACACATGCGAAAGCTACCATCTATTTTTGGCACAAGAATGACCGGCGGCACAAGGACTCAAACTTTCACGCACATGTCCATGATCTATGAGATTCTTTACTTACCTTTGTATTTCTTTGGTTTCTTCGGGGTTGACGTGGTATGGGGCCTTCTTTGGAAGAGGTGCTGCAGGGATGAGGTCGTTGTGGTGCTCGATGCCTCGTAGTGGAGGTAGACCCGGAGGTAGCTCGTCGGGGAAAACATCTTAGAATTCCTGCAATAAAGAAGATAACACCAAACGAAGGTTGTGAGAGGTGTTAGTTTTTGGTGCCTCGTCCTTGCGCAATAGGACATAGTGTAGGACACTTGATGGGTTCTCACACACTTCTCTCATCTCACGTTTCGTGGCAAATATAACTAAGTTTTTCTTGTCGCCCATCATGGAGGTGCTCAATTTGGGCTTGTGGCGCTCACTCTCTTTTTGGTGGTTTGCTCTCTCACTATTCTCTCCGCGATAGGTGGCTTGCTTCTCGGCGATCACTTGGCTTGGAGACATAGGTCGTAGCACGTACTCCTTTCCTTTCATCTTGAAGCTATAGTGGTTTGTACGCCCGTTGTGAATGACACCTCGGTCAAATTGCCATGGCCGTCGAAGAAGGAGGTGGCAAACAGTCGTCGGAAGGACATCACACTCCATAGTGTCTTCGTAAGCTCCGATCTTGAAAGAAACTTGTACTCTATGCTCGACTTGGATGGTGCCGGTGTCACTTAGACATTGAACTTTGTAGGGGTGTGGGTGCTTCATCTTCACCCAATTGAGCTTCGAGCACAGTTCATCACTCGCTAAGTTATGGCAACTCCCTCCATCGATGATGACCTTGACGGACCTTCCATTGATGCTGGCCTTGGTGGGGAAGATATGGCTTCTTTGGTCTTCCTCTTATTGACGGTGAAGAGTCAAGACCTTGGAGACAACGAGAGCGGGGCTTGAATCTTCGTCACAAAAGACTTGATCATCTTCGTCTTCATTCACTTGCCAGTGCATGGCCACTTGTTCAAGGGCTTCCATTTCTCCTTTACTCATGGAGTCATAGGTTCCGTCGTCGTTGAGGATCATGGTACGCTTGTTTGTACACTCGAAGGACTTGTGGCCTCGGCCGCCGCATGTGAAGCATTTGAAGGAATTTGTCTTGATGGTCTCATCGGTTGGTGTAGATGATGATGAAGCTCTCGTCTTGAAGTTGCTTGTAGCAGGAGGAAGACTTGAGGTTGTCGAAGTTTTCTTGTAACTCGACTTATCGCCGTTGCTTGTAGATGGCTTGGTTGAGGTAGAAGTTGTTGGAGTCGTTGCAGCATGGGAGTTGGAGAAACCATATGACTTGGATGAGAACTTGGCATTTTTGAAGTCATCTTGCACTTGATGTTCCGCCTCGGTAGCTTGATGCACTAGCTCGATGAGGTTCGAGTATGGTTGGCAGTCGGCGATCTTCTTGATGGGATGATTTAGTCCATTCAAGAAACATGCCATAGTTTGCTCATCATCTTCCGTGACATTGGCTCATATCATGGCGATCTCCATTTCCTTGTAGTACTCTTCATCGCTCTTGGTTCCTTGCTTGAGGAGTTGGAGTTTCTTGAAGAGGTCGCAGTTGTAGTAGGTTGGCACGAAACATGCTCTCATGACATCCTTCATTTGCGCCCAAGTTGTGATGGGTGGTTCACCTTTTGCCTCACGGCGCTCAATGACTTGCTCCCACCAAATGAGGACATAGTGTTGGAACTCAAGGGACGCCATCGCGATCTTCTTCTCTTCTTCGTAGTTGTGCAAGCGGAAGATTTTGTCAACCTTCAATGCCCATGATATGTACTCTTCGGGGTCATTGCTTCCGGTGAACTTGGGCATGGTGAACTTTAGCTTGCTGTATTGTTGCTCTTCATTGTGTTGGGGTCGGGGATGATGATGCCCATGTCGTTGAGGATTGACAAACTCATGTTGCTCTTGGCGAGGAGGGTTGTTGACCTCATGTTGCTCTTGTCTTGGAGGATTTCCATTGTCTTCATGCTCTTTATGAACCTGATGTTCTTTTCTAGCGTGAGGAGGCTCTTGTCGATCTTGACGAGGAAGTTGACGATGCCCAGGTGATTGATAAATCCTTTCTTGAACTTCATAGCGAAGTGCTTCTTGTTGTTCACGAGCTTGCCAGTTGCGTGTTGCTACGGCTCGAATTGAATCTCGGAGAGCACGTTGGGCCTCAAGTGCTTGAGCTTCATGAAGTTTTTGTGCTTGGCGTTGTGCCTCGGCATCTTGTGCATCTTGGTGTTGACGTGCTCGCTCTTGTTCTTGTTGTCGTTGGCGTTGCCGTTCTTGTGCTTGCGTGAATGCAACTTGGTTTTGATGATGTCGATGCTCTTAAGAGTCGGAGTCGTGTAGAGGATTGAGGTTTGCTGGACGGTCTTGACGCGCGGCTCATCAAAGAGTGTTCGATGTTGTAGTACTTGAGCTGGAGATAGTGTCGTCGGAGTGTCGACTTGAGCGGCTCCTTCTTGAGTAAGACGAAGTGGTAGAAGAGCGGTTGACCAACAAGGCACGAATCTCTTCCATCCTTGCGTCATTCTCATGCTTGTGTTCATCAAGATTGTTGTTGAAGTAGCCTCTTGTATGTTGGTCGGAGAGTCGCAAGTCGGTGGCGAGGTTATCGATGCGGTCGCTCATTGCTTACCGCTCTTCATGCAAAGCTCGTTGCGTACCAAATAGGTGTAGCTTGGTGACGTAGTTGTTCGGGTCATCGTCTTGCTCGAGGAAGAGTGGGTTGGTTGAAGTACTCGGCCTATCCATCATTCCAAACAAATATGTGAGTGGGAGAAAGATAAGAACTTATACCAAATGTACCTTGACCGATGTTGAAAATGGATCAATGATCACTCCAATGTGGAAAAAGGAAATAGCACAATTGGTACCAATTCTTGTCAGTTTCTCACACCTACACAAGTAATAGCTTATGGTGGAGCTTGGTTAGCATGGTGGCACAAAATTTGATGCAATTGTTAGTGAGACTCAATAATGTTTGAATAGATTCACAAATTTGCAAATGCAACAAATAGACCAATAGCAAGATGTGGTACAAGGAAACACACACGCAAATAGATAAGTGGGGTCGTGCAACCAAGGAATGAGCCAAAATGTGGAATCCACAAAAATGCTCTTGTTGCACAACACTAGAGAGACGCTAGCACGATTGCACAATCAGCGGATACGAAACTTGTGCACAACCTACTAAGGAAAAATGCAACGACTTCCATCCCAAGTATGCTATATGTATGGTATTCCGATGATATGATCCAAGATGATCGAGTATGACAATCTTAATGTTGTATGATGCTATGGTTCTTGCTTATAAGCTCTTTGCTTATCCTTCCCTTTTGCTTAAAAGCTTGTTTGGCTCTTTGTGTGTGAGCTCTTTTCTCATGCAATGTTTCACGAACCAAGATAGCAATTGAGTATATGCGATGAGAACTTTGTGACACAAGAGATGATACCAAGATATGCACCATGATGATATGGTATGTATGCTATGGGAAGTATGATCACTAATGTGCATAAGTCACGTTGACGGCAATACTCAAAGGCTAGTCTCGATGGGTAAGCTACGCAAAGTGGGCTATGTGGTTATCAATGCAATTGCGAGAATATATGATAATAGCATGATACCGAGATGAGGTTACCGTTGATGATGAGTCCGTTGCGAAAATGAGCGGCGGTGATGTCGATGTCGAACTGTACGTAGATAGCCGAAACACAATAGGAGACGGGAACCGCAAGTAAAAATTCTCTAAGAAAAAGTGTTAGAAACGTCGGAGTTGGGTAGCGGAAAAGCTATGGTGGTGGTATGCGGAAGTGGTGGTGGTATGCAGATGCGTATGCGGAAGTGGGGCGGTGGTTGAAAATTTGGGGGGGGGGGAGAAATTCAGTTTCATCAGAGAAGTACGGATGTCCGAGGGAATTATGGTCGTCCAGTCGATGGACGTCCGGAGGCTGTCGGACGTTCGGTGCATGTGCGATTTCGAGCACGGGGTGAACTACTAGGGTTCGTGGTGGAAGTGGCGAAATTGGTCAAATTCGTGTGATTTTGTGGATGGAAATGGTGGAGATGATGGGGGAAAGCTAGATCCACTCAAGGCAAAGCAAATCCATGGATCAAATCCAACAAAGCTTCATTACACCAACAAATCACAAAAAAAATTGGGGCTCTTTTTGTGGGGAATTTTCGAATTGGGGAAGAACACAACAAAATCAAGCTAGAAAACAAAGAGGGGAGGCTCCGAAATCGTGATCAACGTGGCTCATGATACCAAGATGATGTAGGGTGGAACCCTAGATGGCCGATCTTTCACGAAAGGAGCAGATCCCAACGAATAACACGAGGGTAAACATTAGGGAAAACACGAGAGAATCACTCAAACCAACCAGATTCGATTACACATGTGCTAGATCCTCAAAACACAAGGGAAGATACACAATCCAAAGTCAACAAGGGACGATACAAGAGGTAACCGGTTCTTCTCCGTGAGGAGGTCTTGATGGGGCCACCCAAGAGGGGGGTCTTGAATCCAACGTGGATCTTCTCCGTGGAGGGGCCGCGGTCTCTCTCAAGGAGCAGATCCATATGGATGAGCAAAAGCTCTATGTCACATATGAGCTAAACGAATGCTAACCCTAACTAGGAGGAGGGAGAGGTATATTTATAGTCCTAGTGCAAATGGGGGGGCGAAGTGAAGGGGTACATGGGCCTCAGCCCGTAACTGGACACAACCAGGGATCAGACGTCCGTAAGGCGCCGGTCGTCTGGAGGCCCGCGGAGGTCCGGACGTCCGTAGATCTTCGGATTTCCGTAGATTAGGTTCTATTGCCACGGCATCAGACGTCCGTAGGTGTCTGGTCGCTGGTCGTCCGGTCTTCCTCGGACTTCTGCTAATTTCGTTCTATTGGCGTAGCGTCGGTCGTCCAGAGGGGTTCGGTCGTTCGGAGCCTGGGAGTTGTCGGGCGTCCCGTCCTGGTCGGACGTCCGGCCGGTGTAGCATTTGCTGGCCTAGTTTCCTTGGGCTGTTGTGACCTCCAGGGGTCGGACGTCTGGGCTGGGCCGGTCGTCCGGTGTCTATAGCTTCCGTGGAAGCTCTTCTTCTTGTCCTTCGCGCTTGGTGTCCTTGCCGTCTTGTCCATTGGATGTAGATGTTCCGTGGATTTCCTCCGAGTACCTGATCACACATAGTGTTTCCGCTTGAGGTAGCTGCCATGTCTCATGCATAGAAAGTGGTAGTTCGGAAAGGAGCGAGTTCACCTTATCTTCGATAGCCTTCGCTCTAGCTCTTGTCATTGGTCCAAGTGGTGCCATTGGAGGTGTAGATGCGTCCATGGGAATGATCGTGGGATGCTCCGCATCACTCTCTCTCTCTCTCTCTCTCTCTCTCTCTCTCTCTCTCTCTGTCAAATCTCTGCCATTGTACCGCTGATCTTCCCACGCGCCAACAAGGAAGTGGCACCCCCCGAGGATACTCAATCGAAGAGCAGCGACGAGGAGGACCCCTATGCACCGCCGGACGAGGTTGCGCTAGACCCGCCAACTTTGGAGTGATTTTGGGGACAGTACAATCTTGGTCTGTGGTAGTCGCTGCCGCCGGCTGAGAAAGCCAGGTAAGTGGCGTTCGAGAAGGAGATGACGGAGGAGGAAGCTAGGTACCAGGAAGCCCATGAAGCCCGTGATGACGTCTGGAAAATGGAGGCGGTGGAGCTTTCGGGGCGGGCGCGTCATCATGCGAAGGAGGTGTACGAAGACGGGTACTTCGCGAGGAAGGTCAAAGGCGCTAGGCGCCTCGTTGCTGCGTGGAGGTGGGCCGATAAGCTCCAGTGTGCCTCCAACGAGGAGCTTCAGTGGGCGCCCAACGAAATGGCAAGATCATTTGCGCTCGTCCGCCAGTAAGAGGTGCATCGCTATGTTAAGCGTTGTGAGCGGAGGAGGCGAATCTGCCTCTGGCTTTGGAAAGACGTCGCGCACTGAGGAACTAACTGGCGAGGGCTGCTGAATACTGCCCCCAGGAGGGATTATTAGTTTTAGTATTGTTCGTTTTCAATTTTATGCATTATAGCTAGTAGTTAAGTATCATCACGTACATGTGATGATATTATATGTATTTTGTGATGAACTAATGAACAATTAATATTTATTATGAATTCCATTTTCTGTCTGTTTTCGTATACTAATTTGTATGTAGCTGTTATCATCCACATAGACAGAATGGAAAGCATGTATACACACATTGAAACAGAACATATAAGAACGGAAAACAGAGTACACACATTGAAACAGGGCAACAAAATAAAACGAGTCCGTGAGACCATGACCAGGAGCCCTTGCCTACGGTAGTTCTTGGCTCTACCCGAACTCGTGCAGGCATTCGTCCAAGTGGTCAACACACTCGTGGTACATCTGGAGCGCGATCTCGAGCTCCAAGTTGGCTATTTCATCGGAGATCACCAGCTCGAGGATGCGACGGCCATGTTCCTCTACCGTGCCCAGGTAGTCACCTGGGCCAAGGAGGCGGTCGAGCCTAGCGACTAGGGTGTTGGCATCGAGCGGGCCGCGAACAAGGCGAACGGCGTGTCCCATGCGAATGGCGCAGCGGGCGTCCGATGCAAGTACGGCCTGGCCGACCTCTGGTGCAAGTATTGTGCAGATGGCCTCTTTCCACTCCTAGCGAGGAATGGGGGTACTGACAGGACATGTACCCAGCTGCGAGCCCTATCGACAACAGGCAAGCATCGTTGGATCCGCTCTTGCTATGCGGCATGCCATGCCTCTCGCTGCGGCGCTCCAACGGTCTCGCTGTGTGGTGAGCCGAAGCCTATCAGCGTGGTCTAGCTTGCTCTACGGCACACCATCGACCTTGTTTTGCAGCGAGCTGCAGCTTCTAAGCGCTAACATGCCTATCATTATTTGCGACGCTGAAGCGCCATGCGCCAAGGGTCTTCTCAACCCTGGCGATGACGCGCATCATGACATCGTCCATCGCGTTGCCGGGGAGCACCTCGGCCTCGACGGGCCGTGGCTCCTTCTTGTTTTCCTCGTCGACGACTTTGATGGCAAAGGCGGCGCTTTGGTGCATTGTCATGCTTGGAAAAGGTGGATGGGCTACAGGCTGTGCTTGTTGCCTCAGTACGTCACGTGTCGCCTAGGTATATGTGCAATATCACTTGGTGGCGGCGGAAAACTGGTGAGCAAATGGCAGGAAACAGTGGGTTGTTCGTAAAACGCCATCAATTAAGGGAAACTTTGCACAGAAGGAACATCGAGCTAGCATGACGCGTGCAGGCACATTGCTCGCCCAAATGCTATGATCTATATACTTGTGTGCCCAACAGAGGACACTATTCATAGCAAAGAATATTGTTCCGTATCCTAGTAGAGTAGTGGCGGCAAGCGTCATAAGAAGTAGATGATTGTTTATCCTAGTTAATTATGCATGTCATAGTTTACTTTGGTGTGTGGAAATGTCATGTGTGTACTAGCCACCTATGTAATTGGATGTTTGTTGCGTATCACACACATCTTGTTTACACGAAATGTTTCTGTTCTCTTGGCTCAACACAAACAGTTTCTCGGAATGAACTGTATGCCCTTGATTGCACACACCTTGATCTGGCTGAACCATTTTTGTTGCGTTGCCTAATCGAAAACAGTTCATCTGAGTGAACCGTATGCCGTATATCACACACACCGTCATCTGGCCTCCCGTTTCTGTTGTTCCACCTCATCGCAATTAGTTCATCCGTCTGAAGTGTATGCTGTCGATCGCACACACCCTCATCTGGCTGCCCTTTTCTGTTCTTCTGCCTCATCGCAGACAGTTCATTGAACTAACCTGTATGCCCAGCATCGCACATGCAACTAAAATATGAACCATGTTTGATGTATCCTCCATCGCAAATGTTTTGCATCTTTTTAAACATTTTTTTACATCACCGTTTGTGATTAATGCATCGCACAGAGTTTCATCGAAGGGTCTCTAATCGCGTTAGCAGGATCCTGGAGTAGTGCACCCCAATGCCCCCTCTCTCTTTGTCACGCCCAATATGCGACCCTATCCAAAAGGAACTCGAAGGTCCCACCAAGGATAGACCCGCATATTGAAACGCTTTTGCAAGGTGGATATCATTACATCAACATTACATAATAGATGGGGATACATACACAAGGCACAAGTGCCACAAGAATACAACAATACAACATATACAAGATCAACATCCGACTACGGATGAAACATAAACAGAAGCTCAAACAATATCCACCACGCTAGCCGGGCTGCCGACTGGAACCTATCCCCGATCGAAGAAGAAGCGGAAGAAGAACTCCAAAACAAGTAAACATCGCTCTCGCGTCATGATCATCGCAAACCTGTACCTGCAATCGGTGGTGTAGTAATCTGTGAGCCACGAGGACTCAAAGAATCCCATTACCATGGGTATCAAGACAATCAAAGCTTAATGGTAAAGGAAGGAGTAAAATGGTGAGGTTGCAGCAGCGACTAAGCATATATGGTGGCTAACATACGCAAATGAGAGCGAGAAGAGAAACAAAGGAACGGTCGTCAACTAGTAATGATCAAGAAGTGATCCTGAACTCCTACTTACGTCGAGATAACCCGAAACCGTGTTCTCCTCTCGATCAACCCGAAAAGAGACACTCACGGTTCGCGCTTTACGGTTGGTGTATTTTAGAAGAGTTTATTGCAAGTTTACTACAACCGTATATTAACAAATTCCCATCTGCCACATAACCGCGGCACGGCTTTCGAAAGTTTATACCTGCGGGGTGTCCCAACAGCCCATGATAAGCTCTCGCGATCAACGAAGGATATTCCTTCTCCCCGGGAAGACCCGATCAGTCTCGGAATCCCGGCTACAAGACATTTCGACAGCAATAAAACAAGACCAGCAAAACCTCCCGGTGTGCCGACATCCTGATAGTAGCCACGCGTATCTCGTCTCAGGCCACGACCGGATGAGCAGTCCGTACAACTAAAACCAGCCCTCAAGTTTCCCCGAGGTGGCGCTGCAAAGGGCTCTAGTTTGGACCAACACTTAGACAAGCATTGGCCCGGGGGGGCTAAAATAAAGATGACCCTTGGGTTAATTACTCCCAAGGGAAATGTAGGTGGTGGTGAGGCAAATGGTAAAACCAATGTTGGGCCTTCTTTGGAGGAGTCTTATTCAAAGCGAACTGTCAAGGGGTCCCATAAATCACCCGACCGCGTTAGGGACACAAAATCCGGGAACATAATACCGATATGACGGAAACTAGGGCGGCAAGAGTGGAACAAAACACCAGGCATAAGGCCGAGCATTCCACCCTTGACCAAGTATATAGATGCATTAATTAAATAAGATATATTGTGATATCCCAACAAGTAAACATGTTCCAACAAGGAACAACATCTCCATGTTCCAACAAGGAACAAACTTCATCTTCACCTGCAACTAACAACGCTATAAGAGGGGCTGAGCAAAGCGGTAACATAGCCAAACAACGGTTTGCTAGGAAGGGTGTCAAAGGTTAGAGGCTGACATGGCAATTTGGGAGGCTTGAGGAACAAGTGATAGGTAGCGCAGCATAGCGATAGAACGATAGTAGTGAGATCCAGGGTAGCGGTCATCTTGCCTGAAATCCCGCAAGGAAGAAGAACGAGTCCATGAAGAAGATGAAGCCACGAAGATGAACCAAGCGTAGACGAACGAATCCTCACGATCGCAACGAAACAGGAACTAACAGAGAAGCACACAACAAGGTAAACGCACCAGACATGAACAAGACATGATGCTCAACCAAGCATGATGCATGACAAAGCTACATGAAGCTACTCATGGCAAGAGATGATGCAAACAGGAGCAACACATCAAGGCAAGTTTAAATGAGGCCGGAAACAACATATAACAATTCCGGTAAGTCCTCATATGCAAATTTCGAAATTGTTCCAGATCTGAATAAACCTTAAGTTCAAGTTGTTAAACAGCAAGTTAAAATGCACCAAGATGATCTACACGCGATTCTAGTCAAGTTACATATAAAGTTCATTTAATTCGGAGCTACGGCCTAGAAGATATGAGCAAAACAAGTTAAACATGGCATTGTTGCAAAATGCATACAAACATCAAGCAAACACCTCAAAACAAGGATGCAACATGATAATATGAAGCTACATGCAATTCTAAGCAAGTTTCATATAGAGCACACTCAAAAGCGGACAGCGGTTCAACACATACACCCTATACAAGTTATGACAACAATCTGTCCAAAACAGCAACTAGGCATATTGCAAGCATCAAAACAATATGCTACAGCACCTCAATATGAAAACAAAAGGCATGGGCATGATGTACAGGTAAAGCATTACAAAACATGAACACTGAGCTATCTCCAGAAATCACTAGAACATGCTCAAAAACACATGTCAAGATTGCAAATAATAACAGGTTCAGACTTATCAGGAAATAACATCGGGTTGCCATGTTTAGAGCTATCAAACAACATGCTACAGGAACTTATCACGTCAAACTAGAGCATGGCATGAATGTACTCAAAGCATAGATCAAAAGTCCCTTACTGACCATGAGCCAAAAAGGATCAGAAGATATGATGGCACCCACGTAAACATAGCAAGTTATATTACAGATTCATACATGGCAGAAACAACAATAAGTAGGCATGTTGGTGAGCTTGAACCACTCACTACAGAGCAATACATGGCATGGCAAGGGAACTCACAGTAAGAATACATGGCATAGAAGCTATAAATGGCAAGAACAACATCATAGCATACACGGATCAACTACAACAACCTTGGCAAAATTGAATAACATGTAAACAATCTGCCAGGAAACATTTTATAGCAAAAGTAGAGCTCGATGACTCAAGCTATGGCACTCCATAATTGCAAACAAGGGCATGGATGGATAGAGAATAACCATATGTTCAAAACATCCTTACTGAAGTAACTCAAAATAAGCATGGATCTCTCTGTAGCATCAAGTTTACATGGCATAAAAATATCAGCAGAACAGGGGCTGAAATCAGCAACATCATGAAGCCTAGTCTGCATGCTTGTGCTAGTCACCACAGAGATCACAAAAATACATGGCATACACCCCTGTAAAGATGGAATGGCATATTACAAAACACATGTAGGACTCAAGTTCATAGGATGCACCCATCAATCATGGCAAATATGACAAAAGTGCATGTTCTGATAAGAATCTGAAACTAACATCACATAGCCCTCTTCTAACAGCATTTAGGGCATCAAGATGAGCTCAAATGTAAATTATGCAATGAGATTAAATGATGTACTCGTCGAGACGAACAATTTGACATATTACACGCATGAAACGGAGCAATATGCAGAGACTTATGATGCGATGAACATGCAACAAAATTAATGCCAAAAAAGGACTTAGGGGATCTCAGGGGAGAGGAAAGTCAACCGTGGATTGGATCGGATCCGGGGCGGCACGGTAACCGAGGCAGGCGGCGGCTCTCGCAGGAGATGAGCGCGCGGCGGCCGGAGAGGACCGGAGAAGGACGCCGGCGGGTCGGGGTCGCCGGATCCGACCGGCCCCTCACCGGAGATGGCGCCGGCGGAGGGCGACAGCGGAGGGGAGGCCGGAGGCAGCGGCGGCCGGCGGCGCCGGAGGCGGGGCGCCAGCCTGGGCGCGGCGGAGGCGCTGGAGGTCCGCGACGGCGAGGTCGGCGGGCGGCGGCGGAGCGCGCCGGCCGAGGGCGCGGGCGACGGCGACGGGCGGCGCGAACTCTGCGTGGGCGAGGCGCGGGAGATGGGCCCCAGGGTTGATCTGAGCTGCAGAGCCGCGGCGGACGGGGCGGCGTGGGGACAGGTGGCGGTGGCGGATTGAGTCGGGAGGCGGCTAGGCGTGTCCGGCGGCTGGACGGACATGTCCGTGAGGGAGAGAGGAGCGGGCTAGGGTTTGGGGTGAAATGATCCGGAAATTCGGAGGGGAAGGTGTTTATATAGGTAGAGGGAGCTAGGAGTGTCCAAATGAGGTGCGGTTTTCGCCCACACGATCGTGATCGAACGACCGAGAGCATGGAGGGGAGTTTGCTGGGTTTTGGGCCACTTTGAAAGGGGTGTTGGGCTGCACACAAAAGAGGCTTTTGCGGTTACCCGGTTAACCGTTGGAGTACCAAACGACCTCCAAATGGTACGAAACTTGACAGGCGGTCTACCGGTGCTATACCAAGGCCGCTTGACAAACCTCGGTCTATTCTGAGACCGTTTAACACCCGCACATGAAAAGAGGTAAAAGGGGGCGCCGGGAGACATAGGAGTGCCGGATTGGAAAACGGACAATGGGGAAAATGCTCGGATGCATGAGACGAACACGTATGCAAAATGAAATGCACATGATGACATGATAAAAATGCAGATGATGACATGACAAAGTGCAACACACAAGCATATGACATGGCAACGACGGCGAATAACTGGCAGACACCTGGCGCATCGAATCCGGGGCGTTACAACACTCCTCCACTAACAAGAGATCTCGTCCCGAGATCTTAGGACCAAGACGGAAGGGAAAAGGGATGAGGTGAAACAAGAACTCAATAGAAGAAGCAAAGAATCAAGAGCACTCAAGAAGAAGAGACGAACGACGAGAATGACGAGAATCGAAAGCTCCCGGAATGAGATAGACTATGAAAGCACTCGTTCTAACCGGAGTGGTTAGAATGAGAAAAGAAACGGATAAGACTGAAAGGATTTAGGCAGCACTCCGGCTAAAACATGGAGGAATAGAACTTGAACTTGAGAGGATGGAATGATACTTGATGAAGACATGACACAAAACCTCCGGAAAGAATTGAAAAAGTTGAATGAAAAGAACGGATAAGAATATGACAACTTGTGCCACGAATGAAATTGAAGATCATGAAGTGATAACCGGCCACAAACGGAAATGATTGGATAGCTGAGAGGAACGAAGAAATGCAAAACTCCACTTCAAAAAAAATACGGAGAATTAATTATACTTCGAGATGCGAGAAGAAAAGATACTTGAACTCCGCCAACAAGAATCTTGATGAACTCTTGAGAGAATGAATTAAATCATGAAGAACCACCATGAAGAACTCCGGTAACAAAAGGATGATGAGATAGAATGAAGGAAGAAATAATAAGATGAGCCTTGCGGTGATTTAGATGGAGGTTCCGACGAGAAGGCCGAGGAAAATTGAACTCCGGAAAAGAAAAGATTAAAACACTTGGAACTAGAATTTATTCCTCAAGAACAAACTCCGAAGAAAAAGATTTATCACTTGGATGAAATAAGAATAAGATTTATTGTATGCTTATCCTTCATCAAATTAAATTGATGACAATCGATGGACTTTACATACTACTTATTCTCATTGAGAAATGATTACCGATAGAGATATAGAGCAAACTTGAGAAGGACTTTATGAACCACCGGTAGGATTGAAAAGAACGAATGGATTAAAATGATAAACAAGGAAAAGGATCTTGAACGAACCACCGTTAGAACTGAAAATGAATGAAGAAAAGAGAAAGAATCGCCTGGAAGAATTAGAAGAACCAATAAGCAAGAGGGGATTTAGATGCACAAGAACGAAGAGATAACGAGCTGATTAAAGAACACTTGAACGAAGCACCGGGATAAATAGAGAACGATAACTAGAATGATGGCCTCCGGTGAAAAGAAATGGAAAAAAACAACTCCTGACATACTCCGAATGGATAAGAAAGAATATCTGACAAATGGAATAATATGAGAGGATAACATGAAGCTAGAACCATGAAACTTCGAGAGAACGGGCAAGATTTAGAGAAACTCTTCCTCGATCTTCAAAGTTGAGAATGACGACGAGAAACACCATCAAAATTGCTGAGATACTCTGGGAGAATGAAAAGCGAATAGGTTGAGCCAACAATGAAACCAATTGGAAAGCGAACTTGGAGAAGGCATGTGACTGATGGGATCCATTCTTACGTCACACTTGAAAAGAATTGAGAACAACTTCGGGGAAATTAGAAGAGTCAGGTAAGATCCTGGGAAAAGACCTGTGGGTTAGGGCCCACTAAAATAAAACACCGTTGAAAAGGATTGTTGAACAGATAGATGATGCACCGGAAGAACTGAAATATTTGGATGAGGTGACAACCTCGAATTAATTGGAACACAGACGAATCTCCTGAGATGTCTTCGGCTCTGGAAGGATAAACTAGCGAGAGGCGAACGAGCAAGGAAAACACTTGATCCAAGGAAAAGAATGTGATCAACCTGAAAAACTTGAATTGAATCCACCGGAAAAGAAAAGGGATGAAGAATGACGAACAAGACGAGAATTCACCGGTTGAAACAATTGAGGGAAGACTGAAGAGGCTCCACACGAATGGAATTGATGGTCGAAAGAGACTCAAACTCCGAGAAGAAGAGGGTGGGAGGGCGGGAAAAACACAGATAACTTGAGAAAGGGAGAGAAGACACCGGTTGAAATAATTGAGGAAAAGAAAGCAACGACTTCTCACGAGTAGGATGGATACTCGATTACAAGCTCCGGCTCCAAGAAGAAAAAGGGGTGGGCGAGCGGGAAAAAGAAAACAACTGAGGATTGCACTTGGCAAAGATGAAGAGGCTCGAGTCAACTTGACGAGAAATGCACCGGATAAAAAGAGCTGAGGAACAACTATCGGAAAACCAACTGCGTGAACCTAAAGAAAAATTTGAAGGGGAAGAGGAGTAGTTCAAAACACCTACGTCAGGATTCCTTACCAGAGCGACGAAGGGGCTGAGTAGTAAAAAGAATTCCTACTCTCCGATATAACTAGACTCAGAAATCAGTTTCCTTCTAGACTCAACAATGGCCAAACTACACAATCAATCAAGGGGGCTCCTAAGGTCGGTCAAGGCTCTGATACCAACTTGTCACGCCCAATATGCGACCCTATCCAAAAGGAACTCGAAGGTCCCACCAAGGATAGACCCGCATATTGAAACGCTTTTGCAAGGTGGATATCATTACATCAAAATTACATAATAGATGGGGATACATACACAAGGCACAAGTGCCACAAGAATACAACAATACAACATATACAAGATCAACATCCGACTACGGATGAAACATAAACAGAAGCTCAAACAATATCCACCCTGCTAGCCCAGGCTGCCGACCTGGAACCTATCCCCTGATCGAAGAAGAAGCAGAAGAAGAACTCCAAAACAAGTAAACATCGCTCTCGCGTCATGATCATCGCAAACCTGTACCTGCAACTGGTGGTGTAGTAATCTGTGAGCCACGAGGACTCAGCAATCCCATTACCATGGGTATCAAGACAATCAAAGCTTAATGGTAAAGGAAGGAGTAAAATGGTGAGGTTGCAGCAGCGACTAAGCATATATGGTGGCTAACATACGCAAATGAGAGCGAGAAGAGAAACAAAGGAACGGTCGTCAACTAGTACTGATCAAGAAGTGATCCTGAACTCCTACTTACGTCAGAGATAACCCAGAAACCGTGTTCTCCTCTCGATCAACCCCGAAAAGAGACACTCACGGTTACGCACACGGTTGGTGTATTTTAGAAGAGTTTACTGCAAGTTTACTACAACCGTATATTAACAAATTCCCATCTGCCACATAACCGCGGGCACGGCTTTCGAAAGTTTATACCTGCAGGGTGTCCCAACTTAGCCCATGATAAGCTCTCGCGATCAACGAAGGATATTCCTTCTCCCGGGAAGACCCGATCAGTCTCGGAATCCGGCTACAAGACATTTCGACAACAATAAAACAAGACCAGCAAAACCTCCGGTGTGCCGACATCCCGATAGTAGCCACGCGTATCTCGTCTCGAGCCACGACCGGATGAGCAGTCCGTACAACTAAAACCAGCCCTCAAGTTTCCCGAGGTGGCGCGCAAAGGGCTCTAGTTTGGACCAACACTTAGACAAGCATTGGCCGGGGGCTAAAATAAAGATGACCCTTGGGTTAATTACTCCCAAGGGAAATGTAGGTGGTGGTGAGGCAAATGGTAAAACCAATGTTGGGCCTTCTTTGGAGGAGTCTTATTCAAAGCGAACTGTCAAGGGGTCCCATAAATCACCCGACCGCGTTAGGGACGCAAAATCCGGGAACATAATACCGATATGACGGAAACTAGGCGGCAAGAGTGGAACAAAACACCGGCATAAGGCCGAGCCTTCCACCCTTGACCAAGTATATAGATGCATTAATTAAACAAGATATATTGTGATATCCCAACAAGTAAACATGTTCCAACAAGGAACAACATCTCCATGTTCCAACAAGGAACAAACTTCATCTTCACCTGCAACTAACAACGCTAGAAGAGGGGCTGAGCAAAGCGGTAACATAGCCAAACAACGGTTTGCTAGGAAGGGTGTCAAAGGTTAGAGGCTGACATGGCAATTTGGGAGGCTTGAGGAACAAGTGATAGGTAGCGCAGCATAGCGATAGAACGAAACAACTAGCATAGCAATGATAGTAGTGAGATCCAGGGTAGCGGTCATCTTGCCTGAAATCCCGCAAGGAAGAAGAACGAGTCCATGAAGAAGATGAAGCCACGAAGATGAACCAAGCGTAGACGAACGAATCCTCACGATCGCAACGAAACAGGAACTAAAAGAGAAGCACACAACAAGGTAAACGCACCACACATGAACAAGACATGATGCTCAACCAAGCATGATGCATGACAAAGCTACATGAAGCTACTCATGGCAAGAGATGATGCAAACAGGAGCAACACATCAAGGCAAGTTTAAATGAGGCCGGAAACAACATATAACAATTCCGGTAAGTCCTCATATGCAAATTTCGAAATTGTTCCAGATCTGAATAAACCTTAAGTTCAAGTTGTTAAGCAGCAAGTTAAAATGCACCAAGATGATCTACACGCGATTCTAGTCAAGTTACATATAAAGTTCATTTAATTCGGAGCTACGGCCTAGAAGATATGAGCAAAACAAGTTAAACATGGCATTGTTGCAAAATGCATACAAACATCAAGCAAACACCTCAAAACAAGGATGCAACATGATAATATGAAGCTACATGCAATTCTAAGCAAGTTTCATATAGAGCACACTCAAAACGGAGCAACGGTTCAACACATACACCCTATACAAGTTATGACAACAATCTGTCCAAAACAGCAACTAGGCATATTGCAAGCATCAAAACAATATGGTACAGCACCTCAATATGAAAACAAAAGGCATGGACATGATTTAAAGGTAAAGCATTACAAAACATGAACACTGAGCTATCTCCATAAATCACTAGAACATGCACAAAAACACATGTCAAAATTGCAAATAATAACAGGTTCAGACTTATCAGGAAATAAAATCAGGTTGCCATGTTTAGAGCTACCAAACAACATGCTACAGGAACTTATCAAGTCAGACTAGAGCATGGAATGAATCTACTCAAAGCATAGATCAAAAGTCCCTTACTGACCATGAGCCAGAAAGGATCAGAAGATATGATGGCACCCATGTAAACATAGCAAGTTATATTACAGATTCATACATGGCAGGAACAATAAGTAGGCATGTTGGTGAGCTTGAACCACTCACCACAGAGCAATACATGGAATGGAAAGGCAACTCACAGTAAGAATACATGGCATAGAAGCTATACATGGCAAGAACAACATCATAGCATACACGGATCAACTACAACAACCTTGGCAAAATTGAATAACATGTAAACAATCTGCCAGGAAACATTTTCTGGCAAAAGTAGAGCTCGATTGACTCAAGCTATGGCACTCCATAATTGCAAACAAGGGCATGGATGGATAGGGAATAACCATATGTTCAAAACATCCTTAGTGAAGTAACTCAAAATAAGCATGGATCTCTCTGTAGCATCAAGTTTACATGGCATAAAAATATCAGTGAGCAGAGGGCTGAAATCAAGAACATCATGAAGCCTAGTTTGCATGCTTGTGCTAGTCACCACAGAGATCACAAAAATACATGGCATACACCCCTGTAAAGATGGAATGGCATATTACAAAACACATGTAGGACTCAAGTTCATAGGATGCACCCATCAATCATGGCAAAAATGACAAAAGTGCGTGTTCTGATAAGAATCTGAAACTAACATCACATAGCCCTCTTCTAACAGCATTTAGGGAATCAATATGAGCTCAAATGTAAATAATGCAATGAGATGAAATGATGTACTCGTCGAGGCGAACAATTTGACATATTACACGCATGAAACGGAGCAATATGCAGAGAGTTATGATGCGATGAACATGCAACAAAATTAATGCCAGAAAAGGACAGGGGATCTCGGGGGAGAGGAAAGTCAACCGTGGATTGGATCGGATCCGGGGCGGCACGGGAACCGAGGCAGGAGGCGGCTCTCGCCGGAGATGGGCGCGCGGCGGCCGGAGAGGACCGGAGAAGGACGCCGCGGTCGGGTCGCGGATCCGACCGCCCCTCACCGGAGATGGCGCCGGCGAGGGCGACGAGCGAGGGGAGGCCGAGGAGGCAGCGGCGGGCGGCGGCCGGAGGCGCCAGCCAGCGCGGCGCGGGCGGAGGCGTGGAGGTCCGGCGACGGCGAGGTCGGCGGGCGGCGGCGGCGCGCCGCCGGGAGGGCGGCGAAGACGGGCGACGGGCGACGGGTGCGGGGGCGAACTGCTGCGCGGGGCGAGGCGCGGGGCCCATGGGCCCAGGGCTCGACGCGAAAGACGCGGGCCGCGCGGACGGGCGGCGTGGGGACAGGTGGCGGCGGCGGATTGAGGCGGAGGCGGCTGGGCGTGTCCGTGGCTGGACGGACATGTCCGCGGCGGGGGAGAGGAGCGGGCTAGGGTTTCGGGGTGAAATGATCCGGAAATTCGGAGGGGAAGGTGTTTATATAGGTAGGGGGAGCTAGGAATGTCCAAATGAGGTGCGGTTTTCGCCCACACGATCGTGATCGAACGACCGAGAGCATGGAGGGGAGTTTGCTGGGTTTTGGGCCACTTTGAAAGGGGTGTTGGGCTGCACACAAAAGAGGCTTTTGCGGTTACCCGGTTAACCGTTGGAGTACCAAACGACCTCCAAATGGCACGAAACTTGACAGCGGTCTACGGTGCTATACCAAGGCAGCTTGACAAACCTCGGTCCATTCGAGACCGTTTAACACCCGCACATGAAAAGAGGTAAAAGGGGCGCCGGAGATATAGGAGTGCGGATTGGAAAACGGACAACGGGGAAAATACTCGGATGCATGAGACGAACACGTATGCAAAATGAAATGCACATGATGACATGATAAAAATGCAGATGATGACATGACAAAGTGCAACACGCAAGCATATGACATGGCAACGACGGCGAATAACTGGCAGACACCTGGCGCATCGAATCCGGGGCGTTACACTCTTCCTCTCGCAGTGGCGACAGAGCCCGTGCCCCCGTCACCGTCTTCCCATGCCCTCATTTATCTCGTCAACATTACTTTGGCCTCCCCATCTCTGGATTGTCCTTTCCCTGATGTTGGCCACGTCTTGGTCCAATTGATGGTGCCGACTAGCACAATGATAGGAGGATGGTGTCGCTCCAGATATGACAGTAGGAGCACATAGGTCGGAGCACAACAATGCTCCCCATTAGTTACTGTTGCTCTCTCCTCCGAACAACAACACTCTCACTCTCACTTTTCATAGGCAGAGAATGACAGTGCCTTCACTTCCACCTCTCATCATATCAAGTTTGTGAGGGCTTGAAAACCTAAGGTTGGTGTTTCTTTATGTGCGATCGATCTTCTACCGTGGTCCGGCGACGCCTTCTCTGCCGCTCCCGCACAACTGCACAGTCCAAATATGATATTGGTTTAAGAAGGAGTCCCGCCCCCACCGTGTAGTTATCTTAGTCACAACAAGGAGATGGTGCCACCATCCCCGCCCCCTCACCACCCCGGGGACTAGCGGCGACCGGTTGCTTTTAAGGTGGAGTCGTCCTCTTCAACGATTTCCAAGGCGCACAAACACCTTAGCTACTACCTAGGTTGATGTGGCTCGTGCTCCTCAATGGCAGCGGACAAACAAATGTCTCCCTGTCAGCAATATAGGGGTAGGGTGTCAGCGCCAAAACCGGTAGATCTCGGGTAGGGGGTTCCAAGTCTGGTGATCATAGCTAGATGGTAACAAGGAGAGTAGGAACACGATGTTTTACCCATGTTCGGGCCCTCTTCATGAGGTAAAACCCTACATCCTGCTTCTTATATATTGATTGTGAATGGGTACACAGTAGAGATTGATCTACCTTGAGATCGTATGAGTTTTTCTAAGTTCTAACCTCGTGAATGAGTATTTGTGTCTATACGGACTAAAGTCCATGGCTTATATAAACGCCGGAGGTACCTACAGTTTACAAATAGCCAGTTACAATCATTAGAGATAGGCATGCTGGTTTAAGTACGCTTGAAGTTGTCGGAGGATGATCCCCAGACACTAGGGTTCAAGGATGTCGCGTATTTGTTAGTTCGGCCAGGGGCTAAAACACCGCTAGAACACAAAGTCAATCAACTCTAAAAGATCGCGAAGGAGAGCATGATCACAGACAGATTTATACAGGTTCAGCCCGCCCTCGTGGCGTAAAATCCTATGTCCTATTGATATTTCATATAAGCTTGAGAGTAGAAGTGCTGGGATGTACTAAAGAGGTAGTTGGGGTGAGATAAGTGGTGGTCGAGGTACTAGCTAGAGTTCCCGAACTCTCCTCTCTGTATCTCTACCTTCTCTCTTCTAACTATTCTTGAGCATGGAAGTGGAGTTGTTGGTGTGTGCAAAGTTGCTTGTCCTCTATTCGACCACGACCCTCCCCTTATGTCATGGTTTTGTCACAAGAGATGTCCCCAAAAAAGGACTTAGCCGATAGGCCATCGTAGCTAGGTAGTAGTTTGAACGGGGTTGATCGGAATCGAGAGGCACGAGTTTACCTAGGTTCAGCCTCTCATGACAGAGGTAAAAGCCTACTTCTTGCTTGTTTGATTATTACTTGAGATTTCGATTACAAGGATGCGACTTTGGCTAACCTAGTACTTGAGAGCCTGTAAGTTATTCCTTTCTACCTCAGGCGCTCCCCTTTATATAAAGGTTCAGGCCCCGAGGTTACAACAGAGCCTGGGTCGAACTATAATCCGTGCCCTATTGTACTTGTCCTCCAAGTATTCTTCGTTACTGGGCCTTGTTGAGACGCCCTGTTAGTTAAGCCGACTCTTACCTTTATTCTTCCGGGCCTTCATTAGCAGGCCGTTAGGATGAAGTGACCCACGAACAGACATGTTCCAGGTCGGGTTAGTTTTCCTGCCGTGTTAAGATGCCAGGGAAATATACACCGTGCAGGCTCGACGGGACGCGTGCAAGCAGTCCGCCACGCAGGCTCGACGAGACGTGTGTGACCTGTGTGCCGTGCATGCTCACCTAGAAGCGAGCTATTTGACCTCCATCCACCAGCTGCCCGCCTCGCTCACAACTTCTCCCTTAATGGCGGCCGAGCCGCTATTTAACATGTGG
The DNA here is from genome assembly GCA_021605205.1 of Aegilops longissima. Taxonomy (NCBI): domain Eukaryota; kingdom Viridiplantae; phylum Streptophyta; class Magnoliopsida; order Poales; family Poaceae; genus Aegilops; species Aegilops longissima. The sequence continues at coordinate 313,039,252 of CM038678.1, forward strand.
TTAATTAAAGAACCTGGTCGGAGGGTGTTTGCCTGTGATACCATGGCCCCGCTCAAAGTTAGTATTTGCTTTGTTCGTGCCTTGCTGAGAACGTGATTTTATCTTGTTTTCAACTCGTATTCTAGATAATTTAAAATTCCACATGCGACAACGGATAATACGACGACAAAATAAAATGGCAATGGATAATACGAAGACAAATTTACAATAGCACGGATAATAATTTTCTTACATATTCCATATAATTTAAAATGCCACATACGGCAATGCCTAAAAGACACAGGGGTGAGAGAAGAAGGAAATCGCAGACAACGATCTGGGTCGCTGCTCTCTCAACTCCTCGATGGATTGCCGGGTGAAGAGTTCCTCTAGCTCCTTCTTATAATCATCACGATCTTGCTTGGCAGCAGCCATGGATTCCTCCACCTCTAGCTCGCGCTCGATGTGGAGCTTCCTCAAGTCACCCATAAGTTCCTCGACGACCACTTTCAGCGTCATTGCCGAGGCACTACTCTGCTCATGCGACTTATTCTAGTCGACGACCTCCTCCTCCTTCTTGGCAAGCTCCTTGAGGCATCGCTAATCTCGTGCGGCTTCACCAAGCCGTTGACCAGCTCCTGCTCCTTAATTAGGCCAGCGAGACTGCCGTCATTGCTGGCAAAGGGCTTCAGCATCGCCAGCTTGTCGTGATCACCGACGCAGTGAGTGCACTTGTGAGAGCCCTCGCCTGTCGTTGAGAGCTCGTTCGAGGGTTCCGAGACGCACCAGGACATCACTGTTGTGGCTGCCGCGTAGCGCCGGGACCTCTCTAGTGCTTCCTCGGCCTTGGTCTTTGCTCCCTGGTTATATGTCAACCCGAAACTCCTACTACGGTCATGCAGAACGACTTGACAAGAAAGTCATGTTTTTCGGGTGACGGGGAAAGGAATTGTGAAGTAATTTTTGAGTGGGTAGTTTTTATAGACTAGTGCTAAGTGGGAACACGTTTAGGTTTTATCGGCGTTAATAGATTTGCAATTACTTATTGCATGCTAACCTGGAATGTGACGAGAAACAAGCTCAATTTTTTTTGATGGTTCTGGGCTCGATGCCCGAAACGGTTCCCGGATGGCTTATGTGGGCTCGCGTTCTCGGATGTGTAGGTGTGTGCCCACTGTTACACATGGTCCAGATATCACCATCGTGTCTGATAGTGTCACAGCCCTAGATTAGCCTTGTTGTCTTTGCTTGACATTAATGTCATCATGTCTAAATTTAAATGAAATTTGAATTGAGGAATTTCAAAGCCTCAGAAACATTTTAAAAATTATCAACATTTAAAATCTTCTCAAAGAAGTCCAAGAAAATGTTCCTCTTAGTCTCTGAAAATATTGCAAAGAGGTAAAACTCAAAACAATATTTTTGGTATCTCAGAGTTAATTATTTTGGGCCCTTGAATTAAATAAATAACTATTTGCATTGGATATATATTTGTTAATTAATTAATATATGTCCAATAATTCTGATCTTTGATGAAGGGCTTTGGAATAATCCAACTAGTCCCTACCATAACTATCAGAAGCAATAAAAATGATTTAGTGTCTAAAACTAAATCAAAACAAATTACAGAAAATAGAAAACAGCAAGAAAATGCAATTAGGAAAGGACTAACCTGGCGCTCACCTGAGGCCCACTTACCTGGTGGCCTAGCAGAATCGGCCCAGCCCACCAGGGGCGACTTGGTCTTCTTCCACCTCGCCAAGAGGGCGGGCGTGTCGGCACATCGCCGCGATCGCCGTGGCCTCCTCCCTGCCTGCCTCACGCCCTCGAGGCCCTTCCAGCGCCACGGAGACGGCCACGCACCCCCCTGGACCGCTCTCTCTCCCTCCCGAATGCTCTCCCCCTCCTCTGCTCTCTCCCTGCGCGCGCCCGAGCGGAGCTCGTCGTCGCCGACGTCGCTTGCCACAACCACCGTGCTCCCCTCGCCTCGCTGACGCGCCAAGACGCTCAGCCTCGACCCCCTCTTCCTCCCCACCGAGACACACCCTGCCAGAAGCCCTACAACGCCGTCCTCGACGCCATCTTCGTCCTCTGCATCGACGGCCGCCGTTGCTCGATTCACCGGCCATAGAGCGTCCCCGGCCTCACCCTCGCGCTCGTTGGACTCACGGTGAGCCGCTGAACCGTTCCCCTCTTCTTCCCATGCCGTTTGGCCGCTCTAGCCGTTGTTTCCGCCGGACCCGAGAGCTCACCGCCGCCCAGTCATGTCGCCACCGTGGCCACCCTCACCTATAGCCGCAACCGAGCACTTCACCGCACTCACTGTGTTCCCAGGAGCCCGCAGCACCCCTCCGCACCTCCTACCGTGCCTCCTAGCGACGACCCCGAGTTCGTCCGAGCTCCGGCAGCCCCCAACGTCATCGCCGGCCACTTTTCCGGCCACCCCAGCACCTACCACCGCCACCACTAGATGCGCGCCACTGCGCGTGTTCGAACGCAACAAACCACGGCCGAAACGATGCCATGTGGCTCATTTCCGAGCCCCTCCGCCACGTCCGGACTCGCCGGCGGCTAAACGCCGGTGACCGCTGACCCGTTGACCGGTGTGGGTTGACCCCACTGCCCGGTTTGACTTTCCCCTGACTCACTGACAGGTGGGGCCCGGCCCTGTTAATTAGTTAGGATTAGTACTAATTGTTTTTAGCTAATCTAATTACACTGACACGCAGGGCCCACAGGTCAGTTTGACCTGGACCGCCCCTGTTGACTTGCTGATGTCACACCGACGTCATCTTGTATGATTAATGATTTTCTGGAATTTAAATAATTCAGTAAATTCCAGAAATTAGTATAAACTTCTAAAAATCATAGTAATTCAACCGTAACTCCAAATGAGATAAATTATATATGAAAAATCCAATCTATCCATTTGTACCATTTTCATGCATGTTAGAACAACTTATAGCTGCTGTTTAGGACAAATAAAATGAATGGAATTTAAATAACCATATGTGGAGTTTGAATTTGAACCCTGGGTTCAAACCAGCTTCATTTAACCTTGATGCTAGTTGCATTAGCCCAAACAACAGCATATTGCCATGTCACATTCATGCATCATAGTGTTGCATTGCATTGATTGTGTTCTTCCTTGTTTCCCGGTGATTGTCCCCTCTCAGTAGACGACGTTCGACTATGAGATCAATGACACCGATGAAGAACTATATTATCTTCAGAAGTGCCAGGCAAGCAAAACCCCCTTGTTCATTCCGATACAATCTCACTCTCCCGCTCCTGCTCTCTTTTACTGCAATAGGACAACATCGATTCAACTGTTACTTGTTGCGGTAGCTGAACCCCTTTATGCTCTGCATGGCCTGTCATTCCACAGTAATTAGATGAAACCCACTAGCATGAGTAGGAGTTGTTTGAGCCCTGTTGTGCCTACTCATTCATGCTTGTTTGCCATGCCTGCTACTGCTTAGAGTTGAGTCAGGTCTGATTCATCGGGAATGAATCGGAGGTGTGTAAACATGTCCTACTGTGTGTGAGCTAAGTGTGTGAACACGATTTGGTAAAGGTAGCGGTGAGAGGCCATGTAGGAGTACATGGTGGGTTGTCTCATTGCAGCCGTCCTCGAACTGAGTTACGTGTTTGTGATCCATGAAACAGTTACTACCACGCATTGGGCCCGAAACCAATGGACCCTCTCGGCTTCTTAACCACCCTTGTTCTCTGTCCGGGAGTTGCAACTAGTTTACGTGTTTGTAGGATATGTGTTGGAGGCCGTGCGTGGCGCTGACCCTAGGGTGGGCTATGATGCGGTAAATACACCGTGGCCCGTGCGAAATGCCCGTTTGGTATCTCGGGAACCCTGCAGACATCGTTCGGGTCGTTAGTGGAAACCTCGGCGGACTCCTGCGGATGGAACCCGAATAGGCGATAAACCTGGACTGGGACTTGAGTGTTTAGGTAGGCCGTGGCCGACACCCACGTTGGGCTTCCGCTTGAAGGTTGCCGAGTACATTTCGTGTAAACGGCGGTAAGTGGTGAGAGCGTGTGTGAAGAAGTACACCCCTGCAGGGTTAATATGATCTATTCGAATAGCCGTTTCCGCGGAAAAGGATTTTTGGGTTGCCTATATCAGTTCATAGACAAGTGAAAGTGGATACTCTAAAATGCGCAAGATAAGCGTGAGTGCTATGGATGGCGTTCTCGTAGGGAGACGGGATCGGATCCATAGTGGTGTATTAATATGGTGAATATGTACACTCGTGTGCGCCACCTCAAAAGAGTTACTTGCAGTCGTAGTTCAGGATAGCCACCGAGTCAAAGCTGGCTTGCTGCAGTTAAACCCCACCACCCCCTTTTGATAATGATGCATATGTAGTTAGTTCTGATGTAAGTCTTGCTGAGTACAATTGTACTCATGTTTGCCTATTTTATGTTTATGCAGAGAGACGTCAGTCTCGCTAGTAGTTCCACGTGGACTTCGACGTTTAGCTTGTTACCTCAGCTACGATCTTGTGCCCTCGGCAGGATCTGGTAGATTGTTAGGTTTCTCAGCCTTTTTCATTTGTAGATGTCTGTACTCAGACATGTTAAGCTTCCGCTTGTGCCTTGACTTGTATGCTCTGAGTGTTGGGTCATGAGACCCATGTTTGTAATATATCGCTCCTCGGAGCCTAATGAATAAATATCTGAGTCATAGAGTTATGTTGTGATGCCATGTTGTATTTACACATATTGAGCATATTGTGTGTATGTTTGAAATGCTTGGTATGTGTGGGATCCGACAATCTAGTTGTTTATCCTTGGCAGCCTCTCATATGGGGAAATGTAGTCTAGTGCTTCTGGCGATAGTAGTCCGCTACTGCCCGGTTCACGGAGTCCTGCTAGCCCAAAGACTACTGCTCTGGACACTTGATCGGCCGGTATGTGTTTCACTTCGTTCTGTATCTGTCCCTTCGGGAGATGTCACGCGGTGACATCCGAGTCCTGCCTAGCCTGCTACAGCCCGGGTTCTTGGAGTCCTGTTAGCCCAAAGCTACAGCCCGGATTCACACGCTGTGACCGACATGCTCGATGTGATTCATGTATGCCTGTCCCCATGGGTTAGTGCCGCTTTGGGTTCACGACTAGCCATGTCGGCCCGGTTCTCATCATATGGATGCTAGCAACACTATCATATCGTGAGCCAAAAGGCATAAACGGTCCCGGGCCATGGTAAGGCGACACCGTGGGAATACCGTGCGTGAGGCCGCAAAGTGATATGAGGTGTTACCGCTAGATCGATGTGACTTGGAATCGGGTCTGACAGCGTTGGTATCGAGCCCGACTGCTGTAGGATTACCAAGCCAAACTGGTGAAGTTGTGTCTAGAAATGCTTTAGTTATGTAAGGGAATTGATTGTGGAAGGGAACGTAAGGCTCTTTTTACTCCTTATACCTCATGGCCTTCTAATCTGAGTCATCCTCTTCTCTTCTACGGGGTTTAAGAACTAGGCTTCTCATCTTTCTATCAGGATGACGTGTTACTAATCCCTAGACCTTTAAGATTGTTGGATTTAAGCCCCAGTTCAGTTCCTACTATTTATGTTTGTTAACTGTTGATCTCAGAATCTTGTTATGATGTTGTAGAGTGGTTATGCCACCATTTTGCATGATGTCTCAAATCTTTTGAGCATTTACAGCCGTTATGTTGTCCGAGTCATCCCAGGTCTCTAAATAGTCGATGCATTTGCAAATCCTTCTCTCCTTTTCTAATGTTCATCTGGGCGGATTAAGCACACTAATTAGTATGTTGAGGTAATTTATTGCCTTGACATATATGTGGGAGCTATTATTATGACCCTAGGTGTTTTAGGAAGTCACCTAGCAATTTAGCAATGCTTTTGTATCCCGTGTGATGATTCGGCCATTATTCTTGAAAGCATCCGTGATGCCATTTAGTAGTAGGTATTCTATTCACGGGTTCTTGAACCCGAGATTCACCCTACTTCATGTTGTTAGTATTTGCTAGTTCCTTTAGGATATTAGTAACTTTGCGATAGTCCTCGAGGTCCATGGTATTTCCTTCTTCCAAATACCATGAACTAGTTATGGCAGAAGTTCCTCTTGAGCCTAAAGATCGCAATCAGAGTACTCTTGAAGAGTTCTCCATTCATAATTGTGACTCTGCCAGTTCTACCTTCTCTGCATGGGTTATCTGGGAGAAATGTTGAGCTTTGCTCGATATACTAATCTATGCATCCACAACTCAGAAAATTATATGTTCCTTTGAGTTGCTCTCTTTAGTTGTATCTCGACCATCCTCTATCAGTTGATAACCAAGAGTATGTGTGCGATCGTGTTTATCGATGCCTATTATCCTTGTGGTCCATCAAGCCATTCTATTCCGGAATGACTAGGAGAAACAAACTCCAGTACCTCATCCATATCTAGGATTGGGTCAAGCAGTTGTATTCCACAGATTAAAATGCCAATCCAGCTTTTGATTCTGTTCTACCCTGAAGTATTGCCATCTTATGTCAAGAATGTCATGGGAATTTCACAACCTCTTAGGAATTCTTGATGCAGTGATATTTCCCGCCATCATTATTCATTCCTCGGTTCCGTGTTGTCACAACCGGAATGCCGACTAGTGAATTGTGGTGTGTGAAATCGATACTCCTAGCAACCTCGTTGCTTGGTAGTAAATGGACAATATTCTCATTCTTAGCGTGTTGGTTATTGAATCATCATCCTAAGATTAATCGTGCTACCTAGTCCTTAGTTCTGGTGCACTCTTCGATCTATGAGTTAGGATTGTGTCAATCCCTCACTCTTTTGATCGTATCGTCTTGCCCTCAAAAGCAAGATTGTTCTCGAGCTTAGTAACATACCGGTGGTTCGTGAATCTCCAAATATCTTGTTGGAAGTGTTACCGGGTTGTTTCCTGACTGTTATGTTGATCTCGTGATCAAGTTGGTATCTTGTAAACCACTCCTTCTTCGAGAATCCGTGTTGGATACCCCTGAGCTAGTTGGTTAAGCTGAACAACAACTTGGAGAGTTGGAAGATAAAAGCTTGCCTAACTTAGTTCGTTCCAAAGGGATATTCTTGTGTAGTGTGTGTTGAAGAATGATGATATGTTCATCGATTGGTCCCTGTGATCAGTTGCTGGACCTATTGTCTTATCAATCCTCTTATTTGAGTGTGGGCTATCGTCAAATCAAATCAGTACCAATGATGCTCGTAATGTTGTCTTACTCGTGGTTGACCCCTCGAGCATACACCATTACATCTTTTGGTCGGACCAATACTATCACCGTGTTCACATGATGGTGGAAGTCCAGTGATATGGAAATTCCGATGAGTTGTTGTTGAGCCCATCAGCAGCATTTTGTTTCCCCCCATGAATCATGTTGAACATCAACCTAGTGTTGGAAACTTGTAAGCAATGCCTTCGTGTTCCGTTCATGAAGCCTATGGTTGGATGGAAGAAGTGACTTCCTCGAATTCATGTGCTTTAGGTGTAAGTTGCAGCCATGAATTTGAGAAAGGTTTGTTTTGTTTCATCTGGAATCGTCCCAAGTTAGTCATGCACGTGCGAAGTGCCCTATGGTTTGATAGGTTGGCCGCCTCCATTCTATATGTGTTTCCTAGCACACCAAGCCACTAACTGATTTGTTCAAGGAGAAGAAATTCCTTCTTAAGAGCATGCCTTATGCAAGGACTTCGTTATCCTTGATGATGGTTCCCCACCTGAACTCGGTAGTGCTTTATTGTAAGACTACTCTGTGATCATGCTTGTCTTGGACATCATGTTCACATGATTGTAGCAGAACCCGCTCATGTTTTGGAGCTTGCTACCTTAGTTCATCCCTCGAGAATCAAGCAACGTCATCTCGTCCGTTTGTGTTGCAAAATTTCTTTTCCAGACATACTGTCTGAAATATCCTGTTTTCAACCAGATCTGAATCTCAGGCAGATATGATGGTTGGAACATTTCCAACAGTTGCAGTTTGTTCCCAGCTTGCACACCATTGTGCCAATCCCCCATGGGCTGCCTTTCTCGGTAGTTGCTACCCAATATTGTCTTCAAAAGTGGACTTACCATGGGTCCCATCCATTTCCGGTGATAAGCGAAGGCATCCATTGCGTTGTCTTCAACAAGGTAGTCCACATCATCCATCCTAGTCCGGGTATGCCATTCCTTCGAACTCTTTCAACGATCAATTATAAATTGCCTTAAGCTGGTATGAAGAGTGTCAATGATCTATGGATCAAAAGTAATTCTTTTCGCCACTTAAGGGAGCAGTTCTTCAAGTCACCTTTTTCAAAGTGCCCCGTTACGGGATCGTAGCAATTATTTCCTTGCCATCTTGACACCATCCACCATCCTTCTAAGCGTGGAATTGTTGCCCACCAATCAAACCCGTCGTTTGTTCTTCCATCCCTCTCGATGTGTTCCGTGTCGCAGCTCGAGAGATGTTTCAATGTCTCGCTTGATGAGTGATCCTAAGTTGCTCGATCTTTAAGAAGATCGATTCCTGCAGAGTTCCTCTTTGTCGTTGTCGTGTTGGATGAAGTTTCCAAAAGCAAAGACGTCAAGATCAATATGAAGCAATGAATCAACATCTTGAGAAGGACAGTTGGATCGTGAAGATCGTGTTAGCTTGTGACCCCTTTGACTTCTTACCTCACGTCTTGAATCTCGGGACGAGATTCTTGTTTAGTAGGGGTGAGTTGTCACAGCCCTAGATTAGCCTTGTTGTCTTTGCTTGACATTCATGTCATCATGTCTAAATTTAAATGAAATTTGAATTGAGGAATTTTCAAAGCCTCAGAAACCTTTTAAAAATGATCAACATTTAAAATCTTCTCAAAGAATTCCAATAAAATGTTCCTCTTAGTCTCTGAAAATATTGCAAAGAGGTAAAACTCAAAACAATATTTTTGTTATCTCAGAGTTAATTATTTTGGGCCTTTGAATTAGATAAATAGATATTTGCATTGGATTTATATTTGTTAATTAATTAATATATGTCCAATAATTCTGATCTTTGATGAAGGGCTTTGGAATAATCCAACTAGTCCCTACCATAACTATCAGAAGCAATAAAAATGATTTAGTGTCTAAAACTAAATCAAAACAAATTACAGAAAATAGAAAACAGTAAGAAAATGCAATTAGGAAAGGACTAACCTGGCGCTCACCTGAGGCCCACTTACCTGGTGGCCTAGCAGAATCGGCCCAGCCCACCAGGGGCGACTTGGTCTTCTTCCACCTCTGCCAGTAGGCAGAGGCGTGTCGACACACGCGCGATCGCCATGGCCTCCTCCCTGCCTGCCTCACGCCCTCGAGGCCCTTCCAGGGCCACGGAGAGGGCCACGCACCCCCTGGACTGCTCTCTCTCCCTCCCGAACGCTCTCCCCCTCCTCTGCTCTCTTCCTGCGCGCGCCCGAGCGGAGCTCGTCATCGCCGACGCCGTTTGCCACAACCACCGTGCTCCCCTCGCCTCGCCGATGCGCCAAGACGCTCCGCCTCGACCCCCTCTTCCTCCCCACTGAGACACGCCCTCCCGGAAGCCCTACAACGCCGTCCTCGACGCCATCTTCGTCCTCTGCACCGACGGCCGCCGTTGCTCGATTCACCGGCCACAGAGCGTCTTCGGCCTCGCCCTCGCGCTCGTTGGACTCACGGTGAGCCGCTGAACCGTTCCCCTCTTCTTCCCATGCCGTTTGGCCGCTCTAGCCGTTGTTTCCGCCGGACCCGAGAGCTCACCGCCGCCCAGTCATGTCGCCACCGTGGCCACCCTCACCTATAGCCGCAACCGAGCGCTTCACCGCACTCACCGTGTTCCCAGGAGCCCGTAGCACCCCTCCGCACCTCCTGTCGTGTCTCCTAGCGACGACCCCGAGTTCTTCCGAGCTCCGGCAGCCGCCAACGTCGTCGTCGGCCACTTTTCCGGCCACCCCAGCACCTACCACCGCCACCACTAGATGCGCGCCACTGCGCGTTCGAACGCAACAAACCACGGCCGAAACGATACCATGTGGCTCATTTCCGAGCCCCTCCGCCACGTCTGGACTCGCCGGCGGCTAAACGCCGGCGACCGCTGACCCATTGACCGGCATGGGTTGACCCCACTGCCCGGTTTGACTTTTCCCCTGACTCACAGACAGGTGGGGCCCGTCCCTGTTAATTAGTTAAGATTAGTACTAATTGTTTTTAGCTAATCTAGTTACACTGACACGCAGGGCCCACAGGTCAGTTTGACCTGGACCGCCCCTGTTGACTTGCTGACGTCACACCGACGTCATGCTGACGTAGTTAATGATTTTCTGGAATTTAAATAATTCAGGAAATTCCAGAAATTAGTATAAACTTCTAAAAATCATAGTAATTCAACCGTAACTCCAAATGAGATAAATTATATATGAAAAATGATCAGAAAAACCCAATCTATCCATCTGTACCATTTTCATGCATGTTAGAACAACTTATAGCTGCTGTTTAGGACAAATAAAATGAATGGAATTTAAATAACCATATGTGGAGTTTGAATTTCAACCTTGGGTTCAAACCAACTTCATTTAACCTTGATGCTAGTTGCATTAGCCCAAACAACAGCATATTGCCATGTCACATTCATGCATCATATTGTTGCATTGCATTGATTGTGTTCTTTCTTGTTTGCCGGTGATTGTCCCCTCTCAGTAGACGATGTTCGACGATGAGATCGATGACACCGATGAAGAACTATATTATCTTCAGAAGTGCCAGGCAAGCAAAACCCCCTTATTCATTCCGATACAATCCCACTCTCTCGCTCCTGCTCTCTTTTACTGCAATAGGACAACATCGATTCAAGCTGTTACTTGTTGTGGTAGCTGAACCCTTTATCCTCTCGCATGACTGTCATTCCACAAGAATTAGATGAAACCCACTAGCATGAGTAGGAGTTGTTTGAGCCTGTTGTGCCTACTCATTCATGCTTGTTTGTCATGCCTGCTACTGCTCAGAGTTGAGTCAGGTCTGATTCATCGGGAATGAATCGGAGGTGTGTAAACATGTCCTACTGTGTGTGAGCTAAGTGTGTGAACACGATTTGATAAAGGTAGCGGTGAGAGGCCATGTAGGAGTCCATGGTGGGTTGTCTCATTGCAGCCGTCCTCAGGAACTGAGTTCTGTGTTTGTGATCCATGAAACAGTTACTACCACGCATTGGGCCCGAAACCAATGGACCCTCTCGGCTTCTTAACCACCCTTGTTCTCTGTCCGGGAGTTGCAACTAGTTTACGTGTTTGTAGGATATGTGTTGGAGGCCGTGCGTGGCGCTGACCCTAGGGGTGGGCTATGATGCGGTAGATACACCGTGGCCGGTGTGCGAATGCCCGTTTGGTATCTCGGGAACCCTGCACACATCGTTCGGGGTCGTTAGTGGAAACCTCGGCCGGACTCCCTGCGGATGGAACCCGAATAGGCAATAAACCTGGACTGGGGACTTGAGTGTTTAGGTAGGCCGTGGCCGACACCCACGTTGGGCTTCCGCTTGAAGGTTGCCGAGTACATGTCGTGGAAACGGCGGTAAGTGGTGAGAGCGTGTGTGAAGAAGTACACCCCTGCAGGGTTAATATGATCTATTCGAATAGCCGTTTCCGCGGAAAAGGATTTTTGGGTTGCCTATATCAGTTCATAGACAAGTGAAAGTGGATACTCTAAAATGCGCAAGATATGCGTGAGTGCTATGGATGGCGTTCTCGTAGGGAGACGGGATCGGATCCATAGTGGTGTATTAATATGGTGAATATGTGGATTCGTGTGCGCCACCTCAAAAGAGTTACTTGCAGTCGTAGTTCAGGATAGCCACCGAGTCAAAGCTGGCTTGCTGCAGTTAAACCCCACCACCCCCTTTTGATAATGATGCATATGTAGTTAGTTACGATGTAAGTCTTCTTGAGTACAATTGTACTCACGTTTGCCTATTTTATGTTTATGCGAGAGACGTCGGTCTAGCTAGTAGTTCCACGTGGACTTGACGTTTAGCTTGTTACCTCAACTACGATCTTGTGCCCTCGGCAGATCTGGTAGATAGTTAGGTTTCTCACCTTTTTCATTTGTAGATGTCGTACTCGGACATGTTAAGCTTCGCTTGTGCCTTGACTTGTATGCTCGAGTGTTGGGTCATGAGACCCATGTTTGTAATATCTCGCTCCTCGGGCCTAATGAATAAATATCTGAGTCGTAGAGTTATGTTGTGATGCCATGTTGTATTTACACATATTGAGCATATTGTGTGTATGTTTGAAATGCTTGGTATGTGTGGGATCCGACAATCTAGTTGTTTATCCTTGGCAGCCTCTCATATGGGGAAATGTAGTCTAGTGCTTCCCGAGCGATAGTAGTCACTACTGCCGGTTCACCGGAGTCCTGCTAGCCCAAAGACTACTTTACTCTGGACACTTGATTGGCCGACATGTGTTTCACTTCGTTCTTGTATACATCCCTTTGGGGAAATGTCACGCGGTGACATCGAGTCCTGCCTAGCTCTGCTACAGCCGGGTTACGGAGTCCTGTTAGCCCATGCTACTGATCGGATTCACACGCTGATGACCGACATGCTCGATGTGATTCATGTATGCCTGTCCCCATGGGTTAGTGCCGCTTTGGGTTCACGACTAGCCATGTCGGCCGGGTTCTCTGTCATATGGATGCTAGCGACACTATCATATCGTGAGCCAAAAGGCATAAACGGTCCCGGCCATGGTAAGGCGACACCGTGGAATACCGTGCGTGAGGCCGCAAAGTGATATGAGGTGTTACCGGCTAGATCGATGTGACTTGGAATCGGGTCCCGACAGCTTTGGTATCGAGCGATCGCTGTAGGATTACCAAGCCAAACTGGTCGAAGTTGTGTCTAGAAATGCTTTAGTTATGTAAGGGAATTGATTGTGGAAGGGAACGTAAGGCTCTTTTTACTCCTTATACCTCATGGCCTTCTAATCTGAGTCATCCTCTTCTCTTCTACGGGGTTTAAGAACTAGGCTTCTCATCTTTCTATCAGGATGACGTGTTACTAATCCCTAGACCTTTAAGATTGTTGGATTTAAGCCCCAGTTAAGTTCCTACTATTTCTGTTTGTTAACTGTTGATCTCAGAATCTTGTTATGATGTTGTAGAGTGGTTATGCCACCATTTTGCATGATGTCTCAAATCTTTTGAGCATTTACAGCCGTTATGCTGTCAAAGTCATCCTGTATCTAAATAGTCGATGCATTTGCAAATCCCTTCTCTCCTTTTCTAATGTTCATCTGGGCCATATTAAGCACACTAATTAGTATGTTGAGGTAATTTATTGCCTTGACATATATGTGGGAGCTATTATTATGACCCTAGGTGTTTTAGGAAGTCACCTAGCAATTTAGCAATGCTTTTGTATCCCCAGTGTGATGATTCTGGCCATTATTCTTGAAAGCATCCCGTGATGCCATTTAGTAGTAGGTATTCTATTCCTGGGTTCTTGAACCCGAGATTCACCCTACTTCATGTTGTTAGTATTTGCTAGTTCCTTTAGGATATTAGTAACTTTGCGATAGTCCTCGAGGTCCATGGTATTTCCTTCTTCCAAATACCATGAACTAGTTATGCCAGAAGTTCCTCTTGAGCCTAAAGATCGCAATCAGAGTACTCTTGAAGAGTTCTCCATTCATAATTGTGACTCTGCCAGTTCTACCTTCTCTGCATGGGTTATCCGGGAGAAATGTTGAGCTTTGCTCGATATACTAATCTATGCATCCACAACTCAGAAAATTATATGTTCCTTTGAGTTGCTCTCTTTAGTTGTATCTCGACCATCCTCTATCAGTTGATAACCAAGAGTATGTGTGCGATCGTGTTTATCGACGCCTATTATCCTTGTGGTCCGTCAAGCCATTCTATTCCGGAATGACTAGGAGAAACAAACTCCAGTACCTCATCCATATCGAGGATTGGGTCAAGCAGTTGTATTCCACAGATTAAAATGCCAATCCAGCTTTTGATTCTGTGGTACCCTAAAGTATTGCCATCTTATGTCAAGAATGTCATGGGAATTTCACAACCTCTTAGGAATTCTTGATGCAGTGATACTTCCCGCCATCATTATTCATTCCTCGGTTCTGTGTTGTCGCAACCGGAATGCCGACTAGTGAATTGTGGTGTGTGAAATCGATACACCTAGCAACCTCGTTGCTTGGTAGTAAATGGACAATATTCTCATTCTTAGCGTGTTGGTTATTGAATCATCATCCTAAGATTAATAGTGCTACCTAGTCCTTAGTTCTGGTGCACTCTTCGATCTATGAGTTAGGATTGTGTCAATCCCTCACTCTTTTGATCGTATCGTCTTGCCCTCAAAAGCAAGATTGTTCTCGAGCTTAGTAACATACCGGTGGTTCGTGACTCTCCAAATATCTTCTTGGAAGTGTTACCGGTTGTTTCTGACTGTTATGTTGAGCTCGTGATCAAGTTGGTTTCGTAAACCACTCCTTCTTCAAGAATCCGTGTTGGATACCCCTGAGCTAGTTGGTTAAGCTGAACAACAACTTGGAGAGTTGGAAGATAAAAGCTTGCCTAACTTAGTTCATTCCAAAGGGATATTCTTGTGTAGTGTGTGTTGAAGAAAGATGATATCTTCATCGATTGGTCCTGTGATCGATTCTTGGACCTATTGTCTTATCAATCCTCTGATTTGAGTGTGGGCTATCGTCAAATCAAATCAGTACCAACGATGCTCGTAATGTTGTCTTACTCGTGGTTGACCCCTCGAGCATACACCATTACATCTTTTGGTCGGACCAATACTATCACCGTGTTCACATGATGGTGGAAGTCCAGTGATATGGAAATTCCGATGAGTTGTTGTTGAGCCCATCAGCAGCATTTTGTTTCCCCCCATGAATCATGTTGAACATCAACCTAGTGTTGGAAACTTGTAAGCAATGCCTTCGTGTTCCGTTCATGAAGCCTATGATTGGATGGAAGAAGTGACTTCCTCAAATTCATGTGCTTTAGGTGTAAGTTGCCGCCATGAATTTGAGAAAGGTTTGTTTTGTTTCCTCTGGAATCGTCCCAAGTTAGTCATGCACGTGCGAAGTGCCCTATGGTTTGATAGGTTGGCCGCCTCCATTCTATATGTGTTTCCTAGCACACCAAGCCACTAACTGATTTGTTCATGGAGAAGAAATTCCTTCTTAAGAGCATGCCTTATGCAAGGACTTCGTTATCCTTGATGATGGTTCCCACACGAACTCGGTAGTGCTTTATTGTAAGACTACTCGTGATCATGCTTGTCTTGGACATCATGTTCACATGATTATGTGCGAACCGCTCATGTTTTGGAGCTTGCTACCTTAGTTCATCCCTCGACAATCTCGCAACGTCATCTCGTCGGCTTGTGTTGCAAACTTTCTTTTCCAGACATACTGTCTGAAATATCCTGTTTTCAACCAGATCTGAATCTCAGGCAGATATGATGGTTGGAACATTTCCAACAGTTGTATTTTGTTCCCAGCTTGCACCCCATTGTGCCAATCCCCCATGGGCTGCCTTGCTCGGTAGTTGCTGCCCAATATTGTCTTAAAAAGTGGACTTACCATGGGTCCCATCCATTTCCGGTGATAAGCAAAAGTCATCCATTGCGTTGTCTTCAACAAGGTAGTCCACATCATCCATCCTAGTCCGGGTATGCCATTCCTTCGAACTCTTTCAACGATCAATTATAAATTGCCTTAAGCTGGTATGAAGAGTGTCAATGATCTATGGATCAAAAGTAATTTTTTTTGCCACTTAAGGGAGCAGTTCTTCGAGTCACCTTTTTCAAAGTGCCCCGTTACGGGATCGTAGCAATTATTTCCTTGCCATCTTGAGACCATCCACCATCCTTCTAAGCGTGGAATTGTTGCACACCAATCAAACCCCGTCGTTTGTTCTTCCATCCCTCTCGATGTGTTCCGTGTCGCAGCTCGAGAGATGTTTCAATGTCTCGCTTGATGAGTGATCCTAAGTTGCTCTATCTTTAAGAAGATCGATTCCTGCAGAGTTCCTCTTTGTCGTTGTCGTGTTGGATGAAGTTTCCGAAAGCAAAGACGTCAAGATCAATATGAAGCAATGAATCAACATCTTGAGAAGGACAGTTGGATCGTGAAGATCGTGTTAGCTTGTGACCCCTTTGACTTCTTACCTCACATCTTGAATCTCGGGACGAGATTCTTGTTTAGTAGGGGTGAGTTGTCACAGCCCTAGATTAGCCTTGTTGTCTTTGCTTGACATTCATGTCATCATGTCTAAATTTAAATGAAATTTGAATTGAGGAATTTTCAAAGCCTCAGAAACCTTTTAAAAATGATCAACATTTAAAATCTTCTCAAAGAAGTCCAAGAAAGTGTTCCTCTTAGTCTCTGAAAATATTGCAAAGAGGTAAAACTCAAAACAATATTTTTGGTATCTCAGAGTTAATTATTTTGGGCCTTTGAATTAAATAAATAACTATTTGCATTGGATATATATTTGTTAATTAATTAATATATGTCCAATAATTCGATCTTTGATCAAGGGCTTTGGAATAATCCAACTAGTCCCTACCATAACTATCAGAAGCAATAAAAATGATTTAGTGTCTAAAACTAAATCAAAACAAATTACAGAAAATAGAAAACAGCAAGAAAATGCAATTAGGAAAGGACTAACCTGGCGCTCACCTGAGGCCCACTTACAGGTGGCCTAGCAGAATCGGCCCAGCCCACGAGGCGACTTGGTCTTCTTCCACCTCTGCCAAGAGGGCGGAGGCGTGTCGACACCGCGATCGCCGTGGCCTCCTCCTGCCTGCCTCACGCCCTCGAGGCCTTCCAGTATACGGAGACGGCCACACACCCCCCTGGACCGCTCTCTCTCCCTCCCGAACGCTCTCCCCCTCCTCTGCTCTCTCCCTGCGCGCGCCCGAGCGGAGCTCGTCGTCGCCGACGCCGTTTGCCACAACCACCGTGCTCCCCTCGTGTCACGCCCAATATGCGACCCTATCCAAAAGGAACTCGACGGTCCCACCAAGGATAGACCCGCATATTGAAACGCTTTTGCAAGGTGGATATCATTACATCAACATTACATAATAGATGGGGATACATACATAAGGCACAAATGCCACAAGAATACATCAACATCATACATGAGAACAACATCCGACTATGGATGAAACATAAACAGAAAACTCAAACGACATCCACCACCTTTAGCCCAGCTGCCGACCTGGAACTTATCCCCTGATCGAAGAAGAAGCAGAAGAAGAACTCCAAAACAAGCAAACATCGCTCTCACGTCATGATCATCGCACAACCTGTACCTGCAACTGGTGGTGTAGTAATCTGTGAGCCACGAGGACTCAGCAATCCCATTACCATGGGTATCAAGACTAGCAAAGCTTAAGGGAAAGGAAGGGGTAAAGTGGTGAGGTTGCAGCAGCGACTAAGCATATATGGTGGCTAACATACGCAAATGAGAGTGAGAAGAGAAACAAAGGAACGGTCGTCAACTAGCAATGATCAAGAAGTGATCCTGAACTCCTACTTACGTCAGACATAACCCAGAAACCGTTTTCTCCTCTCGATCAACCCTGAAAAGAGACGCTCACGGTTACGCACACGGTTGGTGTATTTTAGAAGAGTTTGCTTCAAGTTTACTACAACCGGATATTAACAAATTCCCATCTGCCACATAACCGCGGGCACGGCTCTTGAAAGTTTATACCCTACAGGGGTGTCCCAACTTAGCCCATGATAAGCTCTCGCGATCAACGAAGGATATTCCTTCTCCCCGGGAAGACCCGATCAGTCTCGGAATCCCGGCTACAAGACATTTCGACAGCAATAAAACAAGTCCAGCAAGACCTCCCGGCGTGCCGACACCCTGATAGTAGCCGCGCGTATCTCGTCTCAGGCCACGACCGGATAAGCGAAGCGTTCAGGAACCGACGTAACCCAAGTTGCCAAGGGATGGTCCCGCACGGTGCTCTAGTTTGGACCAACACTTAGACAAGCATTGGCCCGGGGGGGTTAAATAAAGATGACTCTCGAGAGAGCGACTCCCAAGGGAAAAGTAGGTGGTGGTGAGGCAAATGGTAAAACCAATGTTGGGCCTTGCCGGAAAAGTCTTATTCAAAGCGAACTGTCAAGGGGGTCCCATAAATCACCCGACCGCGTTAGGGACGCAAAAACCGGGAACATAATACCGATATGACGGAAACTAGGGCGGCAAGAGTGGAACAAAACACCAGGCATAAGGCCGAGCCTTCCACCCTTTACCAAGTATATAGATGCATTAAATTAAATAAGATATATTGTGATATCCCAACAAGTAAACATGTTCCAACAAGGAACAACATCTCCATGTTCCAACAAGGAACAAACTTCATCTTCACCTGCAACTAACAACGCTATAAGAGGGGCTGAGCAAAGCGGTAACATAGCCAAACAACGGTTTGCTAGGACGGGTGCAAAAAGGTTAGGGGCTGACATGGCAATTTGGGATGGCTTGATAAACAGGTAATAGGTAGCGCAGCATAGCGATAGAACGAAGCAACTAGCATAGCAATGATAGTATTGAGATCCAGGGTAGCGGTCATCTTGCATGAAATCCCGCAAGGAAGAAGAACGAGTCCATGAAGAAGATGAAGCCACGAAGACGAACCAAGCGTGAGCGAACGAATCCTCACGATCATAACGAAGCAGAACTAACAAGAAGAAGCACACAACATAGTAAACACTCCACATGAACAAGGCATGATGCACAACAAACATGATGCATGACAAATCTAGATGAGGCTACTCATGGCAAGAGATGATGCATACAAGAGCAACACATCAAAGCAAGTTTAAATGAGGCCGGAAACAACATATAACAATTCCGGTAAGTCCTCCTATGCAAATTTCGAAATTGGTCCAGATCTGAATAAACCTTATGTTCAAGTTGTTAAACAGCAAGTTAATATGCACCACAATGATCTACACGAAATTCTAGTCAAGATACATATAAATTTCATTAGATTCGGAGCTACGGCCTAGAAGATATGAGCAAAACAAGTTAAACATGGCATTGATGCTAAATGCATACAAACATCAAGCAAACACATCAAAACAAGGATGCAACATGATAATATGAAGCTACATGCAAAATCAAGCAAGTTTCATATAGAGCACACTCAAAACGGAGCAACGGATCAACACATACACCCTATACAAGTCATGACAACAATCTGTCCAAAACAGCAAGTAGGCATATTGCAAGCATCAAAACAACATGCTACAGGACCTCAACATAATAACAAAAGGCATGAGCATGATGTACAGGTAAAGCATTACAAAACATGAACACTGAGATATCTCCAGAAACAACTAGAACATGCTCAAACACACATGTCAAGATTGCAAATAATAAGAGTTTCAGACTTTAGCAGAAATAACATCAGGTTGCAATGTTTAGAGCTATCAAACAACATGTTACAGGAACTTATCATGGCAAACAAAGGCATGGCATGAATCTACTAAATGCATATAACAAAAGTCCCTTACTTACCATAAGCCAAAAAGAATCAGAAAATATGATGGCACCCATGTAAACATAGCAAGTTATATTACAGATTCATACATGGCAGGAACAACAATAAGTAGGCATGTTGGTGAGCTTGAACAACTCACCACAGAGCAATACATGGCATGGCAAGGCAACTAACTTTAAGAAGACATGGCATAGAAGATATACATGGCAAGAACAACAACATATCATGCAAGGATCAACTACAACAACCTTGGCGAAATTGAATAACATGTAAACAACCTGCCAGGAAACATTTTATAGCAAAAGTAGAGCTCGATTGACTCAAGCTATGGCACTCCATAATTGCAAACAAAGGCATGGATGTATATAGCAAGACATGTATAACAAAACATCCTTACTGGAGTATCTCAAAATATGCATGGATCTCTCTGTAGCATCAAGTTAACATGGCATAAAAATATCAGCAAAACAGGGCTGAAATCAGCAACATCATGAGGCCTAGTTTGCATGCTTGTGCTAGTCACCACAGAGATCACAAAAATACATGGCATACACCCCTGTAAAGATGGCATGTCATATTACAAAACACATGTAGGACTCAAGGTCATAGGATGCACACATCAATCATGGCAAAAATGACAAAAGTGCATGTTCTGATAAGAATCAGAAACTAACATCACATAGCACTCTTGCAACAGCATTTAGGGCATCAATATGAGCTCAAATAAAAATGATGCAATGTAATGAAATGATCTACCCATCGAGACGAACAATTTGACATATTACACGCACGAAACAGAGCCACGGGTGCAAAGATATAATGCGATGAATATGCAACAAAATTACTGCAGAAATCGGGACCGAGAAAATAGACCTCGAAGTCAACGCGCCGCGGATCTCGAGGACCGCGGAGTTGGCGCGGAGGTGGCCGGAAGGCGAAGGGAGGTGAGCCGGACGGATCAGGCGGATCCGGCCGGTGGGGAGGCGGAACGGGCGGGGGCGAGGCACGGGCGCCGAGGGCGATGGCCGGGGCGGGGCAGGGCGCGGCGGCCTGGCGGCGGCGCGGCGAGGTCGTCGGCGGCTTCCGCCGTGGCCGGGCGGGAGGAGGCGGCGGCCGCGGCGACCGGAGGAGCGAGGCGAGGCACCGCCAGAGTGGCGGGGATCCGGCGAGTCTTGCGGCGCGGCGGAGGGGAGCGGGCGAGCATGGGTCTTGCCATGCGTCGGGGCGGGCTCCCAGCTGGCCGAGCGGGCAGGCGGCGGCGGGCGGCGGGCGCCACGTGGCGTCGTGGATTGGCGCGGGCGGCGGCGGAGGGCGGCGACATGTCCGGCGGCGGGAAGTGTCCGTGGCGAGGAGAGAGGATGACTAGGGTTTGTCTGCGATTTTGGGAGGAGCACATATTTATAGGTAGAGGGAGCTAGGAGAGTCCAAATGAGGAGCGGTTTTCGGCCACGCGATCGTGACCGAACGACCGAGAACATGGAGGGGAGTTAGGTGGGTTTTGGGCCACTTTGAAAGGGGTGTTGGGCTGCAACTCAAAGAGGGCTTTGCGGTTACCCGGTTAACCGTTGGAGTATCAAACGACCTCCAAATGATCCGAAACTTGACAGGCGGTCTACCGGTGCTATACCAAGGCCGCTTGGCAAACCTCGGTCCATTCCGAGACCGTTCAACACCCGCACATGAAAAGAGGTAAAAGGGGGCGCCGGGAGACATAGGAGTGCCGGATTGCAAAATGGACAACGGGGAAAATGCTCGGATGCATGAGACGAACACGTATGCAAAATGAAATGCACATGATGACATGATATGAAATGCAGATGATGATATGGCAAAGAGAGACACGCAAGCAAATGACATGGCAAAGACGACGAATAACTGGCAGACACCTGGCGCATCGAATCCGGGGCGTTACAACACTCCTCCACTAACAAGAGATCTCGTCCCGAGATCTTAGGACCGAGACGGAAGAGAAAAGGGATGAGGTGAAACAAGAAACGCAAGAGAGAAGAGGCGAAGAATCAAGAGCACTCGAGAATAAGAAAGGAACGACGAGAATGACGAGAATCGAAAACTCATGGAATCAGATAGGCTATGAAAGCAACTCGTTCTAACCGGAGTGGTTAGAATGAGAAAAGAAACGAATAAGACTGAAAGGATTTAGGTAGCACTCCGGCTGAACATGGAAGGATTTGGAACTGAGTTTGACAAAATGGAACGATAGTTGACGAGAGGAACAACAGAATACCTCCGGAAGAACTGAAAGAATTGAATGAAAAGAACTTAGAAGGAAGGATTGAACGGAGTTGTCGAGAAAATCAACAACGAAAAGAATAAGCTTGTTATGGACTTATGGAATACATCTCAAAATCATAAGGTGATAACCAGCCGCAAACGGAAATGATTGAATAGCTGAGAAGAACAAAGAAATGCAAAACTCCACTTCAAAAGAATGCGGAGATTTAATTACACTTCGAGACGCGAGAAGAACAGATATTTGAAGAACTCCGGTAACATAAGGATTATGAGATTGAATGAAGGATGAAAAGAATAAGAATTAAGCTTGCAATGATTTAGATGGAGGTTCCGACGAGATGGCCGAGGAAAATTTGAACTCCGGAAAAGAAAAGATGAAAACACTTGGAACTAGAATTTATTCATTACGAACAAACTCCGAAGAAAAAAAGATCAATCACTTGGATGAAATAAGAATAAGATTTATTGTATTCTTATCCTTCATCAAATTATATTGATGACAAGCAATGGATTTGGCATAATACTTATTCTCGTTGAAAAAGGATTAAGGGGAAACATCGCACAAAACTTGAGAAAGTCTTCATGAACCACCGATAGGATTGGAAAGAACGAATGAATTAATATGATAACAAAGAAAAGAATCTTGAACGAACCACCGTAAGAATTCAAAAATGACTGATGAAAGAGAATGAATCACCGGGAAGAATTAGAAAAGCACAAGGTACTTGAGAGAATTAAAATGCAAGAGAACAAAGAGATCGCGAACTGATAGAAGAATACTTGAACGAAGCACCGGGATAATATTGAGGCGAACGAAAGGGCACGAATATAGAATAATTGAGAGAACGAAGCTGAAAACTTGGGACGAGGAAATCTTCGAAATGGAGGCCTCGGATAATCGAACGAAAAAGCAACTCTGAAATACTCGGATGGATGAAAAGGAATTGCACAACTGGAAACAATTAGATAGGATAACATCGAGCTATCACCATGAATCTCCGGGAGAGTGGACAAGATTTAGAAGGAACTCTTCTTCGGTCTTCAAATGAAGACGAGAAACACCACCAAAATTACTGAGATACTCCGGGAGAATGAAAAGCGAATTGGTTCAACCAACAATGAAAAGAATTTGAAAGAGATCTTGGGAAGGCGTCTGACTGATGAAATTCATTCTTACGTCACACTTGAAAAGAATTGAGAATAACTCCGAGGAAAATCAGAAGAGTCAGGTAAGATCCTGGGAAAAGACCTGTGGGTTAGGGCCCACTGAAGAGATAACACCGTTGGAAAGGATTGTTGAACAGATAGATGATGCACCGGAACAATTGAAATATTTGAATGAGGTGACAACCTCTAATTAATTCGAACACAGGCGAATCTCCTGAGATGACTTGAGCACTCCGGAAGGATAAACTGGTGAGAGACGAACGAGCAGGGAAAACACTTGATCCAGGAAAAGAATATGATTAACCCGAACAACTTGATTTGAGTGCACCGGAAAAAGAAAGGGATGAAGAATCTCAAACAAAAGAGAATTCACCGGTTGAAATGATTGAGGGAAGACTGAAGAGGCTCCGTACGAATGGAAACTATGGTCGGAAGAAACTCGAACTCCGGGAAGAAAAGGGTGGGAGGGCGGGAAAACAAAGGCAACTTGGAAAGGGAAACCGACGAATATCTTGAAAAGAAAAACACCGATTGAAATCATTGAGGAAAGAAAAGAAAGACTTCACACAAGTAGGATGGATACTCAATTACGGACTCCGGTTCCGAGAAGAAGAAGGGAGGGCGGGTGGGAAAAACAAGGACAACTTCGGACAAGGAAAAACAACGACGTCGGAGGAAGAACTGAGGATTGAACTCAAAGATGAAGAGGCTCGAGTCAACTAGACGAGAAATGAACCGGATGAAAAGAGCTGAGTAACAACTACCGAAAAACCAACTGCGTGATCCTAAAGAAAAAAATTTGAAGGGGGAGAGAAGTAATTCAAAACACCTACGTCAAGATTCCTTACCAGAGCGATGAAGGGGCTGAGGAGTAAAAAGAATTCCTACTCTCCGATATAACTAGACTCCGAAAATAGTTTTCTTCTAGACTCAACATCGGCCAAACTACACGATCAATCAAGGGGCTCCTAGGGTCGGTTGAGGCTCTGATACCAACTTGTCATGCCCAATATGCGACCCTATCCAAAAGGAACTCGACGGTCCCACCAAGGATAGACCCGCATATTGAAACGCTTTTGGAAGGTGGATATCATTACATCAACATTACATAATAGATGGGGATACATACATAAGGCACAAATGCCACAAGAATACATCAACATCATACATGAGAACAACATCCGACTATGGATGAAACATAAACAGAAAACTCAAACGACATCCACCCTGCTAGCCCAGGCTGCCGACCTGGAACTTATCCCCTGATCGAAGAAGAAGCAGAAGAAGAACTCCAAAACAAGCAAACATCGCTCTCACGTCATGATCATCACACAACCTATACCTGCAACTGGTGGTGTAGTAATCTTTGAGCCACGAGGACTCAGCAATCCCATTACCATGGGTATCAAGACTAGCAAAGCTTAAGGGAAAGGAAGGGGTGAAGTGGTGAGGTTGCAGCAGCGACTAAGCATATATGGTGGCTAACATACGCAAATGAGAGCGAGAAGAGAAACAAAGGAACGGTCGTCAACTAGTAGTGATCAAGAAGTGATCCTGAACTCCTACTTACGTCAGACATAACCCAGAAACCGTGTTCTCCTCTCGATCAACCCCGAAAAGAGACGCTCACGGTTACGCTCACGGTTGGTGTATTTTAGAAGAGTTTGCTTCAAGTTTACTACAATCGGATATTAACAAATTCCCATCTGCCACATAACCGCGGACACGGCTCTCGAAAGTTTATACCCTACAGGGGTGTCCCAACTTAGCCCATGATAAGCTCTCGCGATCAACGAAGGATATTCCTTCTCCCTGGGAAGACCCGATCAGTCTCGGAATCCCGGCTACAAGACATTTCGACAGCAATAAAACAAGTCCAGCAAGACCTCCGGCGTGCCGACACCACGATAGTAGCCGCAGATCTCGTCTCGAGCCACGACCGGATAAGCGAAGCGTTCAGGAACCGACGTAACCCAAGTTGCCAAGGGATGGTCCCGCACGGTGCTCTAGTTTGGACCAACACTTAGACAAGCATTGGCCCGGGGGGGTTAAATAAAGATGACTCTCGAGAGAGCAACTCCCAAGGGAAAAGTAGGTGGTGGTGAGGCAAATGGTAAAACCAATGTTGGGCCTTGCCGGAAAAGTCTTATTCAAAGCGAACTATCAAGGGGGTCCCATAAATCACCCGACCGCGTTAGGGACGCAAAACCGGGAACATAATACCGATATGACGGAAACTAGGGCGGCAAGAGTGGAACAAAACACCGGGCATAAGGCCGAGCCTTCCACCCTTTACCAAGTATATAGATGCATTAAATTAAATAAGATATATTGTGATATCCCAACAAGTAAACATGTTCCAACAAGGAACAACATCTCCATGTTCAACAAGGAACAAACTTCATCTTCACCGCAACTAACAACGCTATAAGAGGGGCTGAGCAAAGCGGTAACATAGCCAAACAACGGTTTGCTAGGAAGGGTGCAAAAAGGTTAGGGGCTGACATGTAAATTTGGGATGGCTTGATAAACAGGTAATAGGTAGCGCAGCATAGCGATAGAACGAAGCAACTAGCATAGCAATGATAGTATTGAGATCCAGGGTAGCGGTCATCTTGCCTGAAATCCCGCAAGGAAGAAGAACGAGTCCATGAAGAAGATGAAGCCACGAAGACGAAACAAGCGTAGACGAATGAATCCTCACGATCGCAATGAAACAGGAACTAACAAGAAGAAGCACACAACATAGTAAACAGTCCACATGAATAAGGCATGATGCACAACAAACATGATGCATGACAAATCTAGATGAGGCTACTCATGGCAAGAGATGATGCATACAAGAGCAACACATCAAAGCAAGTTTAAATGAGGCCGGAAACAACATATAACAATTCCGGTAAGTCCTCGTATGCAAATTTCGAAATTGGTCCAGATCTGAATAAACCTTATGTTCAAGTTGTTAAAAAGCAAGTTAATATGCACCACAATGATCTACACGAAATTCTAGTCAAGTTACATATAAATTTCATTAGATTCGGAGCTACGGCCTAGAAGATATGAGCAAAATAAGTTAAACATGGCATTGATGCTAAATGCATACAAACATCAAGCAAACACCTCAAAACAAGGATGCAACATGATAATATGAAGCTACATGCAAAATCAAGCAAGTTTCATATAGAGCACACTCAAAACGGAGCAACGGATCAACACATACACCCTATACAAGTCATGACAACAATCAGTCCAAAACAGCAAGTAGGCATATTGCAAGCATCAAAACAACATGCTACAGGACCTCAACATAATAACAAAAGGCATGGGCATGATGTACAGGTAAAGCATTACAAAACATGAACACTGAGCTATCTCCAGAAACAACTAGAACATGCTCAAACACACATGGCAAGATTGCAAATAATAACAGTTTCACACTTTAGCAGAAATAACATCAGGTGCAATGTTTAGAGCTATCAAACAACATGTTACAGGAACTTATCATGGCAAACAAAGGCATGGAATGAATCTACTAAATGCATATAACAAAAGTCCCTTACTGACCATAAGCCAAAAAGGATCAGAAAATATGATGGCACCCATGTAAACATAGCAAGTTATATTACAGATTCATACATGGCAGGAACAACAATAAGTAGGCATGTTGGTGAGCTTGAACCACTCACCACAGAGCAATACATGGCATGGAAAGGCAACTAATAGTAAGAAGACATGGCATAGAAGCTATACATGGCAAGAACAACAGCATATCATGCAAGGATCAACTACAACAACCTTGGCAAAATTGAATAACATGTAAACAACCTGCCAGGAAACATTTTATAGCAAAAGTAGAGCTCGATTGACTCAAGCTATGGCACTCCATAATTACAAACAAGGGAATGGATGGATAGAGCAAGACATGTATAACAAAACATCCTTACTGGAGTATCTCAAAATATGCATGGATCTCTCTGTAGCATCAAGTTAACATGGCATAAAAATATCAGCAAAACAGGGCTGAAATCAGCAACATCACGAGGCCTAGTTTGCATGCTTGTGCTAGTCACCACAGAGATCACAAAAATACACACCCCTGTAAAGATGGCATGGCATATTACAAAACACATGTAGGACTCAAGGTCATAGGATGCACACATCAATCATGGAAAAAATGACAAAAGTGCATGTTCTGATAATAACCAGAAACTAACATCACATAGCACTCTTGCAACAGCATTTAGGGCATCAAGATGAGCTCAAATAGAAATTATGCAATGGAACGAAATGATCTACCCATCGAGGCGAACAATTTGACATATTACACGCACGAAACGGAGCCACGGGTGCAAAGATATGATGCGATGAATATGCAACAAAATTATCGCAAATCGGGGACTTAGAAAATAGACCTCGAAGTCAACGCGACGCGGATCATCGAGACCGCCGGAGTTGGCGCCAGAGGTGGCGGGAAGGCGAAGGGAGGTGAGCCGGACGGATCAGGCGGATCCGGCGGTGGGGAGCGGAACGGCGGCAGGCGAGGCACGGGCGCCGGGGGCGCCGGCGGGGGGCAGGGGCGAGGCGGCCGCCTCGGCGGGCGGCGCGCGAGGTCGGCGGCGGGTTCCATGATGGCCGGGCGGGAGGAGGCGGCGGCGGCGGCGACCGGAGGAGCGAGGGCGAGGCACCGCCGGGAGGCGGCGGGAGATCCGGCCAGGGGCGGCGGAGGAGCGAGCGCTGCGGGCAGCAGCTGGGCCGGGCTGGCCAGCTGGCCGAGCAGGCAGGCGGCGGGCGGGCGGCGGGCGCCACGTGGCGCGCGATGGATTGGCGCTGGGCGGCGGCGGCTGAGGGCGGCGGACATGTCCGGGCGGCGGGGAAGTGTCCGGCGGCGCGAGGAGAGGGATGACTAGGGTTTGTACCGCGATTTTTGGGAGGGGAGCACATATTTATAGGTAGAGGGAGCTAGGAGAGTCCAAATGAGGAGCGGTTTTCGGCCACGCGATCGTGATGGAACGACCGAGAACATGGAGGGGAGTTAGGTGGGTTTTGGGCCACTTTGAAAGGGGTGTTGGGCTGCAACTCAAAGAGGGCTTTGCGGTTACCCGGTTAACCGTTGGAGTATCAAACGACCTCCAAATGATCCGAAACTTGACAGGCGGTCTACCGGTGCTATACCAAGGCCGCTTGGCAAACCTCGGTCCATTCCGAGACCGTTCAACACCCGCACATGAAAAGAGGTAAAAGGGGGCACCGGGAGACATAGGAGTGCCGGATTGCAAAATGGACAACGGGGAAAATGCTCGGATGCGTGAGACGAACACGTATGCAAAATGAAATGCACATGATGACATGATATGAAATGCAGATGATGATATGGCAAAGAGAGACACGCAAGCACATGACATGGCAAAGACGACGAATAACTGGCAGACACCTGGCACATCGAATCTGGGGCGTTACACCTCGCCTCGCCGACGCGCCAAGACGCTCCGCCTCGACCCCCTCTTCCTCCCCACCGAGACACGCCCTGCCGGAAGCCCTACAACGCCGTCCTCGACGCCATCTTCGTCCTCTGCACCGACGGCCGCCGTTGCTTGATTTACCGGCCACAGAGCGTCCCCGGCCTCGCCCTCGCGCTCATTGGACTCACGGTGAGCCGCTAAACCGTTCCCCTCTTCTTCCCATGCCGTTTGGCCGCTCTAGCCGTTGTTTCCGCCGGACCCGAGAGCTCACCGCCGCCCAGTCATGTTGCCACCGTGGCCACCCTCACCTATAGCCGCAAACGAGCGCTTCACCGCACTTACCGTGTTCCCAGGAGCCCGCAGCACCCCTCCGCACCTCCTGCCGTGCCTCCTAGCGACGACCCCGAGTTCGTCCGAGCTCCGGCAGCCGCCAACGTCGTCGCCGGCCACTTTTCCGGCCACCCCAGCACCTACCACCGCCACCACTAGATGCGCGCCACTGCGCGCGTTCGAACGCAACAAACCACGGCGGCAACGATGCCATGTGGCTCATTTCCGAGCCCCTCCTCCGCGTCTGGACTCGCCGGCGGCTAAACGCCGGCGACCGCTGACCCGTTGACCGGCGTGGGTTGACCCCACTGCCCGGTTTGACTTTTCCCCTGACTCACTGACAGGTGGGGCCCGGCCTTGTTAATTAGTTAGGATTAGTACTAATTGTTTTTAGCTAATGTAATTACACTGACACGCAGGGCCCACAGGTCAGTTTGACCTGGACCGCCCCTGTTGACTTGCTGACGTCACACCGACGTCATGCTGACGCAGTTAATGATTTTCTGGAATTTAAATAATTCAGGAAATTCCAAAAATTAGTATAAACTTCTAAAAATCATAGTAATTCAACCGTAACTCCAAATGAGATAAATTATATATGAAAAATGATCAGAAAAATCCAATCTATCCATCTGTACCATTTTCATGCATGTTAGAACAACTTATAGCTGCTGTTTAGGACAAATAAAATGAATGGAATTTAAATAACCATATGTGGAGTTTGAATTTGAACCTTGGGTTCAAACCAACTTCATTTAACCTTGATGGTAGTTGCATTAGCCCAAACAACAGCATATTGCCATGTCACATTCATGCATCATATTGTTGCATTGCATTGATTGTGTTCTTCCTTGTTTGCCGGTGATTGTCCCCTCTCAGTAGACGACGTTCGACGATGAGATCGATGACATCGATGAAGAACTATATTATCTTCAGAAGTGCCAGGCAAGCAAAACCCCCTTGTTCATTCCGATACAATCCCACTCTCTCGCTCCTGCTCTCTTTTACTGCAATAGGACAACATCGATTCAACTGTTACTTGTTGCGGTAGCTGAACCCCTTTATCCTCTGCATGACCTGTCATTCCACAGTAATTAGATGAAACCCACTAGCATGAGTAGGAGTTGTTTGAGCCCTGTTGTGCCTACTCATACATGCTTGTTTGTCATGCCTGCTACTGCTTGGAGTTGAGTCAGGTCTGATTCATCGGGAATGAATCGGAGGTGTGTAAACATGTCCTACTGTGTGTGAGCTAAGTGTGTGAACATGATTTGGTAAAGGTAGCGGTGAGAGGCCATGTAGGAGTACATGGTGGGTTGTCTCATTGCAGCCGTCCTCAGGAACTGAGTTACGTGTTTGTGATCCATGAAACAGTTACTACCACGCATTGGGCCCGAAACCAATGGACCCTCTCGGCTTCTTAACCACCCTTGTTCTCTGTCCAGGAGTTGCAACTAGTTTCTCGTGTTTGTAGGATATGTGTTGGAGGCCGTGCGTAGCGCTGACCCTAGGGGTGGCTATGATGCGGTAGATACACCGTGGCCCGGTGTACCGAATGCCCGTTTGGTATCTCGGGAACCCTGCACACATCGTTCGGGGCCGTTAGTGGAAACCTCGGCCGGACTCCCTGGGGATGGAACCCGAATAGGCGATAAACCTAGACTAGGGACTTGAGTGTTTAGGTAGGCCATGGCCGACACCCACGTTGGGCTTCCGCTTGAAGGTTGCCGAGTACATGTCGCGTAAACGGCGGTAAGTGGTGAGAGCGTGTGAAGAAGTACACCCTGCAAGGTTAATATGATCTATTCAATAGCCGTGTCATGCGAAAAGGACTTCGGGTTGCCTATATCAGTTCATAGACAAGTGAAAGTGGATACTCTAAAATGCGCAAGATAAGCGTGAGTGCTATGGATGGCGTTCTCTTAGGGAGACGGGATCAGATCCATATTGGTGTATTGATATGGTGAATATGTGGACTCGTGTGCGCCACCTCAAAAGAGTTACTTGCAGTCGTAGTTCAGGATAGCCACCGAGTCAAAGCTGGCTTGTTGCCGTTAAACCCCATCACCCCCTTTTGATAATGATGCATATGTAGTTAGTTATGATGTAAGTCTTGCTGAGTACAATTGTACTCACGTTTGCCTATTTTATGGTTTTGCAGAGAGATGTCAGTCTCGCTAGTAGTTCCACGTGGACTTCGACGTTTAGCTGGTTACCTCAGCTACGATCTTGTGCCCTCGGCAGGATCTGGTAGATAGTCAGGTTTCTCAGCCTTTTTCATTTGTAGATGTCTGTACTCAGACATGTTAAGCTTCCGCCTGTGCCTTGACTTGTATGCTCTGAGTGTTGGGTCATGAGACCCATGTTTGTAATATCTCGCTCCTCGGAGCCTAATGAATAAATATCTGAGTCGTAGAGTTATGTTGTGATGCCATGTTGTATTTACACATATTGAGCATATTGTGTGTATGTTTGAAATGCTTGGTATGTGTGGGATCCGACAATCTAGTTGTTTATCCTTGGCAGCCTCTCATATGGGGAAATGTAGTCTAGTGCTTCCTGAGCGATAGTAGTCCGCAACAGCCCGGTTCACCGGAGTCCTGCTAGCCCGGCACTACTGCTCTGGACCCTTGACTGGCCGGCATGTATTTCACTTCGTTCCTGTGTCTGTCCCTTCGGGGAAATGTCACGCGATGACATCCGTAGTCCTGCCTAGCCTGCTATAGCCCGGGTTACCGGAGTCCTGTTAGCCCAGTGCTACAGCCCGAATTCACACGCTGCTGACCGACATGCTCGATGTGATTCATGTATGCCTGTCCCCATGGGTTAGTGCCGCTTTGGGTTCACGACTAGCCATGTCGGCCCGGGTTCTCTGTCATATGGATGCTAGCAACACTATCATATACGTGAGCCAAAAGGTGCAAACGGTCCCGGGCCATGGTAAGGCGACACCCGTGGGAATACCGTGCGTGAGGCCGCAAAGTGATATGAGGTGTTACCGGCTAGATCGATGTGACTTGGAATCGGGGTCCTGACAGATAGATGGGCCGTCGCGCCTCCCACGGGGTGCCAAAAGGTTGACCCAAATTGCAATATGTAGGTGTGGTTGCTCGCCGTTGAGGTGCCATGACGCGCTCTCTGCTTGCCCCAGCGCTCTCTCGCTCTTGAAGTGGCATGATCGCTCCACTCGTGTGCGTCTATGCGTTTTGCTTGTCATTGAGGCGGCCGTGACGCGCTCCGCTCTAGTGTCCCTACTCGCGCTCTGCTTGCTGTTGAGGCCAATTTACAATGGAAACAGTTAATAATTGCCTTACATATCCAGGATAATTTAAAATGCCACATGCAGCAACACCCAAAACACATGAGCTGCAGATGCTTGGTGACATAAAATGTCGATATACGACATTTGCATACAGTTATAATAAAATATAGGATAAAAAGGCTGAGCTGGCAGCCTTCAGACGACGATCTTCTCGGACTCCATGATCAGCATAGCACCCTTGCGGCCATTCATTCTGAGTGTCCCGACCTGCGGACACGGTACTCATCTCCGCCTATGAAGCTGCTAGCGTTGGGAGGCTCTTGGGGCTGCTGGGCCTCTTCCAGGAGAACTTGACAACGTGCAATCGCGCACATGACACACCCACGGAACTGCTCAATTACCATGTCTCTGCCCTGGTAGCAAATTCTGTCAATCACCTGCATCCTCAAGATATCACTGTCGTGATGGTCTACTTCATCAGGGACATCAACTCTGCCAAGGATGCGCTCGAGCCTACCACCACATCGTCGAGATCAAGGTTGACACGGCCGCCGCTGACAATGATGAAGCCGTAGACTGGTTGTCTCATAACTGAATCACCGAGGTCCTCTGCCCATTCCTGGCGGGGCATCAAGCTCTCCCTGAGAACCAGTGACGGTGGCTCTTCGGGTGGTCGTAGATCATGCCGCTGCTACTATAAGATGCTCCTAACGTGACACTACAATCAGAGAACCTTCCACGAAACTGTCTGGGATGCATTAATCGCAAACGGTGATGTAAAAGAAACTGTAGAAAATAATATGAAACATTTGTGATGGCGTAGACATCAAACACGATTCACATTATAGTTACATGTGCGAAGCGTGGCATACGGTTCACTCCAATGAACTGTTTGTGATGAGGCAGAACAACAGAAATGGGCATCCTGAAGAAGGTGTGTGCGATATACGGCATACAGTTCACTTGGATGAATTGTTTGTAATTAGGCAACTCAACAGAAACGACCAGCCAGATCAAGGTCTATGCGATAGAGGGCAGACAATTCACTCGGATGAACTATTTGCAATGAGCCAAGAAACCAGAAACGGTTCAACTTAACAAGATGTGTGTGATAAGTGGCAAACAGGTCTATAACCATAAATGTGTGCGAAGATCGATAGTAACACAGATGATTGCCGCTAATAAGACGTTTGTGTTGTGTGATGTGATTGCATACAAAACAACAACATATATATACACACACTTATAAGGACATGGTTGCGTAACCAAATTAAGCATCCAATTACATAGGTGGCTACTAAAAACATGACATTTGGACACACCAAAGTAAACTATTACATGCATAATTACATAGGTGGCTACTACAGACATGTCATTTGCACACACCAAAGTAAACTATTACATGCATAATTACATACGTGGCTACTAAACACATGCAAGGAGCCACTTCCTCATATCAATGATCCGCCTGTGCATCTCGTAGCATGTGAACATGCTCTTGGCCGTGAACCTGAGGTGAGGTTCATCCAGTTGACGCATCTAGGCCCCGTGCTAGGATATGGGACATGTTCTGTTGGCATCCCGCTTCATCCTTTCTTAGTAGGGGTCGATGATGGCCGAGGCGAGTTCAGCTAGGGACTCCTTCTTCATGGTGCCCCAGACCATGTAGTGGTCATGGATTTCAACAAGGTTCTTGCAGACCAAGCCTGTAACCTTGAGTGCTTTTCCATTGTTGGAGGTTTCCACCGTAGCAAACTTGTAGTCGGTGTTGTTGACAAACCTGGCGAAATGGTCAGAAGGCTCTATTGCCATCTAGTAGTGGTAGACGAGGACATGATGGCGCACACACAATTGGGCAAAGGAAACCTTCTAATCATTGTCGGGATGACCGACGGTGTACTGGAGGTCGATGCCGACCACCTTGTACTTGTCTCGAGCAAGCAACTTCTCCACGGTGTTGATGTAGTCCTCCACCACGGCCGGGTTGATGGTGTACACCACCAAGAGATCCGTCTCCCTCAAGTGGGTCTGCACTTTATGCTCGTTGAACTCCATTGGAGCGCCGCTAGATATCCTCTATGTATGCGTCATCGTGGGTGTGCTTGTTGTGTTGTGGGGCGCGATCGAAAGGTTGAAGAGACTAAGCTTATAATGGCCGCGAGAATTAGTGGGGAAGCCCGACGGCCTAGAATATCCGCACGTCCGGATGGTAGTTCTAATTTGCAGCGCAGAACACCATCGTGGCAATGCGCGCAATGCAAGCACATGCATATGGGCCCCCAACGTGATCGTGCGCAGGCCCCAACCGCTGGCAGAGCGCATGCACAGGGGCGCGATCGGCGCTCTGCAGTCGCCTCAACGACAAGCAACCATATATATATGCATATAGTAGTTGAACAAGCAAGATAAAGTTGTCCATAAGCCTAGCGCGTGAAGGTACGCGAGCAGAGCGGCCGCGCGCCTAATGACGAGCAAAGCATGCCAAGGGACGTGATTAGAGCGAGCCGCGGTACCTAATAGCGAGTAGAGCGCATCGAAGGACGCAAGCAGAGCGCGCTGCTGCGCCTAACGGCGAGCAGAGCATGCAGATGTACGCGAGCAGAGGCCGACACAGTGATACGTGACAAATAAGACGAACTGTACGAGCGATGGCAGAGACATCAAGCACAACTCATATTAGAGTTGCCTGTGCGATACGTGGCATACAGTTGATCCATCCAAGCTGTTTGTGATGGAATAAGCCATGTGTTTTGTGGGCAAACGCTTTCTGGTATACAACCGTGTGTGATTAATGAATTCATCATCGACGGGTTCCCTAGTGTGGTCCCTGTGCGATGTGATATGCTCTCTCTGCACAACATCTATGCTCTGTGTACAGAAGAACAACATATATACTTATAACAAGACATGATTGCAAAACCAAATTAAACATCCAATTGCGTTATATAACAAATACCATAAATATTTCAAGGTTCAGATTCCAGCATTACAAGGCCCAAATTCAAAGATTACAAGGTTCAAACTATTCTGACACATAAAATTCATCTTCTTCACAATCTTTTTCATGCATTATTTCTACGAAAGGATCAGGCACCGAGAAGTCATATAGCGGCTCGATACAGTGACTTCCGAATAATCAGTCGTATGAAGTTACAAACTGAAATTCAGCTTCTGTAGAGCCTTTTCCATTCAGCTGTAGATGTGTGCACTCTTTAGCAACCCATTCACTTCTTCCCATTAAATATAGGGCAAACCTCATTACCTTGAGCAACCTTGCTTTCTCAACAAAGAACCTGGCAAATTTAATTTTTGGTGTGGTGCCTCAGTACTCATTAAAATTAATTTATGTGAGATGAAGACCAAGGCATTCAATGGGATTCTTATATTCCCCAACATTTTCTACTTTTGGGTCTCCGAGTATCTGGAAACCAAGACAACATATTAGAGCCTACCTGCAGATTTGAACACTTCGGGCCTCTTTGTTTTGTAGGATTTCTAAAATACACGAAAAGAGTGAAATGCCACCTTCAATCTTTCATGATTAACACCTCAAAAAATATATGTATTGAAATCCTCCAAATTTCCATTAGAAATCATTCTACATTTGTCATTGTAATCATGGGTAAAAGTAACAACAAATTGAGCTCCGTTGTGGTCAATAATTAACAGGAAAGGATTATCACCTCGATGTATAGCTTCTCCGTGCAAGGAAAGCATCTAAGGAATCTAACAACTTCATCTAGACCGGGGCTGATAGATTGTACGGCCGAGATCTTCACTATGCACAGAGGCCGTGTCAAGCTTATGGGAATCATTTTCCGGATGACAGGCGAACATATAGATCAACAAAATGTAGATAAAATGTGTTGTCCAATAATATATAAGAAGGAGAAGAAGGAGAAGAAGAAGACTGTTGTACATGAACGGATAATGATCCAGTAACAAGTTTGTTGAATTTAGCACACGAATAGCCCAACACTATCAATTTTGGTGCGTGAATGACCCTTATTCTTGGTGGACCTAATTTATCAAGTACATACATCTCTCGAGGAAAGGCGCATTCTCAATGACCATATTGTAAACACCTCAACTGACAGCCTTGCATTGGGCGGCGGCAACAATGAACATAAATCACATAGACATTCGCATGAAGACAAAGGTACTCGAGCGTTGTAGAGCCGACGACCAGGCGCTTCAAATCCACCTTCGAGATGCGAACGGCAATGCACTCGAGGTGCTTAAGTTTAGGGAGATGAAGAGCACGCACGACATCAATCCGGGGGAGAATGCACTACCTGAATGTAGCCCATCACTAGGGTGCGAGGCGGAGCGTGGACGACAGCAGCGAGCGCAGACGCCTAGCATGAAAGCTGAGCTCCTCTAGCCGATCTAGGGCTGGGTATAGGAACCAGTAGTGAAACCTGGTGTCAGCCTTTGAAAGGATCGAGAAGAGGTGTCTAGACGGGGGGATAGACCATCAACAAAGAAAAGTAGCAGTTTTAATTTCTTCAAGTTAAGGTGGAGTTTTAGCACAAGTTTAAACATACACAATACATTTCAAGCAAGCATGACAAGTCTATATGAGCAGTGGAAACTAAAGCATGTAATTTGTAAGAATATAAAGGGATGTGATTGGAGTGTGCAAATGCAATTGGAGACACGAAGATTTTTTCCATGGTTCTGATAGGTGGTGCTATCGTACATCCACGTTGATGGAGACTTCATCCCACAAAGGGTAAGGGCTACGCGAGTCCACGGAGGGCTCCACCCACAAAGGGTCCACGAAGAAGCAACCTTGTCTATCCCACCATGGCCATCGTCCACGAAGGACTTGCCTCACTAGGGTTGATCTTCATGAAGTAGGCGATCTCCTTGCCCTTACGAACTCCTTGGTTCAACTCCACAATCGTGACAGAGGCTCCCAAGTGACACCTAACCAATCTAGGAGACACCACTCTCCAAAAGGTAATAGATGGTGTGTTGATGATCAACACCATGTAGCGACCCGACCTCAGACGGTCAAGTCTCTGTGCTTAAGTGTCATCCCTGGATCGGTATGCTGACACACACAGTACTCAAGGATTTATAACAGAGGTAAATCACATGTATAAAGTAACGTAAATACTATTACCTCAATCCAAATAGCGGAAGTAACAACAAGGTTGTGGATTCCCATCAACACCAGCGACAAAGTTGAGTGTAGAAATCATAACCCTAACGTATCACTTACTCGTCGTAAGAATCCTGCAACATGAGACGTTGCAGCCATGTAGGTCAGTACATTGAATGTACTGGCAATTTCACACTGTAGAGCAATGCTGAATAATGGCTAGCACTACATGCATATTTGGCTGGTGGAGGCTCTAAGTTTAATTTTGCATAAAGCTAATTTTACCCTACAACAAAGGAATATATTTTATTTAACTACAAATTTTGTTGGAAATATTGAGAAGGTTCCTCCAACTCAATCCCAAATTAACATCAATAACCCAAGAAATTATTTAAGTAACGTAATGAGATCAACATGATAATTCAGGAACCAGATACTCAAGATGTCCATAACCGGGGACACGGCTAATCATGATTAGTTTGTACACTCTGCAGAGGCTTGCGCAGTTTTCCCCACAATACTCGATCTCCTCCGTTGAATTTCTCACACTACATGAGGATTGAGAAATGGGAGATCGAGACACAGTCTTGCCGAAGCATTAACTCTTTACTCTGGGTAGACAGTACCACCTACTCCCCCCTACATCTGCTAGCCTACCACTAAAAGAGGTCACACAACATACTCAACTATGCCAGAGCCCATAATGGCTTGTGGCTGCACGCGGAAGTTTCTAGCATGAATAATCTTATGATCCCTTTGAGCCTGGGTGGCATTCCTTAGGGTGATCACACGGGTACTCCGGGATTCCCTTGGGCAAGCACTGGGTTCTCCAGGTGCCCGGGAAAACCACTGGGTGCTCTAGGGTGCCCCAACCATTCCACCCAGATGTGTATTAAAGTAGTCACCTTAAGTTAAACCCTTAATTAACAATATCTCTCACATCTTTCATGAATTCTCTGAAACCAATCCACTTCTACAAGCAGAGCATAGCAGTATAAGCATAATGTAGTAACTCACAGGGTTTGAAAGTAAGACTATAGGTTCCTACCTCATTAACTACTTCCCAATTCCCACATGTTATCAAATCCTAGTCATGCAATGTTTGAGTGTTGAAACTAATGCATGAAACTGGGTATGAAAAGTATGATCAAAGTGTGAACTTGCCTTGTACTGTTGATGAAGATGATTCGCACTCATAACTCCTGATAGTTCCACTCGTCACACTCCGGTAAATCTATCGTAAGCAAGCAATAGTACCCACACATAAGCAATCATGCAAAAGAATCAAAGAAAAGATCTCGAAAACTTGAAAACAGGCAAATAACTCTTGCGGACAGCAAACACTTTCTAACAGTACCAAAATTGGGTGAATTTGGTCTTATCAGAAAGTTTAGGTTTTATTTGCAGTACTCAAACGGAGCTACGAAACTCAAGTTACAATCAAAAGAAGATTGAATATGAATCTAAACAAATTTCAAAATTTGAAAGTTCCAAAAAGTTTATTTGATAGATTCACTAGATAGGAGGAATCATGTAGCGACCAGACCCGAATGGATCAAGTCTCTGTGCTCAGTGTCATCCCTGGATCAGTAATGCTGACACCACACAAAGATTTCAAGGATTTATAGCAGAGTAGCAATCACACACTTATTACATCGTTGTCCTCAAGGGAACTCATTACAATAATATGGCTTAAGGCCATCTAATAATAACAGCGGAAGGCTTGGAAGATAAGTGAGTCCATCAACTCCATCGGCATCACTGGGTATAGAACCACGACCTAACACCTTACTGTCAATTCGAAAAGTCTGCAACGTTAAAGTTGCAGCCAAAACGGTCAGCACATGGAATATGCCGAAATGTAACACATAAAGAGCAATGAAGGAATAAGCCTATACTACATGCATATATGGCTGGTGGTAAGGCTCTCTGATTACATTTTGCATAAAGCTAGTTTTCCCTACAACAAAGGAATAATTTTATTTAACTATCATGGTGGTTGTTAAACATTGAGAATGGTTGACAGCATCCTCAATCCCAATTAAAAAGTACTCATCAAAACCCAATAACATTTATTAGAAGTAACATGTTGAGATTCACATGATATTCAATTACCGGATACTCAAAACGTCCATAACCGGGGACACGGCTAATCATGATTAGTTTATACACTCTGCAGAGGTTTGTGCACTTTTCCCCACAAGACTCGATCGCCTCCGCTTGGTTCTCGCACTACATGGTGTTTGAGAAACGGATGACCGAGACATAGTCTTTCAGAAGCGCTAGCACCTTACATGTGGGTAGACCGTACCAACCTACATCCCCTACATCAGCTAGCCTACCCGTAAGAGTTCGCACAACTTAGTCAACTACGCCAGAGCCCATAATTGGCTTGTGGCTGCACACGGAAGTTTCCAGCTTGAATAATCTTATGATCCCTTAGAGCACAGGTGGCGGTCCAAGAAATACAGAGCAAGTCTGATGGAAACCAGGTGCCTCAATCCACCCAGATGTGTGTTTAGGTTGCCACCTTAGATAAACCATTAAATAACAATCTCACATCTGTCATGGATATTCACTCACCCAATCCACGTCTACTAGCATAGCATGGCATAAAAGCAAGCGTGAAGTAACTCCCAAGGTTTCATAAGTAAAAGCAGTAATAGGTACTACCTCAATCTACTTCCCAACCCACAATTTAATTAGATCCTAAACATGCAAGTGTTTGAGGGTTGATCTAATGCATAAAGACTGGGTAGTAGAAAAGGTATGATCAAGTGTTACTTGCCTTGCTGATGATCCGCGAGACCTAGAGATTCGAAGTAACAAGCGGCGCACTCCGGGTGATCTAAGCAGACAAACAACAAGCATACAATAAGTATTCATCTAATGCACGGGGAAATCTCGAATAAAAGATCTAACCAGAGAGTTCAACTTAAGAACCCTGGTTGCAAAAGAATCGAATCAAATAAAGCATCGAAGGTCGAAACTCGAGAGAGAACGTCTCGGTTTAGCAATCTGAAACTAGGTCAAAATTTTACAGTAGCAAAACTTTGTTTAAGTAGGTTAATCGGAACGGCGGTTTCGTAACGAAACTCCAGGCGCTTGAATCACCTGATTCCGATAAACGAGTGAGAAATTAAACAGATTTGAAATTTGAATCAGAAATCAAAATCAGAAAATAACGGATTAAATCCGATTAAAAAAACGACGAACGGGTTAAACAGCGGACGTTCGTTAACAGAACTAATTCAACGAACACGTTCATTGAAACGAACGGTTCGGTGAACGTTCATTAAATAAGAAAACCGAAGAAAATAATAAAACCATCTAGGTTCTTTTTTTAAAAACCGAACATCTAAAAAAAACCGGATCGGGTTTTCTAAAGAAAACCGGATCGGGGGCGGCGAGGGGCTACCTCCGTGAGGCTCGTGAGGCTCCGGCCTCCGGCGAGCGGCGGCGGGGTTAGGCGAGGGCGGCGGGTGGCGGCGAGGGCAGCGAGGGCTCGGCGACGGGGAGGCGGCGCGCGGCCTCGGGCGGGTGGCGGGCTCGGGTGAGGCGGGGGGGCGGGATGAGGAGAGAGGGGGGTGGC
Source organism: Aegilops longissima (assembly GCA_021605205.1). Taxonomy (NCBI): domain Eukaryota; kingdom Viridiplantae; phylum Streptophyta; class Magnoliopsida; order Poales; family Poaceae; genus Aegilops; species Aegilops longissima. Next base: position 313,079,974 of record CM038678.1, read on the forward strand.
GGGCAGTATAAAAGGAGGGGAGTGCCTTGGGGATGGGGCAAGCCGGCGGCGGGCGGCGTGTCCCACCCGGACACACGGCAGGCGGCGGCGGCGGCGGAGACCTCCAGCCTTGAGGAGAGGGAGATGGGCAGGGCGGTTGGGCAGGCTGGGCCTTAGCCCAAAGTGGGCGGCGTGATGGATTTTTTTTTTTAAACAAAAACTAAACGAATTTAAAATAAAACCAAACGAACTCCAATTTAATAAAATTAATTTTCCCGACTCCTAAAATGAGTCGAACAAAATGAACTTTAAAAGCGGGCAAATATGCATATTTTTTAAAATGCTCATTTTGCCTAAAGCAAATAAATCCTCAAAACCAAAATTTGATTTATTTATAATATCTTCATTTTTCCTAAATGTTGGGAAAGTCATATTATTCCCTCTCTTAAATTTTTATATCGGAAAAACTTTTGAAGATAAATAAATAAATCCAAATGATCCTATTTTCAAAATTTGAGAAATCCCAAATCTGAAAATAATGAAACTTCCAACTCTCTCCGAGGGTCCTTGAGTTGCGTGAAATTTTCTAGGATCAGAAAAATGCGAGAAAATATGATATGCATGATGACCTAATGTATAACATTCCAAATTGAAAATTTGAGATGTTACAAACCTACCCCCTTAAGATGAATCTCGCCCTCGAGATTCGGGTTGGCTAGAAAATAGGTGAGGGTGGTCCTTAAGCAAAACTTCCTCTCTTTCCCAGGTGGCTTCATCCTCAGTGTGGTGGCTCCACTGAACCTTGCAAAACTTGATAACCTTGCTGCGGGTAACTCTCTGCTATCTCGGGGTGACATTTCTTCAACTGAGAAACATGGAATACATCATGAACTCCTGACAGTCCTTCTGGCAATTCCAACTTATAAGCAACTTCTCCCATGCGTTGCAAAATCTTGTATGGTCCAACGAAACGTGGGGCTAACTTTCCTTTAACTCCAAAACGCTTAACTCCTCGGCGGGATACTCTAAGATATACTCTGTCTCCAACTTCATACTCAATCGCTGCGCTTTGAATCGGCATAGCTCTTTTATGCAGATGGGCTACCTTGAGCCTGTCTCGAATCAACTTAACCTTTTGTTCAGACTCCTTAATCAAATCTGGTCCAAACAACTGACGATCTCCAGTCTCGTCCCATGACAACGGTGTCCTCCACCTTCTTCCATACAGAGCCTCAAAAGGTGCCATCTTCAAGCTGGTTTTGTAACTGTTGTTGTAGGAAAATTCTGCATACGGAAAATTATCATCCCAACTAGATCCATAATCTAGTGCACAAGCTCTCAGCATATCCTCCAAAATCTGATTGACTCTCTCGGTCTGTCCATCGGTCTGTGGGTGAAAAGCTGTACTGAATTCCAATCTAGTTCCCAATGTTTCGTGTAACCGGTTCCAAAATTTCGAGGTAAATGGGTTCCTCTATCCGATACGATGCTCCTCGAACTCCGTGTAAACACACAATTCTGGTCATGTATATCTTTGCCAACTTAGCACTACTATAGGTAGTTTTGATGGAATGAAATGAGCTACCTTTGTCAAGCGATCGACTATGACCCAAATCGAGTCATATCCTGAGCGAGTCTTTGGCAAACCTGTAATGAAATCCATGCCTAGTTTATCCCACTTCCATTCGGTATCGGCAATGGTTGTAACAATCATCTTTTCGATGCTCTGCTTTTACTTTCGACATACGTGCAAACTGCTACATACTCCGCAATATCCTTCTTCATTCCGGTCCACCGAAAGTATTCTTCAAATCCAAATACATCTTGGTATTTCTGGGTGAATCGAATAGGGTGAATCATGAGCTTCTTGCAAAATCAACTTCGATCTACGGGTTATTGGGCACATAAACACGGTCTTCAAACCATAGGGTATCGTGCTCATCCTCACGAAATCCTTTAGCTTTTCCTTTGCTCATTTTCTCCTTTATAGAGGCAACTTCCTTATCGCCTTTTGGGCTTCTCGATTTTGTCCATCGGTGTCGATGAATCTCCAATGCTGCTACATAGCCTCTGGAACTATTTCCAAACATAGCTCCGAAGGTCCTCGGCTAACTCATTGGGTATCCCTCCCATCATTAGGGTATTGACGTGGCTCTTACGGCTTAATGCGTGCCTCTCGACATTAGCCTTTCCGGGTGATAATGCAATCTCATATCATAGTCCTTGATAAGCTCTAACCATCTCCTTTGTCCGAGATTCAATTCCTTCGTGTGAAGATGTATTTCAAACTCTTGTGATCCGTATATACTTCACAATGATTTCCAATGAGAAAATGTCTCCATGTCTTCAAGGCATGCACTGTGGCTGCTAACTCCAAATCATGTGTGGCATAATTCAACTCATGGGGCTTAAGTTGTCGTGAAGCATCTGAAACAACTCTTCCTTCCTGCATAAGCACTGCTCCAAGTCCTCGGCGTGAAGCGTGCAATACACCTCATAATCCTTGGTCGATCCGGCAATATCAAAACTGGTGAGGTAACCAATCTTTTCTTCAACTCCTGAAAACTTGCCTCACAGTCCTCAGTCCATATGAATTTGTTATCCTTCTTCAACAATTCATCATACGCTTTGCAATCCTCGAGAAATTCTCAATGAATCTTGGTAGTATCCTGCGAGTCCAAGGAAACTCGAATCTCTCAACTGTCGTTGGTGCTTCCCATTTGGTTACGGTCTCAACCTTTGTAGGGTCAACTGCTATTCCTTCTCCGGATATAACATGTCCGAGAAATCCAACTTCCTTTAGCCAAAACTCACACTTGCTGAACTTGGCATACAACTGGTGTTCCCTCAGTTTCTCCAAAACCAATCGCAAATGTTCCTTGTGTTCCTCTTCATTCTTCGAGAAAATCAAAATATCATCAATGAACACCACGACGAACTTATCCAAAAACTCCATAAACACTTTGTTCATCAGGTTCATGAAATAGGCTGGTGCGTTAGTCAGTCCAAATGACATAACGGTATACTCGTCATATCCATATCTCGTGGTAAATGCTGTCTTGGGTATGTCTTGCTCCCGAATCTTCAATGATGGTACCACGATCGTAAATCGATCTTGGAAAACACCTTAGCTCCTTGCAAGCGGTCAAATAGATCATTTATCATAGGCAGTGGGTACTTGTTCTTGATCGTGACTTCATTCAATCCACGATAATCAACAACCATTCTTAACGATCCATCCTTCTTCTCCACTAACAAAGCGGGTGATCCCCAAGGTGAAGAACTTGGGCGATAAAACCTTTATCCAAAAGTTCCTTAATCGCTTCTTGATTTCCGCCAAATCCTGTCTTTGGCATCCTATGGTCGCCCGATATCGGGCCTGTTCCTGGCAACAGCTCGATCAAAAACTCAATGTCTCTATCCGGTGACATTCCTGGCAACTCTTCCGGAAATACATCAGGAAAATCCTTCACCACTGGTACTTCTTCCTGCACCACTCCTGATAAGCAATTAACTTGCGCTCTCCTTGGCTCGTGTCGTGATACATACTTGATCCTTCTTCCTTCTGGTGTGGTGAGCAAAATTGACTTAGTGGAGCAATCTATGTTTCCTCCATACCTTGATAGCCAATCCATTCCTAATATCACATCCAATCCTTGGGATTCCAGAACTATTAGGTCTGAGGGGAAAACATAATGTCCAATCCTTAATGGCAGTCGATCACACCATTTACTAGCCATGTACTCTGCTCCGGGTGAGGTTACTAGCATGGGTGACCTAAGGGCTTGGGTCGGTAGTTTGTACTTATCCACAAATCCCCTTGATATGTATGAATGCGATGCACCAAGATGTCGAAAAGAACAACTCGATAAATGACTTAACCAAAAACTTACCGATTCTTGCATCGGGCTGATCTTCAACCTCCTCCACATCAATGTGGTTCACCGTCCCTTGTTGAAAGGGTTGGGCTTCTTTCGAGCTTCCATTGCCATTTCCATTCTGGCCTACGGACAGCCATTTGCATAATGCCCGATCTTGCGGCACTTAAAACAAGTGATGTGACTCAGGTCTACCTTGGATGGTGTTGACGGGTTGGTGCGGTTCTGTCCATTGCTTCATCCATTCCGTTCCCATTCTTAGTGCCATTATGGTTATCGAATTTCCTCCTCCATGGGTATGCTGAAACTGAATTCTGATTTAGGGGTATAACGAGGCTTCATTGGGCTCGAGTTATACTTCCCTGTCCATACTTCCGCTTGCAGTTCTCAATTCTTCTGCTTCCCTTCAATCATGAGGGCTCGGTCTACCAACTCCTGGTAGTTGTTGAAACTTGCTACCATCAACGGCATGTGAACTCATCATTCAGTCCTTCTAGAAACTTCTCTGTTTAGCAAAGATCTGTAGCAACGTCATCCGGGGCATATCATGCTAATTTACTAAAGTAATCCACGATCTTGTGTGATCCTTCCTCCTTGGTGTAAGTTATGAACTCACGCTTCTTCATGGCCATAGCTCCTGCTGAAACATGGGCAATCTGAAAAGCTTGTTGAAACTGATCCCATGTGACAGGTGTCTCACGGGTAAGTGGCTGTAAAATTCTCCCACCATGCTGCTGCGGGTCCTTCAAGCTGATGTCTGCAAACTTCACTCTTTCTCCATCATGCATCCTGCGATGGTCAACTCCTTCCTATCTTGCGGAGCCAATCATCTACCACAATCGGCTCGGTGCTACTGGAATACACCGGCGGATTCAGTCTAAGGAAACGAGTCAAGTGATCCGCAGGTGGTGGTGGGTTATTGTTGTTGTTGTTGTTGCCCTGGTTCTGCACCAATGTTTGAATCAGGGTATTCTGCTGCTGGATCAATTGGGTGATCTCTGGCGGGAAAACGAATCCGGGGTCGCGTCTCGGAGGCATCTAATGGGTTTAGAAAAGACGAGAATTTAGAATAGATTGAGGTCTAAGGGGGAATCACTACCCAAATGCACATGAGCAAATGCACCCAAAATCACTTCATTCAATCAAACAAAGAGCTTACAACGATCTAACTATCGCAAAAGTGCGTGTACTATAATATTTACATGGAGGGAATACTACTAATATGTGGGGGACTTCTACTAATTTGAACCGGTGGAAGACTCCATGATGTCTGCTCCAGCTTCGTCTTTAAAGTCGGGTTCACTTGGATCCGAATCGGTGTCGTCGATGTTGATGTAGTCGCTGAGCAACCGACATCTTGGTCTTCATTCTGGCGCCAACTTCTTCTTGAGTTCTTCGATCTCGTACTTAAGATCGTTATTGTGTCTCGCCAGAGCTACGATCTCGTCCATGTAGTCCTTGCGTGTAGTCTTTAGTTCTCCTTCCAGTTCGATGATCCTTCCCTTTGCATTCTGCAACTCCAACATATCATTGCACATTTGGTTCTCCTGGCGTCGAATGTGCTGGTTTAACTCCTGGATGAAAGCTGCAATGGACCTATCCTTCTTGGTGCTGACTATGTCCCATTTGTCATCTCGGCGTCCGCAAATCTGGTAGATAGTGTCCTTGAGGTCTTCTTGATAAACTTCTCCAATCGTCCCATGGTGATGTGAGCTGCCATGCTCTTTCCTGCACTCAAGTTGGTGCAATGAAAACACTATCTATAGGCTTGGTGATTGGGGCGAATGTCCTTCCTGGAACGTGAGCTTGAATCTTCCAGCGCTCCTCTTCAGGCAGAGTGGCGTTGAAAGTCCCGGTGAAGCTGGGTAGTCCAATGTTCAGGTACTTGGTGACTTCCTTCAAGTGAAATCCAAAAGGTGTGCCTTCATCTGGTTGGGTGTACTTGATCTTCTCGTCCGTCATCCTAAGAGAGTAGAAAAGATGAGGAGTTAGAAAATGAGAAGAGAGTAGTGATCTATGGCTTTATCTTAGTGGTCGTGTCCTACGATCGGTGTGTGCTCGATACCATTCTCTCAGAGCGACCAGACCGAATGGATCAAGTCTCGTGCTCGATGTCATCCTGGATCGATAATCTTGACACCACACAAGATTGAAGGATTTATAGCAGAGTAGCAATCACACACTTATTACATCGTTGTCCTCAAGGAACTCATTACAATAATATGGCTTAAGGCCATCTAATAATAACAATGAAGGCTTGGAAGATAAGTGATTCCATCAACTCCATCGGCATCACTTGGGTATAGAACCACGACCTAACACCTTACTAAAAATTCGAAAAGTCTCAGCGTGAAAGTTGCAGCCAAAACGGGTCAAGATATGGAATATCTTGGCAATGTAACACATAAAGAGCAATGAAGGAATAAGCCTATACTACATGCATATATGGCTGGTGGTAAGGCTCTCTGTTACATTTTGCATAAAGCTAGTTTTCCCTACAACAAAGGAATAATTTTATTTAACTATCATGGTGGTTGTTAAACATTGAGAATGGTTGACAGCATCCTCAATCCCAATTAAAAGTACTCATCAAAACCCAATAACATTTATTAGAAGTAACATGTTGAGATTCACATGATATTCAATTACGGATACTCAAAACGTCCATAACCGGGGACACGGCTAATCATGATTAGTTTATACACTCTGCAGAGGTTTATGCACTTTTCCCCACAAGACTCGATCGCCTCCGCTTGGTTCTCGTGACTACATGGTGTTTGAGAAGCGGATGACCGAGACATAGTCTTTCGAAGCGCTAGCACCTTACATGTGGGTAGACCGTACCAACCTACATCCCCTACATCAGCTAGCCTACCCGTAAGAGTTCGCACAACTTAGTCAACTACGCCAGAGCCCATAATTGGCTTGTGGCTGCACACGGAAGTTTCGGTTTGAATAATCTTATGATCCCTTAGAGCACGGGTGGCGGTCCAAAGAAATCTGAGCAAGTCTGATGGAAACCAGGTGCCTCAATCCACCCAGATGTGTGTTTAGGTTGCCACCTTAGATAAACCATTAAATAACAATCTCACATCTGTCATGGATATTCACTCACCCAATCCACGTCTACTAGCATAGCATGGCATAAAAGCAAGCGTGAAGTAACTCCCAAGGTTTCATAAGTAAAACAGGTAATAGGTACTACCTCAATCTACTTCCCAACCCACAATTTAATTAGATCCTAAACATGCAAGTGTTTGAGGGTTGATCTAATGCATAAAAACTGGGTAGTAGAAAAGGTATGATCAAGTGTTACTTGCCTTGTCGATGATCCATGAGACCTAGAGATTGAAGTAACAAGCGGCGCCTCGGGTGATCTAAGCAGACAAACAACAAGCATACAATAAGTATTCATCTAATGCACGGGGAAATCTCGAATAAAAGATCTAACCAGAGTGTTCAACTTAAGAACCCTGGTTGCAAAAGAATCGAATCAAATAAAGCATCGAAGGTCGAAACTCGAGAGAGAACGTCTCGGTTTAGCAATCTGAAACTAGGTCAAAATTTTACAGTAGCAAAACTTTGTTTAAGTAGGTTAATCGGAACGGCGGTTTCGTAACGAAACTCCAGGCGCTTGAATCACCTGATTCCGATAAACGAGCGAGAAATTAAACAGATTTGAAATTTGAATCAGAAATCAAAATCAGAAAATAACGGATTAAATCCGATTAAAAAAAACGACGAACGGGTTAAACAGCGGACGTTCGTTAACAGAACTAATTCAACGAACACGTTCATTGAAACGAACGGTTCGGTGAACGTTCATTAAATAAGAAAACCGAAGAAAATAATAAAACCATCTAGTTTTTTTTTTAAAACCGAACATCTCAAAAAAAAACGGATCGGGTTTTCTAAAGAAAACCGGATCGAGGCGGCGAGGGGCTACCTCCGCGAGGCTCGCGAGGCTCCGCCTCGGCGGGCGGCGGCGAGGTTGGGCGAGGGCGGCGGGTGGCGGCGAGGGACGGCGAGGGGCTCCATGCGGCGGGAGGCAGGCGGCCCTCGGGCGGGTGGCGGGCTCGGGTGAGGGCGGCGGCGGGATGAGGAGAGAGAGGGGGGGTGGCGGCGGTATAAAAGGAGGGGGAGTGCCTTGGGAGGGGCAAGCCAGGCGGCGGCGGCGTGTCCGAGCCAGACACGGCGGCGGCGGGCGCGTGTCCGAGCCAGACACTGGCGGCGGCGGCGGCGTGTCTGCGGGGGAGACCTCCAGCCGAGGAGAGGAGATGGGCAGGCGGCTGGGCCGGCTGGGCCTTAGCCTTAAGCCAGTAGCGCGCATGGATTTTTTTTAAACAAAACTAAACGAATTTAAAATAAAACCAAACGAACTCCAATTTAATAAAATTAATTTTCCCGACTCCTAAAATGAGTCGAACAAAATAAACTTTAAAAGCGGGCAAATATGCATATTTTTTAAAATGCTCATTTTGCCTAAAGCAAATAAATCCTCAAAACCAAAATTTGATTTATTTATAATATCTTCATTTTTCCTAAATGTTGGGAAAGTCATATTATTCCCTCTCTTAAATTTTTATATCGGAAAAACTTTTGAAGATAAATAAATAAATCCAAATGATCCTATTTTCAAAATTTGAGAAATCCCAAATCTGAAAATAATGAAACTTCCAACTCTCTCCGAGGGTCCTTGAGTTGCGTGAAATTTTCTAGGATCAGAAAAATGCGAGAAAATATGATATGCATGATGACCTAATGTATAACATTCCAAATTGAAAATTTGGGATGTTACAAATCAAGACGAAAGATATAGGCATTGGTTTCGTTGAATTTGGACAAGTGAGTAAAAAGTTGTGAGTGTTTTAAAACTAGGGGCTATTCTATAAGAAAACAAAATTGCAACTGGGTCCCTGGCTACGTGGCAGAATCCTATTGACTGAAAACGTTCGCTTCGGAGGTTTTAACGAATGAACGTTCGTTAAGTAAACAAAAAAATTTCATATAAAAATAGAAACAAACTAATCTAATCCTATCCATCTAACCTAGATCGTACGGACGAGGAGCAGCGGCGGCTTACCACGATGGTGGACGTCGACGTCGCCGGAGAAGCAGACGGCAACAGCGTTGGGGTCGTCGGGGTGGCTGATCCGGCGGTCCTACGGCGTGTCCGCAGGGTCAGGGAGAAGGGGCGCGAGGTGCCGAAAGCCGATGGTGGTAGCTGCGTCGGGCGTAGGCGGTGGTGGAGCGCGGGGCAACGACGGCGGATCTCAGCGGAGCTCACAACTCTGGCGAGGTTTGGCGCGGGCGTAGGGGCGGTGGTGGCTGCGGTTTGAGGAGGAAAACGGGGCCAGGGTCGAGCGTTTATAAAGGGGGGGCGAGGCGTGGGCGAGGGGCAAGGTGGAGAGGAGAGTATAGGGTGGCCTCGGCATCGGCCGGCGTCGGTGTATAGGAGCAGGACTCCTGCTGCCTTGCGGGAGGAGGAAGAAAATACGGGGCCCGCCTCTCGGTGTCCGGGGAAGAGAGAGGGAGGGAACGGGCAACCGAAACTTAGTGCTTCGGCGTTCTCACGGCTGGAGGCTGGGCCGTGGCTTGGCTGACTAGCTGGGCCGGCCCAGTTAGGCGGACGTAAAACCTTTTTTTTAACAGAGAGAGAAAAGGAAAAGAAAGAGAAATAAAATAAAATAAAATATTATATAGGCATATAATATATCTAAATTTTCAGAAAAAGATTTTCTACAGCATGAACATTTTCCTAGCGTAAAAAAATCCACAAAAATTTAAAGAAAACAAAAGTGCTACTGATTTATTTAAAACCCAATAAAATCATTTTAAAAATACCAAACTGATTTCAAATTTATTGCTCTCCAATTTTCGAGTGTAGGGAATCATTTTACCCAAATTTCTGTATATTTTATTTTTGGACAAAAACAATTTGAATAAAAACCAAATAACTACAATTTGAAAATAATTTCAAAGGGACTTTAGATTTGATCCTTTTAAACTTCCAACTCATATTTCATATGTTTTGAAGAAGTCATTTTATCTTCTCTCATGAAAATCATTGAGTTGCTTGAAGTTTCTGAATTTGAAATATTTCCAAATGGAATTCAAATATTTTCAAAAGCCCTTATCATTTGATTAAATGGAAGAAGTCATATCATCTTCTCTATAGGGTTTTGTATTTGAAAAGAATTTGAATTCATGGAGATCAAAAAATGCAAGATGAAAGTTTGGGAAAGTCCTTTTATTCCCTCTCATTTAACTTTCAGAAAGTTTTAGATTCCACTTAGTTTTGCACAATCAATCAAACAATCAATCATAACTATCTATTTAATATAACATTCCAAAATTTAGAATTTTGGGATGTTACAAACCTACCACCCTTAAAATGAATCTCGTCCTCGAGATTCGGAGAGGCTAGCAAGAAATAGGTTAGGTTTGAGGTCTCCTCAAAATCCATCGATCGTCACTGGGGGGTCTGGGGTGCTACCACCCTTAGCAACATGGTTACGGTTCCATCCAAACTCATATACTCCATCCTTATTGTTGACAGTGTCGGTCTTCTCAGATTCTCGAGAAATTCCTTCTCTGGGCTCTTCCGGTAGTGGCATAACCTTTTCCTCAATTCTTTTTTCCTATCATCTTGATAAGGTTCTTCCATGATTGGGTCTTCATAGCTGACAGGTCTGGCGCCAATACTAAACAACTATCGATATCTCATGGAGGTCAACAAACAATTTATAGTGTCTCCTGCCGGAAATGGGTTTGGGCTTCATTCTCTCTGTATATCCTACGATTGGCAACAACTGCCTTGTACAAGGGGAATAATTGTCATACCATTCTAAGGTTCAAACAAGGTTTAATATCGCCGTCGCTCTACTATGGGTAAGTCATTCAGATTTACCATCCCATATAGCAAAGCGAATAATAAGAGTAATTCGCTATGGTGATCAATCCATCCCGCACCCAAATCATTACCTTGTATATGGTTTAGCGAATCTCGCATTCTAACACTCGGTCTTCCTCACCAGCATTGCAGAATTTCTCTTGTCGACGAACTAAGTTTGGATAAATCCATGGATTCTGCAAGCCAAACAAACATCTTTCATTTCTTCACATCTCTCAGGTTTTGCGTAAACTCCTATAAGATCGTCTATTGATAAAGTCGTAACTTCTTCCAGGGTCTTTCCTTCAGCAAGAGTGTGCTTGCTTCTTGGCAGGTCCTGGAGCCTGTGGGTTATGGCCCATCTCATCACTTGTAAACCTTGAACTCATCATCGGGGCAACAGATCATTATTCCAACATCCAGCTTCCTAGCATTCTTAAATCCATCCAATTGTATGGTCTCCCTTCCTTCTCTTTGTACCAAACTAAGACGTGTTTACTTAGACTCATCATCGGGTTACACTGGCTCCATGTTACCAACATTATACCTCCTTTATATTCCAATAGTACTTCATCCCTTGATACTCTTGGGGTATCCCACATATCGAGACAAAACTCGTACTTATTTTGTCCGAAGTCCACTCCGTGGAATATCATTATCTTTTCCAGGTGTCAAGGGTCCTCACAGGGTACTACCACCCTTGAATTGCACAAATTCATCCATAGACCATATTTCTCATGTCCTCGAAAATGGTCAGAATCTTTCTTCATAAAATCCAAATCAGTACCAATGATGCTAACTTTATTTATTCTCAAATTATTACAATCTCCTGTATTTCCATTATATGCCTCAACTCAACACCTCAATATAAAAGAATTTTTCCCACTACTACTACTATATTTCTTTTGTTGCAAACTCAAGTATCTAGCACAAGCCTCCTTCTCATTTGGACAATCTCTGGCGAAGTGCCCTGCTTCATTACATCAAAAACATATTACTTCTGACAAGTCTCCATGTTTCCTTTTTGGGCAACCGATGAAGTAGTGTCCTCACTCCTTGCATGTGAAACAGGTGATATGACTCAGGTCCTTCCTGGAATCCAATCTACTTCTCTTCCTAGAATTTACCATTCCAATCAGGGATTCTATTTCCTGTGGGTCATACTCTACTTCCACTGTAGAGAATTCTACTAGATCCCCATTCAAAAAATTCTGGGAGATGTGTCCTTCTTCCCCACATGAATAGCAAGACTTGGTGCAAGGTCTAATTGGTTCTTCTTTTGGTGTGTCCTCCACCTATTCCTTCATCACATGTTCTTCTAAAATTTCCATGAGTGATCCTTTCATTGCTTCTTTCTTCTACTGGATGATTCTTTGTACCATGGGGTAAAGGTGACACTGAACAGGGTAGTGGGTAGTTCCTTCACACAAGAAACAAGTAATCTGACTAGTTGGGCATTCTTCAGCTGGGTGACTTCCTTCACAATTAGGGAATTCATCCTTGTGTTCTTTATGGTTGTGTCCTATTTCTCCATAGAGCTTGCATGCACAAGGTTTCTTCGTATCATTTCCATAAGATTTCATCTTCTGGGACACAAACCGAGACTTTAGCAGAGTTAACTTAAATTCTTCCCAAGTGGTTACTCCTTGCCATCCATTGATGGTTTGGCACATCCTCCACCAAGTAGCAGCATCTCTTTCAAAGCACTGAAGAGCATGCTGGGCCATATCCTTTCTGGCTATAGTGTTATTCTTCATGTGGCCTTCCATGTTCTGAATCCATCGGTCCGTCTCCAATTGACTTATCGGTCCCGAAAATGTGAGTTCATCTCCATTCATCCTCAATTGGGACCATTGGTTTTGGGGTAAGATGAGAGATAGAGAGGGATACACAAAATACACACAATAGTTTTGAAAAGACAGATTTTATTTTGTGGCTGTCGAAACAAACATCAAACAAATGACAGCTCACAATCGTTGCATCTAACGTAAGTGTATAACAGGGGTTTGGTCTTCCAAATCGCCAAACTCTTCAAGTCTTGTTCATGTCTCCGATGGCCTCTTCCGATCGTGCTTGCTGATCTTCTCTCGTTCTTTTGCCAGATCATCTCTGTTGACGCGATGTCTCTTTTTACGACTTTAATATTTCTGGAGTTGCGATCCAAACTTCTAGGTTTCAACATCCTTGGCATGAACCATGGTCCTACTGTCCTTTAGTTCTTGTCGAATCTATGGTATCTCGAGGTTCCGCTCCTCCAGCTTGGTAACTTTCAGCATCTGGATCCTGAGTTCCTCACGAAATGCTTCCTTGTCAAGTATGGCTTCCTGAAGGTCCATCTAAAAATTCTTGATGTAATACTCCAGATCCTGGTGATACACCAGCTAAGCTTAAATCTTCGTCCTTTGCTGATAAATGCTCCATTAGCCCTTTTGTCATCCAATCCTTTCGAAGAGATGCATGCTTAACTCAGCACGGTGACAATATCATAAGCGGGCGATAACCTCATGGTTAGCCGTGTTTATGCCCATATCTTTGCCATGAGCTATCCTTCCATAGTTGATATCTCCTGTCTTGGGGTTTTTCTTGACAAAACTTTGAGTTTTCAAGCTCCATGTTCCGGTCTTTCTCTGACACACCTTGATCTCTGGTATTGACAACTTCAATAGTCTGTCAAATTCCTTAAGGGCAGCCGTCCTAGGTCATACCAATCTGGAAATTCTTCAGAGCCTTCAAATTCTCCTAGCCTTCGGAGTATTCAACCGTTGTAGTTTCCATTATTCTAATGCATGGTATAATCCTCTTCATTCCGAAATGGTCTTAGTTGTCCGATATCTTGTAATTCTTAGGGTGGTCTCATTAGTCGAATCTTTGTGTGGTCAAAAGGGGAAAGGGGTATAGTCTAACTAAAATGGAATATTTGATAAAACTCAGAAAAGAAGAGAGGTAGAAGATATTATTCAAAATAAAACTTTTAGATAAAATCCTTTTCCTAAGGGCTTTCCGGTTTCTAGGGTCACACCCTACAGTCAACATGTGCTCTGATACCATCTTGTAGCGACCCGACCTCAGACGGTCAAGTCTCTATGCTTAAGTGTCATCCCTGGATCGGTATGCTGACACACACAGTACTCGAGGATTTATAACAGAGGTAAGTCACATGTATAAAGTAACGTAAATACTATTACCTTATTCCAAATAGCGGAAGTAACAACAAGGTTGTGGATTCCCATCAACACCAATGGCAAAGTTGAGTGTAGAAATCATAACCCTAACATATCACTTACTCGTCGTAAGAATCCTGCAAGATGAGACGTTGCAGCCATGTAGGTCAGTACATTGAATGTACTGGCAATTTCACACTATAGAGCGATGCTGAATAATGGCTACCACTACATGCATATTTGGCTGGTGGAGGCTCTAAGTTTAATTTTGCATAAAGCTAATTTTTTCCTACAACAAAGGAATATATTTTATTTAACTACAAAGTTTGATGGAAATATTGAGAAGGTTCCTCCAACTTAATCCCAAATTAATATCAATAACCCAACACATTATTTAAGTAACGTGATGAGATCAACATGATAATTCAAGAACCAGATACTCAAGATGTCCATAACCGGGGACACGGCTAATCATGATTAGTTTGTACACTCTGCAGAGGTTTGCGCACTTTTCCCCACAAGACTCGATCTCCTGCGTTGAATTTCTCGCACTACATGATGTTTGAGAAACGGATGATCGAGACACAATCTTTCTGAAGAATTAACTCTTTACTATGGGTAGACAGTACCACCTACTTCCCCTACATCTGCTAGCCTACCACTGAAAGAGGTCACACAACATACTCAACTATGCTAGAGCCCATAATGGCTTGTGGCTGCACACGAAAGTTTCTAGCATGAATAATCTTATGATCCCTTTGAGCCTGGGTGGCATTCCATAGGGTGATCACACGGGTACTCCGGGATTCCCTTGGGCAAGCACTGGGTTCTCCAGGTGCCCGGGCAAACCACTGGGTGCTCCAGGGTGCCCCAACCATTCCACCCAAATGTGTATTAAATTAGCCACCTTAAGTTAAACCCTTAATTAACAATATCTCTCACATCTTTCATGAATTCTCTCAAACCAATCCACGTCTACGAGCATAACATAGCAGTATAAGTATAACGTAGTAACTTACTGGGTTTGAAAGTAAGACAATAGGTTCCTACCTCATCAACTACTTCCTAATTCCCACATGTTATCAAATCCTATTCATGCAATGTTTGAGGGTTTAAACTAATGCATAAAACTGGGTATGAAAAGTATGATCAAAGTGTGAACTTTCCTTGTACTGTTGATGAAGATGATTCGCACTCATAACTCCTGATAGTTCTACTCATCACACTCCGGTCAATTTATCGTAAGCAAGCAATAGTACCCACACATAAGCAATCATGTAAAAGAATCGAAGAAAAGATCTCGAAAACTTCAAAAACAGACTAATAACTCTTGTGAACAGAAAACGCTTTCTAACAGTACCAGAATTGGGTGAATTTGGTCTTATCAGAAAGTTTAGGTTCGATTTGCAAAAAGAATCAACTCAAACGAATCTAGGAAACTCAAGTTACGATCAAAAGAAGATTGAATATGAATCTGAACAAATTTCGAAATTTGAAAGTTGCAAAAAGTTTATTTGATAGATTCACTAGATAGGTGGAATCAAGACGAAAATATAGGCGTTGGTTTTGTTGAATTTGGGCAAGTGAGTAAAAAGTTGTGAGTGTTTGAAACGAGGGGCTATTTTGTAAGAAAACAAAATTGCAACCGGGTCCCTGGCTACGTGGCAGAATCCTACTGACTGAAACCGTTCGTTAAGTCAAGAAAAATTATTCAAATAAAAAACACAAACTAATCTAATCCTACCCATCTAACCTAGAATGGACGGACGAGGAGCACCGGCGGCTTACCGCGGTGGTGAACCTCGACGTCGCCGGAGAAGGAGACGGCAGCGGCATCAGGGTCATCGAGGTGGCTGCTCCGGCGGTCCTCAGGCATGGTCGTGGGGTCAGGGAGAAGCAGCGCGAGGTTCCGAAGCCGATGGTGGTGGCGGCATCGGGCGTAGGCGGCGGCGGAGCGCGGGGCAACGACGGTGGATCTCGGCGGAGCTCGCAACTCGGGCGAGGTTTTGCGCGGGCGTAGGGGTGGTGGTGGCTGCGGTTTGAGAGGGAAAACGGGGCCGGGGTCGAGGGTTTATAAAGGGGGGCGAGTCGTGGGCGAGGGGCAGGGTGGAGAGGAGAGTCCAGGGCGGTCTAGGCGTCGGCGTACAGGTGCAGGACTCCTGCTGCCTTGCGGGAGGAGGAAGAAAACGCGGGGCCCGCCTGTCGGCGTCCGCGGAAGAGAGAGGGAGGGAATGGGCAACCGAAACGTAGCGCTTCGGCACTCGCACGGCTGGAGGCTCGGCAGCGGCCTAGTTGACTAGCTGGGCCGGCCTAGTTATGCGGACATAAAACCTTTTTTTTAACAAAGAGAGAAAAGGAAAAGAAAGAGAAATAAAATAAAATATTATATAGGCATACAATATATCAAAATTTTCAGAAAAAGATTTTCTACAGCAAGAACATTTTTCTAGCATCAAATAAAATCCAAAAAAAACAAAGAGTGCTACTGATTTATTTAAAACCCAATAAAATCATTTTAAAAATACCAAAATCATTTCAAATTTATTTCTCTCCAATTTTCTAATGTAGGGAATCATTTTACCCTAATTTCTGTGTATTTTATTTTTGTAGAAAAATAATTTGAATAAAAACCAAATAACTCCAGTTTGAAAATATTTTCAAAGGGACTTTAAATTTGATCCTTTTAAACTTCCAACTCGTATTTCATATGTTTTGAAGAAGTCATTTTATCTTCTCTCATGAAAATCATTGATTTGCTTGAAGTTTCTGAATTTGAAATATTTCGAAATAGAATTCAAATATTTTCAAGAACCCTTTTCATTTGATTAAATGGAAGAAGTCATATCATCTTCTGCCTAGGGTTTTGTATTTGAAAAGAATTTGAATTCATGGAGATCAAAAAATGCAAGATGAAAGTTTGGGAATGTCCTTTTATTCCCTCTCATTTAACTTTCAAAAAGTTTACGATTCCACTCAGTTTCACACAATGAATCAAACAATTAATCATAACTATCTATTTGATATAACATTCCAAAGTTTAGTATTTTGGGATGTTACATCTCCCCAACACTCAACTCTCTCTCACGGATTTGGATTTGGTAGAAAGATGATTTGAGTGGAAAACAACTTGGAGAAGGCTAGAGATCAAGATTTATGTGGTTGGAATGGAATATCTTGATCTCAACACATGAGTAGGTGGTTCTCGCTCAGAAAATGTATGCTGGAAGTGTAGGCATGTTCTGATGGCTCTCCTCATGAATGAAGGAAGGCTGGAGGGATATATATAGCCTCCACACAAAATCTAATCGTTACACACAATTCACCAAACTCGGTCAGACTGATTTAGTTCATTATGTGACCATTAGGCATTTCGGTGGGACCGACATGATCAACTCGGTGGGCGGATGTGCTAGGGTTAGGGTAAAACCTCATCTTGGTTTGACCGATTACACAAACTCGGTGGGACCGATTTTGGTAATAAGCTAACCAGAGAGTTGGTCAAGCAAACTCGGTGAGACCGACTACAAATCTTGGTAATACCGAAATTATTGCAACATGAACCAGAGAGTTTGCAAGCCCATCTCAGTGAGACTGGGATCCCATCAGTGAGACCGAATTGACTAGGGTTTCTGGCAGTGGCTATATCAAGTGAACTCGGTGGCGCCGGATAGATCAAATCGGTGGGGCCGAGTTTGACTTTTGGTTTGGGACATATGTGGACATGAGAAAGTGGTTGAGGGTTTTGGTGCATATCACTAAGCACTTTGAGCAAGCAAGCCATTAAGCAACACCTCATCCCATTTTAATAGTATTGGCTTTCCTAAGGACTCAATGTGATCTTGGATCACTAAAATGAAAATGTAGAGTCTTTAGTTTTAACCAATCCTTTGTTTTTAGCATCTTGCAGGGGTTCCACATCATCTTGTCCACGCCATTCCATCTGTTGAACTTATCTGAAATATAGTAGATGAAAACATTAGTCCAACAAGAGATATGTTGACATTAATTACCCAAACCACCCAGGGAGAACTTGTGCTTTCAATCTCCCCCTTTTTGGTAATTGATGACAACATACATCAAAGCTTTAGATAAAGATATATTGAGTGTAGCAAGTAAAGCTTTGGAAAGACATGTAACATGCATAGGCTCCCCCTACATGTATGGAATCATGTAAGTATAGAATGAAAGAGCATGTGATAAGCATGACAGAGCAAACAATGAGTTACATGTATCTTTGCTATATGCATCAGAGCAAAAGATGTAGATATAGAAATTGTAACATTATGTTCATGATTCCTTCTTGTAAACAATATGTACATCACCAAGAAATCATCATGCACATGAATGTGGTGCATATACTTACCTTGCGGTCTTAAGCTGGCTTAGAAAGAGATGAACCTGAGTAAACAAGGTTAGATAACACAGATATATCTACTAAACAGAGCAAGAATTGCAAACCACAAGAGTACCAAGACTAGGAGGACATGTTGAGAATGAGTAACAGGTACTCCAATTGGATATAGACATGTCCCCAAGGGTAAAGATATGCAATGAATTCAAAGATTTCCTTCCCTAGAAGTCTTTCTCCCCCTGAATCTTATATTGGATGCTTGGAGAAAATAGGGAAAAGAAAATCAGAGCAAACCATCAGACCACAGAAACATAACACAAATTAACATGTCTTTCCCCTCTAAAGACATGTGAGTTCTCTCCTCCTGAATACCAACCATCTGGGGTCTCTCCCTCCGTTTGATGTGGTTAAGAATTCTCCCCCTTTGAAGTACTCTCCCTCTTTTGAAGTGATTAAGCTTTGATGTGATCTCTCTCCCCCTTTGACATCAATTTCCAAGAAGGGATATTCTGGATTGTGAGTAAGAATAGGTTTGGTCCTTGAGTCACAGAGCAAAGCAGCATATAGAATGTGATGCCGGTAGAGTACATGGATCATAGAGTCGAGCTGGAACAAATATGCAGGATGCAAATGGCAAATTGTCTTCTCTGGAGTGAAATCGGTAACACTGAGTTATATACTTCGGTAGCACCAAAATGGTTCAGTTTGACCGATAGTGACAATCCGGTGTGTCCGAGTTCAACACAGATATAACATTTTGTCACCTCAGCTCACTAGGCAAATAGGATCTCACAAAGATTTGCAAGGAATTAACTGAAGGATTTGCAATGAATTAGATGCAAGGAATGCAGAACAAAGAGAAGAAATCTAGATGATTTTTTTTTGATAAAAGAAGGGAAACAAGTATGCAAGAAACAAATGCAAGAACACAGAGAAACACTAGAGAACTTCATCTAGAGTTGGTCGGCGACAAAGTCACCTATGTTAGAGTATATTGACTGAGGAGTCAAGTGAGAACACTTGATCGTAGGTCATACTCATCGTTTAAGCTCAAAATGGGGTTACCATTTTTGTTCAAGCATTTTGATGTATTCACATCTTGTTGAGCTGCTTTGACCCATGACTTGGGGTGAAGCTTCTCTAAGATGAAATAACATACCTTGGGTGGTGGTGTTGAACTTGATCATGTAGTTGAACTTGTGTGGAGTGCTCAAGGTTGATGTAGCCCATCGATGGTTGGGAGCTCCACTTGTAGTTTGAGTTCATCTACCTATAAGAGTTAGTCTTGCAACGAAGAGCACTTGTGTATCCAAAATGACAATCATTGTCCGGGATATACCCCGCGGTATGACCCGGCCGGACTTGGTGTTTCACTAGTAACCTGTAACATCCCAAATTTTCAATTTGGAATGTTATACATTAGGTCATCATGCATATCATATTTTTCTCGCATTTTTTTACCGATCCTAGAAATTTCACGCAACTCAAGGACCCTCGGAGAGAGTTGGAAGTTCATAATTTTCATATTTGGGATTTCTCAAATTTTGAAAATAGGATCATTTGGATTTATTTAAATTATCTTCATAAAGTTTTTCCTATAAAAAAATATTTTGAGAGGGAATAATATGACTTTCCCAAACAATTAGGAAAAATGAAGATATTATAAATAAACCAAATTTGGTTTTGGAAGATTTATTTTGCTTAGGCAAAAATGAGCATTTTAAAATTTATGCATGTTTGCTGTTTTAAAGTTCATTTTGTTCGACTCATTTTAGGAGTCGGGAAAAATTGTTTTATTTAATTTGGAGTTCATTTGGTATTTTTTAAATTCATTTGGTTTAAATTTTATTTTAAAAAAATTCGCCCCCCTGGCGAGGCCCACCAGCCCAACCAGCCAGGCCCAGGCCCAGCCCCTGCCCACCTCCCTCCTGCTCCCTCGCGCGCCCGCCTGGCGGACTCCACAAGACGCAGATCGCCGCCCCTGAGTCCCGCCCGACCCGCCTCCCTGCCCCTCCCAAGTCGCCGCCTCCCCCTCTCACCTCACCCCACGGAGCCGCCCGCCACCAGCGCCCGACGCCGAACCCGCCCGCCGCCCCTGCCTTGACACCGAACCCGCGCCCCTCGCCTCCCGACCCGCCGCCCAACCGAGCCCCAGGAGAGCCCAGGCGATCACCGGAGGTAGCCACCGCCGCCCCGCGCCCGATCCGGTTTTCCCCTTGAACCGATCCGGTTTAATTAAAAAAAAATATGTTCGGTTTTTTTAAAAAAAACCTAGATTGGTTTTATTTTTTTTGGTTTTTTTATTTAACGAACGTTCACCGAACCGTTCGTTTCAATGAACGCGTTCGTTGGATACGTTCTGTTAACGAACGTCCGCTATTTAAACCGTTCGTCGTTTTTCTTTTAATCGGATTTAATCCGTTATTTTTCTGATTTGATTTCAGATTCGATTTTCAAAACTGTTTTATTTCACGCTCGTTTATCGGAATCAGGTGATTCAAGCGCCTGGAGTTTCGTAACGAAACCGCCGTTCCGACTACCCTACTTTCACAGAGTTTTGCCACTGCGAAATTTTGACCTAATTTCAGATTGCTAAACCGAGTCGTTCTCCCTCGAGTTTCGACTTTCGGAGTTTATTTTGATTCGATTCTTTTGCAACCAGGGTTCTTAAGTTGAACTTTCTGGTTAGATCTTTTATTCGAGATTTCCCTGTGCATTAGATGAGTACTTATTGTATGCTTGATGTTTGTCTGCGTAGATCACCCGGTCGCCGCTTGTTACTTGAATCTCTAGGACTCGCGGATCATCGCAAAGGCAAGTAACACTTTGATCATACTCTTCTCATACCCAGTTTTATGCATTAGATCTATTCCTCAAACACTTGCATGATTAGGATCTAATTAAATTGTGGGATGGGAAGTAGTTTGAGTAGTACCTATTACCTGTTTTACTTATGAAACCTTGGGAGTTACTTCTCGTTTGCTTGTTCATGCCATGCTATGCTAGTAGGCGTGGATTGGGTGAGTGAATATCCATGACAGATGTGAGATTGTTAATTAATGGTTTATCTAAGGTGGCAACCTAAACACACATCTGGGTGGATTGAGGCACCTGGTTTCCATCAGACTTGCTGTATTTCTTCGGACCGCCACCTGTGCTCTAAGGGATCATAAGATTATTCAAACTGAAACTTCCGTGTGCAGCCACAAGCCAATTATGGGCTCTGGCGTAGTTGACTAAGTCGTCATGAACTCTTACGGGTAGGCTAGCTGATGTAGGGGATGTAGGTTGGTACGGTCTACCCACATGTAAGGTGCTAGCGCTTCGAAAGACTATGTCTCGGTCATCCGTTTCTCAAACACCATGTAGTCACGAGAACCAAGCGGAGGCGATCGAGTCTTGTGGGGAAAAGTCGCAAACCTCTGCAGAGTGTATAAACTAATCATGATTAGCCGTGTCCCCGGTTATGGACAATTTGAGTATCCTGTAATTGAATATCATGTGAATCTCAACATGTTACTTCTAATAAAAGTTATTGGGATTTGATGAGTACTTTTAATTGGGATTGAGGATCTTGTCAACCATTCTCAATGTTTAACAACCACCATGATAGTTAAATAAAATTATTCCTTTGATGTAGGGAAAAATCAGCTTTATGCAAATGTAACCAGTAGAGCCTTACCACCAGCCATATATGCATGTAGTATAGGCTTATTCATTCATTGCTCTTATGTGTTACATTGCCAAGATATTCCATGTGTCCCGTTTTGGCTGCAACTTTTCACGTTGCGCACTTTTCGAATTTACGAGTAAGGTGTTAGGTCGTGGTTCTATACTCGATGATGCCGTTGGAGTTGATGGACTCGCTTATCTTCCAAGCCTTCCGCTGTTATTATTAGATGGCCTTAAGCCATATTTTGTATTCAGTTCCCTTGTGGACAACGTTGTAATAAGTGTGTGATTGCTACTCTGCAATAAATCCTTCAAGCTTGTGTGGTGTCGACATTCGATCCGGGGATGACACCGAGCACGAGACTTGATCCATTCGGTCTGGTCGCTCTGAGAGAATGGTATCAGAGCACACGCTGACTGTAGGACACGACCACTAAGTTAAAGCCATAGATCACTCTCTCTTCCCATTTTCTAACTCCTCATCTTTTCTACTCTCTTTAGGATGACGGACGCGAAGATCAAGTACACCCAACCGGATGAAGGCACACCTTTTGGATTTCACTTGAAGGAAGTTACTAAGTACACGAACATTGGACTACCAAGTTTCACCGGACTTTCAACGCCACTCTGCCTGAAGAGGAGCGCTGGAAGATTCATGCTCACGTTCCAGGAAGGACATTCGCCCCAATCACCAAGCCTATAGATAGTGTTTTCAGTGCACCAACTTGGAGTCTGGGAAAGAGCATGGCAGCTCACATCACCATGGGACGCATTGGAGAAGTTTATCAAGAAGATCTCAAGGACACCATCTACCATATTTGCGGACGCCGAGATGACAAGCGGGGCGTCGTCAACACCAAGAAGGATAGGTCCATTGCAGCTTTCATCCAGAGTTAAATCAGCACATTCGACGCCAGAGAACCAAGTGTGCAATGACATGTTGGAGTTGCGAGAAGACAAAGGAAGGATCATCGAACCGGAAGAAGAACTAAAGACTACACGCAAGGACTACATGGGCGAGATCGTAGCTCGGCAAGACACAATAACGATCTTAAGTACGAGATCGAAGAACTCAAGAAGAAGTTGGCGCTCGGGAATGAAGACCAAGATGTCGAATACCAAATCGACTACATCAACATCGACGACACAGATTCGGATCCAAGTGAACCCGACTTTGAAGACGAAGCTGGAGCAGACATCATGGAGTCTTCCACCGGTTCAAACTAGTAGAAGTCCCCCACATATTAGTAGTATTCCCTCCATGTAAAAATTTTAGTACACGCACTTTTGCGATAGTTAGAACGTTGTAAGCCCTTGTTTGATTGAATGAAGTGATTTTGTGTGTTTTGCTCATGTGCATTTGGGTAGTGATTTCCCTTAGACCTCATTCTATTCTACATTTCTCTTCTCTTCTAAACCCTTCGATGCCTCCGAGACGCGACCCGGATTCGTTTTCCGCCAGAGATCACCCAATTGATCCAGCAGCAGAATACCCTGATTCAAACATTGGTGCGAACAACAACAACAACAACAACAACCCACCGCCACCACCACCACTGCGGATCATCGACTCGTTTCCTTAGACTGAACCCGCGGTGTATTCCATAGAGCACCGAGCCGATTGTAGCAGATGACCGGCTCCGCAAGATAGGAAGAGAGCTGACCATCGCAGGATGCACCGATGGTGAAAGAGTGAAGTTTGCAGCACATCAGCTTGAAGGACCCGCAGCATGGTGGGAGAATTTCATAGCCACTTACCCGTGAGACACCGCCACATGGGACCAGTTTCAGCAAGCTTTTCGCACTGCTCATGTTTCAGCAGGAGCCATGGCCATGAAGAAGCGTGAGTTTCGCAACCTATGCCAAGGAGGAAGGACTGTTGGCGATCGTGGATGACTTTAGTAAATTAGCACGTTATGCCCCGGATGACGTTACTACGGATGCAGCTAAACAGGAGAAGTTTCTAGAAGGACTGAATGATGAGTTCAGATGCCGTTGATGGTAGCAAGTTTCAACAACTACCAGGAGTTAGTAGACCGAGCTCTCATGATTGAAGGAAGCAGCAGAAATTGAGAACTGCATAGCGGAAGTATGGACAAGGGAAGTATAACTCGGATCCCAAAGAAGCCTCGTTATACCCCTAAATCAGAATTCAGTTTCAGATACCCATGGAGGAGGTAATTCAGCATAACCATAATGGCACCAAGAATGGGAGCGGAATGGAGGAAGCAACGGACAGAATCGCACCAACCCGTCTACACCATCCAAGGTAGACCTGAGTCACATTACTTGCTTTAAGTGCCGCAAGACGGGCACTATGCAAATGACTGCCTGAAGGCGAATGGAAATGGCAATGGAAGCTCGGAAAGAAGCCCAACCCTTTCAACAGGGGACAAGTGAACCACATTGATGTGGAGGAGGTTGAAGATCAGCCCGATGCAATGTCGGTAAGTTTTGGTTAAGTCATTTATCTGCGGTTGTTCTTTTCGATCTTGGTGCATCGCATTCATACATATCAAGGGATTTGTGGATAAGTACAAGTTACCAACCCAAGCCCTTAGGTCACCCATGCTAGTAACCTCACCCGAGCAGAGTACATGGCTAGTAAATGGTGTGATCGACCGCCATTAAGGATTGGACACTATGTTTTCCCCTCGGACCTAATAGTTCGGAATCCCAAGGATTGGATGTGATATTAGGAATGGATTGGTTATCAAAGTATGGAGGAAACATAGATTGTACCACAAGGTCAATTTTGCTCACCACACCGAAGGAAGGAGGATTAAGTATGTATCACGGCACAAGCCGAGGAGAGCACAAGTTAATTGCTTATCGAGAGTGGTGCGGAAGAAGTACCGATGGTAAAGGATTATCTGATGTATTCCGGAAGAGTTGCGGTGAATGCCGCGGATAGAGACATTGAGTTTTGATCGAGCTGTTGCGAGAACAGGCCCGATATCGAAGCGACCGTCTGAGATGCCCGCAAAGGATTTGGCGGAAATCAAGAAGCGATTAAGGAACTATTGGATAAAGGCTTTATTCGCCCAAGTTCTTCACCTTGGGGATCACCCGTTTTGTTAGTGGAGAAGAAGGATGGATATTTGAGAATGGTTGTTGATTACCGTGGATTGAATGAAGTAACAATCAAGAACAAGTACCCACTACCTATGATAAATGATCTGTTTGATCGCTTGCAAGGAGCCAAAGTGTTTTCTAAGATCGACTTGCGATCAGGGTACCATCGATTGAAGATTCGGGAGCAAGATATACCCAAGACAGCATTTACCACAAGATATGGATCTGACGAGTATACCGTTATGTCATTTGGACTAACTAACGCCCAGCCTATTTCATGAACCGATGAACAAAGTGTTTATGGAGTTTTGGACAAGTTCGTCGTGGTGTTCATTGATGACATTTTGATTTTCTCAAGAATGAAGAGGAACATAAGGAACATTTGAGATTGGTTTTGGAAACCGAGGGAACACCAGTTGTATGCCAAGTTCAGCAAATGTGAGTTTTGGTTAAAGGAAGTTGGATTTCTCGGACATGTTATATCCGGAGAAGGGATAGCAGTTGACCCCACAAAAGTTGAGACCGTAACCAAGTGGGAAGCACCAACGACAGTTGGGGAGATTCGAGTTTCCTTGGACTCGCAGGATACTACCAAGATTCATTGAGAATTTCTCAAGGATTGCAAAGCCTATGACTGAATTGTTGAAGAAGGAAAACAAATTCATATGGACTGAGGACTGTGAGGCAAGTTTTCAGGAGTTGAAGAAAAGATTGGTTACCTCACCAGTTTTGATATTGCGGATCAAACTAAGGATTATGAGGTGTATTGCGGCCTTCATGTCGAGGACTTGGAGCAGTGCTTATGCAGGAAGGAAGAGTTGTTTCAGTATGCTTCACGACAACTTAAGCCCCATGAGTTGAATTATGCCACTCATGATTTGGAGTTAGCAGCCGTTGTGCATGCCTTGAAGACGTGGAGACACTTTCTCATTGGAAATCATTGTGAAGTATATACGGATCACAAGAGTTTGAAGTACATCTTCACACTGAAGGAATTGAATCTCAGACAAAGGAGATGGTTAGAGCTAATCAAGGATTATGATATGAGATTGCATTATCACCCCGGAAAGGCTAATGTCCTAGCTGACGCATTGAGCCGTAAGAGCCACGTCAATACCCTAATGATGGGAGGAATACCCAATGAGTTAGCCGAGGACCTTCGAGAGCTATGTTTGGAAATAGTTCCAGAGGCTATGTAGAAGCATTGGAGATTCAATCGACATCGATGGACAAAATCGAGAAGCCCAAAAGGCGATAAGGAAGTTGCCTCTATAAAGGAGAAAATGAGCAAAGGAAAAGCTAAAGGATTTCGTGAGGATGAGCATGATACCCTATGGTTTGAAGACCGTGTTTATGTGCCCAATGACCCGTAGATCGGAAGTTGATTTTACAAGAAGCCCATGATTCACCCTATTCGATTCACCGAAATACCAAGATGTATTTGGATTTGAAAAATATTTTCGGTGGACCGGAATGAAGAAGGATATTGCGGAGTATGTAGCAGTTTATGACGTATGTCGAAAGTAAAGGCGAACATCGAAGCCAGCAGGATTGTTACAACCATTGTCGATACCGAATGGAAGTGGGATAAACTAGACATGGATTTCATCACAGGTTTGCCAAAGACCCGTTCAGGATATGACTCGATTTGGGTCATAGTCGACCGTTTGACCAAGGTAGCTCATTTCATTCCAAATAAGACTACCTATAGCGAGTGCTAAGTTGGCAAAGATATACATGACCAGAATTGTGTGCTTACACGGAGTTCCGAGGAGCATCGATCGATGAGAGAACCCAATTTACTTGAAATTTTGGAACCAGTTGCATGAAACATTGGGAACCCGATTGGAATTCAAGACAGCTTTCCACCCACAGACCGATGGATGACCGAGAGAGTCAATCAGATTTTGGAGGACATGTTTGAGAGCTTGTGCACTAGATTATGGATCTAGTTGGGATGATAATTTGCCGTATGCAGAATTTTCCTACAATAACAGCTACCAAACCAGCTTGAAGATGGCACCTTCGAGGCTTTGTATGGAAGAAGGTGCAGGACACCATTGTCATGGGACTAAACCGAGATCGCCGCTTGTTTGGACCAGATTTGATTAAGGAGTCGAACAGAAAGTTAAGTTGATTCGAGACAGGCTCAAGGTAGCCCACCTGCATGTAAGAGCTATGCCGATTCAAAGCGCAGCGATTGAGTATGAAGTTGGAGACAGAGTATATCTCGAGTATCCCCGCTTGAGGAGTTAAGCGTTTTGGAGTTAAAGGAAAGTTAGCACCCGTTTAGTTGGACCATATAATATTTTGCAACGCATGGGAGAAGTTGCTTATAAGTTGGAATTGCCAGAGGACTGTCGAGTTCATGATGTATTCCATGTTTCTCGATTGAAGAAATGTCACCCGAGATAGCAGAGGTACCGTTAAGAGACACAAAGTGCACTGGAAGCAATTCAGTGAAGGATGACTTGACATATGAGGAAAAGCCGTTAAGATTCTCGATTATGCCAGCAGAGTTACCCGCAGAAGGTTATCAAGTTTTGCAAAGTTCAAAGGAGCCACCACACCGAGGATGAAGCCACCGGGAAAGAGAGGAAGTTTTGCTTAAGGACCACCTCACCTATTTTCTAGCCAACCCGAATCTCGAGGGCTAGATTCATCTTAAGAGGTAGGTTTGTAACATCCCAAATTTTCAATTTGGAATGTTATACATTAGGTCATCATGCATATCATATTTTTCTCGCATTTTTTTTCCGATCCTAGAAATTTCACGCAACTCAAGGACCCTCGGAGAGAGTTGGAAGTTCATAATTTTCATATTTGGGATTTCTCAAATTTTGAAAATAGGATCATTTGGATTTATTTAAATTATCTTCATAAAGTTTTTCCTATAAAAATATTTTGAGAGGGAATAATATGACTTTCCCAAACAATTAGGAAAATGAAGATATTATAAATAAACCAAATTTGGTTTTGGAAGATTTATTTTGCTTAGGCAAAATGAGCATTTTAAAATTTATGCATGTTTGCTGTTTTTAAAGTTCATTTTGTTCGACTCATTTTAGGAGTCGGGAAAATTTGTTTTATTTAATTTGGAGTTCATTTGGTATTTTTTAAATTCATTTGGTTTAAATTTTATTTAAAAAAATCGCCCCACTGGGCCGAGGCCCACTGCCCAGCCCAGCCAGCCCTGGCCCAGCCCAGCCCACCCACCTCCTCCTCCTCCTCACACTGCCTTGCCCGAGCGGACTCCCGCCGCCGCAGCCGCCGCCGCCTGAGTCCCGCCTGACCCGCCTCCCTGCCCCCCCCAAGTCGCCCCCCTCTCTCCTCACCCACGAGCCGCCCGCCACCAGCGCCCGACCTTGAACCCCTCCGCCGGTGGACGCCGGCCACGCCGCCGCCGACGCCTGAACCCCCCCCCTCGCCTCCCGACCCGCCGCCCCAACCGAGCCCCGGAGAGCCTCACGGCGATCACGGAGGTAGCCACCGCCGCCCCGCGCCCGATCCGGTTTTCCCCTTGAACCGATCCGGTTTATTTAAAAAAAAATATGTTCGGCTTTTTTTTAAAAAAAACCTAGATTGGTTTTATTTTTTTTGGTTTTTTTTATTTAACGAACGTTCACCGAACCGTTCGTTTCAATGAACGCGTTCGTTGGATACGTTCTGTTAATGAACGTCCGCTATTTAAACCGTTCGTCGTTTTTCTTTTAATCGGATTTAATCCGTTATTTTTCTAATTTGATTTCAGATTCGATTTCCAAAACTGTTTTATTTCACGCTCGTTTATCGGAATCAGGTGATTCAAGCGCCTGGAGTTTCGTAACGAAACCGCCGTTCCGACTACCCTACTTTCACAGAGTTTTGCCACTGTGAAATTTTGACCTAATTTCAGATTGCTAAACCGAGTCGTTCTCCCTCGAGTTTCGACTTTCGGAGTTTATTTTGATTCGATTCTTTTGCAACCAGGGTTCTTAAGTTGAACTTTCTGGTTAGATCTTTTATTCGAGATTTCCCTGTGCATTAGATGAGTACTTATTGTATGCTTGATGTTTGTCTGCGTTAGATCACCGGAGTGCGCCGCTTGTTACTTGAATCTCTAGGACTCATGCGGATCATCGCAAGGCAAGTAACACTTTGATCATACTCTTCTCATACCCAGTTTTTATGCATTAGATCTATTCCTCAAACACTTGCATGATTAGGATCTAATTAAATTGTGGGATGGGAAGTAGTTTGAGGTAGTACCTATTACCTGTTTTACTTATGAAACCTTGGGAGTTACTTCTACGTTTGCTTGTTCATGCCATGCTATGCTAGTAGACGTGGATTGGGTGAGTGAATATCCATGACAGATGTGAGATTGTTAATTAATGGTTTATCTAAGGTGGCAACCTAAACACACATCTGGGTGGATTGAGGCACTGGTTTCCATCAGACTTGCTGTATTTCTTCGGACCGCCACCTGTGCTCTAAGGGATCATAAGATTATTCAAACTGAAACTTCCGTGCAGCCACAAGCCAATTATGGGCTCTGGCGTAGTTGACTAAGTCGTGCGAACTCTTACGGGTAGGCTAGCTGATGTAGGGGATGTAGGTTGGTACGGTCTACCCACATGTAAGGTGCTAGCGCTTCTGAAAGACTATGTCTCGGTCATCCGTTTCTCAAACACCATGTAGTCACGAGAACCAAGCGGAGGCGATCGAGTCTTGTGGGGAAAAGTCATAAACCTCTGCAGAGTGTATAAACTAATCATGATTAGCCGTGTCCCGGTTATGGACAATTTGAGTATCCTGTAATTGAATATCATGTGAATCTCAACATGTTACTTCTAATAAAAGTTATTGGGATTTGATGAGTACTTTTAATTGGGATTGAGGATGTTGTCAACCATTCTCAATGTTTAACAACCACCATGATAGTTAAATAAAATTATTCCTTTGATGTAGGGAAAAATCAGCTTTATGCAAATGTAACAGTAGAGCCTTACCACCAGCCATATATGCATGTAGTATAGGCTTATTCATTCATTGCTCTTATGTGTTACATTGCCAAGATATTCCATGTCTTGACCCGTTTGGGCTGCAACTTTTCACGTTGCAGACTTTTCGAACGACGAGTAAGGTGTTAGGTCGTGGTTCTATACTCGGTGATGCCGTTGGAGTTGATGGACTCGCTTATCTTCCAAGCCTTCCGCTGTTATTATTAGATGGCCTTAAGCCATATTTTGTATTCAGTTCCCTTGTGGACAACGTTGTAATAAGTGTGTGATTGCTACTCTGCAATAAATCCTTCGAAGTACTGTGTGGTGTCAGCATTACTGATCCAGGGATGACACTGAGCACAGAGACTTGATCCATTCGGGTCTGGTCGCTACATAACCCGCCGAAGGTTTGGCGACTTACGAGTCTGGCGGCTCACTGGTCTGACGACTCACGAGCCTGGCGACTCACGGATGGCCCCGACGGTGGGTCAAACGGACGACAAGGCCCAATGCCCAGTAGGCCAGTTCATGTGATGGTGGGCAGACTTAAGAAGAAAGGTGTGAGGAATATTTCCCTTACAAGGAATCAAGACCCAGACTTGTATCCGGCTTGTAGTAGAAGATAGGCTAGTCCTAGTCCTACTAGGAATCCACATGTAACCCGACCCTCTAACTTATATAAGGAGGGGCAGGGCTCCCCAAAGAGGAGGAAGGAAGGAGAAACAATATCTAGGGCTAGACACAAAGGGTGAGCCGGCTTATACGGCGACTCCCTCATGAGCATAATGAGACCTAGCCACAAACAACATGTAGGGTTATTACCGGATGATGTTTCCCGGGGCCCGAAGCTGTCTAAATCCTTATCTTGTGTGTTGATTGCCTCGCGTCTCTCGATTCCGACCAAGCCCTTCAAGCTACCGCATAGATGCGTTGGCCTCACGACTAAGTCCTCGCACTAAGGACATCTGCCGTGACAATTCCACGACAATCATGAAATTTGATACCAAATGAAATTTGATATGGAGAAATTGTCAAAGGATATGTGAAAAGGTTTCATGCTTCCTTGTCTTCAACCACCACGGTGTAGAGACTTGGTGATGTAGGGATTGTTCAAGATGTGAGTGATTTGAAATCTCATAGATTGAGATTCATCCAAGTACCTACAAGGGTTAGATAGCATGCAAGGGTGCAAATATATCCAAGACATATGATCATCATCATAAGAGAGATATCAAGGATTAGTCAAAGGCTCATGCCTTGCATGTATCCATATGGAGTATCTACTCCAAGTTTGAAGCATCAATGCTGTTCAATTCACCTCTCAAATGGCAAAATACTTTCTCATCAAGCGGTTTGGTGAATATATCCGCTAGTTGCTTATCGGTACGAACATGCTTAAGATCAATGTCTCCTTTAGCAACATACTATCAAATGAAATGATGACGAACTTCAATATGCTTAGTTCGAGAATGTTGCACGGGATTATGAGCAATCTTAATAGCACTTTCATTGTCACAAAGCAATGGAACATGTTTCACATAGATCCCATAATATTTAAGAGTTTGGGTCATCCAAAGTAATTGAGCACAACATGAACCGGCGAAAATGTATTCCGCTTCGGCGGTGGATAAGGAAACCAAGTTTTCTTTCTTGGAGGACCAAGACACAAGAGATTTACCAAGAAATTGACAAGTACCCGAAGTGGACTTTCTATCAACCTTGTCACCGGCATAGTCCGAGTCGGAGTAGCCAACAAGATCAAAAGAAGACATCTTAGGATACCAAATGCCAAAATTTGGTGTATGTATTAAGTATCTCACTATCCTTTTCACAGCCTTAAGATGACATTCTTTGGGGGCCGCTTGATATCGTGCACACATGCACACCCTTAGCATAATATTGGGACGTGGGGTACATAGATATAAAAATGAACCAATCATAGAGCGGTAAACCTTTTGGTCGACCGATTTGCCATATTTGGCCAAGTCAAGATGTCCGCTAGTAGGCATGGGTGTTTTCATACCTTTGGTTTCTTGCATGTTGAACTTCTTGAATAAGTCCTTGGTGTACTTTGTTTGAGAAACAAAGGTGCCATCCTTAGTTTGCTTGATTTGCAAACCAAGAAAGAACTTGAGTTCACTCATCATAGACATCTCAAACTTCTTCGACATTAGCTTCCCAAACTTTTCACTAAAATGAGGGTTAGTCGAACCAAATATGATATCATCAACATAAATTTGGCACACAAATAATTCACCATTAAACCTTTTAGTAAAAAGAGTAGAATCTATTTTTCCGATCTCAAAGCCTCTTTCAATAAGGAACTTAGTCAAGCATTTATACCACACTCTAGGAGCTTGTTTAAGACCATAAAGAGCTTTGTGAAGTTTTGTAAACATGGTCGGGTTTCTTAGGATTAACAAATCTGGGAGATTGTTTAACATAAACTTCCTCCTCAATTTCACCATTTAGATAAGCACTTTTAATGTCCATTTGGCATAAGGTGATATCATGGTGATTAGCATAGGCAAGTAAGATGCGGATGGACTCAAGTCTAGCAACGGGGGCGTATATCTCAAAGCCTTGGGCGACAAGACGTGCTTTGTTGCGAACAACTTGTCCATCTTCATCTTGCTTGTTGCGAAACACCCATTTGGTACCAATGATGTTGTGATTGTTGTCGGCCTTCTCGACCAATGTCCACACTTGGTTTCTCTCAAAGTTGTGTATCTCTTCATGCGTGGCATTTATCCAATCCGGATCTTCCAATGCTTCTTAGACCTTCACAGGTTCAATGCTAGAGATGAATGATAATGTTCACAAAAATTAGCCAAACGAGTTTTTGAGCGAGTGATTCTCCCGGTTTGGATATCATTGAAGATTTATTTGATGGGATGGTCTCTTGAGCCTCTTGCTTGAACTCGCGAGAGCTTTTGCTTGGTCGGGGTGGAACATCTTCTTCATCAATTTGTTCTTCTTCTTGGCCTTCTTCATTGTTGACGTTGTCGTTCTCTTATCGTGGTGGAGAAGGAGGTTGATGAGGTGCATCTTGGTGTACTTCCTTGTTTTCTTTATCTTGGTGTGTCCCACTTGTGGATGCTTCCATGTTAACTCTTGGTTCACCTTGACGTGAAGTAGAAGCTTCCACTTGGACGGACGAGGTACTCTCCTTCACTGCCGTTGGACGAGTCTTGCCAATAAACAAGTCTTGGATTGCTTCCGAAGGGTCTTTATCTCCTACATGAATTGGCAATTTCTCTAGTTTCGAGCCGTTAGATTCATCAAACTTCACATCTACCGTCTCTTCAACCTTCCGGGTGAAATTATTGTAGACACGGTAAATGTGAGAGTTTGTGTCAAGGGAAATCAACACCTATGGGATCACTGGAATCCCTTCTACGGTTGGCGGGCGCGAGGTTGTGAAAAGAGCGGGTCTGACAGGAAGCACACGGATCGCTTAACCAGCTTCGGGCCGCAGAGACGCATAAAACCCTAGTCCTGCTTTGGTGGATGTATTGAGGGTTCTTGTGTTCTTGAGGTCTCGAACTAGCTACGGTGGCTGCATAGTCCCAAAGAGCCGAATCCCCCTCCAGTATGCCTCGGGCCTCCTTTTATAGTCGGAAAGGGGTTGCCACAGTGGCACACAGGAGGTATAAAGGTGTACAGTGCGCGAGCTTATCGCCCACCATTACGGGACAAAGCGCATTAAATGCGCTACTTAGGTGTCCATTAGCTTTATCGGGGACGGGAACGAGGCCCATCCCGTCTGTCGCCGCTTCGCCTCGCTTCGACACGCTCCCAGGCCAGCGATGTGCGCGGTGCCATGTAGGCAGGCAGGCTGCTGAGGTGGGGCGGTGGCAGGGCCTTCACGAAGATCTGCATGCCACCACGCAGGTTCTTGCTGAATCGGTGTAGTGGCCGCCCGTTGCCACGCAGGTGCCTGCCCAGCTGGTTGAGCTAGCAGCAGCTCTTGGATGGCGGTGGAGTCTTGGCTGGTGCGGTCCTGGCAGTGGCCCTGCTGATACCCTCGGCAAGGGTCTTGCCGGGGGCCCGGCAAGGGTCTTGCTGTGGCGTTGCAGTCGTCCCCGGCAAGGCGCTTGCCGGGGGTCTCGTGGATTTCCTCGGCTAGGATCCCGCCGAGGGTCGTCGTCTTCTGATCCTCATCTGATCTTGTGTGTTTATGATCTTGATAAAGATCTGCATGCCACCATGGAGGTTCCTCCCGAGCCCTGGTTCCAATGTAGTTGTTGATGGCGTTTGGAAACCCTTGGGCTCAAGGGTGGCTCGCTATGCTAGCGTTGGGCAAGTTGCCCCGGCAAAGCTCTTGCCGGGGCCGCGGAGGCCGCCCCGGCAAGGGTCTTACCGGGGGGTGGGGGTCCACATCGCCCTCTTGCTCGTTGTGTTTCTGATCTTTGTGTTGTCTTGGTTGTCTTGTGCTTCGACTTCTCTCCGGCTTCCCTCCTCTTCCCTACTAAGTGTGGCCGCGGTGCGCAGCTCTGACTGCCCGTGCACAAGTAAAGGGGTCAAAAGGAGGGCCCCTACTTTTGTACACCGCTGCCTCTGGCTCCGGCAGGTATCTGAAGGTGAGCGATACCTTTTCGTCCACCTTCCAGGGGTGTTGAGCTCCAGGGTGCCCGTCGAGGGAGAGGTGTTTGACGAGTAGGTGCTTGCCGCCGCCGGGCTCGAGGTTGTTGACGAGACAAGCGCCGGTGGTGACGGTTCTCAGGAGGAGCGGCTTCTCCAGGCCATGGGCGCCAGCTTTCAGAAGCTCCAGGCGCTCCACCACGCCCGCCTGGATAAGGCCAAGTCCAGGATGGCAATGGTGGACAAGGCGGAGGTGGACCTCAAGGGACGCGTAGCCGAGGCGCAAACTTGGTTCCGCCAAGCTTGTGAGGAGTTGAAGGCCGCCCAGGGCGAGCTGGCCAAGCGTGAGGTGGAGCTCACCATGAAGCGGGCCGACATCGAGAAGGCCCAGGAGACGGCGAAGAACCTGGCCGCCGAAGCCGAGGCCGCTCAAACCCAGCACCAGGCTGCGCTGAACTCCCAGGAGGAGGACCTTGCCACGCGTGAGGAGGACCTTGCCGCGCATGAGGAGGAGCTTGCCGCAATGCTCCGCGGAAAGGATGAGGAGGTGGAGAAGCTCATCGTGCAGCGGACCCAGGAGCTGGAGCAGAGGCACGGAGAGGCACTCAATGCCCAGGCTTTGATTCACGCCGACAAGGTGAAGGAGCTGGAGGTGGAGCGGGACGTGCTGAAAGACCAAGTCCTGAAGCTGTCCAAGGAGAAGGACACGCTCAACAGCGCTCTGGTTGAGGCGCAGGGCGCGGCCCTCAGTAGGGCTGGGGAGCTCTCCGAGGCCAACAACTCCATTGAAGACCTCAAGCTGAAGCTGGAGGGTCTCGAGGGGATGCTGTTGGAGGGCAAGGCCCGGGAGGAGACCCTGGCCAAGGATCTGGAGGCCGAGAAGCAGCAGCGGAAGAACGAAGCCACCAACCACAGGGATTTTGTGGATGGTGAGAATCGCTGGATCGGCCGCCTCGAAGACGTCGCCGGCAGGATCACCACGCAGCTTGCCACCATGGGGATGCCAAATGTGAGGTACACCCCGGAGAGCAACGTTACGCCAAGCTGACCCTGTTCTTTAAGGGTGTCTTCGGGGGCCTGGAGCAGCTTCACTCCAGTCGAGCGGCCTCTATGGCCGATGAGGCCCGGAGGCTTTTCCAGGGTGCTATGACCAAGGTCCTCACCAAGATGGCGTACTGGAATCGCAACCTCGACTTCGACGCCGCGCTGGATAGCTTGCTGGAGCGTGCGGACCTCGCGGCGCTCAAGGAGCGTATCAAGCCCATCATCAGCCGCATCGGCGGAATTTAGAGGGTAGAGGGCCAGCGCTGGGATTAGGCACCCCGTCCCTCACTACCGCCGCAGGTTCATGACCAAGATAATTTTTATCTTTAGTTAGAACTGCGGCAATACTTGATGTAATATAACTCTGCAGTTATTTCGATATTATGCACGTTACTTTCATGTTCAATCCCCCCTTTGTATGTTCACCCTACATTAATCGGGTAGGCTTGCCAGTGCGTAACTCAGGCCACGGCGCCTTAAGGACGGATCCCAAATAGACTGACGGGTTTGCTTGCTGCAAAGCGAGCCACCTTACCGCCCTCCACGCGGTCGGTCGAACTGTCGAGCTTGACTCGAGTCAGAATCGAGAGCGTCGCTAATTGCGGAAAGCTACCCTATCGCTCTCGACGCGGCCGCTTGAGCTGTTGAGCGGACTCGAAACAGAGCAAGGGTGTTGCCAATCGCGGAAGGGCCCCCTTGCGTATAGGTTTTCCATACATAGGGCAGGACCTTCGAGGATAATAACCTTATATGTAAAAAGAGATTGCTTAAAGTTTCGCACAACTTAGCTTTTCTGTCATTGCATGGGCGTCCACCGCATCTGCAGATGGTGCCGTCAAGCTTGGTCCTCTTCTTCCTTGGAATGACAGCCGCGATGAAGCCGCCGCTTTGATCAGACCAGATTTCCACCACTGCGCCCCCCTACCTGGCACGCCAAAGTTGTCGGGGGATATCGACACCTGTGGGATCACTAGAATCCCTTCTACGATTGGCGGGCGCCAGGTTGTGCAAAGAGCGGGTCTGACAGGAAGCACACGGATCGTTTACCTAGGTTCGGGCCACGGAGACGCGTAACACCCTAGTCCTGCTTTGGTGGATGAATTGAGTGTTCTTGTGTTCTTGAGCTCTCGAACTAGCTACGGTGGCTGCATAGTTCCAAAGTGCCGAATCCCCCTCCAGTATGCCTCGGGCCTCCTTTTATAGTCGGAAAGGTGTACAGTGCGCAAGCTTATCGCTCGGCATTACGGGACAAAGTACATTAAATGTGCTACTTAAGTGTCCATTAGCTATATCAGGGACGGGAACGAGGCCCGTCCCGTCCGTCGTCGCTTCGCCTCGCTTCGACACGCGCCCAGGCCAGCGATGTGCACAGTGCCATGTAGGCAGGCAGGCTGCTGAGGTGGTGCGGTGGCAGGGCCTTCACGAAGATCTGCATGCCACCACGCAGGTGCTTGCTGAGTCGGTGTCGCCACGCAGGTGCCTGCCCAGCTGGTTGAGCTAGCAGCTGCTTGGGGACGCCGGTGGAGTCTTGGCTGGTGCGGGCCTGGCAGTGGCCCTGCTGATGCCCTCGGCAATGGTCTTGCCGGCGGCCTGGCAAGGTTCTTGCCGTGGCATTGCAGTCGTCCCCGGAAAGGTGCTTGCCGAGGGTCTCATGGATTTCCTCGGCTAGGATCCCACCGAGGGTCGTTGTCTTCTGATCCTCATCTGATCTTGTGTGTTTATGATCTTGACAAAGATCTTCATGCCACCTCGGAGGTTCCTCCTGAGCCCTGGTTCCAAAGTAGTTGTTGACGGTGTTTGGAACCCTTGGGCTCAAGGGTGGCTCGCTCTGCCGGTGTTGGGCAAGTTGCCCCGGCAAAGCTCTTGCCGGGGCCGCGGACGCCGCCCCGGCAAGGGTCTTGCCGGCGGGTCCACCTCGCCCTCTTGCTCTTTGTGTTTTTGATCTTGGCGTTTTCTAGGTTGTCTTGTGCTTCGGCTTCTCTCTGGCTTCCCTCCTCTGCCCTGCTAAGTGTGGCCGTGGTGCGCGGCTCTTACTGCCCGTGCACAAGTAAAGGGGTCAAAAGGAGGGCCCCTACTTTTGTACTTCGACAGGTTGAGCCATAACCAAGTAGGAAACCCTCATGAGATTTAGGAGCAAATTTATAACGACGATGCTTATAAAGAATGTTGCACTTTGAGCCGAATACCCGAAAGTATCCAACTTGGGGTTTGTTACCGTAGAGAAGCTCGTATGCCGTCTTGCCGAGTAGCTTGTGAAGATACAAGCGATTTGTTGCATGGCAAGCCATCTCAACTTCTTCCGCCCAAAAGTGTTTTGGAGTCTTGTACTCATCAAGCATCGTTCTCGCCATCTCAATAAGAGTCCGGTTCTTCCTCGCAACAACTCCATTTTGTTGAGGTGTGTACGTAGCCGAGAACCCAAGTGAAATCCCTTCTTCATCAAGAAATGTATCCACATTTGCGTTCTTGAACTCCATTCTATTGTCGCTATGAACCTTCTTGATCTTCACTTCAAATTGATTTTGGGCCTTCCTAGCGAAGTTCTTGAAGATCTTTTGGACCTGCGATTTATCATCAAGAAAGAACACCCACGTAAATCTTGAAAAATCATCGACTATAACTAGACCAAATGAGTTTCCACCAAGGCTTTTTTATGCATTGGGACCAAAGAGATCCATATGAAGTAGCTTGAGCGGTCTTCTTGTGGTCATGATGTTCTTCACGGGGTGACTCCCTCCAACTTGTTTTCCTGCTTGACAAGCACTGCACAATCTATCCTTGTCAAATATAACATCTTTTACTCCAAGGATATGATCACCTTTAATAAGCTTATCAAGATTTCGCATGCCCACATGACCTAACCTTCTATGTCACAACCAACCTTTAGAAGATGTAGCAATAAGGCAAGTTCTACGTTGAGCCTTTTCAGTGAAATCGACAATGTAAGGATCACCTCTACGTATACTGGTGAAGACCATATTTTGATTATCTCTATGAAACACTTGGCAATCTACTTCAGTAAATAGGACATTGAAACCAAAGTCAGCAAGTCTAGATACGGAAAGTAAATTATAGCTAAGAGATTCAACGAGCACAACATTTTCTATGGAGCTATCAAGTGAGATGGCCACCTTACCAAGGCCAATCACCTTACACTTTGAGTTATCACCAAAAGTGACATACTTTCGAGGGTCATCGTTTTCAGCAAGCTCACGAAACATATCCTTATCTCCGGTCATATGATCGGTACATCCACTATCAAGGACCCATTCCTTTCCTCCAGCCATGTAGCCGCAAAGATTAGCTATAACACCAAAGTGTCTCGTCGCATCATCAAGGTCACTATCATCATCCTCATCATAGTATCCATGTTCAACATCATCTTGTAATTGATCATTTCCTAGAGAAGGTGATTCATTAGAAGTATGATCGTAACAATGTTCATCTCTATGGATTCTAATGACTTCGGAAATGATATTGCTAATAATTCCGACATCTCCTTTGGCACGCATGAGATCACGAAGCTCAAATAGGCAATCATCAAACTTAGGATCACTAGTACTCATCCTATTCAAGGCAATAGACTTATGGAGAATCTCATCTAGATTTTTCAAGGAATAATTTGGGAATCGTTCCTCAAGAAATCTCCATATGGTGTAAGCACAATCAAGAGTAGGCAAGCTAGCAATCAAGTTTCTAGGTAATCCTCTAGTAATAAGATTGACAGCTCTAAGATTGCGAATCATGTTAAGATCCTCATCGGGAGTAGGATGCAAGGGATCACTAAGACGTGCACAAGGGGTAGTAATGTACTTTCTCAAGTGATATTCATTGAAAATCTCAAGCATCCTATTTTTTCACTCATGAAAGAACTCTCCATCAAGTATAGGTACTCTATGTCTAAGATTCCCCAACATAGACTCATCCATCTTCCTCCAATGGTGATTAAACCAAAGAAATGGAGACCAAAGATCTGATACCAATTGAAAGGATTGAGAAGCGGTGTCTAGAGGGGGGGATAGACCCTCAACAAAGAAAAGTAGCAGTTTTTAATTTCTTCAAGTTAAGGTGGAGTTTTAGCACAAGTTTAAACATACACGATACATTTCAAGCAATCATGGTAAGAGTATATGACCAGCGGAAAGTAAAGCATGCAATTTGCGAGAATGTAAAGGGATGGGATTGGAGTGTGCAAACGCAATTGGAGACACGAAGATTTTTTTCGTAGTTCCAATAGGTGGTGCTATTGTACATCCACATTGATGGAGACTTCAACCCACGAAGGGTAACGGCTGCGCGAGTCCACGGAGTGCTCCACCCACGAAGGGTCCACGAAGAAGCAACCTTGTCTATCCCACCATGGCCATCGCCCACGAAGGACTTGCCTCACTAGGGTAGATCTTCACTAAGTAAGCGATCTCCTTGCCCGTACAAACTCCTTGGTTCAACTCCACAATCTTGACGGAGGCTCCCAAGTGACACCTAACCAATCTAGGAGACACCACTCTCCAAAGGGTAATAGATGGTGTGTTGATGATGAACTCCTTGCTCTTGTGCTTCAAATGATAGTCTCCCCAACACTCAACTCTCTCTCATGGATTTGGATTTGGTGGAAAGATGATTCGACTGGAAAGCAACTTGGAGAAGGCTAGAGATCAATATTTATGTGGTTGGAATGGAATATCTTGATCTCAACACATGAGTAGGTGGTTCTCTCTCAGAAAATGTATGCTGGAA
The DNA here is from genome assembly GCA_021605205.1 of Aegilops longissima. NCBI lineage: Eukaryota > Viridiplantae > Streptophyta > Magnoliopsida > Poales > Poaceae > Aegilops > Aegilops longissima. The sequence continues at coordinate 313,120,332 of CM038678.1, forward strand.
GTGTAGGCACGTTCCGATGGCTCTCCTCACGAATGAAGGAAGGTTGGAGGGGTATATATAGCCTCCACACAAAATCTAACCGTTACACACAATTCACCAAACTCGGTGGGACCGAATCAGAAAACTCGGTCAGACCGATTTAGTTCATAATGTGACCGTTAGGCATTTCGGTGGGACCGACATGATCAACTCGGTGGGACCGATGTGCTAGGGTTAGGGTAAAACCTCATCTTGGTTTGACTGATTACACAAACTCGGTGGGACCGTTTTTGGTAATAAGCCAACCAGAGAGTTGGTCAAGCAAACTCGGTGAGACCGATTACAAATATCGATAAGACCGAAGTTATTGCAACAGGAACCAGAGAGTTTGCAAGCCCATCTCAGTGAGACTGGGATCCCATCGGCGAGACTGAATTTACTAGGGTTTCTGGCAGTGGCTATGTCAAGTGAACTCGGTGGCGTCGGATAGATCGAATCGGTGGGGCCGAGTTTGACTTTTGGTTCGGGACATATGTGGATATGAGAAAGTGGTTGATGGTTTTGGAGTATATCACTAAGCACTTTGAGCAAGCAAGCCATTAAGCAGCACCTCATCCCCTTTTAATAGTATTGGCTTTCCTAAGGACTCAATGTGATCTTGGATCACTAAAATGAAAATGTAGAGTCTTCAGCTTTAACCAATCCTTTGTTCTTAGCATCTTGCAGGGGTTCCACATCCTCTTGTCCACGACACTCCATCTGTTGAACTTATCTGAAATATACTAGATAAAAACATTAGTCCAACAAGAGATATGTTGACAGTAATTACGAAAACCACCTAGGGAGCACTTGTACTTTCAGCCTTATAGTTGGGACGAAACTTCTTGATAGCAAGAGCAAGGCGTCTGACCGGCCCAGGGTGCGTTTCAAGGATGTGGGACAATGTGTCCAGGCATTGGCGCTCCCCGCTGCAGAGCTCATCATCGATGATGAGGTCCAATGGGTGGAGTGCCGGAGGGGGCACCACTGCCGCGATAGGATAGTGGTCCACACGCCAGATTCTATGGGGAGGTGGGATATGATGGTTACCAACATCTCGTCGGGTAGGCTGCTGATGAAGTCAACGCTCGTTGGAGGTTCTTGCGGTTCTGGCTCGACCCGCCCCTGCTTGTTGGCCCGCTCGTCCTCCATCTCGCAGCAGGCGGTGATCCTTGATGATGGTGCTTGTATTTGAGAACGGAGGACTATTCTACGTACCTTCAGGAGGCGGCCGAAATAGAAGTCCAAAACCAGCAACAAATTGAAGCGCTCACAGCTTGCTTCCCGGTACAGTGAGCGTGGGCGGCTGACTGCTCGTAGTCGTCCCGTCTAATCGAACAGCTGCCCGCGGTCGTAAATGGTTAGTTGAACACCCACGGTTGTAATAATATGACCGTTTGCGATAATAATGTGGTGGCTATTTGTTGAAAAATGCCAAGGAAAATAAATTAATAAAAGGCAAAATGAGCCCCGAATAATTTCATATTTTTAGCACGACACTCCTATAGTTGCATGTTGCCTCTATAAAATAAATCATGGGGGAAGAGACGACATATGTTCTTTCACACACAAATCAGGTGACCAAGTTCCCGCTCGGAACCCTGAGGCTTCTTGAGGGAAGCTTCGGTTTGTATGAAAGAAAATATGTGTCAAAGCCAAGTTGTAAAGGGCAACAATATCTAACTCTAGCTTACAAAAGGTCCAAAAGCACAAGGATTAATTGTTCATCAGGTTTACACAAAATCCAGATTGAACAGGACAATAACATCTACTTAACCAAAGTTTTCGGCAGTCACAATCGAATGGATCGGTCTGATCAATAAATTAAGATCCCAGCACTACTAGGAAAAGGCCTACTAATGGCTCACCAGTTTTGCCTACTAATGGCGCACTACTGGTGCGCCATTAGTATCACGCCACTAGAATTTTTTACTAATGGCGCACCAGTGGTGCGCCATTAGTATCTGGTATACTAATGGCGCACCACTGGCGCGCCATTAGTATAGGCCACGGTGCGCCATTATTATAGGCCACTGGTGCACCATTAGTATAGGCCACGGTGCGCCATTGGTATTTTTGAATTTTGAAGGCGGGAAAATAGTAGTGGCGCACTGCCTAACCCCCCGCGCCATTGCTATTTTTGAATTTTGAATTTGGATCTGGATCGCGATTTTTTTGCCCATTTTTTTCTCGTTTTTTTGCACGATATTATTTCAAATTTTGTTCCTGTTTTTGGATCTTGTACGTTCTTTTGCCGTGTTCTTTTGCCGGAGAGGAGTTCAACGGAGAGGAGTTCGCCGGAGAGGAGTTCGCCGGAGAGGAGTTCGCCAGAGAGGAGGAGGAGGAGGAGGTGACCGCAAAGGCGCTCTCCTACAAATACGGAGAGGAGGAGGAGGTCGCCAAAGAGGAGTTCACCGGAGCATCGGAGACGAGGAAGGAGAAACCATGAGGGGATGGGAGGAGAGGAGGGAGGAGGAGCTCACCGGAGAGGAGGAGCTCACCGGAGAGGAGGGAGGAGGAGCTCACCGGAGAGGAGGGAGGAGGAGCTCACCGGAGAGGAGGGAGGAGGAGCTCACCGGAGATGAGGGAGGAGGAGCTCACCGGAGAGGAGGAGGAGGTCGCCGGAGAGGAGGAGGAGGAGGTCGCCGGAGAGGAGGAGGAGGAGGTCGCCGGAGAGGAGGAGGGTAGTATGGTGGAGGAGAGAAGGGAAGATGGAGTGGAGGAGTGGAGGAGAGGTGGAGTGGAGGAGAGGTGGAGTGGAGGAGAAGAATGAAGAGGTAAGGAGGAGAGGACACGCCCAGCCATATATACGGCATAGTAATGGCGCACCATGGGCAGGTGCGCCATTAGTAAAAAAAAATTATTTTTTTTATTTATTTTGAATTTTGAAGGCGGGAAGATACTAATGGCACACCATGGGTAGGTGCGCCATTAGTAATTTTGTTTTATTTTTTTGATTTATTTTGAATTTTGAAGGCAGGAAGATACTAATGGCGCACCATGGGCAGGTGAGCCATTAGTAAGTTTGAATTTTTTAAATTTTTTTTGCCTCTCCAGATCTTAAAAGCCTCATATCTTTTTTTTGTTAGGTTTTTGAGGATTTTGAAAATGTTTAACGGGGTTCCCGCAGTTAAATTCGGATGTAACTTTTCGAGTAGATGATTTTTCATATAAAAAACTTTTTCATCCGAGTTCGTATGCAAAAGTTATGCCCATTTTTACAAATTTTCGAGAGATTTTGCAAAAAAGTCGAAAATTCGTGTTTGTAAATTTTGCTAACAACTAGACCACATATCACATGGGAATCTTATTTTCTTTTATTTTTTTGACATTCTATCATTTTCTTTTATTTTTTTGAAACCGAAAAGGCGGTCCACGGGGGGTGCATTCGGGGAATGTTTGGGCACCGTGGGAGTGGTGCGCCATTACTAGCACCACTCCCACGGTGCACCATTAGTAGTTTTGAAAAAAAATTATTTTTTTACTAATGGCGCACCAACACATGGTGCGCCATTAGTATTTAGCAATGGCGCACCACATGTACAGTGCGCCATTAGTGTCCATCCCATCTATAGCCCTTTTCCTAGTAGTGGAGGCTAGAAAATCTACTGGTACATGAAGACAAGTTGTTGTAAATAGAAGCGGAGCCTGTTCAGAAGCCCTTTTATCCACCTGAAACTTCTTTATATGTTGTTCAATGTGTCCATCCGTGAGAAAGTTTTTCTTAAAAACCTTAATCCTCACAGACAATAGTACCCTTGCATTTAACAGGAAGAATGTGACAAAGCAAGTGTTTGCATGGTTGGATGCATATCCTTCTAACATTATTGCCCTCAAATGAATGTCATGAGACCTGAGAAAATCCCACGCTTCTTATGCCACCGATAGGTTATATCTTTTTGTCCATGTGCTTTTGCCAAAATAGACATGAAGAATGAAAACAGTTAATGTCTAAAAAATGGTATGTCGAAGAGCGACAACTGAACAGTTAATTCTAGTAAATTATATATGGGCTTTCAACGTGCTTGAAATCATCACCTCTATATACAAATTCTCCAGACATGGAAAGCATCGCAACAAGCCGATAATCGTGACCAGATCAAAACACCACATACTGATATGTAAGGTCATGACAGAATCCAGCACCATTGATACGGTATCCATGGAAAAGCTCTTCATTGAGCATAGAACATAATATTAGTACCAAAAAAGTACTCCAAGATGATATAAAACTTATGCGCACAAACGAAAAATGGAGCTTATGATTAAAAAAGTGTTTATGATATAAAACTTATGCGCAGAAATGAAATATGCAGATTATGATTACAAAAGTGTTCATGATAATATATTGTACGTGAATAACTGTGGAGCCAACCACCATCTTGTAACCTTCAAGTGGATCAGTTATTACACCCAAGGTCTCTAGTATAGGCACAGAGACCACAGTTATTTGCGAAGGTGCCTAACAATAATCAAGGAGTAACCTTTGGAGTGAAGGGGCATCTCTGATGATGAGCTCCTCTGCTTTAAAGAAAATTCCAATGCTTACAAGGTGAGGCAACTTTATTTGGAGACAACGGATATGGATTTCTTTTCCAAAGACAAGTAGAAAGCGCTCCAGGGCAAGGCGGCGGGAGTGGATGATGCTGTGTAGTGAGGCCTCCGATAGACCGACCACCACAAGCGCGAGTTGTTTTAGTAGTGGGGGTCGAAGCATTTGTATCAGATTGTTTGCTAGATGGCACCGGGCCAAGGTGGCGGTGTGGAGAGAGGAGGAAAACCATGAGATGGACATCGGTGGTGATGGCACAGCTACACCGCTTGGAGGGAACCTATTTGCGTAGTAATGGTAGAACTCAAGATGCTGGAGTTTTATGAATTGACGAGATGTCAGCCAGGGCGTCCACCGTGTAGGGTTTGTGCAGCGGGCTGCAAGCCGGGATGCATAGGCGTTGAACGGAGCCCTGGAGGGAGGAGATGATGGCTCCGTGGAGTTCAAAATCATGAACGACAAATAGCAGTCGACAGTCGAGAAGAGCCGCGGCGCGCCATAGAGTGCACCACCGAGATGTGAGGACCTGTGTGCGGTAGCCATCCTTGGTGGGGAGATGGAAGATGGTCTCCCCAAGGATGACATCCTGTAGATCGCTGATGCGGTCCACCCGAGATTCTACGGGTTCCCCAGATCTAGGGGCGTTGCCGCTTATGCCCGCGTTGCCAGCTGCAGGATCTACAACCGACGGCGCCGCTGGCCGGAGCCTCGTCAATGTAAAAAAAGATATCAAGATGTTCAGAAAATAGCACCTACATTTGCATGTAATTTTTATTCTTGAAAAAGTGTTTTCATACCCTTTTTATTTTTAATAATGTTAGTAACATTAATAACTTCGGGTAGTTTAAATGATACTTTTGTCCTTAATGCAAATGATATGCACATAAAGGTAATGTGAACATTTTGATATCTTATTTGCATATTTCTTAGTTCATATGAATTTGTTATGAATTTTCAAAGTATCGGTCAGACGGTTAAAGGGCATTCGGGTGACCTCGGGGGCAAATCTAAGGGAAAAACTGAGCAGAGTCGAAAAGTAAGGGCAAAACCGATGGGTAGGTTCCAACTGGGGGCAAAAATGCAATTGTCCCAACAATGAATCACTAACCATAGAAACCATTCAAACAATCAATACACTACACGGATCTAATGAATCTTACTCTGATTTCATGGACTGGGTGAACATAACCATACAATTTTTATTCCAAGAAAATAAGGGGGTTGGACTAACCAGATTTCCATCAGAGTCAGAGTCGTTGTGGGAGTAGCTGCGGATTTCCGGCTCCGACTGGGGAGGCACGACAACATCGACGAAGTCAAGGTTGCGCTGCTGCCCGCGAGACCTCGATGGCTGCAACCACAACCTCTGTGCCCAGCTTCATGCACGACGCGGGTGCTTCACCGGCCCCGGCGACGCCACTCCCTACGATGGTGCGCTACAGCAGCAGCCTCATGCACTCTAGGCGGCGGTGACAACTGTGGACGGGGGGTGCGGCCGCCTATTATGACCAGCAGATTGGGCGTGCCATTAATATGGAGCATTAGGAGCAAGGTGGGTGGTGGTCAAAGGGCTGGCTCACCTCCCGGTGAACCTGCACAATGGACTGCTGGCATGCCTACCGTCATTTCACACAGCTACTAGCACGCGCCCCGGTGACACTGCATAGCGAACACGCGGATGCCTCGGCCTCCCGGTCTACCTACTCGGCACAAGGGACGCCTGGCGGCACATATTTTTTTGATTTTACTTTTTGGTGATTAATTATGCCGCTTTATTGCTTAACTGAAGCACAACACGTGCATTGTTGGTCTAAAGCACACGGTTCGAATAAAGAGTTCGTTTGCGATATTGGTTGCTAATTATTGATAATTTCCTGTATGTGAGAACATTATATCAAAACTTGTCTCAAATTTGACAAAAATAATAGAATATCGTAGTCTATTGGTGTCCATATGTCACCACGATAAGTTTCAAAAATTTCAATTTAGTTTTGGATTTACTGGATTTTAAAATCAAGATTCTTGATGTTAGAAATTTCTTGCATGGGGACTAAACATGCACCCAGGGACACATACACATATGATTTTCCAATCCATTTTGGTGCACTGTCACGGGTCTCATGTAGCTCAAACTTGCTTTTTGCATTAAATCCCTACCAAATCAATCAATGTATAAAAACAGATGAATGGTATCTATTTTTTTTAATTTTTAACACTAAACTCATTTGATCGCATGTTCACTGCAGAAAAAGTTTGACATGCATCTTTGGGCTACAATGCACGCGGTGGTCCTAGGACACTCACTACCGTGTGACGCTCTTTGTGGGCCCGTGAGGTCATCGCCCATCATTATGACCTACGGCGAGAGAGGTTAATTTGACCAACAAGGATGGTCATTTTTTGGTTCGTGTTACATATGGTATGAGTATATATATAGTACGCATCGAAAGGGTGGGAGCAAAATATACTATGCGTCATATAGGACAGTCACTCGCGTGCGATGCTTCCATCCGTGGGCCCGCGAGGTTGTCCTCCATCACTTTGACCCAAAGAGAGGGGTTAATTTGACCAACAAGGAGGTTTCTTTTTGGTTTGTGCTGCGGTAGGATTATATAGTACGTGTCGAACAGGGGAGAAGGGGGCCAACACATACTACACACACGTCATGAATGACCTCGCTCCATGTGGGGACTTTTCAGATTCCAAGGCAGGTGCCACATCGAAGTTGTGCATATTGGGTATTCAAACATCACCAACACCTCACGTGCACAAGATGGTTGTCAATCACTCGCCTGCGACGCTTCCCTCCAGGGGCCCGCGAGGTCGTCGTCCATCTAATTTGACCCAACGAGAGAGGTAAATTTGACGAGCAAGGAGGATTATTTTCATGTTGTGTTATGGTAGGTGTATATATATCTATAAGTTTGTCAAATTTATGTCACCACATATGTTTGGGGCATGCATGATGTGGTTGTATACATCTAGTGTGATGAACAATAAGAATCCACCCTTTAAGTCCCCACATATGTTTGGGGCATGCATGAAGTGGTTGTCTTTGGACACTCTCCCTCGATTGGTTATCATCGACGACCTACATATTCGTGGGCCGGCGTGGACGTCCATCACTTTGACCGACAACGAGAGAGGTTACCAGGGTGGATTCTTTCTTTTGGTTCGCGTTATCGTATAGCGTACATCGATCATGGTGACATTCAAGAACTATGTTTGAGCGCGTGCATACACATGAATCCCTATATATACTATACACGTCATGAACCCTCACACCATGTGGGTACTTTCCGGTTCCAAAAGTACGGTGCCACATCAAAGTTGTGCATTAGGTATATTCAAACACCACATAACACTTCCAAACATATGGTTGGGCCACATGCATAGTGGTTGTCTTCAGGCACTCCATCACGTAGTTATCGGCAAGAAGCTAGCCTATTTGTGGGGCCGCGTGTGGACGTCATCCATCACTTTTACCCAACAATGAGAGAGGTTATATGACCAAGGTGGTGATTCTTCTTTGTCAGTGTTACAATATGTTTGGTGAGATGCCCCCCCACCAACACAAATTGTGTGTGTGTGTGTGTGTGTGTGTGTGCTAGGAGGGAAACTTCACACTTGCTAAACCTACGTGGGGTTGGGGATGTCCGGTGAATTTGCCAAGCACATGTGCCAGGTATATTCAAATTTGTGAATTGGGTATTTAAATATCACACCACACACACACACACACACACACACACACACACACACACACACACACACACACACATTGGGCCACCGCAGGTGTGGTTCATATGTGGTCTCACCCATCTCACACCACAAGCGAACATTTGTGGGCCCGCACATGGTCCACATTTGAGGGGAAGCAAAAAGGGGGTGGGGGGTTGACCATGATGTATTCCTTTCGATTTGTGTTATGGTAGGGTGAGATGTCAGACCTAGCTATTTGGGGCCATGCGTTCATAGATACGATTCCCCTCCCGCCAACATGAAGTGGCCCCGCACATGGTCCATATTTGACCGGAAGCAAAAGGTGGGGGGGCGGGGGGGTTGACCATGATGTAGTCCTTTAGGTTTTGTGTTATGGTAGGGTGAGATGTTAGACCTAGCTATTTCGGGGCATGAATTCATAGCTAGGATTCCCCTCCCTCCAACATGAAATGTGTGTGCGTGTGGGGGGGGGGACTAGCAATAATAACGTGCGCTTTGTGCGACAGGTGCCACATTCAAGTTGTTTATTGGGTATTTGAACATCAAACAACCCTTTTCATACATATATTTGGTCCACATGCAAGTGTGTTCATGTTCTAACCCTTTCACGCGTTCTTTTTTGCCAAATTTATAAACAACAGACAAGTCGGATGCAGCACCTATTTGCGATCGGGTACGCAACAGACACGGTTCCCTCGGACTACCCGTGTGTCGTGCCCGTGCCCCTATCGCCCACATCATCACAGTAGACTGGGCTCCACGAGGCTTCCCTCCCTCGCAATCTTGAAAATATCAACCTGCCTAGAGCATTTTTCTGTTTGATATCACACGATTTGTATGTGTGGACCGTGTGCGATGTCTATTACTCCCGCTCTGGTTCAATCAGTTGATAAAAAATTTCAGTAGCCCCGGCATTTCACTCTAGCCTCCATCCCTCGCAATCTCAAAAATATCTACTCGACTGGATTATTTTTCTGTTTGATAGCACACTATTATTATGTTTTAACCGTGTGTGATGTTTGTTACTCACGCCCCGCTCTGCTTCAATCCCTTGATCCAAATTTTCGGTCGCCCCACCATTTTACTCCCACCTAGTAAAATTTTGAGTACCCGTGATATTTCCTCAAACACAGCCTTGGACCCCCTCCACACACACACACCCCAAATCCTACGCTAACCTCAAATACCCCGCTCACACACACACACACACCACCCCTCCCTCGCTTGAAACCCTAGTTAGGTCGCCACCGCCGCCGTCGATGCGCCGCCTCCATCGTCAACCTCTGTCGGTCTTCCTGTGTAGGTTACCCACCAATATACATACCCTCGCCACCCCGAGTTTCTAAGATGACGCCTGCGAAAGGCCCCCTTTCTAACAGATCCTCATCCCCATCCCCCTTCCCCAGTCCAGAGCGTTGCAGCCTAAGTCCGGCTACGCTTCTCGGGGAGCTCGAGGAGCGAATGGCCTAAGAGAGATTTACCGCGACCTCTTCGCCTGGTGTCGACGAGCTGGCCCCCGAGGAATTTGACGTCGATGACTGGCCGTAGGATTTCAATCAGCGGGCTAGAGTATTCTGGCATGTCGCGGACGCCGTCTATGACATCGAGGTCGTCGACAGCGACGACATGACGCGGGCTATGTCATAGGTTAAGTTTCCCACCCCCAACCCATCGGGTTCTATAGCCGTCGATCTCATCGATGGCCCTGCCGCTGATCTCCTACAGCTCGTTATGAACAATTTCCCATCCTTCATCGCCATGGATCCCTTTTGTCATTTCTGAAGGACACGTTCTTTGATGCTAGCTTGGGAGCCTCAGCTGCCAAGTCAGACCTCATCGACGGCGACCACGAGGAGGAGCCCATCTGTGACAAGTGAGGAAACCCATGATTTGTTTTGCCGCCTCTACACCGGGGGAATCCCATGATTTGTTTTCTCAAACCCCTTTTGTAGTGAGAACATGTCTAGTATTTATTGCTATATTTGGTTGTTTGCATTATGCCTTGCTTATTTCTACGGTTTTTGGTTGTTCGGTTGTTGGTAGTTAGCATATGTCTTGTTTCAATTACCATCTTTGGTTGTTCGTAGTATGCCTTGTTTATTTCAGTTATTCACAACGTGATGTTCTATATGTGCTAGTATGAACTATGCATTACAATTTCATCAATACCAGTTTTAACAATAGCTCTATGAATTACTATATTTGGTTGCTGTTAAGCATGTTGTATCTAAAACTCCTTTCCATTTGATTTAAGAATAACCAGTGTACTTAGACCAGCACAATACACATTTGAGTGACTATGTTTGCTTGTTTTTAAAATGTTAGGCATGTTGTCGTTAATAACACACCTTTCCACTTCTTGTTTTTCTGAACTAGCGTGCTTAAACCTTCGCCATAAACCTATCATTTGGATATTATGTTGTCTACCATGGATATATTTGGTTAATATTTAGCATGTTGTGCTTAACATGCCTTTAGATGTACTTACACAGGATAATATTGGGAACATATGTTGTTTATCTTCGAGGTTAGTTTCATCCCATGGTTTACATATACTCATTGTTTAGGATATCGGTAGCTGGTACCATATAGGCCGGGGGCAGATAAGGGATTAATCAGTTATATGGACTTTTAACTGAATATATCTGTAATCCATTTATTGGTAGGTTAACTAGGGTCATATCTAATATATGTGAGGCTACATAGCATCATGCATTGTACTAAATGTCTGAATATGCAATCCTAGGCTACATAGCAACAAGGAAGAGTGTTACCTTAATGTTTTGGTCGTGTCTAGATATACGTAGAAGAGCAGCAGCAACAACGACAACACAACAACAGTTAACTGCAGTTAATCGGCCGATAATTTGTAAATGCAATAAACTCCATCCCGCCCATAATATAAGATGTTAATTCATCCAATGTGTGAGTATATTGGATGTTATAAGATATTATATAATGGGACGGAGGGAGTGTTGTACTACATCATTGTGCAATACTACAATTGTTGTTAGCTTCTAATATTTACTTGGTTCTTTTAGGTACATATGTAATTGGTAAAGATCTGTGCTTCGACCCTTTCTGTGTATGGGGCAATGAGATATTGATGAACCAACATCAAGTGAGGAAGCTGATAAAGATTGTTAGTAAAATGGGTCAAAAGATGGCAATTAAACTATTTGTTTACACTTTATCCAAGACAACAGCAAACTGCAGGATGGTAAGTAAGAACTCTACAACCTTCTTTTTACTGCCCATAATGAGTTGTGTTAGATGACTATGTCTGAATCTTTTTCTTTTGCAGTGGTTCCCAAAGCAGTTTACTCAATATTACCTCTCAAACTACATGATTGGTGGGCATGCAAAGGTTAAAGTATTTCTACCAGAACATGATGACTATCTAGTTGTGTTCATGAAGACAGTGAAGGATGGGCGGTCGGCTATCTCAAGGGGTTGGACTAGAGCCGTGTGTGCCTTCCACGTGGAGGAGGGCACAATATGGGAATTCTGCTTCACATTGTTCAGCAACCATAATGTCTTTCGCCTCTTGCTTTATCGTCTTTTGTAGTACAAGTATACAACTGTGGTTCATCATTCTTTATTTGGTGCTTATGTAATTCTGGAACATATGTACCTGTGAATTGAATAATGCATTGGTTGTTTGAACCTGATGGATATGAATAAAGCTATAACATACTTTCAAATTCAAATTTGGTACAATTTTAAATAGCAGCAATTAAATTAGGGTGAAATTACGCTCTGTGGGTCGCTATAACGCACACGGTCGGCAAAACACAAATGTTTGTTATATACACCATAATCCGAACGGTTCACAGAGAGGAAACGTGTATGAGCATGCACATAGTTGTCGTTTGCAAAGTGTGTATGATGTTAGAAAATATCACAAATGGTGCAAGCAAACTAAATGGTTGTGATAGTCACCTTATCAAACACGATTTACAATCATGGACTGTTTTTGATGTGGTACGCATCGTAAACATTGCACCAGAGAATAACGCATGCGATAGTTATCCTGTACGACACTGTTGCGATGGTCTGACGTTTCGTAATCCTATTCGACACTCGTACGATGATTAGCTAATCTTCTTAATTAGTTATCGCATACGGTTCAGGAAAAGTGAATGTGTGTGATTGTCTGCTTGTCATACATGTTCTATAATCATGAACTGTTTGTGATGGGCTGCACATCGTAAACACGGCACCACAGAATACCGACTCCGATGGTAATGCCAGCACACACGAGTAGCAAGGATGGAGCGTTTTGGATATTATATGTATCCCAACACTATTTTCTGAAGAATCGCTTGGGCATCGCATACGCTTTATTCTGGAAAATGTATGCATTCCTACTCCCCATCCCAGATGATTTATGGGTTGTGTGGGAAGGACCCCCCTATTGCCAAGACTAGCAAGGCGACGGTTTAAAAGGCCGTCACGGAAAGGGCTTAAAAACCGTTTGTATAGCAGCTCGCTATACCAGTGCGCCTAGCAGCTCTGGATCTTTTGCATGATGGATGGCAAACTGCTCATCACACTTCCTCTGCAATATATCCATTGTGCGCAAAAGGACTGGCACGGTGATATCACTACCGATTGGCCATGCCGCCTACACCGGCCGATGAAGCTCTTGCTCCCCGACCTGCTCCGGCTCGTTCTCCTCGATGAAGATGTAACGCAGGAAGGGGTCGACGTTGAAGCATTGGTCGTTGCCTGGCATGCTTGGAATAACTAATGGTAGATGGGTGTGGACTAGATTTGCGCGCAGTGTCGCGATGGTGCGTTGCCGCCTGGGTCATCTGGAGCAAGCCACTACCTGGTGGCGGGAAACTTATTAGGAAGAGGCAGGAAGCATTGGCCTGGATTGCGGTACATGTGTATAACATCATTAATTTCTGCATTGGTCGTCTGTATTGGTATAGGTACTACCACCATCATGGTTTATTGGCCCCCTTTGTGTTTCGTAGTTCCAAAATTTCACCTTACATTAAACTAAGAATATATTAATGCATGTCATCAAAAATAATATTGTCGGAAGGCTATTCCCGACTATGTTCAACTGCTATATGCCATAATTATGCACGTGCTTGCTCGCTGTTTAGGCGGCCGTGGCGTGCTTTGCTCGCATCTCTCCACACGCTCTGCTCACCGTTTAGGCACCGAGGCTCCTTTCGGTTGCGTCCCTATGCATGCTCTACTCGCCGTTTAGGCGCCAAGGCACGCTCGGGTCGTGTCCCCGCTCGCGCTCTGCTAGCTGTTGGGGCCGGCGGATGATCACGTTGTGGAAGCTTTAGTTATTTGAGCTCATATTAGTTATACCTCCAAAGGCGGAATCATCCAGCTCTGGAGGTATAATTAATTAACCTAAACTATGATCTCTGACGCTTGCTCCCATCGCGTTGCTCCATCCTGTCGTCGGCAATTGGGGGTATGTCGGTATATGTGGGTATGCTGGCAAGTGGATCAGTAGCGAGTCCATGCCGCCGGCCATTGATGTGGTTATTTGTAGGTAGCAGTTGGCTAGGGCATTGGGGATTTTACAATTCACCTATGTGGAGCGCGGGAAGCCTCCGCTGGAGCGTGGGAAGACTAAGTGGAGCACACAACCTAACAATTGTATGTCATGTCATGTGTTATCACACACGTGTTAACACAAGGAAACATATGTGTAACTTACTAATCATCGCACATGAGTACTCGCACACACATCGTGTGCGATACTCATAGCCATCACAAGCAACAAGTTTGCATTTTTCAAAGTTTTTTCTACACACAGAATCACACATGAATTAACTGTAGTAACTGTCTGTGTTATATTTACTCATCGCAAATAGTTCATCCGAGTGGGCTATTTGCCGTGTATCACACACATATTGTTTACATGAATCGTTTGTGTTCTTTTGGCTCATCAAAAATAGTTCATCTATGTGAACTATATGCCGCATATCACACACATCTTGTTAAGTTGAACCATTTCTATTGTGTTGCCTAATCGAAAACAGTCCATCCGAGTGAGTTTTATTCGTATGTTGCACACACCTTGATCTCACTGACCATATCTGTTGCGTTCCCTATTCGCAAATAGTTCATCCAAGTGAACTATATGCCGTATATCGCACATACATTGATATGGCTGCCCATTTATGTTGTTCTGGATGATCGCAAATAGTTCGTATGGATTAACCGTATGCCACACATCACACATGCAACTACAATCTGTATGATGTCTCCACCATCGCAAACATTTTGTATCATTTTTATAGTTATTTTACACCACCGTTTGTGATTAATGCATCGCACACAATTTTGTCGAAGGGTCTCTGATTGTACTATCACGTTTGGACCATCATGCAGTAGTGTCATCATCATTCTAGAAGTTGTACCACCTCATCATCGTCATCATCGTAATCATATAACAACTCAATCATCATCCATAGTCATGTAATAACTGACAATCAATATAGCACATGACAAGTTAACTCGTTTAGCAGATGGTAAATAATTCATCATCATTCTAGCACAAGTACTACCTAGGACCTACTCGTCTCTATCGGGTAAAATATCATAAAATAGATAAACCCCTCCGTCTCCAAAATAGACAATAGAGATCCACATGTCTCCAACTTGTGGCATGCACACGTTCATATTGTCTCCAATTGGTTGTTTGCACGCATTCATTGCTTTGCTCCATCGTTTGATATCGAGCCTTTCATCCTTTAGAAAAATCGAGTATGCACTCTGGAAAGCCTGCGGATCTAGCCGTAAGCTAACCATACTCATATGACCTTCAGTATACATCAGGTCGGGCACAACATCCTTCGGGAGCTTCTGTTGAAGAAAATAATAGTTACTCAGTTAGCAATGTAGTTTACTTAAGAAGAATGTATGCAACCATAGTTAACAAAATCTTACCATGTTATTTGCACTAATGTTACCCTCGTGCAACTCATGGACAAGTGGCATGTATCCACTATAATTTTGGCCAATTTGATATTTCATCTCAAAAGTCTCAACATCATTTGTAAATGAGACAAGAGATTTTTTCTCCTGCGAAGTTAGCTCGGAGCGATAACTGTAGTAGATCTTGTCTACAGCCTTCCGTGTATTTCTTGGAGAAAAAATAAGTTGTGAATTATGAATAAACAAGTTTATTAGGGATGATTACCAACTAAACATTATAAATTACTTAACAATTTATTAACAAGCTCGCATAGAGGTAGAACTGGAAACATGTCAACATCCACCCAAATGTCGATATTATCTTCACGGTTATCTTACAAAATAAGATCGAAGGTTATTTTCATATCCTCCTGAAATCCATAGGCCTTGCATAGTCCCCTCCAATTTGATCGCCCAAAATTTGAGTGATTTTACTACATTGTACACTAAAAAAAGACACATCCATGACATTTTGGGCCGAACAAAAAAATTCTGACGCTTCTATGACGATAATTGTGACAAAACCCGGTTGACAAAAAATCATGACAGAAAATGGGCTTTTCTTCCTGGGCGGGCCAGAGACGCAGATGCATGACATTCTTTGGGCTGTCCATGACGGAAAAATTTGTTGTAGAAGCGAGGGCGAGGAAAATATCACGGAGTTCCAGGTTACGGTGGGTGGTCGGGGCCGAGCGATGCACTGTGGTTTGCGCGTTTCTCTTGTGTAGGCGCGTGTGTGCGAGGCATTGGCTAACTGAACCCGAGTGATCGCACGTTACCAAACCCGAGCGATCGATCCCTTGGTTGTTAACTAAACTCGAGCGATTCATTTACCGTTGACTAAACCCGAGCAATTCCTTCGCTGCTACTACTAACTTAACCCGAGCGATTGATCACTCCTGCTGCTTACTGAAGCCGATCGAGCCCCCGTTCGAGACGTAGCCAGCCGGTGTTGGGTTTCCTCTCGATGAACAGTGACCGTTGCTACCGTGTATGCGGTACGTAGAACAAGTCGAGACGTGGTGAGTCGAGGCGGTTGGTTGGCTGTGGATGAACAGTTCCCTGTGGGGATTGGATGAACATGACCCCATGGTAGTAGGTCGTTGCCGCTGGACGAACAGGACCCCGAGGAGGCTGCCGCACCCCAGCCGGTTGGGAATGGATGAATAGGACCCCCATGGAGGCTCTATGAACAGCAACCGGTGGAGGCTAGATGAACAGTAGCCCGTGGAGGCTGGAGGAGGTCGACGGTGGATGAACAGTAGCCCGTGGACGCTGGAGCGAGGCAGTAGAGGGTGGATGAACAGGACCCCGTTTCGACTGTAGGTGCTCCAACACAAGTCCGTTTCCTCTGTTTTGCAGCACGCCGCACCTATCCTGATCAACAGGACCTAGTTTGGACCACAGGTGCTCGAACACAAGTCTGTTTCCTCCGTTTTGCGGTATGCCAGACCCCTCCCGATGAACAGGATCCTGTTTCGACCGTGGCCGGTGGAACAGAAGGCCGTTTCCTCTGTTCTGCAATATGCCAGACCTCGTTTCTGCTGCACCGTCCAAGCCGGTTGGCTCCCGTTGAAAAGGATGCATTCCGACCTATTCATTTGCCTCCCGACGAACAGGCGATGTTTCACCGTACGACCCAGCCGGTTCGCTGCCCGATGAACAGGACGCCGTTGTTGTCGCCCGTTGCCTCTCCATGTACACAAGCCCTGGCCGTCCGTATATATGTGCGAGTACGCGCTCGAGACCCCGTCTGTATGTACGTACATGGCCGTATTTTTTGCCCTGTGGCTATACGCACGTGTACAGGACTTAGATGGGACCGCGTGAACTGCTATGCCGGGTGCTCTACAATGACACATGCCGCTACTTACTCGGCCACGGTTCATACTTGGAGAGAGACCGATCGACCAGTATGTATGTACACGTGCGCGACCAGACATACGTACGCTTTGACTGGGTGGGTCCCAGCGGTGAGGGAGGATAAGGACGCACTTCCTTGCGGGCGAAGATATAGCGGGTCGGTCCCAGCTGTCAGGGGGAGGAATCATTTTTATTTTGCGAGTAATAAGGAGGCTCTTCCTTGTGTTCGAAGATGTAGCTGGTGGGTCCAGCTGTCAGCCTCACCGCCTAAAGTCCTCTTCCGATGGCTGTCCTTCCTTGACCACGTCGACCATGCTGCGCTCAGAGGACCAAGGCGATGGACGACGGCAAGGCCTAGGAAGGAAATGACACAGAACCGGGGAATACGCGGTAGTGGATGCCCACGCGGAGGGGAGTACGTGGGTTGACTGCTTCGGGCTGCGGTGTGAGGCTGCTGTCGCTGGAGAATAACATGAGGTGTGGGTGAGTATAGAGGGATCACATGGCTAGGGGTGGCAGCACAGCCGGGCACAGAAGGCAGGAGCAGGCAGCACGGCCGGCGCTGGTTTGGGCGGCTGGAGCAAGAAGAGCAGAGGCTTAAGAAGCATGACGACAGTTGGATGGACATCGTACGGTCACCGCAGCTAGAATCATTTATATTGACTAAGTTGAAAAAGCCCTTGGTACGAGTCAACTTAGTAGGCCTAGAGGTCAGCCCTTGCAATATAACTTTTTCGGCTCATGTGTGTGAATGATCATCAGTCTTTTACTGTCGTTCGATCGAGCGAGGAACCGGTTGTGCTTCCCTGTTTTTGGCAAAGGTGGTGCGATTACAAAGAGCAGTAACCATATGGACACTGCATCATATCAAAAAGGACATGCATTATTAATGTAAGATAAGCATTGTTCAGAGTATGAGTAGGATAATGCAAGAAACACCATTGGTATGTCCCTATTGGAATTGAGAGGAAAATACATGGAAATGTATACTAGGTTCAAAAATATAGAAGTGCCATTCATGCTTATACTCATGTTATCTCACAATCGATTCTTCACAGGAAATTACCATGTCATGCATGCTATGTAATCATGTTCTGTCCTCACAAACAAATTCTTCAAGGAAACTAACAGACCATGCATTGTTATATACTCATGTTCTGTGAGCAATTTTTTTTCGAGGATTTTATTCTAGCCATTGATTGCTGAAGGGCGAATATAGGTATGTACACACGGTAAGCATTACACGATTTTACTACTTCCAAATATAGAGTTATCCATATGCACATTTACTTCCCTAATGTATGGTTAGATGAAACCAGCAGTGTGATGCATGTTTCTACACAGTGAAAATGAGGAAACTAACACGGCCACTGATACACACTCATATTTACTTGTATATAGATTACTATACAATAAGGAGAATATCCACATCTTCCTAACCGTTTGATTATTCAAGGGTACAAATTGGCTGTAATGACATGGTCACAATCGCATGAATTAACTCATTCCAAATATAGCTGTTTTACGAGGTCTCCAATACATTGCCATAGTTCTACTCAAATTCTGATCAAACAGGGATATGCCAATCATCACAAAAAGTTCAAAAAGTGTCATGGCGTTATCATTAACATTAGATGGAAACAAATTAGACGCACCATCCCAGCAATACGTGGTGCCATCTGCTTTGTCGATTGCGTAGATGATGCCATTGTGTTCAATAGCATCACCGAAGTGTGTATCAGCTTTGACGATGCACTGCGAGGTGAGCTGTCTCTACCTAAAGAAGGCACCAGCGAAAAGATAGGCGAGTCTGCGGTTGAACAAGGCAATTAGCTTGAAGTCTGTGTAACCCGTATCTCGTGTGGGCACTTGGCAGATTACAATCTTCTGCAATACAAGGTCCGTCCAACTGACGTGGTAATCTAGACGACTTGGACGATGATGGTAAAACCCTATATAATCCAACGTATGAAGGATAATCTCATGGGAGGTGTGGAAGTTCACGAGCACCAACTTTTTCCGGTCTTCTCTGACGGCAACCATCCACTGGTAGTTCATGCCGATCCAGTACATTCCTGCCAAGAAGTTTCGGGCGATGGTGATCGGATGGAAGTCGAGGGAAATGATGTACGGTGACCCACTACATACCCTCAAAGAAGTTTCCGCTAATGGAGGTCAGATTGAAGTCGAGGGGCAAAAGGTATGCCTCTGTATCATGGTGAGCAAATCTCGGAAGACTAGATAACAGTAAGAAGGGTGTCTTGAAAAGCTTAGACCTCGCTTCGATGATGGTCGTGTGCATGTCCCTCGAGCATGCAGCCAGCCGCACGGCACTCAACATATCCATACACGACCAACAGAGGTCTTCGATGTCACTGGAGAGATTGCTCCAATCGCGGCTCATATGGATGCTGCACGGTTCACGTTCGGACATGGTCGAGTTTGGAGGGTGGGGTTTTTGGGGGCTTGATTTATGGGGGAGAAGGCTCTCGGTGCTGGAGCGGCTAGCAAGGGAATAGTTGTACTGGGGGAGGCGAGTGAGGCGAGGGTATGTGGGCGCATAGTGAGATGACGAAGAGTGACCTCAGGATCTCTAGCGGGACGGAGATGGATATGGAGTGGTGCCAGGGGAGTGGGAGACGAGGCGAGGCATGGGATGCAGTGGTGGTGACAGTGACTGCACAGTGCACAAGGTGAGGCTGTCTTTGGTAACCTGAACATGCCGCCTGGACTAGTGTCACCTTGGGCGCAGGGTCTTGTTTTTTCACTGTGAGACCAGATGAATAATATTTTTACCATCAAGTGTACGGGTTACACAGACTTGTTGCGAGCCCTCTCCCACAGAAAATGAGAAGAAGAAGAAGAAGAAGAAGAAGAAGAAGAAGAAGAAGAAGAAGAAGAAGAAGAAGAAGAAGAAGAAGAAGAAGAAGAAGAAGAAGAAGAAGAAGAAGAAGAAGAAGAAGAAGAAGAAGAAGAAGAAGAGGAAGAAGAAGAAGAGGAAGAAGAAGAAGAGGAAGAAGAATAAGAGGAAGAAGAAGAAGAGGAAGAAGAAGAAGAGGAAGAAGAAGAAGAGGAAGAGGAAGAAGAAGAAGAAGAAGAAGAAGAAGAAGAAGAAGAAGAAGAAGAAGAAGAAGAAGAAGAAGAAGAAGAAGAAGAAGAAGAAGAAGAAGAAGAAGAAGAAGAAGAAGAAGAAGAAGAAGAAGAAGAAGAAGAAGAAGAAGAAGAAGAAGAAGAAGAAGAAGAAGAAGAAGAAGAAGAAGAAGAAGAAGAAGAAGAAGAAGAAGAAGAAGAAGAAGAAGAAGAAGAAGTTGCACCAGCAGTAGGGCATTTTGGATGGATGAACTATTTCCTCTATTGTAAAAAAAATATTTCCTCTCTGTGTATATTGATATAGATGAACTATTTCGATGGTGTGCATGTCTTTGGAACAAGTAGCAGCGTATGTCCGCTTGATTATAAGGAACTCTTTATCCGCCTACCTTTCTCTACTAATCCTTCCAGTGATCGGTATGCAATGCATGTGTCAGTACACATGACAATTTGTCCATGGAAGTTGAACTACGGCGACCATTATGTTTCATACACTACCACTTGTGATTCCCACGACGCGGCTCCAACCCACGACACCATGTCCCACGACGTGCGCCTCACCCATCTCG